>JAHVAK010000643.1:495000-2895000 GCA_019845155.1 Luehdorfia chinensis
GCTAAGAGACTTTTCAGAGAGTAATCTAAGGTACTTTTTGATTCGGAAATATTCAGGTTTTCTGCGTAAAATCTGAAAAACTATACAAATTAGGTGTTATCCTCGCAGCTTTAATTTGCATTTTGGTCATCAATGTTTTCATTCATGTCAGCGAAGTATTTCTCTTAATCCATACTTAATATTATAAATGCGAAAGTAATTCTCAGGGACAGACACTCTGTCGGTTTGTTACCTTTCACGGTTCAACCACTTAACCGATCGTGACGAAATTGGGCACAGTTTCAACGGGATATTCAAAGAACCTATATCCATGCGGGCATCAGCGAGTGCGTAAATATTTTTTCAAATCGAATTAAAATTTACTGAAATTAGCGCGTTCAAACATACAAACTCTCCAGAATTATTGTAGTAGTAAGAAAGTTCGGAAAATCGAAAGGCGCACGTCTCATGACGCTCATTTAATGACTTAGTGCTCTTATATAATTACATAAAATGAGAAACGAACAACGTCCTTCACACACACACGAAGTTAACAGACGTTAATAATCTCATTCAAAACCAATAAAATCCCTCGAAACATTCAACAACTTAATATTTGCAAGTTGCAAACGAACCGAGCGCTTTACTTTGACAACGATATATGCATTCACTACTGGAAAAATGGTAACACTTTTGTGACATGACTCTGCCATAGTAATTGTTAGCGACGCGCTCTAAATTGTTCTTTATTTTAATATTTAAATTTGAGGACAAAGAGACCAAAACACACAACAAATTTTATATATATAATTTGTAAATTTTGAATGTGGGTTGATTGGTCAGTTGCCGGGCAAGGGCGAATGTTGGGACAGTTTTTTTGTAAGTGTTTACAGCTGCATCACAGATCGCGCGCCATTTTTTTTTTGTAAAGTTAGTCTTTTTTTCGCTCGTAAGTCTTCTGTAATTGATTTTAAAAAAATATCTCCCATTTTCGCGTGAAACATCTTTTACTGCACCAACCACCACCAGCTGTTTCAGTAATATTTTTAATATATTTCTTAAACTTACTGGTGGTAGGATTTCTATGCAGGAATCCATCTAGGTAGGTCCCGCCCCAGGGCCAGTTATTCTGCCGTGAAGCAGCAGTATGCAAACATTGCTGTGTTTCGGTTTGAAGGGCACTGAGAGCTAGCGTAATCACTGGGCATATGAGTCTTAAGAACTGATGTCTCAGGGTGACGGGCGCAGTGTGGTGCCACACAGAAATGTGCTGAGTGACACAGCATTTGTTATGGGCAGAGGTTGCACTTACCATCAGGTGAACGTTTTGCTCGTTCCATAACTTTATCTAATAAAAAAAAAACTTTCTCGTCGTTCGTATCTAATCGTATTAATTACAGATTATAAATTTTATTTTATAGATGATAGTGACGAGAGGACCAAATCGTTAACCTGATGGTAAACGCAACGTCTTCCTGTAACAATTGTCGTGTCACCCAGAAAATTGCAAAGTTCTGTGTCACTTCCACCATACGTCACTGTGCTCGTCATCCTGAGACCAGTTGTTAAGTCTTATATATAACATATAATTATACTACTTTACAGTGCCCTTCAAACTGAATCACAGCATTGTTTGCACACTACTGCTTCACGGAAGAAAAGCTGGCACTGCAGTCGTACCTACCTAGACGGATTCCGGCATAAGAGTTCTAAAAACAGTCAAATTTACTTGGGTATTTCATTTTACTTCAACATAAACAGTTCGTCTGTTACTATTAACTCATCATTTCATCATTTCAGCCTATCACTAGTCCACTGCTGAACATAGGTCTCCCACATAGATTGCCGCAAAAGATTTTTGCTCTCATTTTGGGGGGATTTTGCCATAGTTACCGCGCTAGGCAGGCGGGTTGGAAACCGCAGTTTATTTATTCAGATCTTCCAGGAAGGTACTGCTGCCCATTTCCTGGTTTTTATTTTCCCTCTGTCGACTTTTACGACACTCACGGGATGAGATGGTGTGGTAGATTCTCGTAAGCCGACACTTTGATCAATTGAACAAAATTTTTAAAGCCTATACTTAACTTTTAAGAGGAAGTGAAGAAGTGAACATCCATACATACATAAGATCACGACTGTATCCCAAAAGGGGTAGTCAGAGACTGGGCACTCACTGCAAAAACAGATGACTGCCACAGTCCAAATTTCACCAAAACAATATAATGCACTTGGTGTGATAGGTGGTGAGCCCATCGCCACCATGCGCTGTTGGGTGCACAGTGCAGTTTAATTCCTTACTCGCCTTTTACGAGATCCATTGGATGAGATGGAGTGGTAGTATTCTTTTAACGAGCCGCCACCACACGGCTATAGTGAAGTGAAATAACAAAATAACAATTAACAATAAGATTTCATTTCCACAGCGCTATTAGTCTGCCGTACCCATTCATAAATAGCATTTTATAGAGTAAGTACGGAAGGTTATCTTCTTGTGTCTAACTATTTATCTATCTATCTATATAAATAAAAAACAATTGCCGCATGTATGAAAGAGCATCATATTAAAACGGCACGACCGATTAGCCTGATTTTTTTGTTGTGTTCGTAAAATCTAAATCTAACACATTGACGAACTGAGCAAGGGCGAATTTCACCGTTGAAACTAATCGCGGTCAGTTCAAGGTAAACTCAGATTCACCGTTTATCTGAGTTCAGGACTACAGTTTGCATTTCACCAACATCAATTGAAAGCAGTTAAAACTTTTTCTTATAGAAGAGGAGGCAAACGAGCAAGCGACTCACCTGATGTTAAGTGATTACCGAATAAAACTAAACGCGATGAAAATCCTGAACGCCCAATTTTCGACGATTAACTCTATAACCTCGTTTACAGAGCTATCATTCTCAATTGTACAACTATTTATATATTATGTTATTTCGCATTGCTTAATGTTAGCGTACATATGTGGCCTATGCATCAAGTATTTGTTTAAGATTGTGACAATGTTTCGTGTAAACTTCGTTTTCCTAAACGTGATCAAAATGAAGCCGGTGAAATCGGTTAGACGAAAACCCAAAACGAATTATACATTTGAACTCGGTTAAGTAAAACATGACTTTATTGAACTTGGTTTCCAAAGCGAACTGTGAAATCGGTTCTAACTGACTGGCAACGTACAGCCTTAACCTCGGAGGTAGAGACATGTTATAATGCACTTATTATTATTTTTTGCTACGCGCTCTTCTGATTTTGTTCATTAGTAAAATGCACCCGTGCGAAGCCGAGGCAGGTCGCTAGCTTAAAACATTTTCTGAAACTGTTGATAGGCTGGGTTTTAACAGCACTTCGTGAAGTCCTCTAAAATATAAAAAAAAGTAAAGTAAAGTTTCAACCTATGAATGTCCCACTGCTGGGCACAGGCCTCCTCTCATTTCTGAGAGGGTTTTGGAGCTAGGAAGAATCCGCCACGCTGCTCCAATGCGGGTTGGCGGACTGCACATTTCTTCGAAATATTTTTTATTTGTCAGACATGCAGGTTTCCTCACGATGTTTTCCTTCACCGCCGAGCACGTGGTAAATCAGCACTTAAAATTGCAATTAACAATTTTAGTGGTGCCGGCACCGGGAATCGCACCCAGGTCACTTGCGTAATATGAAATTTAAAGTGAGCGCCTAGCCCCTGAGCTACCACGGCTCTCACTAAAATATAGTTATTAAGTAACTTACTTATACCCATTACATCGCGTCGGTTTCATGTAATATTTACACAGATTATTCATGAACACCTCTTAAGTTATGGCGGTAGCGAGAATGTTTAAATTTTCAACGATATTCATTATTTACGAGTAATAAAACGACCAGCCTTTATTGATGCCTTAATAGAATGAAAAGTTTGTTGGAGTAGCCTTCGGCAATTTTTTTGATACACACTTTAGAGTTTGATTTCAACGAGTTACTGACAAGGGTTTAAGAATTTCATGGGGGCATATCATATCACTACTTCAATTTTTTTTTATTGCACAAAGTGATGTAACGAGCAAAACGTTCACCTGATGGTAAGAGCAACGTCTGCCCATAACAAATGCTGTGCCACCCAGAAAATTTCTGTGCGACACTACACTGTGCCCATAATGAGACATAGGTTCTTAAGTCTCATATGCCCAGTGATTACGCTAGCTCACAGTGCCCTTCAAACCGAAACACAGTAATGTTCGCACACTACTGCTTCACAGCAGAATAACTGGCCCTGGGGTGGTACCTACCTAGACGGATTCCTGCATAGGAATCCTACCACCAGTAAATCAATGCTGAACATAGTCCTATATATTGCCACAAAAGTTTGTAGCACGCATTTTGGAGGGATTTTGCCATAGTTGCCACACTTGGCAGGCAGGCTGGCAACTTCAGTTTATTTATTAAGATTGAAGATGCTGCTGCCCATCTCATCATGTTTTTATTTTCCCTCTGTCGTGTTTACGACATCCATGGGATGAGATGGGGTGGTAAGAGGCAGGCATATAAATGGGTTATTTACAATTATAAATTGTAATGTTTCAAATTAACCGCCGAACTAGGAATTAGCATGAACAAATTTGCAATACCATTTAGTTCACTGCATCATTTATCAACTCGAAATACACCGTAAACGTAATTGAATATAAAACCAATATTTGAAATATTTAACTGTAAGTCAAATAATGATGACGTTAGTAGTAACTATATAAAGGTAAGGTTAGAAGAGATGAAACAGAAATGAATAAGGAAAGAAATTTAATTTGCTAAGATCCGTTTGGAAAATGTAAAATGGTGTACTTTTCGAAGAACATCGCCCGCCCTCCCACAACAGCATGCACAAGTAAACTACCACCGCCACCAGGAATCGCTATCAGATACGGAAAGTCGCCACCAACGAAGTTGAGAACTCTGTGTGTTCTTCGGATCGCAGCAATTTAAGTGTCTTTATTTTTTTTATTGTAGATAGTGACGAAACGAGCAAAACGTTCACCTGATGGTATAGTGCAACGTCCGCCCACAACAAATGCCTTGTCACCCAGAATACTTCTGTATAACACCACAATGCGCCCGTCACTTTGAGACATCAGTTCTAAAGTCTCAAATGCCCAGTGATTACGCTAGCTCACAGTGCCCTTCAAACCAAAACACAGCAATGTTTGCACACTACTGCTTCACGGCAGAATAACTGGCCCTGGGGCGGTACCTATCTAGACGGATTCCTGCATAGGAATCACCTTTCTGTTCTTATTATAATGGATATCCGCAAAGTAACGCCTGATTCCATTAACTGTATTGTAAAGAAATTGACGAATTGACTATTAGAAAGACTTCACCGGAACCGTTTGGCGGATGATATTGCCAATGAAAAGGGTAGCTACCCGCCAGATCGAATGGTCTGATCGGGGGAGGACGTCCCCTCCAACTAGTAATATTTAGATGTTGTATATATAGTTCGCATCTCAGAAAACTTTCATAGCGCGATTATGGACGTATGCGAATATTTCTTGTGCTTCTCATGTGGCGACATAGATGTCGCTACACCCGATATTTGCTGGGTGTGAGTTTGATCCAGCGGTTCTAGCGATCCACAGTCACAGTTCAGAGTTTATTACTAGTACTAACCTAATAACTAGACCATTATCACAACTCATGACATGTGTGTAGAAAATTAAAATCGAACATTTGCGATCCCGGGCACCTCAAACGGGCAACATCAAAAACATTACTTTATAATAAAAATATTAAAGTCTGGATTAAGGGCTAGGCACTCGCTTTATATTTCATAGTAGGTGAGTGACCCGGGTTCGATTCCCGGTGCCAGTACCACTAAAATTGTTAATTGCAATTTTAAATGCTGATTTATCACGTGCTCGGCAGTGAAGGAAAACATCGTGAGAAAACCTGGATGTCTGAGAAATAAAAAATATTTCGAAGACATGTGCAGTCCGCCAACAACCATTGGAGCAGGGTGCCGATTCTTCCCAGCTCCAAAACCCTCTCAAAAATTAGAGGAGGCCGGTTCTCAGCAATGGGAAGTTTATAGGCTGTTATTTTACTTTACTTTTACGTTCTGTGACATAGTATACGTTGAATCGTTTCATTGGATGATTGTGAGAACAATTGAATACACCTGTGCCTACGTATATATAACACAGCAGTAAAAACCCTTAAAAGATGCCTACTTACAATATTCACGACATAATTGTGTGTCGTGTCCATCAAAACAAACACCAAGAACATCGTATAGAAATTCATTATGATAATAGCGATACCGCATTGTCCCCACAAAATAATACGGAACAAAATTAACACGGGTTCTGCAGAAGACTAATGTAAATATTTATAAATATTATTATACTGTAACATTGTATTAGGCACTAAATTCGTAAGTGACAGAACTGGCAGGCTCTGTGCTGCTCTCTGATGGATGTAGAAAGCTAAGGAAATGAGCATATCTGAACTTAGTAACGCGAAGCAGGACTTACTACTAATTTCTTGAGGTTCTCATGTGCTACAAAATTTATACTAATATTATAAATGCGCAAGTAACTCTCTCTATCCCTCTGTCTGTTTGTTACATTTTCACGGTTCAACCGCTGAACTGATCTTGACGAAATTTGGCACAAAAATCGCTTGCATCCTGAAGACGGACCAAGCATACTTTTTATCCCGAAGAATCAAATAGTTCCCACGGGTTATTTTAAAACCTAAATCCACGCGGACGAAGTCGCGGGCATTAGCTAGTGTTTTATAAATTAAAAATATTGGTCTATTGAAAGCTACATGAATATGTAACACACAGATACAAACACACACACACCCGATCTAACAATTAAATACCTTTTGGACATAATATTACTATATAAAAAGATGTATTGATCCGTGGGGTGGAGGCCTGGTGATCCATACTCCAGATTTTTTCCTAGTTTGGAAACCAGTCTCCCGCACATTTATATTGTGTCTTAAGTTATATACAATCTAGTTGTGAGAAATAAATATATTACTATTCTTATATTATGTACACGTACACATCGTAAATTTAAAGACTGTATAACTTTGACCTTTTTACTTAAGAATTTATAGGAGCTTACACTTGTAAGTTCACTCGTACTTACTTCGACTATAGATATACCGCTACACTAAATTGCCAAAGCTTACGTTGGGATAAGCGCTAGTAAATAATTCCAATAAATAAAACATTTACGGGAAGCGGAGTATTCGATCTTCCAAATTTCTATTTAAAATTAAAATGATACAGCTTAAGCTTGTTTTCCTTCTATTCAAGTATACTGTTCTAGTTCGGGTAAGGGTTCTTTTCTAAATATTAAATGACAATGCCGTGTGATAGCGGTGTAAAAATTTCTACATCGATGTTTCGTATTCATAACTTTAGCATTGTGTCGAGTATAGCGAGAGATTTTGGTTTCCATTTGCTTACACAGAATACAATGTAGTATACTGTAAGTTGGTATATTATAGATAGATAATATACAATATACACTATACAATATACACGTGTGGTGGCGGCTCGTTAAAAGAATTCTACCACTCCATCTCGTAAAAGGCGAGTAAGGGAGTTAAACTGCACTGTGCAACCAACAGCGCATGGTGGCGATGGGCTCACCACCTATCACACCGAGTGCGTTATATTGTTTTGGTGAAACGTGGATTGTGGCAATCATCTGTTTTTTGCAGTGAGTGCCCAGTCTCTGACTACCCCTTATGGGATCGTGACCTTATGTAAGTACACTTATAACACTAATTAGATATCGGCTCACAGCACATGCACTACGTCTTCACTCCGCACCGGAATGATTACGAATGCGCCTCTCACACAGCGGACCGAGTAGTCATTGCTTGAGACGACGGAACTATACATATATAGATATGTGTTTATACCCGATTATTCGTCAAAGTTAATTATGAATATTACGTTACCTATTATTACATATTAATATAATGAATAGACTTATGTACACGACACACACGTACCATTTTACCGGGATGTTCCAGTTTTTTCCCAACTGTCCCAACTGTCTAATTCACTCTCACTATTTTTTTTTTTTTCACCTGACGAGTGTATTTTTGCACGCTTTTATTTCTATATGAATTTAAGCATTTAGTCTCCAACAAAATAACATTTATGCATAAATAACTACAAGGTTATTGTTTTTCTAATCGAATTTCATTTGTGTAATAAACGATTTTGCATTTAGATCCGGTCTGATTCTCAAAAGGAGTAATTTGCATAATAAAGCAATATTCACTGGTCCATCCAATGAAAAGCTTAGGAAGGAAGATGCCTTAACAACCTTGTTTGTTCAATACCAAAATATCTGTATTAAAATTTAAAATGTGTTAATATATACTATGACTTTTACAGAATGTTTTTATAATAGTCAAACACTTTGACGTTTATAGGAAATAACGTATTTCCTGTACGAGTGGTATACATAAGGAAATAGACCTGGTATGCATGTATGTATAAGATGCGTTCAATTTTAAAAAATATATACTGTTGTAGTCACTGGCTTTTACACATTATTAGAAAAAGCGTATTACAAATTAGGTCATAAAGGACAATTTTTTTTTATTGTGTGAAGTGACGAAACGAGCAAAACGTTCATCTGGTGGTAAGTACAACGTCCGCCCACAACAAATGCCGTGTCATCCAGAATATTTCTGTTTGACACCACACTGCGCCCGTCACCCTGAGACATCAGTTCATAAGTCTCAAATGCCCAGTGATTACGCTAGCTCACAGTGCCCTTCAAACCGAAACACAGTAATGCTTGCACACTACTGCTTCACGGCAGAATAACTGGCCCTGAGGTGGTACCTACCTAGATGGATTCCTGCATAGGAATCCTACTACCAGTGAAGATGTGTGAAAATAGCTCTTACCTCCCTCCCCTCTACCCTCTGGCTACCAAACATGTGATATTTTAATTAATACATACATACATACATACAGTCACGCCTTTAGAGCGGTGTAGAGCCGTGGTAGCTCAGGGACTAGGCGCTCGCTTTAAATTTCATAGTACGCGAGTGACCTGGGTTCGATTCCCGGTGCCGACACCACTAAAATTGTTAATTGCAATTTTAAGTGCTAATTTACCACGTGCTCGGCGGTGAAGGAAAACACCGTGAGGAAACCTGCATGTCTGAGAAATGCAAAATATTTCGAAGACATGTGAAGTCTGCGAACCCGCATTTATTTATTTATTAGGAAACTCAACAGCTTATTTTCATTCACTGGCATTGGAGCAGCGTGGCGGATTCTTCCTAGCTCCAAAAACCTTCTCAGAAATGAGAGGAGGCCTGTGCTCAGCAGCGAGACATTTATACGCTGTTACTTTACTTTTTTTTTACGCCATTTTTCCACTTAGGGGGAAGTGAAAAATTCTTACTCCCCATTGCGTTCCCACGAGCAGTGACACCATTGCATGTTATCGTGTTGTTCCGCACAAATAAAGGATGTCCGTACAATACCTAAGTCGCCTCTTACGACACCTCTGTAGGAAAGAGGTAGGTGCTGACACCTATCGGCTATTAATTAAAGCATACATTTAACATGGCATTACGTAACATGACATTGCAAAAAAATTACCCCAGACTATCTAGCCGCATCTTCTTTGAGATCTAATTTTTTGAACCGGTGTAGATTTTGACATTCACAAGAGCTTTATACAAGCCTAAACTGAATAGAGAAATTTTAACTTTGACTTTATTATACGTTCTTGGTAATTTTCTATTTAGCAGTGCAATAATGAATTTAACGACGTCAACAATGACGCAAGCAGGTTAACAATGACGGCAGTTGTGTGCCGGAGATAAAAAGACGTATTAATATGACCAAGGATGCTATGACCCCGCCTGAACAAAATACGGAAAAAGAGGGGAATCACTATTAACACCAAGATCCGGTTAATACGTGCCTTGATATTCCCCATTTTTCTGTATGGCGTGGAGTCGTGGACGATACGGGCTCGAGAGAGGCAGAGGATTGATGCCTTGGAGATGTGGTGCTGGAGTCGTATGTTGAGGATACCCTGGACGGCGAAGCGAACAAATGTGTCGATCCTCTCACAGCTCAAGATAAAAACCCGTCTGTCCACGATGTGCCACCAACGAATTCTTTCGTATTTTGGCCACATAATGCGAAGGGGTAATGAGAGCCTGGAGAAATTGATCGTAGTTGGGAACACAAATGGCAAGCGAGCCCGAGGCCGATCTCCTACCAGATGGACCGACCAAATGAAAGACTCCAGGTCCCCGAGGTTTAGCTCCGTCGTCAGGGCCGCGATGGACAGAAGCCGATGGAAGCAAATAGTTCACTCAAGTGTGCACCACTTGTTGATGACCACGATCCTCAGTCATGAGGGAACGACTAGAGAGAGAGATAGATTTAGCAGTGCACATACAAAAGGAAGCGTTGCGATTTATGACTATTATAGTAATGACGGACTGTATAACTAGTTTCATACTTTGTTATCATATTTATTTATTTTATTTATATATATTCTTTATTGCAACACTCACATGTAAAATAAATGACAAAAAAGTAAATTGGGAAAAAGGATTCACTAAGAGTGAGCAATGGGCGGTCTTATTGCTAACAGCAATATCTTCCAGACAACCGCTGGTTGGACATGATGTCAAGAACAATGAAAAAGTCGAGAGCGTCGGCATGGAAAACAAATAAATAAAATATATTGCATAAAGAAAAAAAATATTATACACATATACGATCATAAAATAAAACATAAATAAAAAGTAAAGTAAGTAAAGTACTATACCTATAAATGTCCCACTGCTGAGCACAGGCCTCCTCTCATTTCTGAGAGGGTTTTGGAGCTAGGAAGAATCCGCCACGCTGCTCCAATGCGGGTTGGCAGACTTCACACGTCTTCGAAATATTTTTCTATTTCTCAGATATGCAGGTTTCCTCACGATGTTTTCCTTCACCGCCGAGCACGTGGTAAATCAGCACTTAAAATTGCAATTAACAATTTTAGGCGTACTATGACATTTTAAAGCGAGCGCCTAGCCCCTGAGCTACCACATAAATAAATAACTTTATATACATACATTGTTTTTATTTCATAAATGGATTCTAAATAATGCAGAAGACGGCTTAGTGAAGATGAGTGTATTGGCGGAATGTGAAAGATAATTACTCTCACAATTATTTATTCGCCGACGATTAGCGATTCCTTTTAACGAAAACGATCACCATTTGCAATGCCCCATTATTTGTCACGATGTTCTTTGTGAATTTTTAGTAATGAAGCTGATAACAATTAAGAATTAGAGGAGACATGGATATTTAATGTAATTATTTAATCCTTTTGAAGCGTCCTAAGGCGAGACTCAATGATGGAAGTATTGCGCTGCCAGTACATGATTCTTCGGCTTTTTTAGACAGTACAGGATTCTTCGGCTTTTTTGACGACCGCGTGGCCTAGTGGTCAGAGTACCTGACTTCTAAGCCGCGGGTCCTGGTTTCGATTCCCAGCCGGAGCCAACATTTGTGCTAACACATAAATTGTTGGTTTTCGGGTCTGGTTGTGTTGTGTTTGTCCTTGTGTTTCTGATACTGCATCCTAGCCTACCTCCGATCTTATCGCATCAGCGTTACATCGAGCGCGGGTAGGTTGGGACGAGTGAGTGCCTCTGTGTTTGCGCGTACACTTGTGGCACTATAATATCTCCTGCGCAGTTGATGGCTCCCGACAGTAGTCGGCAGTTGTCGCCGTGGTCGAAATCGGCTAGGAGAACATCAAGCTTCGGCTTTTTTATATTTTTTTTATATTAGACAGTGACGAGTCGAGCAAAACGTTCACCTAACGGTAAATGCAACGTCTGCGCATAACTAATGATGAGTCGCTCAGAACATTTCTTTCTGCCATAGTTGCCACGATGGGCAGGCGGGTTGGCAACCTCAGTTTAGTTATACAGATGTTCCAGTGAGAAGCTGCTACCCACAAGTTGGTTTTAATTTTTCCTATGTCGACTTTTATGGGATACTATAATTATACACCCATGGGATGAAATGGGCGGTAGATTCTCTTAAGCAGCCATCACACGGCGAGTTTTTTTACTATTTTGGTTATTATATTTGTGGTTGTGGGTTATTATATTTTGAAATATTTTCGTTAATGCTGTTTACATTGTACTGGTTAGCAAACAAATGTTGTAATTTTGTAATTTAGACTATCTCCTGTTTTGTAAATATGTTATAATAATTACTTACGTTCCAAAACTAATAAAATAAAATACCATTTTTCAAAAAACTTAAATCGCAGTTTAGCGTGTACCTGACTTTTTTCTTATCGGGTCCTAGGTTTGAATCCCAGCCGGAGCCAACATTTGCAAAAAACATAAATTGATGGTTTTCGGGTCTGGTTGTGCAGTGTGGTGGCAGCCAGAGAGTCTACCGCCAATTATTGTCATTTCAACCCGTGGGTGTCGTAAAAGTCGACAGTGGGAAAAGTAAAACAATAAGATGGGCAGCAGCATCTTCCTGGAACATCTGAACAAATACACTGCGGTTGCCAACCCGACTGCCAAGCGTGGCAACTATGGCAAAATCCCTCCAAAATTATAGCTTCAAATTTTGGGACAATCTATTGGGTAAGCTTATGTTCTGCAGTGGACTAGTGATAGGCTGAAATGAGTGAGTGTGTGTGTTGTGCATGTCAAATGTATGTCTGAAAAACGCACACACGATACAGGAGAAATACCACTGTGGGGCATCGTTATTTTAAACTTAAAAAGTCTGTCATGTTCTCATCACACCATTTTTTTTTACTTCGCATAACATCTTCGTTAAAGGTTCGCTTAATTTAGATTTACTTACCAAGGAATCTAACCTTTTAACTTAACCTTTGTGGATCCGAGGACCCGCACGCTTATAATCTAGGTGTTTAATTAAATTCCTTTACCTACATAAGTACGAGTAAATACCAAGCGCAGAGAAAGTTATTCAAGATCTAATCAAAAGGCGTGATGGTGCGGAAGAATTATTTCGGCGTGTAAAATCGTTATGAAATTCACTGATTTTTAATAATGCATAGATTTATAAGGCCGTGGTAGCTCAGGGATCGTGTCATCATCATCATCATCATCATCATCATCTCAGCTTGTCACTAGTCCACTGTTTAACATAGGCCTCCCCTATAGATTGCCCCAAGAGTTATAGCGCTAGTAGCAAAACGTTCACCTGATGGTAAGTGCAACGTCTGCCCGTAACAAATGCTGTGTCATTTAGAACATTTTGGTGTATATCGCACTGCGCCCGTCACCCTAAGACATCAGTTCTTAAGTCTCAAATGCCCCAATGCAACAATCATACAAGTTTATTTAGCAATAACAGATGGTCACAGCATGCGCTTAAGAAATTTTTAAATTTTGAACTTAAAAAAAGACTACAATAGAGCTAAATGGTAAACTACAAGAGATTAAAAGATGAAAACTTATTTTAATTTGTTTGAAGTTAGAACTTATTTTAATTTGTTTGAAGTTAGTTAGAACTTATTTTAATTGATTAACTTAAAGAGAACGATATTTAGGGAAACAAAAGCAATGAAATAAAATTGACTTAAATTACATTAAAGTTCATTGCATTTACATTTTGCTAAAATCTTTTTTTTTTTATTGTATAAAGTGACGAAACGAACAAAACGTTCACCTGATGGTAAGTGCAACGTCCGCCTACAACAAATGCTGAGTCAACCAGAATATTTCTGTGAACTGTACCCGTCACCCTGAGACGTCACTTCTTAAGTCTCAAATGCATAGTCATTACGCTAGCTCTCAGTGCCCTTCAAACCGAAACACTGTAATGCTTGCACACTGCTGCTTCACGGCAGAATAACTAGCCCTGGGGTTGTACCTACCTAGACGGAATCCTGCATAGGAATCCTACCACCAGTAGGAATCCTACCACCAGTACTTGGCAGTCGGGTTGGCAACCGCAGTTTATTTATTCAGATGTTTCAGGAAAATGCCGCTGCCCATCTCCTGGTTTTCATTTTCCTTCTGTCGACTCTTACGACACCCACGGGATGAGATGGGGTGGTAGATTCTCTTAATCCGCAACCACACGGTTCCAAATACACAAAAAAATTCAACATGATCGCATAGACTAGACTAGACGGCTGAGCGAAATACTGTTATTCCACCGCTTAGAGATGCGTCACCAGTCGGTGAATTTTAGTTTTAAATTGGATCAGAGTATCGCCAAATATATCCATATCATTCATGTCACTAGCTTAGCTATTAGGTGTCCGGCTGAATAGAATAGCACCTACCTCTTTCCTAGCGAGGTGTCGTAAGAGGCGACTAAGTTATTGTACGGACAGCCTTTATTCGTGCAGAATAACACCATAATATATACTATGCTGTCACTATACTGCTCGTGGGAACGCAATGGGGAGTAGTTTTTTGTTTTACTCGTACCAAAATGGCGGCGACGTGGTTCGCCACCCGTCACGTCTCGTTCCCCGCGAGGGCTACATTAGTGGCCTCTGCCTACCCCTTAATGGGAAAAAGGCGTGACTGTATGTTTGTGTTTTATGTTTCATCTCACTATATAGGGTGTTGTACCAACGCGATATACGCAAAAATGGCGAATTCTTGCCCAGGTTTGTTCTACGGCCACTTTAATAACCGGATGGTATTTAAATATGTATGTTTGTATGTGTATATGTGTATATACGTATATATTTATGTGCATATATGTATGTATATGTAATATTTCGTTTAATTATTATTATAGAAATGTTTTTTTTTGTTTCAGTACATCTTTTGAGTGTATGTATCAAGGCATTCTCTACCAGTCGACCCGAAGGTAGACTGGTAGAGAATGCCTTGTGGCATTAAATTCGGCCATTTTTTTACTTTTTTTTTGTGTGCAAATTTAATTTTAAATAAATAATGTAAAAGCCCTAAATAAATTTTGTTAAAAAACAACACAATCGCTTTTGTCGAAAATTGTTTGTAACAGACAAGGTCAAAAATGATTTTCTATTCGGTCTGCAACTCGACGGACCGACACAATGGCTGCCGTTGACAATCATTTATCTCGTGTAGTTACTGTGTTGAAAGGATTTCCGTGTCGCTTCAAGCAATCAGAGACATGCAATCCTTTACGAGACCACTCAATGTTTGCGCATGTTGCTGTCAGTTATTTTTGAAATAAAATCTCCGACATAATACTTTGATAACCACGGTTTTCTGTTACTTTATCGAGTAGGCTGCATCAAATAAGCAATAGATGATGATACAATGTTGTCATATAATATTTATTTATTTATTTAACCTTCATCGCAACACCTTAATCAAAGGAATACAATGGGCGGACTTAATACCAAGAGGCATTCTCTGCCAGTCAACCCGGGAGACAAGAAAACTGATGGCATAATATGTACCAGAGCTTCAAACAGTTGTTTGTTTTCAAGGATATCAGAACGTGGTTCTTTTTCCACATATTTTTAATAGAAGAGGGGCACACGAACAAGCGGCTCATCTGATGGTAAGTGATCACCACAGCCTATAAACATCTACAATACCAGAGGATTATCGGATGCGTTGACGGCATTTGAAAAAGTAATAGACTCTTTTCTAGCAGGTTCCTAAGTTGTATTGGTCCGGAAAAACCGCTCGCGACACCAGATTCCATAAAATGGTCGTCCGTGGTATTTTACGCGAAAAAGACACTCTGGTAGAATGCCAACCATCAAGGTGGTAATGGTGGAATTTCAAGTTATGTCGCAATGTGCGATGGCGAAATTCAGTGGCTGGAATTCATCCGAACCATTATTCGGAAAACTCCCCGTGGTAGATCCTGTAAAATATGCGGCCTAAGAGAATCTACCACCCCATCTCATCCCGTGGGTATCGTAAAAGTCGACAGAGGGAAAACTAAAACCAGGAGACGGGCAGCAGCATCTTCCTGGAACATCTAAATAAATAAACTGCGGTTGCCAACCCGCCTGCCAAGCGTGGCAACTATGGCAAAATCCCTCCAAATATAGAGCAACATACTTTTGTGGCTATCTATGGAGGAGGCCTATGTTCAGCAGTGGACTTGTGATAGGCTGAAACGATGACGACGATGATGCGAAGAGATGCAACATCTCTGAAAGAACTCGTACGTTGACGCCCTTGGTTGGATTCGTTCAAATGCAAGGAGCCTTGCGGAACACCAGCATTAATCTATGGTTGGTATTTATTACTTTTCGAGCAAAAGACAGCTTTCGAGGCTTGGAATCCGAACATGAACAGTCGACTACGACCTAGATGCTCCGGCCTCTAAGAAAACTGGTGACCCAATTGCAAAACTTCTCGGAAACACCGTAGGAAGGAAGCTTCCAGAGAAGCGCTTCATCCCTGACCTGATATGCTATATCCAAACTAACTGCCAGGGCATCAACTTTGGTCTCAACTGCTTCCGCCCATCGATGGGTGAGGTAGATCAGAAGATCACCAGCCAAGCGACCCAGTGGGAAACCGTACTAGCGATCCCTAAAAGGTAAGCAGTTGGTTATCTTGACTATATACTCGCATTATTTTGTAAAACAAGGAGGTGATGGAAATCAGCCTATAGAAAGTTAGATCTGAGCGGTCGTCTGAGGAATCGTGTACACTAAGGCATTATTCCATGAGTTTGGGACGTCGCCGAGAGAGTAGGACACCGGAAAAGACGCGATAGGACATCGCCCCTGCCAACAACTGCTTAAGTTCAGCAACAATACCAGGGGATTCAACCAGCGTTTTGACATGACCGTATTTAATTCCGCAGCCCATGATCGTATTGTAAATGTGCACCGTACTCCAGATTAGGCAGTGGTCCAAAGATCCCAGAGTGGCATCGGCAGAGACTTGATAGCTGTCCGGATGATTAGTCAGCAGAAGGTCCAGCAGGAAAGGCGTATGATCCTCCCCGTCTGAAATCTGCGTAAGCGAAGTAACAAGTTTTGTCAGATCATATACCAAGGCAAAAATCATAAACAGATCTCCCCGCATAATCGATGGGTACGAGATTCTGGCCATTGGGCGAGGTGAGCTTTGTATTCTCCAAGTATAACGATCTCTATGGATGGGATCGGTACGGAATCTGTAACCATCTGGATGTGGTCGATGAGTCGATCAGTTTTGGTGTTACCACTATGGGATGTAAAGACACCCATAGACGGACGGAAGGCAGAAAATGAATATTTAGGGGTCCAGCGTAAAGTCGTAAGAAACTGTAAAAATTAGGGACTATGCGGATATGTCCACTTATTTTACGCGAGTGAAATAGCGGGACACAACATGTATTAAATAAAAATTGCAATTAACCATTCCAGGGAGCCTGGACTAGAGATGACCTACCACCACAGCTATATTGAAAATGACTTTATATGATCTTCATATATTTATGTAAGCTAAAGAAATTTCAAACTGACTTTATAAAGTTTGTGGAGAGTATAGAGGACCAACATTTATAAAGCTTTAAATTCTCATTTATCTTTCAAATACATCCTTCGGGACATGGATAAAGTCGGTACATCCCTTGTCGCGCCATCTCATAAACAATTCCGAAAAGTGTATTATCCCTTGCTGTGTTGGATGTGCTGTCACGACGAAGGACTCGAACAGATAAATTGGCTTTGAATTGTCGTTGTTGACGTTTGTGGTAGACGGGTACAAAAGTCAAAGACAAATTGTAGCTCCGCTTTGTATCCGTGTTATTAATATAATGATAACTGTGTTACTGAACCGTAGTAATAAAAGTAAAAAAATAATTAAAAAATTTGGTTTCAGAATTATATTATTTTATTTCATCTCTCACCTCAGTCCTCCTGTGACCATGGGTGCTATAAAGCACTTAAAATGACGGGTTATAAATAGTAAAATTAATGGCGACAAAGTCCGTAAAATCTAGTTTTATTTAATGTGATAAAAATAATTTTTATTCAATATAGATTATTTGCATAATGCTCGTTGAACGTCATATTTTTCAACTACACTGGTTCGCAAAGAAATGCCGCTGTCCTGGGAAGAATCAGCAACTGAGAAACGCAGCAGGATTTTTTTTTTATTCTTCAGTAACTTTCTTTTTCTTCAGTATTTATCAGTCAGTCTTTTTCGTCAGTGTGTATTCTTCAGTAACTTTCAAACTAAAGTACAATAACAGCAGTATTATAAAGATGTAGAAATAGCTTGGCAGCGATCTTAAAAAATCTGTGTTAAATAAATAGTTTGGTATTTTTTGATTGAATGTTATTAAATAATTAGCTCTTAAAGAACAATTTGAAATGACAGTATTAAAATAAACGTCCGAACAGCGATACATAAAATATCAGCAATGCCACTTATCGTATATTCGTTCATCAGCTTGCAAAGAGTCTGCCAGAAGAATTTTATGATTATTATACTATTCTTTATATTTCCACCGTCGTTACTTCCTAATTTCTACCATACTGTACAACTTGAAGGGATTTTATTTTAGGTAGAGCAGGGGCCGGATGCTCTCCTTGAATTTCATATTACGCGAATGACGTGAGTTCGATGCCCAGCATCAACGCTTCTAAAATTGTTTTACAACTTTACTCTCCCAGGGTTGTCTGATAGAGAACGCCTCTAGGCATTAAGTCCGCCCATTGTATGCCTGAGATTAAGGTGTTACAATAAAGATTAAATAAAATATAAAATAAAATGTCTGAGGAATAAAAATATTTCGAAGACATGTGAAGTCCGCCAACCCGCACTGGAGCAGCGTGGCGGACTCTTCTCGGCTCCTAAACCTTATCAAAAATAAGTGGAAGCCTGTGCTTAGCAGTAGACCATTCATAGAATTAACTTTTTAGTTTGTATCAAAACGATGTAACCAAAACAATATCTTATTAGGATTCCGTCTACTATAAAAGTGCTATGAAGCACAATATGTTACTTATCAAAGTTGTTGAGGCCAGCAATACATATATATTTTCAAAATCTAAGCATTCGGTTTCAGAAGATAGAGGATAAAAAATAGGTAATTAAAAATTGTTAATGTCACTGTAAACTTTTTGTCATGGGTGTTAGTCACAAGAAAGTCGTCTGATGGTAAAGTGCCACGCCTGCCCATAACATTGCAGTATCACTCCGACTTTCACTAAATTCTGTGTAGCAGCGCATTGTCCTTATCATTAAGGAAACATTCCATTAATAACCTAGCTTCAGTGTCATTACAAACAGAAACAGGATGGCGTTTTCTGCTGTACTGACTAGCACTGCGGCTGTATTGATTTCATTCATTACAGAGTATTAGATCTATATATTATATTATATTATATATATTATATATTTTATATATAATTTTAATCCCCCCCCCCATTTGGTGGTGGTTTAAGAAAATCTACCACCCCATCTCATCCCGTGGGTGTCGCAAAAGTCAACAGAATGAAAATTAAAACGAAAAGAGGGCAGCAGCATCTTCCTGGAACTACCGTTGGCGACCCGCCTTCCAAGCGAGGCAACTATGGTAAAATCCCCCAACAGGAGAGCTTTTGTGGAAATCTATGGGTGGGATTATCCTAAAAAAAATTGTTAAAACAACATGAACATATCATAAACTTTTTTTTTTTTAAATTCTTTATTTTTTAAACTAACGTACTTACTCCTGCGTGTTTTTTTATAAGATAGGGCGCAAACGAGCAAGTGGCTCACCTGAAAGAAAAAAAACGTCCGCAATACCAGAATAATCGCGGGTGCATTGCCGGCCTTTAAGAAAGGAATAGGCACTTTTCTTGAAGGTCTCTAAGTCGCATCGGTCCGGAAAAATCGCGTCGGCAGCAGATTCCATAACGTGGTCGTGCGTGGCAGAAAATTCCGCGAAAAGCGCACTGTGGTGGAAAGCCAACCGTCAAGGTGGTGACGATGGAATTTTAAGTTCTGCCGCAATGTGCGATGGTGAAAACCAGCGGCTGGAATTAATCCGAAGACTTCCTCGCAACACCCCCCGTTGTAAATCCCAGTAAAAAATGCAATGAGATGCAACATCTCTTAGCATGGCCAGTGGATCAAGCCGATCGGAAAGAACCTGGTCGTCTACTATTCGAGCTGCTCTTCGTTAAATGTTATTAAGTGTTTTTAGGTTTATGAAATATACATAATATAAACATAATGAAAGTAAATGTATTCATCGTTCGATCTAATACATTTTATTATGTTCTGTTACTGGTGGTAGGATTCCTTTGCAGGAATCCGTCTAGGTAGGTACCCAGGGCTAGTTATTCTGCCGTGAAACAGTAGTGTGCAAACATTACTTAGTTTCGGTTTGAAGGGCACTGTGAGCTAGCGTAATCACTGGGTATATGAAACTCAAGAACTATGTCTCAGAATGATAAAAAAAATACCGGGTTTTAATGAGATTCTTCTGACCAAAGAAGAAACGGACAAAAGAAACTACTTACTCCCCTTTGAGAAGAACGGACTCAGATAGTAACAGAAGCAATTTCATGATATGAAGCCGACATGCCACCTTTGTGAATGGTTTCTAATTATCATTAAAGAAGACAGATTTCTTTTTACGTACGGTAAGGCAAAAGTCTATAATTTCAGGTTTAAATTCTACTTTATACAGTCTGTATAGTCTGTGTAGTTTATACAGTCAGTGTGAGTAGTTTTTTTTTTGGTTTCTTTTTTATTGGATAAAGTGATGAAACGAGCAAAACGTTCACCTGATGGTAAGTGCAACGTCTGCCCATAACAAATGCTGACCCAGAAAATTTCTGTGTGACATACACTGTGTCCATCACCCTGCGACAAAAGTTTGCTAATACATCTTATATTTTCTATTTTTGCGCTTTCAATACAATATGTTCAGAGTGGTGAATACAACACCCGATAGAGTCACTTCAAAATACATACATACATACATACATAAGATCACGACTGTATCCCATAAGGGGTAGTCAGAGACTGGGCACTCACTGTAAAAACAGATGACTGCCACAATCCACGTTTCACCAAAACAATATAATGCAATTGGTGTGATAGGTGGTGAGCCCATCGCCACCATGCGCTGTTGGATGCACAGTGCAGTTTCATTCCTTACTCGCCTTTTACGAGATCCATTGGATGAGATGGAGTGGTAGTATTCTTTTAACGGGCCGCCACCACACGGCTTCACTTCAAAATATGATCATATAAGGAAAATTTAGCTTAACACGTCTACTATCGACGGTTAGTACTTTACCTTGCTTGCAGCCTTTACTTAAGTTTGCCTTCTCATCATATCCAATGTTTTGGGACTCAAAATACATTTTGATTCATGATTTGTATCCATGTAAATTATATACATATTTTTAAATGCATTCTTCTTAACATTTAATCATAAAATAGTGCTAGAGGAGGGTTTCAACGAACTGCGTTAGATAAACGCAATAGCTTTTGCTATTGCATGAATGGGCGTGCAGTTTGAAACTGCAAATGTAATAACAAAAATTATATAAAGTCTTTCCTTAGAATACCAGCAAGCTAGCTACGTTTTCTCCTTATATTTCTATATTTAATCTCTGAGCCAGAAAACAACCAGCTTTTGACATGCTTCTTTAAAAACGACACCGCGCAAGGAACTACTGGCGGTAGGATTCCTATGCAGGAATCCGTCTAGGTAGGTACCACCCTAGGGCCAGTTATTCTGCCGTGAAGCAGTAGTGTGTAAGCATTACTATGTTTCGGTTTGTAGGGCACTGTGAGCTAGCGTAATCACTGGGCATATGAGACTTAAGAACTTATGACTCATGGTGATGGACACAGTGTGGTGTCACACAGAAATTTTCTGGGTGGCACAGCATTTGTTATGGGCAGACATTGCAATTACCTTTAGGTGAACATTTTGCTCGTTTCAGCACTTTATCCAATTAAATAAAAACAATTTCGAGAGTAAAATAATAAAGCATTAAATAAAAAAAATTGTATAAAATATATAGCAATAAAATGTTTATGAGCGACAATACTTAACAAGCAAAATACGGGCAAAGTCCCAATTAAGAATCTCTTCCCGCAGGACCGAAATAAATGAATTCCCGCAACCGCGCGACGCGAGTGGGAAACGTTTACGTAATGGGTTCTATAACGTAAATTTCTAACGTCTGTTTATGATTATGTCTTTTCTTATTTCAGTAACGGTGTTAAGCTTTGTTTGGCACGTAGCTCAGTGGTAAATCAGGTCTTGAGTTTGAATCCCAGTCGAAGCAAACGTGGCTCGCAGCCATTTTGGTACGAATTAAATACTTGCTCTCCATTGTTTTTTTTCCATTTTGTCCAACCAAACACAGCCCCGCAGGCTTGTGTAAGGGCTAGCCTTAATAATCCCCCGACCCTCCCCCAATGGGTTCATCCCGGCTCCCTTTAGCTCACTTCCACTTCCAGATTCCTCTTAACTTAATCCGGTCGGCCTGCAGCACCACGCAGGCCCGAGACAGTCGCTCCGAGTGGGCTGCACAAGACCACTCTGGATTCGAAAAGGGGCAACGGCAACGTGGGAGCGTGCGCTGCTCCCCTCAGCCGAGGTGGACTCGCGGAAAAGAGTAGTGAGGGTGTAGCGTGGCCTCTCTTCCTATCCTCCGCGCCCGAAATGTGGTCCAGCGGCGAAATCCCATGCCGGAGGCGGAAAGACTCGTGTTTTAGAATGTGAGTTTCCTGACTTGGTAGCCTCCGCGTGACGGACTCGGGGTGGTCCGTTGCGCGCGCGAAAGGGAGGCCATGTTTGAATGCGCGTCGTGTACTCTCGCGGGTAGGGGCTGCCGATGGTAGGCGGCCTGCGCGGGTGGGATCGCGAAGGTTGTTGTGGTTAATGAAAAAAACTGGGACTCAATTTCTTGCTCAACTTCTTACGCAAATAAAGAAATACAATTATATCTTACGAAGTGTTTACGTTTTGCGGAGTAAGAGTTATATCATTTGTGTACATTATTATTGGTCCCGAGAGAAGAGTTTGCTTATGTTAACCGAGGTCTCAAAGTCATTTCATGAGCAGCTCGTCGTTTAGTGTTTAAATTTGCAGAAAGTAATAAACTGGCGCTATTAAAACACTTTTTAAAACAGAGTCACAAATAAAACAGACAATAATTTTGTACGATCTTGTTTTATATTTACGCGAATACTTCGCATTGAATAAATTTTCATTTACAAATTTAATCGTTTAATTAAACTTTTAATCATCGAAGTTTTGAGTACTTTTTATTGCCTATGGTCACGGGAGGACTGAGATGTTAAATGTCCTAATGTCATAGATAATTCGGGGTTAATGGAATCAGGCGTTACTTTACGGAAATCCGTTATAATAAAGGAAAGAAAGTTAATTTGCTAAGATGTCGCATGCAAAATTTAAAATGGTGTATATTGCCTAGTTTTTGAAGAGCACCGCGCTCACTCAACAGCGTGCACAAGCAAACCAATACCGCCACCTGGAGCCGCCGACAGATACCCTCTAGGCAATACACACCACTGAAGTCGAGAACACGACAGGTGTTTCACCTCAAAACGAGGCATTATCAAGTGATATTGATAAAGTTGGCTGACTTTTTGCATGCGGATCTTAGCAAATTAACTTTCTTTCCTTTATTAATTCGGGGTACCTTCATCTTTTAGTTAATAATTTTGGGTCCGATCTACGCAAAATGAGTTTATAGTATCTGAAAGTCTCGCATGCAGGGTTGGATTCAGGAATAGGTGTTCTTTCGTAAAAAAATATCAAATCTGTTTAAACATAAATAACTTATTTTTTCGTTCACCTGATGGTAAGTGTGACGTCTGCCCATAACAAATGCTGTGTCACCCTGAAAATTACTGTGTGACACCACACTGTGCCCGTCACCCTGAGACATCAGGTTTTAAGTCTCATATGGCCAGCGATTACGCTAGCTCTCAGTGCCCTTCAAACCGAAACACAGTAATGTTTGCACACTACTGCTTCACGGCAGGATAACTGGCCCTGGGGTGATACCTACCTAGACGGATTCCTGCATAGGAATCCTACCACCAGTAAGATAACTAATAATAAATAAGAAAAATATAAGCAAAGAAAACAAGAATTTGTGTGTGTTCTGATGAAACGGCTGATGGGACCGTCGCGACATCGCACCGCTGTTTTTACAGAGCAAGCGAGTAATTATGTGATTAATACTCTTCCAACTAATATAAAATAAAAACAGTGTTATGTTACTTAACTTTAAGCTGCAGTGTTACATGTCACCCATACTACCTTGAACTCAGCGATTGAAACTCCGATGAATACTCCTCAGTCTACCAGAGGCTATATGCAAATTTATTATATGTAAAGTGATGAAACGAGGAAAACGTTCACCTGGTGGAAAGTGCTACGTCTGCCCATAACAAATGCTGTGTCACCCAGAAAATTTCTGTGTCACACCACACTGTGTCCATCACCCTGAGACATAAGCCCTTCAAACCGAAACACAGTACTGACTGTAGAAATCAGGTGAACGTTTTGCTCGTTTCAACTCTTTATCCAATAAAAAAAAATACAGCAACAATTTGATGAAATTGAAAGCTACGAGTATTACTGGCGGTAGGACTCCTATGTAGGGCAGTTATTCTACCGTGAAGCGTGTGCGAACTATACTGAACATATGAGACTTAAGAACTGACTTCTCATGTTGCCGAGCGCAGTGTGGCACCAAAGAGCAAAGACATGTTCTGGGTTACACAGCATTTGTTATGGACAACGTAGTATTTGCCATCAGGTGAACGTTATGCCCGTTCCGAACCGTTAACGAATTTCATAATCCATGTATATGTTATAACCAACATACGTCCAACGGCTACGGATGTAACAAAAATGATGAAACTCTGTATTATACAATTTAATTCCAAGAAGATACGATAAGTAATAAGTAAAATCAAAAAACTGCTTTCTTTCTATCTCTAATTAAGTGAGCTTCAGATGGACTCGAATTCGCCAGAATACGTTATCGTGTTTCGATAACGAGATTGAATTTCAGTCTACATTGAAAAGCAAAAAAAAAAAATTCGGTACAAAACCGAAATTAAAAATATGTTTATCCAAGGAGCGTTAGATGTATTTTGTAGAAACACCATCCACCATCCACCTTCCCTGCGGAAACCTGCGAATGACCTATTCTATGATAAAGAGATGTACTTGTATAAACGGCTCGGATGGCGCAGTGTCGAATGGACTAGATTACACTTCGGGCCGCGAGTTCGATTTCCGCACGAAATAAATATTTGTTGATGTTTCGGGTTGGGGTGTTTTTGTAAGTGCAATTTATATCTGTAAATACAACTGCGAAAAACGCCAGCTTCAAAAAATCATAACAACGGTATTATACCACGTTGATTCATATTATTTGCCGATAGGTGAGGCAGAGTAGAATAGCGACTACCTACCTACCAAGGTGTCGTAAGAGGCGACCAAGGTATTGCATGGACAGCCTTAATTCGTGCAGAATAATACCATTATATGCAATGCTGCAACTATACTGCTCGTGGGACCGCAATGGGAAGTAAGAATTTTTGGACTTGTACCAAAATGGCGTGGCTCGCTACCCGTTACGTCTCATTGTCCGCGGGGGGTCGAAAAGTGGGCTGCGTGTCTCAGCCTTCCCCTTATTGCATGCTACTAAACTTAGAAAAAGCAAACGCTTGGAAGGACGGAAATAATGAAGGAAGGTAAGTTACTTTGCTAAGATCCGCATGCAAAATATAAAAATGGTGTATATTACCTAGTTTTTTGAAGAGCACCGCCCGCCCTCCCTCAGTAGCGTGCACAAGCAAACTAACACCGCCACCAGGTACCCTCCACCAACCACTGCAATACCACCACTAGATAATATACACCACTGAAGTCGAGAACACGACACGTGTTTCGCCCCAAAACGAGGCATTATCAAGCGTCATAGACTCTACGACAGACGGCCGCCGAGAATAAATAAATTAAGAAGTGGTACGCTCAAGTGTCGGGCATTCTACTTCAACTTTTTTATCGGCGCGGTCCTTGAAGCCTCAAAGCACCACTTAAATCGTTTTACGAGTATATCTGAATAATATTAAATATTGAACATTTCCATACTGAGATAACTTAAAATAAGCAAGTCAGTCACAAAGACAAAGAATTGACTTCCAGTCGTATTCACCTTCACAAACATAGTTTTTTTTATTTTATTGAAGAGTATGCAAACGAGCAGGTGACTCACGTGATGTTTTACTGGTGGTAGGATTCCTATGCAGGAATCCGTCTAGGTAGGTACCACCCCAGGGCCAGTTATTCTGCCGTGAAGCAGTAGTGTGCAAACATTACTGTGTTTCGGTTTGAAGGGCACCGTGAGCTAGCGTAATCAATGGGCATTTGAGACTTAAGAACTGATGTCTCAGGGTGACGGGCGCAGTGTGGTGTCACACAGAAATGTTCTGGGTGACAAAGCATTTGTTATGGGTAGACGTTGCACTTTACATCAGGTGAACATTTGACTCGTTTCGTCATCCTACCCAACATAAAAGAAAGGCAAACGAGCAGGTGACTCACTTGATTTTAAGTGATCACTGCCCCACATGAACACCTACAATGCCAGAGGAACAACAATTGCGTTGCCAGCCTTTGAGACAGGAATAGGCTTTTTTCTTACAGTTTATTCTATTTTATTATTCTTTAAGTTATATCGCAACACAACCATCAATAGTAAAGGAAAGATAGTTAATTTGCTAAGATCCGCATGCAAAATGTAAAATGGCGTGTATTACCTAGTTTTGAAGAGCACCGCCCGCCCTCCCACAACAGCATGCACAAGAATACCAATACCGCCACCGGGAGCCGCCACCAGATACCCCCCACCGCTACAACACTACCACTAGGCAATACACACCACTGAAGTCGAGAACACGCCACATGTTTCACCTCAAAACGAGGCATTATCAAGTGATATTGACTCTACGACTGTCAACCTACGTCTGCCGAGTACTCGGTGCTCTTCAAAACTAGGTAATACACACCATTTTACATTTTGCATGTGGATCTTAAGAAATTAACTTTCTTTCCTTTACTATAATAGATTTCCGCAAAGTAACGCCTGATTGTATTAACTATAACAACCATCAATCACACAGCATCCAATTTTGTGCTGTAGATTTTGCGTGTTGCGCGTACAAACATACATACTTACTAATAATTGTTTTGGCTGCTGTTTGTCTTATGAAGACTCCTCATGTTATATGTACAGATAATAGCTACCGAATCGCGGATCCTGGGTTCCAGTTAAGTTTATTAACTTGTATCAATTTCAACTTCTACAATGAAGCAGGAGAGTTAATGTGTTTGAACGCGATAATTTCAGGAAATATTTGTCCGATTTGCAAATTGTTTTTCCATTGCATAGAAGATTATCAGCATCACGTCAGCCTATTACTAGTCCACTGCTGAACATAGAAAGGGCACTGAGAGCTAGAGTAATCACTGGGCATATGAGACTTAAGAACTGATGTCTCAGGGTGACGGGCGCAGTGTGGTGCCACACAGAAATGTTCTGGGTGACACAGCATTTGTTATGGGCAGACGTTGTACTTACCATTAGTTGAACGTTCTGCTCGTTCCGTCACTTTTATGAAAAAAAAAACTGGAGTGACTTTGATGGACAAAGTGAGAAACAGCGTGATAAGGGAACGTTGCGGTGTGTTAGAAGATGTAGTGGCAAAGATAGAGACAGGGATGCTTAGATGGTTTGGACTCGTAGAGAGAATGTATGAAAGAAGATTGTCGAAAAAGATTTATGATGCGAGTGTGAATGGGCAAGCCGGTAAGGGTCGACGTAGGCGAACGTATTACAATCAGATCGAAATCGTTTTAAGGAAAGGCCACGTCAAAAGCGCCCACAACCGACGAGCTTGTAAGAAACACTAATGAAAGTACAGAAAGCTTAATATGTGTGTCAAGACCGTAGCAAGTGGAAAGATGTGGTCGCTGCCTACCCCTATGGGAAATAGGCGTGACTCTTCGTGAAAACGCGGGGCACTGTTGATAATATTATAAACTATACCGGTGAAGACAACTGGAAATAAATTCTTTGTCCCGGCGACTGATCTATGGAAATACTAACACAGTTTAAAGAAAAATAGTTCTGTATCAGATAGCTTGTTTATTAAGGAAAGTTTTTTTTTTATTTGATAAAGTGACGAGACGGGCAAAACGTTCACCTGATGGTAAATGCAACGTATATTTGCATAACAAATGCTGTGTTACTCAGAATATTTCTGTATAGCACCACACTGCGCCTGTCACCCTGAGGCATAAGTTCTCAAGTCTCATATGCCCAGTGATTACACTAGTTCCCAGTGCCCTTCAGACCGAAACATAGTAATGTTTGCACACAACTGCTTCACAGAATAACTGGCCCTGGGGTGGTGCCTACCTAGACGGATTCCTGCATAGGAATCCTACCACCAGTGAGAATCGAACATAACCGAGAAGGACCGAAATGCGTGGACAATTTTCTTAAAACAAAAATACAGAAAATATATAAAAATATAAGTACAAAATAAAAAAGTAAACAAGACATTGGTAGGCATTAATAATATTTCTTGTATATGATAAGGTAGATGCCTACATGGATACTGAACGCGTGATGTATTAAAACAGATTTCAACACGTCATTCCCTCTGGGTAAAGAAGTTTCAGCTGCGTTTGAATCCGTGATCTCACATCTTAGGTATACTTACCATCAATTCTCGTACCCTCGGGGTCAAATCTAACGGAAACATCGAGAACTTTGTGAATGATCTCTCATATGGGATTTATGTTTCTAATATTATATTAGTAAGCTGTCAAAAGTTTCTAACATGCGTTTTTAAACGCTCATAAAACATAAGGATACAACTTGGATTACAGGCATAAATTGCTATGTTTTGTTTAATAAATCAGTCAATATATTCTGCTTCACAGAACGTCGGGGTGACACCGCAATTCTGAAGGGCAGGCATGGCACGTACCATCAGAGTGACTTTTTCGTCTCGTCATTTCATCATCATCATAATTTCAGCCTTACTAGTCCGCTGCTGAACTTAGGCCCGGCATAGATTGCGAAAAAAGTTTTGCAACTACGGTAAAATCCCGCCAAAAATTATTTTGTGGGGATTTTGCCATAGTTGCCACGCTTTGCAGGCGGTTTTCAATCCCAATTTAATTATTCAGATATTCCAGGAAGATGCTGTTGCCCATTTCCTGGTTTTCATTTTCCCTCTGTCTTTTACGACACCCACGGGATGAGATGGAGTGGTATATTCTCAAAAGCCGGCCACCACAGGTATCGTCATTTGCTTGACATCAATTAATCTAAATCTAAATAATACATATACAGTCACGCATTTTTCCCATATAAGGGGTAGACATAAGCAACTCACGTAACCCACTTTTAGCCCTCGAGAAAAACAAGACTTGACGGGTGGCGAACGACGTCGTCGCCCATTTTTGCACGAGACAAAAAATTCTTACTTCCCATGGCATTCCCACGAGCAGTATCGTGACAGCCTTGCGTATTATGGTGTCATTCTGACCAAAAAAGGCTGTCCGAACAATACCTTAGTCGCCTCTTACACACCTCGGTAAGAAAGAGGTAGGGACTATTCTACTCTGCCGGACACCTATCGGCTGTAAACTTAAAAATAACGGGTTATTATTTTTAGTCTCCAAACCAATAGAAAACACAATACGTAGTAGTTTACACAAAGCACTATTGTTGAGATTACTTCAGAAGGTTTTGCCGAAGTAAAATGAAATTTCCTTTTATGTCCTTAATCGTTAAACTGACCATTGTGATCGCGGATCCACTATACTTGGAAGGAAGCCGGTTAATTTTTCCCGGGCAATGGGCATGAAGTGGGGAAGCAATAACGTATTACGGAAACATATTTCCGTCTCATCTGTGTATAACTAGTAGGGTCATAAGTTCTGTCACATTATTATTGAATTTAAATTTCGATTACTGGTCAGAAGTCTTAGAACTTGTTTTAAATAAGTAACTTTACGCGCCAACTGAAATGTTTAAATTTTTGCGAAATTTTGAAAGAACACTGAGGTTCGTATATCGTATCCTATCAAACAATTAAGTGAAGATTCGACCTTTGAAAACTATAAAAGGAGCGGCAAAATTCGTACGGTTAGGACATCTGCGGTCATCAAGCATTGCGGGCGCGAACACCAACGAAATCCCGTCAGCAAACAAAAAATGCTAGCTTTTCAATTGGGGTTAAGCAGAACTACGGTCAAAAGAGTGATGAATGAAGGTTATCGACAAAAAACAGGACATTATCTTAATGAGCGTCTGAGAAAATTTAAGGCTCGAGAGATCTCATATTCAGGCTTAACTGAGGTGTTTTATATGAAAAAGGTGCGAAAACTAGCGCTGTGGTGTATCAAAATACTATTCTTACAAACGTCGTGGAACCTTTTTCTCAAGCAATATTCTAAAACAGTCACTGGGTACCAACAAGATTCAGCGGCTAATTTGTTATAATATATATATATATATATATATATATATATTATAACAAAAATAGCTACATGTAGTCTATAATATATATATATATATATATATTATAACAAAAATAGCTTACATGTAGCTTTAAATACAGGCCTTCAACCTCCGAGGCCAGACGTCGACCGTCGTACAATTTTCATGTCTATACTAGCCATTTTGAGAGACTCCTAATTCTGGTAGGGCCTCGAAATGTTGCCATATTTTCAAATCCAACGGGTTTAAGTCTGGGCTGAAAGAGGTCCACTCGTCATGCCTGATGAAGTTGATTCCAAGGCAGATAAGTTAGTTTTGCGTACTTGCTGTCCGATTAGCCGCTATTGCGCGCCGCTCTCTACGGCGGTCGCGCGTCGTGGTGCGTGTTATATTAAAGCTATTGACTGTGTGTACAGTGTGGCCTGGATCGTGACTGACAGTATCGTGGTCAGGAAGAGCTGAGACGTCCGTGTCGTCTAGCACGTTTCGCGGGCGACATTTGCATTCGGTCGCGTTTCTGTTTGGTCGGTAATTTGCTGCTTTTACCACCAGTGGGTTTAAATGAACCGCGGCTTTTTCGAAAAACCGCCGTGATAATTCTCTGAAGTGTTCAGAGATTAAGGGCATTTCAAAGTCGCTGTGAAGATCTACATTGCGTTGATACCAACCGGCTCCGGTGGCAGTTCGCAAGAATCGATTTTGAACGCTCTGTAACTTCTTTAATTGATTGCCCGTCGCGTGAGCAAAAGCGACGCAAGCATCGTCCATTACGGGTCTTATGCAAGTCTTATAGAGGCGAGCTTTTTATGTGTGACAGGATCGTAGCAATTGGAAAGATGTGGTCTCTGCCTACTCCTATGGGAAAGAGACGTTACTCTATGTATGTATACATACAGAGAAATTAACCAATAATGATCGTATCGTTGCGACATAAAACAGTTCATTACACTTTCTCATCCTGTGGATGTCGTTAAGAGCGACTGAGAGAATAATTAAACTACGGGAGCAAGCAACCTCAACCTTTTGTGCTAGCTGATAAATGTCGGATGTACGAGTATATTGTTGTTACTGAACAAGCTTTAAACGTGGCATTTTCGTAAACTGAATGTTATATTTTGCCTCCAATAATTAAAAAATTTGCCCGTTTTCTATAGTGTCCGTGTGGTGGCGGCTCGTTAAAAGAATACTAGCACTCCATCTCATCCAATGGATCTCGTAAAAGGCGAGTAAGGAATTAAACTGCACTGTGCGCCCAACAGCGCATGGTGGCGATGGGCTCACCACCTATCACACCAAGTGCAATATATTGTTTTGGAGAAACGTGGATTGTGGCAGTCATCTGTTTTTGCAGTGAGTGCCCAGTCTCTGACTACCCCTTATGGGATACAGTCGTAATCTTATGTATGTATGTTTTCTATAGTTAAGACTGTCAGTCTTAAACCTGTTTCACATTTGATATTAGTTTTAAAAAGTACCATTTGTTAGTTTTCGGTTCTGGTTTAGTTGTGATTGTCCCCCTGTTTCCGACACTGCATCCTATCCTCCGATTATATCGCATCAGCGTTATGATCGGGGGTAGATTGGGACGAGTGAGTCTATCTTTTTTCTGCGCGTGTGTTGTGGCACTATATTATCTCCTGCGGAGTTGATAGCCCACGACAATATTCGGAAGTTGTCGCCGTGGTCAAAATCGGCCAGGCCTTTCAATCGAATTAGCCTCTTTTAAGAACTGATAAAATTCCTATGCAGGAATACGTCTGGGTAGGTATCACCGCAGGGACAGTTAGTCTGCCGTAAAGCAACAATCTGCAAACATTACTGTGGTTCGGTTTGAAGGGCAATGAGAACCAGCTTAATCACTGGGCATACGAGACTTAAGAACTGATGTCTCAGGGTGAAGGGCACAGCGTGGTGTCCCAAACTAATGTTTGGGTGACACAGCATTTGTTATGGGCGGACGTTGCACTTACCGTCGGGTGAACGTTTTGCTCCCGGCGGACAATTACTTTTATCTTTTAAGTTATTTTAAAAATGTACATACACAGCAATATTATAAAGATGTAGAAATAGTTTGGCAGCGATCACCTCGTTCCCAGGGGTAATTAACATCCATGTGTTCTTTAATATTATAATAACCCTTTTTTTAAAAACTTTATAATGGACAGTTCAGTTTGTAAGTAACAGTACAGCGTAGTAATAAACAGTAAAATATATTTTTTTCTTTGACCAATTGGCCGTGTGGTAGCGGCTTAAGAGAATCTACCACCCCATCTCATCCCGTGGGTGTCGTAAAAGTCGACAGAGGGAAAATGAAAACCAGGAGATGGGCAGCAGCATCTTGCTCAAACATCTAAATAAATAAACTGCGGTTGCCAACCCGTCTGCCAAGCGTGGCGACTATGGCAAAATCCCCCCAAAACGAGAGCTACAAAGTTTTGTTACAATCTATGGGGGAGGCCTATGTTCAGCAGTGGACTATTGATAGGCTGAAACGACGACGACTTTGACCAATCTCGAAAGTTTTGAATTTTTTTGGCACTAAGCACTTAATTGTTTATTATGCAATATTTTTATGGTATAATAAAATGATGTATATGCATATATTTATTAGTCGTGGCCAGCACAGCGGCCGGGCGCTCGCTTTAAATGTCATAGTACGCGAGTCACCTGAGTTCGAACCCCGGTGCCGGCGCCTCTAGAATTGTTGAAAACATCGTGACGAAACCTAAAAGAAGGAATAAAAAATATTTCGAGGAAATGTGAAGTCAGCGCAGCGCGGCGGACGTTTTCCGGCTCCAAAATCTTCTCAAAAATGAGAGGAAGCCTGAGCTCAGCAGTGGAACATTTGTAAGTTGTTTTGTTTTCATGCATCCACGCGCGGACGAAGACGCGGGTATCAGCTAGTATGATATAAATGCGAAAGTAACTAACTAACTGCGAAACTAACTCTCTCTGTCCCTCTGTCTATTTATTCTTGACGAAATTTGGCACAGAGATAGCTTGCATCCTGAGGATGGACATAGGATATTTTTCTATTCCAGTAAATCAAGTAGTTCTCACGGGTTATTTAAGAAACCTATATCCACGTGGACGAAGTCGCGGGCAACAGCTAGTATGATATAAATGCGAAAGTAACTCTCTGTCCCTCGCCGTGTTTTTTATCTTTTCGCAGCTCAACCGTTCAACTGATCTTGACCAAATTTGGCACAGAGATAGCTCGCACCCCAGAGACGCACATAGGATTTTTAGAGACGTAGACTTTTGAAACACGTATTTTTAAAATACGCAGACGTAGTCGCAGTTTTCAGCTAGTATATTTATATGTAATCTTAAATGGACGACAGAACACGAGACATTTTTCTTCTTTAAACAGATGATAAATAATTGAATTTCGAATTTATTCCGTTACACTGAAATTCCTTTAATAATGAAGCAGGCGACAGTGCAAGCTGCAAGCGACACTCGACCTCTGAATATTTCAGCAGAGTAAAGATAACATTCAGCGCGCTGTTCTGAGTGCGACAGATTGTAGTTTATATATATTATGTTCATATATTTTAGTTTTATCCATAAAAAAAAACTAGCCACTTGACGTAAACCGTACGGTGGCGGCTTAAGAGAATCCTACTAATAAAATAACACCCCATGTCATTCTGGAACATCCGAATAAATAAACTGCGGTTGCCAACCCGACTGCCCAGGGTGGCAAATATGGCAAAATTCCCCAAAAAACAAGATCTACAACATTTTGGTGGCAATTTATGGGGAAGGCCTATGTTCAGCAGTGGACTAGTGTTAGGCTGAAACGACGACGACGACGAAGACGACGACGAACGACGACTTTACCTGGTTGCCTTGTCTGGCAATACGGTAGAGTACCAGGTAAGCGACCCCGGCCTCCCGAGCTACTGCTGTTTCCTCTTGCTCCTTCCGAGAAAGTAATATCCTACATCTTATAGTTCCTTTACCTACTTCCCATTCCCTATCCTGTGTCCATTTCCTAACTAACCCCTGTCCTTACCTCTATCCAAGCCAGTGGTTGCCGTGCCAGAGGCTCGCTGCTCGTGAGAACGCAATGGAGAGTAAGAATTTCAACTCTTAACAAAAGGACGGCGACGTGGTTCGCTCACGTCTTCTTCCCGGAATTTTTGCCCCCGCGTTTTATTCTTAGTAATATTGAATACTGTTAAACACGTATGAGTTAGAAATAGTGCAGAAAAAGTTTCTGGACTACCTTTGTTTTACTGATAATCCGTGTTGTTAGCGGCTTAAGAGAATCTACCACCCCATCTCATCCCGTGGGTGTCGTAAAAGTCGACAGAAGGAAAATAAAAACCAGGAGATGGGCAACAGCATCTTCCTGGTATATCTGAATAAATAAACTGCAGTTGCCAATCCGCCGCAATCTGCCAAGCGTGGCAACTATCGCAAAATCCCCCCAAAAATGAGAACCCAAGAAAAACTTTTGTGGCGATCTTTGGGGGTAGGCCCATGTTTAGCAGTGGACTAGTTACAGGCTGAAATTATTAATAAGATTGTAAGTAAGTTGGTGTAGATCAGTGATTCCCAAAGTGGTCTATATCGACCCCTAGGGGTCTATGACAACCTGCAAGGGGTCTACGTCAGCGAAAAAAAATTTGGGGGTCCATGAAATGAAAATGGGGGTCCACGATAGTGGATCTCAACACATACACTGATAGTACCATTTACTTACATCATACTATCTTATAATATCAAAACATATACGTTATTTATAAATGTGACATATGAACATATGAAGATACAACATTTTATTTTGAGTAGTTTTAATTTAAATTCAATTAATAAATGTATAAATTAACATGTGTTTTTACTTTAAGTTTTTAACATTAAACTTCACTACAGTTAGAAATTTACAGGAAATCAATATCAGGTAAGTAGGGGGTCTACCCAACACGGAAAAACATGGCAAGGGGTCTACAACACAAAAAAGTTTGGGAAAATCTGGTGTAGATCCTCTTGGCGATAAGTAGGCTACGTATTTATGTACTTTGCAATAAAGAATTTTGATTTTAATATTTTCAAGTATTATCCTTTTATATTTTTTGCCTAATGAAGACTGGAATTATCCTCAGTTTGTGTAATATCCTGACATCAATCCTAAACGATTAAATTAAGCCGCTTTATCACCGCCTGACTTGTGCAGGCCTATTTTATGTTAAGTTAATTTCGCCGATTTTATCTTCATTTTTTGTAGTCCATAAATGTCTTTATAGACTACAAAAAAAGAATTTATGAATGAATCGATTTGTGTTGGAATAATTAAGGTTGGAATAATAGATGTAGCGAATATATGTGCAATGAATAGTTATATATATATATATATAAACCATTATATATATATATATACATATATATATATATATATATATATATATATAACTTATTCATTGCACCTTTTCTTTTTTATAGAAGAGGGGGCAAACGAGCAAGCGGCTCACCTGATGTTAAGCGATCACCGCCGCCCATGAACATCCGCAACACCAAGGGAGTAGCGGGTGCTTTGCCGGCCTTTGAGAAAAGAATAGGCTCTTTTCTTGAAGGTCCCTAAGTCATATCGGTTCGGAAAAACCGCTGGCGGCGGCAAGTTCCACAAAGTCGTCGTGCGTGGAAGAAAATTCCTCGAAAAGCGCACAGTTTTCTTTCCTGTTTCAAAATGTAATTGGGTTCGACATGCCTCTTCACTCATAATAACTGTCGCAATATGCGGTAGATTTGTCAATTGTACTAAGAGCATCTGAATTAAAGCATTAACAAAAAATAGTTAATATTTATTTGCATACATACAGTCACGCCTTTTTCCCATATAAGTGGTAGGCAGAGGACACTAACGTAGCCCACTTTTCACCCTCGCAAGAAACGAGACAGGACGGGTGACAAACCACATCTCCGCCATTTTGGTACGAATCGAAACATACTTACTCCTCATTGCATTCCCACGCAGTATAGTGACCACATAGCATATAATGTTATTATTCTGGACGAATAAAGGCTATTGGTACAATAAAGAAAGAGTAAGAAAGAGGCAGGTGCTATTCTACTGTGCCGGACACCTAACAACAAAATTTTTTTTTTAATATAATGAAAGTAAAATACATTTTTAAAGTATCTAGCATGTTATTTTTCCTTGTCTTCAAAATGGGATTGTACGGTTACGACCATTTGATTTTCATTGGAAAATCTTAATACCGTTAAGTAATTTATAAATTTATTCAGACTATACGAATAAGACCACGTCAGAAGTTTATATTGAAATATACTTTTTAATCTAGATGTTTTATCAACAACAATTATGATATCCTGGATTTAAATTATTAGCCGTGTGGTGGAGGCTCGTTAAAAGAATACTACCACTCCATCTCATCCATTGGATCTCGTAAAAGGCGAGTGAGGAATTAAACTGCACTATGCACCCAACAGCGCATGGTGGCGATGGTCTAAAGGGCACTTTAACTAGTGTAATCACTAGGCATTCGAGATTTAAGAACTGATATCTCGAGGTGACCGGCGCAATGTATTTTTCACAAAGAAATTTTCTAGGGACACAGCATTTGTTATGGGCAGACGTTGCTCTTACCATCAGGTGAACATTTTGCTGGTCTCGTCACTTTATTAAAACAATATTTCCCACAATGACATAGACCTCATTTTAAACTTGTCACAAAGTTTTAATTATAATCACAGAGCTGCTGAGGGAAACTTGAATCAATGATACCACACAAAGAATAACTCCCACACGTATGCTAGAACGTAGATGAAGTTGAACTCAGGTAAATAGTTGAAATCCAATAAAGGGATATTTAGACATAAGGGGAGATTTCTATTTTATTTATTTCAGGTTTAACGTAACTTTATTTGCCAAAAGAATAGAATAGAATAGAATATTTTTTTATTCAATATAGATCATTTACGTAATACTTATTAAACGTCATTTTTTTTAAACTACACTGGTTCGCAAAGAAAGTTCTACCCGGGTTGAAAATACAGGTATAAAAGATGTGATGTCTTTTTATATCTGTATTTTACGATCTTTGAAAACTCATCAAGTACAGTCTATTTAGCCGATTGCCAAGATAAGGGATTAACTGTACATTTTTGCGCCGTAAGCATGGAAGTCCATCCGCCTATCCAATTAAGGTAGCCGCGGTTCGATGTAATCGTATCCGATTTTTTTTATTTCACCTAGTCAATAATCTTCTTTTTGAGCATTGATTTTTTTCCAAATTAAGAATAGCTACTGCGATTGGGGAGATCAAAGAAATATATTTCCAGCTGTAAACCAACCATCATCATCATCATCACTTCAGCCTATAATAATCCACTATTGAACATAGACCTCCCCAATAGGTGGGGATTTGAACAAGTTGCCACGATTGGCAGGCAGGTTGGCAACCGCTGTTGTTTATTTTGATGTTCCAGGAAGATGCTTCTGCCAATCTCCTGGTTTTCACTTCCCCCTGTCAACTTTTACGATACCCATGGGACGAGATAGGCTGGCATATTCTCTTACGCCGCTACCACACGGAGGACTAAACTTAGAGCTATATGGTGGTAGGGTTCCTATGCAGGAATTCGTCTAGGTAGGTATCACCCCAGGACCAGTTATTCTGCCGTGAAGCAGTAGTGTGCAAACATCAAAGTGTTCTGACTGTGAAAGGCATAGCACTGAGAGATAGCGTAATAACTAGGCATATGAGAATTAAGAACTGATGTCTCCAGGTAACGGGCGGAGTGGGGTGTCCCACATAAATATTCTAGGTGACACAGCATTTGTTATAAGCAAACGTTGGACTAACCATCAGGTGAACGTTTTGCTAGTTTCGTCACTTTATCCAAAAGTTTATTGGATAAAGTGATGAAACGAGCAAAACGTTCACCTGATGGTAAGTGCATCGTCTGCCCATAACAAATGCTGTGTCACCCAGGAAATTTCTGTGTGACACCACACTGTGCCCATCACACCCTGAGACATAGGTTCTTAAGTCTCATATGCCCAGTGATTACGCTAGCTCACAGCGCCCATCAAACCGAAACACAGTATTGTTTGCACACTACTGCTTCATGACAGAATAACTGGCCCTGGGGTGGTACCCACCTAGACGGACTCCTGCATAGGAATCCTTCCACCAGTACGTATACACTTGAAGATCAAAATACTTATACAGTTGAAGATCAAAATGAAGGCCTGAGAATTTTCTTTGTTTTTTGACATTATTGACTTTTTCCTCCCTAATTTCCATCGGCGATCTTCGCCATCTTTCTTTTCCGTCTATCACTTTCACACCTCATTCCTTCTGCCTTACTCATGCATACATGTACTTTATTTACATAAAACAACATACGAGTATACATACCTGTGCATAGAGGAGTACTGGTCCCCACACTTATGTAAGGTATTTAATGAGGGGTCTGGCATAAGAAGCATGAAAATAAGATTAATGCTGTTGAAATGGAAAGTTTGAGAAGTATATCTGGGGTGACTTTGATCGACAAACTGAGAAACAGCGTGGTAAGGGAACGTTGCGGTGTGTTAGAAGATGCAGTGACAAAGATAGAGATAGGGATGCTTAGATGGTTTGGACACGCAGAGAGGATGGATGAAAGAAGATTGACGAAACAGATTTATGAGGCGAGTGTGAAGGGGCAAGCCGGTAAGGGTCGACGTAGACGAACGAATTACGATCGGATCGAAATCGTTTTAAGGAAAGGCCACGTCAAAAGTACCCGCAACCGACGAGCTTGTATGAAAACACTAATGAACTGCTGCTACTGGTGGTAGGATTCCTATGCAGGATTCCGTCTAGGTAGGTACCACCCCAGGGCCAGTTATTCTGCCGTGAAGCAGTAGTGTGCAAGCATTACTGTGTTTCGGGTTGAAGGGCACTGTGAGCAAGCGAAATCACTGGGCATTTGAGACTTAAGAACTGATGTCTCAGGGTGATCACACAGAAATATTCTGGGTGACACAGCATTTGTTTTGGGCGGACGTCGCACTTACCATCAGGAGAACGCTTTGCACGTTTCGTCTCTTTATACAATTAAAAAAAAATTAAAGTAGAGGAGAGGAAGCTTTTTATGTGTGACAGGATCGTAGCAATTGGGAAGATGTGGTCTCTGCCTACTCCTATGGGAAAGAGACGTTACTCTATGTATGTATACATACAGAGAAATTAACCTATAATGATCGTATCGTTGCGACATAAAACAGTTCATTACACTTTCTCATCCTGTGGATGTCGTTAAGAGCGACTGAGAGAATAATTAAACTACGGGAGCAAGCAACCTCAACCTTTTGTGCTAGCTGATAAATGTCGGATGTACGAGTATATTGTTGTTACTGAACAAGCTTTAAACGTGGCATTTTCGTAAACTGAATGTTATATTTTGCCTCCAATAATTAAAAAATTTGCCCGTTTTCTTTATTTTTCGTGTGGTGGCGGCTCGTTAAAAGAATACTACCACTCCATCTCATCCAATGGATCTCGTAAAAGGCGAGTAAGGAATTAAACTGCACTGTGCACCCAACAGCGCATGGTTGCGATGGGCTCACCACCTATCACACCAAGTGCAATATATTGTTTTGGTGAAACGTGGATTGTGGCAGTCATCTGTTTTTGCAGTGAGTGCCCAGTCTTCACAGCGGCCGGGCGCTCGCTTTAAATGTCATAGTACGCGAGTCACCTGAGTTCGAACCCCGGTGCCGGCGCCTCTAAAATTGTTGAAAACATCGTGACGAAACCTACATATCTGAGGAATAAAAAATATTTCGAGAAAATGTGAAGTCAGTGCAGCGCGGCGGACGATTTCCGGCTTCAAAATCTTCTCAAAAATGAGAGGAAGCCTGTGCACAGCAGTGGAACATTTGTAGGTTGTTATATTTTCATGCATCAGCATTAGTGCTGCATTAGTATGGATTAGTCCATACCAATAATATAAATGCGAAAGTAACTCTCTCTGTCCCTCTGGCTGTTTGTTACCTTTTCACGGTTCAATCGCTGAACCGATCTTGACGAAATTTGGCACAGAGATAGCTCGCATTCCGAGGATGGACATAGGGTATTTTTTTATTCCATAAAATCAAGTAGATCCCACGGGTTATTTAAGAAACCTATATACACGCGGACAAAGTCGAGGGCATCAGCTAGTATGATATAAATGCGAAAGTAACTCTCTGTCCCTCGCCGTATTTTTTATCTTTTCGCAGCTCAACCGTTCAACCGATCTTGACCAAATTTGGCACAGAGATAGCTTGCACCCCAGAGACGCACATAGGATTTTTAGAGACGTAGACTTTTGAAACACGTATTTTTAAAATACGCAGACGTAGTCGCAGTTTTCAGCTAGTATATTTATATGTAATCTTAAATGGACGACAGAACACGAGACAGTTTTCTTCTTTACACAGATGATAAATAATTAAATTTCGAATTTATTCCGTTACACTGAAATTCCTTTAATAATGAAGCAGGCGACAGTGCAAGCTGCAAGCGACACTCGACCTCTGAATATTTCAGCAGAGTAAAGATAACATTCAGCGCGCTGTTCTGAGTGCGACAGATTGTAGTTTATATATATTATGTTCATATATTTTAGTTTTATCCATAAAAAAAAAACTAGCCACTTGACGTAAACCGTACGGTGGCGGCTTAAGAGAATCCTACTAATAAAATAACACCCCATGTCATTCTGGAACATCCGAATAAATAAACTGCGGTTGCCAACCCGACTGCCAAGCGTGGCAAATATGGCAAAATCCCCCAAAAAACAAGATCTACAACATTTTGGTGGCAATTTATGGGGAAGGCCTATGTTCAGCAGTGGACTAGTGTTAGACTGAAACGACGACGACGACGAAGACGACGACGAACGACGACTTTACCTGGTTGCCTTGTCTGGCAATACGGTAGAGTACCAGGTAAGCGACCCCGGCCTCCCGAGCTACTGCTGTTTGCTCTTGCCCCTTCCGAGAAAGTAATATCCTACATCTTATAGTTCCTTTACCTACTTCCCATTCCCTATCCCATGTCCATTTCCTAACTAACCCCTGTCCTTACCTCTATCCAAGCCAGTGGTTGCCGTGCCAGAGGCTCGCTGCTCGTGAGAACGCAATGGAGAGTAAGAATTTCAACTCTTAACAAAAGGACGGCGATGTGGTTCGCTCACGTCTTCTTCCCGGAATTTTTGCCCCCGCGTTTTATTCTTAGTAATATTGAATACTGTTAAACACGTATGAGTTAGAAATAGTGCAGAAAAAGTTTCTGGACTACCTTTGTTTTACTGATAATCCGTGTGGTAGCGGCTTAAGAGAATCTACCACCCCATCTCATCCCGTGGGTGTCGTAAAAGTCGACGGAAGGAAAATAAAAACCAGGAGATGGGCAACAGCATCTTCCTGGAACATCTGAATAAATACACTGCGGTTGCCAACCCGCTAGCCAAGCGTGGCAACTATCGCAAAATCCCCCCAAAAATGAGAACCCAAGAAAAACTTTTGTGGCGATCTTTGGGGGTAGGCCCATGTTTAGCAGTGGACTAGTTACAGGCTGAAATTATTAATAAGATTGTAAGTAAGTTGGTGTAGATCAGTGATTCCCAAAGTGGTCTATATCGACCCCTAGGGGTCTATGACAACCTGCAAGGGGTTTACGTCAGCGAAAAAAAATTTGGGGGTCCATGAAATGAAAATGGGGGTCCACGATAGTGGATCTCAACACATACACTGATAGTACCATTTACTTACATCATACTATCTTATAATATCAAAACATATACGTTATTTATAAATGTGACATATGAACATATGAAGATACAACATTTTATTTTGAGTAGTTTTAATTTAAATTCAATTAATAAATGTATAAATTAACATGTGTTTTTACTTTAAGTTTTTAACATTAAACTTCACTACAGTTAGAAATTTACAGGAAATCAATATCAGGTAAGTAGGGGGTCTACCCAACACGGAAAAACTTGGCAAGGGGTCTACAACACAAAAAAGTTTGGGGAACTCTGGTGTAGATCCTCTTGGCGATAAGTAGGCTACGTATTTATGTACTTTGCAATAAAGAATTTCGATTTCAATATTTTCAAGTATTAGCCTTTTATATTTTTTGCCTAATGAAGACTGGAATTATCCTCAGTTTGTGTAATATCCTGACATCAATCCTAAACGATTAAATTAAGCCGCTTTATCACCGCCTGACTTATGCAGGCCTATTTTATGTTAAGTTAATTTCGCCGATTTTATCTTCATTTTTTGTAGTCCATAAATGTCTTTATAGACTACAAAAAAAGAATTTATGAATGAATCGATTTGTGTTGGAATAATTAAAATTGGAATAATAGATGTAGCGAATATATGTGCAATGAATAGTTTATATATGTATATATATATTTATAACTTATTCATTGCACCTTTTCTTTTTTATAGGAGAGGGGGCAAACGAGCAAGCGGCTCACCTGATGTCAAGCGATCACCGCCGCCCATGAACATCCGCAACACCAAGGGAGTAGCGGGTGCTTTGCCGGCCTTTGAGAAAAGAATAGGCTCTTTTCTTGAAGGTCCCTAAGTCATATCGGTTCGGAAAAACCGCTGGCGGCGGCAAGTTCCACAAAGTCGTCGTGCGTGGAAGAAAATTCCTCGAAAAGCGCACAGTTTTCTTTCCTGTTTCAAAATGTAATTGGGTTCGACATGCCTCTTCACTCATAATAACTGTCGCAATATGCGGTAGATTTGTCAATTGTACTAAGAGCATCTGAATTAAAGCATTAACAAAAAAATAGTTAATATTTATTTGCATACATACAGTCACGCCTTTTTCCCATATAAGTGGTAGGCAGAGGACACTAACGTAGCCCACTTTTCACCCTCGCAAGAAACGAGACAGGACGGGTGACAAACCACATCTCCGCCATTTTGGTACGAATCGAAACATACTTACTCCTCATTGCATTCCCACGCAGTATAGTGACCACATAGCATATAATGTTATTATTCTGGACGAATAAAGGCTATTGGTACAATAAAGAAAGAGTAAGAAAGAGGCAGGTGCTATTCTACTGTGCCGGACACCTAACAACAAAATTTTTTTTTTAATATAATGAAAGTAAAATACATTTTTAAAGTATCTAGCATGTTATTTTTCCTTGTCTTCAAAATGGGATTGTACGGTTACGACCATTTGATTTTCATTGGAAAATCTTAATACCGTTAAGTAATTTATAAATTTATTCAGACTATACGAATAAGACCACGTCAGAAGTTTATATTGAAATATACTTTTTAATCTAGATGTTTTATCAACAACAATTATGATATCCTGGATTTAAATTATTAGCCGTGTGGTGGAGGCTCGTTAAAAGAATACTACCACTCCATCTCATCCATTGGATCTCGTAAAAGGCGAGTGAGGAATTAAACTGCACTATGCACCCAACAGCGCATGGTGGCGATGGTCTAAAGGGCACTTTAACTAGTGTAATCACTAGGCATTCGAGATTTAAGAACTGATATCTCGAGGTGACCGGCGCAATGTATTTTTCACAAAGAAATTTTCTAGGGACACAGCATTTGTTATGGGCAGACGTTGCTCTTACCATCAGGTGAACATTTTGCTGGTCTCGTCACTTTATTAAAACCAATATTTCCCACAATGACATAGACCACATTTTAAACTTGTCACAAAGTTTTAATTATAATCACAGAGCTGCTGAAGGAAACTTGAATCAATGATACCACACAAAGAAAAACTCCCACACGTATGCTAGAACGTAGATGAAGTTAAACTCAGGTAAATAGTTGAAATCCAATAAAGGGATATTTAGACATAAGGGGAGATTTCTATTTTATTTATTTCAGGTTTAACGTAACTTTATTTGCCAAAAGAATAGAATAGAATAGAATATTTTTTTATTCAATATAGATCATTTACGTAATACTTATTAAACGTCATTTTTTTTAAACTACACTGGTTCGCAAAGAAATGCCTGAACCAGTAGGAAACCCAGCGGGATTTTTTTTTCAGTCATTTTAAATATACAATTACAGCAGTTTTATAAAGATGTAGAAATAGCTTGGCAGCGATCACCTCATTCCCAGGGGTTATCATCATCCATGTATTCCTTAATATTATAATAACCCTTCTTAAAAAGTCTTTGTTTAACAAATAATTTGAACTTTTTTATTGAAAGACTTTGTGCACTTTCTGGGATTTTGTTGTAAAAACGTATACATTGTCCCATGAAAGAGTTACTGACTCTGTGAAGTCGGGTAACTGGCATAATTAATTTGTGCTTGTTCCTGGTATTCACATTATGAACATCACTTTTTTTATTAAAGTGATTAATATTCTTATGTACATACATAACGTTTTCATAAACATATTGAGAGGCCATGGTTAAGGCATTAATTTCTTTAAATATATCTCTAAGAGGCACTCAGCCAAGACTATAAATAGATCTTATGGCCCTCTTTTGCAAAAAGAATTTAACATTTACATACATGAGAGCCGTGGTAGCTCAGGGGCCCGGTGCTCATCTTTAATTTCATAGTAAGACAGTAACCTGGGTTCTATTCCCGGTGCCAGCACCTCTAAATTTGTTCTACAATTTTAAGTGCCGATTTACCACGTGCTTTGCGGTGAAGGAAAACATCGTGAGGAAACCGGCATGTCCAAGGAATAGAAATATTTCGAGGACATGTGAAGTCCGTCAACCCGCATTGGAGCAGCGTAGTGGATTTATCCTAGCTCCAAAACCCTTTCAGAAATGAGAGGAGGCCTGTGTTCAGCAGTGGGACATTTATAGGCTGAAACTTTACTTTACTTTACTTTACATGAGAAATTAAATATAATTGCAGAAGAACATCAACGCTGGTGGTAATTAGAAATATAAGTCTCACTTGCACACGATTTTAGGTTAACAGAATAAGCAGTTTCGAGACTGATTTTCGAATGAAGACAGAAAATCCATCCGAATACGTCGATCTTAAAATATCTATCAGAAAATCTCCAAATCCACAGGCGTAATGGGAAACTTCACCGCTGCTTCACGAATTCGCCTTCCCAGCGTTACGAGTTAAGGCAAATATTCAAGAAACATTCTTATAAGGACCAAGATCCAGCATCGAATTAGGAAATTATGTTGATAAATATTGTTAAAGAATAACGAAAGATAATTTTGTGTATTGTACATCTATACTAATAAAATTAAAGTGTCTGTTTGTAATAACACAATAACAGTTTTTTACTCAACGTTTATAAAAGTATATACGGTACATAAAAGAAAAACACTATTTTTAAAATTCTCTCTATCTGTTTGTTAAGGGTAATCTCCGCAACGGCTGGACCGATTTTGACGGGACTTTCACTGACAGAAAGAGCATACTATAGCGGGTACATAGCGGGAATGCGTGCAAAAAAAAATTAAAACCCCAAAATCCGATTCTAAAAGTATATTAAATTAATTACATCGACCGGGGTCGGCTTTTTGACGCGGGTGAAACTGACACTGCTAGTTTAATGTTATATATTAAAATATAAATGATATTTTTGTATAATATTCGAACTTCCTATGTAAGGTATATTTAAGTCAAGTTGATATTAATGATTTCTTAAATTTACTCGAACACTACTAATTTAATACAACGAATTTTACGGATTTTATCGAGTTGGTGCTGGAAAGCGCTCGAAACGTCTAGTTATAAATAGTTTAAAAATTAAACGCGATAGAATCCGTAAAATTAGTTTTATTTGATGTCAAGTTTATATTGTAAAAAGAGGAATCCTCTAACTTAATGGACAGGCATAAAAATGGTAGTGATGGTGTGGAAACAAAAAGAAAACGTAATGAGGTCTACATGCAAAGCTTAACAAGAAGTCTCCGCGCTGTTGACACGCTGCTCGATAAAGAGGAACTTTGAAAGACTTGGCTTATCGTCAGCGTTACACTTCATGCCACGAACGAATTTGGAATTAGGCTACATTTTAAATGTACAAATTCTAGGGTAAAACATCCCGTGTTACAAATTTAAAGAAATAACATAATTTCCACTACATTTACTAACATAGTGCCGTGTGGTGGCGGCTTAAGAATATCTACCATCCCATTTAATCCCGCGGCTGTGATAAAAGTCGACAGAGGGATAATTAAAACTTTGGTCAGCAGCATCTTCCCGGAACATCTGCAGAAATAAACTGCGGCTGCCAACCCGCCTGTTAAGCGTGGAAACTATGACAAAATCACCCCAAAACGAGAGCTACAATCTTTTGTGGGAATTAATGGGGGAGACCTATGTTCAGCAGTGTGAGCATCACTAGTGATTAGGCTGAAATGATCAGTTATTTATATTAGTTATTATACAATCAAGCAATGGTGTGTAAACTTGAAACTTTGTTCTGAAAGGCACTGTTAGCTGATAAAATTACTGGACATATGAGACTTTAGACCTGATCCTGGTCACAGGGTGACGAGCGCAGTATGGAGCCACACGGAAATGTTCCGGGTAACACAGTATTTGTGTTCGGCAAACGTTGCACTTACCAATAAGGTGAAGGATAATCTCGTCTCGACACTTTCTATAATAATCAAAGCTCTGGATATAGCCAAAAATAAAAATGTACCCTTTGTTCAGCGGTGGGCGGTCTTTACATGTCTGGTTCTATTGTTTAATTGTCATAATTATCTTATTTTTAAATTCAAATGATGTTTGAATAAAGTATGCACTGCCACTCGTTTGTTACTTATAAATCGTTGAGAGTTCTCTTGCCATTTTACTAATTACAAGATATCTGTAAATCTTAAGGTAACTGTTCAATCACACCGCACCTGCTTTATCAGCAACTCTTTTACTGTTCAGGCAATACAACTCTGGAGCTCCTTGCCCGAAGCTATCAGAAAGGTAAGAAACAAGAACCCCTTCAAGAAACTCGTTAAGGAACATTTTCTAAAAACCACGGATAAACATATTTCATAGAAATTATCAAACTGTCACCATTATATGTATGTATATGTATATTGTATGTAAAAGTGTATTGATGTATATATATATATATATATATATATATATATATATAGTGTATGTGTATAAGTAAATATTTATTTATGTATATGTATTAATATTATTCATTTACTTCATTTAACTTTTATTTCTTATTCATTAAATAATACACCTGCCACCGCTTTTTCACCACGCCATGGGTTGACTGGCAGAGAATGCCTATAGGCATTAAGTCCGCACATTGCTACTTTTATTTTAAAGGTTATAATAAAGTTTTTAAATAAAAAAAAAATAGATATCACTTCACATAAAAGTAACAGCCTATAAATGTCCCCCTGCTGAACACAGACCTCCTCTCATTAATAAGCGAGTTTTGCTTTTGAAATGCGGGATGACAGTCTTCACATGTCATTGGAACATTTTACTCGACACATTTGATCCCTGATTTAGTTTGCATCGTGACCGTCGCGATTTATTTGACAATGGATTGCAATTTCGCTTCACTTAAGCCTACATTAAAATTAAAATATTTGTAATTGAAAACCAATTTACGAAGCCACTCATGCCCGAAGCAAACAGACGCTAACTGAAATAATGAAGTTTCCAGAACTGTTAATTTGATTACGAAACGAGGAACGTGTTGACTTTACTCGAGTCTTGTTTAGATAAAATTAGAAGGTAAAGGAGCGGTGGTAGATTTCATTTGGGGAGATAGACGATGTTAAACGAAATAAAATGCAATTCTTTAACATCAAGTGTTATAGCTCTTACTTCTTCTAAACTTCGAGTTAAAAAACTATTGACTTTCATTCATCATCATTCAGAACTTGTTGTTAAGCATGACGAATTAAAAGCCGGACCACCAGCGGCCTTTTAATATCCAAGGTAGATGGCTCAAGACAGAGTTTCGTAGCAATCTGTGGGGGAAAAGGGGAACAACGGTGGATTTATGATGGGCTGATATGACGATGCTGAAATGATATTCTAACATAAAAGTAAAGTAAAGTAAAGTTTCAGCCTATAAATGTCCCACTACTGAGCACAGGCCTCCTCTCATTTCCACGCTGCTCCAATGCGGGTAGGCGGACTTCACATGTCTTCGAAATATTTTTTATTCCTCAGACATGCAGGTTTCCTCACGATGTTTTCCTTCACCGCCGAGCACGTGGTAAATCAGCACTTAAAATTGCAGTTAACAATTTTAGTGGTGCCGGCACCGGGAATCGAACCCAGGTCACTCGCGTACTATGAAATTTAAAGCGAGCGCCTAGCCCCTGAGCTACCACGGCTCTAACATACCTACCCTCAATATACGATTACGTTCAAGGAAAAGAGTGCCCTTGTGTGGCACCTGAACGTTACGTTTTTTTTCTTTTTTTTTTCTTTTTTTTTTCCTATTTCAGTTGAAGCTGTCACCGTATCCGAAATCGGCTGGGAACATAACATCGCTTCTTCTAAACAAGTTACATCCGTACGTAAAATCACGCCTTTTTTCCATAAGTGGTAGGTAGAGGCCACATCCGTAGCCTACTTTAGCGAATGACGTCGCCACCATTTGGTACGAATTAAAAGTATTGCTCCCCATTGCGATCCCACGAGTAGCTAGCCATCGACACGGCAGCCACTGGCAGAGAGGAAGGGAAAAGGATTAAAAGAAAATGGAATTGGAGAATGGGTAGTTGGGAAAGGAACTATAAGATGTAGGATACTACAATCACGGAAGGAGCAGGCGGAGACAGCAGTAGCTCGGGTTGCCGGTAACCGGTTATCGATTAAACGGTACTCTACCGTATTTGCAAGTATCTCTGGCCGAATCTCTACAATTTATTTATATATTTATTTAATACTTTATTGTAAGACATCTTACTCCATACGCTATAAATCTTACTATATTACGCCGTGTGGTGGCGGCTCGTTAAAAGAATACTACCACGCCATCTCATCCAATGGATCTCGTAAAAGGCGAGTAAGGAATTAAACTGCACTGTACACTCAACAGCGCATGGTGGCGATGGGCTCACCACCTATCACACTAAGTGCATTATATTGTTTTGGTGAAACGTGGATTGTGGCAGTCATCTGCTTTTTGCAGTGAGTGCCCAGTCTCTGACTACCCCTTATGGGATACAGTCGTGATCATATGTATGTATGTATCTTACTCTAAGGGGTTACAACGGGCGGACTTAATGCCTTGTGGCATTCTCTTCCATTCAACCCTGGGAGAAGAAAATTCAATGTTGGCAATAATAAAATCAAAACATATATATACAGATACAGACACATATACACACAATCATTTTCACATACAATTTATGTAATAATTACAACAATAGAATCATTACATTACTTTTCCCAGGATTAATGTATGTCTGAAATTTAGTGCACATTTTATAGCGGCTAGAATTCCATGTTGGGGACACGGGGACAATCACAACCATATCTGAAAATCAACCATTTATGGTTTTGCACAGATGTTGTCTCCGGCTCGGATATGCGGCGTAGGGCCCAAGATATGCGGCATAGAAGTCAGATACTGTGACCTACTAAGCCACGCGATCGTCAATATTTAAATACCAGCTGTACTCCGCGGTTGCACCTGCGTAAAAAAAGGCCTAACCCGATCTATGATATACATTTTTGGAATTAGGTATAGGGACAGATTGTGCGGGTTTGACGTACGCGCAGTCGTCGGTGAATACAGTTCCGAGTGGTAAATGAAGGATATTTGAATTCATCATTTAACCAGTCTTGGGACTGTATTATCCAGGGTATTAGCTGGCTGTCATCACTGAAAATCAGCGTTGCGCTTGTTAGCGCAACAATATTCTGAGTGATGACCCTTTTGTCATGACCCGCGACGTACATACAATAGCCAAACGTACAGCTTAGATATAAGATTAGTGGTAAGAATAGACTTCTTATGGTTACCTTGTAAGTTAATGTTGTTTGTAAATGCATGTTTTGTACGTCAGTCAGTGGTTTTTGTTGAATAAACTTTTTCTTTCTTTCTTTCTATACATACTTTCCTATTTCAATCGGATTTTGTTTACAATTTCATGGGCTTTAATTATTTGCGCGGATTTAATTATTTTTTTATAATTCAAGTACCCTAAGGGCGGATTTCACCGTTGAAACTAAACGCGATCAGTTCAAGACAAACGAAGTTTAAGCGTTTAACTGAGTTCAATGCTACAGTTTGCATTTCATCAACATCAAATGAACGCAGTCATTGCTAAACGCGGTCATCAAATTCTGAACGACCAATTTTCGAGGTTCAGCTCTTTAAACGCGTTTAGAGAGCTGTCATTGTCAATTGCACAACTATATAAACACAAAAATATTTTGAATTCGTATTATTTATTGTTTGCATACCTATGTAACCTATGTGGTGGCGGCTCGTTAAAAGAATACTACCACTCCATTTCATCCAATGGATCTCGTAAAAGGCGAGTAAGGAGTTAAACTGCACTGTGCACCCAACAGCGCATGGTGGCGATGGGCTCACCACCTATCACACCAAGTGCATTATATTGTTTTGGTGAAACGTGGATTGGGGCAGTCATCTGTTTTTGCAGTGAGTGCCCAGTCTCTGACTACCCCTTATGGGATACAGTCGTGATCTTATGTATGTATGTATGTAACCTATGCATAAAAACAGGCTGTTTGATGTCGCAAAATACGAAATAAGTCTTTTTGTTTTAGATTGTGACGATATTTCATGTAAACATCGTTTTTCTAAACGCGATCAAAATGGAGTCGGTGAAATCGGTTAGACGAAAACCGAGATCAAATGATACATATGAACTCAGTTAAGTAAAACGTGGTTTTATTAAACTGGTTTTCCAAAGCAATCGGTGAAATCGGGTCTTAGTTATAATTTCAGCTATCTGTCAATGAAAGTCCAATCAAAATTGGTCCAGCCGCTTATGAGATTAGCTGGAACAAAGAAACAGACAGACAGACAAAAAATCAAAAAATAATATATTTGAAGTATTGTATATATTTTCATAAGCATTGAGTATTAAGCTGTTATTTTGCTATTACAAACAGACACTTCAATTATCTTTATTTGTATAGATTAAAAACATTAACATACACTAGTGAGGCTCGTATATATGCGCCGCAGGCATTTCTTTACCCACGTCCCGCTGACACGGGTATGTTGATTGTGACTTGGGTCGACTATACCCCAGCCGAAACGAACTCGACCTCGAACGTGCTTAGGTACCTTATTTACATACAGGTCGCTAACTTCTTTAAAATTTACATTTTTGCAACCTTTATTGTAATGAAGGAAGGTAAGTTACTTTGCTAAGATCCGCATGCAAAATATAAAAATGGTGTATATTACCTAGTTTTTTGAAGAGCACCGCCCGCCCTCCCTCAGTCGAGACGGACTCGGCGGCCGTCTGCCGTAGAGTCTATGACGCTTGATAATGCCTCGTTTTGGGGCGAAACACGTGTCGTGTTCTCGACTTCAGTGGTGTATATTATCTAGTGGTGGTATTGTAGTAGTTGGTGGAGGGTACCTGGTGGCGGTTCCTGGTGGCGGTGTTAGTTTGCTTGTGCACGCTACTGAGGGAGGGCGGGCGGTGCTCTTCAACAAACTAGGTAATATACACCATTTTTATATTTTGCATGCGGATCTTAGCAAAATAACTTACCTTTCTTCATTATAATGGATTTCCGCAAAGTAACGCCTGATTCTATTAACCTTTATTGTAGTTTACTTTTCACTTCTGACAGCTTAATTACAAATTTTAGAAACCATTTATAAAAGCACTAGCTGTGCGTCGCGGTTTCACTTGCCGTTTAATTTTAAAGAAATCGCTCTAAGAGTCGTAGCGTGATGTTTTATAGCCTATATCCTTCCTTAATAAATGAGCAATTCAACTTTTAAAATAATTTTTACAATGAGAAGCAGTAGTTCCTGAAATTAGCGCGTTTAAACAAACAAACTCTTCAGCTTTATAATATTAGTATAGATTACATGGGACATATCAGTACAACAAGGTATAACTCATTCGATAAAATCCGTAAATCTAGTTTTATTAAATGTATGTCGTCGTTTCAGCCTATAACAAGTCCACTGCTGAACATAGGCCTCCCCTATAGATAGCCACAATAGTTTGTAGCTCTCATATTGGAGTGATTTGCCATAGTTGCCACGCTTGGCAGGCGGGTTTGAAACCGCAGTTTATTTATTCAGATGTTCCAGGAAGATGCTGCTGCCCATCTCCTGGTTTTAATTTCACTCTGTCGACTTTTACGACACCCACGGGATGAGATGGGGTGGTAGATTATCTTAGGCCGCTACCACAAGGCGGTAAGTATATGTGTGTATGTATGTGTGTATTAATATGTGTGTGTGTTTTTTTTTGAGGCTGCCAACAGAATTATAGGTATATTACATTAAAATAATAAACCTAAAATGTTTTATTGTATTCAATTTAATATATTTGTAACACATTATACATACATTTTATCTTTCTAGCTTCTTCTCTATGCAAACTTTAACTAACTCACACTCCTTCGTGCGCGCAATATGCTTAAAAAGGGTAGAAAGTTTTCATTTTCACGTATGATTATATAGAAGATGTCATGTTTTCTAGTTATTTGAATTAAAAACTACATTAGTTGTGAAGAAATTTCACCTGAATTCTCGTTATACTGATAACAGTAAAACGATTCAAACATTCTTTAATTAAAATTCAATAGTGTGTGGAGCGCGAAGTGACAAGTTGCGAGTAATGAAGCCTTCGGCAAACACGCCGACGTTTGTTCAGCCACTTGATAGAATGCTCCGCCGTAGCGACATTCGCGAAGGATCTTATATTACAATACTCTACATAAAGTGGAGTATTCTTAGAACGTTAATACATACATACATACATAACATCACGACTGTATCCCATAAGGGGTAGTCAGAGACTGGGTACTCACTACAAAAGCAGATGGCTGCCACAATCCACGTTTCACCAAAACAATATAATGCACTTGGTGTGATAGGTGGTGAGCCCATCGCCACCATGCGCTATTGGGTGCACAGCTTCAGTTTTATTCCTTACTCGCCTTTTACGAGATCCATGGGATGAGATGGAGTGGTAGTATTCTTATAACGAGCCGCCACCACAGGGCTAAGAAGATGTTTGATTGGATGTCTGTGACGATGAAGTTTTTGGATTTTTTGGTTGGCATTTTAGTTCAATCTACACTCAGGATCCTGTAATTCATAAAATATAATTTTTAGTCGGTGTTATTTAGTTTTCTAAAGATGATTATTGTATGGCCTACAGACAATTAATAATGTAAACTGCACATCCTCTGTATCGTAATACAGAGGAAATGCTAAGGGGCATATGAGACTTTAGAACTGGTGTCTCATGAGAACGGGCGCAGTGTGGTGCACACCCCACAGACAGTTATGGACGACACAGCATTTGTTATGGGCAGACGTGGCACTTACTATAAATATTTTGACTATAAAAACTTGTGCAAAATTTGCCATCATTTGGACATCTGGAAGTGGGTGAAAATTTAATTGGAACATACAAAATAACAATGCAATACTAATGATTTTTTCCTGGCCGATTTTCGACTACACCGACAACTACCGAATAATGTCGTAAGTTATCAACTGCGCAGGAGATATTATCGTGCCGCAAGTGTACGTGCAAACACAGGGGCAACAACCTACCCGTGCCCGATGCAACGCGTACGTTAAGAGCGGAGGTAGGCTCGTTTCGTATTGTTGTGTCAGAGACACAAGAACAATCACAACGCAACCAGACCCGAAAACAAACAAAATTTGTTTTTCCAGTAATGTCGTGCACTGCCGTGCAGTTTAAGCTTCCACACGAAGCCTGACGTAATAATTAGTTCCCGACGCCGGTTGCGTGCCGCTCCCTCGTAAATGTAAATTACTGCGGGGATTAACAATGCAGCGATACATTACGATACGCTCATTAATTCGGTAACATTGGTATGATTTATTTAGGAAACTGTAGTTAATATCGACTTTACTTTTTTTTAGCTTCGTTGCATTTAGATTTCATAATCGAAATTTTCGGATGGCTTATAGAAAATATTCCTATGACATAAATCGAATTATTTTACTAAATTTTAACTGATTTGTTTATAAATACATACAAACAACCACAATCACATACGATGTCACAGACGCTGTCACATCCGTAGCCTACTTTTCGCTCCTGTAGAAAAACGTCGCCGCCATTTTGGTACGAGTCGATGCGTCTTGGGTTTAAAAACTAGCGTTTTTTCACGCACAACCACTTTATAGAATCTGTTGTCGCCAGCGGGTTTCCGGACCGATACGACTTAAGGACCTTCAAGAAAAGAGCCAATTCCTTCTCAAAGTCCGACAACTTTCTCATGGGCGGTGGTGATCACTCACCATCAGATGAACCACTTGCCCGTTAGCCCATTATTATATAAAAAAAATATCGGAAACTTCACTTATGAGCGACAATAAAATGTATTTTTTTTACAATTATGAAATTATGATATATATGAAAAGTTCTATTTACATTTATACATACATACATAGAGTCACGTTTTTCTTACTATATAAGGTGTAAGCGGAGGCCACACTCTGTTAACTCTTAGCTTCGTGCTCGCTTTTCGCCCCCGCTGGAAACGAGACGTAACGGTTAGCGAATCACGTCGTCTCCACTTTGGTTCGAGTCTAAAAAATTCTTACTCCCCATTGCGCCCCCGCAAACAGTATAGTGACAGCATTGCATATTATGGTGTTACTCTGCACGAAAAAAAGCCCCTTGGAGAAGCCCCTAGTGAGAACTGCCTTAAGCGATGATCACTAGCTGATGCCGTCAGTTCTTTGATGATTATTTTATATAGAAGTATGATTTATATGTAATTTTTGTTGACTTGAATATTTATGTTTATGTATATAAGTATGTGTGTTAATATGTATAACTATTCTATTATAGCTTGTATATATACTTTATGTGATGCGGTGATGAGAAAGGCGCAAAACCGGGAAGAATGGCGTGCATTAGAAGAGACCTACACTCAGCATTGGGTGGTGAAAGGTTGAAAAAGAAGAAAAGAAGAAAGAAGTATACTTTATGCATTAGGAATCCACGTTTCATCGTTAGCTACACTTACCATAATCTCTCACCACATCTAGGGTTGACTGGTAGAGAATGCCTGTTTTGCTGGTGGTAGGATTCCTATGCAGGAGTCCGTCTAGGTAGGTGCCACCCCAGGGCCAGTTATTCTACCGTGAAGCAGTAGTGTGCAAACATTACTGTGTTTCGGTTTGAAGGGCGCTGTGAGCTAGCGTAATCACTGGGCATATGAGACTTAAGAACCTATGTCTCAGGGTGATGGGCACAGTGTAGTGTCACACAGAAATTTCCTGGGTGACACAGCATTTGTTATGGGCAGACGTTGCACTTACCATCAAGGTGAACGTTTTGCTCGTTTCATCACTTTATGCAATAAAAAAAGGCATTAAGTCCGCCCTTTGTTACCTATTTTTATGTAAGGTTGGCGAAAAGCTCTCCGTATCATACCTTACTCGCCTCTTACTGTAGGAAAGAGGTAGGGGAGAGGTGCTTTTGTACTCTACCGAACCATATGTAGTAATTCGATGCACGCAGTTAGCTCAAGATCGTATTCTGTGGCAATATATGATAGAGTGATAGGTTGAAATAGTGATAATAAGAAACTTACAAAAACTTTGATAATAAACAATCTCAATTGCAAAAGTTAATACACCACGGCTTACTAAGTTACTAATTTACTAAGTTACTGACCACCAAATTACTAAGTTACTAAGTTTAGATTAATTTTCCATCTGGTAAAACGCATGCAGTTAAGTTTGTATTGAGGCTACTAAATCCTATTATTGTGACTACAATATATAATATTTTATACAAATATCTGCAAAAGTACAGCAGTCATTGCTAATCGTCAACCTCTATTTTTTAAAGGATTGTGGAGCCTGGAAGAGTACGATGCGCGGTTCCTGGGAGAGTTAGCGGGCTATCATGTTCTCGTTATATTTTTTCCAAAATATGCAGGTTTCCTCACTGTGTTTTATTCACAGCTCAGTAATACATTTATATGATTTAAATTTGTTAAGGCCGACTTCAGGGATCTCTGATCGCTCGTATACCTAAGGGGTCGAAATAGGATCTTCCTTTTTTTTATCAGCCATCGTAAAATATTTGTCACATTTTACGACATGTCACGGAAATCTCACAAGAAAATCTTGATATGGAAGCGACGGAAAAAACTGGTTGTTATCTTAAAATAATATGTTTAAACCCAGAAGAATAACTCTAAAAATAATTAATGAAAACAATGTTAGAATTTAAGAATTTTTTTAAAAAAAAAATCCTTTTTTCTACACATTTAAACATCATATTGATACGAAGATTATACAATCTCACGTTAGAATATACGACAATATTATTTCTTATTCTCTAAATTACATCAGATTTTTATGGGAAAAAGTGACGAGATGACAATATACCGTGGCCCCAGAACATTTCCGTGTGACTCCATACTACGCCCGACCTCTTGAGATATTAGTTCTAAAGTCTCTTATTTGAAGAAATTATATCTCTAGTCTCTTATTAATATATGAGAAATTTGGCACAGAGATAGCTGGCATCCTAGAGTCGGACATAAGATACTTTTTATCTCGGAAAATCCTAAAGTTTCCACAGGATATTAGGATAGATATATCAACTAGTAGGTAAATATAATGTAAATACACACTTCAAATGCCGTGGTCAACTACTAAAAGCAAACGTTATAATTTTAAAAACAAAAACCATGTAGATGCCGTCAACAAAGGATATAAAAATACGCACGGCATACGGAATTAGAATTGAATTATAACGTTCGTCGTCGTCGTCGTTTCAGCCTATCACAAGTCCACTGCTGAACATAGGCCTCCGCATAGATAGCCACAAGTTTGTAGCTCTCATATTGGAGGGATTTTGCCATAGTTGCCACGCTTGGCAGGCGGGTTGGCAACCGCAGTTTATTTATTCAGATGTTCCAGGAGGATGCTGCTGCCCATCTCCTGGTTTTAATTTACGACACCCACGGGATGGGATGGGGTAGTAGATTCTCTCAGGCCGCTACCACACGGCAATTATAACGTTATAATCGAATATATCAAAAGACTTTTCTAACTCAATAACACGCTGATAGCAATCAGCACAACAAACCTCAGAACTCATTTCTTACTTTTAAGCTTATTTTCTTTACTCCTAGTCCAGGTAAAAGGTTTCGGAACTTTTTCCTTTAATGAGTAATTTTTTTCGCGCAGTCGGGTTAGAGTTTTTTGAACTTTTTCTTTTATCGAAGGGTTGTTTCGTGCCGGGCACTACTCTGCCACGCTACTCAATGATTCTTAATTATATATCCCTTTTACATCTCTTATTGAGGCTTTAGTTCGAAAATTAACATAGGAAAGATTATTAGAACTATTTAAGTTTGTTAAAGCATTTGTAAAATGCAAAACTATTGAAAGATAACAATATGTCAACAAAAAAAATAGTGGTGGCTCTAGTGCAAGTAGTTCTCTTGGTTTATTTATTTAAAAAAAGTAAAGTAAAGTTTCAGCCTTTAAATGTCCCACTACTGAGCACAGGCGTCATTTCTGAGAGGGTTTTGGAGCTAGTAAGAATCCGCCACGCTGCTCCAATGCGGGTTGGCGGATTATTTATTTATTTATTCTTTATTGCTGACACCTTAAGCTAAGGGCTGGGCGGACTTAATGCCTAGTCGCATTCTCTACCAGTCAACCCTTGATATGGTGTAAAATAGAAGGCAGGTGCTAACCAAATATTTAAAAAAAAATCTAGAAATAGTGTGAAATAGTTGCGCAGATCGTCGTCGTTACAGCCTATCACAAGTCCACTGCTGAACATAAGCCACCCCCATAGACAGCCACAAAAGTATGTAGCTCTCATATTGAAGGGATTTTGCCACAGTTGCCATGTCACATCTACAACTGCGTTTATTTATTTAGATATTCCTGGAAGATGCTGCTGCCCATCTTCTGGTTTTGATTTTCCCTCTGTCGACTTTTACGACAACCACGGGATGGGATGGGGTAGTAGATTCTCTTAGGCCGCTACCACACGCAGATCAGTTTAATGTAAACGTGCAAGTATGTTTATTTTGGATTTTCAACGCTCCCGTGTAATAAATCAATGTTGATGTAAGTAAAGATTTAAACAACATACGTGTCAAACGATGTGTGTCAGATTCGTAGCAAGTGGAAAGATGTGGTCTCTGCCTACCCCAATGGGATAGTGGCGCGACTGTATGTATGTATGTATATACGTGTACAAACATATTTTTTTTAATTTTGAGATATGCACTACTTTATGGGCATTGGGTTACTAACTTGGACCCCCTGAATTTCCAAAGCATTTTGTATATCTATTTGTTAGGCAGCCTAAGTATTTAAAAACAAGCCTTTTAAGTCGATTAACTATATAAAGGTTAATAAATATTATATTAGTCAGGTTGTAGTTGATTTGTTGCTGAATAAGAGATTCAATTACGGATTTGGATGTAGAGCATTCTGTCAGAATTACGTTTTAATCCGTTAGAACATCGTCTGGTTGGGGGCTTACAATCTGCTGTTTAACAAACTATAAAGTAATAACATTCTACAATATCTATATTATACAGGAAGAGGTTTTTTTTATAGGTTTTAGACAAGGGCCTTATAAAACTAGTGCTGTAATAGTCTTAAATTATAGCAATAAACGTAATCATTGTCAACTTTATCATGGAACTCAGAGCTTTAGAAGATATTCTCGAGATTCCCTTTTAAATCTTTTAAATGTTAAAAGCTGTATAGTGTACAGCTTTCGTCTGTATTAGTTTTTTTTTATTGGATAAAGTGACGAAACGAGCAAAACCTTCACCTGATGTAAAGTGCAACGTCTACTCATAACAAATGCTATATCACTCAGAACTTTTCTGTGTGTCACTACACTGCGCCCGTCACCCTGCGACATCAGTTCTTAAGTCTCATATGCCCAGTGATTACACTAGCTCACAGTGCCCTTCAAACAGATACACAGTAATGTTTGCACACTACTGCTTCACGGCAGAATAACTGGCCCTAGGGTGGTACCTGCCTGGACGGATCCTACCACCACAGTGTTCACTTAATTATTTGTAAAGTTACCTTTATTTTACAAGGTTGTACATGTCCACTTTTACGATACCCGCAGGATGAGATGGGGTGGTACATACATACATACATAAGATCACGACTGTAACCTATAAGGGGTAGTCAGAGACTGGGCACTCACTGCAAAAACAGATGACTGCCACAATCCACGTTTCACCAAAACAATATAATGCACTTGGTGTGATAGGTGGTGAGCCCATCGCCACCATGCGCTGTTGGGTGCACAGTGCAGTTTAATTCCTTACTCGCCTTTTACGAGATCCATTAGATGAGATGGAGTGGTAGTATTCTTTTAACGAGCCGCCACCACACGGCACGGAGATGGGGTGGTAGATTCTCTTAAATCGCCATCGAGAAATATTATTTAAATATTGAAACTTCCATGACAGTAATATAGTAATATTTCACTTTTCAGTTATAAGAAAGCGTTCAGAATTGTCAAAATGTATATAGATCGTGGTAGCTCAGGAGCCGTGGTAGTACAGGAGCTGGGCGATCGCCTTAAATTTCATAGTACGCGAGTGATCTGGGTTCGATTTCCGGTGCCAGCATCACTGAAATTGTTAATTGCAATTTTAAGTGTCGATTTACCACGTGCTCGGCGGCGAAGGAAAGCATCGTGAGGAAAGCTGCATGTCTGAAAAGGAATAATAAATATTTCGAGGACATGTGAAGTCTGCCAACCCACATTGGAGCAGCGTGGCGGACTCTTCCCAGCTCCAAAACCCTTTCAGAAATGAGAGGAAGCCTGTGCTCAGCAGTGGGACATTTATAAGCTGTTACTTGACTTTTTTACTTATTATGTAGACTTGTTATGTCGTTCGTTGTGACGATTTTATGGTGAGTTAAAGTTATGTCAAACGATTACGTCGATAAACATTAGGACTCGTAAAACTTTGACGACTGTCCTCATGGTTAACGGTACAACAAATTTTACTTCACCGAGTGGACCAAATAATTTTAAATTACAGTACATATACGTGTCAAATAAAGCTTATCATTGGAAAACTAAAATGTTTATTTTGATATAGTTAATAGAATCAGGCGTTACTTTGCGGAAATCCATTATAATGAAGGAAAGTAAGTTAATTTGCTAAGATCCGCATGCAAAATATAAAAATGGTGTATATTACCTAGTTTTTTGAAGAGCACCGCCCGCCCTCCCTCAGTAGCGTGCACAAGCAAACTAACACCGCCACCAGGAACCGCCACCTCCACCAACCACTACAATACTACCACTAGATAATATACACCGCTGAAGTCGAGAACACGACACGTGTTTCGCCCCAAAACGAGGCACTATCAAGCGTCATAGACTCTACAACAGACTACCGCCGAGTGAGATGTTTATTTTGACACACCGTCTGAAGTTTTCATTATAATTTAAACATAAACGTATGAATTAGAAGTATTTGTATTTGCCCTGTCACCACACGGCAAATACAAATGCGGCTTAAGAGAATCTACCACCCCCAACTCCTCCCGTGAGTGTCGTAAAATTCGACAGAGGGAAAATTGCGACCAGAAGACGGGTAGCAGCATCTTCCTGGAACATCTATTAACTGCGGCTGCTAAACTGCGTGACAAGCGTGGCAACTATGGCAAAATCCTCCCAAAATGAGAGCTACAAACTTTTGACAATCTATGGGGGAGGCCTGTGTTCAGTGGACTAGTGATAGGCTGAAAGGATGAGAAGTATTTGGAGAAATGTGGGATTGCATTGCGATTTATGTTAGCAGCCGTTTGATAACTGTTATACCGTAGGTATGGTAAAAGTCGAAGAGAAGAAAATGACAGGGCTACTGTTGGTAGGAAAGAGCCTATTCCTTCAAGAAAAGAGCCTATTCCTTTCTCAAAGGCCGGCAACGCATCTGCTACTCCTCTGGTATTGTAGATATTCATGGGCGGCGGTGATCACTTACCATCAGGTGAGCCGCTTGCTCGTTTACCTCCTCTTCCATAAAAAAAATTGTATGCAATCATTACTGTGTTTGATTCTGAAGGGCACTTACTGCAAGTCTAATCACTGGGCATGTAAGACTTAAGAACTGTCTCCGGGCGACGGGCGCAGTTTGGTGCAACACAGAAATGTTCTGGGTGACACAGCATTTGTTATGGACAGACGTTGCACTTACCATCAGGTGCACGTTTTGCTCGTCATTTGAACCAATAAACAAAATTTAAATTAAATTATTCCGACCCATGACGGGCAGCAGCGTTTAGACACAAAGTGTATGGTACGTTCCAATCCGCCCGCCAAGCGTGTCGATTACTCCTATCTCCAGCAGTGGACTTACGATAAACTGGATAAACTGACGAGACGAGCAAAACGTTCACCTGACACTAAGTGCAACGTCTGTCCATAGCAGATGCTGTGTTACTCCGAATATTTCTGTGTAGCATCACACTGCGCCCGTCACCTTGAGACATTAGTTCTGAAGTCTCATATGCCCAGTCATTACGCTAGCTCACAGTGCCCTTCAGACCGAAACACAGTAATGTTTGCACACTAATGCTTCACGGCAGAATAACTGGCCCTGGGGTGGTAACTACCTAGACGGATTCCTGCATAGGAATCCTATCACCAGTAAACCACCTTACACAAACAATATAATGAGCTCTCGTGGTTTGGTGAAGACGGTATCAGCTCATCATCAACAGACTACACAAATTCCTGTAGATTCGGATAGCCCTCTCCGAAGTGAAGAAGTAAAACGGTGACTGTACACTGCAACACAAAACAAATAAATCGTGACGAATACATTTTTTTTTAAAAACGAATCCCCCGCACTAGTATTTCTCCCGAATCATGGATTTTACAGACATACATCTTACGTGCATAACACAACAAAACCCGAAAACCATCAATTGGTGTTTTTGCGCAAACGCCGGCTCCGGCAGGGATTCGAACCTAGGACCTCTGTCGTAGAAGTCAGGTACTCTGCCACTACTAAGCCACGCCGTCGTCAAAACGTACAACCACAAGTTTTTCTTTTTTTTTACAGCACTGTTCACAAAATAGTATTTAAAATAAATATAAGGTAACATTACAGATCATCGTCATCATCAACATATCAGCCTATAACTAGTCCACTGCTGGACATAGACGTCCCCAATACTACACCCGTGGGGAGAGATGGGATGGTAGATTATCTTAAGCCGCCACCATCTGGCAAACATTACTGATATAAGAAACAAATTCTTATTATTATTTTTTAAACCTAACACCTAACCATATTTCTGCATTTTTAAACTAAAAAAGGCATAATGATTTCTTATATTTACGCGAACACTAAACATTTAAATGAAAAAAGGCATAGCAAAGAAAGCGAAAAGCACGTAGCATGGCGTGAATCCATTAAAACTCGGTCACATTGACGACCCAGTTCGCTTTTGAAGAATTGAAATCAATACGCCGCTTTGAATTTAGTTCATATTCTAAAGTAATATAAATAATTCTTTTTAAATAAGCAGTTGTTTTTCATTGGAAAAAAAATACGAGACGAGCAAAACGTTTCATCATTTCATCTATCACAAGTTCGATTCTAAACATAGGCCTTCACCATACACACGGTCACACCTTTTCCCCATATAAGGAGTAGGCAACGACTATCACAGTGGCCCACTTTCGCTACCGAAGTCTCATATGCCCAGTCATTACCCTAGCTCACAGTGCCCTTCAGACCGAAACACAGTAATGTTTGCACACTAATGCTTCACGGCAGAATAACTGTCCCTGGGGTGGTACCTACCTAGACGGATTCCTGCATAGGAATCCTATCACCAGTAAACCACCTTACACAAACAATAATATGAGCTCTCGTGGTTTGCTGAAGACGGTATCAGCTCATCATCAACAGACTACACAAATTCCTGTAGATTCGGATAGCCCTCTCCGAAGTGAAGAAGTAAAACGGTGACTGTACACTGCAACACAAAACAAATAAATCGTGACGAATACTTTTTTTTTTAAATACGAATCCCCCGCACTAGTATTTCTCCCGAATCATGGATTTTACATAGATTTTACAGAATAACACAACCAAACCCGAAAACCATCAATTTGTGATTTTGCACAAACGCCGGCTCCGGCAGGGATTCGAACCTAGGACCTCGGTCGTAGAAGTTTCATCATTTCATCTATCACAAGTTCGATGCTGAACATAGGCCTTCACCATACATACGGTCACACCTTTTCCCCATATAAGTAGTAGGCAAAGACTATCACAGTGGCCCACTCTCGCTACCGAAAACAGGACGTGACATGGGGCGAACCACAGCGCCGTCATTTTGGTAAGAGTTAAAAAATTCTTGCTCCCCATTGCGTTTCTACGAGCAATATAGTGACAGCAATGCATATATTTTATTGCATTGTCGACAGACGGGAAAATAACATTCTGAAGATCTGCATCAACATTTTCCTTGAACTGGTGGTAGGATTCCTATGCAGGAATCCGTCTAGGTACCACCCCAGAGCCAGTTATTCTGCCGTGAAGCAGTAGTGTGCAAACAATACTGCGTTTCGGTTTGAAGGGCACTGTGAGCTAGCGTAATCACTGGGCATATGAGGCTTAAGAACTTATATCTCAGGGTGATGGACACAGTGTGGTGTCACACAGAAATTTTCTGGGCGACACAGCATTTGTTATGGGCAAACGTTGCACTTACCATCATGTGAACGTTTTGCTCGTTTCATCACTTTATCCAATAAAAAAAACATCTGAATAAATCCCGTCAAGCGTGGTAACTATGGTAAAATCCCCCCAATGGGAGCTATTTATATAGCTATTTTATATAGTATTGAATAGTAGTAATTGTATTTCTGAAAGGCACTGAGATCTAGCGTAATCACTGGGTATATGAGGCTTAAGAGCTGACGTCTCAGGGTGACGGGCGCAGTGGGGGCCCCACAGAAATGTTCTGGGTGACACAGCATTCGTTATGAGCACATAGTGTCGTCGTTTTCTCCTATAAAAAACTGGCGGTACCTACGCAGACGAATTGCTTTAAAAAAGACATGCCATCAGTTGGATCACCCATTTTCAAAAAAAATATTATTTTGGACACATAGCGATTTTTTCTAAACATATTTTTATATACCATACAAATATTACAGGAATAATTAAAGAAAATTGAATGGAGCAAATGAAGTTATTTGCTAAGACCCGCAAGCATAATATAAAATGGTGTATATTGCCTAGCTTTTAAATAACACCGACCGCCCTCCCTACCTCAGTAGCGTGCACAACAAACTAACACCGCCACCTGATACCGATCCTTATTTTCCTTATTTTCCGTATGATCCTTATTTTTAGTTCCTTTTTTTCCTCCATTATTGTTAATAACTTCCTTTCCTCGATTAAAATGGATTTCCGCAAAGTAACGCCTGATTCTATTAACTGATGATGTTCTCCTAGCCGATTTCGACCACGACGACAACTTCCGAATCCGAATGTCGAGAGCCATCCACTGCGCAGGAGATATTATAGTACCACAGGTGTACGCGCAAACACAGAGGCACTCACTCGTCCCAACCTACCCGATGTAACGCTGATGCGATAAGATCGGAGGTAGGCTAGGATGCAGTGTCAGAAACACGGGGACAATCACAACACAACCAGACCTGAAAACCAACAATTTATGTTTTAGCACAAATGTTGGCTCCGGCTGGGTTTCGAACCCAGGACCCGCGGCTTACCCAGGACCGGCTTAGAAGTCAGATACTCTAACCAATAGGCCACGCGGTCGTCAAAACGTGGTAACTATAAAGAACATTGAAGAAGTGTTACAAGGCGAGGTGTTTTATGCAAATGAAGATAAACGTAAAGATGCATTTTTTCTTCCTTTATTTACAAAACCTTTGCAGTAATTGAATGTCAATATTATGATAACTATTATCTCAGTTCTACTAAAACTTAAGAATCAGTTAAACGTAACGGATAAAGTGACGAAACGAGCAAAGCGTTCACTTGATGGTAAGTGCAACATCTACCCATCAATGCCGTGTGCACCCTGAGACAGCAGTTCGTAATTCTCATGTTCCCAGTGATTACGCCAGCTCTGAGTGCCCTTCAGACAAAAACAGTCATTTTTGTTACACAAAAAACCTCTGTTTTTATAAATATGTCTATGTTACATTCTTCTTCTTTTAATCCTGGCCTCTCTCAATAGAACTCTGCCAATGTCGAGTCAGTCACGGGAGTGATAATAGATAATTCAAAATGTCAACAGGAAAATGATAATTGACTTATACTGAAGATTTTCTGGACTGATGGATGTTACGACCGCCTGACGGCGGGTACAATTAAACGCAACAAAAATGTTACAATTATTTATAATAAAATAAAGAAATGAAAAATCTCAAATCAAAGAAAATTAAATTAAATAATTAAAATGATCTCTAAGTTTCTAGAACTACACCGGGGTGTGGATTCTAAGCACAGGGGAGTCTTCTGTCTTTAACAACCTATGTGCGCTGGGAACTTATCTTGAGACTGTCCGATCTGTGCAGCTCGTAGTTCACAATCTGTACGGTGGACGTGCAACCCGTAGTTTACAATCCGTATGTTGGAATTGCAACCCGTAGTTCCCAATCCGTACAGTGAACGCGCAACTTGTAGTTCACTTTCCGTGCAACCCGTAGTTCTCAATCCGTACGGTGGACGAGCAGCCTGTAGTTTGCTATCCGTACGGTGGACCCCCAGTTTCCAAGAGGGTTGAAAATTGATGCAATTTGCTTTAAATATTCTTCTTTATTTTAGTATACAATTGATTTTGCTGCTTTTCAAAATGAGAACAAGTTATCACGATTACGTACAGTTGTCGTGCGAACCCTCTGGCGTAGAAAAGTCTTTCTACCTGCGCGAATTCGTTTTTATATCGGGACGGCCTACCTCCTCCCTGAAGCGAAAATAAGTACTCTCAGATTTCTAGAACCTTCGAATGAGACGAGATGGAGATATGGAAAGAACGGTTCAACCGAAGGAAGTCACGCCCTAAACTATTGTTTATATTCTAGAAAATTCTTGTGCTACTGAGATATATAGCAATAATCGAACCGAGCGAAATGGAATCGTTTTCGGGTAGTTAACCCGTTGTTCGCTATTGTATTTCTTCTCGATCTTTCTATGTTGTGGGCGTTTGTTATTAGATGTTCTAGAAAGAATCCGGCTTCCGGTACCAAAGAATACCTTATATGGACATTACGATGCTATCACTAGTTAAAGCGCGCGGTTTCCATTCGTTGTAACAACTAATTATTTTGTTTGTTTGTATGTAATGAATTTATGTTTTTATTTTATATTTTAGAACCTTGTTACGACGTAACATGGAGACAAAACGAAAAATACAATTCTGGTCTTAAATCGAATTTTCCAATCACTGTACACTGTTCACTGTGCACTTGCTACATAATAAACTATCAATATTAATATAAAAACTCAAAATGTACACACAAACTACAACATTCAATTCCGTCACTTTTCGAGTTGAAGCCAAAGGACCCTATGATATATTATTATACTTATTCATGCCATTAATATATGTGCGTGATAACATTCTTGGAAAGTCTCGATTGTACTTCCAAAAACAACGTTTCTTTCACAAAGCTTGGTTCATATTCCATTCAGTTTGTCGAGTCTCAGCTTGTTCCACTTTGCAGCTCCCGGAGAGTGCATTGCTTCTGCTTCCATTAGCAGATACAAAACATACGATGAAGATATAAATAGTGAAATCTATTTTTTTATGGAACAGACATTTCATAATAAACAGATTTTTTTTAGTAAAGATACACATTTAAATGTATTGTAGCAAAGGAAGTTAATTTGCTAAGATCCGAATGTAAAATATAAAATGGTGTACAATACCTGGTTTTTGAAGATAACCGCCCACCTTTCCTTTAGTGGCGTGCACAAGCAAATTAACAGCGCCACCAGGAACCGCCACTAGATACCCTCCACCACTACGATACCACCACTAGGCCGCAGATAGCCTGCAACACTACGATACTAGCACTATGGCGTCAAGTTAGCGGCGCCGTTCAATCGGCGCCTGTCTGTCGTAGAATCTATGACACTTGATAATGCCTTGAGGCGAAGCAGGTGACGTATTCTCGACTTACCAGGAGTGTATATTACCTAATGGTAGTATCATAGTAACGGGAAGTCGACGGATGCCGATGGCTCAGGACCGTGTTTTGTGGCAATCTATGGGAAAGGCCTATGTTCAACAGTGGACGAAAAAAGGGTGAAATGATGATGATGATGAGTATCATAGTGGTATTTGGTGGCGGTGTTAGTTTGCTTGTGCACGCTACTGAGGGAGGGCGGGCTGTTCTCTTCCAAAACTAGGTAATGTACACCATTTTATATTTTACATGCCGATCTTAGTAAATCAACTTATTTTCCTACATTACAATGGTTTCATAGTACCGCCTGATTATATTAATTATTTAAATGTATATTACATAGAAAGTTTCTACCGACTTTTTGATGTGAAATATGTATTGGCGCGCCTTGCGGGTAAGACCGACTCGTATGCCGTGACGGCAAATGGCATGACGCATTCTTATACCCTCATGCCTCTCTTTATCTAGCGCGACTGGTTTTTATAGTAGTAAATGATGGGACGGACTAAACGTCCACCTGCAGATTAGTGCAACGTCTGCCCATAACAGATAGACTAAATTTACGGATATTATCGCATTTTGTTACTATGTGTAACCCGACGTTTAAAGTATCGAGTTATCAGTACGTCAAACACCGCAATCCCCCTGTGACCATGGATGCAGTAAAGCGCTTGAAACGCCGGGTTATAAATAGTAAAAAAAAACGTGATGAAATTCGTAAATCTAGTTTTATTAAATATAGTATTCGCGTAAATATAGTATTTAAATAGAGATTTTGCAATTGGGTCACTAGTTTTCTCACAGACCGGAGCATCAAGGTCGTAGTTGACGGTGCATGCTCGGACTCCAATTCTGTGAACACTGGTGTTCCACAAGGCTGTGTGCTATCGCCAACCCTGTTTCTTCTGCATATCAATGATATGTTACAAATTAGTAACATTCATTGCTACGAGTATGCAGATGACAGCACTGGTGATACCTTATACACCGGCCGTGCCAATATTTCTCGGGAACACGTCGACGAGTACCGGAACAAACTTGTCTGAAGTCGAGATTTTGTTATTGTTAGATGTTAGATTTTGTTCGAATTGGGGCCGACTAAATTTAGTCCAGCTCAACCCTAACAAGACACAAGTTTTCGCGTTTACCGCAAAAAAAGAAACCCTTTGGCGTGTCACCTCATTTTGAGAGCACTCCCCTCGTTGCCTCAGCCAGTATCGGTATTCTTGACGTCGACATATCGAGTGACATTCAGTTTCGCGGTCACCACGCAGAAGGGAAGGCCAAATTGGCTTCCAAAAGGCTTGGCGTACTCAGTAGAGCGCGACAGTGCTTTATGCCGGCCCAACGCTTGCAACTTTATAAGGCGCAGGTTCGGCCGCTCATGAAGTATTGTTCTCATCTCTGGGCGGGGCGCCTTAGTGTCAGCTACGTCCATTTGACCGCATTCAACGAAGAGCGGCTCGAATCGTCGATAACCATGTTCTATCTGACCGACTTGATCCCCTGGTTTTGCGAAGAGATATTGCATCTCTTTGTATTTTTTATAGGATCTACCATGGTGAGTGTTCCGAGGAATATTCGGATTAATTCTAGCTGCTGAACTTCACCATCGCACCTTACGGCAAAACTTAAAATTCCATCGTCACCATCTTGATGGTTGCCATTCAACCACAGTGCGTTTTCCGTGGAATTTTCTGCCACGCACTTGCACTTTATGGAATGTGCTGCCGTCAGCGGTTTTTCCGACCGATACGACTCAGGGACCTTCAAGGAAAGAGTTTCTCAAATGCCGGCAACGCATGTGCTATTCCTCTGGTATTGTAGGTGTTCATGGGCGGCGGTGATCACTTACCACCACGTGAGCCACCTGTTCGTTTGCCCCCTATTCTATAAAAAAGGTGCTATTTTACTCTGCCGGACACCTATCGGTATATTTACTTATTTAGCCTTTATTATATTCCCCTGAATAATATATGTTATTGGTTTGTTACTGACAATACTTCGTTATTTTAACAAAATGCGATGTTTATATATGCATCACCCTTCAATACATTTTAGTACGTTAATCTAAGTAAGTTTACAGGCACATTTACGAGCATCCGTCGGGGATTAACAACTCTCAAAGTCCCTTAAGTGCGCGCCGTATGTTAACAAATATATGGTAATGTCTTTATTAGATATTACCAAAGGAAGCTTACACCACTCTGTGTCAGAAAAATTATTAAATCCGAATGTTGTCGAATTTTTTGACAAGAAATTATAATAATACGTTTTCTGGTTATAAATTGGTGGCAGGATTCCTATGTACGAATCCGTCTAGGTAGGTACCACCGCATTGTCCGTTATTCTGCCGCGAAGCCATATGCCAACATTACTGTGTTTCATTAATATTATCAGAACACTTCTTTTTGGCAACACACTGCGCTCGTCCCCTGAAACATCAGTTCGTAAGTATCATACGCTCAGTTATTTCACTAGCTCCCACAGGAGTGCTCTAGAGACCGAAACATAGCAATGTTTGCACACCACTGCTTCACGGAAGAATAACTGGCTTTGTGTCTTAAGTAGCAGTGAATTAAGTATGACCATTATGTCCTCTTGTCCAGTTTTTTACCACTGCAACCACTTCCAATTAAGTACTGTCTCAAGCTTTCAATAGCGTCACAAGATGCAGATGCACTCACTCCCGACAATTACAACACAACCAGAGCCGAGAAGGTAAGTGTGTTTCTTTATCGCTTAGTCTATTGTTGTAAATTAATAGAACATGAATTGATTAGCCGTGTGGTAGCGGCATAAGAGAATCTACCACCCCGTCTCGTCCCGTAGGTGTCGTAAAAGTCGACAGAGGGTTATGAAAACCATGAGATGGGCAGCAGCATCATCCTGGAACATCTAAATAAACAAACTGCGGTTGCCAACCCGCCTGCCAAGCGTGGCAACTATGGCAAATCCCCCCAAAATGAGAGGTACAAAACAAAAACGGCCCTAGTCTCCGGCGGCTCCGCTAGTCCTGGCTACGGTAACGGTCATGGTAACGGCGGGGCAGGGGGTGCGAAGAATCTCCGGAGGAGGAGATCTTGTTACCACCACCGACGACTGGACCTGGCAACATTTAACGCACGCACGCTGAGGACCGACGAGAAGATCTTGGAGCTGGAAGAGGAGGTGAGCAAGTTACACTAGGATATTATAGGATTATCTGAAGTCCGAAGACAGGGGCAGGACACGGTAATCCTTGAATCCGGTAACTTGCTCTACCACCGGGAGGGCGACCATCTGTCCCAAGGAGGTGTCGGATTTTTCGTCCACAGGTCTCTCATTAACAACGTTGTCAAGATCGGGAGTGTGTCGACTAGAGTTGCGTACCTTATACTCAGAATAACCAAACGGTATTCGCTGAAGGTCATACAGGTATACGCACCGACCTCAACACATCCTGATGATGAAGTGGAGGAAATGTATAAAGATATTGCAAGAGCCATACATTCTTCCAAAACTAACTACACGGTGTTGATGGGAGACTTTAACGCAAAGCTGGGCATGAAAAAAGACGATGAGCTGGTAGTGGGGCAATTTGGAATAGGGCAACAGAACCAGAGGGGTCAACAGCTGGCCGACTTTATGGAGAAGGAGGTACTTTTTATGATTAACTCCTTCTTCCAAAAGCGGCCCCACAGAAAGTGGACCTGGATGAGCCCGGATGGTTCCACCAAAAATGAGATCGACTTCATCATGACGACCGAACGACAGCTGTTCAATGATGTCTCTGTGATCGCTAGGGTGAAAACCGGTAGTGATCACCGAATGGTAAGAGGCACATTGAACCTGAACGTGAAGCTGGAGAGGTCGCGCCTGGTGAAGTCCACGCTCCGTCCATCTCGTGCCCTTATCCAAAACCCCGAAAGCTTCCAGCTCGAACTGCAAAATCGTTTTCAGTGCCTGGAAGATTGCGTTACAGTGGACGATATGAACGAGAGGCTCGTGGAAACTGTCCATGCGGTGGGGGAAAAGTTTTGCAAGACCCACCGCACAAAAAAGATCCAGAAACACTCCGACCACACTCTCAATCTCGTGGAGGCTAGGCGAGAAATGAGGCTGCAGTCTTCAACTGATGCGTCAGCATATCGGCAACTGAACAGACAGATCTCCAAATGTATGCGGCGAGACCTACGCTTCTTCAATACCGCTCGTATTGAGGAAGCGATAGAGTGAAACAAAGGCTCCAAGGTCTTTGCCAGGGATCTGTCTGCCGGAAAAAGCCAACTGACTAAGTTGAGGACAGATAGACGGACTCCGAAAAGGCGTTAGTACCATAGACCACATACATACCCTTCGCCAGATTGTACAAAAGACCGATGAGTACAATCTCCTGCTATGTCTGGCGTATGTGGACTATGAGAAAGCCTTTGATTCCGTCGAAATTTGGGCGTTGCTACGGTCGCTTCAGCGGTGCCGAATTGACTGTCGGTATATCGATGTGCTGCAGTGCTTGTATACCAATGCTACGATGGCTATCCGAGTACAGAACCAGAGTACGAAACCGATCCAATTGCAGGAAGGTGTAAGACAGGGTGATGTTATATCCCCGAAACTCTTCACCGCTGCTTTGGAAGATGTCTTCAGGTTACTGAACTGGAAAGGATACGGTATCAACGTCAATGGCGAATACATCACTCACCTTCGATTTGCCGACGACATAGTCATAATGGCAGAATCGCTGGAGTACCTCAGCGCTATGCTCAATGACTTCAATAGTGTCTCCCAACAGGTGGGTCTTAAGATGAACATGGACAAGACGAAGATCATGTCTAACGTCCATGTCACACCTATACCGGTTGTTATTGAGAACACTACGATCGAAGTTGTCGACGAATATTTTACATATTATATATTAGACAGATTGTCCGACTAGGTAGGTCCAACTTCGACCAAGAGGTCAATCGACGGATCCAACTCGGCTGGGCAGCGTTCGGGAAATTGCGTCAAATCTTCTCGTCGAGTATACCTCAATGCCTGAAAACAAAAGTATACAACCAGTGCGTGTTACCAGTGATGACTTACGGAACCGAAACGTGGTTCTTCACTGCAGGCCGCATGAGGAAGCTCAGAGTCGCGCAGCGAGCTATGGAAAGGGCTATGCTCGGAGTTTCTCTGCGAGATAAAATCCGCAACGATGTTATCCGCAGCAGAACTAGAATAACCGACGTAGCCCTAAGGATTAGCAAGCTGAAGTGGCAATGGGCCGGCTATATAGCTCGTAGAACCGACAACCGTTGGGGAAGAAAGGTTCTCGAGTGGCAACCTCGTACCGGCAAACGCAGCGTAGGGCGACCCCCCACTAAATGGAGCGACGACCTGCACGGTTTTGCGGGAAGTCGATGGATGCAGGTGGCTCAGGGCCGTGCTTTGTGGCAATCTATGGGGGAGGCCTATGTTCAACAGTGGACTAAGATAGGCTGAAATGATGATGATGATGATGATGTGATAGCGGCTTAAGAGAATCTACCACCCCATCTCATCCCGTGGATGTCGTAAAAGTCGACAGAGGGATAAAAAAATAAAAAGCGACGAGATGGGCAGCAGCATCTTCCATAAACATCTGAATAAATAAACTGCGGTTGCCAACCCGCCTGCCAAGCATGGCAACTCTGGCAAAATCCCCCGAAATGAGAACAACAAACTTTCGTGGCAATCTATGGCGGAGGCCTATGTTCAGCAGAGGAGTTCAGTAGTTATAGGCTGAAATTATGATGAATGATGATGATGGACAAATTGAGAAACAACGTGATAAGGGAACGTTGCAGTGTGGTAGAGTAGTGACAAAGATAGAGAAAGAGATGCTTAGATGGTTTGTACACGTAGATGGATGAAAGAAGATTGACGAAACATATTTATGAGGCGAGTGTGAATGGGCAAGCCGGTAAGGGTCGACGTAGGCGAACTCATCACGATCAGGTCGAAATCGTTTTAAGGAAAGGCCACGTCAAAAGTACCCGCAACCGACGAGCTTGTATGAAAACACTAATGAAAGTAGAGGAAGCTAAAGATTGTGTCGGGATCGTAGCAAGTGGAAAGACGTGGTCTCTGCCCATCCATACGGGAAAGAGACGTGACTCTGTATGATGATGATAATTTGATTTTATAATGTTTTATATAGTTGTTAATCTTTATTGTATTCCTTACACTTGACTGCAATGGAATTCATTTGAAACTTTGTACTATCACGTCGCGCGCGAACGTGTCATTTAACTAAGTTTATGGTTAATTAGCGAGCTCGATGCGCAGTTTGTCTTCCGCTGCTGTGACTGATCTCGCTTTACCGTAACAGAGGTGGTTGTTCCTTAATGAGAGTTAAGAGCTCTGCGCGCAACCTATACTTAATCTGTGTCGCTACTAAAAGATCGAATGTTCTTTCGCTTGAAGTAAATAATCTATGGATGTGTTTAAGTAGTAAAAGTAAGTATTTTCGTCTTACGAAAACATCAGTGCAGTCGTAGAACAATGAATGTTTGTTTAACCATAATTTTCTTATGGATACGCTTCATCATCATCATCATCATTTCACTGCTGAACAAAGCCTCCCCCATAGATAGCCATAAAAGTTTGTTTGTACCCTGCGCAGCAGAGCTGCAGTGACGTATATAACGTCATGTTCTAGTTTGATGGAGCCTTCAACTTTATAAGCCAGGTTTGAGCCCTTGGTTGCTGTAAATCCTGTTAAAGTGGACGTGTTTCTTAAAATAGACCTTATCGTGTCTTAAGAAGTATTTAATTTTATTTGTAATCACAGACTGCAGACTTCCTAGAGCGACGTTGCTTCACATCAGCTATTTGTTCCTTTACGCGGGTTTTAATCGATCTTTTTGTTTGCCCTATGTAAGAGAAGCCACATTCACAATCTAGTTTGTATACTCCTGCATATTGTAGAGGGATGTTACACTTGACAGATGGTAAAAACTTACTTATCTTCTTCTGCGGCTTGAAGAATGTTTTTATGGAAGCCCGCTTCAGGATATAGCGAATCGGTCGATGTCGGTGATTCGACTTACATAAGGTAGAACTGCAGGTACACGCTCGACTGTGGCCGGTTTCACATGGTTACAGCGCCGTAGGCGCCGTACCCGAAGCTTATTTGAATCTAAATTTGGTGAAATTAGATATCAGTTGATATAGCTGGTGTTAGGACTTCTTTTTCAGCAATCCGTCCAGGTAGGTACTACCGGCAGGGCCAGTTACCTGTCCATAAGTAGTAGTGTGTAAATATTACTGTGTATTGGTCTGACACTGAGAGCTAGTGTTGTTACTGGGCATATAAGGCTTTAGCACTGTCAATGTCTTAAATTGACTAGCGCAGTGTGTTGCCACACATAACTGTTCTGGATAACACATCATTTGTGTTACCCAGAACAGTTATGTGACAGGTCTCTAAAATTGTGAGTTGAAGTACTGATTTATATTGTGCTATGTGATAGGAAAACATCTTGAAGACACTTGCATGTTTGAGGAATTAAAATATTTCAAAGACATAAGAAGTCCGCCAACACGAAAACGCTCCGAAAACCCTCTCTGAAATGGCCAATCTCTCTGGGAGGCCAATGTAGTTAATAGAATCAGGCGTTACTTTGCGAAAATCCATTATAGTAAAGGAGAGAAAGTTATTTTGCTAAGATCCGCATGCAAAATGTAAAATGGTATTACCTAGTTTTGAGAAGCACCGCCCGCGCTCACTCAACAGCGTGCACAAAAAAAACCAATACCGCCACCGGGAGCCGCCACCAGGTCAATGCTCAGCAGTGGGACATTTATAGGCTGTCACTTTCCTTTAAGACGTACCCTCAGGTGGACGTTTTGCTCGACGCTTATCGTTTTTTTTTTATTTTTATTTTTTGTTTGTACATATGTCGAGACAAGCAAAACATTCACCTGATTCTAAGTGCAACGTCTGCCCATAACAGAGGCTATGTTACAATATTTCTATGTAGCACCATACTGCTAAGCCGTGGTAGCTCAGGGGCTAGGCGCTCGTTTTAAATTTCATAGTACGCGAGTGACCTGGGTTCGATTCCCGGTGCCGGCACCACTAAAATTGTTAATTGCAATTTTAAGTGCTGACTTACCACGTGCTCGGCGGTGAAGGAAAACATCGTGAGGAAAACTGCATGTCTGAGAAATTAAAAATATTTCGAAGACATGTGAAGTCCGCCAACCCGCATTGGAGCAGCGTGGCGGATTCTTCCTAGCTCCAAAACCCTCTCAGAAATGAGAGGAGGCCTGTGCTCAGTAGTGGGACATTTATAGGCTGAAACTTTACTTTTTTTTACCATACTGCGCTCGTCACCCTGCGACATCAGTACTTAAGTGTCATATGCCCAGAGATTACGCTCGATATAGCTCACAGTGCCTTTCAAACCGAAATACAGTAATGTTTGCACACAACTGCTTAACGGTCGAATAACTGGCCCTGGAGTGGTACCTACCCAGATGGATTCCTGCATAGGAATCCTACCACCAGTTACATTTATTTTTCAGTCAGTTTAAAATAGTGTAACTATTCTAATTGTTGTGTTAATTGGAATTAAATGTTAATTGATACAACTGTAATAAAACCTTACACGCCCGCGGGAATAGTCTTTGCACTAACGTGCATTTACGAGCGAACTCCGCAGTAGTAACACCGGGGACCATTAGTTACATTATATTTGCCGCCTTATTCGTAGAACATGCTTTAAAAAGTTTATTGCCTATGCAATAATTACAAGTGGTTGTATTATGCAGAAATCCGCCTAAATCGGTATCACCGCAGGGCTCGTTATTCTGCCGTCAAAAGGTGCCGTCGTCGTTGCAGCCTAATGCTAGTCCACTGCTGAACATAGGCCTGCCCCATAGATTGCCACAAAAGTTAGTAGCTCTCCCTTTGAGGGGATTTTGCCCTAGTTGGAACTCTTGTTGGTTGACAAACGCAGTTTATTTATTCGGATGTTCCAGGAAGATGCCCTGCTCCTGGTTTTCATTTTTCCTCTGTCGACTTTTACGACACCCACGGGATGAGATGGGGTGGTAGATTCTCTTAAGCCGCCACCACACGGGCAAACGATGTGTGTTTTAACACAAATGTTGGCTTCGATTGAGTTTCGAACCCAGGACTCTGACCACTAGGCCACGCGGTCGTCTGACGTGATTGGTTAATGAGTTCGAAGAGTTTGTTATGCGAACAAAACAAAATTGTATTAGATACGACGGTAACATTGCTATTCAAATCGGGTTCTACCAAGAGCGTGGTGTTATACACTTCAACGATTTTCGACCACGACCCCAACCTCCGAATACTGTCGGAAGCTATCAACTGGACAAATGATGTTACAGTCTATCCGCGTCTGACATAACACCCATGCGATAAGGTTGGAGGTATGCTAGGATGCAGTGTAAGAAAGAAAGAAAGAGATATTTATTTGAAGAATCACAAATAATTTTTTTCGGGGTGTCACAGCATTTGTTATAGGCAGACGTTGCAGTTATCATTAGATGCTCAACGATTGGCTCGTTCCATTATACAGTTCCAGTTAAAAAAATCGTCTGCTCTCCAAAAATAGCGTGTACAAGGAAACTAGAACAGGCAACGGGATCCGCTACCCGATGCCTTCCACTACTGCTCAATACTGGCGGGGGTGCCGAGCGTTGCTCCTCAAATCTAGGTAAATACATGATAAAGGGTAGGCAGAGGCCACTCACGTAGTACAGTTTTTAGCCACGCGGGAAACAAGACGCGACGGGTAGCGAACCACTGTCGCCGCCATTTTGGTACTACAAGTTAAAAAAATTCTTAATCCCTATTGCATTAGCACGAGCTGTGTATTTTTATTCATGGTGTGGGGCTTAATGAATAATAACTGTCCGTACAACACTTTAGTCGCCTCTTACGACACCTCAGTAGCACCATTTTTAATTTGGCATAGGAAAACAACAAATTAACTTTGTTCTAACAAATAGTCTTTGTTGTTACTATAATAACGATATATATGTATATTAAACTATAGCTCCAAATACAACTTGTTCCTTTCTTTCTTCATAAGTTTTAAAGCCTAAGCGAAAAACTGTCCTCTTGGAAGAGAAGTTATGGAATCATACCGGATTCAAACGCAGTGAAAGCTATTTTCTTTTTGGGAATCGTGTTAGATTATATAGAAAAAAAAAGCATATTTTTACTTTCTCAGTAGCTAGGCATAAGGAAAGCAAATTGAGGTGATGTATCTCAATAAATAATGATATAAATGACGTCAATTGACTATCGACGTTTATTTATTTATTTTAATACAGAAAGACTAACTCCTTCTACAAATTGCTAATTACAAGCTTCTAATAATTGTAATAGGCAGAGAACACACACGTATCCCACTTTTCGCCACGCGGGCAACGATATGCCGTCATTTTGGTACAAACAAAAAAAATTCTTACGCCCCATTGCGTTCCCACGAGAAGTATAGTGACAGCATTGCATATTATGGTTTCGCCGAGGTGTCGCCTCTTACGACACCTCAGTGGGAAAGAGGTAGGTGCTATTCTACTCTGCCAGACACCTATCTGCTATACATACGAGTGGGTAGAGTCATATTACAGTAGCATATAAAGGAATTAGCTCGACCAGTATAGTGAAATAATAATAATAATAATCTTTATTAAAACTGTACACTTGGCTACATGTATCTTATTAAATCTAAAGCCTGCGGTAGAACGAACTGTGCTACAGGCTTTAGGTTCTTCCCAACTATATGTTACATAACAGTTTTAATAATAAAAGGTGTACGTGTGTGTGAGTGGGTGTGCGTGTATATTGATGTGTGCGTATGTACGTATGTGCGTGTGTTTGATTGTATGCGTGTTTGTGTGCGTGTGTGAGTATGTTAGAGTAGGTGAACTGTGTTATGTGACTATAAGTAATAAATTTTCGGTAGTATAGTAATCAAGCTCTTTAAGTTTACTTGCAAGAATCTTTTGAAATACATGATTTGCACGTTTTATTATTACTATTACATCTTATTTGTATAACTTATTGTATACGAGTATCATCGGAGCATAATATTCGTAGCATCTGCTGCCAAACACGGTATTATATTTTGGCACAGGTACACGCACAACTCGTTTGTCACATTGCGGAAGTGATGGCAGAATGTGGCGATGAAATTTACATAGGCACCGATAAATTAATAATTTTCTAACTGATAGGACTTCACATTGTTTGTAAAGATCTGTGAAGAATGTCTAAATGGACGTCTGTTCATGACTTTTAATACTGCGCGCTGTGCACGTTCCACTTCGATAAGGTAGGAAATAGTCTAAAGGAATATCTGCGTAGCAGCAGCCTAGCTCAAATGTTTCTTACTTATTTTATGGAATAAAGTGAAAAGATAAACAAATCATTAACCTTAAGGTAAGTGCAACGTCCCATAACAAATGCTGTGTCACTCAAAACGTTTCTATGTGGCACAAAATAGATAGAAAATAGCTTTCAGCTGCGGTTCGAACCGGTATGATTCCATAACTTCTCTTCCAAGAGGACAGGTTTTCGCTTAGGTTAAAGCCTAAGCGAAAACCTAACTTATGAAGAAAGAAAGGAACAAGTTGTATTTGGAGCTAAAGTTTAATATACATATATATCGTTATTATAGTAACAACGAAGTCGAAGACGAAGTCACCCGAAAGGCATTTGAATTTCAGCCTATAAATGACACACGCTAGGAAGAATCCGCCACGCTGCTCCAATGCGGGTTGGCGGACTGCACATGTCTTCGAAATATTTTTTTTATTTCTCATACTCATACTCCATCTTATCCAATGGATCTCGTAAAAGGCGAATAAGGAATTAAATTGCACTGTGCACCCAACAGCGCATGGTGGCGATGGGCTCACCACCTATCACACCAAGTCCATTATATTGTTTTGGTGAAACGTGGATTGTGGCAATCATCTGTTTTTGCATTTGAGTGCCCAGTCTCTGACTACCCCTTATGGGATACAGTCGTGAAATTATGTACGTATTCAATTTATTTATTGGATGTATAATGGTGAAAATAAATAGTGCAAAGTTGATTCAGTCGATGTAAAGGTAAACAAAATTATATGTTATTAGTTTTCTACGTAGACGTGAGCTTTATCGAGATACGAAAATACAAAAAGAATTTCTTATCTAAGAAACCGTGTGTCTTGAAAAGGCTTTCGCTATTGGAACGTGTTTCAGTTAAGTTTACTCGCTCTTGTTGACATCTGCGATAGTAAAAAAATATTGATTGTCAGTGAAATTCTATCGTTCCTTATAAATCAACATAACAGTTTGTAAGTTCATACTTAATAAGGGCATGACGTGTGGTGGCGGCTTAAGAGAATCTACCACCCCACCCCATCTCATCCCGTTAGTAAAAAAGTAAAGTTTCGTCCTATAAATGTCCCACTGCTCAGCACAGGCCTCCTCTCATTTCGGAGAGGGTTTTCGGAGCTAGGAAGAATCCGCCACGCTGCTCCAATGCGGGTTGGCGGACTTCACATGTCCTCGAAATATTTTTTTAATTCTTAGACATTTAACTTTATGTTAGTAATTTTTAAACATTCATCCCGTGGGTGTCCTAAAAGGCGACAGAGGGAAAATGGAAACGAGGACCTCCTCGTCCACCTGTACAGCAGCGTCTTTCTGGAATATCTTAATAAATAAACTGCGTTTGCATCCCAACATTTTGTCAATAGTCCGAAGAATACAATCTCCCGCTATGTCTGGCGTATGTGGACTATGAGAAAGCCTTTGATTCCGTCGAAATTTGGGCGGTGCTACAGTCACTTCAGCGGTGCCGAATTGACTGTCGGTATATCGAGGTGCTGCAGTGTTTGTACAATAAGTCTACGATGGCTATCCGAGTACATAACCAGAGTACGAAACTGATCCATTTGCAGAAAGGTGTATTGGAAGATGTCTTCAAGCTACTGGATTGGAAAGGATACGGCATTTACATCAATGGTGAATACATCAGACACTTTCGATTTGCCGACGTCATATTCATATTGACAGAATCGCTGGAGGAGCTTAGCACTATGCTCAATGACTCAATAGTATCTCCCAACGTAGGTCTTAAGATGAACATGGACAAGACGAAGATCATGTCTTACGTCCATGTCACGCCTATACCGGTTGTTGTTGGGAACACTATGGTCGAAGTTGTTGACGAATATGTATACCTAGGACAGATTGTCCGACTAGGTAGGTCCAACTTCGACCAAGAGATCAATCGACGGATCCAACTCGGCTGGGCAGCGTTCGGGAAACTGCGTCACATCTTCTCGTCGAGTATACCTCAATGTCTCAAAAGCAAAGTTTACAACCAGTGCGTGTTGCCAGTGATGACATACGGAACCGAGACGTGGTCCTTCACTGCGGACCGCTTAGGGAAGCTCAGAGTCGCTCAGCGAGCTATGCTCGGAGTTTCTCTGCATGATAAAATAACGATAACGATGTAACCGAACCGTAACGATGATATCCGCAGCAGAACTAAAGTAATCGACATAGCCCTAAGGATTAGCTAAGGACAAGCTGAAGTGGCAATGGGCGGCTATATAGACCGTAGAACTGATAACCGTTGGGGAAGAAAGTTTCTAGAGTGGCAACCTCGTAACAGCAAACGCAGTGGGGGGACACCCACTAAATGGAGCGACGACCTGCGCGATTTTGCGGGAAGTCGATGGATGCAGGTGGCTCAGGACCGTTCTTTGTGGCAATCTAGGGGGCAGGCCTATGTTCAACAGTGGAGTTCTTCTTCTTCTTCTTCTTTTCAGCCTATCACTAGTCCACTGCTGAACATAGGCCTCCCCTATAGATTGCCACAAAAGTTTGTAGCTCTCATTTTGGGGGGGATTTGCCATAGTTGCCACGCTTGGCAGGCGGGTTGGCAACCGCAGTTTATTTTTTCAGATGTTCCAGAATGATGCTGCTGCCCATCTTTTGGTTTTCATTTTCCCTCTGTTGACTTTTACGACACCCACGGGATGAGATGGGGTTGATAGTGGAGTTGATAGGCTGAAATGATGATGATGAATAAACGTTTAATTCTTGTGACAGTTTGAGACAAAAGTTTGATCTTGATGTCTTTTGCACACCAAGAGCAACTGTTCGTCGTAAACTAGCACAAAACTATTTTGCATCAAAGTAATTTCTCGTATAGATCTGTACTTCTGTTTAAGTTCATATATCATTATCAATTATGCTTATCAGTTGGCACTGTGTAATTTAACCAACAAACAAATATGTGGAGAGTTGTTATCGGCATACTGTCATTCATATATCAACAACTTTATAATTTAAAACTTTTAACCTTGTTGTGGCGGCTCGTTAAAAGAATACTACCACTCCATCTCATCCATTGGATCTCGTAAAAGGCGAGTAAGGAATTAAACTGCACTGTACACCCAACAGCGCATGGTGGCGATGGGCTCACCACCTATCACACCAAGTGCATTATATTGTTTTGGTGAAATGTGGATTGTGGCAGTCATCTGTTTTTGCAGTGAGTGCCGAGTCTCTGACTACCCCTTATGGGATACAGTCGTGATCTTATGTATGTATGTATGTATACTTTAAAGTTTTGCTGTAAATCTTCTTAAAAGTATAGAAATAAAAAAAATAAGTTAAAATAAAAACAGTGACACGTTGTGGTAGTTATACAATCTCATTTTCTGTGTTAGTTCTTAACATTAACTAATAATTATTTAAGATGCGAGTCATCGCTGCGCCATTCCGCTAGAAATAGCGCAGCAACGACTAACATATTTACAGTCATCCAACTAATCATCTTTAGTGAAACGAAATGAAAATGCTTTATTTTTCGACGTAAGAAATATAAATTTCGTTTGTCAAACGTCATTTCTTTACAATCTACCGCCGTTTCGTAATGAAAGAAAACTCTTCTGTCGGAGAAGAAACAGTCGAAAGAAACTCCGTTGGTGTACTCTGTTTTTGTAACTCCTTTTATATCTCAGTCCAAAACCATTATTCCATTGGTACTGTCCTGCAGTCTGCGCACCAGTGATAATCCCGGATGCACTAGAAAAACGAGGCAACCCCAACAGCCACCATCCACCACCATTTCAGCCTACCATTAGTTCACTGCTGAACATAGGCCTCCCCCATAGATTGCCACGAAAGTTTGTACCTCTCATTTTGGGGGGATTTTGCCATAGTTGCCACGCTTGGCAGGCGGGTTGGCAACCGCAGTTTATTTATTATGATGTTCCAGGAAGATGCTGCTGCCCATCTTCTGGTTTTAATTTTCCCTCTGTCGACTTTTACGACACCCACGGGATGAGATGGGGTGGTAGATTCTCTTAAGCCGCTACCACACGGCGGACCCCCCAACCCCAACAGCACCTTAAACAAATTGTTATATTGAACACGGATAGCGTTGTATGATTTTTGAGAGTAGTTAGTGGTAGGATTCCTGTGCAGGAATCCGTCTAGGTAAGTACTACCCCAGGGCCAGTTATTCTGCCGTGAAGCAATAATGTGCAAACATTACTGTATTTCGGTTTGAAAGGCACTGAGAGCTAGTGTCATCACGGGCCATATGAGACTTAAGAACTGATGTCTCAGGGTGACGGGCGCAGTGTGGTGTCACACAGGAATGTTCTGGGTGACACAGCATTTGTTATGGGCAGACCATCTACATAGTACCATTAGATAAACGTTTTGCTTGTTTTGTCACTTTATAAAATAAAAAAAAGGTTGCACATTTAAAAAGTGACTACATAATTAGAAAAACATACATTATTTTTTGAATTATATAACTGACTCTGGAACTGACTGCTTGCGACTTCTGCCTGCGACGACTCTCTGTCTGCGGCCGTATGTAAAATTAAAATAAAAAATATACCGTAGTTGCGTACAAATAAATAAAATTGAAGTATCTATTGATTTCTTATATTTACGCGAATATTAAACATTTAATAAATCTAATTTTACGGAATTTATCGCGTTAATTTTTAACCCGACGTTTCGAGTGCTTTACAGCATCCTTGGTCACTGAGGAGACAGATGTCCTGAGATCATAGTTAATATATATAAATACCTTCAGCTTTTAATTAATAAAAATCGGACCAAAATAAAAGGGTTATAAATGTAAAGGAAAGAAAGTTAATTTGCTAAGATCCGCATGCAAAATGTAAAATGGTGTGTATTACCTAGTTTTGAAGAGCACCGCCCGCCCTCCCACAACAGCGTGCACAAGAATACTCTATAGTCACTCGGCGTCACTCGGCGTCACTCGGCGGTTGACAGTCGTAGAGTCAATATCACTTGATAATGCCTCGTTTTGAGGTGAAACACGTGTCGTGTTGTCGACTTCAGTGGTGTGTATTGCCTAGTGGTAGTGTTGTAGTGGTGGAGGGTATCTAGTGGCGGCTCCCGGTGGCGGTATTGGTATTCTTGTGCACGCTGTTGTGGGAGGGCGGGCGGTGCTCTTCAAAACTAGGTAATACACACCGTTTTACATTTTGCATGCGGATCTTAGCAAGTAACGCCTGATTCTATTGGTTATAAATGGTTTAAAAAATTATGTTGAAGTGTCTGTTTGTAATAACCAAATATCAGATTTTTACTCAATGCTTGTCAAAGTATGCGGTATAATATATATTCTTTTTATTCTTATCTGTGTATCTGTCTGTTTGTTCCGGCTAATCTTCAAAACGACTGGACCGATTATAATGGGAATGTCACTGACAGATATATGATATTATGCGGCTAACTTGGGCTACTTTTATTATAGAAAAATAATTAGGTTCCACGCTTAATATTAAAACCCCAAAATCCGATTCAAATAGGGAAGATATCTATATCATCGATCGGAGGCGGCTTTTTTACGCGGGTGAAACTGCGGGGTACAGCAAGTTATAAATATACATGAATAACTGTACAGATTTTTTTTTAAATGTGTTAAAATTATTCGGCACGCATAGAAATTGTTTTTAAATGAAAATAAATATTACTCAACTATTATTCCACGTGGAATAACATAAGATTCACGAATTTCATAGCGTTTATTTTAATTTTAAATTCTCACTGTCACGCGCTCCTACGCACAAATGGCAAGACGGGGGTTTGAGATGTTAGATGCCCAGATGTCGTACTTAATCCTTTTACCTTCAGTTTTATGTATTAATTAAGAACGATATGAGCAAAATGAGCTACATCTTGAAGTCTTGCTGTGGGACACTTGGCTTTGGGTTCAGTTCTATTAATTATAGGTTCCGAAGTTAACTAACTAGGTTTTAGCAAATAACTTTTTTATCTCCTTTTATTATTATATATTAAGCGGCAACAGCCTAATGGTTTAGGGTACGGACTGAAACATGACGTCAGGAAACATTTTGTTGGAGTGTAATGTTAATACAGCATTCTAGCAATACAATTCTTTAAAAAAAAATAATTTCTGTCACAAGACCACTGCTGAACATGGGCTTCACCCATAGATTACCACAAAACGCGGTGTCAAGTCACAAGCATCCAGTCCCACAAAAACGATGACATCCGCATATATACAATTTCGGTGATGTTACTGCTGTTAGCCTTTTTGGCTTCTACAGCTTAATCGGATAGCTCAGCATATAGCCATGTTTGGTTTGACCCAAACCTATATACATAAATAAGCTTTTAAACTTTCCCATCTTATTCAGGACACTCGCGTCAGACGTGTGTCATGAGATCGAAGTTTTCTTATATCAAAATAAGTCGTCTAATGACCGTCCGAAGGAGGAATCGGACCTCCGTTCAGACTGACGACTTGGTCGGTAACTCTGGCCGGTGAGAACCGCCCTGAAACGCGTATCGGGTGTACGTGGTGTTACTATCGACGATTGCGTGTCATCTTCCTCACCATCATCATTTCAGCCTATCACTAGTCCACTGCTGAACATAGGCCTCCCCCATGGATTGCCACAAAAGTTTATAGCTCTCATTTTGGGGGGTGTTGCCGTAGTTGCCACTCTTGGCAGGCGGGTTGGCAACCGCAGCTTATTTATTCAGATGTTCCAGGAAAATGCTGCGGCCCACCTACAGGTTTCATTTTCCTTCCGTCGACTTTTACGACAATCACGGGATGAGATGAGATGGTAGGCGCCACTACACGACCATCGCACGTCAAATTGCGTGTGATTTTGACACCATTTTTTTATTAGATAAAGTGATGAAACGAGCAAAACGTTCACCTAATGGTAAGTGCAACGTCTACCCACAACAAATGCTGTGTCACCCACAAAATGTCTGTGTGACACCACACTGTGCCCATCACCCCGAGACAAAAGTTCTTAAGTCTCATATGCCCATCGATTACGCTAGCTCACAGTGCCCTTTAAACCGAAAGACAGTAATGTGTACAGTGTCAGGTGGAACATGACCCACCGTATCGTTGTCTGAAGGTGCACAGAAATCGGGGACGTCGAGCACGTTTCGCGGGCGACGTTTGCGTTCGGACGCGTTTTAACATCCGCAGCAGAACTAGAGTAACCGACGCAACGGTCCCACTCGTATATGGCCTGAACATTGCCCTTTCCTCGTAGAACCAATAACCGTAAGCCGGGGTGAAAAATTCTCGAGTGGCAAACTTGTGCCGGCGAAAGGAGCCTGGGGCGACCAGATACAGAGACGACATGCACGGTTTGGAATTTCCGCATGATGATTTCAATTATTTACAGGTAATAATGCAAAGTAGTTTTTCGGACCACAATGACCATTTATAATTGGGAGGACCGTGTGAGCCTTTATTGAATAAAACAGTCGACTGAAGTGAGGTTGTATTGGTCATCTAGGTTTCGAACTCATGACCGACGACTTACAGTGAGGGCGTGCTGGTGATCAACGAGCTTTTAATAATTATCTGTGTCATTCTCAAAACTTTCCCGAATTTTTGACGATTTACCATAAACGCCACGCATGAAGTAAGCCGCTTGCTTGCTTGCACCCACTTTTATAGAAAAATCTCCACCGATATTTTTCTAGTATTTCCTTTGGTCGCTTTTATGACACCTCAAGAGGCATATTTATACTTACATATAGTCACGCCTTTTCCCCAAATAAGGGATTGGTGGAAGCCAACCGGCGAACCACGTTGCCGCCATTTTGGTACGAGTCAAAAAACTCTGACTAGTACTAACTTCGTCGACGTCTTACTCCCCATTGCATTCCCACGAGCAGTACAGTGACAGCATTGGTTATTATGGTGTTATTCCGCACGAATAAAGGCTGCCCGTACAACACCTAAGTCGCCTCTTACGACACCTCGGTAGGAAAGAGGTAGGTGCTATTCTATTCAGCCGGACACCTATCGGCATATTTATTTATTCAGCCTTTATTATATTCCTCTGAATAATCTATGTTATTGGTTTGTAACGAACAATAATGACTGGTGGTGGGATTCCTATGCAGTAATCCGTCTTGGTAGGTACCGCCCCAGGGCCAGTTATTCTGCCGTGATGATGTAGTGTGCAAACATTACTGTGTTTCGGTTTGAAGGGCACATGAATGGAAATCACTGGGCATATGAATGCCCAGTGATTACGCTAGCTCTCAGACATCAGTTCTCAAGTCTCATGACTTAAGAACTGATGTCTCAGGGTGACGGGCGCAGTGTAAAGTGTCACACAGAAATATTCTAGGTGACATAACAGGTGAACGTTTTGCTCGTTTCGTCACTCTATCCAATAAAAAAATATCGTTATTTTAACAAAATGCGATGTTTTTGCATGCATCACCCATCAATACATTTTAGTACGTTAATCTAAGTAAGTTTACAGGCACATTTCCGAGCGTCCGTCGGGGATTAACAACTCTCAAAGTCCCTTAAGTGCGCCGTCTGTTAACAAATATATGGTAATGTCTTTATTAGATATTACCAAAGGAAGCTTACACCACTTGTGTCAGAAAAATTATTACATCCGAATGTTTTTGCGCAAATTGTCGAATTTTTTTACAAGAAATTATAATACTACGTTTTCTGGGTTTAAATAGGTGATAGGATTCCTATGCACGAATCAGTCTAGGTAGGTACCACCGCAGTGCCCGTTTTTCTGCCGTGAAGCCATGTGCCAACATCACTGTGTTTCGCTCATATGTGCACTGTAAAAAAAGTAAATTAAAGTTTCAGCCTATAAATGTCCCACTGCTGAGCACAGGCCTCCTCTCATTTCTGAGAGGGTTTTGGAGCTAGGAAGAATCCGCCACGCTGCTCCAATGCGGGTTGGCGGACTGCAGATGTCTTCGAAATTTTTTTTATTTCTCAGACATGCAGGTTTCCTCACGATGTTTTCCTTCACCGCCGAGCCGTGGTAAAACAGCATTTAAAATTCCAATTAACAATCTTAGTGCTGCCGGCGCCGGAAATCGAACCCAGGTCACTCGTGTACTATGGAATTTAAAGCGAGCGCCTAGCCCCTGAGCTACCACGGCTCTTTGTGCACTGTGAGCTGGAGTAATCCTGGGCATATAAGACTTAAGAACTGACGTCTTGGACGAGCGCAGTGTGGTTTTACACAGAAATATTCTGGGTTTTTATTGTCTTCTTTGTTTCAACGGTATATTTTACAGTAGATTTTAATTAAAATTTTTCATAATTGACATAAAATTTTAATGTAAAAACATGACTTGTTTAAACTGGGGCCGCGCGTACGTGTGTAATCACATCCGCTGTCACAGGTATGTTAATTGTCACTCGAGGTCGAGTCCGCCCCGACTGAAACGCGCACGACCTAGACTCCGATGAAAAAACCTGATTTGCATACTGCTATTTGATAACCTTTCGCAAAATTTACGTTTTGATCTTTGCAATCTAGCAAAGGAATGAATTAATGTATTTTTATCCAGGAAGTGGAGACAATTATATATAAACACTAGGATTTATCCTTAATCGTGTGTGTTTTACAGACAAACTTCACTGGCACAACACTTTTACTAGTGATAGGATTCCTTTGCAGGAATCCGTCTAGGTAGGTACCACCCCAGGGCCAGTTATTCTGCCGTGAAGCAGTCGTTTGCAAACATTACTATGCTTCGGTTTTAAGGGCACTGAGAGCTAGCGTAATCACTGGGTATATGAGACTTAACTCATGATTTAGGGTGGCGGGCACAGTGTCGCTTCGCACATAAATTTTCTGGATGACACAGCATTTGTTATGGGCAGACGTTGCTCTTATCATCAGGTAACTTTATCTAATAAAATAAAATAAAAAAAACAACCAGACCTTGGCATCGGTGCACTTGAAACCAGTACTCTCTGGGTAGAAGTTTCCCGACCACTGAGCCAGGTCACCAAACGGTGTACAGCGTATAGATTAAATTAAAAAATAAACTTTACTCTTGCACACATCTTACAGTTTGCGTTGCCTTGAAACAAGGATTTTAAAATGTCTTTCAAATCTACGAAAACATTATATTTGATAGACATAATTGTAGGAATGGAACGTTAGAGCTACCTCTACGTCTCTAAGAGAGAGACTGACCACTATACGGTCAGTCACGATCCAGGCTACACTGTACACACAGATAATAGCTTTAATATAACACGCCCCACGACGCGAGACCGCCGTAGAGAGCGGCGCGCAGCAGTCGACAATCACACCGCGTACACACGATACACCCGTGTTCCAGGGCGGTTCTCACCGCCCAGAGTTACCGACACACAAGTCGACGGTCCGAATGGAGGACCGCAGCCTCCCTCGGACGGTCATTACACGACCTTAAATCATATTGACATATTCGATATCGCGGAAACACGCAACGAACGCGACACAGTCCGAATTTCGAGGTTTTTGTAGAAGTTTATTTATTTATTTATGTTTGGGTCAAACCAAACCTGGCACGCGGGCCCCTGGCCCGTGAGCACAGTATCCGATGAAGCTGAAAAAGCCAAAAAAAGGGTTAACAGTAATTACATCACCGAAATTATATAAGAGAGATATGTGTGCAAGCTTGTGGTAGGAACAATTGACTGAATGCATTGCAACGGTTGTCGTGAGTGATGCATATATTTAAATTGAACACTAAATTGCACGGAGACAATAAAATAAGTTGATTTTAAGCTTTCATTTCATCCAGTCCCACATAATACTCCTATATCATACATATATACATAAGATCACGACTGTATCCCATAAGGGGTAGTCAGAGACTGGGCACTCACAGCAGAAACAGATGACTGCCACAATCCACGTTTCACCAAAACAAACAAAAACAAAACAATGCACTTTGTGTGATAGGTGGTGAGCCCATCGCCACCATGCGCTGTTGGGTGCACAGTGCAGTTTAATTCCTTACTCGCCTTTTACGAACTCCATTGGATGAGATGGAGTGGTAGTATTCTTTTAACGAGCCGCCACCACACGGCCTATATCACAAGGAATAATCGATTTTCTAAATATACTGTAGAACTACCGACTAAAAATTATTCCACTATATTTATAAAAAATTATATGGTATAAAGTGACGAGACGACCAAGATGATCACCTGGTGGCAAGTGCAAGGTCTGCGCATAACAAATTCTGTGTCAACCAGAACATTTTCGTGTGGCGCCACACTGCATCCGTTACCCTTAGACACCAGTTCAAATAGACCTAAAAGAAATTTTCATTTAGGTCTATTTGAACGAGGAATTCAGCATTTCCAGCCTCTAAGTGCGTAAGCTATCAAAAATTTTGTCTAATGATAACTAATTTCTCGAATCGGTTTAATAGGTTTCTATACAGTTGATAGTTTTACTGGTGGTAGGATTCCTATGCAGGAGTCCGTCTAGGTAGGTACCACCAGGGCCAGTTATTCTACCGTGAAGCAGTAGTGTGCAAACATTACTGTGTTTCGGTTTGGATGGCACTGTGAGATAGCGTAATCACTGGGCATATGAGACTTAAGAACCTATGTCTCAGGGTGATGGGCACAGTGTAGTGTCACACAGAAATTTCCTGGGTGGCACAGCATTTGGTATGGGCAGACGATGCACTTACCATCAGGTGAACGTTTTGCTCGTTTCATCACTTTATACAATAAAAAAAAAGAATCGGACGTTACTTTGCAGAAATTCATTCCAATAGAGAAAGAAAGTTGGTTTGCTAAGATCCGCGTGCAAAATACAAAATGGTGCACATTACTTAAAGTTAACGAATAAAGTTATTTCCTTTCTTTCTTTCTTACTTCGTTTTTGAAGAGCCCTCCCACAATAGCGTGGGAGGCTTCGCACAAGCAAACTAACACCGCCCCCGGGAACTGCCACCAGATACCCTCCACCACTACAACACTGCCACTAGGCAATTTATACCACTGTAGTCGAGACCACGACACGTGTTTGTCTACGACAGACAGCCGCTGAATGAAATCATGTCGGTGGCTTTTAGTCGTAGTGACAATGACATAAAACGAAATTAAATTTTTTCATTTTTCGACGTAAATAATATAAATTAGTTTTTCGGTTGCGGTCTAATTATTATTAAGGTCATACAAGCTAATAGGTTACGGGTACTTTTGTCGTGACCTCTCCATTAAAAGATATGTTTTTTTTTATCTGATATAAGTGACGAAACGAGCAAAACGTTCACCTGATGGTAAGTGCCTCGTCTGCCCATAACAAATACTGTGTCACCCAGAACATTTCTGTGTGACACTACACTGCGCCCGTCCCCTGAGATATCAGTACTTAAGTCTCACATGCCCAGTGATTACGCTAGCTCTCCGTGCCCTTCAAACCGAAATAGTAATGTTTGCACACTACTGCTTCACGACAGAATAACTGGCCCTAGGGTGGTACCTACCCAGACGGATTCGTGCATAAGAATCCTACCACCTGTTAAAATACAAATCAAATTTTAAACAAACAAATCAAAGAGTAAGAACTTCAATCAGTTACACATTTTTGTTCTTTCCAGACGATTTCTGCCGCGACGTATTCAATTTATAAAGAAAACTTTATACTGGCTACTCAAATACCAGAAATACTCACTCGTTTTCACTATCCAGGTGACAGACGAACACACAGAGAGAAAACAAGCGACAGGAATTTCAAGCTAGTATTGTGTGAAAACGTGATACATTCCGAGTCAACCTGACCCATTTACGTGCTACGGCCAGTGTTTGGCTACAGTGAAGCGTTACCTGTAAACCATTTTCATGCAAACGACAAAATCGATACTGTTGCTACAGATATAGACGTCAGTGACATTGCGTCAAAATAATTTTAACATGCAAAGAAATTATTCGTGTGTTTCGAGCGGTAGGATTTCCATGCAGGAATCCGTCAAAGCACCACCGCAATGCCGTTTATTCCGCCGTCAAGCTATTGTGTGCATGCATTACTGAGTTTCGGAGTGAACGGCACAGATAGCAAGAGTAATTACTTTGAATATGGGACTTCAGAACTGTGACGAGTGACGGGCGCATAGCATTTGTTATGAGCAGACGTTGAACTTACCATCAACTGAACGATTTGCTCGTCTCGCTTTCTTCGATAAAAAAGGCAGTAGGCAGAGCGTTAATCCCAATCACCATCATTAGCAGCTGCACTGGCGATCGCAGTAGTAGATGCCTCGCCGCGCCTCGTATTAGATGGTGCTGTCCTTTACGTATCAGTATTTACGGTCAGGCATCTTTCGAGATTGTTATTTAGCCACCGGTCAGAAACAATGACATTAGACTTTAATATTTTTTTTTTATTTTATAAATGTGACGGAACGAGCAAAACGTTCACCTGATGGTAAGTGCAACGTCTGCCCGTAACAAATGCTGTGTCACCCAGAAAATTACTATGTGATACCACACTGCGCCAGTCACCCTGAGACATCAGTTCTTAAGTCTCATATGCCCAGTGATTACGCTAGCTCACAGTGCCCTTCAAACCGAAACACAGTAATGTTGCACACTCCTTCTTCACGGCAGAATAACTGGCCCTGGGGCTGTACCTACCTAGATGGATTCCTGCACAGGAATCCTACCACCAGTAATTATTGTTAAAGTAAAAAAAAAAGTAAAGTTTCAGTCTTTAAATGTCCCACTGCTGAGTACAGGCTTCCTCTCACTTCTGAGAGGGTTTTGGAGCTGGGAAGAATCCGCCACGCCGCTCCAATGCGGGTTGGCGGACTTCACGTGTCTTCGAAATATTTTTTATTTTTCAGACATGCAGGTTTCCTCACGATGTTTTCCTTCACCGCCGAGCACGTGGTAAATCAGCACATAAAATTGCAATTAACAATTTTAGTGGTGCCTGCACCGGGAATCGAACCCAGGTCACTCGCGTACTACGAAATTTAAAGCGAGCGCCTAGCCCCTGAGCTACCTCTAGGCTTATTATTATTAATAGGCTAAAAATTCCTGTGCAAAATTTACCTTCAACTAATAGAGAAGATAAATAATGGAACTTTATCATCAGATAAAGATATTGAAAAGTTTCTTTAGATGAGAGGGAGAAGTTACATCGTTTGAAATGAGAAAAGCAATGGAATTTCAAAGTAAACGATTTTTTGTTTACGAGCACAGAGATATCACGTGTTGTCGCGTTTAACCCCGCGGGGGAGAGGAAAGGAGAAAGAAAGTAGTTTAATTCATTCAGGTTACTATTCGATTTTGTAAAAGTATTTTTTTATTATACTTATAACGATTTTTTAAAGCAGCCTGAAACCACAGGCTTAATTAAAAGCAAAAAGCCGAAACTCTTGCCTTCATTATGTTCGTGTACAGGTGATTACAGCGCCTGCCAGCAACTAATAAATAATTAAGACTGACTTTGCTCCAAAAATTGCAAATTTAATTAGACGTAGTCCGATGAAAACTTGGAATAATTTAAAAAGATATTATTTTGTTTTGGTTTATTTTGAAGAAAAGTAAGTTACTTTGCTAAGATCCGCATGCAAAATATAACAATGGTGTATATTACCTAGTTTTTTGAAGTGCACCACCCGCCCTCCCTCAGTAGCGTGCACAAGCAAACTAACACCGCCACCAGGAACCGCCACCAGGTACCCTCCACCAGGTACCCTCCACCAACCACTACAATACCACCACTAGATAATATACACCACCGAAGCCGAGAACACGACACGTGTTTCGCCCCAAAACGAGGCATTATCAAGCGTAATAGACTCTACGACAGACGGACGACACTCGGCGGCCGTCTGTCGTAGAGTCGCTTGTGCACGCTACTGAGGGAGGGCGGGTGGTGCACTTCAAAAAACTAGGTAATATACACCATTTTTATATTTTGCATGCGGATCTTAGCAAAGTAACTTACTTTTCTTCATTATAATGGATTTCCGCAAAGTAACGCCTGATTCTATTAACTATATTGGTTTATTTTGTTTTCAATTAAACCTCATTTTTTTTAAACGATAGTCGAGTTACTAATGATCTTATTAAATAAATACTATTCAAGGACGCCAACGCCAATGTCAAAAATTATTAAACGAATACTTTAGAAAACGCGATGATCTCCTTTAAAAGCTTCTAAGATTAACGTTATATGTTTTTGGCATGTGAATCCTTTCCATGCTATATATAGATCATAGTCGTAAGAAATATGCACACATCATCTAAAGGGTTTTTATGTAGTAGTATCTGAAATTAATTAAATAATGAAGTAAAGAAATAAATCGTTTGGAGATGAAAGACACGTCGTGTTCTCGACTTCTATGAAATTTTAAATTTCACTGAAGATTTTTTAAATTTTGCATACGGATCTTAGCAAATTCCGCAAAGTAACGCCTTATTCTATTAAGGAAAGAAAGTTAATTTGTTAAACACACCACGTGTTATCGACTTCAGTAGTAGTATTGTACGCTAATTTGACTGTCCTTTAAACCATTTTAATTTTGCATCCAGATCTTATGAAAATAATTTTGTTTTATATTAGCATTTTTTTATAAGGGGTCAACAGTTTAAGCTGTAACAATGTGGAGATAAAGACGTCATTTCAATTCTCCCGAGCTTTGATTGTATCTCCTTTATTTTGCAGTTGTGCGATAAAGGAGGATGGATGAAACAAGATTGACAAAACAGATTTATGAGGCGGGTGTGAATGGGCAAGCCGGTAAGGGTCGACGTATATAATTGTGATAGAGGCATTTGAAGAGCGCCGAATCGCTTGACGTTGACATGTCGGGTATAAAGCATTGTCTCACCCCGCTTCGCGCCATGAGACGCGTAAAATGTAGTCTCTGCCTACCTCAATGGGAAAGAGGCGTGACTCTTTGTATGTATGTATGTGCGATAAAGGCTGACACCTCTTTCGATCACACACGGATTAATTCCAGCCGCTGAATTTCACCATCGCACCTTACGGCATAACCTCAAATTCCATCGTCACCACCTTGATAGTTGGCATTCCACCGCAGTAATTTTCTGCCACGCACTTGCACTTTATGGAATGTGCTGCCGTCAGCGGTTTATCGGGACCGATACGACTTTGGGACCTTCAAGAAAAGACCCTATTCGCTTCTCAAAGGCCGACAACGCATCTGCTATTCCTCTGGTATTGTAGGTTTTCATGGGCGGCGGTGATCACTTACCATCACGTGAGCCCCCTGCTCGTTTGCCCCCTATTCTAAAAAAAAACACAATGAACGCAAATTGATTACAGAATTCGACTCCTTTGCGTTGTAAATGAATCATAACGGCGACTTGGAATCTTGTTTGTCGCACACTCAAGAACATTTATTGATCTGTTACCAGATTTGTGTGTAGATTTGAACAAGATTTGCAGAAAAGGTTTTTCTGTTTAAGATGAAATGCCTTAGAAAATAGATATCTGTTTGGTCTCTAAAGAAATATAATTTATCATACTGTTAGTAGACCAGTTCAGACCCGTCTTATGTAACATGATATATCTGTCTTTATTCAGCGTTCTTGATCGTAACGGTTTTAGTTCAGAGTTCTAATCTCAACTGAAGCTAATATATTTCTAACACTCAAATTATAAACTATCTGGTTCGGTTTTTTTGTGAGCGTCCCTTTTTCCTTATTGGGCCTAATTTTCGCATCCACGGGAAAGGAGACGTGAAGGGTAGCCAACCACGTCGACGACATTTTGGTACGAGTATATGCGTTCGAACGAGCAGTATAGTGACAGCATTATTATGGTATTATTCTCCACGAATAAACGCTGTCTGTACAATACTTAGTCTACGCCTCTTACGACACCTCGGTAGGAAAGAGTCGCTATTCTATTTAGACGGACTATAACTTTTACCTGTGGTAGGACGCTGTAGTGCAGTGTCAGTTATTCTATCGTCACAAGTGTCGACGCAGTGATGTTTGCAGTAAGTCTGTTAACTAGTGATATTACTTAGTTACGTATGGCGTTTAAAAACTAATATCTCAGGGTGACGTGAGCAGATTATTGTATCTCCTGCAATAACGGTAACTTATAATTAATAGCTTGAATATATTAGCGTGGACAAAATCGTCCAAGAGAACATTCATAAGAATTTTAATAATACCCAGAAGAGTTATGAAATGAAATGAATTGAATATTATTTATTCTTCGACGCAAGAAATGCAAATTCTGTTCATTTTATAATAATATATTGTCGTTCATTTAAACGCCGCGTTTTGATCAAACTGGTAGGGATTTGGTTATTTATAAAATAGTTACAAGTACTTATGTATATGTAGATATGTATGTATGTGTATGTATTTTAAATGACTTTGTATTGGTATAATTATGTATATGTTATTACTATCTATTATTATTTTTTCTATTGTTTTTTTTTTCTTTTTCATTTTTGCTGCACCGCCTATCGTATGTTTATCTCTAGGTAGCATTATGGTTGACTGGGAGAGAATGCGTCCAGGCATTAAATCCGCCATATGTACAATTTGAGTGCATAGAAGTTTAAATAAATAAATAATTTTAAGACCTGTAGCATATAAACAATTAATTATATAACGAAAATACATCGACCTTTTTCAGAGCGGCTTTTACACCAGAATACCGACAAGTGGCTCTTCGATGATACCTGACATCGGCCGCCAGAAATGTGCGGCGACGTACTCGACACGCGCGTGTGGTCTCTCAACAAAAATAAAATTATAATGATTTCTTATATTTACCCGAATATTACACATTTAAATAAAACTAGATATTACACATTTATTCGCTTTTACTGTTTACTTTTTTTACATATTTTATATGCAAACAAAAAGATCAATAAAAACCCGTGTTTTACGCGATAGCTGATGTGAAGCATCGTCGCTCTAGGAAGTCTGCAGTCTGTGACCATGTTCTGGATCATCCTAGTATGTATGCACACTCGAACGGCACCTGTCATATCTTAGGTAGATTTACTTTTAATAAATCATTAGTCTCGTATTGCGTGGTTTCATTCAAACATCTTATTATACTAAAATATTAGTATAAGCCATTTGGCGACGAGAAACCCAAAATATTGCGTGCGCTGTCGTGTCATATACGTTTTTCATAAATCATGGCTGAGAGTAAAGTTGATTTTGGAAGCCTGAAGGAGTTTAAGCTGCACACAGAGCGGTGGTCGACCTACATGAGCAGATTGAAGGCGTGGTTTACTATTCATAACATCAAAATAGCGGATCAATCTAAATACTCGTATCTTGTAGCAATAGTGGGAACGGAAGCCTTGAATCTTATAATAGATTTGTGCTATCCTGAAAATCCGGAGAATGTAAAAATCGATGAAATTGAAAGAATCGTTGAAGAGCATCTATCGCCGAAACGATCCGTAATCGCCGAACGAATGATATTTAGATCGAGCAAACAAGCCGACGGACAATCGGTAGGTGAATACTTAGTCCAGCTAAAGAACCTAAGTAGAGCATGCAAGTTCTCTAGCACCGAAAGCTTAAAAGAAAACCTACGCGACCAGTTCGTGCACGGTCTTATCAGCAATCGTATAAAGCAAAGTATTATGACAGAAAAAGATGAAGAGCTATCACTAAGGCGCGCTACGGACGTGGCTTTGTCGCTGGAGGCGGCGATGAGAGACGCGGAGCCGGCAGCGGAGGTCGGCCGGACACGCGAAGGGGGCGAGCTCGTGGATGCGCTCAGCAAGGAGCGGCGTGCGCCTGCAGCAGGGAGGCGCTGGCGAGCCCGGGCCCCGCGATTTCACCGAGGAAACGGCGCCAGCGGTGGCGCCGGTGAACCGACACAGCGATGTTAACAGTGCGATGGGCAGCATCGACCAGATAAGTGTTCCTTCGCTAACAGTCAGTGTTATGTTTGTAGCAGAAAAGGTCACATAGCGGTGGTGAAGGTGTGTCGGTATCGTAAACAATCGTCAGTGCACGGTGTAATCGACGAGCGTACGTCGGAATCGTCGTCCGACTCTGACGATGAAAGGTCAGTAACAGTGTACCAGTTGAGTGATGACGATTCAGACAAGCGTTGGACTATTCCCGCCAAAGTGAATGGCGTGGCGATAATGTTTGAAGGTGATACTGGGTCGGCGGTTAGTATAATTTCTAGTAAGACTTATAAAAATAATTTTCAATCAAATATTTTACAATCGTACCAGTCAAATTTAAAAATGTATATTGGACAGAAAGTGAAACCGAAAGGTAAACTCATTTGCTCCGTAGAAATTAACGGTTTAGTAATACATAATTTAAGTCTTATAGTTATTGATAATGACTTTACTCGGTCACTGTTAGGACGAGATTGGATGCGATCTTTTCATATACATTTCCCTCGTTTAAAACAAGTGAATAGTTTAAAGTTACACACACCTTCGAGTTCTAAGGATGCCATCAACACTTTATCGAAGCGTTTTCCTAACGTATTTACATCTGGAATAGGTACGTTTAATAAATGTGTGATTAAATTAACGTTAAAAGAGGGCGCCGAGGCGGTGTGGCGGCGCGCGCAGCCCATGCCGCACGCGCTTCGCCCCGCGGTCGAGGCTGGAGCTGGCGCGGCTACAGCGCGAGGGCATTATTTCGCCCGTTGAGTGGAGTGACTGGGGTACGTCGGTTGTACCAGTCATTAAAAAGAATGGACAAGTTCGTCTTTGTGGTGAATTAATCCAGTAATTATAGACGATAAATATCCGATTCCGAGGATTGAAGACATCTTTGCGGCTCTTCAAGGTGGTAGAATATTTGCAAAAATTGACCTAAGTAATGCTTATTTACAATTTTTGTTAGATGACACTTCAAAGAGGTTATGTACCATCGATACACATCAGGGTATATTTTGTTTTAACCGTTTACCGTGTGGAATTAAATGTGCGCCGAATAAATTTCAGCGCATAATGGATAAGTTGTTTAGAATGCCATATGTGACCTGCTATCTGGACGATTTGACCATCTGTGATGTGAATAGAGATAAATTATGGGAAAGGATAGTAAAAGTAGTTTAAAATCTTCTCCGACTGCGGCTTGCGCGTTGCACCCGAAAAATGTACTTTCTTTAAAAAATCTATATCGTATTTAAGTTATGTAATAGATGCGAACGGTTTACATACTGATATATCAAAGGTGGACGCAGTGAATAAAACACCAATCCCTACTAATGTCAAAGATCTAAAAGCATTTTTAGGTTTAATTAATTATTACGGTATATTCTTAAGAAATTTAAGCGATACTTTAAGCCCTCTCTACGACCTATTAAAAAAGGGTAATAAATTTATTTGGAATCAAAAATGTAACAACGCTTTTGAGTGTGTAAAAAAGTCTTTGAATAGTAATTTGGTATTGGCGCATTTCAACCCGCGACTTCCCACTACAGTGACTTGCGATGCGTCACCGCGCGGAGTAGCCGGGGTGTTGTCACAGCACGGCGACGACGGCGTCGAGCGTCCGGTGCAACACGCCTCGCGCACCTTGTCTGCCGCGGAACAAAACTATGCACAGATATGTCGAGTGGGTTTGGCTTGTATATTCGCTGTTACTAAGTTTCACGACTACATTTTTGGTCGCGAGTTTACGCTAGTGACAGACTGTAAACCACTGGCAGCAATCTTTAATGAAAATAAGGGTATTCCATTGATGGCAGCGAGCAGACTCCAGCGGTGGGCTGTCATATTGGGTGCATATAATTATAAAATAAAATGTATAAGCTCTAAAGATAACTGCGTAGCCGATTGTATGTCGAGATTACCGGTCGAAAATAATGATGAACACACACGGGTAGACTCATACATAAGTTTTATAGAAAAAGTAAGCCCGTTAAATTTTATACAAATTCGTAAAAGTACAGCACTTGACTGTACATTACAAAAATTAATTACAGCTATCAAAACCAACTGGCAGTACTGCAAGACAGACGAATTAATTATCATAAAATTAAACAATTTCTTAGAATTTTTTCAAATTAAAAATTCGGGTAAATACTTGAAAAAGCACGTGGATCAGTTAGTTAACGGTAACTGTCAATCCGTTGTAGAGGAAACGTTTGATAGATGTCGATATACAAATACGTCTGCCGACAACTACTCTGAACGCGAGCAAAGAGACGTAGTACAAACGAGCAGCACAGATGGTGCGACCGGTTTCGTACCTGGGACTGAGTTGCAGCGAGCGGTACGCCAGAACTCTCCGTTGCCCGTAACGCAAGAGTGTAACAACACAGCTGATAGATCGTATCCAAAGAGAAATACGCAAGCCAGTGCAGAGATTCGGATTAGACATAGTATAAGACAGCTTTCTTTCGGTCTTTCTGTAAGGATAATAATATAACTGTTTATTTACTTAATATGTTGTTACTGTTTATTTAGTTAATACATTTTTAATTTATAAATGTTACATTTAAGTCAAGTTAAGTAAAGTTATTTTAGTTAAGTCATGAATTTTTGTACCCGGGGAAAGGAAGAAATAAAATAAGGAATTAACATAAGAAATAGTGAAAATGTATATTTCCACTTATTAATGTGTCTTTTAAAAAAGAAAAAAATGTTAATAAACTTGTTCTGAATTAGAGAGGGAAGAATAGTATGTATTAAATATATTTTATAATAGTATGGTGAGGGTACACTCGAACGGCACCTGTCATATCTACCTACTTTTAATAAATCATTGGTCTCGTATTGCGTGGTTTCATTCAAACATCTTATTATACTAAAATATTAGTATAAGCCACATCCCAACCATTACGTCAGATTTGATAAACCACAAATCCATGCAAAAGAACACCAATTTCTACCAAGGATGATTCGCGAGGCTATTGAAATTACAAAACATCCTAATTTCAATAGAGAAGATGGGTGGGTACTACCACCAACTCGGTATCCTATAATTAATAAAATTAAATCAAAAACCTAGCGAACCACAGCTAGACAAAAATAATAATAAAAAGCTGAAGGTACTCCAGGTTAGCTATGACATCAAGACTCAGTCCTGTCTGCAATGCTGCCACTATACTGCTCGTGGGAACGCAATGGGGAGTAAGAATTTTTTAACTCGTACCAAAATACGTACGCACGAGGGCGAAATGTGGGCTACGTGGGTGAGCTCTGCCTACCCCTTATATGGGAAAAAGACTTGACAGTGTATATAATTGATAAATGGTCAGCTCGATCGGGAAAGTAGCATGCTCTCACAGAATACCAACACCATAAGCATCACAAGTAGAGGCTTGACGCGTATTTCCCATTGGGATAGGCAGAGACCAAATCTTTCCACTTGCTAAGATAATGGCACACATCTTTCGCTTCTTCTACTTTCATTGGTGTTTTCATACAAGCTCGTCAGCTGTAGGTACTTTTGACGTGGCCTTTCCTTATAGCGACTTCGATCTGATCGTGAAATGTTCGCCTACGTCGCCCTTGCTGGTTTGTCCATTCACAGTTGCTTGTATGACGGATAAAGCGAACAAGGAACCGAGTTACTAGGATCATTCCATTATAATATTTGGTGACCACGAGTTTTTTACGATCGACAGTAAAATGACAGTTGACTTTAATGAAGATTTGCTGGACGGATGAATATAATAATAATAAATCTTTATTGAACACAGAAACATTTATAACATTTTGTTGAAGTCCTGGCTTCTGAACTAGGAAACCCTGTATGTCAGAAGACAGTTCCCTCCCACTTTAAATGGCTTACTTGCTGTGCACAATACAGACCACAAACAGGAAGAAAAACAAAAAAAAAACAATATGGTGTACAGATTTTCTATATGTATGTGTTTGTGAGTGTATGTGTGTACACGCGTTTGTGTGAATGTGAATGCGTGAGAGTGTAAGTGTTTGTGTTTGTGACATGCACGCGTGTATATGTTCGTGTGTGTGATTGTTAGTTATTGTGCGGAAATGGTTGTCTGTTAAGTTGTATTTACTAAAGTTGCTTACACATGACTTAAATTAGGCATTCACAGTTCTCATAATCGTATTCCCTTAACCAATTTAGAAAACTTTTTTTTTAATTTGGTGACTTTTAAAATTATATAGTTTATGTTTTTTATTAATTGCGTTATATAGGCGCTGCGCTTGGTAATCATAATGCCTTTTTGCTATTGCACTTTTACGAGTGGAATTGGAAATTTTTGAGTTCTTTTATTTTTTGATTCTAGACTAAGGGGATATGATATCTTTTTATGCATTTGAAAATGTATGATTTTCGTGTACTGAGGGCATTTGATAATTCGTATACTCTAGATGTTGGGTATGTATAAGGAAGATGTAATATTAATTTAAGTATCGTTCTTTGGGCTCGCTCAGCTTCGTACGTTTTAGGGGCGCCGCCCCATGAACAAATACAATAGTTTATGATACGAGTACAATGACATAGGGCATTATATGTTTGAAGCGGTAGTTCTTTCGAAGCAACATTTCTTAGGTTCTTAAAGACTATGATGAGCCGTCTAATTCGTTTAGCTATATTTGATATGTGTGGTTGCCAGTTTAACCTTTCATCAAGTATTACCCCAAGGTATTTTATTGTATCTGTTCGTTTTAATGTTGTGCATTTACACGTTTTCTCTATTCCACTAGATATGTTACACGGATATGTATGCATGGTCACAAAAAAACTATGTGGTGGCTTAGAGATTATGGTTTTATAAAAGCATATGTATTTTGTTTTTGAACAATGAACTGTCAAAAGATTATTTTCTAACCACTTTGTAACCAAACATAGTCCACTTTCAGTATATTGCTGAACAGATTCCCAGTTAGAACCATGGAAGAGAATAACTGTGTCATCTGCAAAAATGAAAAGGTCGGCACTACATATGTTCATTTTGCACAATTCGTTTATGTAAGTCAATAAAAGTGTTGGCCCAAGAATGCTACCTTGCGGGACACCATAATTACATTCAACACTGTCACTGAGGAAATTGTCAACAAGTATTCTTTGATTCCTGTTGGTTAAGTAGTCATGGAACCAAGCATATGCAGTTCCTCTGATACCCATGTGTTCAAGTCGTGAGAGAAGTACTGGCACAGAGACAGTATCAAAAGCCTTCTGTAAGTCCAAGAAAACACATAAGCATTTTTCACCTTTAATGTGTGAATGATGATGAATATGTGCTGGACTGATGGAGACAAAACAAAAAGTACAATTTTGGTCTTGAATTGAAATTTCCAATCACTGTACACTTTCACAAGCACTTGCTGCGTAATAAACTATCAATATTAAACATCATAACTAAAAATATACACAGAAATTACAAAATTCAACTAAAACACCACCGCCATTTTTCGAGCTGGCGCCAAAAGTTCTTGATAATTATTATTATTGTTATTTGAGATGGTTATTCGCCTTCCGTCGATAACCATGACATTCAACAAGTAATTCCCTTAGTCGTATTACGATACCCACAGGAGCAGACAGAGTAGCAATCTTTCTTATGCCACCGTCACACGTCAATTTTTATAGTACTATTAGCGACCCTTCTAAGTGTGAATGTGAAACTTAACGTCACATGTTTTTGTTATCATTAAAAAGTGTCAAACTGAACGTCACTTTTTTATTGAGATTTTAATACAAAAATGCAGAATAACTGGCCCTGAGGTGGTATCTACCTAGACCTGTTTATTAAAAATTGCTTTTTAGAATCGGCGCTAAAATCATCTCAATTACCTTCTTATATCAATTCAAATGTACATTTGTTTTTTGTTCTTCGTTTATATACATCAAACAAAATTGTTGAGATCGTTGCACTTGTCATCGAGGGAAAAGAGGCCTGTATTCGCTACAATAACTCTGTAGAATGAAACGGTGACAAACAGATTGTGACGTTCTCAAGTATTTACCCGAACCATGTTGAGTCTACACAGTCTTGTCTAAAGAACGGTTAATAGTGTTATATTTGGTAGTTGAAAAAGTTCTTAAGCAAGTAAATGTAAACTAAAAACGTATTAGAAATATTGGTGTATTTGTTATATAAAAATAACGCGTATAAATATACGATTAAGTAGCCTATAAATGTCCCACTGCTGAACACAGTCCTGCTCTCATTTCTGAGACTGAGGGAAAGGAGTCCGCCACGCTGCTCCAATGCGGGGTGGCGGTATTTCGCTTTAGAATAGATTTAAATTTACTAAGTCAAGTTAGTTACTAAGTGTGCTTAGCGAAAATAATATTACTTAAATATTTTTATTTTAAAACATGTCTACTGTAGCTCTAGAACTCTAACCCTAGAACTCAAAATCGATTCTTGCGAACACGGCGATTCTTGCGAAGAGAATTATCACGGCGGTTTTTCGAAAAAGCCGCGGTTCATGCAAACCCGCTGGTGGTTAAAGCAGCAAATTATCGACCAAACAGAAACGCGACCGAACGCAAACGTCGCCCGCGAAACGTGCTAGACGACACGGACGTCTCAGCTCTTCCTGACCACGATACTGTCAGTCACGATCCAGACCACACTGTTCACACAGTCAATAGCTTTAATATAACACGCACCATGACGCGCGACCGTCGTAGAGAGCGGCGCACAATAGTCCATAATCACACCGCGTACACAAGATTCACCCGTGTTCCAGGGCGGTTCCCACTGCCCAGAGTTACCGACACACAAGTCGACAGTCCGAATGGACGCGCGCAGCCTCCTTCATTCATTATGCATTATGCTCTATATGCTATGTCATTAGACGACTTAAAATATTTAAGATTTTCGAAATCGCGAAAGCACGCAGCGAATGCGACACAGTCCGAACTTCGAGGTTTTTGTAGGAGTTTTTATTTATTTATTTATGTTTGGGTGAAACCAAACCTGGCACGCGGGCCCCTGGCCCGCGAGCACAGTATCCGATGAAGCTGTAAAAGCCGAGAAGGCTAACAGCAATTACATCACCGAAAATATATACCTAGAACTCAACAGAACTTCACTTTTTTTGAGAATGTAATTAAAAAAAAATACCAACCTACCTTACCTAAAAATTTTCTTTCGTACAAACCTTGTCCTCACGATTACGACCACAACAAAAAAAAATCATCCAAATTGGTCGAGCAGTTCTCATGTGATGATCTTTCATACATGCGGCAATTAATTTTTATTTACATAAAAGATAGAAGTCAGAAGTAAGACACCCAGTAAATATCTAATAAAAAAAAATCAAATTAAAATTAATATCAAATAAAACAAAAACCAGACCGTACAAACGTTGGCACCGGCGCACTTGAACCCAGTACTCTCTGGGTAGAAGTTTCCCGTCCACTGAGCCAGGTCACCAAACGGTGTACAGCGTATAGATGAAATTAAAAAATAAACTTTACACTTGCACACATCTTACAGTTTGCGTTGCTTTAAAACAAGGATTTTAAAATGTCTTTCACATCTATGAAAACATTATATTTGATAGACATAATTGTAGGAATGGAACGTTAGAGCTACCTCTACGTCTCTAAGAGAGAGACTGACCACTATACGGTCAGTCACGATCCAGGCTACACTGTACACACAGATAATAGCTTTAATATAACACGCCCCACGACGCGCGACCGCCGTAGAGAGCGGCGCGCAGCAGTCGACAATCACACCGCGTACACACGATACACCCTTGTTCCAGGGCGGTTCTCACCGCCCAGAGTTACCGACTCACAAGTCGACGGTCCGAATGGAGGCCCGCAGCCTCCCGCGGACGGTCATTAGACGACTTAAAATCATATTGACATATTCTAAATCGCGGAAGCACGCAGCGAACGCGACACAGTCCGAATTTCGAGGTTCTTGTAGAAGTTTATTTATTTATTTATGTTTGGGTCAAACCAAACCTGGCACGCGGGCCCCTGGCCCGTGAGCACAGTATCCGATGAAGCTGAAAAAGCCAAAAAAAGGGTTAACAGTAATTACATCACCGAAATTATATAAGAGAGATATGTGTGCAAGCTTGTGGTAGGAACAATTGACTGAATGCATTGCAACGGTTGTCGTGAGTGATGCATATATTTAAATTGAACACTAAATTGCACGGAGACAATAAAATAAGTTGATTTTAAGCTTTCATTTCATCCAGTCCCACATAATACTCCTATATCATACATATATACATAAGATCACGACTGTATCCCATAAGGGGTAGTCAGAGACTGGGCACTCACAGCAGAAACAGATGACTGCCACAATCCACGTTTCACCAAAACAAACAAAAACAAAACAATGCACTTTGTGTGATAGGTGGTGAGCCCATCGCCACCATGCGCTGTTGGGTGCACAGTGCAGTTTAATTCCTTACTCGCCTTTTACGAACTCCATTGGATGAGATGGAGTGGTAGTATTCTTTTAACGAGCCGCCACCACACGGCCTATATCACAAGGAATAATCGATTTTCTAAATATACTGTAGAACTAATGTTTTCTTTTATTTACGCGAATATTACACATTTAAATAAAACTACTTTTTTACGGATTTTATCGCGTTTAATTTTTGAACTATTTTTACCCGACGTTTCGGATGCTTTACAGCACCCATGGTCACGGGGGGACTGAGGTGACAGTTGTCCCAATGTCATAGTTAACCCGGAGTACCTTCAGCTTTTAATTATTATTTGTAGTCCGATCTACGCAGAAAGAGCTTACTGTGTCTTGAAGCCTTGCAGTGGTATGCTTGGTTTTTGATTTAATTTTATTAATAATAGGATCCCAAGCCGGTGGTAATACCCAACCATCTTCCCTATTGAAATTAGGATGTTTTTTAATTTCAATAGCCTCGCGAATCATCCTTGGTAGGAATCGGTGTTCTTTTGCAAGGATTTGTGGTCTATCAAATCTGATGTAATGGTTGGGATGATCCAGAACATGGTCACAGACAGAACATGGACAGAACACATAGCTGATGTGAAGCATCGACGCTCTAGGAAGTCTGCAGTCTGTGACCATGTTCTGGATCATCCCAACCATTACATCAGATTTGATAGACCACAAATCCTTGCAAAAGAACACCGATTCCTACCAAGGATGATTCGCGAGGCTATTGAAATTAAAAAACATCCTAATTTCAATAGGGAAGATGGTTGGGTATTACCACCGGCTTGGGATCCTATTATTAATAAAATTAAATCAAAAACCAAGCATACCACTGCAAGGCTTCAAGACACAGTAAGCTCTTTCTGCGTAGATCGGACTACAAATAATAATTAAAAGCTGAAGGTACTCCGGGTTAACTATGACATTGGGACAACTGTCACCTCAGTCCCCCCGTGACCATGGGTGCTGTAAAGCATCCGAAACGTCGGGTAAAAATAGTTCAAAAATTAAACGCGATAAAATCCGTAAAAAAGTAGTTTTATTTAAATACTGTAGAACTACCGACTAAAAATTATTCCACTATATTTATAAAAAATTATATGGTATAAAGTGACGAGACGACCAAGATGATCACCTGGTGGCAAGTGCAAGGTCTGCGCATAACAAATTCTGTGTCAACCAGAACATTTTCGTGTGGCGCCACACTGCATCCGTTACCCTTAAACACCAGTTCTAATAGACCTAAAAGAAATTTTCATTTAGGTCTATTTGAACGAGGAATTCAGCATTTCCAGCCTCTAGGTGCGTAAGCTATCAAAAATTTTGTCTAATGATAACTAATTTCTCGAATCGGTTTAATAGGTTTCTATACAGTTGATAGTTTTACTGGTGGTAGGATTCCTATGCAGGAGTCCGTCTAGGTAGGTACCACCAGGGCCAGTTATTCTACCGTGAAGCAGTAGTGTGCAAACATTACTGTGTTTCGGTTTGGATGGCACTGTGAGATAGCGTAATCACTGGGCATATGAGACTTAAGAACCTATGTCTCAGGGTGATGGGCACAGTGTAGTGTCACACAGAAATTTCCTGGGTGGCACAGCATTTGGTATGGGCAGACGATGCACTTACCATCAGGTGAACGTTTTGCTCGTTTCATCACTTTATACAATAAAAAAAAAAGAATCGGACGTTACTTTGCAGAAATTCATTCCAATAGAGAAAGAAAGTTGGTTTGCTAAGATCCGCGTGCAAAATACAAAATGGTGCACATGACTTAAAGTTAACGAATAAAGTTATTTCCTTTCTTTCTTTCTTACTTCGTTTTTGAAGAGCCCTCCCACAATAGCGTGCACAAGCAAACTAACACCGCCCCCGGGAACTGCCACCAGATACCCTCCACCACTACAACACTGCCACTAGGCAATTTATACCACTGTAGTCGAGACCACGACACGTGTTTGTCTACGACAGACAGCCGCTGAATGAAATCGTGTCGGTGGCTTTTAGTCGTAGTGACAATGACATGAAACGAAATGAAGTTTCTTCATTTTTCGACGTAAATAATATAAATTCTTTTTTCGGATGCGGTCTAATTATTATTGAGGTCATTTGAACCTCGTTATATGGAAGAAAGTGACGTTTCGAGCATAACGTTCATGTGACGGTGTCTTCTCATAACAGATGCTTTGTCACCCAGAACATTTCTAGGTGGCACCACACTGCGCCCGTTACTTATAGCTTCAGTTCTTAATACTCACAAGCCCAGTGATTGCACTAGCTTTCAGTGCCTTTCAAACCGAAAAACTGTAAAAAGTATAAATTTCGTTTGTCAAACGTCATTTCTCAAGAATCTACCGCCATTGTGTTAGATAAACAAACTTATTTTCTACGTTAGTTCTTAACATTAACTAAACATTGTTTAAGATGAGAGTCATCGCTACGCCATTCGCTAGAAATAGTGCAGCCACGACTCACATATTTGCAGTCCAACCTGCTACGAATCATCTTTAGTGAAAAGATGTTGTGTGGTAGCGGCTTAAGAGAATCTACCACGCCATCTCATCCCGTGGGTGTCGTAAAAGTCGACAGAGGGAAAATGAAAACCAGGAGATGGACAGCAGCATTTTCCTGAAACATCTGAATAAATAAACTGCGGTTGCCAACCCGCCTGCCAAGCGTGGCAACTATGGCAAAATCCCCCCAAAAAGGGAGCTAGAAACTTTTGTGGCGATCTATGGGGGAGGCCTATGTTCAGCAGTGGACTTATGATAGGCTGAAACGACGACGACGACGACGACGTAAGGAATATAAATTTCATTTCTCAAACGTCATTACTTCACTCTATACTTCCTCTGACGGAGAAGAAACAGGCGAAAGAAACTCCTTAGGTATCTCATTTTTGTAAATACGAGTACATTTTCATCTCGGTCAAAAATACAATATAATTAAATTTAACACTTTATGGCTTGTTCTGAGTTTTAACTTTTTTTCCCTTATATTCATTTTTGACGTTCTATGCTATGGTGCAGCTTTGCCAAGATTAGTATGCACTAGGTGGAGCTTGAAAGTTACAGTACTACGAAAATTGGGTCGAGTAAAATTGATTCATTACTTCACTCTATACTTCCTCTGACGGAGAAGAAACAGGCGAAAGAAACTCCTTAGGTATCTCATTTTTGTAAATACGAGTACATTTTCATCTCGGTCAAAAATACAATATAATTAAATTTAACACTTTATGGCTTGTTCTGAGTTTTAACTTTTTTTCCCTTATATTCATTTTTGACGTTCTATGCTATGGTGCAGCTTTGCCAAGATTAGTATGCACTAGGTGGAGCTTGAAAGTTACAGAACTACGAAAATTGGGTCGGGTACATGAAAAAAAGTTTTCTAAGCAGATATTCGTCTGATACTATTCAACTATTTGGCATGAAACGCCAAGTATAGCTTTTACGTATGATGAACAATGTGTGGAAATAGAATCGCAGCATATTTTACATAAACACAGTCGTCGTCGTCGTCGTTTCAGCCTATCACAAGTCCACTGCTGAACATAGGCCTCCCCCATAGATAGCCACAAAAGTTTGTAGCTCTCTTATTGGAGGGATTTTGCCATAGTTGCCACGCTTGGCAGGCGGGTTGGCAACCGCAGTTTATTTATTCAGATGTTCCAGGTAGATGCTGCTGCCCATCTACTGGTTTTAATTTCCCTCTGTCGACTTTTACGACACCCACGGGATGTGATGGGGTGGTAGATTCTCTTAGGCCGCTACCACACGGCAAAAACACAGTCACGCCTCTTTATCATTGAGGTAGGCAGAGATTACATAGCTCTACTAGCTATGATCCTGACACACATCTTTCGCTTCTACTTTCATAACCGTTTTCATACAAGCTCATAGGTTACGGGTACTTTTGTCGTGACCTATCCATTAAAAGATATGTTTTTTTTTATCTGATATAAATGACGAAACGAGCAAAACGTTCACCTGATGGTAAGTGCCTCGTCTGCCCATAACAAATGCTGTGTCACCCAGAACATTTCTGTGTGACACTACACTGCGCCCGTCCCCTGAGACATCAGTACTTAAGTCTCACATGCCCAGTGATTACGCTAGCTCTCCGTGCCCTTCAAACCGAAATAGTAATGTTTGCACACTACTGCTTCACGACAGAATAACTGGCCCTAGGGTGGTACCTACCCAGACGGATTCGTGCATAAGAATCCTACCACCTGTTAAAATACAAATCAAATTTTAAACAAACAAATCAAAGAGTAAGAACTTCAATCAGTTACACATTTTTGTTCTTTCCAGACGATTTCTGCCGCGACGTATTCAATTTATAAAGAAAACTTTATACTGGCTACTCAAATACCAGAAATACTCACTCGTTTTCACTATCCAGGTGACAGACGAACACACAGAGAGAAAACAAGCGACAGGAATTTCAAGCTAGTATTGTGTGAAAACGTGATACATTCCGAGTCAACCTGACCCATTTACGTGCTACGGCCAGTGTTTGGCTACAGTGAAGCGTTACCTGTAAACCATTTTCATGCAAACGACAAAATCGATACTGTTGCTACAGATATAGACGTCAGTGACATTGCGTCAAAATAATTTTAACATGCAAAGAAATTATTCGTGTGTTTCGAGCGGTAGGATTTCCATTCAGGAATCCGTCAAAGCACCACCGCAATGCCGTTTGTTCCGCCGTCAAGCTATTGTGTGCATGCATTACTGAGTTTCGGAGTGAACGGCACAGATAGCAAGGGTAATTACTTTGAATATGGGACTTCAGAACTGTGACGAGTGACGGGCGCATAGCATTTGTTATGAGCAGACGTTGAACTTACCATCAACTGAACGATTTGCTCATCTCGCTTTCTTCTATAAAAAAGGCAGTAGGCAGAGCATTAAACCCAATAAACATTATTAGCAACTGCACTGGCGATCGCAGTAGTAGATGCCTCGCCTCGCCTCGCATTAGTCGCATGGTGCTGTCCTTTACGTATCAGTATTTACGGTCAGGCATCTTTCGAGATTGTTAATTAGCCACCGGTCAGAAACAATGACATTAGACTTTAATTTTTTTTTTTATTTCATAAAAGTGACGGAACGAGCAAAACGTTCACCTGATGGTAAGTGCAACGTCTGCCCATAACAAATGCTGTGTCACCCAGAAAATTACTATGTGACACCACACTGCGCCAGTCACCCTGAGACATCAGTTCTTAAGTCTCATATGCCCAGTGATTACGCAAGCTCACAGTGCCCTTCAAACCGAAACACAGTAATGTTGCACACTCCTTCTTCACGGCAGAATAACTGGCCCTGGGGCTGTACCTACCTAGATGGATTCCTGCACAGGAATCCTACCACCAGTAATTATTATTAAAGTAAAAAAAAAGTAAAGTTTCAGCCTTTAAATGTCCCACTGCTGAGTACAGGCCTCCTCTCACTTCTGAGAGGGTTTTGGAGCTGGGAAGAATCCGCCACGCCGCTCCAATGCGGGTTGGCGGACTTCACGTGTCTTCGAAATATTTTTTATTTTTCAGACATGCAGGTTTCCTTACGATGTTTTCCTTCACCGCCGAGCACGTGATAAATCAGCACATAAAATTGCAATTAACAATTTTAGTGGTGCCGGCACCGGGAATCGAACCCAGGTCACTCGCGTACTACGAAATTTAAAGCGAGCGCCTAGCCCCTGAGCTACCGCGGCTTATTATTATTAATAGGCTAAAATTCCTGTGCAAAATTTACCTTCAACTAATAGAGAAGATAAATAATGGAACTTTATCATCAGATAAAGATATTGAAAAGTTTCTTTAGATGAGAGGGAGAAGTTACATCGTTTGAAATGAGAAAAGCAATGGAATTTCAAAGTAAACGATTTTTTGTTTACGAGCACAGAGATATCACGTGTTGTCGCGTTTAACCCCGCGGGGGAGAGGAAAGGAGAAAGAAAGTAGTTTTATTTTATTCAGGTTATTATTCGATTTTGTAAAAGTATTTTTTTATTATACTTATAACGATTTTTTAAAGCAGCCTGAAACCACAGGCTTAATTAAAAGCAAAAAGCCGAAACTCTGGCCTTCATTATGTCCGTGTACAGGTGATTACAGCGCCTGCCAGCAACTAATAAATAAATAAGACTGACTTTGCTCCAAAAATTGCAAATTTAATTAGACGTAGTCCGATCAAAACTTGGAATAATTTAAAAAGATATGATTTTGTTTTGGTTTATTTTGAAGAAAAGTAAGTTACTTTGCTAAGATCCGCATGCAAAATATAAAAATGGTGTATATTACCTAGTTTTTTGAAGTGCACCACTCGCCCTCCCTCAGTAGCGTGCACAAGCAAACTAACACCGCCACCAGGAACCGCCACCAGGTACCCTCCACCAGGTACCCTCCACCAACCACTACAATACCACCACTAGATAATATACACCACCGAAGCCGAGAACACGACACGTGTTTCGCCCCAAAACGAGGCATTATCAAGCGTAATAGACTCTACGACAGACGGACGACACTCGGCGGCCGTCTGTCGTAGAGTCGCTTGTGCACGCTACTGAGGGAGGGCGGGTGGTGCACTTCAAAAAACTAGGTAATATACACCATTTTTATATTTTGCATGCGGATCTTAGCAAAGTAACTTACTTTTCTTCATTATAATGGATTTCCGCAAAGTAACGCCTGATTCTATTAACTATATTGGTTTATTTTGTTTTCAATTAAACCTCATTTTTTTTAAACGATAGTCGAGTTACTAATGATCTTATTAAATAAATACTATTCAAGGACGCCAACGCCAATGTCAAAAATTATTAAACGAATACTTTAGAAAACGCGATGATCTCCTTTAAAAGCTTCTAAGATTAACGTTATATGTTTTTGGCATGTGAATCCTTTCCATGCTATATATAGATCATAGTCGTAAGAAATATGCACACATCATCTAAAGGGTTTTTATGTAGTAGTATCTAAAATTAATTAAATAATGAAGTAAAGAAATAAATCGTTTGGAGATGAAAGACACGTCGTGTTCTCGACTTCTATGAAATTTTAAATTTCACTGAAGATTTTTTAAATTTTGCATACGGATCTTAGCAAATTCCGCAAAGTAACGCCTTATTCTATTAAGGAAAGAAAGTTAATTTGTTAAACACACCACGTGTTATCGACTTCAGTAGTAGTATTGTACGCTAATTTGACTGTCCTTTAAACCATTTTAATTTTGCATCCAGATCTTATGAAAATAAATTTGTTTTATATTAGCATTTTTTTATAAGGGGTCAACAGTTTAAGCTGTAACAATGTGGAGATAAAGACGTCATTTCAATTCTCCCGAGCTTTGATTGTATCTCCTTTATTTTGCAGTTGTGCGATAAAGGAGGATGGATGAAACAAGATTGACAAAACAGATTTATGAGGCGGGTGTGAATGGGCAAGCCGGTAAGGGTCGACGTAGACGAACGTATTACGATCAGATCGAAGTCGTTTTAAGGAAAGGCCACATCCAAAGTACCCGCAACCGACGAGCTTGTATGAAAACACTAATGAAAGTAGAAGAAACGATAGATGTGTCGGGATCGTAGCAAGTGGAAAAAGTTTGGAAAATGCAAAAGTGCACGTCTCATGACGTTGATTTAACTCTTAAGATAAAAAATCGTATTGAGTCATTTCCATTTCAGAAGAGAACAATAATAAAAAAATATTTTTCTTAATAACTACAAGTGCTAGACTTTTGATATGAAATAAGAAATCAGTAGAAAAATGTGGCGGCTCGTTAAAAGAATACTACCACTCCATCTCATCCAATGGATCTCGTAGAAGGCGAGTAAGGAGTTAAACCGCACTGTGCACCCAACAGCGCATGGTGGCGATGGGCTCACCACCTATCACACCAAGTGCATTATATTGTTTTGGTGAAACGTGGATTGCGGCAGTCATCTGTTTTTGCAGTGAGTGCCCAGTCTCTGACTACCCCTTATGGGATACAGTCGTGATCTTATGTATGTATGTATGTAGATAAATTCTGGACACGATAAAATTAACCCAGTCTCGATACGTCTATTTTTCGGGAGATCGTGACCACATCCCTAAAAAAATCCGGACATCCACGTCAAATTTGAAACTGTTTTTTTTTTTTCAAATATCAAATAATTTATATATATATCAATACTAAAAAATTTTTCAAAATAATTTGAATGAATTAATTAAATTGTTTTCTCAATATGTGTCTATTCATATTAACATATAAGTGCAATATAATTGTGATAGAGGCATTTGAAGAGCGCCGAATCGCTTGACCTTGACATGTCGGGTATAAAGCATTGTCTCACCCCGCTTCGCGCCATGAGACGCGTAAAATGTAGTCTCTGCCTACCACAATGGGAAAGACGCGTGACTCTTTGTATGTATGTATGTGCGATAAAGGCTGACACCTCTTTCGATCACACACGGTTTATTTCCAGCCGCTGAATTTCACCATCGCACCTTACGGCATAACCTCAAATTCCATCGTCACCACCTTGATAGTTGGCATTCCACCGCAGTAATTTTCTGCCACGCACTTGCACTTTATGGAATGTGCTGCCGTCAGCGGTTTATCGGGACCGATACGACTTTGGGACCTTCAAGAAAAGACTCTATTCGCTTCTCAAAGGCCGGCAACGCATCTGCTATTCCTCTGGTATTGTAGGTTTTCATGGGCGGCGGTGATCACTTACCATCACGTGAGCCCCCTGCTCGTTTGCCCCCTATTCTAAAAAAAAACACAATGAACGCAAATTGATTACAGAATTCGACTCCTTTGCGTTGTAAATGAATCATAACGGCGACTTGGAATCTTGTTTGTCGCACACTCAAGAACATTTATTGATCTGTTACCAGATTTGTGTGTAGATTTGAACAAGATTTGCAGAAAAGGTTTTTCTGTTTAAGATGAAATGCCTTAGAAAATAGATATCTGTTTGGTCTCTAAAGAAATATAATTTATCATACTGTTAGTAGACCAGTTCAGACCCGTCTTATGTAACATGATATATCTGTCTTTATTCAGCGTTCTTGATCGTAACGGTTTTAGTTCAGAGTTCTAATCTCAACTGAAGCTAATATATTTCTAACACTCAAATTATAAACTATCTGGTTCGGTTTTTTTGTGAGCGTCCCTTTTTCCTTATTGGGCCTAATTTTCGCATCCACGGGAAAGGAGACGTGAAGGGTAGCCAACCACGTCGACGACATTTTGGTACGAGTATATGCGTTCGAACGAGCAGTATAGTGACAGCATTATTATGGTATTATTCTCCACGAATAAACGCTGTCTGTACAATACTTAGTCTACGCCTCTTACGACACCTCGGTAGGAAAGAGTCGCTATTCTATTTAGACGGACTATAACTTTTACCTGTGGTAGGACGCTGTAGTGCAGTGTCAGTTATTCTATCGTCACAAGTGTCGACGCAGTGATGTTTGCAGTAAGTCTGTTAACTAGTGATATTACTTAGTTACGTATGGCGTTTAAAAACTAATATCTCAGGGTGACGTGAGCAGATTATTGTATCTCCTGCAATAACGGTAACTTATAATTAATAGCTTGAATATATTAGCGTGGACAAAATCGTCCAAGAGAACATTCATAAGAATTTTAATAATACCCAGAAGAGTTATGAAATGAAATGAATTGAATATTATTTATTCTTCGACGCAAGAAATGCAAATTCTGTTCATTTTATAATAATATATTGTCGTTCATTTAAACGCCGCGTTTTGATCAAACTGGTAGGGATTTGGTTATTTATAAAATAGTTACAAGTACTTATGTATATGTAGATATGTATGTATGTGTATGTATTTTAAATGACTTTGTATTGGTATAATTATGTATATGTTACTACTATCTATTATTATTTTTTCTATTGTTTTTTTTTTCTTTTTCATTTTTGCTGCACCGCCTATCGTATGTTTATCTCTAGGTAGCATTATGGTTGACTGGGAGAGAATGCGTCCAGGCATTAAATCCGCCATATGTACAATTTGAGTGCATAGAAGTTTAAATAAATAAATAATTTTAAGACCTGTAGCATATAAACAATTAATTATATAACGAAAATACATCGACCTTTTTCAGAGCGGCTTTTACACCAGAATACCGACAAGTGGCTCTTCGATGATACCTGACATCGGCCGCCAGAAATGTGCGGCGACGTACTCGACACGCGCGTGTGGTCTCTCAACAAAAATAAAATTATAATGATTTCTTATATTTACCCGAATATTACACATTTAAATAAAACTAGATATTACACATTTATTCGCTTTTACTGTTTACTTTTTTTAGCTCTCTTTGAGCTCGTGGATGCGCTCAGCAAGGAGCGGCGTGCGCCTGCAGCAGGGAGTCGCTGGCGAGCCCGGGCCCCGCGATCTCACCGAGGAAACGGCGCCAGCGGTGGCGCCGGTGAACCGACACAGCGATGTTATCAGTGCGATGGGCATCGACCAGATAAGTGTTCCTTCGCTAACAGTCAGTGTTATATTTGTAGCAGAAAAGGTCACATAGCTGGTGGTGAAGGTGTGTCGGTATCGTAAACAATCGTCAGTGCACGGTGTAATCGACGAGCGTACGTCGGAATCGTCGTCCGACTCTGACGATGAAAGGTCAGTAACAGTGTACCAGTTGAGTGATGACGATTCAGACAAGCGTTGGACTATTCCCGCCAAAGTGAATGGCGTGGCGATAATGTTTGAAGGTGATACTGGGTCGGCGGTTAGTATAATTTCTAGTAAGACTTATAAAAATAATGTTCAATCAAATATTTTACAATCGTACCAGTCAAATTTAAAAATGTATCTGTATCTGAATCATTTGCTCCGTAGAAATTAACGGTTTAGTAATACATAATTTAAGTCTTATAGTTATTGATAATGACTTTAGTCCGTCACTGTTAGGACGAGATTGGAAGCGATCTTTTCATATACATTTCCTTCGTTTAAAACAAGTGAATAGTTTAAAGTTACACACACCTTCGAGTTCTAAGGATGCCATCAACACTTTATCGAAGCGTTTTCCTAATGTATTTACATCTGGAATAGGTACGTTTAATAAATGTGTGATTAAATTAACGTTAATAGAGGGCGCCGAGGCGGTGTGGCGGCGCGCGCGGCCCGTGCCGCACGCGCTTCGCCCCGCGGTCGATGAAGAGCTGGCGCGGCTACAGCGCGAGGGCATTATTTCGCCCGTTGAGTGGAGTGACTGGGGTACGCCGGTTGTACCCGTCATTAAAAAGAATGGACAAGTTCGTCTATGTGGTGATTTTAAAACAACCATGAATCCAGTAATTATAGACGATAAATATCCGATTCCGAGGATTGAAAACATCTTTGCGGCTCTTCAAGGTGGTAGAATATTTGCAAAAATTGACCTAAGTAATGCTTATTTACAATTTTTGTTAGATGACACTTCAAAGAGGTTATGTACCATCGTTACACATCGGGTATATTTTGTTTTAACCGTTTACCGTGTGGAATTAAATGTGCGCCGAATAAATTTCAGCGCATAATGGATAAGTTGTTTAGAATGCCATATGTGACCTGCTATCTGGACGATTTGACCATCTGTGATGTGAATAGAGATAAATTATGGGAAAGGATAGTAAAGTAGTTTAAAATCTTCTCCGACTGCGGCTTGCGCGTTGCACCCGAAAAATGTACTTTCTTTAAAAAATCTATATCGTATTTAGGTTATGTAATAGATGCGAACGGTTTACATCCTGATATATCAAAGGTGGACGCAGTGAATAAAACACCAATCCCTACTAATGTCAAAGATCTAAAAGCATTTTTAGGTTTAATTAATTATTACGGTATATTCTTAAGAAATTTAAGCGATACTTTAAGCCCTCTCTACGACCTATTAAAAAAGGGTAATAAATTTATTTGGAATCAAAAATGTAACAACGCTTTTGAGTGTGTAAAAAAGTCTTTGAATAGTAATTTGGTATTGGCGCATTTCAACCCGCGACCTCCCACTACAGTGACTTGCGATGCGTCACCGCGCGGAGTAGCCGGGGTGTTGTCACAGCGCGGCGACGACGGCGTCGAGCGTCCGGTGCAACACGCCTCGCGCACCTTGTCTGCCGCGGAACAAAACTATGCACAGATATGTCGAGTGGGTTTGGCTTGTATATTCGCTGTTACTAAGTTTCACGACTACATTTTTGGTCGCGAGTTTACGCTAGTGACAGACTGTAAACCACTGGCAGCAATCTTTAATGAAAATAAGGGTATTCCATTGATGGCAGCGAGCAGATTCCAGCGGTGGGCTGTCATATTGGGTGCATATAATTATAAAACAAAATGGATAGGCTCTAAAGATAACTGCGTAGCCGATTGTATGTCGAGATTACCGGTGCCGAAAATAATGATTAACACACTCGGGTAGACTCATACATAAGTTTTATAGAAAAAGTAAGCCCGTTAAATTTTATACAAATTCGTAAAAGTACAGCACTTGACTGTACATTACAAAAATTAATTACAGCTATCAAAACCAACTGGCAGTATTGCAAGACAGACGAATTAATTAAGTATCATAAAATTAAACAATTTCTTAGAATTTTTTCAAATTAAAAATTCGGGTAAATACTTGAAAAAGCACATGGATCAGTTAGGTAACGGTAACTGTCAATCCGTTGTAGAGGAAACGTTTGATAGATGTCGATATACAAATACGTCTGCCGACAACTACTCTGAACGCGAGCAAAGAGACGTAGTACAAACGAGCAGCACAGATGGTGCGACCGGTTTCGTACCTGGGACTGAGTTGCAGCGAGCGGTACGCCAGAACTCTCCGTTGCCCGTGACGCAAGAGTGTAACAACACAGCTGATAGATCGTATCCAAAGAGAAATACGCAAGCCAGTGCAGAGATTCGGATTAGACATAGTATAAGACAGCTTTCTTCCGGTCTCACCTTATATGGTCTTTCTGTAAGGATAATAATATAACTGTTTATTTACTTAATACATTTTTAATTTATAAATGTTACATTTAAGTCAAGTTAAGTAAAGTTATTTTAGTTAAGTCATGAATTTTTGTACCCGAGGAAAGGACGAAATAAAATAAGGAATTAACATAAGAAATAGTGTAAAAGTATATTTCCACTTTGTTTATATTTCATTTTATTAATGTTCAAATTATATTATTGTTTACTTAAGTTTATAACAGATGGAGCTATATAAAGACAATCAATTAGTGAACCGCGGTGTAGAGATATTCGCAAAATTATATATAAAGTGTAGAAATGTTATGACAATAAAAATCGGTATACACACATCATTGGCTGTTTATTTCAAATCAGTATTAGTGTTGGTCATCGCCATTATAGACCTTATTCATTGGTCCTTCGAGCCGGATTTTGGGTCAGAAGATAAGGGCGACTTTTGCGTCGCATCGCATTACTGGACAGTGGATTGCTGTTCAGATCAACCTTTCAAGCGGAGCTTTTGGAAGGTGCCCGGGAGGCGGAAATCCCGGAGGTAGGCGAGCGAAACGCAGCCATCACATCGGCGGTACTGGGAAGGAGGAGGAGCCGGGCCATCGGTTCTTCCAGTCAGTAGGTGAAGAAGGAGGCGCCACAAACGGGTGGTACCAAGAAAAATTGTGTGAGTGAATTGCTAGTGCAAACTGTAAGTACATTTAATTTCAAGAATTTGAACCTTATTACTAAGAAGATTTGAACTTGTAAAGTTTAGTTAAAATCAAGCTAATTTGAACTTAATAACGTAGAAGACTTGAACTTATAAAAAGTGTTGTGAATTGTTAAATGTAATAGATAATAATTTAGACTTAGAATAATAAACACGAAAATTGTATATACGGGGAACCTATGTCCGATTTTGCCCGAAGCTAAAGTTTTCTGAAAACACTTGTATAATTTCAAATATTTATTATATGGACTTAGAAAAATTTGACAATTTCACACTTAGAAAAATTCACATTTTTAGACTTGCAAATTTTAAAATTTTTATTTAGTGGACTTCGAATATTTTAGATCTTATTCAGTTAGAAAAAACTTATAAAGTTTTTATACAACTTTGGACAGTCAATTGAATACAATGGAGTCTTTAGTAAATTATCAAGAAGACTTGCATAGTCGCATAAATAAAGCTTACAGTAATTTTAAAAAGTCCCCTAAGGACAGAATTACTAAAGAATACGTTGAAGGTAAATTGGAAGCTTTGGATCAGTTTTGGGTTGAATTTACAACAGGTCACAAAGAGTTAATGCGTTCCATTGATCCAAAGGTTCTTGCAGCCACATCGTATATGAAAGGTGAATTGTATGATAAAACAGAAGAGATATTTTTTGAGTATAAGTGTAACTTAAAAAGATTGTTATCTAATTATCAAGGTGTAAATGTGGGAGAGTCTAATCAAACAGGAAATAAATCCTCTCATGTCATGTTACCTAAAATAAATATACCTACATTTAATGGCAATTACTCGGAATGGCCAACTTTCAGAGATTTGTTTAAATCTTTAATACATAATAATGAAACTTTGGATAATGTGCAAAAGCTGCATTACTTAAAGGGTCACTTGGCGGGGGAGGCTGAACTTATATTGAGACATATACCCATTGCCGATTCTAATTACGACAGGTGTTGGAGTATGTTGGAAGGCCGCTATAACAACAAAAAATATTTGTCAAATAGCATCCTCAAGAGAATGTTAAGTCAAAAGAATAATAATATGGAATCTGCTAGTGGACTCAAAGATCTTATCGATACTACTTCCGAATGCTTGGAAGCATTATCAGGCTTGGGTATTAATGTCAGCACGTGGGACATAATTGTTATACATATTATTACTTTAAAGTTGGATCCAGAAACTAGACGCCAATGGGAATTCAATGTAACCGAAAACATAAGTTCAGATGGTTTACCTACTTTCACACAATTTAAAGAGTTTATTACAAATCGGTTTAGGGCGCTAGAATTTCTGGATTCAAAATCAAAAAATGTAAAAGGGTCTCAATCATTTCATGTAATTGATGAACGGAAGAACACTACTTATAATAATACACCGGGTGTTTGTTCATATTGTAAAGATAATCATAAATTATTCAATTGTAAAGGCTTTGCTGCTATAGATGGTGCTGCTCGACGTGATTTTGTTCAACGGAGTGGAATATGTTTCATTTGCTTGGGTTCTAATCATACTGCTAAATATTGTCACTATTCCACCATGTGCCGAATATGCAAACGAAGACACCATACCCTGCTGCATCCCAAAGGTAAAGCAGGTTTAAATACTTCTGTTGAAACGGGAAAGGGTCTAGCTGTAACGTCTAGTGTGGTTAACAAAGATTCATCTGTTGGAAATCCAGCAGAGTTGTCTAGTACGTTGAAGTCGTCAGTGGTGTCATGTTACGCGTCGGGAAAGGTGCCTCTTCACAGTCAAGTTCTTTTAGCTACGGCTGTAGTTCAGGCGGAGACTTCCAATGGAGAATACTTTACGATCAGGGCTCTTCTTGATCAGGGCTCTCAAGCTTCATTCGTCACCGAACAAGTGGCTCAACGCTTGGGTTTAAAAAGGACTCCAGTGCAAGGACTTATCTCTGGATTAGCAGATAACAAAAATATTTCTGTGAAGTATACAATATCCCTCAAAATCCATCCGAGAGTTGATCCTGACTCGGTAATAATAGTACAGGCTTTTGTACTAAAATCAATTACTTCCTTTCTTCCAAGCAAGAAAGTAGTTGAGATAGATGGTATTGATTTAAATAATATTCAGTTAGCGGATCCACAATATCACACTCCTAATAAAATAGATATTTTATTAGGAGCAGAAGTATATGGGAAGGTAATCCGAGAGGGTATCAAAAAGGGACGTGAGGGTTCTCTCGTGGCTCAAAATACGTCACTAGGTTGGATTCTTTCCGGTATTTTACCCCAGCCTCAAAACCACCACATAATTACAATGCACTCGCTAGTGGAGGATGATATTTTAAAAAGGTTTTGGGAGCAAGAAGCAGATCCTGTAAATAAAATTAAAACATTAACCGAGGAAGAGAAGCGCTGTGAGGAGTTGTTTTCAGCCACCACGTCACGCAACGAGGAAGGCCGATATGTGGTAAGACTCCCGTTTCGAGATTTAGATCCTGCTTGTCAATACGGTGATTCTAGGCAAGTAGCAGATAGAAGGTTTAAGTCTTTGGAGCTGAAATTGCAGAAAAATAAAGAATTGAAGAAAAGTTACAAGCAAGTAATAGACGAATACATAGAGTTTAAACATATGATACCAATAAAAACCGAATATAAAACTGAAAAATATGGAGTTTATTTACCACATCATGCCATAGTGAGAGAAGACAAGGAAACGACGAAGGTTCGCGTAGTTTATGATGCATCCTGTAAAGGATTGAATGGAGTTTCTTTAAACGATAATTTAATGGTGGGACCTACCTTGCAGGACGATTTGCGGCATCTGCTTATGCGATGGAGAACCTTTCCTGTTTGCCTTGTGGCCGATATCGAGAAAATGTATCGACAAGTAATGGTACACGAAGATCATCAATCGTATCAAAGAATTCTTTGGAGAGAAAATTCTGAAATTCCGGTCACTGATTATCAACTTACTACAGTAACCTTCGGTACCGCTTCAGCTCCATTTCTGGCCGTTCGAGTATTACAACAGTTGGCGAAAGATGAAGGTGGACAATATCCTTTGGCAGCTAAAAAGGTCATAAAAGATTTCTATATGGATGATCTCATGACAGGTGCAGAAAATGAAATTGAGGTGGCACAGATATATAAAGAAATGAATAAATTATTAAACAAGGGTGGATTTAAGCTTCAAAAATGGTCTAGCAATAGTGATAAGTTGTTAATGAATATACAAGAAAGACGAAAAGGAAATAATAAAGACCTGCATCTAAAACTAGATCATATTATAAAAATTCTCGGACTTACCTGGGACCGCAGCGACGACGCCTTCCGCTACTCAGTAACGCTACCTCCGTTGAAGTTACCTGCAACAAAAAGAAATATTATATCAGATATCTCTAGATTGTATGATCCATTAGGATGGTTAGCACCAAGTATTATTTTAGCTAAAATATTAATTCAAAAAATTTGGTTAGCGGGTGGTGGTTGGGATGAAGAAGTGCCAGTAAGTATTTTAAATGAGTGGTTGACTTACCGAACACAACTTGAATTTTTAGTCAATGTTAAAATACCTCGCTGGTTGCACACGAAGGCCAACGTGTTAAAGATGGAATTACACGGGTTTTGTGATGCGTCTAAGATGGCTTATGCAGCAGTTATTTATCTTCGCGTTATTGATTCTGAAAGAAATGTACATGTCAGTTTGGTTACGTCGAAAACCAAGGTTGCACCATTAAAACAATTATCTATACCACGACTGGAACTGTGTGGTGCGGTGCTTTTAGTCAGATTGTTGTTGGAGGTCTCGAATGTCATGGGTTTATCAAAAACTGATATACATGCCTGGACAGATTCTGAAGTTGTACTCGCCTGGATAAATAACCATTCAAGTCGGTGGCAAACATTCGTCGCCAATAGAGTTGCGGAAATACAAACAACGTTGGACATTCATAGTTGGGCTCACGTACAATCGAAACAAAATCCTGCCGATTGCGCATCCAGAGGAATATCTCCGGATAAGTTTCCAGTATCCAACATATGGCTGAAGGGCCCGCAGTTCTTGTACAATGAAACGATAATATTTCAAAGGCCTAAAAACATAACAACAAATTTAGAGGAAATCAAATCGCATAATACACTTTTTGAACATGAGTTATGGGAAAAATATTCTTCACTTTCTAAACTACTTCGAGTAATGGCCTATTGTAAGCGTTTTATACATAACTGCCGAGTTGTAAGAAATCAAATCAAATTAAATTACTTAAATAAAGACGAATTGGAAGAAGCCATGAATTTTTGTATAAGAAAATGTCAACAAGAGGGTTTTCGGGATGAAATAGAAAATTTAAAAAAAAATGTAAAGACAAAAAGGGATAAATTAAAATCATTTAACGCGTTTTTGGACGATCAAAATATACTAAGAATCGGAGGACGGTTAGAGGAATCAAGTTTAAATTTCAATGGAAAACATCCCATTATCTTACCAAAAATATCATTTCTATCGAAACTTCTAGTTTCTGAAGCGCATAAAAAAACTTTGCATGGAGGGCCGCAGCTTATGTTAAATTATCTAAGTACTAAATATTGGATTCTTGGCTCAAAGTTACTGGTCAAGGAGTGTGTTCGCAAGTGTGTGACTTGTGTAAAGAACAGTGCCGTAACAAAAAATCAGCTAATGGGTCAGATCCCAGCGGCGAGAGTTACCACACTCAATAAACCATTCTATCAGAGTGGTGTTGACTATGCTGGTCCCATAGATATTAGAACAACCAAGGGAAGAGGTCATCGCTCCTATAAGGGATACATTTGTTTGTTCATATGCATGGCCACACGGGCAGTTCATTTGGAAGCCGTGAGTGACTTAACTTCCCAAGGATTCCTAGCTGCATTCAAGCGTTTCGTTGCTAGACGTGGACGTTGTGTCGACCTGTACAGCGATAATGGTACAAATTTTGTAGGGGCATCTAGGGATTTAATCCAGTTGTTAGTTGCTGAAAGGTCCACGGTCGCCGCTGAAATCGCTGATTGGCTGTCTACCAATGGCACTAAATGGCACTTTATTCCTCCACATGCTCCGAATTTTGGAGGCTTATGGGAAGCGGGAATCAAATCCACGAAGCATCACCTGAAACGAGTCATCGGAAACACTACCCTTACGTTTGAGGAAATGAGTACGGTATTGACCCAGATAGAAGCGTGTCTCAATTCTCGGCCGTTGTCTAAGATTTGCGATGATTCACGGGGTCCTTTGGCTTTAACTCCGGGTCATTTTCTAGTGGGAGAACCTTTGGTTTTAATTCCTGAGAGAAACTACGAATCTACTGGAGTAGGAACTCTTAGAAGATGGCAACTGACTCAGAAAATAGTCCAGGATTTCTGGCGGCGTTGGTCTGAGGAGTATTTAAGGCAGTTTTTACAGAGACACAAGTGGACTGATCATAATCCCGAACCTCAAATAGGTGACTTGGTTTTGGTAAAGGAGGATGACTTGCCACCTTGTAGATGGTTAATGGGTATAGTGGAACAAAAACATCCTGGACTGGATAAAATCACAAGAGTAGTAACACTTCGCACCAAAAATTCTGTAATAAAAAGACCGACATCAAAATTATGTGTTCTTCCGGTCGCAAAATAAAACGAGAAAGATTAAAATATTATACTTTTTTTAGTAGTTGTTAGAATAGAATAATAAGTTTTTTTTGTTTTTTTGTTTTTTATTACCATTGTTTAAGGTGGGCGGTACGTATATTAAGGACACTATGTCCTTGGTGGGCGGTATGTTTATATTTCATTTTATTAATGTTCAAATTATATTATTGTTTACTTAAGTTTATAACAGATGGAGCTATATAAAGACAATCAATTAGTGAACCGCGGTGTAGAGATATTCGCAAAATTATATATAAAGTGTAGAAATGTTATGACAATAAAAATCGGTATACACACATCATTGGCTGTTTATTTCAAATCAGTATTAGTGTTGGTCATCGCCATTATAGACCTTATTCACACTTATTAATGTGTTTTTTAAAAATGTTAATAAACTTGTTCTGAATTAAAAAGGGGAGGAATGGTATGTATTAAATATATTTTATAATAGTATGGTGAGGGTACACTCGAACGGCACCTGTCATATCTACCTACTTTTAATAAATCATTGGTCTCGTATTGCGTGGTTTCATTCAAACATCTTATTATACTAAAATATTAGTATAAGCCACATCCCAACCATTACGTCAGATTTGATAAGTCACAAATCCATGCAAAAGAACACCAATTTCTACCAAGGATGATTCGCGAGGCTATTGGAATTACAAAACATCCTAATTTCAATAGAGAAGATGGGTGGGTACTACCACCAACTCGGTATCCTATAATTAATAAAATTAAATCAAAAACCTAGCGAACCACAGCTAGACAAAAATAATAATAAAAAGCTGAAGGTACTCCAGGTTAGCTATGACATCAAGACTCAGTCCTGTCTGCAATGCTGCCACTATACTGCTCGTGGGAACGCAATGGGGAGTAAGAATTTTTTAACTCGTACCAAAATACGTACGCACGAGGGCGAAATGTGGGCTACGTGAGTGAGCTCTGCCTATCCCTTATATGGGAAAAAGACTTGACTGTGTATATAATTGATAAATGGTCAGCTCGATCGGGGAAGTAGCATGCTCTCACAGAATACCAACACCATAAGCATCACAAGTAGAGGCTTGACGCTTTTGTATGATACATATATACATAGAGTCACGCCTATTTCCCATTGGGATAGGCAGAGACCAAATCTTTCCACTTGCTAAGATAATGGCACACATCTTTGGCTTCTTCTACTTTCATTGGTGTTTTCATACAAGCTCGTCAGCTGTAGGTACTTTTGACGTGGCCTTTCCTTATAGCGACTTCGATCTGATCGTGAAATGTTCGCCTACTTCGCCCTTGCTGGTTTGCCCATTCACAGTTGCTTGTATGACGGATAAAGCGAACAAGGAACCGAGTTACTAGGATCATTCCATCATAATATTTGGTGACCACGAGTTTTTTACGATCGACAGTTAAACAAGTAACGAAGTTACAGTTGACTTTACTGAAGATTTGCTGGTCGGATGAATATAATAATAATAAATCTTTATTGAACACAGAAACATTTTTAACATTTTGTTGAAGTCCTGGCTTCTGAACTAGGAAACCCTGTATGTCAGAAGACAGTTCCCTCCCACTTTAAATGGCTTACTTGCTGTGCACAATACAGACCACAAACAGGAAGAAAAACAAAAAAAAAACTATATGGTGTACAGATTTTCTATATGTATGTGTTTGTGAGTATATGTGTGTACACGCGTTTGTGTGAATGTGAATGCGTGAGAGTGTAAGTGTGTGTTTGTGACATGCACACGTGTATATGTTCGTGTGTGTGATTGTTAGTTATTGTGCGGAAATGGTTGTCTGTTAAGTTGTATTTACTAAAGTTGCTTACACATGACTTAAATTAGGCATTCACAGTTCTCATAATCGTATTCCCTTAACCAATTTAGAAAAGTTTTTTTTTAATTTGGTGACTTTTAAAATTATATAGTTTATGTTTTTTATTAATTGCGTTATATAGGCGCGGCGCTTGGTAATCATAATGCCTTTTTGCTATTGCACTTTTTACGAGTGGAATTGGAAATTTTTGAGTTCTTTTATTTTTTGATTCTAGACTAAGGGGTGTTAAGCTATGATATCTTTGTATGCATTTGAAAATGTATGATTTTCGTATACTGAGGACATTTGATAATTCGTATACTCTAGATGTTGGGTATGTACTCGTATAAGGAAGATGTAATATTAATTTAAGTATCGTTCTTTGGGCTCGCTCAGCTTCGTACGTTTTAGGGGCGCCGCCCCATGAACAAATACAATAGTTTATGATACAATGACATAGGGCACTATATGTTTGAAGCGGTAGTTCTTTCGAAGCAACATTTCTTAGGTTCTTAAAGACTATGATGAGCCGTCTAATTCGTTTAGCTATATTTGATATGTGTGGTTGCCAGTTTAACCTTTCATCAAGTATTACCCCAAGGTATTTTATTGTATCTGTTCGTTTTAATGTTGTGCATTTACACGTTTTCTCTATTCCACTAGATATGTTACACGGATATGTATGCATGGTCACAAAAAAACTATGTGGTGGCTTAGAGATTATGGTTTTATAAAAGCATATGAATTTTGTTTTTGAACAATGAACTGTCAAAAGATTATTTTCTAACCACTTTGTAACCAAACATAGTCCACTTTCAGTATATTGCTGAACAGATTCCCAGTTAGAACCATGGAAGAGAATAACTGTGTCATCTGCAAAAATGAAAAGGTCGGCACTACATATGTTCATTTTGCACAATTCGTTTATGTAAGTCAATAAAAGTGTTGGCCCAAGAATGCTACCTTGCGGGACACCATAATTACATTCAACACTGTCACTGAGGAAATTGTCAACAAGTATTCTTTGATTCCTGTTGGTTAAGTAGTCATGGAACCAAGCATATGCAGTTCCTCTGATACCCATGTGTTCAAGTCGTGAGAGAAGTACTGGCACAGAGACAGTATCAAAAGCCTTCTGTAAGTCCAAGAAAACACATAAGCATTTTTCACCTTTAATGTGTGAATGATGATGAATATGTGCTGGACTGATGGAGACAAAACAAAAAGTACAATTTTGGTCTTGAATTGAAATTTCCAATCACTGTACACTTTCACAAGCACTTGCTGCGTAATAAACTATCAATATTAAACATCATAACTAAAAATATACACAGAAATTACAAAATTCAACTAAAACACCACCGCCATTTTTCGAGCTGGCGCCAAAAGTTCTTGATAATTATTATTATTGTTATTTGAGATGGTTATTCGCCTTCCGTCGATAACCATGACATTCAACAAGTAATTCCCTTAGTCGTATTACGATACCCACAGGAGCAGACAGAGTAGCAATCTTTCTTATGCCACCGTCACACGTCAATTTTTATAGTACTATTAGCGACCCTTCTAAGTGTGAATGTGAAACTTAACGTCACATGTTTTTGTTATCATTAAAAAGTGTCAAACTGAACGTCACTTTTTTATTGAGATTTTAATACAAAAATGCAGAATAACTGGCCCTGAGGTGGTATCTACCTAGACCTGTTTATTAAAAATTGCTTTTTAGAATCGGCGCTAAAATCATCTCAATTACCTTCTTATATCAATTCAAATGTACATTTGTTTTTTGTTCTTCGTTTATATACATCAAACAAAATTGTTGAGATCGTTGCACTTGTCATCGAGGGAAAAGAGGCCTGTATTCGCTACAATAACTCTGTAGAATGAAACGGTGACAAACAGATTGTGACGTTCTCAAGTATTTACCCGAACCATGTTGAGTCTACACAGTCTTGTCTAAAGAACGGTTAATAGTGTTATATTTGGTAGTTGAAAAAGTTCTTAAGCAAGTAAATGTAAACTAAAAACGTATTAGAAATATTGGTGTATTTGTTATATAAAAATAACGCGTATAAATATACGATTAAGTAGCCTATAAATGTCCCACTGCTGAACACAGTCCTGCTCTCATTTCTGAGACGGAGGGAAAGGAGTCCGCCACGCTGCTCCAATGCGGGGTGGCGGTATTTCGCTTTAGAATAGATTTAAATTTACTAAGTCAAGTTAGTTACTAAGTGTGCTTAGCGAAAATAATATTACTTAAATATTTTTATTTTAAAACATGTCTACTGTAGCTCTAGAACTCTAACCCTAGAACTCAAAATCGATTCTTGCGAACTGCCACCGGAGCCGGTTGGTATCAACGCAATGTAGATCTTCACAGCGACTGTGAAATGCCCTTAATCTCTGAATACTTCAGAGAATTATCACGGCGGTTTTTCGAAAAAGCCGCGGTTCATTCAAACCCGCTGGTGGTTAAAGCAGCAAATTACCGACCAAACAGAAACGCGACCGAACGCAAACGTCGCCCGCGAAACGTGCTAGACGACACGGACGTCTCAGCTCTTCCTGACCACGATACTGTCAGTCACGATCCAGGCCACACTGTACACACAGTCAATAGCTTTAATATAACACGCACCACGACGCGCGACCGCCGTAGAGAGCGGCGCGCAATAGTCCACAATCACACCGCGTACACAAGATTCACCCGTGTTCCAGGGCAGTTCCCACCGCCCAGAGTTACCGACACACAAGTCGACAGTCCGAATGAACGCGCGCAGCCTCCTTCGGACGGTCATTAGACGACTTAAAATATTTAAGATTTTCGAAATCGCGAAAGCACGCAGCGAATGCGACACAGTCCGAACTTCAAGGTTTTTGTAGGAGTTTTTATTTATTTATTTATGTTTGGGTGAAACCAAACCTGGCACGCGGGCCCCTGGCCCGCGAGCACAGTGTCCAATGAAGCTGTAAAAGCCGAGAAGGCTAACAGCAATTACATCACCGAAAATATATAAGTACCTAGAACTCAACAGAACTTCGCTTTTTTTGAGAATGTAATTCAAAAAACATACCAACCTACCTTACCTAAAAATTTTCTTTCGTACAAACCTTGTCCTCACGATTACGACCACAACAAAAAAAATCATCCAAATTGGTCGAGCAGTTCTCATGTGATCTTTCATACGTGCGGCAATTAATTTTTATTTACATAAAAGATAGAAGTCAGCAGTAAGACACCCAGTAAATATATAAATATAATGGGCACGGGTTGAAATAAAGGACACGTTGCGGTTTTTATGCCGTGTAGTTGCGGCAAGCATGCCTAAACTAAAGTCATCTAGACAACGATCAGCAGCGTCGTGGTTGCGGAAAAAATCTAGGTGCCGATGATGAATCCTCATCATGATTAATACTAAGAATATTATTTACTTAAAACATTTACAATAGTTGCTGACAGAGGAAGCTCCAAAACACCACTACATTAAAATATTACATTTGAATAGATATGCAAATTTCTGATGCAAATTTCTTAGAATCTACGCTAATAATTTGTTTTTGTTGGATAAAGTGACGGAATGGCGAAACGTTCACCTGAGGGTAAGTGCAAGGTCCGCCCACAACAAATGCTTTGTCACCCAGAATCCACCACACTGCGCCCGTCACCCTGAGACATCAGTTCTTAAGTCTCAAATGCCTAGTGATTACGCTAGCTCCCAGTGCCCTTCAAACCGAAACACAGTAATGCTTGCACGCTACTGCTACACGGCAGAATAACTGGCCCTGGGGTGGTACCTACCTAGACGGATTCCTGCATAGGAATGCTACCACCAGTAATAACGTTTCATTACACTTCTTTGTGTTTCATTTATCCAAGACAAATCATAGGTATAACCCCACCGAATAGGCCTTACTTATTTTTACCTTTTTACACACCTTTAGAATAATGCTTACTTTTGCAGATATTTCGCTTGTACGACGCTCACGTAAACGAGTGATCTTTCGACGAGGTTAACGTAACGAACATGTTCGGGTACGTAAAAAATATTATAACCAACCGTTTATTGTTCATTTAACTCAGTCTACTACATGCCATATTTTTTTACTAATAAAAAATAGTGATCAGTGTGGGTCTAATGAAAGAAACAACAAAAAGAAAGAAAGAAAACATTTATTGCGAAAATACGCCACAGACACAAATACGTGAAATTAGGCATTATTTACAGACATGTTTCTATAAATTGTTTGTCGTGTTCTTTCATGTTTCTTTCTGTTTGTCTGTAAATGATAATAACAAGTTGGTAGGATTCCTATACAGGAATCCGTCTAGGTAGGTACCACTGCGGGGCCAGTTATTCTGCCGTGAAGCAGTATTGTGCAGACATTGCTGTGTTTCGGTCTGAAGAGCACTGCGAGCTAGTGTAATCACTAGGCATATAAGACTTAAGAACTGATGTCTCAATAATCTCAGTAATCAGCAATTTTATTGACACTTGAAATAAACGTGCCATGTGGTAGCGGCTTAAGAGAATCTACCACCCCATCTCATTCCGTGGGTAACGTAAAAGTCAACAGAGGAAAAAATAGAACCAGAAGATAAATAGAAAAATAGAAGCAGCAGCATCTTCCTGGAACATCAGAATAAATAAACAAAATGAGAGCTACAAACTTTTGTGGCAATCTATGGGGGAGGCCTGGCCTATGTTCCGCAGTGGACTAGTGATAGGCTGAAATGATGATGATGATGACGATGCAATAAACGAACGCCGACTATCAAAGCTATCAAAGCAGACTAGAGCATCCTGCCAATTTAGTATTTGGTTTTATTTAATCGATAGTATTTCAGTCTGGTGACAGTTTAAGAGAATCTACCACCCCATTACACCCTTTGGGTGTCGTCGAAATCAACCGAGGGAAAATAAAAACCAGAAGAAGGCAGCAGCATCTTCTTGGAACATCTGAATAAATAAACTGCGTATGCCAACCCGCCTGCCAAGCTTGGCGTCCACGGAAAATCCCCCCAAAATGAGAACTACTAACTTTTGTGGCAATATGGGGGAGGCCTATGTTCAGCAGTGGACTAGAGGTACCATACGCTGAAATGATGATTGTTTACGCGCATCAAAATGCAAAAACCTCTTTGCTGGCGACTTGGACGCATCTCAAGACTCTTCCCTGGACCAGACGGAATATCACGCGTCGCCGACGTCAGTACTCTGAGAGGATGTGTGCGACGCCCCTTGGTTCGCCTCTGCCCTTTGCCGACTGATGAGGAACTGAAGGGTTGAAAGGCCTTTACCTTTCAACGGAGGGGAGGATGTTTACGCGCATCAAATGTTGCTTCATACAATTTTCTGTATGCAAATCGCCAGGCGCAGCTATATTTTAACTGCTATACTTTTTCTTACCACCTACATTACTACTTCAATTTTTACCACGTAACGCAAATGTATTGTGCCACTTTAAACTTGTCAATTTGCTTAGAAACATTACACCGACTACAAGAACGATTCTCGAGTTTCATTTACATCCCCTGAAGCTCAAACAATGATGATGATCTAGTCCGTCTAGGTAGCTACCACCCCAGGGCCAGTTATTCTGCCGTGAAGCAGTAGCGTGTAGACATTACTGTGTTTCGATCTGAAGGGCACTGAGAGCTAGTGTAATCACTGGTCATATGAGACTTAAGAACTTGTGTCTCAAGGTGACGGGCGCAGTGTGGTGCCACTCGTTGTTCTAGGTGACATATCATTTGTTATGGACAGACGTTACACTTACCATCAGGTGAACGTTTTGCTCGTCTCGTCACCTTATCTAATAAAAAAATGTATATAAAACAATATGTGGCAATAAGTATAAGTGGGTTGTAGCGACACATTTTTTTTTTAATTTTGTGTTTAGACTGTTGTTGAAAATGACGACCGCGCGGCCTGTGGTCACAGTGTTCAACTTCTACATCCTTGTCCTGGATTGGAATACCAGCCATTTGTACTTGTTGCTTTTCGGGTCTGGTGTTGTGATTGTCGACGTATTTCCGAAATAGCAACCATTTCAATTTATAAAATTAACCTTATAATTATCATTAAGCAAAAGCGTCAGAAAATTCATTGAAATTGTCGATATTCAATGATAAAAATATTATTAAATTATATTAAAACACAACGTCTAATAAATGTTTACATTAATTTATGTTTGAAATAAGATAATATATGCATTTTATATGGTGTCATGGAATTTGAAACCGCGTCACTCGCGTATTATGAATTTCCAAACAACTATCCGGCCCCAAGCTATCACGGTTTCTTTGAAAAATATATTTGCGATTAGAAGACATTTCGTATTAATATAGCTCTGGCAGCTTACGAACTGTCTAACTTCGTATTTAAACAAAAAAAAAAGTACTTAATTATCCATTAATAGAAACTTCTTGAATCTCCCTGGACTTACAGATATAAAAAGTTAACCTCTTTGTATTTAATTTTTTATGAGAATATTGCGACGTGCCCAGAGTTTCTTGCCGGTTCTTCTCTGAGACGGCCTTAATTTCCGAACCGGTGTAGATTTTGACGTTCATAAGAGCTTTGTACAAGCCTAAATTGAATAAAGACATTTTGACTTTGACAGGGCGGTAAGTGTAGATAAATTTGTATAAGGCATGGTTTTATAAATTGTAAATACTCGTAGTTGACGGCTCGTTTGGCATAGTGGTTGAGCGTTTAGCTTCTGCGCCATGGGCTAAGCGTGGGTTCGATTAGAGCAGTGATGCGCCGATCTCGAGTGGGCCGATCGATGGCGACCGTTTATCATAGTGTATTATATATACATAATATACATATATACATAATATACATATATACATAAATGTAATATCTATGCCACGATACACCCTACTCTCAGATTCGATCCATCGTAGTCTAACAATATTGAGGTAGATCGCCAGCAGTTCAAGTTTGAGCACGCCTGGATTAGAGATTATTTACCGCGTGTTTCGGTGTTTGTTTGTGCAACTTACATTTGTAGAACGCATCATAAATAGGAGAAGGCTCTAATTAGGATAAAGCTTCCGAAAAAAATCTTACATGTTTCTTAATAATTAATATCTTCAATAATTAATACTACAAAGTCCATGTTTTTTTTTATTATTTGATAAATTGACAAGCAAAACGTTCACCTGACGGTAAGAGTGTTTCTGTGTAGCACCACACTGGGCCCGTCATCCTGAGATATAAGTTCTAAGTCTCATATGCCCTGTGATTACGCTAGCTCTCAGTGCCCTTCAGACCGAAATACAGTGATGTTTGCACACTACTGCTTCACGGTAGAATAACTGGCCCTGGGTTGGTACCTACGACTACCTAGATGGATTCCTAGGCATAGGAATCCTACCACCAGTCGCGCCGTACTATGGAAGTTAATTGCTTTTCCAACGCAGGAATCCGTCTAGTGGATATCAACGCAGTGCCAGTTATTCTGCCGTCAAGCAATAGTAGTGCAAACGTTACTGTGTTTCGGTCTGAAGGGCACTAAAAGCTAGTGTAATAACTGAGAACATGAGCTTGAACAAAGTGAGTAAAATCCAATAGTGCACGTCTCATGACGCTCATTTAACGCTTAAGAAAGACAATGGTATTGAGGTTCAAATATTTCGAGTCATTTCCATTTCAGATGAAAATAAGAAAATATAAATTTTCTTAATAACTACAAGTGCTACTTTTGATATGAAATAGAAAACCAGTAGATAAAATTCTGACAGGATAAAAGTAACGCCGGTCGCGATACGTCAATTTTTTCTTAAGTTGTCGTCACCACATCCCTGACAAAATCCGGACGTCCACGTCAATTTTTTTTAACAGTTTTTTTTTAAAGTAGCAATCATCATCATCATCATTTCAGCTTATCACTAGTCCACTGCTGAACATAGGACTCCCCATAGAATACTACAAAAGTGTGTAGCTCTCCTTTTGGCATTTGCCATAGTTGCCACGCTGGGCAGGAGGGTTGGCAATCGCAGTTTATTTATTCGGATGTTCCAGGAAGATGCTGCTGCCCGTCTTCTGGTTTTAATTTTCCCTCTGTCGTCTTTTACGACACCCACGAGATGAGATGGAGTGGTAGATTCTCTTAAGCAGCTACCACACGGCACAAGTAGCAATATTAGATGAGTTTTCAAAATAATTTTAATAAATAAATTAAAGTGTTTTCTTGATATGAGTCTATTTAATTAGCATAAAAGTGCAATATAATTGAATTGCATTTGAAGACTGCCGAGTCGCTTGACCTTCACATGTCGGGTATAAAGCACTGTCTCACGCCGCTTCGCGCCATGAGACATGCAAAAGTGTATCAGGGTGGCAAGAACACTGTGGTGACACAGAAATGTTCTGAGTGACACAGCATTAGTTATGGGGTAGACGTTGCCCTTACCTAGGTGAACGATTTGCTCGAATCTGTCAAATTACTGTTAAAAAAAATTTAAAAAAAATATTTAAGCGACGCTCGCAAGAGCAATGTAATCTAAATTCTGTTTAATCGCTTCCGTACACTCGTTCCACTGGCCAAGTAACCAGTGCTTGGCTCAATTTACTCTGAACTTACGACGAGTGTTTTGTTAGCGCCGTTTACTTTATGGATGAGGTAAACGTGTCGGTAAAGTCAACGAGAATGCTGGTTCGCTTTTAATTTTATTTTCAATGAAGTTTGCAAACATTTATACCAATTTTAAGCGATTTCAATTATCTAAAAATTCACCTTGTACATGAATTATTATTCTAATGACAGTTTTTGAAAAAATGTACATTGCATGGTGTTTTTTATTGTTCCTGAAACGGACGAAACCAGCAAAACGTTCGCCTGATGCAAAGTGCAACGTCTGCCCATAAGAAATGCTGTGTCACTCAAATTTCTATGTGACCACACTGCGCCCGTACCCCTGAGACATCGGTTCTTAAGTATCATATGCCCAATGATGGTTTTCGGTTTGAAGGACACTGAGAGCTAGTGTAATCGCTTGGCATATGAGACTTTAGAACTGATGTCTCAGGGTGACGGGCACAGTGTAGTGCCACACAGAAATGTTCTGGATAACATTCAACCACAACAACATTCACCATGTCAACGATATGCTCGTCTCTTTCTGTTTAGAAAAATACCACAGTTGTTACGAGTAATAATTTTTCAAAATTCTTATTATAAATGGTTTTAAAAATCTTACATCACGAAGCCTTTACATAATTCAGTGGTGCCACAAAGAAGAGCGTTGTACTTATCATCACGCAAACGTTTTACTCGTTTCGTCATTTTCTTTCATAAAATAAATATGGTAACTTATAGAATTTACGTAGAAATAAGATCTTTTGTAAGACTTTATATCGCATCACAAATAAACTCAATTTGACAAAAATAATATGGCGAGACAGCGACATTGGACCGCGGGAGCGCTTTTGGTGCTGCTCGTTTAGAAAAATCATAGAATTGCTTAAAATCTGGTTACTGAAAAATGTATTGATAGAATAAATATAAGTGAATATCTTACTTGTAGGTCTACATTTCCGTGTTTTAAATACATAAAAGTACTTTGACATTTTAAAAACGCCGGTAAAAATAATCTAATTCAATAAAATTCCTCAAACGCAAAACATGACGTAAATTTGATCGTAACGCACCGGGCACTTTGCTTTGACGAGGCAATATGCATTCACTGCACGGTACATTAGTAACGCTTTTATGACAGGATACTACCGTAAAAAAATATTTAATGAAAGTTTTTATTTTTTTTTAATTTAAAAAAATGTTGCCCCGCAGTAGAATTCCTCCCGTAGCGTGGCTGCATTTTGGAGACATACTTGTACATTTCACATTTTTCATTCGAGACCATTTCACATTTTTCATTTAATCGGAGACATACATTGAGATGGGGTGGTAGAATCCATAAACAGATCCGAAAACCAACAGTTTGTGTTTCAACACAAATGTTGACCCCGACTGACTTCGAACCCAGGACCCGCTGTGTAGATGTTTGGTACTCCAACCGCTAGGCAGGCGGTAGTTGCAAAAATGTGGCGGCCTAAGAGAATCTAACACCCCATCACATCCCGTGGGCGTCGTACAAGTCAACCGAGGGAAAATGAAAACCAGGAGATGGCCAGCGGCATCTTCCTGGAACATCTGAATAAGTAAACTGCGTTTGCCAACCCGCCCGCTAAGCGTGGCAACTGTTGCAAACTCCCCTCTAAATGAGAGCCACAAACCTTTGTGGCAATCTATGGGAGAGGCCTGTATTCAGCTGTGGACTGGTGATAGACTGAAGTGATAATAATGATGATGATAGTAAAAGTAAAGTAAAGTTTCAGCCTATAAATGTCCCACTACTGAGCACAGGCCTCCTCTCATTTCTGAGAGGGTTTTGGAGCTAATGAATGAAGAATCCGCCACGCTGCTCCAATGCGGGTTGGCGGACTTCACATGTCTTCGAAATATTTTTAATTTCTCAGACAATCAGGTTTCCTCACGATGTTTTCCTTCACCGCCGAGCACGTGGTAAGTCAGCACTTAAAATTGCAATTAACTATTTTAGTGGTGCCGGCACCGGGAATCGAACCCAGGTCACTCGCGTACTATGAAATTAAAAGCGAGCGCCTAGCCCCTGAGCTACCACGGCATAGTATTGCATTTGAAATTTGCACTTGTCATATCATTTCTCGTGATTTAAATTTGTAGCGGAATTAACATAATCGGAATACTTCCCTTCACTTAAAATGAAAGATTCTGAATTCTCTGGTGTAATTTAGATAATTGCCTAAATTGATTCATGAATAATTTCCTCGTCTCAGCTGAGAGTTAACAGAAGCAGCGAGTTGATAAATTTATCTGAGTCACGAGGTTTCAGCTACGTTCTGGTCCACTTTTTATCTCTTTGTATAATTATTGAATTTTGAGAAAGCACTTAAGATTTTTTTATTGATGATGTTCTCCTAGCCGATTTCGACCACGGAGACTAGAACTCCGACTACTGTCGAGAGCCATCAACTGCGCAGGAGATATTATAGTGCCACAAGTGTACGCGCAAACACAGAGGCACTCACTCGTCCCAACCTTCACGCGTCCAATGCTGATGCGATAAGATCGGAGGTAGGCTAGGATGCAGCGTCAGAAACACGGGGACAAACACAACACAATCAGACCCGAAAATCAACAATTTATGTTTTAGCACAAATGTTGGTTCCGGCTGGGATTCGAACCCAGGACCCGCGGCTTAGAAGTCAGGTACTCTGACAACTAGGCCACGCGGTCGTCGTTTTTTATTGATACACTATGTTAAAAAGCAGTCAATTAATAACTTTAAGAACTTATGTATATGTAGATATGTATGTATGTATATATAGTTTAATATGTATGTATTGGTATAAAATATTTTATTTAGTATTATATATTTTTTCTTTTATAACGTTAGCCTATCATATGTTCATCTCTGCTTAGCCTTACAGTTGACTGTGAGAGAATGCCTTCAGTCATTAAGTCCTCCTTATGTAAAATTTCAGTACATAGAAGCTTAAATAAATAATCAATAGACAATTACTTCCTCTAATCCTTAAAGGAAGTAATTGATTAGATTAGATTAGATTAGCAAGCTGAAGTGGCAATGGGCCGGCCATATAGCTCGGAGAACCGATAACCGTTCGGGAAGAAAGGTTCTCGAGTGACAACCTCGTACCGGCAAACGCAGTGTAGGGCGACCCCCCACTAGATGGAGCGACGACCTACACGGTTTTGCAGGAAGTCGATGGATGCAGGTGGCTCAGGACCGTGTTTTGTGGCAATCTATGGGGGAGAGGCCTATGTTCAACAGTGGACTATGAAAGGCTGAAATGATGATGATTACTTCCGTTTGAAACTGTGTTTAAAGAAATACCGTTTAGTAAAAATATATTTTATAAGAAAAAAAATTAATATAAATTATTAAAATAATGATTTGATAAAGCTAAGAAAACGTTAGGCTAAGTGAACCGAACCTTTTATCTCTTGTCTTGATGGGCCTAATACCATACCCGTGGAGTAAAAGCGACGACAGTTCTACGTTCCAATAATTTTTAATACGTACCAAACTTTTTTTTTATTGAATAAATTGACCAAACGAGCAAATTTTTCTCCTGGTGGTGAGTGCAACGTCTGCCCATAAGAAAAGCTGTGTCACCCAAAACATTTGTGTGACACCACACTGCGCCCGTCACCCTGAGAGATCAGTTCTTAAGTCTCATATGCCCAGTGATTACGCTAGCTCTCTGCTTCACGGTAGAATAACTGGCCCCAGGTACCTACCTAGACGGATTTCTGCATAGGAATCCTACCACCAGTGAACTTAATTCAAAATGTATACTAATGAAAACGTTATATATTTATCTATTCATTCATATATATCCCAACCAGACGAGAAATCTGTATGAATACCCCGCAATAATAATGATATCGGAAAAAGTTGGATAAAATCTTCACAGAAATGATTGTGTTACTTCCTTCGTTTGTTTGCATTCGTGCTATAGAATTTCTGTATTGTTCGTGGAATGTAAAAATGTACATCGTAGAATTTATGGTTGAATCACATTCCGCGATGGAAAAAAAATCTGCTTTTAAATAATAATGACGTAGGAGAACATACAATACATTCAGCACATGAGCGAGCATTTACATTAATGATCGCAAAATAAATGAAAATAAACTGAAACCTACAAATACGAGTACAATGCACGACGCTATTTGTTTTTCCTTCCTTGTGCTCTCTTTGCAAGAATTTATCGTCATTATGACCGTGTGGTGGCGGCTTAAGAGATTCTACCGCCCCATCTCTTCCCGTGGGTGTCGTAAAAGTCGACAGAGGGAAAATTAAAACCAGGATATGGGCAGCAGCATCTTCCTGGAACATCTGAATAAACTGCGGTTGCCAACCCGTCTGCCAAGCGTGGCAACTATGGCAAAATCCCCCCAAAATGAGAGCTACTAACTTTTGTGGCAATCTATGGGGGAGGGCTATGTTCAGCGGTGGACTAGTGATAGGCTGAAATGATGATTTTGATGATGAATCATTCAAGGCTACTTACGGACTGTATTCTCGATGGTTGATATCATCAAAGTTAGTTTGGTTCAGTGCTTGCTTTGCTATGCCTGGCGTGTGAACAGACGGATTAGATTCAGCAGGATTCCTCTGCTTGTTCTCATTTTTGCAACATTACAACGTAGTACCTAAGATTCGTTAAAGTTTTTTTTTTGAGATGGACGGGCGCAGTATGGTGCCAGTCATTTATACCCAGTAATTACACTGAATTCAGTGCCTTTCACGTCGCAACAAAACGGTGTTTACACACCAATGCTCGAAGGCAGAATATCTAGGACTACATTTGTTTTCGACTAACCAAGGCGTATTCCTGCATAGGAATCCTACCACCAGGGAATAAATATTATGTATTTATTGCTTACTACCTGATACCCGCGACTTTGTCCGCGTAGAAGCAGGATTTTTATATGTCCTGTGAGAACAATATGATTTTCCGGGATAGAAATTATTTATTAACCATACATACATACATACCCGTTGGTTGCGGGTACTTTCGACGTGGCCTTGTCTTAAAACGACTTCAACCTGATCGTGATACGTTCGCCTACGTCGACCCTTACCGGCTTGCCCATTCAAACTCGCCTCATAAATCTGTTTCGTCAATCTTCTTTCATAAATTCTCTCTAGGTGTCCAAATCATTTAAGCATTCCTTTCTCTTTGTCACTACATCTTCTACCACACCGCAACGTTCCCTAATCACGTTGTTCCTCACTTTATCAAATTCATCAAAGTCACTCCAGCTTATTTTTAGCAATTTTTTTTCTACAGCATTTATCTTACTTTCGTGCTTCTTCTGCCAGACTCATCATTATTCGGCCACTACTCCTCTATGTACTGCTTCGTGCTAATCGTGCCTTATTAGAAGCGTTCTGGCTACACTTAAAGGTATGCAGGTCTCATACACTTGATTTCCTGCCAAAACTCTTCGCTCAATATTAACTATACCAATATTATAATTATTATAACTATTACAACTCTAGAATTTTAAAGTAGCGGTTAACACTACCAAATTATATGGACAATAACTCAAAAATTAAGAAAAAATTACTAAAGATAAATAAAAATGGGAAAGGAAGGTATAAAGCCAATAAACTATATTGGCAAACTCATTTGCAAGCTCGGAATGAATAAATATTCAAAGAGTTGCCGCTTTGATGTTTTATTTATGGCTGTAGAGATGCTAATTTCGTAGCAGCTATTGTTTTTTTCAGTATTTTTTAGAGACTGTTTATGATTTTTTAACCATCTAGTGGTAATAAAAACATTAGAGGACAAATGATGAACTCGTGGCCCAGTGGTCAGAGGATCTGACTACAACGCCGCGTGTTCTCGGTTCGAATCAAAGCAAAAGTTAGTGCAAAAACACAATACTTGATCTGGTTGTATCGCGGAAGCGTTAACTTATCCTGGAAAATCATATTGTTCCTGCTTCTACGCGGTGGTGTAGAATTTAATCACTGGTGGTAGGATTCCTATGCAGGAATACGCCTTGGTAAGTCTGAAACCAATGTAGTCCCAGTTATTCTTCCTTGGTGTGTAAACACCGATTAGTTGCGATGTGAAAGGCACTGAATTCAATGTAATTACTGGGTATAAGAGACTTAAGAATTGATGTACTCGTATAAAGGTGATTGGGTGGGGTAGGTTAGGACAAGTTAGTGATTCAACACCCCAATGGGTTTTCGCCTTCTCGTGGCGGGGGGCTTAGTAACCGTGGCTTTAACAAATGGTGTGTCATCTACAACATTTCTGCGTGGCTCCACATTGCGCCTGTCACCCTGAGATATCAGTTCGTAAATCTCGTGTGCGCAGTGATTACACTAGCTCTACTAGTGTCTTACTGCTGAACACAGGCCTCCTCTCATTTTCGAGAGGGTTTTTGGAGCTGGGAAGAGTCCGCCACGCTGCTCTAATGCTGGTTGGCGAACTTTACATGTCCTCGAAATATTTATTATATCCCAGACATGCAGGCTTCATCTCGATGTTTTCCTTCACCGCCGAGCACGTGGTAACTCAGCACTGCCGGCACCACTAAAATTGTTAATTGCAATTTTAATATAGTTAAATCCATTATAATGAACGATAGTAAGTTATTTTGCTAAGATCCGCGTGCAAAATATGAAACGGTGTATATTACCTAGTTTTTTTTTTGAAGAGCACCGCCCGCCCTCCCTCAGTCGCATGCACGAGCAAACTAACACCGCCACCAGATAACACCAATCACTACAATAACTGTCATAGACTCTACGACTCTTGATAATGCCTCGTTTTTGGGCGAAACACGTGTCGTGTTCTCGACTTCAGTGGTGTATATTACCTAGTGGTAGTATTGTAGTGGTTGGCGGAGTGTATCTGGAGGCGGTTCCTGGTGATCTTCAAAATAATAGGTAATATACACCATTTTCCATTTTGCCTACGGATCTTAGCAAATTAAGTTACTTTCCTTCATTAATTGCAAACACACAGAAACACAAATGCTGTGTCACACAGAAATTTTCTGGGTGACACAGCATTTGTTATGGGCAGACGTTGCACTTACCAGCGTTTTGCTCGTTTTATAACTATATTAAATAAAAATCAACTAATATCAGATTTCGACGACCGCGTGGCCAAGTGGTTAGCGTACCTGACTTCTACGCTGCGGGTCGTGGGTTCGAATCCCAGGCGGAGCCAACATTTGCGCAAAACACAAATTGTTGGTTTTGATTTCGGATCTGGTTATGTTGTGCGTGTGAAATATATGTCTGTAAACCGCACCCACTATTCAGGGGAATCCTACTGTGGAGGCTTTTAATAAGAAATAAAATACAATTAATTTAGTAATGTATTATTCAAATATGATGATACACTACTAAGACCCGATTTCACCGATCGGTTTGGAAACCACGTTTAATAAACCTACGTTTTACTTAACTGACTTCAAATGTATCATTTGATCTCGGTTTTCGTCTAACCGATTTCACCAACTCCATTTTGATCGCGTTTAGAAAAACGAAGTTTACATGAAATTTCGAGACAATCTAAAACATAATACGAATAAAAAAAAATTCTTTGTGTTTACATATTTGTGCAATTGACAATGACAGCTCTCTAAACGCGTTTAAAGAGCTGAACGTCTAAAATTGGGCGTTCTGAATATTAATCGCGTTTAGCTTTAACTGCGTTAATTTGTGTCCGTAGCATTGAACTCAGTTAAACGCTTAAACTTCGTTTAGCTTGAACTGATCGGGTTTATTTTCAACGGTGAAATTTTTTCAAAAGCGGCCCCATAGAAAGTGGAGTTGGATGAGCCCGGACGGTTCCACCAAAAATGAGATCGACTTCATCATGACGACCGAACGACAGCTGTTCAATGACGTCTCTGTGATCGCTAGGGTGAAAATCGGCAGTGATCACCGAATGGTAAGAGGCACATTGAACCTCAATGTAAAGCTGGAGAGGTCTTGTCTGGTGAAGTCCACGCTCCGTCCATCTCGTGCCCTTATCTAAAACCCCAAGAGCTACCAGCTCGAATTGCATAATCGCTTTCAGTGCCTAGATGATTGCTTTACAGTGGACGATTTGAACGAGAGGCTCGTGGAAACTGTCCAGGCGGTGGGGGCAAAGTTTTGCAGACCCGCCGCAAAAACAAGATCCAGAAGCTCTCCGATCACACTTTCAGTCTCATGGAGGTCAGGCGTGAAATGAAGCTACAGTCCTCAACTGACGCGTCAGCATATCGGCAACGTAACAGACAGATCTCCCAATATGTGCGACGAGACCTACGCAACTTCAATACGCTTCGTATTGAAGAAGCGATAGAGCCATGAAACCATGGCTCCAAGGTCTTTGCCAGGGATCTGTCTGCCGGGAAGAGCCAACTGACAAAGTTGAGGACCGAGAGCGGTAGCGTCATTTCCGCTGGACCAGAGATTATGAGTGAGATCGAGAGATTCTATAGGCAGCTGTACACATCGTCGTTGGAGCCACATACAAGTGTGAGTTACGACCCAAGAGCCAAACTCGTCCGACACTATCCCGACGATATCCCGGACGTCAGTCTGAGCGAGATTGGTATGGCTCTCAAACAGCTCAAGAATGGCAAAGCGCCCGGTGAGGACGGAAAACCGGTACTTTTAGTCCTTCAGAGGCTCTTTAATTCCGTCATCCACGGCGGCGCTACGCCGGAAGCGTGGAGCAGAAGCGTGGTTGACCTGTTCTTCAAGAAGGGCAATAATGCCCTCTTTAAGAACTATAGACCGATATCGCTTCTGAACCGCGTCTATATGCTGTTTTCGAGAGTCATGACGAATCGTTTCGCAAGCAGACTCGACGACTTCCAGCCTCCCGAACAAGCCGGATTCCGAAAAGGCTTTAGTACCATAGACCACATACATATCCTTCGCCAGATTGTACAAAAGACCGACGGCGGTGCTACAGTCGCTTCAGCGGTGCCAAGTTGACTGTCGGTATATCGAAGTGCTGCAGTGTTTGTACAATAACGCTACGATGGCTATCCGAGTACAGAACCAGAGTACGAAACCGATCCAATTGCAGAAAGGTTTAAGACAAGGCGATGTCATATCCCCGAAACTCTTCACCGCTGCATTGGAAGATGTCTTCAAGCTACTGAACTGGAAAGGATACGGCATTAACATCAATGGCGAATAGACATAGACAGAGACATAGACATAGATATAGACTTTATTCGACGTACACAATACAGAAACCACACAGAAAATGCAAATAAAAAAAATAAAAAATCCAGTACACTAATAAAAAGAAACAAACAAGATTTGTAAAACACTGGAAACAAAAGTGACGCTGTATTGTGAAGTCGAAAGCGACTCCACTCAGCAAAGAATGCTGCGGAAAGACCGCAGCGCTGGTTACAATACATCACTCACCTTCGATTTGCCGACGACATAGTCATAATGGCAGAATCGCTGGAGGAGCTTGGCACTATGCTCAATGACCTTAATAGTGTCTCCCAACGGGTAGGTCTTAAGATGAACATGGACAAGACGAAGATCGTGTCTAGCGTCCATGTCACACCTGTAACGGTTGTTGTTGGGAAAACTACGCTCGAAGTTGTTGACGAATATGTATACCTAGGACAGATTTCCGACTAGGTAGGTCCAACCTACCAAGAGGTCAATCGACGGATCCAAATCGGCTGGGCAGCGTTCGGGAAACTACGTCAGATCTTCTCGTCGAGTATACCTCAATTTCTCAAAAGCAAAGTTTACAACAAGTGCGTGTTGTCAGTAATGACATACGGAACCGAGACGTGGTCCTTCACTGTGGGCCGCTTGAGGAAGCTCAGAGTCGCTCAGCGAGCTATGGAAAGTGCTATGCTCGGAGTTTCTCTGCGTGATAAAATCCGTAACGATGATATCCGCAGCAGGACTAAAGTAACCGACATAGCCCTAAGGATTAGCAAGCAGAAGTGGCAATGGGCCGGCCATATAGCCCGTAGAACCGATAACTGATGGGGAAAAAAGGTTCTAGAGTGGCAACCTCGTACCGGCAACCGGCGCCCCCTCACTAGATGGAGCGACGACCTGCGCGATTTTGCGGGAAGTCGATGGATGCAGGTGGCACAGGACCGTGCTTTGTGGCAATCTATGGGGGAGGCCTATGTTCAACAGTGGACTAAGATAGGCTGAAATGATGATGATGATACGACAGACGTTGTCCTGCTTTTTCCGGTAGAAGTTTCATTTCTGAATGATATTTAAGTATGAAACTTTATATGTATTATAAATTATATATAATATATATATATATATATATATATATATATATCATATGGTAGATGCAAATGACATTCTAAATAATTTTAAAACTATTGATTGTAAGAGAACCGCTGATCGGCGTATGTCTGTTGAAGTTAGTGCGTCTATTATAGATATAATTGCACCTAAATTAGCCATAATTTTTAATTCCGGTATTGAATTTAGTGTTTTCTGATTTAAAGAAACATAGTAAAAATATATCTTTATTTAAATGTGGTAGTACATCGGACCCTGCTAACTTTAAACCTATTTCCGTACTACCAACATTAAGTAAAATTTTTGAAAAAATTGTACTTAATCAAATTTTAAAACATTTTAATTTACTTAAATTGTTTCACAAAAACCAGTTTGGGTTTACAAGGGGTCGTTCTACAACCGATGCAGGTGTTGAACTTATTAAGAATATATTTGATGCCTGGGAGAGTTCACAGGATGCTTTGGGTGTTTTCTGTGATCTTTCCAAGGCCTTCGATTGTGTTGATCATGAAACACTTATCAGGAAACTGCATCATTACGGTATAAGAAATTCTGCACATAAACTTCTAACATCATATTTGAGCAATAGAACACAGAAAGTAGTTATCAATAGTACGAGTTCTTCCGGATCAGCAGTATCTATGGTGTCCCGTAGGGTTCGATTCTCGGCCCATTTCTATTTCTTATTTACATTAATGACTTACCTTACCTAATAGGGGACAACCATGATATAGTGTTATTTGCTGATGATACATCTTTGATTTTTAATATAAAACGTCAACTTTTATTATAAGACGAGGTGAATAATGCTATTTTAAAATTAGTACATTGGTTTAACGTTAACAATTTGCTTTTAAACGGCAATAAAACAAAATGTATTAAATTCACAACACCAAATGTTAATGAAATTAGATGTAAATGTGCTTGTCAATGTGGAAGAGTTGAACCTTGTGGATACTACCGCCTTTCTTGGAATAACTCTTGACGCAAAACTTCAATGGAGCCCCCATATATCTAAACTAGCTAGTAGACTCTGTAGCTGTAAAAAAAATTAGGAATTTGACTAATGTTGAAACTGCTAGATTAGTTTATTTTAGTTATTTTCATAGCATAATGTCTTATGGTATTTTGCTATGTGGAAATGCGACTGATAAAGAAGCGATTTTTGTTTTGCAAAAGAGGGCTGTAAGAGCTATTTATAATCTTGGCTCTAAAGTTTCTCTAAATTGAAAGAAATTAATATCTTAACCTTAGCCTCTCAATATACTCGTATATTTGAAAACGTTTTGTATGTACACAAGAACATAAATCAGTTTATGTCAATTATGCCAGCGGAATATGCAGAACTACTAAGACATTGCCTTACATATGGCTATCTATTGTGGAAGGAACAGTACTACAAGCAAGTGGATGGTGTGGCGATGGGCTCCCCAGTATCTCCCATTGTCGCCGACATCTTCATGGAAGACTTTGAGGAGAGAGCTCTCCGTACTTCTCCAGTAAATCCAAGATTCTACAAGCGGTATGTAGATGATACTTTCACAATTTTTCCATCAGATAAAGTAACTGCATTTCTAGACAACCTTAACTCCCTAAACTCTAAAATTCAATTTACAATAAAGTTAGAGGCAAATAACTCTTTAGCTTTTCTAGATGTTTTAGTAATTCGGAATCCTAATAACACCTTGAGTCACACTGTGTATAGGAAAAAGACCCATACTAACAGATATTTAAACGGTGAATCTCACCATCATCCATCACAGTTAGCTACCGTGGGTAAATCTTTGTTGCAGAGAGCACGAGGAATCTGTGACAGGAAACACCTGGCCGCCGAGCTTCAGCATGTCAAGCAAGTTTTGCACGACAACAAGCTTCGGGTTCCGCGCCTACGTCGCAGTGACCGAGTGAAACCGGCCACAGTCAAGCGTGTACCTGCTATTCTACTTTATGTCAGAGGAGTCACGGACAAGATTGGCTATATCTTGAAGCGGGCTTCCATAAAAACATTCTTCAAGCCGCCGAAGAAGATAAGTCAGTTTTTACCATCTGTCAAGTGTAACATCCCTCTACAAGACGCAGGAGTATACAAGCTGGATTGTGAATGTGGTCTCTCTTACATAGGCCAAACAAAAAGATCGATAAAAACCCGCGTAAAAGAACACATAGCTGACGTGAAGCATCGTCGTTCTAGGAAGACTGCAGTCTGTGACCATGTTCTGGATCATCCCAACCATTACATCAGATTTGATAAACCACAGAGCCTTGCAAAAGAACACAGATTCCTGCCAAGGATGATTCGCGAGGCTATTGAAATCAAAAAAACATCCTAATTTCAATAGAGAAGATGGTTGGGTATTACCACCTGCTTGGGATCCAATAATAAACAAAATTAAATAAAAAACCAAGGATACCACTGCAAGACTTCAAGACACAGTTAGCTCTTTCTGCGTAGATCGGACCAAAAATAATAATTAAAAGCTGAAGGTACCCCAGGTTAACTATGACATCAGGACATCTGTCACCTCAGTCCTCCCGTGACCATGGGTGCTGTAAAGCACTCGAAACGTCGGGTTATAAATAGTAAAAAAATTAAACGCGATAAAATCCGTAAAATTAGTTTCATTTAAATGAGTAGTGTTCGCGTAAATATAAGAAATCATTATAAAAAAAACAATGACTTTCATTAAGTATTATGTAAATAATCTATATTCAATAGAAAAAAATCTATATACGGTGTAAAAGAGTCGACCACAGCGCCGCCTATCGGGACTAAATTTTGTCATTTTATTTAATGCCATTATACCAACATATTTAGGGGCTATGAAATATATGGTTATACATATATAGAATTGTTAATAACTTGACTACAGCGCTAATAATCGCATCCTAGCGGTACCATTGTCTCGACAAAACAATCATATTGTGTGAATATGATCTCAATCAAACAAGTTGTTCAGAAGTTACACAGTCACTAACACACAAACGATTATATATAATTTATATTCTATTATATTGATCCACACTTAATATTACAAATTCTAAAGTTACTCTCTGTCTGTCTGTTACCCTTTCACGGTTCAACCGTTAAACCGATCTTGACGAAATTCGGCGCCGAGATAGCTTGTGACCTAGAAACTCTGGTAGTAAGATTCCTATGCAGGTATCCGTCTAGGTAGGTACCACCCCAGGGCCAGTTATTCTGCCGTGAAGCAGTAGTGTATGGACATTACTGTGTTTCGATCTGAAGGGCACTGAGAGCTAGTGTAATCACTGGGCATATGACACTTAAGAACTGATGTCCCAAGGTGACGGGCGCAGTGTAATGCCACTCGTTGTTCTGGGTGACACATTATTTGTTATGGGCAGACGTTGCACTTACTATCAGGTGAACGTTTTGCTCGTCTCGTCACTTTATCCAATAAAAAAACGGACGTAGGATTTATATTCCGGAATATCAATGAGTTCTCACGGTATGAATAGAAATGAAATTTAAATCCTTTATTTTTAGACGTTATAAATTTCGTTTGACAAACGTCATTTCAATTTTAAAATCTACGACTAAAGTCTATAGTTAAGAGTGAAACTATTGTCTTCTAATTGCCGGTTATTGCATTTTCTTCACTGTTCGCTGTAGTACTAGTCGGAACATTTAGCCATTCACTGAGGGCTTTAGCCAGCAACCTCATTGTAGTAGTCAAAGCGAACACGATCCGTCTGCCGTTGATTCCTTTGTGTGGAACGATTGTAGAGATCGTAAAATGTACAGAACGTCTTCTATTGATAAAGCTTATCTGACACGGGGTTTTATGCCCTGTGCGATTAATTGAATGAAATTCCAGAATTGTTCTTATATTTACGATTACTATTACACCATTGATTAGTAAAAGAAAATGATAAACGGATTGTCTGCTATTTGTTTAATTTAATAAAGTGATGGGACGTTCACCTGATGGTAAGTGCAATGTCTGCCCATAACAGATACTGTGTTACTCAGAATATTTCTGTATAGCACCACACTGCGCCCGTCACCTTGAGAAATCAGTTCTTAAGTCTATATGACCAGTGATTACGCTCCACGTCCATACGCCCGATTATTACACTAGCTATCAGTGCCCTTTAGACCGGAACACAGAACTTTTACACACTACTACTCCACGGCAGAATAACTGGCCCCGGGGTCGTACCTACCTAGACGGATTCCTGCATAGGACTCCTACCACCAGTTGTTTGCGTTTACAGGTTACTACTGCGAAAAGATACATGTGACTCACGTCGCTGTCTCGCCGCTATTAATTATTGATGTCCTTAGCCCTTTAGGCCGAAATACAATAATATTTACAGAGTAACTGGCCCTGTGGTGGCACCTACCTAGACCCAACCACCAGCCCTCTTGCAGTAGCGTGCCCAAGTAAACTTACCAACTTACCATCAAATCAATGACTTGCTGGCGTCGACACTTACATCCAAAAACAAATTGAAAGGACAACTATAACCAATGTCCGCCTCTCACATTGGAGCAGCAAGGCGGACTCTTCCCAGGTTCAAAACTCTTTCCAAAGTGCTCAGCAGTGGGACATTTATATGCTGTTACAATAACCAACGTTAATTATATATTTTTTTCTATCATTAATTATATTGATATTAAATAACCAAACTTAAAATTCCATCGTCACCACCTTGATGGTTGGCATTCCACCACAGTGCGTTTTTCGCGGAATTTACTGCCACCTACTTGCACTTTATGTAATGTGCTGCCGTCAGCGGTTTTTCCGGACCGATACGACTTAGGGACCTTCAAGAAAAGAGCCTATTCCTTTCTCAAAGACCGGCAACGCATCTGCTATTCCTCTGGTATTGTAGGTGTTCATGGGCGGCGGTGATCACTTACCATCACGTAAGCCACCTTCTCGTCCTGCCCCCTTATTATATTAAAAAAACTTATTACTGTGTAATGTGATAGACAGAATAGCAATTATTAAAATAAAAAATAATTTCTGAAATAACATGAACGCAAAAGTAAACTAACTTGCGGACAATACGGGGAGTGAGGGCACAGACGATATACGACTTTATCTCTCATCTATCATTGTGACAGAGACACCGGCGAAGGTCCTAACCCGCCTCCTGCCGTTCCCGACCGAAATCACGTCGCTTAATAGTCTTGTCGGTTGTGTTGTCGTGCTAATGACTTGTACATTCCTTAGTCATCATCTCGAAGACATTAATGCTGATGATGTCCTTCTTGTCGATTTTCGACCGTGCGGGAGATTTTTCGGCGTAAGAAATATAAATCTCGTTGTCGAGGTACATGACTTCTACGCCGCAGTTGTGGGTTCGAATCCCAGCCGAAGCCAAAACTTGATCAAAAAACATGAATTGTTGGTTTTCGGGTCTGGTTGTGTTGTGCATGTGAAATTTTATATCTGTAAAATGTACCAACGATACAGGAGAAATCCTACTGTGTGGTTTCGTTTTTTTAAGAAAAGTATTATGGTTCAATATAGTTAATAGAATCAGGCGTTACTTTGCGGAAATCCATTATAATGAAGAAAAGTAAGTTACTTTGCTAAGATCCGCATGCAAAATATAAAAATGGTGTATATTACCTAGTTTTTTGAAGTGCACCACCCGCCCTCCCTCAGTAGCGTGCACAAGCAAACTAACACCGCCACCAGGAACCGCCACCAGGTACCCTCCACCAACCACTACAATACCACCACTAGATAATATACACCACTGAAGTCGAGAACACGACACGTGTTTCGCCCCAAAACGATGCATTATCAAGCGTAATAGACTCTACGACAGACGGCCGCCGAGTGAGCGGCGCGGTCAAAGAGCTGCCTATTTATACTACAGGTGACGCAAACGGCCCCCACCTACGACATTGCGATTACAATATCGTGATAGCGACCGCTTGCTCACACAATCCACCACCCGAATTACATAAGCAGCCGTTTACGACCGAATTGATAGCAAACGACTACTTCGAGTATATTTAAACTTTAAGTACTGGATTTAAAGATATTTAAAAGTGGTGAATTCGAGACGTTTGTTTGTTCATGCTGGAACAATTAGAAATAATTAAAAATAAAAATAATAACATTACACTGCTGAATGTAATCGCAATGTCGTAGGTGGGGGCCGTTTGCGTCACCTGTAGTATAAATAGGCAGCTCTTTGACCGCGCCGCTCACTCGGCAGGCCGTCTGTCGTAGAGTCTATTACGCTTGATAATGCCTCGTTTTGGGGCGAAACACGTGTCGTGTTCTCGACTTCAGTGGTGTATATTATCTAGTGGTGGTATTGTAGTGGTTGGTGGAGGGTACCTGGTGGCGGTTCCTGGTGGCGGTGTTAGTTTGCTTGTGCACGCTACTGAGGGAGGGCGGGTGGTGCACTTCAAAAAACTAGGTAATATACACCATTTTTATATTTTGCATGCGGATCTTAGCACAGTAACTTACTTTTCTTCATTATTATGGTTCAGGAATATGCTGCTGCCCATCTCTATGCTGCTGCCAATCTCGAAGTGAAGTGAATGTTCTCCTGGCCGATTTTCGACCACGGCGATACCTACCGATTATTGTCGGAAGTTATCAACTGCGCAGGAGATATTATAGTGCCACAAGTGTACGCGCAAACTCAAATCACTCGTCTTGATCTACCCGTGCCCGGTAACGCTTATGCGGTAAATTCGGAGTTGGACTAGAATGCAGTGTCGGAGAAACCGTAAAGATCAAAACAGCCAGATCCGAAATAAAACTATGTGTTTTTAACCGACGAAAAACTGGAGGAGCTTAGCAAGTCGACCCGTATTATTTTCATTTATTGGAAAAAGTAACGAAACGATAAAAACGTTCACCTGTTGGTAAGTGCAACGTCTGCCCATAAAAAATGTGTCACCCAGAACATCAGTTCTTTAGTCTCATATGACCAGTGATTACACTAGCTCTCAGTGCCCTTCAAACTGAAACACAGAAATGTTTACACACTATTGCTTCACGGCAAAATAACTGGTCTTGTGGTGGTACTTACCTGGACGGATTCCTGCTTAGGATCCTACCACCAGTATATTAAATAAATTTATAAAGGCATTGACAATAAAACCGTGTGGTGGCGGCTTAAGAGAATCTATCACCCCATCTCATCCCGCTGGTGTCGTAAAAGTCGACAGAGGAAAAACAAAGGTAGCTCCATTTGGGGGGGGGGGGGACGTTACCATAGTTGCCACCCTCGGCCGGCGGGTTGGCAACCGCAGTATATTTATTCAGATGTTCCACGAAGATGGGCATCTTCTGGAATACTCCACATCTGATTTTGTTGTGATTACTTTTGTTTTTCTGACATCTGACATTAAATACATGTTAACCATTTTTCTTTATTAAGTTTTATGAAATGTTTTATGTTTTGTAATAAGTTAAGTTTTTCTTATTTTTTATGTTTTTTCATTCATTGTTAAGTTATTTATTGTTAAGTTCAATCCTTCAATTACCATATGATTCGGTCATGGTGGGCGGTACAGGCTTATTAAGGAAATTTTCAATAAATGTCCTTGGTGGGCGGTATGTTTAAGAACAATCATTTGTCATTAATGTCAACAAGATAATGCAATTGAGAAAATTTAAATGAAGATGGCGCTAGTTGCATTTTGCTTCACGATAACATTTGACTATTGTGAAGGTATAAGGGCAAGGATAATATTTTCAAATATAAGTTTACGATACGTATCAAAGCGTTTTATTTTACCTGTTACGTCATCTTTAGAGCAGCTTCGAGGAACAACTGGTGACCGGCCCAGTGTGGTGGTTATTATGGGAGACGTTTCACTTTTTGGTGAACGTTTTGCTCGTTACATCACTCTTTCCAATAAAAAAAAATTAAGCTCAATTGGTTGGAGGAAACTTGTCTAAAATTCAATTGTAAAATTTCAACTTTACATAGATGCATTGGAAGTAAAATAAAAGCTTGTAAAAAAGGAATTTAGTTTTGTGGTAACTCAAAGGCCCGGGGCTCGCCTTAAAATACATAGTAACGCGAGTTACCTGCGTCCTACCCTGGTTCCGACACTTAAAAAATAAGAAGGGAAATATCGTCAGGAAACCTGCATGTCTGATCAATAAAAAAAATCTAAGACATCTGAAGTCCGCCAACCCGCATTGGAGCAGCGAGGCAGACTCTTCCCGGCTTAAAAACCTCATTTGTAGGACATTTATAGACTGTTACTCTATAGTAGACTATCGATATTGTGTTCGACAGTACGAGATTCCTGTTTATTCCTTTTTTTTCTCCAACATCTTAAAATATTGGGTACCTTTATCCCTCTTTTTCTATATTTGAAGAAAGTGAACATAAACGTGCAGTGTGATAGCGGCATGAGAATCTACCACCTCATCTCAACCCGTGGTGTCAAGAATTGATGATCTGACCATCAAAAGCATACGCCGATGATCTGGTTATGTAAGTATCATAGGATGAGTTGCAGGTGATGGTTAATGTAATGCACGATGCTCTAAAAACCAAGGGAATGAAAATAAATGTAGATAAGACGAAAGTAATGGTTTTAGAAAGATAAGAAAGTATGACGTATTGCAGAGTTATAATTGAAGTGGAACAAGTGAAAGATTATGTAAGCTTGGGTTAAAAATTTACGAGAGACGGAAAGTACGACAGTGATTTTAAGCGAAGAGTGTAGACAGGAAAAAAAAGTATATGGGGCCCTGCATAACTTTATGTATAGCCAGAACGTATCTAAAAAGGCACGACTGGCTGTACATAGAGGATTACTGGTCCCCCCCATACTTATGTATGATAGTGAATGTTGGGTGTGGCAGAAGAAGCATGAAAATAAGATAAATGCTGTGAAAATGAAAAGTTTTTTAACAAGGCTTTTTTGGCAACAATCTTATTAGATGGAAAGTAAGGATAATGCTTCATTAGGATTTTGTCATTAATAAATTGAAAAAAAAGTTTCATCGTGAAAAATTACGCCTGTACATCTGTTCATTCAGCTACAAGCGTCGACTTGCCCGCAGCCGTCTTCGTATTTTCATAATGTCATTAATTATCGGAAACTCTCTAACAAAATTTTCGTAAAAAAGTAAAACAAAAGATTTGGGTCATCTTTAATTTCAACGGAAAAAAAACAGGACTACAGTTTAGTAGGGGAAAAAATTTGACTCATAGTGTGATCTATTAAGAAGTACTCTGAAAAATGCGAGCAGGCTGGCTCAGCAGCGGTACATACACTGGTGGTAGTATTCCTATGCAGGAATACGTCTAGGTAGCTACCACCCCAGGGGTAGTTATTTTGCTGTGAATCAGTAGTGTGCAAACATTACTGTGTTCCAGTCTGAAGGGCACTGAGAGCTAGTGTAATCACTGCCTTTATTAGAATTAAAAACTGAAGCTCAAAGTGATGAGCGCAATGTGGTGGCGCACACAGAAATGTTCTGGGTGACATAGCATTTGTTATTGGCAGACACTTATCGTCAGATGAACGTTTTGCTCGAAACGTCACCTTCTTCGATGAAGCAAAGTTCAAATAACCTTAATAATAATGAACCAGCAATCGATACAATTTTGTCAGTGGGGGGTTTCGCCGTAATTCTGAAACCGTTTGGAACTTCATCTCATGGTGATAACAAATTGTTCAGTCACTTATTGAAATTGAGAATCTTTAAAACAGACAGAGACAAACACTTTATTTTTATTTATTGTTATCTGTATGCACTACATTTGTGTATAGTACCTAATAACTTTGTTTAGAGGTAAGTATTTCAGACCTTTTTCGTAATTTTGCGCGAGTTTATTCTATTTTTTTATTTATATAATATATATAGGTGTGAGTATGTCTGTATGTATATATATATAAATATATTTACATGTAAGCATGTTTGTTTTTTTTTCTAAAAAATTACTTCGTCGTTCGTCGTTTCAGCCTATCACTAGTTCACTGCTGAACACAGGTTATTTTGGGGGGATTTTGCCATAGTTGCCACGCTTAGCAGGCGGGTTGGCAACCGCAGTTTATTTATTCACATGTTCCCGGAAGAGCCTGCTACCCCATCTCCTGGTTTTTATTTCCCTCTGACGACTTTTACCACACCCACGGGATGAGATGGGGTGATAAATTCTCTTAAGCCGCTACCACACGGCTCAAAAAAAATATTTAGTCTTTAATTATATGTCCGGTAACTGCTCGGTAAACCTGAGGCATCAACAGAATAACAGCGCTGTGGCAACACCGCCATAGCATTATGCTGAGTCGACAGCCTTTTCGTTGCTACAACCCAACGTACGTTTGTAAATGAAATACGGCGTATCTAATTGCTTACTAATCTTTCTAACTTCTAATATTTGTTTTGTTGAAGTATTGAATAAAGTTTTTTCTTTCTATCTTTCTTCCTTACAAATTACTTGACAATATTTTTTCTTTAAACAGAAGTTACATCGGTCCGGTATCGGCCTTCACGTCTAGCAAATCCATTCAATCTCCCTTGAGACATGGGAGTCGAATAAACGAATATGATATGCGACACATGTCACGTACCCCGAGCATTTTTTGTGATGGATTCTTTTACATACACATTTTTTGTCAAAATAGAAACGATTTATTTGGAGGATAAAATTAATAGTAACCTATACAAGTCACGATATGTTAAAAATGTGGCATTTCGGACTTAAGAACATCTATTACCAGTTCTGCTCAATACGACAAAATTTTAATAAATATTTGTTTCTGACGCCTGTGTGACCGAGTGGTCAGAGTACCTATTTACTACGCCGCGGGTCCTGGGTTCGAATCCTAGACGAATTGTGCAAAAAAACATTGTCGGTTTTCGAGTCTGGTTGTGTTATGCCTTGGGTTGATACCGATTCTCTCACTGTATTATCAAATTTTCACTAGTGGTAGGAGTCCTATTCAGGAATCCGTCTAGGTAGGTATCACCCCAGGGCCAGTTATTCTGCCGTGAAGCAGTAGTGTGCAAACATTACTGTGTTTCGGTTTGAAGGGCACTGAGAGCTAGCGTAATCACTGGGCGACGGGCGCAGTGTGGTGTCACACAATAATTTTCTGGGTGACACAGCATTTGTTATGGGCAAACGTTACACTTACCATCAGGTGAACGTTTTGCTCGTTCCGTTACTTTTATGAAATTAAAAAAAAAACCGTGAACTGGCGTAATCACTGGGCATATGCGACTCAAGAACTTATGTATCAGGGTGGTGGGCGCGGTGCGGTGTCACACCGAATTGTTCTGGATGACACCGTATTTGTTATGGGCAGACGTTGCACTTACCATCAGTTGAACGTTTTGCTCGTTTAATCACTTTATCCAATAAAAAAAATGTCGGATTTCCCCACGAAGGAAAGAGGTTTCAATATAATGTGTGAAACATCGCAACCACGTACTATCCGGTTCATGTTCATCATCCGCATACATGCCAAAAATATCGATAGAATGCAGCTGTCAGAAACCGCGCAATTCGAGAGCTGCGGCTGTTCACCGGCAAATTGCGAGCGTGCGTCCGTGCTCGAAATAGTTATGGTATAATTGAAAATAAAAAAATATTTGACCGAAAATTTTAATCAAATGAGGTGAGTATTCTTCAGTTTTTCTTTTACATCCTGAACCTTACTTTACGACTTCCTGTTTATCGTTGTTTCTCAGAGTGAGTTCTTTATTTTACATAATACAGTCAAGTATTTCTAGGTCAATGTTTACATATTTTTTTTTAGGAAAAGATTTCCATATATGTGTAATATGCTAACCCCACTAGGCGGAAGGAAGACCTATGGGGGAAGTAAACGATTCAACATGATCGAGCCCAGTGTTGAAACAGTTATTCTATACTCTTCTGTTCTACAGGATGGCCCATAAGTTCATTGAAATTTATCATCATAATCATTTCAGCCTATTACTAGTCCACTGCCACAAAAGTTTGTAGCTCTCATTTTGGGGGGATTTTGCCACAGTTGCTGCGTTTGGCAAGTGTTGTTTATTTATTCAGATCTTTCAAGAAAGTGTTGCTGCCCATCTTCTTGTTTTAATTTCCCTCCTGTCCCTCTGTCGACTTTTACGACACCCACAGGACGAGATGAGGTGGTAGATTCTGTTAAGCCGACTTCATACGGCAGTACTAATTTTTATGCAATGGGAATTATTTTTTAAAAATTACGTCATCCAAATGTAACGATCAAATCGTTACGATCAAAGCACTCCTGAAAGCGTTTAAAACTATCGCTTATTGCGCGGCCAGTCAGTTACTGGTGGTAGGATTCCTATACAGGAATCCGTCTAGGTAGGTACCACCCCAGGGCCAGTTATTCCGCCGTGAAGCAGTAGTTTGCAAACATTACTCTGTATTGGTTAGAAGGGCACTGAGAGCTAGCGTAATCACTGGGCAAATGAGACTTAAGAACTGATGTCTCAGGGTGACGGGCGCATTTTGGTGTCACACTGTTCTGGGTGACACAGCATTTGTTATGGGCAGACGTTACCATCAGGTGAACGTATAGATTGTTTCCACCCACACCAAATTCGTGGAAGTGCGTTTTTCAAGGAATTTTCTGCCACGCGTAACCTCTTTGCGGCCTCTCGCCAGCAGACTCTCCCGTCTGCTGCCGAGAGCGATTTTCGGAAGGTATTTCTCAAAAACGGTCAATGCACACGCAATCATTGGTATTGCAGATTTTCATAGGCGGCGGTAATCACTTACCATCAGGTGAGCCGCTTGCTCGTTTGCAACCCGTTCTATGAAAATGACTAGGACCTTGTTTTCAACTACGGATTAAAACCGATACGGATGTAAATAATTTAAACCTTAGAACTCCGTGGAATTGTGTGAGTTGAGTCGATGGTGGATATCTCGCACAGGGGACCAAATTTTATTAGCCAACTTGGCCGACTGGCTTCCCTCGAGGCCGATGACCCCAGATGGAGCCGTGGTAGCCTGGGTAGTCAGGGGCCTGGTGCTCGCCTTTAATTTCATAGTAAGCGAGTAACCTGGGTTCGATACCGGTGCCAGTTCCTCTAAAATTGTTCTTCAATTTTAAGTGCTGATTTACTACGTGCTTAGCGGTGAAGGAAAACATCGTGAGGAAACCTGCATGTCCGAGGAATAGAAATATTACGAGGACATGTGAAGTCCGCCAACCCGCATTGGAGCAGCGTGGCGGATTCTTCCTAGCTCTAAAACCCTCTCAGAAATGAGAGGAGGCCTGTGCTCAGCATGGGACATTTATAGGCTGAAACTTTACTTACTTTTTTAGAACTCCGTCCTATTCACATTTTATTTGTACTTAATTATTAAAATAATTTAAAATTAAATGCACAAAATCTTAGAGATAGTGCCGTCTTAGTAACACAAATACAAATTGTTAAAATAATTTCAACAAAAAATCATAAAAAAAATAATAACGGAATTGAATTCTTAGAAAAGACTTTCATTATAAGCCTTTGTGCTGAAATGCCTTGTACTCTCGGTCCATTGTTTCTAACGTAAGTAACTTTTGAGAGTGATAGATCACACTTAGTTTTACGATGATAGTTCGGAAAATATTGTTCCTACATAGTAAAGTTTTCTGGACACATTTTCAATAAGATTTTGTAATCAATTATATGATATAGTAAATGGTAACACGAGACTTTTTTAATATTATACAAATAAGATAATGTTTGAGTGTCTGCTATGTATATATTATTTCTTAAAGATGTTTTTTGTCGGTTTGAAATACCTGCCTTAATAGTGTATCAATATATGTGTTTGATGCGCCAATATGAAGATTATTTTTCCCTCTAATGACCAAAAATAAGTAAATGTCTTAAAGTTAATGTTATCGTTAGAAATATTCATTAAATATATTTAATTGATTAATGTAATTGCAGAAAGCGCCTTCGTTGACAACCCATCATCAGAACTTGACCAATACGGGACCACCCTTTCTGAACAGGACTGTATACATACATACAGTCACAACTTTTGTTAGAATTAGAAGTGGACATTAAAAATTTGGTACTTAGTAGTTACTTACTTAGTACTTAGTAGGTACCACATTACGGCTAGTTATTCTGCCGTGAAGCAGTGGTGTGCAAACATTACTGTGTTTCGGTCTCAAGAGCACTGAAATCTAGTGTATTCACTGGGCATATGAGACTTAAGAACTGATGTCTCAGGGTGATGAGCGCAATTTGAAGTCACACAGAAATGTTCTGGGTGACACAGCATTTGCTATGGGCAGACGTTGCACTTACCATCAGGTCATCGTTTTTATCGTTTCACCACTTTATTCAGTAAAAAAAGCTAGTGTTATTACTGGACTTGTGACTTAAGAACTGATGTCTCAGGGGGACTTGCAGCAGGATAGTGCAATACAAATGGGCTGTGACAAAGCATTTGTTATGGGCACGCGTTGCACTTACCACTTATCAAGTGAACGTTTTGCTCGTCGCGTCACTTTCTCATAAAAAAGGCTTTGATTTTGTCAGCTGGGCGCAGAGAACCCGCACTTTGAATCGCGGGTTCTCTGCGCCTCTGTTCGTAAAAATATAAGTCTGTAAAACGCGCCCAATATGGGAGAAATCCTTGTAAGGGGAAACTTCTAAAATTTAAGTGTCTGTTTGTAATAACAAAATAACAGACTTACTTTTCAAATATGTAGGACCCCGATCGATGATATACTCATATGTTCGAGTATATTATCGATCGGGGTCGACTTTTTTACGCGGGCGAAAGTTCGGGGCACAGCTGTACTATATAGCTGCAGGTAATATACATATATACTTCCCTCTTTTAATCTGAATTTGGGGTTTTAAATTTTTTGCGCTGAAACCTAATTATTTTTCTTAAGTAGCCTAATTTACCCGCTATAATATAAGCTATCTGTCAGTGAACGTTATGTCAAAATCGGTCCAGCCGTTTCGGAGATTAGCCGGAACATACAGACGGGCAGACAGAAAGCCACAGTGAAAAATTAAAAAAAAATCCTATAGGTACCTTATATACTTTCATAAGCATTGAGTAAAAAGCTGCTATTTTGTTATGAACCTACAAACAGACAATTCAATTTAATTTATTCGTAAAGATAGCTCATAATGGTATGGCTGTGTACAGAGCAAATGAAAGCAAAAAAAATGCTGCCTTCGGATTAAAAAAGGTCGCGAATTTTCTGCCAAAAATATATTGCCGTAATTTGTCAACTATTCTTAATAAAGAAAACGCCTTGAACGTGTATGTAAGAATTTGTAAAACGTCCGAGAACTGTAAAAATTACATAATAATATTATAACATTGACAAGGATGTTACTACGAATTTAGTTAATTTAACTATACAATTAGTTAGGAAGTGAGTGCGGTTGGGCGTGGCTGGGTGTGTGTATGTGTGTGATTGTGTGCGGGTGTGTGCCGTCGCAGTCACAACACCAGACTTCTGTCGACACAAAATGTCCTTAGTCTCCCAGACATTGAGTATCCGCCTCTCAGGCTGACTCTTAATGATTTTTCATTCGTCCCGACACACTAAAAACGTTAACACAATTTGGTGCAGCTTTTCCGAGATTAGTATGTACTAGGTTAACCTCAAAAGTTATAATACGAGAAGAACAAACGTTGGATCGAGGAGAATTCATACTAATTTTGCTAAAAGACATTCGTCTAATATTGGACCTGTTTTGGAGGGTTGGATTGGAGAGTTTTGGAGCAAGGAAGAATCCGCCACGCTGCTCCAATTCGGGTTGGCGGACTGCACATGTCTTCGAAATATTTTTTTATTTCATAGACATGCAGGTTTCCTCACGATGTTTTCCTTCACCGCCGTTCACGTGGTGAATCAGGACTTAACATTGCAATTAACAATTTTAGTGGTACCGGCACCGCCAATCGAACCCAGGTCACTCGCGTACTATGAAATTTTAAGCGAGCGCCTAGCCCCTGAGCTACCACGCCTATCCTAGGCCTATCGGTTTATCTCGCGACTATTGTGAATAGTAATTTTACCCCTGCAATGCCAATAATACCGATACTAGAAGACACATCAAGGTATCTGCCTTGGTAGGTGTCTTTTAGACAGAGTGTCATCATCTTCATTTCGCTTATCGCTAGTCCACCGCTGAACCTCCCCTTTCAGGAGGGCCTCCCCTCCCCGAATGATGGCCACCAAAGTTTGAAGCTCTCATTTTGGGAGGATTTTATTTATTCAGATGTTCCAGGAAGTTACTGCTGCCCATCTAATGGCTTTTCAGGGAGAGCTTATCAGAATCTATCAACCCATCTCATCCCGTGGGTGTCGTAAAAGTCGACAAAGGGAAAATTAAAACCAGGATATGGGCAGCAGCATCTTCCTGAAACCTCTAAATAAATAAATTACGGTTGCCAAATAGTGCGAACCAACAATAGGCAGGCCTAGCGTAGCAACTGTGGCAAATTCTCCACCACAGAGTATGTGAAAAGAAAAAACTGATGTCTCAGGTTGACCGAATGCAGTGAGATAAGATCGCAACGGCTGTTTGGAGTGTTTCTCGATTGCTTATCTGGTGGTAGGATTACTGTGCAGGAATCCGTCTAAGTAGGTACCAACCCCAGCGCCGGTTATTCTGCCGTGAAGCAGTAGTGTGCAAACATTACTGTGTTCCGGTGAAGGGCACTGAGAGCCAGCGTAATCACTGGGCATATGAGACTTAAGAACTTACGTCTCAGGGCGCGGTTTGGTGTCACACAGAAACGTCCTAGGTGACCCAGCATTTCTTATTGACAGACGTTGCATGTACCATCAGGTGAACGTTTTGCTCGTTTCGTCACTTAATCCAGTAAAAAAAAACATTAAAACACTCAACTCTCTCAACTCATGAAGAAAAGTAAGTTACTTTGCTAAGATCCGCATGCAAAATATAAAAATGGTGTATATTACCTAGTTTTTTGAAGTGCACCACCCGCCCTCCCTCAGTAGCGTGCACAAGCAAACTAACACCGCCACCAGGAACCGCCACCAGGTACCCTCCACCAACCACTACAATACCACCACTAGATAATATACACCACTGAAGTCGAGAACACGACACGTGTTTCGCCCCAAAACGAGGCATTATCAAGCGTAATAGACTCTACGACAGACGGCCGTCGAGTGAGCGGCGCGGTCAAAGAGCTGCCTATTTATACTACAGGTGACGCAAACGGCCCCCACCTACGACATTGCGATTACAATATCGTGATAGCGACCGCTTGCTCACACAATCCACCACCCGAATTACATAAGCAGCCGTTTGCGACCGAATTGATAGCAAACGACTACTTAGAGTATATTTAAACTTTAAGTACTGGATTTAAAGATATTTAAAAGTGGTGAATTCGAGACGTTTGTTTGTTCATTCAGCAGTGCAATGTTATTATTTTTATTTTTAATTATTTCTAATTGTTCCAGCACACACAGCCGAAGCCCCTTGTCGCAAATATGTAGGACTTTAAATGTGTGTGTATCACATCACCATTATACTGGATTTCCGCAAAGTAACGCCTGATTCTATTAACTATCTCTCAACTCACTCAAACAAGGGTCACGTGGTCGACAGTACATAAGCAATGATATGTAAAATTTCGAAAGCCATAAATTTCAATATCAATGATTGTTGGACACGGCGTAAACGCATTAGCGTCACGAAACCGTTCTAATATTGATCCCGCCCGCTTCACTGGAGCACTTCATCAATAAACGGACGTAGTATTAACGTAATCCTTTCAAATTTCATTTATGTAGGAGAATATTTTGTTCAACTGGTATAAGCTTAGCTTTTCTGAACTATGTATAAAGAGAAAAGATTTTTATATGTTTGATAGTTTGTAATGAATATACTCAAAAACTACTAAACTGATTTTAAAAATTATTTCACCTATCGACAGCCTACATTATTAGCGACTAACATGAGCTGTACTGATGTTGTAGATTGATGATGACGACCGCGTGGCGTAGTGGTTAGCGTACCTGACTTCTGCGCCGCCGGTCCTGGGTTCGATTCCCAGCCGGAGGTAACATTTGTGCAAAAACACAAATTGTTGCTTTTCGGGTCTGGTTGTGTTGTGCATGTGAAATATATGTTTGTAAAACGGACCCACGATACAGGAGAAAATCCTAGTGTGGGGCTTCGTTTATTAAAAAAAAAAGAAAAGAAAGATTTAATTTAAAAAAAAATTAGGACCCCTACGAACCCAAGGTATTATAAATTTACTAATAAAAGTCATTATTTGGCGTGCCCTGCGAAAACTATAGATGATGAATAAAATAACGTACTACTATATCTAACTATTATAGTTAAGTCACGATAACCGCATATTGTTCAAATTAGTCTATCAAAACGCGGGTAGAATCGAAAAATGATGATATTCGTATCATAATATTAATCCTTATCCTACTAAATAGTTTCATAACCAAGGTTGATTATGTACATGTAAATTCCTAAAAAACAAATCGGACCTATGGTTTAGAAGGTATAAAAATGCTAAAAGTAAGTAAAATGCCATAATGTTACACTTTTTTTTTACCTTTTACATATTTTTTTTACCACATTATTTTGGTAAAATAACCTACCATTAGGTACCTGACCATCAGAGCCGCCGATGAGAATAGTCGCTACAAAAAATGTTAAGTTTAAGGAATTTTTGGTGTTCTATTAAATCCAAATAAAGTACTAATTTATCTTTCTTTATTTATCTATCCGTGCGAAGCCTGAGCCGATCGCTAGGAATGCTATACGACCCACCACCGCCTATCTAATATATATTTGAAAACGTTTTGTATGTACACAAGAACATAAACCAGTTCACTAAAAAAGTGATGTTCATAATGTGAATACCAGGAACAAGCACAAATTAATTATGCCAGTTACCCGACTTCACAGAGTCAGTAACTCTTTTATGGGGCAATGTATACGTTTTTATAACAAAATCCCAAAAAGTTTAAATTTTATATTAAAGAAAGACTTCATAAAAAGGGTTATTTTATAATATTAAAGAATACATAGATGATGATAACCCCTGGGAATGAGGTGATCGCCGCCAAGCCATTTCTACATCTTTATAATACTGCTGTTATTGTACATTATTTTAAAAATGACTAAAAAAAAAACGCCCGCTGGGTTTCTTACTGGTTCTTCCCAGGACAGAGGCATTTTTGCGAACCAGTGTAGTTTAAAAAAAGAAAAAAAATGACTTTCAATAAGTATTATGTAAATAATCTATATTGAATAAAAATTTATTCTATTCTATTCTATTCTATTCTATTCTATCAAATTCCACTCACCGATCAAAAATCTAATTAAATAACACAATAAATATCCTAAACAATTATATTCCCAAAAGAGTATGAGAAAATAAAAATGCTTTCTCTTGCGTGATTACACTTATTGTATTATTTATCTTTATGCATAATCGTATTAATTATAAATATTTTAGTCAATCGCTCTGCGATAAAACTAAATTACGAACATTTTAATTATTTTTCGACCATTTGACCCAAAAATGCCACCCGACACGCCATTTATGTTCTCGAGCGAATGTATATTGTAGCGTTTATGCAAAATTTTATGATTACTTTTATTGTTAAAAGAAACAAAACCCGTCATTTTGAACGCTTTACAGCACCCATGTCCACGGGAGAACTGAGGTGACAGATGTCCTGATGTCATAGTTAATCCGGGGTACCTTCAGCTTTTAATATTATTTTTGGACCGACCTACGCAGAAAGAGCTCCCATGACCTTATGTAAGAGAGACACATTCACAATCTAGCTTGTATACTCCTGCACCTTGTAGAGGGATGACATACTTAGGAGATGGTAAGGCAAACAAAAAGATTAATAAAAACATTGCGTAAAAGAACATATAGCTGATGTGAAGAATCGTCTCTCTAAGTAATCAGTGACCACTGTTCTGGATCATTCCAACCATAACATCAGATTTGATAAACCACAAATCCTCGCAAAAGAACACCGATTCCTACCAAGGATGATTCGCGATGCTTTCAAAACATCCTAACTAAAACATCCTAATTTCAATATAGAAGATGGTTGGGTACTACCACCGGTTTGGGATCCAATTCATTATTAAACTTAAATCAAAAACGAAGCATACCACTGTAGGACTTTAAGATACGGTTAGCTTAATTAAATGTGTAATATTCGCGTAAATATTAGAAATCATTACGTGAATATTTGTTGTATTTTCACTAATCTTAGTTTCGGTAGAGATTCGAACTTTGTTTTACGAAGATTACAATTCATTCGTAACCCAGTAGCTCAGAGGCCTGGTGCTCGCCTTTATATTTCATAGTACACGAGTAACCTGGGTTCGATCCCCGGTGCCAGCACCTGTATGATTGTTCCTACAATTTTAAGTGCTGATTTACCACGTGCTTAGCGGTGAAAGAAAACATTGTGAGGAAACCTGCATCTCCGAGGAATATAAATATTTCGAGGAAATCCCGCAATGGAGCAGCGTGGCGGACTATTTCCCAGCTCGGCCTGAGGAGGCCTGTGCTCAGCAGTGGGATATTTATAGGCTGTTACTTTACTTTTTTTTTACTTCTATTCAGACAAGTATGTAACGAAAAAAACCTCCCTAGGGAACTGGAGACAAGAACTGAAAATGAGGCTCCATTTCCATTTCTGTTGGAAACAAATTTTTCAACTCACATAACACGTACAATGGATTGAAATTAATAATTCACTGAGCCGAAAATTGCTGCTGAATGATAAGTTGATTGAATTAATAAACGGACGCAGCACTCGACGGGAATTGTAAAACGTTCCTCAAATTTGTCTTCATTCACAACTCGTGGGTTTCTTGCTCAACTTAGAATTTTCCATGAAGTTTTGTTCATAAATAACTTAGCCAGCAACATTACTTTAATATTGCAATAGCATCTTCTATATAGAACTTTCGTTGCGTTCACTAAGAAAACAGAGACTAAATTATTCAACAAGTTTGTTTAGTAACTATGTTTTTTTTGGTTGGTAGAGTTACGTGTACTATTTAGGAATCCGTCTAACTACTATCGCCGTGTGGTGGCGGTTTAAGAGAATCTACCACCCCATATCATCCCGTGTGTGTGGGTGTCGTAAAAGTCCACAGAGGGAAAAGTAAAAACGTGGAGTTGGGCAGCAGTGTCTTCCTGGAACAGTCTGAATAAATATACTACGGTTGCCAACCCGCCTGCCGAGCATGGCAACTATGGCAAAATCCCCCCAAAATAAAAGCTACAAACTTGTGTGGCAATCTATGAGGGAGTGCGCCAACGTTACGTTTCGGTCTCAAGGGCATTGAGAGCTAGTGACTTAACAACTGATGTATCACAGGATGACGGGTTCAGTCTGGTGTCACATTAAAATGGTAAAGGAGAGAAACTTAATTTGCTGAGATCCGCTTGCAAAATGTAAAATGGTGTGTATTACCTGGTTTTGAAGAGCACCGCCCGCCCTCCCTCAACAGCGTGCATAAGAAAACCAATACCGCCACCGGGAGCCGCCACCAGATACCCTCCAACACTACAATACTACCACTAGGCAATACACACCACTGTAGTCGAGAACACGACACGTGTTTAACCTCAAAACGAGGCATTATCAAGTGATATTGACTCTACGACAGTCAGCCGCCGAGTGACTTTCTCACCTTTACTATAATGGATTTCCGCAAAATAACGACTGATTTTATTAACTATCACATAAAAATGTTCTGGGTTACACAGCGTTTGTTATGAGCAAATGTTGCTCTTACCATCATGTGAACGGTTTGCTCATCTCGTCACTTCCTAATCCATACTAATATATAAATGCGAAAGTAACTCTCTCTGTCCCTCTGTCTGTTTGTTACCTTTTCACGGTTAAACCGCTGAACCGATCTTGACGAAATTTGGCACAGTGATAGCTTGCATACTGAGAACGGACATAGGACACTTTTTATCCCGGTATATGAAACGTGCGCGCGTGTCAACTAGTATAAAATAAAATTGAAACGCTACAAAGTATGTTCCCATTAAACTTTTTACAGAAAACTCCTGATGGGGTGATGTGGCTTAAAACCGAGTCACTCGCCTACTATGAAATTTAAAGCAACCACCTGGCCTCAGTAGTGTTGTAATTTGACGACCACGTTGTCTAGTGGTACCTGATGTCCACGCAGGTTCGAATCCCAGCCGGAGCTAACATTTGTACAAAATGACGAATTGTCGGTTTTCGGGTCTTCTGTTGTCCTGATGGTAAGTGGAACGTCTGCCCATAACAAATGCTTTCTCACCCAGAACATTTCTGTGTGACACCATACTGCGCCCGTCACCTTGAGACATGAGTTCTTAAGTCTCATATGCTTAGTGATTACACTTATTCAAACCGAACAAGTCTCATTTAAGAACAGATGTCTTAAGGTGACGGGCGCAGTGTGGTGTCACAGAAATGTTCTGCTTACACAGAATTTGTTATGGGTAGACGCTGCATATATCATCAGGTGAGCGATTTCCTCGCTTCGTCACTTTCTCCAATTAAAAAAAAAGTATTCCCTTTCAGAGAAATTTGTCTACAGTCAAATGAAATGTTACTGTTATTACGTCCCATAACTAATGACTGTATGGGTTTAATATTGGTTTTATATTAATTCCATTTTATTTCACCGTTCTTACACAGTTTGGATAGAAGTGGCATAGTTTCAAATTCTCTTATTTTCTAAATTTTCTAAAAATGACAGATTACCTGGCAGAGAATACCGATAGGCATTAAGTCCGCCCATTGTTACCTTAGAATCTAAGGGTGTAACAATAGAGAGTAAAAATAAAAATACATAATATATAATAAGCCAACCAAGTTGGCAAGAGGGAAAAAACCTTGTAGCAACAGACAACAAAGAAATTCAATTTTCGAAGTCATTTTACCTTAGGGAAAATGGTATAGGAAATAAAATTAATTTCGTTTCACGGACCATAAAGCATACCCTAACGTAAAACTTAGAACTAGGTACAAAAATACCAGGAATATCAGTAACTGCGACACGATACAGATCTTATTGCTCTATTACCGGTTGGCAGACTGTTGTGTGCGAAGGATATTGTAGTTAATAGAATCAGGCGTTACTACGCGGAAAGCCATTATAATAGGGAAAGAAAGTTAATTTGCTAAGATCCTCACGCTATCACGAATACTCCCAACATAAACGCCGATATTTTTTTTTTATGTTAGAGGAGGCAAACGAGCAAGCGGCTCGCCTGATGGTAAGTGATCACCGCCGCCCATGAACATCTACAATACCAGAGGAATAGCAGATGCGTTGCCGGCCTTTGAGGAAGGAATAGGCTCTTATATTATATATATGTATTATATTTATTATTTGTATGTATGTTTTTATCTATGTTAATTTTGTGAATATGTATATTGATTATTTATATTATTATATAATTATTATGTAATAGTATTTACATTTTCACACCAGGCACCACATTTTATATATTTGCAGCGGTCATCATTTCTCTAGTCTCACAGAGTTGACTGACAGAGAATGTCTCTAGGCATTAAGTATTCCTTAATTTTTTTATTTTTTTTTATAGGAGAGGGGGCAAACGAGCAAGCGGCTCACCTGATGGTAAGTGATCACCGCCCATGATCATCCGCAATACCAGGGGAACTCCGAATGCGTTGCCGGCCTTTGAGGAAGGAGTAGGCTATTAAAGTGTTACTATAAAGACTATATAAATAAAAGAAAAGAACTTGCTTACGTAATTCGGGTAGTGAATTGTGTGACTAACCGATCGATATCGCGATGTCGTCATCGCATTATCTTAGATAAGGACCGGTTGCGTCACTTAAATAGGCAGATAAATAGGCAGGCAGCTCTTTGACCGCGCCGCTCCCAATTTGGTTATTCCAGCGGAGCTAAAAAAGCCTTCGGGCTAACAGTGACCATTGGTTTTATGGTAGGATTCCTATGCAGGTACGGCACAGGTCACGGCATTTGCTACGCTAGTTTATTTCTTCCATTAATCCTTAGACCAGTAATAATACAAAAAAAAATACATATTTAATTTAATCACAAAAGATAGTTTTCGATAAAGTGACCGTCTAGGTAGGTACCACCCCAGGGCCAGTTATTCTGCTGTGAACTGTGTTTCGGTTTGAAGGGCACTGTGAGCTAGCGTAATCACTGGGCATTTGAGACTTAAGAACTGATGTCTCAGGGTGACGGACGCAGTGTGGTGTCGCACAGCTTACCATCAGGTGAACGTTTCGCTCGTTTCGTCACTTTATAAATTAAAAAAAAAAAAAAAAAAACGGCGGCTATCTGTAGCAGGGTCAATAACACTCGTCGTCAAAAACACATGTCGTCGTGGTCTCGACTTCAGTGGTGTATATTGTTTAGTCGTCATCGTAATCGTCATCGTTTCAGCCTATCACAAGTCCACTGCTGAACATAGGCCTCCCTCATAGATGGCCACAATAGTTTGTAGCTCTCATTTCGGGGGGATTTTGGCATAGTTGCCACGCTTGGTAGGCAGGTTGGCAACCGCAGTTTATTTATTCAGATGTTCCAGGAAGATGCTGCTGCCCATCTCCTGGTTTTAATTTTCCCTCTGTCGACTTTTACGACACCCACGGGGTGAGATGGGGTGGTAGATTAGGAGGCGATTTATATTTTGAGGCGGAGTTGGTTTGCTAGTGGACGCTGTTGTTTGCTTTTAAAAAACTAAGTAATGTATACCATTTTATATTTTGTATGCGGATCTTAGCAAATTAACTTTCTTTCCCTATTGGAAGGATTTTATTTTTAATAAGGTATAAAAGTCGAAGGGTGTCCGGCAGAGTAGAATAGCACTCTTCCCAGCGCTAAAGTCTCTCAAAAACGTCAGTCAGTTGTCAGTGGGATGTTTATGGGTTGACGATCGCGAGGCCTACTTTTTAGAGTACCTGACTGACTGCCTCGGATCCTGGGTTCGAATCCTAGCCAGCCAACATTTGTGCAAAAACACTGACACTGCATCCTAGCCTTCCTCTGATCTTATCACATGGGGCACAGGTAGGTTGGTACGAATAAGTTACCCTGTGTTTGCGCGTTCACTTGTGGCACTATAATATCTCCTGCGCAGTAAACTTCCGGCAATGTTCAGTAGTTGTCGAAAATCGACCAGGGGGATATTATTTATACGTTGTTACTTTATTTTTAAGGCACAAATATGTAGTGCCTTTGCTGCGATTCTTACCCAAAATCCACAACCCACGACACTGTTTTAACAGCACACATTGTTGAGTTCTGAACTCTGGCCCGGGTGTACCTCCTCTGACAGCATTGTTAGGTTTCGGTAACAATACGAGCAAATGAAGTTTACAATTCAAGTGGAATTAATGCTGAAAGTTTTCCCGGCTGAAACATAACAAAGATTTTGACAACAAAAGCGTCTACTTAGCGAACACTCGGGAGCTGTTATTTGAGTTATGTATACTTGATATAATTGTTTCATCTTAGTGTAATTATTGTGGAATACAAATACAAAATTAGTAACGAAGTAGCGAAGATTGAGTAATCATATAATATAAACCACATTGCAAATGAAAGTTTAAAGAATTTCTACACTGTAAAAGTTATTGTACTGATGCTAAGATTCCTATACAGGAATCCGTCTATGTAGGTACCAGGGCCAGTTATTCCGTGAAGGAGTAGTGTGCAAACATTACTGTGTTTCGGTTTGAAGGACGCTGAGAGCTAGCGTAATCACTGGGCATATGAGACTAAGAACTCATGTCTCAGGTTGACGAGCGCAGTGTGGTGTCACGCATAAATGTTCTGGGTCACAAAGCACTTGTTATGGGCAGACGTTGCACTTACCATCAGGTGAACGTTTTGCTCGTTTCGTCACTTTATCGAAAACTATCTTTTGTGATTAAATTAAATATGTATTTTTTTTTGTATTATTACTGGTCTAAGGATTAATGGAAGAAATAAACTAGCATAGCAAATGCCGTGACCTGTGCCGTACCTGCATAGGAATCCTACCACACAATCTGGAGCTGTGACGGATCATAGGTCGTAGGTACCACCGAAGGACCAGTTATTCCATTGTGAAGCAGTAGTGAGCAGGCATTACTGTGTTTCGGTCTGAAGGGCACTGAGAGCTAGTGTAATCACTGGACACATGAGACTTCAGAACTGTCTTGTGGGGGATAGGCGCATTTGTTATGGACGTAGTATTTCCCAACGGATGAACGTTTTGCTTCTTTCGTCACCTTCTCTTATAAAAAAGGTCGGTATTACCGCAGTGATATTATTTTTGTTATTTTTCCGTCAAACGGTCGTGATGAAGCACCACCGTGTTTTAGTTTGAAGGGCACTGAAGTTAGTGTCATTGCAGGGTACAAGTGACTTATGAACCGCTGACTCTTTTTTTTTATTTGATAAAAGAGACGGAACCAGCAGAAAGTTCACCTGATGGTAAGTGCAACGTCTGCCCATAATAAATACTGTGTCACCCAGAACATTTCTGTGTGGCACTATTTTAGTTCGTCACCCTGAGACATAAGTTCTTAAGTGGCATATGCCCTGTAACCACACTAGCTAACAGTGTCCTTCAAATTATGGCTTCGGATTCAAACTCAGGACTCTAACCACTTGGCCATGGGATCGTTAAATGAGATTATAATGGATGCCGATAAGTATCTCGCAGAGTAGAATAGCATCTACCTCTTTCCTAGCGAGGTGTCGTAAGAGGCGACTAAGGTATTTTACGGACAGCCTTTATTCGTGCGGAATGACACCATAATATGCAATGCTGTCACTATACTGCTCGTGGGAAGGCAATGGGGAGTAAGAATTTTTTGACTCGTACCAAAATGGCGTCGACGTGGATTGCCACCCGTCACGTCTCATTTCCCGCAAGGGCGAAAAGTGGGCTACGTGAGTGGCCTCTGCCTACCCTTTATATAGAAAAAGGCGTAACTGTATGTACATTTTAGAAAAGGTTTATCAAATACCAGGATGCAAATTATACCTAACACGAGCACGCGGGTCGAGTTCGTTTTGCTCGGGGTAGACTTGACCCGAGTCACAATGAATATATCTGTGCCAGCGAGATGTGGGTCCGTAATTGTCCGCCACTCATGCAAGCCCGGTAAATGACTGACATTTTTACGTTATAATTTACATCAAACGTCAGAAATTTTAGCGTAGGCCTTTAGAAAAACGGGGGTACTTGAATAAGCGCGTTCGAAGTTATATTTCTTTGGCGTGAATTAAATATTAAAGTTTAATATGAAACTCATCCTTTTTTTCAGAGAATTCATGCAATTTCTACGACAAACACTTACAACACTTTGAGATATTTAACTTTCCTATTGGTTAATATAATATAAACTTGAGACAGGCGGTTATGGATCTATTGAAGTTTTATAGGGGGAAGTTGACGAGACGAGCAAAACGTTCACCTGATGGTAAGTGCAACGTCTGCTCATAACAAATGCTGTGTATAGAATACGAGAAGAATAGAATAGAATATTTTGTTTATTCAATATAGATCACTTACATAATTCTCATTTTTTTAAGCTACCAGTTCGCAAAGAAATGCCTCTGTCCTGAGAAGAACCAGGAAGAAACCCAATGGGATTTTTTTCAGTCGTTTTAAAAATGATATACAATTACAAGCAGTATTATAAAAATGGAGAGATAGCTTTGCACCGATTACCTCATTCCCAGGGGCCATCATCGATGTATTCCTTAATATTATAATAACCCATCCTCAATATTATAATAAAAGTGTTATAAACATTTCTGCCTGTCGCGACACTGCGTCCCGCCACTCTGAGTTCTTAAGTCTCATAAGACCAGTGATTACACCAGTACCAATGCTAGGATCCGATACGTAGCATTTATACTGGTCAAGCTATTAACAGAATCTATATTTATGGACTAAAATAACTTATATCTTTAATATATGTTGGTTGAATTATTCAATCCAGTTTTCAACATTAATGCCAAAAAAATAATCATCACAATCTGGAGCTGTGACGGATCATAGGTCGTAGGTACCACCGAAGGACCAGTTATTCCATTGTGAAGCAGTAGTGAGCAGGCATTACTGTGGTTCGGTCTGAAGGGCACTGAGAGCTAGTGTAATCACTGGACACATGAGACTTCAGAACTGTCTTGTGGGGGATAGGCGCATTTGTTATGGACGTAGTATTTCCCAACGGATGAACGTTTTGCTTGTTTCGTCACCTTCTCTTATAAAAAAGGTGGGTATTACCGCAGTGATAGTTATTTTTCCGTCAAATGGTCGTGATGAAGCACCACCGTGTTTTAGTTTGAAGGGCACTGAAGTTAGTGTCATTGCAGGGTACAAGTGAGTTATGAACCGCTGACTCTTTTTTTTATTTGATAAAAGAGACGGAACGAGCAGAAAGTTCACCTGATGGTAAGTGCAACGTCTGCTCATAATAAATACTGTGTCACCCAGAACATTTCTGTGTGACACCACCCTGCGCCCGTCACCCTGAGACATCAGTTCTTAAGTCTCATATGCCCAGTGATTACGCTAGCTCTCAGTGCCCTTCAAATCGAAACAGAGTAGTATTTCACATTACTGCTTCACGTCAGAATAACTGGCCCTAGGGTGGTACCTGCATAGGAATCCTTCCATCAGAAAATTGTGAATTGTGAAGAGCGTAACCAGCGTCTATAGAATTACCCACTGGAAAGGTGGTGACACCGCATTCGCATGACGACGGCGTAGCCTAGTGGTCAGACTACCTGACTACCACCCACCTTTTCCTTTCTGTCATTTACTATAATGGATTTCCGCAAAGTAACGCCTGAATCTTATAACTATAAAAAATTACCTAACACAAATAATGAAATGGTATCATCATTTCAGCCTATAACTAGTCCACTGTTGAAAAAAGGGCCTCCCCCATAGATTGCCACAAAAATTTTTTGCTGTCATTTTGGGGAATTTTGGCATAGTTGCCACGCTTGGCAGGCAGGGTTTGCAACCGCAGTTTATTTATTTAGATGTTCCGGGAAGGTGATGCTGCCCATCTTTTGGTTTTAGCATTCCCTCTGTCGACTTTTATGACACCCACGGGATGAGATGGGGTGGTAGATTCTCTTAAGCCGCTTACGTATTTCTTATGTGTATTAGTATACTGCTGTTATTGTACATTATTTTAATAATGACTAAAAAAAAAGCCCGCTGGGTTTCTTACTGGTTCTTCCTAGGACAGAGGCATTTTTTGCGAACCAGTGTAGTTTAAAAAAAATGTAAATAATCTATTATTAATAAAAATTGATTCTATTCTATTCTATTCTATTTATTGAAAAATGCGCTCGTTCCCCGAGGACATTTGAAGTTCAACAAATCCAGCTCAGACGTGAAATCAAGGATTTTACGGCTGTCGAAAGTTTTGTTCCCTTAAGGTGAAATAGATTGAACGGACATTATATCAAATGCATTTGAAAAGTTGTATTAAAAACCCCGAATTACGTTTAAGAACGCTTAACACCCACGTCCCTCAGTGGACCAGTGTCTTGCTCGCAACGAAATTTAACATGCATACATACAGTCACGTCTTTTTCCCATATAAGCCGCTAAGTAGGCAAAGACCACACCCGTGGCTCAATTATCGCCCTCGCGGAAAATAGACACGTGAAGGGTTGCGAAAAACGCCGCCCTTTTGTGTAGGAGTCAAAAAATTCTTACTCCCCATTGCGTTCCCACGAGCAGTATAGTGACAGAAATGCATATTATGGTGTCATTCCGCACGAATAAAGGCTGTCCGTACAATACCTTAGTCGCCTCTTACGACACCTCGCTAGGAAAGAGGTAGGTGCTATTCTACTCTGCGGGACACCTATTTTTTTTTTTACATGGGGAAATGCCTAACGCATACCTTCGCCTTCACGGGGGGAAGGACGGTTTATGTCGGACTTGCACCGACTAAAACTCCTTGATGTTCCGCCTTCGCCGCATGTTGGCAGGGCCACGGGAACGCTCACGCACACATCCGCGACCCCACCGGCGCTGGCCGCCTAACATCGGCGGCCCCTTCTCGGGAGAGGACAACTCCTCCCTACTCTCCTTCTCAGCAAGGCGCGCCGGAACACATGACGCGCCTTCCAGCACAGCCCCCTTTGTGCGCGCAACGGACCCCCCCGAGTCCGCCACGCGGAGGCTACGGGGCCAGGAGACTTGCACTCGAAAGCACCAGTCTTCCTGGCCCCGGCAGCGGATCTGGTCTGTGGCTCCGCCACCAACCACATTTCGGCCGCGGGGGATAGGGAGAGAGGCAACGCAACACCTACACTCCTATTCCCCCGCGACTCCACCTCGGCTGCGAAGGGCAGGGTGAGCAGTGCCTACTCACTCCTCCCCCCAGCAGTCCACCAACACCGCATCCGCGGTACGGCCCCGCCAGAGTCGCGGAGGACAGGTAGAGAGGCAACGATACACCTACACTCCTCTTCCCCCGCGACTCCACCTCGGCTGCGGAGGGCAGCGTACTGCTCCCCCCAGCAGTCCACCTGTTCGCATCCAGAGTGGGCTTGCGTACGGAGCGACCTCCTCGGGTCAGCCTGAGGCAACAGGCCGACCGGGTTCCTCTTAGCTTCACCATGGGTGACCAAGCCACAGTTACTAAGTCCCCCCGCCACGACAAGGCGAGAACCCATTCGGGGGGGCTGCCGGACACCTATCGCATCTTTTGCTAAAATTGACGTTTTAGCAAAACCCTTTCTACAGAATTGTCTCGAACGAAACATCATGTTTCAACATGTTTTAATAAGAGTGACAATAGTGTACGTATTTATCTATTTAATTATTAAGATATGTATCATTATATTTACTTTGTGATTCCTGTGCAGGAATCCGTCTAGTTACGTAATACAATAGTGTGAAATCAACAAACATTATTGTGTTACGTTTTCTACCACCCCGTCTGATTCCGCGGATGTCGTAAAAAAAAAAGACGAGCTTAACTCTAAAAGAGTTTTCTTCCAGCAAACCTTGGAGTGAAGAGGATAGCTGGTGTGTGCGGGTAGAAATGTACGAAGAACCAACAGACAAAAAGAAAACTAAACTACAGAGGGAAAATAAAAACCAGAAGATGGGCAGCAGAATCTTCGGCGATCTAAAGCATTCTATTATCAATCGAGGTCGGCTTCTTTACGCGGCTGAAACCACGGAACACAGCTAGTCCGTAAATACGAACAGTGCATAGAGTGCTCAAAACATAACAGAAAAAAATCCGTATGCTTTACACAACATATCTAATATTTACTTTAAAAACTGTATGTGACGTCTTATTATATCGCATAGTTTATAAAGTTTTATATAATCATTCATAAAGTGTTCAATTTAAATTTGACGAAAGATAAGCATTAAGAAAAAAAACACAGGAAATTTCCGGCCGACGTCCGGCCCCTGAGTTCCAGCGAGACTGCAATGCCCGCGGGACGCCATTCATTTGTCAACATTAACTCGATATACTTAATAGAATCAGGCGTTACTTTGCGGAAATGCATTATAATGAAGGAAGGTAAGTTACTTTGCTAAGATCCGCATGCAAAATATAAAAATGGTGTATATTACCTAGTTTTTTGAAGAGCACCGCCCGCCCTCCCTCAGTAGCGTGCACAAGCAAACTAACACCGCCAGGAACCGCCACCAGGTATCCTCCACCAACCACTACAATACCACCACTAGATAATATACACCACTGAAGTCGAGAACACGACACGTGTTTCGCCCCAAAACGAGGCATTATCAAGACTCATAGACTCTACGACAGACGGCGGACGTCTGTCGTAGAGTCTATGACGCTTGATAATGCCACCACACGGCGGCGTGTAACATAAACGCATAGTATTATTTTTGTACAACGCATGCTATTCCCTCGACGTTATAGTTGGTTTCCTCAACGTAAACTTGAGTCGAACAATAACAACGAACGATATCGAGTTAATGTTGAAGGAAGGTAAGTTACTTTGCTAAGATCCGCATGCAAAATATAAAAATGGTGTATATTACCCAGTTTTTTGAAGAGCATCACCACCAGATACCCTCCACCAACCACTACAATACTACCACTAGATAATATACACCACTGAAGTCGAGAACACGACACGTGTTTCGCCCCGACTCTATCGGCCTCGGTCTACTCGGCGGCCATCTGTCGTAGAGTCTATGACACTTGATAATGCCTCGTTTTGCGGCGTTGCATGCGGATCTTAGCAAATTAACTTACTTTTCTTTATTATAATGGATTTACGCAAAATAACGCCTGATTCTATTAACTATATTAAATTCAAAGGGTACCTACTCGCCAGATCGGATGGTCTGATCTGAGGAGGACCTCTCATCCTACCAGTAGTGTTTAGATGTTGTATATATAGTAGGCATCAAGGAAACTTTCATAGCACGCTATGTTGTTTCATATCCGAGTGTGATATGTTTCATGAGATTTTCATGTCACTGCAGATCAAAAGGGCACTGAGAGCTATCACTGGGCATATGAACTTATGTCTCAGAGTGACGATCGTAGTGTGATGATACATTGGCGGATGATATTGTCAAGGACGTTCTGCTCGAAGTCTTTCAATGACAAGCTACCTGCCAGATCGAATGGTCTGATCTGGGGAGGACGTCTCTTCTAGTCGTAATATTTGGATGTTGTATATATAATTCGCATCTCAGAAACTTTCATAGCGCGATTATGGAATGTATGAGATATTTCTATAGCTTCTCCTGTGACGACATAGATGTCGCTACATCACTCCCCCGCTAAGACTTGAAGTTGTAGTGAGCGTGGAGATGTTGAGCCGTCGAGCAATGTTGTACAGTCTGGCGATGCGATGAGGCTGTGGGCCAAATCGTCAGTGCGTCGAGACATAGACATAGACACATGTTTTAAATCTATTTTATGTGTATACGTATGCGTACGAAACAAAACCAGTGGTCGCAAAGTCGTACCGGGATCATATTTTTATTTCAGTTTGAACGTTGTTGGGATTCTTTTGTGAAAGTTTGTTTTGCTGGTGGTAGGATTCCTATGCAGAAATCCGTCTAGGTAGGTACCACCCCAGGGCCAGTTATTCTCTTGTGAAGCAGTAGCGTGCAAACATTACTGTGTTTCGGTTTGAAAGGCACTGAGAGCTAACGTAATCACTGGGCATATGAGACTCAAAAACTGATGTCTCAGGGTGATTCCCATCAGGTGAACGTTTTGCTCGTTTCGTATCCTTATCAAATAAAAAAAACTAAATATTTATTCCCTTGATATAATTACAGCATACTAATAAATATTATTAGCCATGTGGTGGCGGCTCGTTAAAAGAATACTACCACTCCATCTCGTCCAATGGATCTCGTAAAAGGCGAGTAAGGAATTAAACTGCACTGTGCACCCAACAGCGCATGGTGGCGATGGGCTCACCACCTATCACACCAAGTGCATTACATTGTTTTGGTGAAACGTGGATTGTGGCAGTCATCTGTTTTTGCAGTGAGTGCCCAGTCTCTGACTACCCCTTATGGGATACAGTCGTGATCTTATGTATGTAGTAGTAAGCAACAACGCCCTAGCGTCAAAGAAATGAGTACGGTCGGTATACCACTGTGGAACTGGCCTTAGCAGAGGGTATTCTTCCACTTCACAAGCCTCCCTTCGTTGACGTCACGCTCTAATGGACCGCCTAGCGATCCACTCAGGCAATTTGCTTTCAATAATGTTATACTAGACTATTATAAGACAGTAATACCTTTTTTGTCTTTCTGTCTATCTGGTCTATCTGGTACGAAGGAAGTTAAAAAATATTTCAATTATTTCAGACCGTGTTCCATATACTTTTACATACATACGATAAGATCACGACTGTATCCCATAAGGGGTAGTCAGAGACTGGGCACTCACTGCAAAAACAGATGACTGCCACAATCCACGTTTCACCAAAACAATATAATGCACTTGGTGTGATAGGTGGTGAGCCCATCGCCACCATGCGCTGTTGGGTGCACAGTGCAGTATAATTCCTTACTCGCCTTTTAGGAGAACCATTGGATGAGATGAAGTGGTAGTACAAAGGCAATGTAAAAACTGTTAGTAGAAATAAAACAAAAACGAAACTTTAATTTAAATAAAAAAGTAAACTATAAGAATAAGAGCCTATAAATGTCCCACTGCTGAGCATAGGCCTCCTCTCATTTCTGAGAGGGTTTTGGAGCTGAGAAGAATCCGCCACGCTGCTCCAATGCGGGTTGGCGGACTTCACGTTTCTTCGAAATATTTTTTATTTCTCAGACATGCAGATTACCTCACGACGTTTTCCTTCACCGCCGTGCACGTGGTAAATCAGCTCCTAAGATTGCTATTTACAATTTTAGTAGTGCCGGCGCCGGGAATCGAATCTAGGTCACTCGTGTACTATGAAATTTATAGCGAGCGCCTTAATTTTAATACTTGCCGGTAGAGAACTACGAGTACTAAAGATATACACAATAATTTTACCCGGCTTATCAGGTAATGTCGTGTGTCCGTCTGTTAAGATCCATTTCAAAGATCAAGTTGAAATTTATATCAAATACTAATACTATATGTACCTTGGCGGTGTAAAAAATTTAAAATTCTAGACAAATAGAATAGAATAAAATAATTTTTATTCAATACAGATCACTTACATTGTACTCAGTGAAAGCCATTTTTCTAAACTACACTGGTTTGCAAAGAAATGCCTCTGTCCTGGGAAGAACCAGTAAGAAACCCAGCGGGATTTTTTTTCAGTCATTTTAAATATACAATTACAGCAGTTTTATAAAGATGTAGAAATAGCTTGGCAGCGATCACCTCATTCCCAGGGGTTGCCTCTGTCCTGGAAAGAACCAGTAAGAAACCCAGCGGGATTTTGTTTTTCAGTGATTTTAAAAATAATATACAATTAGAGCAGTATTATAAAGATGTAAAAATAGCTTAGCAGCGATCACCTCGTACCTAAGGGTTATCATCGTCCATGTAGAATGAATGGCTTAAGAGAATCTACCACCCCATCTCATCCCGTGGGTGTCGTAAAAGTCGACAGAGGGAAAATTAAATTTCATTCGTCAGTCGTCAAAAGCATAATAGAAAAATAGCGGACCAGAATAGCACCTACCTCTTTCCTAGCGAGGTGTCGTATGATTCGACTCAGCCTTTATTTGTGCAGAATAACACTACATGCAAAGCTGTCACTATACAGCTCGTGGGAAAGCAATGGACAATAAGATGTTTTTAAATCGTACCAAAATGGCGGCGATAGAATAGAATATTTTTTTATTCAATATAGATCATTTACGTAATACTTATTGAACGTCATTTTTTTTTAAACTACACTAGTTCGCAAAGAAATGCCTCTGTCCTGGGAAGAACCAGTAAGAAACTCAGCGGGATTTTTTTTTTCAGTCATTTTAAATATACAATTACAGCAGTTTTATAAAGATGTTGAAATAGCTTGGCAGCGATCACCTCATTCCCAGGGGTTATCATCTTCCATGTTCGCCTCCCGAGGTAGGTGCTATTCTACTCTGCCGAATACCTATCGTCCAGTCACACTAGTGATACAAATGGAATCCTAGTTTGAGGTGTCGTTTTAAAAAAATAAAAGAATGTCGAGGATACGAAATATTAAATTTTTAGCAATGAGCACATCATTGTGTGTGGTAGCGGCCTAAGAGAATCTACCACCCCATTTCATCCCGTGGGTGTCGTAAAAGTCGACAGAGGGAAAATAAAACCAGGAGATGGGCAGCAGCATCTTGCTGGAACATCTGAATAAATAAACTGCGGTTGCCAACCCGTCTGCCAAGCGTGGCAACTATGGCAAAATCCCCCCAAAACGAGAGCTACAAACTTTTGTGGCAATCCATGGGGAGGCCTATGTTCAGCAGTGGACTATTGATAGGCTGAAACGACGACGACGACGACGACGACATCATTGTTATATTCGTTGTGGTAGTGACGAGACGAAGAAGTCATTCACCCGATGGACCGCAACTGTAATGGGCAGGCGAGGCTAAATATCATGGCTCTATGTAATGCACTGCGTGCGTCACCATGAGAACGAATCGTATCTAAGATCTCCCTGTTATTACACTGGCTTCAGTGCCCTTCAAAGCAATAGCAAATGTTCTGGGTATCACAGCATTTGCTCGTTTCATCATTTTATCAAATAAAAAAATAAAAACGTTCACCTGGTGGTAAGTACAACGTCTGCTCATAACAAATGCTGTGTCACCCAGAACATTTCGGTGTGACACCACACTGCGCCACCCTGAGACATGAGTTCTTAAGTCTCATACGGCCAGTGATTATGCTAGCTCTCAGTGCGAAGCGTCGTAATGTTTGCACTCTACTGCTTCACTGCAGAATAATTGACCCTGGGGTGGTACCAGCATAGGAATCCTATCACCGTTTTGCTCGTTTCATCACTTGATCCAATATGAAAACCGAAACGCAATAATGTATTGCTACGGATTTACGGCTCGGATTTAGGAATCCTGACAGACTTATAAATAACTAAACATAAAGGCGGTAGCCGTGTGGTGGCGGCTTAGCCGTGTGGTGGCGGTAAAAGAATACTACCACTCCATCTCATCCAATGGATCTCGTAAAAGGCGAGTAAGGAATTAAACTGCACTGTGCACCCAACAGCGCATGGTGGCGATGGGCTCACCACCTATCACACCAAGTGCATTATATTGTTTTGGTGAAACGTGGATTGTGGCAGTCATCTGTTTTTGCAGTGAGTGCCCAGTCTCTGACTACCCCTTATTGCATCCACTCGTGATCTTATGTATGTATGTATAAAGGCGGTATCAATGGTAGCCTTAAATAAAATATTTCAATCATGTGCTGTAACATATCAAAACTTCAGCATTTTACCCCTAGTTAAAGATAAATGAGACTCACGGTAGATGTCAAACGGCTTTCATTTAAATATAAATGAGATTTTAACTTTCGCTGAAGCAATTTACAACCGTCTATCAAGGATAAGCGATTGTTTTAGGCTGATCCCAAAACTTTATATTTACATTAAGAGACGTGGAGAATATTTATTTATTTATTTATTTAAAACAGTACAATATCTCCCGGATTACACGATCCGGGAGATATTTTACTATTTTAAATAAATGATCCTATTAAAAACCTCTAATAAAGAAAAACATGGCCGACTTTAGACGACAGCTGATGGTCAAAGTTAAAGTAGTCAAAGATGTATCATCTGTTTATACAATATAATAATGCGTAAGTATCACATAGCGGTAATTTTGTTATTATTGTATGTAAATGAACATATAATAATAAGGAAAAAGATTCGAGTTTTTTAGGGTTCAAAGTTTATGAGACACGGAAAGTATGACGGTGATATGGAGCGAAGAGAGTGGTCGTGTATATGAGGCCCTGCATAACTTTATAAGTAGCCAGAACTGCCGAGAAGCAGTTGTGTGTAGTAGTGTGTTGTGTTTCGGTTTGAAGGGCATTGGGAGCTAGTGTAATCACTGGGCATAGTGGTGGCGGGCGCAGTGTTACACACAGAAATGTTCTGGGTGACACAGCATTTGACATTTGTAGACGTTGCACTTACCATCAGGTGACCGTTTTGCTCGTCTCGTCACTTTATCCAATAAAACAAAATTGTTATGGTCAGATGTGATTGATTCTAGTTTATTGTAGCTCCCCGGTCATCATTAATCTTGTAATGCGTATAAACAACAATACCACTACATGGCGCAGAAATGTACGTTTTATCACTCCCAGACATTTAATGTCTTGGTGTATCTCAGCTCTCGAATCCTAACAACATTATTGTGGCATGTTATGAGTCAGCATTACTATGGCATAAAACGAGTCAACGACTTACACTGGCAACCACTCGATAAAGTTATTTTCAATTTATTTCAAATTTTAACTGCATTATTTTTTACTTGTATTATTCATAAATTTTTACTGTAGGTAGGATTCCTATGCAAGAATACGACTAAGTAGGTACCGCAGTGCCATTTATTGCACGGTACACTACACACCAGTGTACCGTGCAAACAGTACTGTATTTTAGTCAGAAGGGCTCTGTTGTAAGTAAAAGTGAGCAAGCACCACCGGGTTTTTGTTACACTAAACTAATTGCAGGGTATAAAAGAGTTACTCGTAACAACCGATGCCTCATTGTGACGGGCGTGGTTCGACACCAGCTGAATACCGCACCGCAATGCCGATTAAAACAGTTTTTTTTAAACTTATGTCAAAGAATTAATATATTTCGTTATATTTTTAAATAAGTACAGCATATCTTCTAGAAGTTCATCATCATCATTTCGGCTTATCACTAGTCCACTGCTGAACATAGGCCTCCCCCATAGATCGCCACAAAAGTTTGTAGCTCCCACTTTGGAGGGACTCTGTCATAGTTGCCACGCTTGGCAGGCGGGTTCGCAACCGCAGTTCATTCATTCAGATTTTCCAGGAAGATGCTGCTGCCTATCCTCTGGTTTTAATTTTGCCTCTGTCGACATTTACGACACCCGCGGGATGAGATGGGGTGGTAGACTCTCTTGGGCCGCTATCACACGGCACACTAGAAGTTAATGCCATTAAAATACGATATGGAGATATATCATTTTTCATAATACTGGTGTTGCCAGTACGTAGTATAATTTGCATCAGACTTACTTATTAATGGTTATGTATAATATACATAAGAGTATAATAATAATTTAAGGAAATAAGAATAATCAGTATATACATCATGATACTGTAATGTCAACAATTATAAAGAAGTAATTTGATTGTATGAGTTATTGTAATTAGTTCTGCGCGTTACATAAAAGTCCTTCGTGATTGAGTGAAATGCGTCGAACTCATAGGGGAAGTGCGTATTGTTGATAACCAGTCACTCTTTTTTTTATTTTATAAAGTGTCGAAACGGGCAAAACGTTCACCTGATGATAAGTGCAACGTCTGCCTACAACAAATGCTGTGTCACCCAGAACATTTCCGTTTGACACCACACTGCGCCCGCAACCTTGAGACACCAGTTTTCAAGTCTCATATGCTTACGCTAGCTCTCAGTGCCCTTCCAACCAAAACACAGTAATTTTTGCACGCTACTGCTTCACGGCAGAATAACTGCCCCTGGGGTGGTACTTACCTAGACGGAATCCTGCATAGGAATCCTACCACCAGTAAAATCTGTGCCGAAGTATTAATAAGTGTTTCAAGTATTTATCCAAATCCAAATATACTTGATTATCTTACTAACATCTGTAATATCAGTAATATTATATCTTCCAAACATGACACGTGTCAATTTATGTAGCGAAAAGAATTTCGTTCCAATCGGGTGTCCCACGGCACCTTCCATTTTTACTTATCTCTCAGATATTCAAGTTCTGCTGATGGTGAGTGCAATATCTATAACAAATGATCTATCACCCAGAACATTTCTGTTCCTCAAATTGCGCCCGTCACTCTGAGACATCAGCTCTTAAGTCCCATGCTTCTTTCTGCTCGTTATTATATTCTTTCCATCAATGAACCACATCTCCAAGTTTTTTTTGTGTGTACATTTCTTAATAATTGCAATCCTTTGTTATAAAGATGCAAACAACTATATACAAAAAGGCATCGATTAGGCCATCTTATAGAATTTAATTTTATTGGTAAGTTTTGCTTGCACGAAATAAGATTCGCCATGATGAAATCCATTGTTTTACGGAATTAGTATATCAGAAAGCTACGTATTTTTTTCCAAATTTTAATACTATTTTATAAATTATTACAGTAATATTATAATTATTTATATATTACATTCTAATATATTTTTTGGTTTAAACGACATGGGAGTGCAACGGGGGTTGACACTGAAAAACAGTGCTGTGTCGGAATTCGCTTCCGCCGCAGTGTATGCTGAGTTTTCAACCTCGTTTGCTAGGAGTACGGCGTACAATTTCCATACTTACTAGCGCTAGCTCTCATTGCCCTTCAAACCGAAACAGTTATTTTTACATACTACTGCTTCTCGGTAGAATAACCTACTTAGACTGATTCCTGCATAGGAATCCTACCGCCAGTAAAAAGTTAACATCAGGTGAACGACTTGGTCGTGACGTTGCCTAATACCATAAATAAAAAAATATCCTGTAAACGACACAACATATTTGTCGAATATTTATATAGCGCTAAATTTGCGGACATGTATTTAATGCTTTTTACATTGGCGCACAGCCAAGCCGCAGCGTTCAATATGCTTTAAGGGATTGGGGGTTCTCTTTATTGTCAACGACCAGGAACATAGAATCTGAACCGTTACGACACCGACACGGTCGTTAGTAGCGGCAATGAAGCAAACGGAACACGTTTTGGAGAGAAACTTCGTTTGCCGTTAATATCGAATTTGAGTGCAGCATTTTTGTGCAACGTTTCTGTTCATCATGATCATGGATAGGTATCCCCATAGATCTGGGGGGTTTTGCCATAGTTGCCACGATTGGCAGGCGGACTGACATCCGCAGTTTATTTATTTAGCTGTACCAGGGAGAAGCTGCTGCCCATATCCCGGTTTTAATTTCCCGTCTGTCCATTTTAACCACACCCACGGGACGAGAAGGGGTTAGTAGATTCTCTTACGCTGAGCAGTTATTTTAGAGTGAACAATTGTTCTATTTGTGGTAAGATTCCTATGCGTTAATCTGTCTAGGAAGGTCTAAATGTCTAGGCAGGGCCAGTTATTATATAAACATTGTGCGTTTCGGTCCGAAGGACACTGAGAGCTATTGTAATTATTGGAAATATGAGACTTAAGAAGTGTTGTCTCTGGGTGACGGGAGCAGTGTGGTATCACACAGAAAGGTTCTGGGTGACACAGCATTTTTATGGGTAGACGTTGCACTTACAGTAAGATAAACGTTTGTTCGTCTTGTCACTTTCTTCAATAAAAAAGTAAGAGCCTATAACTGTCCCCCGCTGTGCTCTGCTCAGCCCTTCTCTTATTATGGAACGAACATTAGGTTTTGTAATCAGATCTACAAAAGACTTCAATCGGCCGTAGTCACATCTAATTTTGTTTAATTCCTTGGTAAGACCGATTATTAAGTATGCTTCAATAGTTTGGAGTCCATTTTATGATAAATATAGTAACCAAATTGAATGTATTCAGCGCAAATTCTTAAAGATTGTTTACTATAGATGGCATCATAACTCTTTCCTTTCCTATTCCCAACTCCTAGAAAGGTTCTCACTTCTTTCTCTGCATAAGAGAAAAATACTCTCTGATGCATTATATTTATACCGAATGTGTCATAACCATATTGACTGTATTTATCTTAATAATGAACTTTATTATCGTATCCCTAGTGGTTCTCAGCGTATCCGGCATAAGTACGCTCATAAACTGTTCCATACTAAAAATTGTCGAACTAATACCGGACTGCGCTCCCCGTTACGACGCATGGTGCAATCGTACAATGACTAGTTTACTGATACTTTTGTTATAAAAAAGAAATAAAAAATTGTTTAAAAAATAAAATATAAAAACGTAATGTAATTATTCTACGAAAATGTATTAAGTGTAATTAAACTAGCTGATGCCCGTGACTTCGTAGGAGAGTCACTTTCGCATGTATAATATTAGTGGATGGATGTGAAACTCGTTACGTGCAACTCTTAGTATTTAATATGTGGTATATGGTGTTGAATGTGCATAAACTTATTTTGTATTTATTTTTATACGTGTTAAAATATAAATTTGTTTATTTGTTTGTATACCTTAATAAAAGAAAAGAAAACTTATCAAAAAGACATTATTACGTAAAGCTTTATTTAAAATTACGGATGGAGATCTGTGGGAATAACTTACTATGCACTAGCACGCGCTCTGATAACTAATACAAATACGGTTTTGCAATAAATTACATACATACATACAGTCACGCCTTTTTCCCATATAAGGGTTGGCCAGAGGCCACACACGTAGTCCACTTTTCACCTCCGTGAACGAGACGAGATGGGTGGTGAACCAATTAGCCTTTTTGGTACGAGTCAAAAAAATCTATTCCTTATTACTTTGCCATGAGCTGTATAGTGACAGAATTGCATATTATGGTGTTATTTTACACAAATAAGAACTGTCTTTACAATACCTTAGTCGACTCTTACGACACCTCGGTCGGAAAGAAGTAGGATCTATTCTACTCTGCATATTAAATTTTATACATACATACATAAGATCACGACTGTATCCCATAAGGGGTAGTCAGAGACTGGGCATTCACTGCAAAAACAGATGACTGCCAAAATCCACGTTTAACCCAAACAATAAAAGTTGTAATAATAATAATTATAGTTTATTGTAAAAATGAGTTACAATCTAAATCAATAAAGCCCTGGTACTGAGATAGCGTAAGCCGTTTGCCAGGAACCAGTTCTTTCCTTTCCAGTGGTTAGGATTATTTCTCGTACATTATACAATAAACATTCTTCTACAAATATTATTAAGTTTTAAACAATGTGTTATGTGTGTGTGTGCGCGCGTGTGTATGCGTGTGCGTGTGTGTGCGTGCATGTGCTTCGGTCAAAAATCGGCCAGGAGAACATCATATTCATTGTACTCGTACGTTCGTTTGGCTAGATTAAGAAATACATTTGATTTCTTTCTTTCTTGCCAATTTTTCTGTAAGGTTTTATTTTTCTAATACTTTGATGATTTTTACGTGATTCATCCAAAAGACTCAAAAAAAGGATGTATAATATCCGCAGTAGTTCACAGCTAAATAATATATTAGTGTTTTAAATCTAATTAAATATTAAATTTCATTTCGCGATGCTTCTGGAACAGCCGCACACGAAAAGAAAATTAATAGCGTAGAATTTCATTGAATTTCCTTTACCACTAAGATGTACGATCCAACTTATGGTATAGAAAACTGTTTCGTTAATTTGTTAAGAATTTCCAACTTGTAAATTTTATTTTTAGGTTGACCTGATCCCAGGGCCAGTTATTCTGACGTAGGTAGTTGTGCAGTAGTGTGTTGTTACGGGCAGACGTTGCACTTACCATCAGGTGAACGTTTTGCTCGTTTCGTCACTCATCATTCGCCAAGTGTCTGGAGTGGAACGTGAGATAAAGTAACTTGATTACAAAAAAAATATATTTTAAGGATATGTGAAGTCCACAAACCCGCATTAGAGCAAAGTGGCGGACTCTTCCCGGCTCCACGACCATCTCAAAGATGAGCTGTGTTCAAGAGTAGGGCATTTGCAAGCTGTAACTTTACTTTTTTACTCCTTAATTTTTGAGGGTCTCGGAAATGTTTGTGGTGCCATAATGGGGGAAAGTTTTTCTGTGTCTGTATAATATTCAGGAGTCGTATTGCACGATAAACTTAATAAATCTTCGAAAATTACAATAAGCCGTTTTATTACCGGATGCTTCCGCACGCGTCCGCTGTCGGCCTTTTTTATTTATTATAATTTTTCCGGGTTAATTCTGCCTTTAATTATAATGTTAAGTAAGAAAAGGGGGAATCCCTTATTTCTAGCAGAAATTGAAATAACAATCAATAACTGTCATGAATATTTTAAGTTTTAATTACATTCATTTTTAATTGAATTCCGCACGACTTGAGAATTGTTGAGAATTATTCCACTATGTTTAAAGGCGATATATTCTTCGTACCCACTTGCATTGTTTCTGTGAGCAGGACAAATTAAACTGATCAAGGACTTAGATAGAAAAAAAAATATTACTACCTAAAAATTTTACGGACTAAACTTCATGAATATATGAAAAACAGGCACAATTAAATAAATTAACAACCTTTCATCATCATCACCATCATTTCAGCCTATCGCTAGTCCACTGCTGAACATAGACATATCCCCCATAGATTGCCACAAAAGTTGGCAGCTCTCGCTTTGGACGGGATTTCGCCATAGTTTTCACGTTTGGCAGGCGGGTTGGCAACCGCAGCTTATGTATTCAGATATTCCACGAAGATGCTGCTGCCCATCTCCTGGTTTTATTTCCCCTCTGTCGACTTTTACGATACCCTCGGGAGGAGATGGGGTGGTAGTCTCTTAAGCAACTACCACACTGCGGTAACAACCTTTCATCATCATCATCATCATCATTTCAGCCTATCACTAGTCCACTGCTGAAACATAAGGCTCCCGTAGATTACCATAAAAGTTTGTAGCTCTCGTTTTGGGGGGATTTTGCCATAGTTGCCACGCTTGGCAGACGGGATGGCAACCGCAGTTTATTTATTTAGATGTTCAAGCAAGATGCTGCTGCCCATCTCCTGGTTTTCATTGTCCCTGTGTCGACTTTTACGACACCCACGGGATGAGACGGGGTGGTAGATTCACTTAGGCCGCTACCACACGGCCAAGGCTCCCCGTAGATTGCCATAAAAGTTTGTAGCCCTCATTTTGGAGAATTTTGCCATAGTTGCTACGCTTTGCAGGCGGGTTGGCAATGTTCCAGGAAGATGCTGCTGGCGATCTCTGGATTTCATGCTCCCTCTGTCGACTTTTACGACACTCACGGGATGAGATAGGGTGGAATATTCTCTCAAGCCGCCACCACACTTTAATAGTAATTAAATGAAAAAAAAATGTCAATATTTTAAAAGCGATGTAGATAAACATTTTGTTATGAATTATTATATAACAAAATAAGAAAACGTCGGAAGAAATCGTTCTAATTTATAAACTTTTTCAAATGTATATAATATTGATAGTACATATATTCGGTACGGGGAAAATTTTTAGTGTAAGTGCTATTTATTCCTAAGAAAAATATTTATATATATAACTGAATTTTCAAGGTAGCATGCTTTGCCACTGTCAGAAATCTTACGACGGCTGCTATAAATACATAAAAAGTTGTGTCAACATTAAGGACCACGAAAGAACTCTAATCATCATCATCATTTCAGTCACTAGTCCAGTGGCTGAACATAGGTCTCCCCCGTAGATTACCACAAAAGCTTGCAGCTCGCATTTTGGGGTTTTCTGCCATAGTTGCCACGCTCGGCAGAAACCCTCATTATTATAGTATATATCATATTGCAGCAGTTTATTTTTAAAGATGTTCTTGGAAGATGTTGCTGCCCATCTTCTGGTTTTAATTTTCCTTCAATCGACTTTTACTCCACCCACGGAATGAGATGGGGTGGTTTTTTCTCTTAGGCCGCCACCACACGGTTAAAAAGAAACGCCTCACCATCTAAGAATTCATCACCTAACTCATCTCTGCCACGCGTGACCACTAACTGGAAACTGCTGCTGCCAGCGGATTTTCCGGTTCGATACGACTTATAGACTTTCAAGAAGAGTGCCTACTCCATTTTCAGAGGCCGGCAACGCACCCGTAATTACTCTGGTATTGCAGATTTCTACGAGCGGTGATCACTTACCATCCGCTGCTTTTTTTTATTGGATAAAGTGATGAAATGAGAAAAACGTTTACCTGATTGTAACTGCAACGTGTGACCAAAACAAATGCTCTGTCAACCAGAAAATTTCTGTGTGACACCACACTGTGTCCATCACCATGAGGCATAAGCTCTGAGGTCCCATACGCCCAGTGATTACGCTAGCTCACAGTGCCCTTCAAACCGAAACACAGTAATGTTTGCACACTACTGCTTCACGGCAGAATAACTGGCCCTGAATCCTACCACCAGTAGAGTAGCTCTTATAAAGAAAAACAAAACTCCTTATAAACATTAAGCAGTTCGCGAATAGCGGCGTTTACTTTGAACGTAATGCCTGTTACACACGTTACAGTCACGATAAAGTGCCGGCAAGATACGACGTCCCCTGTTAAAAGTATATGGCCACGTAAATGTCTCAAGCATCTGATTAAGTTTAGTTTTCATTCTTGAAAGTATTGTTAGGTACATCCTATAACTTTATACCTTCTCCTTAGATCTTACCTTCGCTTTAACGAATAGAATAGAACTGGTGGTAGGATTTATATGCAGGAATCCGTCTAGGTAGGTACCGCCCCAGGGCCAGTTATTCTGCCGTGGAGCAGTAGTGTGCAAGCATTGCTGTGTTTCGGTTTGAAGGGCACTGTGAGCTAGCGTAATCACTGGGAATTTGAGACTTAAGAACTGATGTATCCGGCTGACGGGCGCAGTGTATTGTCACACAGAAATATGCTGGGTGACACACCATTTGTTGTAAGCAAACGTTGCAGTTACCATCAGGTGAACGTTTTGCTCGTTTCGTCACTTTATACAGTAAAAAAAGCGAAGTTTCTAGATTTAAAACGAACACTGTTAATAGCGATCTATAGGATTTGCTAAGGGCTCTAGACTGTTGGACAGGTTATATAAGCGCGACTGGAGGGCTAATTGTAATGAGACTGAGTTTATACGAGCTACAGTGCGCAACAAGAAACAGTGACAATCCTATCTCAATCTCGTTAGAGTGAAATATATACATCTTCGGAGTATCGTTTTATTCGTCCAAATCAGAAACAGCGCGTAACAGTTTATCATTTTGTTGGAGTCTTGTAAATTGTGCATGCTTTTATTATACAAATGTAATATTCATTGAATACTAAATTTCTAATTCTATTGTCTCGAGCGCTTCACATGACAGCCCAAAAGGACGAGCCTGGGTGAAACCAGGAATTTCAATAAAATCCCCTGGCAATTACAGGGGCACAGAAAACGTCACCGATAACAGAACGAGTAATACAAGAGCAGCGATCAGAAACATGTTCTCGCTGCACAGACGCACCCCGCCGTATATAGCCGGCACTGGACGTGCTGGTGGTGTTTACGGCTATTGAACGCGGGGATCTTCTCCCCCACCACGACACCACCCATAGTACTCGAGAGAGGTATGGCCTTTTAATGGCCAACAAAACAATGCATCATTTGAATATTGAAATTGTGAATATTATTTTTTTATTGGAGAAAGTGACGAAAAAGCATAACGTTCACCATGGTAAGTGCAACGTCCGCCCACAACAAATGCTATGTCATCCAGCTGCTAGTGTAATATTTGCACACTACTGCTTCACGGCAGAATAACTGGCCCCTGGAATCCTACCACCAGTTTAATGCATCTTAACTACAACTCCGTACTGCTTTTTTACAGTGCTATCGAAATATGTTTCGTTAGTGAAATATTAGGCGAACAAAAAAGGAATATAGTTCCAAAAACATGAAAATTATTCCGTGGAACCGTTCATGTGATAAAAATAGGCCTTGTACATTAAATTGATGGAATGAAAGCTTGAAGCAAACGATTCCATTTTCCAGGTTATAAAGCAAGTTACGTATGGTTACTAGCAATATTTGTGGTATAAAAAAATAAAGAACTAATATATCCTACTATTATGGGGGAGGCCTATGTTCAGCAGCGGACTGGTGTGAGCTGAAATGATGATGATATACCCTGAATGATGAATATACCCTCTTGAAAGAAATTTAATGGAAGAAAGTGACGAGACGAGCTAGTCGTTCGCGTGTTGGTAAGTGTAAGGTACGCCTGTTCATAACGAGTTACCGTGCCACCCAGAAGCATCACGTAGCAAAGGAGTGCTCAAACTTGAACTGCTGGCGATCTACCTCAATATTGTTAGACTACGATCGATCGACTCTGAGAGGCTGCAAGTATGTGTGATGCAGGATTGTCGTCTAGTTAGGGTGTATTTATGTATATATTATACATCGTTTGAGCACCCCTGATTGCATGTTATGACGTTGCATGTTATGTGTAATACGGCGCTCGTGACCATGGGAAATCAGGATCTACTTTTTTTTTATTTAGTTTGATTGCCCTGTAATTTAGGGTTACCTCAAAATTTTGAAATCTTTGGAAAATCAGGATTTGTAGGTGGAAATACCAGAACATTTAATTAAGAAACATAACGCATTATAAAAGCAGTAACTAATAGTAACACGGACTGAAAACGGGGTCAATAAAACTTTAGCAATTACAATGTTTATGAAAGTATCTTCAGTTGAATGAGAAATAAAATTATTGAATTACAAAACACAGGATGTTAACAGGAAGCTTGAAAAAATCCAGGATGCTACTAAGACACCCCTGGACATCTTCACAAAGCAGGACACGTCCTAGGAAAACAGGACGTTTGGCAACTGTACTTTAATTAGACTAGTTTCAGTGCCCGAAACACCGTAATGTTTACACACCATTGACACTGCTGCGCTACCTGCCTAGGCGGATATCTACATAGGAAACCTACCAGTAACTATCGTCAAATGGCACTTGTGGGAATTATATAAACGTAACTTATTATATAAAATGATTATCAAAAGTTAAATTTACAAAAGAATTCTTATATTTACTCAATTATATACTATATAATACACTGGAAAAAAAGGAAAACGGACTTTATCACGTTTATTTTTTCACTATTTTGACACAGCATTTGTTGTGGGCGGACGTTGCACTTACCATCAGGTGAACGTTTTGCTCGTTTCGTCACTTTATACAATAAAAAGAAATACTAAGCCAGATACAACAATATGAAAAAATACGGAGCGGAAATAAACCGCCGTCAGCTTTTTGCTGTCAAACCTTCAGCGAATCTTATTGAGTTACAAAAGTGGGATAAGAATTTCATTCTTTAAAATAGTGACATTCACTACACGCTGTCGAAGAATCCTTTTAAAAATGAGGCGGAAAGGCAGCGAGAGCTTGGCTGGCCTTGCGAAGACAAATTGGGCCGCTTTGCACTTTTTTCGGTTTTACCATAACTACTGTTCCGAGCAGTTTTAATTAATTCCAGCTAAGAAGTTCCACCAACGGCTTAAGAGAATCTACCAGTCCACGTCATAAACCACCCCGTGTCGTAAAAGTCGACAACGGGAAAACTAAAACCAGAAGATTGACAGCAGTATCTTCCTGGAACATCGGAATAAATAAACTGCGGTTGCAAACCCGCCTGCCAAGTGTTTAACATAGGCCTCCCCTATAGATTGCCACATAGGGATGTAGCTTTCATTTTGAGGGGATTCTGCCATAGTTGCCACACTTGGCAGGCGGGTAGGCAACCGCAGTTTATTTATTCGGATGTTCTAGGAAGACGCTGCCTCCCATTTCTTGGTTTTGTTTTCCCTCTGTCGACTTTTACGACACTCACGTGATGAGGTGGGGTGGTAGATTCTCTTAAGCCGCCGGCACACGGCACCCGCGACTACACGGCATACATATCTCGTCACTAACTTAATGCTCTTAACCTCGATTTGTAAACGTATTGGTAGTAAAGATAAAAAGACAGAGGGAATGGAAAAGAGAATATAAGGAAATGTTTTAAAACACATTGTTTATAGGATTTAAGGATTGTATTTCAAGGATGAAAAACAAGCCCTACAACGGTACGCATATAATAAACTAGAGCATAAATACTTTTATTTAATATATAGATTTCTTTATATAGATTCAACGAGGACCGCGTGGCCTAGTGGTCTGAATACCTGACTTCTACGCCGCGGGTCCCGGGTTCGAATTCCAGGCGGAGCCAAAATTTGTGCTAAAACACAAATTGTTTGTTTTCGGGTCTGGTTGTGTTGTGATTGTCCCCGTGTTTCTGACACTGCATCCTAGCCTACTTCCGATCTAATCGCATCAGCGTTACATCGGGCGCGGGTAGGTTGGGACGAGTGAGCTTCTGTGTTTGCGCGTACACTTGTGGCACTATAATATCTCCTGCGCAGTTGAATGGCTCTCGACAGTATTCGGAAGTTGTCGCCATGGTGGTACTGGTGGTAGGATTCCTAAGCAGGAATCCGTCTAGGTAGGTACCACCCCAGGGCCAGTTATTCTGCCGTGAAGCAGTAGTGTGCAAGCATTACTGTGTTTCGGTTTGAAGGGCACTGAGAGCTAGCGTAATCACTGGGCATTTGAGACTTAAGAACTGATGTCTCAGGGTGACGTGCGCAGTGTGGTGTCACACAGAAATATTCTGGGTGACACAGCATTTGTTGTGGGCGGACGTTGCACTTACCATCAGGTGAACGTTTTGCTCGTTTCGTCACTTTATACAATAAAAAAAAAAATCGGCTAGGAGAACATCATCACTCATTGAGCATATTTCTTAAAACTACATTGATTCGCATAGTTCTCTCTTTTTCTATATCTGACCAATAACCTATTTTCCATCCTTTTTGCGTCAGAAACATTTCATTTAAAAAAGTTGCACTCAAATTGGACTTTAACAATTCTACTCTCGTCGCGCAAAATTCTCATACTTCAAAACAATCCACTTTACTGCTCCACTGGTTATAGGGGTCTGGATGATTTTTTTTAAACGTTGCCTCAAACTAGGTTTTAACCTGCACACGAGGTTAAAAAAAAAGGCGAAAAGTCTCATCCGAAACCAATAAAATTCCTCAAACGCTCAACATGTCGCAACATGCTTGCAAACGAGCCGAGCGCTTTGACTACAATGCATTCACTGCAGGAAAAAAATGGTACTTATCGCTTTTATGACCAGACCCTATGAAATTGGTTTTAATAAAAAATTACCTGCATTTTCATCATCATCATCATTTTAGCCTGTCATAGTTGCTGAACATAGGCCTCCCCCATAAATTGATGATGATAAAGACGCTGCTGCCCATCGCCTGGTTTTTATTTTCCCTCTGTCGACTTTTACGATACCCACGGGATGAGATGGGGATGGTAGACTCTCTTAAGCCGCTACCACACGCCTGCATTTTACTGAACTGTAGAGGAGTAGTAATTCAGCTTTTATGGAAGAAAATGACGAGATGAACAATTATTCACCTGATGGTAAGTGCAACGTCTGCCCACAAGAAATGCTATGTCATCCAGAATATTACTGTATTGCACCACACTACTCCCGTCACTCTGAGTCATCAGTGCCACAGTAATGTTTTCACACCATTACTTGAGAGCGGAACAACTAGCAGTGCGGTGATGATCATCCAGACAGATACCTGCGAATCCTACAACCAGGAAAAGTACTCACCGAGCACCAGTATTACTAAATTACAGGTTCAATTCCCAGTACCAGCATCTTTAGTGATGCTGTCACCTCATCAGAAGTACGATTTTTAGATGGCGCCCTAGGCCCATTGCGATACACCGCATTTTTTTTATAGGAAAAAGCCAGAATTGGATAAAAGTGGCGCCTTAAGTACGCGGCGTGTGCACTGCGATTACCAATCCGCCTGCCAAGCGTCATCACAGAAAATACTCCCTTCTTGGGAAAGGCTAATGTTCTGAAGGGTTTTAACAGGCTTATAATAAATAAACAAGCCTGTAAGTACTTTACAAAAGGCAAACGTAATTAACAAAGCTTTTACTAATCCGGCAATATGGCCGACGGGTTTTTTAGGCAATTTCCATTGAAACGCTCTGGGCCAGCGGTGACAAAATGAAATACTTAGAGCCTTTTTGGAAAAGTTGTTAAGTATTAACGTTGTATGGAATGATAAAATGTTTTAATATATTCCTTATATTGAACCACGCTACGCCGCGGTTTTTCTTCCACGCCATGATCCTATCCCGTGGGTGTCGTAACTATACAATGAATGGCCAGCGTTTGACCAAGATTCCACCTAACGTTAAGTCCCAGTCTGGAAGATAATTTGATGATAAACCACCCATCACGTCTCGTTTCCCGAGAGGGTGAAAAGTGGGCTACTTGGGTGGCCTCTGCCTACCCCTTTTATGGAAAAAGGGTGACTGTATGTATGCACTATTAATAAAAGTTATTGATATACAAATTACATAAATGATAAAAGTGTTAAAATAAACGAGACCCAATATTTTTTTTCGGGAAATTCGCAGCAGCATCTTCCCGGAACATCAGAATAATTTTTTTTTTTTTATAGAATAAGAGGCAAACGAGCAGGTGGCTCACGTGATGGTAAGTGATCACCGCCGCCCATGAACACCTACAATACCAGAGGAATAGCAGATGCGTTGCCGGCCTTTGAGAAAGGAATAGGCTCTTTAATAAATTTTTTATAAATAAACTGCGGTTGCCATCCCGCCCGCCAATCGTGTCAAAATCCCCCCAAAATGAGAAGTTCAAACTTTTGTGGCAGTCAATGGGGGGAGGCCTACGTTCAGCAGTGGACTAGTGATTTTTTTTTATAAGATAGAGTGACGAAACGAGCAAAACGTTCATCTGATGTAAAGAGCACAGGCTGATTTCATTTGATGATGATGATTGATTGGTTTCATTAAAACCTTGCCTTTGATTTGTTAATCACCTTTGAACCACACACCAATCTGACCACCACGGCTGTTTAACGCCCTTCAGTTGTACGCTACGGATTTGGCTGAGAGCCTAATTTCTATAGTTACGTGGAACTTGATACGTTATTTGCACTGTTGGCTAAGAAACAGATTAACCAGTTTTATACATATTGTAATGTATTTTATGCATTAACTGGCTGTTCCCCGCGGTTGCACTCGCGTAAAAAAGCCGACCTCGATCGATCATATACATATATCATGGCGGTGTCAATTTTACTGGTCAATTTTAGTATTACAATTTTAAGTGCTGATTTACCACGTGCTCGGCGGTGAAGGAAAACATCGTGAGGAAACCTGCATGTCGGAGAAATGAAAAATATTTAGAAGACATGTGAAGTCCGCCAACCCCCTTTTTTGAACTCGCTTAAAAATAGAGTACAATAATAGTTAATAAATGTAATTTTTAGTCTTAAAGGATTCCATTTTCACTAACAGACTAATGCCACGCAGTATAGTAACACATAATCACCAATTTTATGTGACGACGGGTTTTACATAATTACACATCACATATTTATAATGCCTTTATTATTTTTTGAGCTCATCACAAGTCTAGGTGATGACCCCAGGGTCAGTTATTCTGCCGTGAAGCAGTAGTGTACAAACATTACTGTGTTTCGGTTTGAAGGGCACTGTGAGCTAGCGTAATCACTGGGCATATGAGACTTAAGAACTTATATCTCAGGGTGATGGGCACAGTGTGGTGGCACACAGATGTTCTAGGTGACGCAGCATTTGTTATGGGCAAACGTTGCACTTACCATCAGGTGAACGTTTTGCTCGTCTCGAATATTAAAATCGCTCGGCAGCTGTCTGTCTTAGAGTCTATAACACTGTCGTGGTCTCGACTTCAGTGGTGTATATTACCTAGTGGTAGTATTGCAGTCGTGGAGGGTATCTGGTGGCGGTGTTATTTTGCTTGTACTGAGGGAGGACGGGCGGTGCTGTTCAAAAACTAGGTAATATACACTTGGGGTGTAGTGGGCTAATAGCGCCTATTTCTGCCAGCCGACTTCTACAGAAGTGGCAGAGATGTGTTAAATTCATTATTAGCCCATAAACTCTCTCCAGTGGCTCCAAGTAGCTGTGATGCGCGCAGCGGCCACACCCCGGTAAACCGTGTCGGCTCACGGACTAAACCTGGACGAGGGGCTTGCCGCTTTTGGTGGACAAGTTTTTATGCGGATCCCTCCTGCAAAGTGCATGAAGTCTGATTCGGCGAGGAAGGCAACCCACCGCAGATATGCAAAGGGCTTGGCGGACTCGGCGATTCAGCAAGGCAATGTGGATGGCCAAGGGCGGCGTTAGAGGGCAAGAGTTAACGTCGGCCAGACACATCATCTGACCTCTCCTCCAGTCGTAACGGTTCTCCGTTCCACTGAATCGAGGAGAGGAAGGACGAGTGTGTGCGCCTGCGTGTGCGCGAACGCTTGCGCACCTTAATATAACCTGCGCATCTGACTGCTTCCGTTTGATGGACTCCGATTACGCAAAGTCCTGTGGCGATGGGATGAAGTAGAGAGGTCTGGCTTGATGCAAGCTAGGCTTTGTCTGATTCCTGCACATGGGCGGTCCTGGGGGTGTGACTACACACCGTGGTCGCTTTCGCACTGCAAATTTGGGGCGACAGTGTGGATTCGGCAGCACCTGGGATGACAAAGCAGCTCTATTTAGGGAGGCACTGCTTTTCCTGCTCAGCCAGGGAGGGAGCTAGAAAAGGTGCCCCAAAAAATGCTCGTCCCTACTTGAAAGGTGGCAGTAACCGCGGCTGCCATCGCATCACTCTAATTCGTGGTCGACGCAACATTAAAAATAACAATATCATGAAAACACCTGTCATGACATTTGGCGCGTGGAACGTGAGAACGCTTATTGATCGTGATGGCAACGACTGCCCTGAATGTAAAACCGCCATAGTAGCTCGTGAACTTCGTCGCTATGACGTAGATGTGGCTGCGCTCAGCGAAACCCATCTTGCTGATGAAGGAGAGCTGGTGGAAGATGGAGGCGGCTACACTTTCTTTTAGAAAGGTACCGCTTCCTCCGGACATAGACGTTCAGGTGTAGGATTTGCCATCAGGAACAACTTAGTAAAGCGACTTGAGTACCCTGTACACATCTCGGACCGCGTGACCACATTGCGCCTTCACCTGGATACAGACAATTTCCTTAATATCATCAGAGTCTACGCTCCAACGCTGGACAAGTCTGATGACATCAAGGATAAATTTTATGAGGAGCTATCTCAATGCCTTGACAGCATGAATGCCAGAGAGCAGGTTTTATTGCTAGGCGACTTCAATGCCAGAGTTGGTCGGGACTACGAAGCGTGGCCTGGAGTTCTGGGTAGACACGGAGTTTGCAACATGAACAGTAATGGTCAGTTGCTACTCAGTCTTTGTGCTCAATACGAGCTTGTGATAACTAATACTATGTTCAGACTTGCCGCCAAGCACAAGACAACGTGGATGCACCCAAGATCCAAACACTGGCATCTGATCGACTATGCTATCGTACGGCAAGGAGATATCAGTCAAGTCCTAATCACCCGCGTCATGCGAGGTGCGCATTGTTGGACTGACCACCGACTTATTGTCACCAAGCTGCAACTCCGCCTCCGTCGACCACGTAGATCTCATTTTAAAAAGCCTGCCTCTTTTAACGTGGATAGGCTGAAAAATCGCGAGGTTACGGAGAAACATGCTGACGCCTTGTCTGGGAAGCTGTCGCTAGTTAAAGAGATAGATGATGTCGGTGCTGCATGGAGAGCGTTGTCTTCTCATCTCGTAGAAGCTGCTTCAATTACTTTAGGTACTAAAAACCGGCGTAATGAAGACTGGTTTGATGAGAATGACGAAGCTGACGAATGACGCAGCCTTCGACAAACATCGAGTCCTCTTACGACAGCATACTAGACGCGGCGGAAGCGTTGCAGTGGTCAAAAAGAGTGACCTTGAATTGCGCAAGCTGTCTCGACAAATCAAAGACAGGTGGTGGCAAGACAAGGCATTCAGTGGCTTGCTGACACAAACCAGCTTGGGGAGTTTTACTGCGAGGTACGTAAGCTGATTAGTGCGTCCTATCGAGCAAAAGTGCCTCTGAGGTCTTTAGACGGTAGGCACTTGTTGACAAGCAAGGGGGATGTTCTAAGACGCTGGGCTGAACATTTTAATACCTTGCTCAACGTAGATCGATCAGCTGATCTACATAATATCAGTTTAATGCCTCAATTCCCTCTAGTCACCGAGCTGGATGAGCCTCTGTTGCGTGACGAGGTTGTCTCTGCCATCAGACAGCAACAAAATAATCGGGCGGTTGGCATTGACCTTATACCGGAAGAGCTGCTTAAGTACGGCAGTGAGGAGTAGCACACGTTGGTGTGGGAACTCTTTGTTCGCATGTGGGAGGAGGAGCGAGTCCCAGATGATTTTAAAGTATCTCGCATAAGTGCCCTCTACAAGAACAAGGGTGACCGTTCCGACTGTAACTCCTACCGTGGTATTTCACTTCTGACAGCCCCTGGAAAAGCCTTCGCAAGAGTTCTTTTTAACCGCCTGAAGGATATATCCGAAAAGATCTTGCCCGAAACCCAGTTTGGCTTCCGACCTGACCGAGGTACCTGCGAAGCTATTTTCTCTGTGCGTCAACTGCAAGAAAAGAGTAGAGAACAGGGTCGTCAGCTGTATCTCTGCTTTGTTGACTTGGATAAAGCATTCGACAGTGTGCCTCGTGAAGCTCTCTGGATGGTGCTAGGAAAGCTAGGGTGCACTGAAAAGTTTGTAGGACTTCTGAGACTCCTGCATGACGACATGCAGTACTGCGTGTCTGTAGATGGTGAACAGTCACATTTTTTCCCCGTTACCTGTGGGGTTAAACAAGGGTGTGTCCTAGCGCCCACACTGTTCGCCTTGTATTTTGCGGTAGTAGTCAAAGAATTCCTGCAAACTGTTTCTGAAGGAGTCCGCATCCGCTTCCGCACTGAGGGCAGTCTTTTTAACTTGGCCAGACATAGACTTAAGGCGCGCACTAAAGTCTCGTACGCATTGATCACAGAGATTATGTACGCTGATGACTTGTACTTTTTAGCGGATTCCCCAGATGGCCTGCAACAGCTGATGTCTGGCTTACACCAAGCATGCTACAAGTTCGGCCTGAAAATTAGTGTCAAAAAGACGGAGGTGATGTCTTCAGACATACATGGTCGTGAGACACTGGTCATTAAGCTTGGTGAGGATCTGCTGAAACAGGTCGATAACTTCCGTTATCTGGGGAGCACAATAACATCCAAGTGTGACATTGATGCCGTAGTAAACAGCAGGATCAGTGCTGCAGCTGCAGCATTTGGAAAGCTGCGTTCCAAGGTTTTCTGCTCGCACGACCTAAAGCTGGCCACTAAAATCTCTGTTTACATGGCGATTGTGCTGCCAAACCTCTTGTACTCCTCCGAGACGTGGTGTGTGTATCGCCACCACATCCACACTTTGGATTGTTTCCACCTTAAATGCCTTCGTACCATCATGAAGATCAGATGGTCCGACCGAGTGCGAAATACCGAAGTTTTGCGACGAGCCAATGTCGGTGGCATTGAAGCCTACTTAATGCGTCGGCAACTTCGGTGGTGCGGTCACGTATCACGTATGGTGGAGGAAAGAGTGGCAAAGCGCATCTTCTATTCTGAACTAGAGGAGGGTAAGCGAAAACATGGCGGACAACTCCTCCGGTACCAAGATGTTCAGAAAAGACACATGAGAAGATGCAACATTGAGCCCTCTCAATGGGAAGGTTTGGCAGCACAGCGCCCAGTATGGCGTGGTATTGTGAAGAGGCAAGTTCGCGAGTTCGAGGAGCAGCGTATAGCTGACTTCGACGCTAAGCGCGATGAGCTAAAGGCCCGTCCACCCGCCGCCATAAAATTCAATTATGTAAGCGGCGTACTTACGTGCCCTCAATGTCTGCGAGAGTTCGCTGCGAAGATTGGCTTCATAAGCCATCTTCGGGTACACCAGCGCCCGACCAATTAGGAGTCGTGGTGGTCGCCATGGCCGAAAACGGTCGGAAAGATCATCATCATCATCATCAATATACACCATTTTATATATTGCATGCGGATTATAGCAAATTAACTTCCTTTCTTTCATTATAATGGATTTCCGCAAGTATCGCCTGTGACTGTGTACTTGAATAGAAAATTTGCTACAATATTCCTGTCAAACGAAATGGAACTTAAGCTTGTTTATTAAATCTTGAGTTGGGTGTAATCGCTCATCGTGGCGAGGACAGGATATTGGTGCCGGCGGGTTTCAGTTAATTTCGTGTCTTCCCGTGGAGAAAGTCATCCTGACTGGAATAGCAAATTAATGAGACGTTTGTTTCGAAATAGCTGATACCCGCGACTTCGAGCGCGTGGATATAGATTTTTTAAATATCCCGTAGATATTACAATGATTTTCTGTGATAAACAGTATCTTATGTCCGTCTCCGGGATGCAACCTATATAACGTCTGTGCCAAATTTTGACGAGATCGGTTCAGCAGACGAACTGAGAAAAGGTAACAAACAGACAGAGGAACACAGAGAATTACTTTCGCATTTATAATATCAAGTACAATTAAGACAAATATTTAAAATACCATGAACAAAATTAATAATGACCAAATGCAAATTAAAGCCGCGCACATAGCCCCTATTTTTTAATTTTTTTCAGATCTTACGCAGTAAACCTAAATATTTCTAAAATAAATAGTAGCTTAAATTGCTCTCTAAAAAGCCCCCTACCTGCCAGTGAAAGTTTCGCCAAAATAGAACTGGATATACGCCCTGGACAAAAAGAGAGACAACATTTTTAAAAACGCGTGTCTGAGTTTTGGTATCCTGCAAATTAACATGTAAGATTAAGAAACAATCCTTATTGCGAAATCACAGACTGCCACTCCAATTTTATAGTTAATAGAATCAGGCGTTACTTTGCAGAAATCCATTTTAATGAAGGAAGGTAAGTTACTTTGCTAAGATCCGCATGCAAAATATAAAAATGGTGTATATTACCTAGTTTTTTGAAGAGCACCGCCCGCCCTCCCTCAATAGCGTGCACAAGCAAACTAACACCGCCACCAGGTACCCTCCACCATACCTGGTGGCGGTTCCTGGTGGTGGTGTTAGTTTGCTCTTCAAAAAACTAGGTAATATACACCATTTTTATATTTTTCATGCGGATCTTAGCAAAGTAACTTACCTTCCTTCACTCCAATTTTATTTATTTGCATAGATAAGGTAAAGACTTAAAATAAAGAACTATGAATATTCTGAACCACTTATTTATTAACACATTAAGAGAATTATTAAAACTGCCATGAACGAAACTAATGATCACCAAAATGCAAATTAAAGCCGCGCGTATCACGCCCATCCGCATAGTCCCTAATTTCTAGAGCTTCAGAGCGTCTTAAGAGAATCTACCACCCCATCTCACCCCGTGAGTGTCGTATAAGTCGACAGAGGGGTAATGAAAACCGGGAGACAGGCAGCAGCATATTTCTGAAACATCTGAAGGAATAAACTGCGGTCGTCCAATCCGCTTGCTAAACGTAGCGACTGTGGAAAAATCCCCTAAAATTAGAGCTATATACTTTTTTGGCATTTTATGGGAGGCCTACGTTCAGCAGCCGACTAGTGATAGGCTAAATCATTCAACATTGTCACTCAGTAGTCTACAACATTAATATACAAACAAATATCAGAATAAAATACCCGACAAGACTATTAAGCAATGGGGATTCTGATCGTGACTGGCTCGGAGACGGGCGGGGCGCATTGTCCGTTGTCTCTGACGGAATGATGGATGAGGGATAAATGCTTTATCGTCCGTGGCCTGATTCCTTACATTGATCCACAGTCTGACCAGTCTACTTTTATATCTAGCATTTCTAAGTCGCTTGAGTTTAAGTTATTTTCTCATCACTCATTAAATCCATACTAATATTATAAATGCGAAAGTACCTCTCTGTCTGTTTGTTACCTTTTCACGGTTCTACCGCTGAACCGATCTTGCCTAAATTCTGCACAGACAGCTTGCATCCCGGACACGGATACAGCATTTTATTCCGAAAAATCAGAGAGCTCCTACGGTATTTTAAAAAAATCTAAATCCACGCGGACGTAGTCGCAGTTTTCAGCCAGTTATTTATAAATGTGTGCGTTTTATTACAGAGAACAAGCTTCGCCCACGACTTTGTCCGTGGGAATTAATATACGTATTCGTTTAAGCTCCAAAATATCTTAAGGAATATCCAGAATCAGAATTAGGGGAAAGCAACCAGGACTACGCATCCGGTGGGCGAGTTGTGATGAGTCTGAGTTTATCCGAGCTACAAGGCGAAACAGAATTAGTGTAAAGATTTTGATCAGGTCTTGTATTCATCCAAATAAGAACCATTCGGCAATAAATGATTGAAACCATTTAAAGATTTTATTAAAAATATTTGAAAAATAATCAGGAACATCTACTCCTTCTTGCCCCAGGTCCTTCACACCACTAAATGAAGCCGAAACAAAAATGAAATTAAGATGAAACAAAAAGTTAGTGAGCTCCAGTCTCCATTGGGCGCTGGGTATGGTAAACTGTGTGCTTGTCGACCACTCAAGCCACCACGTCCGAGGACAACATGCCTAACTTGTTTCTATAATAATAACTAGGTGTGTCTGGGCGAACAAAATTCAAGTTTCTAAGCTAGACAGTCAGTAGCTCAGGGGCTAGGCGCTCGCTTTAAATTTCATAGTAAGCGAGTGACCTGGGTTCGATTCCCGGTGCCGGCACCACTAAAATTGTTAATTGCAATTTTAAGTGCTGATTTACCACGTGCTCGGCGGTGAAGGAAAACATCGTGAGGAAACCTGCATGTCTTAGGAATAAAAAATATTTCGAAGACATGTGAAGTCCGCCAACCCGCATTGGAGCAGCGTGGCGGATTCTTCCTAGCTCCAAAACCCTCTCAGAAATGAGAGGAGGCCTGTGCTCAGTAGTGGGACATTATAGGCTGATACTTTACTTTTACAGTCGGCAAAAAACGGTCTCAGTGATAGCGCTTCTCAATCATAATAGAATTTCTTAGTGGCTATATTTGTTTATGTTTTGATCAGTACGTAACCTAATGATCTAAAATTGATAAAAATATTATATTCGTACGTAAAAATCATTTCATTGATATTTTGATCCCCTATTGTTAAGTAACGAATTACAAAAAAAAAATATGTTAGTTTGACTATTGTAATGGTTACGATGGCACAAATTTTACTTAGAAATATGGCGCCACAGTCTAAGTAGCTGAGTATTTGCAAGATATCACGGACGAAAACTAACTTAGATATTCTGAGTGTCAACTTAGCATGCTCAGAATTTTGGCTGCCGCCCCAAAATTGTTGATTACATTGTTTTTTTCAACCCCCCTCAATATGGGTATCAAATAAAAGGACTTAACTAGTAGAACACAGTACGTTTTAGAAAAAAATTCTTAATCTTAAATGACGTCTGAAACAAAATGGCGCATCATAGATTTTAGACAGTCAATACATTAAAACTGAAATCTAAAAAAGAAAAGACAGTAAAAAATTGTTTTTATGTTAAACGGTTTTATCGTAGAGAGTAAAGAAGTGTGATAGAGGCATTTGAAGACCGCCAAATCGCTTGACCTTGACATGTCGGGTCTAAAGCACTATCTCACACCGCTTCGCACCATGAGACGTGCTATAATAATATGAGCGGTTGACTGTAGGTAATAGAAATTCGACTCGCCCAACAGTTTACTTTAGTCTGACCAATGCTCTAGCTCTAGATTAATGAGGAGAGTGGTGTGATGATGGTACCTCGTACCTACCTAATTAGTTTTTAGCTTTTAGTACTGAATTATGCCAGACATAAATTACCCAGGTCAGTGACGGGCAGCAGCGTCTAAGATCTGGTGCAGCGATCGCCATCTGTCATCTTTCAAGCTGTGGTGATGATTACAAATCTTTCCAACTTGAGAAATTCCAAAGCCAAGAGACAACGCCAACAGTAGTAGACTTATTACAGGCTGAAAAAGAAGAAAAATTTGGTAATATTATCAACGACTGTCTGTGTCCCACGGGTTGACTCGCATCCAATAAGTCTATCACATTTTATATTTTCTAGCATTCATGCAAGCATATTTATAATTATAATAAATATCACGTAGATTTTAACATTCATAAGAGCATAATGAGTATATTATTTATACAAGCCTTAACTGAATAAAGAAATTATGACTTTTGACTTTGACGTGGTATTGGTGGATATACTCACTGAAAGATACAGATTGGAAACCACTCACTTTACTTAACTAATACCACCTTAAAGGTAGTAGGAGATTTTAGGTTAGACCGGATAAATTGAAGTCATGTGTGGCTCCTCCCTCTATAAAATCATTATTTACATTGTGTATTTATTTTATGTAAAAAAAATACTACATTTGCATTATGTCTCGTTTTAATTATAAATGTGTAACTTATTTTTAATACTTAAGCTACTTTTTGTTTCAGTCAAACAGCGTGTATTACAACCAAAGTAATACACGTCGAGATTCTGTCCAAGCTGCATCTACTGTAGCGAGACCACCGGAACATTACAATATTATATATTACTAGTCAATACGAAATCTCTTTCATAACCGCAAAGGTGAGGTTGTTAGAGTAACAATGGCATAAATATTATGAGTAAAAATAAAAAATACTAAATAAGTTGATACGCCAATAATGTTAATATCATCATATACTTGTTTTAAAATAACACACACATTATGTAATATTCTTATAATATTTATTGTGTAAAGCCTAAGGGGTAAACGCAGCGTAGTAGTCTGTGCAGTCATACGGGCAATGATTACACAAACGTCATAACAATCATGTACAAATGTCAAATTGTTGCTGTCAATTTTACTTTGATTGCAATTTGTCATTTTAATGTTTATTTGTTACCTATAGTGGTATTGCTTTAATAATATATTTTTATTATAGGCCTAAAAGTACATTTTTCTATTACAGCGTTTAAATTATTACTTTAATTATAGTAATAAGTCAATCTGCAGTATAGAATAAAACGAAATGACGAGCGACCGAGAACGTAGTCGACGAAGAAGCACAGAGAAGTCACACCGTAGTCGCAGCCGTGGTAGGCATCGCAGTGGCAGTCAGTGGTAGGCGTCATAGTGGCAGTCGGGATAAGCATCGAAGCCGCAGCCGAGATAAGCATCGCAGTCGCAGTCGTGACCGACATCGTAGCCGCGACAGAGTGAAACGAGAACACAGCAAAGAACGTCACGGAGATCGCAGCAGGGACGATCACCCTGGGTCTAATATAAATCGTCGTATAGAGGACAGTAGGGAGCGCGAGACCAACACCTAAGAAGAGAGAAAGATCACATATATCACAAAGTCGCGACCGGGAGCGAGGTCGAAGCTCTTATAAAGACTTTAATGGCGGTGGACTTGGTGGAGGTATATTTAAATCAAACTAGAAAAGGAATCTATTAATTTGTCAATGTTTTTTTTTCTTTTTTTTTTGTTAGATGAAGTGTCAAGATGAGCAAAACATTCACCTGAGTGTAAGTACAATGCCCATAACATATGCTGGTTCACCCAGAACATTTCTGTTTGGCACCACATTGCGCTCAACACTCTTAAGACATTAGTTCTTAAGTCTCATATGCCCAGTAATTACACAATGCCTCAGTGCCCAGACTGAAACACAGTAATGTTTGCACACTACTGCATCGTGGCAGAATAACTGGTACTGAGGTAGTACCTACCTAGACAGATTCCTACACAGGAATCCTACTACTATTAAATAATCCATACTAATATATAATATATATATATATATATAATAATATTAATGCGAAAGTGACTCTCCGTATGTTACATTTTCATGGAGGAGTAGGAACAATAAGTAATTATAGATTATATTATGTTAAAAATGACAAAATAATCAAAGGTGAATCTTCCTAATTTAAAGTTATCCATAAAACACAGATATCGGTTGAACCAGTGAAAGTAACCTAAATATTGTTACATTTAAGAAAATATATGAATTAGTTTGTTATAGAATTCTTTGTATATGAAATCCATCAGCCTATATTAAACAATGGGTATAAATGTGCAGGCCTCAATTTTCTTCTTGTTACTTAAGTTTCTTTTATTAGTAAATACATTTTAAGGACTTAAATAAATAGTAATAATAATAATAAAAACCATTCATTCAATCTTACAAAAAGGTTTTACTAGTACTAAGATTATATAAATATTCTGAATCCTAAAAGCTTTTCTAGTTGTCTGGTGCCCACAATTTAATTATTAAATCTTATGCATCTGTCTGGTGGCAGCTTAAGAGAATCAACAACCCCTCACATCCTGTGGGTGTCGTTAAAGTTGACAGAGCTAAAATTAAAACCAGTAGATGCTGCCATCTTCCTGGAACATCTTAATAAATAAACTTCAGTTGCCAAGCATGGCATCTGTAGCAATATAACCCCTAAAAAAAAGCTACAAATTTTTGTGGCAAATTTATGGGGGAGGCCTATATTAAGCAGTGGACGTGGACGTAGTGAAAGGCTGAAGTGATGATGAATGATAATGTATGTATGAATGATAATGATGAATGGTATAGTCTAAAACAGTTATTTTTTCGAGTTTGTAAATATATCTTTATTTTATAGGTCTGGGTAGTGGTGGACCTGGTCCTAGGGGCCGATATAAGCCACAAGAGGAAGAGTTCTTAGATGCAAGGCGGGAGGAGAGGGAGAGGATAGGCCAAGTTGGAGTCTCCTCAGTGTGGGGAAAGTCACCATTGCGACCAGAGTAAGTTTAATTATATATCAAATTCTAGTCATAATTGTATTGAAATTGGTTACTCAAACACATGTGCACACACACATGGATTGTTAACTCTTCCCTCAGTCCCAAACCAAAGACATGTAAATTACATGGGGGTGCAGTATATGATGATCAGAACACTTTCCGCTCATTTAACACAAGGCGGGCATCACCAATATGCAAAGAACAAATTACATCAGAAAGTCTGTGTATTAGGCAGTCACAGCACATCTCATAAAACTAAAAAGTTGAATGGGATGATGGCTTTTTAGTATGAATATGAAAAAAGCATTGTCTCTCATAATTGCCACACTATTATGACAGCAGCTTTAGATGTACAACCTTTAATTCATTATTTATTACTTATTGTAATGTGGTGGTAAGATTCATTGTAGGAATCCATCTAAGCAGGAACCACCGCCAGTTACTGTGCCGTGAAACAGTGGTCTACAAACATGAGTGAAAGTTTTGCTTGTCTCAGTCACTTTTTCCTATATAAAAATTATTCTTGTGGGTAGACTACATCAAAAGGTGTGTCAGAATAAGTCAACTGCAAGTTTACTGTATACTGATAACTTTTCTTTGAATAAAATTCCCCAAAAATGCCCCCCACACCAGTATTTCCCCTGCATAGTGACCTGAAAACGAAAAATTGGTGTTTTTTGCACAACCTCGGCGTCGAGCTAAGATATTCTGATCACTAGAACACATGGTCGTCAAAACATTGAATTATATATTTATTTATGACATAGTGAAGTATTTAGATACAATTAACATTTTATCCATATATTTAATAGTAGTAACAACTTGTCTACAGTTCTGATGAAGAACCGTCACAACAAAGCGGTTCCGAGAAAAATAAAGAAAAGAAGAAGTCGAAGAAATCAAAAGGCAAGGACGACACTAAACAAAAGTTGAAAAAACTGAAAAAGAAACTAAAGAAAGTAAAGAAAGCCCGTAAGAAAGCTAAGAAAAAGAAATCAAAGAATTCCAGCAGTGACTCTAGTTCTAGCAGTGAAGAGGATGTCTGGATTGAAAAAGGAAGTAAGTATTTGTTTCCATAACTCATGTTTAAAAAAAAAATGACAAAAATTTTAAAGGTTTTGACAGAAAGTGAAAATAAAAGCAAAGTTCCCTGAAATAACAAAACAAGTAGTGTATGCATAGACATGTGGAATATTGTTTTGTGTACATAAAACTTCATTAACATCATTGCTTCATTGCAATAGTGAATGAATAAGTTTATTCAGCAAAAAATCGCATAAACCAATCATAAATAGTTGATCATTACTACCAATTTTTTATAACTAAGCTGTACATTAGGCTATTGTACGAGAGGACTACTGGTGGTAGGATTTCTATGCAGGAATCCGTCTAGGTAGGTACCACCCCAGCGCCAGTTATTCTGCCGTGAAGCAGTAGTGTGCAAGCATTACTGCGTTTCGGTCTAAAGGGCACTGACAGCTAGCGTAATCACTGGGCATATGAGACTTAAGAACTTATGTGTCAAGGTGACGGGCGCATTGTGGTGCTACCCTGAAATATTCTGATTAGCGAAGCATCTGTTATGGGCAGACGTTGCACTTACCATCAGGTGAACGATTTGCTCAATAAAAAAAAAAGGTCATCACTCAGCATATTGTTGCGGTTACATCCTAAACGCTGATTTTCGGTGAAGACCACTAGAGAGAATACAGTCCCAAGACTGGTTAAATGTGGAAATAAAGTATAATTCATTTACCACTGACTAATAATATATTATTGTTATAAATAAATGAATTCATATTGTTAGTCACTGCGTCAACCGAGCACAAATAATGAGGAGAATGTATACTACATTATAGGCAGTCAAGGTTTATAACCTTATGTTTGCCGTATGGTGTCAGCTTAAAGAGAGTCTGCCACCCCATATCATAGTCGATAGAAGGAAAATGAAAACCGGGAGATGGAGCAACCAACTATGGCAAAATCCCCTCACAATAATAGCTACAAATCTTTGAGGCAATCTGTGGGGGAGGCGTGTGAACATAGGTTCAGCAGTTACTATAAACATGCTACATCTTTTAGTCTTGACAAAATTTCTCAAATGTTTTTCACAAATTCTTCATCTCTTTTGCAGAAGAACTTGAAGTAGAAAGCGTCGTGAAATCATTGAAAGTTGATAAAAAAGGTGACGAGGACATTTCGACGGAGATAGTGGGTCCCGTTCCCCGGTCAGCCGGAGCCCTGGGCCCCAAGGACTTCGGGCGCGCTCTTCTGCCCGGCGAGGGCGCTGCCATGGCTGCCTTCGTGGCCGAGGGCAAGAGAATCCCCCGCCGTGGAGAGATCGGACTCACCTCAGACGAGATTGCATCATATGAATCAGTTGGATATGTTATGAGTGGAAGCAGGTATTTACAATTTATCCTACAGGAGACAAGGAAGTTGTTCATCCCTTGTTAATGCTATATCAGGCCATAAAAGTTGCAGTGTAAGCTGATATTACTATAACTATCTGTATCCCGTGGTTTCGTGGGTTTTTTTTTTCTTTTTTTACATTATAAGCTAGCGTTTAACTACAATCCCACCTGATGGTAAGTGGCGATGTAGTTTTGGTTGGTAGGCACACTTGCTTAGAAAAAGCCTATTCACTTCTTCTCTTGAAGACACCCACATTGTAATCGGACGGAAAGATGCAGGCAAATTATTCCAGTCCTTTGCTGTACGCATTATGAACGACGAAGCAAAACGCTTCGTCCGAATGCAGGGTATGTCCACAACAAAAGGATGGAAACCCGCCGTGCGTCTTGTTGTCCAATGATGGAAAGGGGAAGGGGGAATTAACTCATGTAATTCCTTCGCACACTCCAAAATGTAACCTGTAGAACACCGAGACACTGGCCACCCGACGTCTTTGTTAGAGACTGGACAAATTGGTAGTAACCAAGTCAGGATCACCGAATAGCCGCTTGGCCCGTCTCTCCACCGAGTCCAAGGTTGCCAGTTGGTATTTAAGAGCTCCAGCCCATATGTGGCAGCAGTACTCTACAGCCGACCGGACCTGAGCTTTAAATAGGGTCAGAAGCTGTCCCGGAGTAAAGTAACGCCGCACTTTTGCAAGAACTCCCAATTTCCTTGCGGTCGCATATAATAGCCGAACCCTATTGATCATATACAATATATACTTCCCTATTTGGTCCCTTCCCTAATCGGATTTTGGGGTTTTAATTATTTTTGCGCGGAACCCTAATTATTTTTCTAAAGTTAAAGTAGCCTTAGTTACCCGCTATAATATCAGCTATCTGTCATTGAAGATCCCGTCAAAATCGGTCCATGCCTTTTCAGATATAAGCCGGAATAGACAAAAATGTTCAAAATTGTTTTTTTCTCATAAATACCGTATATACTTTCATAAGCTTTAAGTAAAAAGCTGTTATTTTGTTATTAGAAACAGACACTTTAATTTTATTTATTTGTATAGATAAACCTGCAGTGTTTGTATGTTCGAACATGCTAATCTAGAAATACTAATATGATTTGAAAAAAGAAATACTAAAACAACTTGCACAGTCCTGTGCCACTGTGTTGCTCTTTGCCACCCCAAGACGTTAAGTCCCATGTGCTCAGTAATTTCACTGATGGCAATACTTTTCAATTCTAACACAGTAATCCTGGTACACTACAGCCTTTCGACAGAATAAATGGCATTGCTGTGGTTTTATTTATGGAAGAAAGTAAAAAGACAAGCAAATTGTTAACCTGATGGTAAATAGTTATGTCTGCCCATAACAAATACTATATCACCCACACTAACTAGCTGTTAGTGTGCTACAAACCCAATTACAGTAATGTTTGCTTGTTGATCCTTCAAAATAACTTTCATAATCATATATCTATCTCTAGTCCACTACTGTACATTGCCACCCATAGATTGTCACAAGTCTGTGGCTCTCATTTTGGGAGATTTAGCTATACTTGCCACGCTTGGCAGGCAGGTTAACAACCGCAGTTTATTTATTCAGATGTTCCAGGGACCTGCTTCCCATCTCTAGTTTTTCATTTTTCCTTTGTCGAATTTTCGACACCAACGGGATGAGATGGGGTGGTAGATTTTAAGCCACCACCACATGGATAATTTTAAAAAACTATAAATATAAGTCGATAGGTGTCCAGCTGAGTAAAATAGCATGTACCTCTTTCCTACCGATATTGTATGGACAGCCTTTATTAGTGCAGAATGACAACATATCTCCAACACTGTCACTATACTGCTTGTGGTAACACAACGGGAAGAAAGAATTTTTCAATCATACTAAGATGGTGGTTGTCCACCCGTCACGTCTCGTTACCCGCGAGGGCGAAATGTGGGCTACGTGAGTGGCCTCTGCCTACCTGTATAATAGTAAAAAAGTAAGTTTCAGCCTATAAATGTCCCACTGCTGAGCACAGGCCGCCTCTCATTTCTGAGAGGGTTTTGGGGCTAGGAAGAATCCACCACGCCTTCGAAATATTTTTTATTTCTCAGACTTGCAGGTTTCCTCACGATGTTTTCCTTCACCGCCGAGCGCGTGGTAAATCAGCACTTAAAATTGCAATTAACAATTTTAGTGGTGCCGGCACCGGGAATCGAACCCAGGTCACTCGCGTACTATGAAATTTAAAGCGAGCGCCTAGCCCCTTAGCTACCCGTATATGTATGTATAAATATTTGAATTCCAGGCACCGTCGTATGGAAGCGGTACGTATACGTAAAGAGAACCAGATCTACTCTGCGGACGAGAAGCGCGCTCTGGCCGCCTTCAGTAAGGAGGAGCGCGCCAAGCGCGAGAACGCGATCCTCGCGCAGTTCCGCGACGTGCTGCAGGCGCGGGCCCTGCGCCGCGACCACACCTAGCCACACCTAGCCACACCTCGCCACACCTCGCCACACCTCGCCACACCTCGCCACACCTCGGCACCTTCAGCGAGGACGACACCTACCTGCCTAGACACCTTCACACTTACATTGTACATTGCAGCGAACTGCTCTCCACTACTTCCAAGACTGTGCTCGTATTTTGCGTGTGACGAGGAATTTCGGGCTATTCAAGACTACCAAGGAACTGCAGCAGACCCATGATATTGCTAGATTCCTCGGGGAACAACATAAAAACAACCTACACAATCAGCCGAACGCTGCAATTATATTTCCCTACCATTCTGATTTGTTCAGTGAGCCTTAACAAGCAGTCCACCCAACGACTGGCCCCAATCAAAAGGCCTGTGATAGAATGCCTTGTTAACCATGATATGGTATTCAATTCTCAACAAACTCGGAATGACAGAAAACTGATGATTTTGTAACTGAATCCACTGAAGATATTATGTACTAAAACAATTACAGCAGTGAAATAAAATCATGTTTTATTGTAATAATAATGAAAAAGACAGACAACCCTTTGTCCCTATAAAGCATTGTAACTGCTATAAAAATTCAGGGTTGTATGTGCTGTCATGTCATGTGATCAATTAAGATTGCAGCATGTACAATTTTGCAAAATACTATTATTAAATTAACTGGAAGAAATATGAAACATTTTATAAAATATTTAATGCGGAAGTTGTAATTTATCATTTCTTATTAAACAATTAATGCAATTTTTTCTTATTTTATATCCTATAGAATTTTTTCTTTATAAAGTGACGAAACGAGCCCATCACCCTGAGACATCGGTTCTTAAGTCTCAAATGCCCAGTGATTACGCTAGCTGTCAGTGCCCTTCAAACCGAAACACAGTAATGCTTGCACACTACTGTAGTACATTGCTTCATAGATTGCCACAAAAGTTTGTAGCTTTAATACTGTGTTACGAATTTCTTAGCGTTACTTACTCTATAAATATAAGATATTTTGTCAGCATTTTGCACTTTTGGTTATTTTTTAATAGAATAAAATAGAGCTCTTCAAGCTACATGCTATATTTCATTTTAGAGATAATTTTACATTCTTACACTTTTGAACAGCCTCGAGTGAAGTTTTTAATTTCAACTTGTTTTGCCTCGAGCTCCACTATGTTGACCAAGTGTCCCGATTTTCACGGGTCTGATGATACGTCCCAATTCACCCTTGACGGGGACGCCAAATGTCCCGATTTTCACTAACCTCTAAATATATTGAGTTCGCTTTAGTTTTATTTGTTTTGTTTCTTGTAAGTACTGACCAATGGTAGCGTACCATTATAAAAAACTGTTCAAACTGTAAAGTGTACAAATTTAAAAAACCTGTTTTTTTGTAGATGTCCCGATTTGAAAACCAAATTACCGATAAATTTTTTACTACTTATTTTTTAATGGAAGCAGTCGATTAACTATTTTCCAGTGTCAAGTAACATATCCAAGTAAACAATCGAACATCGAAACTCCAAATATACACAGAAAATACAAAAGTAAATAAAAACAATAAGTCCACTTTTCGAGTTGGCGCCAAAAGTTCCCGAGCCCTAATTTTTTTTTTAAATTTGGCATCTCGTGGTTTGCGCATATGCCACTGACAAACTTTTTAGTTAGTAATTCAAATTATTAATCACTCGCATATATGCATTTACACTGATAATTCCTGATCCTTAACATTAGACTTTAAATAAATGATCCTTTCACTTTATTTATTTATTTCCCCAGTTCTTGGCCTGCACGGTTTGTGCGACATCCATATATCCAAGTATACAATCTTCAAATCTTCGTTAATATTTCGATTTCGATCAACAGTAAAATGATAGTTGACTTTTACTGAAGATTTGCTGGACTGATGGCGACAAAACGAAAATCACTATATTGGTCTTGAATTGAATTTTCCAATCACTGTACACTTTCAAGAGTACTTGCTGCATAATAAACTATCAATATTAAACATCAAATCTCCAAATATACACAGAAATTACAAAATTAAATAAAAACACTACCACCACTTTTCGAGTTGGCGCCAAAAGTCCTGATTATTTTTACTTTCCGTCACTTGCACTTAGTGTTGTCAGATTCAATGCGTTAAATTTATTAAACAACAATTAAATAAAATAATAGTTTCAGTTAAAGCGTTTATTTGATACAATAAAATCTAACAAATTACACCGTTTTCCTACATATAAAAATAAAAAAGAAAAAAAATATTTATTTACTCTCTTATAAATGTACTTAACACAATAGTAGTACATTGTACTGATTTATCACTATACTTGATGCAAGTCATAATCGTCGTACGTGGACGAAATCACTTTTAATACGTACAAAATCTTACCACGCTTAAATTCGTTTTTTTTTTACTGTGCATAACACAGTATTAGACCCGTTGAACAATTTGAAAGTGCTCCGGATATCAGCAAAATAAGAGACAAGTAAAATCAAAAAAAATGACTGCTTTGTAATTTTTTATAATTATGGCAACAGTCGCCAGCTCTCTGCCAATGTCAATTTTCGAGTTTGCGCAAAGGATAAGGGTTCTGGAGTTTTCGGCCCCGGGGAATTTTAAGTTTCTTTTTTACTATATAATAAAGGTTAAACCATTATAATTAAAAAAAAATAATGAATGATATAAATATATCATTATAATAACTAATAATAAATTACTCTTCAAATAAAGACAAAAACATTTAATAATAATATACATTATTAACTTTTTTAATAAATTTAATAATAAAGTATTTTCATTAAAAAAAAAGTTCGAAATAAATTGAATATCATTAAGACTGATTACTTTTATCAGTTTCATCAATTTCCGTCAACTGAAAAGTAGATTTTTTTAAATATTTTTTTAAAAAACGATGCCTCATTAGGATTTCGCATATATCGTTAGTGTTGTACAGATACACATTTCACATGCAATACACATCCAGACCCTAAAACCAGTTTGTTTTGCGCAAATGTTAAATCTCGCTGGGATTCGAAACCGCAGCGTAAAAGTAATAAACAGCTCCTTCTTCAACGTATCTTTTATAATCTAAATACCATAGACGACGAGACAACATTTGTGCTAAAACACAAATTGATGGCTTTCGGTGTGAGGTGTGTGTTGTGATTATCCCAGTGTTTCTGACAATGCATCCTAGCCTACCTCAGATCTTATCGCATCGCCGTTGCATCGGGCGCGGGTAGGCAGGGACGAGTGAGTGCCTGTTTGAAAGTAAAGTAAGTACAAATAAGTCGTAAAGGCCTTAATCACTGATATGCTCTTAAGTCTACGAATTTCCTCGCTTTATTTGGTAGACGCCGTAGTGAAGCTGCGCAGTTCGTTAACGATCTAGGAAAATCCCTTTTTGCCAAGTGATCGAAAACCACTGGTAACGACGCAAACTTAAAAATCACCTATCATTGATATTTGCTAATTCGATATCATCTGATGCTTTCCACCATCTTAGTAACCTATTAATAGCCTCACCTATTATGTTACATTTTCTTTTCAACTGTGAGCGGTGAGGCGCATCCCTTTTATTTTTATGTATAATTTGTGACTTAATAAAATATTTTAATTACAAGGTGTTCGCCCCTGCTACAATAAAAAAGTAGGCCAATATCTAAAAATGAGGGAATTTTGATAATAAATGCAAAAGTGAATCAGGGGAACAAACAATTACTAGAATAGTGTATTTAAACTATATAAACAATATTTAATACTGATGAAAACTGAAAATACATATGGTCTAAAATAACTAAATGCAAAAATTTCAAAAGCACAGCACCAGGTTGATCACCTGATATTTTCATCCGTTTTTGGGGCCGAAAAACCCCCCTATCCTTTAATTTCTTGACATTCTTCATATATTTTCGAATTACTTTTAAACTGGGATTAAAAAAATAATTGATAATTGTCGTTCTTACAAAAATGCTTAGATCTATAATGTACTATAGAAACAATGGCAATGGCTGACGGTTTAAGTATATTATTTTTAATGCACTTTCAATTTACTAAAAGCATTGTACCACAAATCTTTGTAATAGTGCTGTCACTCGTATCATATCGACATGTCGGAATATTACGATTTATTATTATACATAAGTAATTTTCCGCCACTGGGGTGACAGAAATTACGGCGGCCACTGTGACGATACATGTAAAAAGTTCAGTTGATCGAAATGAAAAACAAATCTTTGTTATAATTATTACTCGACATTGGCAAAATGGCTCGATTTGGCGGCTAATTGTCAGGATCAGAAAAGAAGAAGAACAACGGATCGCATACGATTCATAGAACACGAATATTACAGTCACTGACAGGTGAAATGCACGTGTTCCAAATGAAACATTTGTAGCGGCACAAGTGTTCGGGAACACTCGGATCGCATTGGTGGGACAGTGAACCGGCTCACTAAAGAGCTGGACACGTGTAGTGCGTAGTACCAGTGAGTGGGAGGCGGTCAGTGCGGCTCGTACTTGGCGAGGCGGGCTCGAACGTGACGCAGCTCGGCGGCGAGGCGCTGCAGCGCGCGCTGCGCTGCGGCCAGGCGCGCGCTGCAGCCGCACGCTGCGCTGCGCTCCCCGCACGCTGCGCTGCGCTCCCGCACGCTGCGCTGCGCTCCCCGCACGCCGCGCTGCTCTCCCCGCAGCGCAGCGCCGCCCCAATCTCCCCCTCGTCTTCGCCCAGCCTCCATCAGCCCCGAACCGATGTCCTCAATCGGCGCGCTTGTCTGTAGTATATACTCGTATTATTTCTGAATTATATTTATTATTTGTATGTATGTATTATATACTTGAATTTTGTGGATATCATCATTATTTTATCATTTCAGCCTTTCACCAGTCCACAACTGAACGTAGGCCTCCCCCATAGATTGCAACAAAAGTTTGTAGCACTCATTTTGGGGGGATTTTGCCATAGGTGCCGCGCTTAGCACGCGGGTTGGTAACCGCAGTTTATTTCTTTAGATGTTCCAAGAAGATGCTGCTGCCCATCTCCTGGTTTTAACTTTCCCGTCTATCGACATTTACTACACCCACGGGATGGGGAGGGAAAAGTGACGAGACGTGAAAAACGTTTACTTTATGGTAAGTGCAACGTCTGCGCATAGCAATGGTGTGTCACCCAGAATATACTGCGCCCGTCGCCCTAAAACATCAGTTCTTACACATGAGGCTTCATATGCCCAGTGATTACACTAGGCCTCAGTGCCCTTCAAATCGCACCACAGTAATGTTTGTACACTACTGCTTCACAGCAGAATAACTGGCCCTGCGGTGGTACATACCTAAACAGATTCCTGAATAAGAATCCTAACAGCAGTATATAAACAATTCTTAATGAAGAATAACAGAGTGGTTGGACGAAAATCGCAGCTCTCAAATTCACTTTTGAAATTTTGATTTTTAAGCGCCCTAAAGACGTTTCACCAGGTAGACATGTGAATAGCGACTGGATCAAAACGGACCATAGTTTCATTGTCAGCAAGATGTAGATCTTTTATCTCACTTGACAAAATGGTAAGAATCCCTTAGTGTTTCCTCTAAACGGTGATAATATTTTCGCTACATGTTGAGCCAATCTGTAAGTGGTGAATCTATCTGGCTCACTGTTGGACGTAGTGGAGCATTTGGTTTGTGTGTCTTTAGTAACCCATACCTCTTCGGTGGTTTGGCACAAGATACTATTATCGAATAAACGTCCAGATTCAATATCTCGGAGTATTTCTTCATAAGATCGCTAATCGTTTTAAGTGTATTAGTAGTTGGGTCGGATTTGACCTTTTTATGCGTACTGTCGTCCATAAAAGTTCTTGTATTTTTAAATTGTAATCCGACGTATCCATGACTACCGTAGCATTACCTTTACCAGCGCGGAGGATCGTGAGTTCAGGTCTGTTCCATAGGTTGTTCAACGCTTACAATTCGTCTTTAGCAAGATTTAGTTCGGTATGTCGGTGTGGTGGCGGCTTAAGAGAATCTACCACTCCATCTCATCCCGTGGGTGTCGTAAAAGTCGACAGAGGGAAAATGAAAACCAAAAGATGGGCAGCAGCATCATTCTGGAACATCTGAAAAAATAAACTGCGGTTGCCAACCCGCCTGCCAAGCGTGGCAACTATGGCAAATCCCCCCCAAAATGAGAGCTACAAACTTTTGTGGCAATCTATGGGGGAGGCCTATGTTCAGCAGTGGACTAGTGATAGGCTGAAAAGAAGAAGAAGAAGAAGAAGATTTAGTTTCGCTGCTAAGCACTCGAAACGTCGGGTTATAAATAAGTAAAGTAAAAGTAAAGTTTCAGCCTATAAATGTCCCACTACTGAGCACAGGCCTCCTCTCATTTCTGAGAGGGTTTTGGAGCTAGGAAGAATCCGCCACGCTGCTCCAAAGCGGGTTGGCGGACTTCACATGTCCTCGAAATATTTCTATTCCTTGGACATGCAGGTTTCCTCACGATGTTTTCCTTCGCCGCTAAGCACGTGGTAAATCAGCACTTAAAATTGTAGAACAATATTAGAGGTGCTGGTACCGGGGATCGAACCCAGGTTACTCGCTTACTATGAAATTAAAGGCGAGCACCAGGCCCCTGAGCTACCACGGCTCACAAGGTTATAAATAGTTAAAATTAAAAGTAGCATTAGTTTTATTAAATCCAGTAGATACGCTCACCTCAGCGCCATTTTTCACGACCGTAGTCTTGTTGGCCGTGGCAATAAGTTTCTCGAAGTTGCACTTGTTCATGACGATTTTGACCGGCGCCCGTTGCGATATTTTCTTCTTCACTTTCATTGGCATCACTTTGGACGGCGATATGATCTTCGCGTCAGAAGGTAACTGCACGATTTTTACTTGCTGAAATATTATATATAGCGTAATGACCTTTTTAATGACTGTTGCCAAATAAATAAAAAAAAAGAGTTAGGAGAAGGACCAACCTGCAAGTCTTGGGGGTTAATAACTTTCCGCAGCGGCGAGCCGGAGAGGTTCGCGAGACTGCTGAGGCTGTTCAGCGTGAACACTTTGAGACCAGCTCGCGGCGGAGACTTCACCGCCTTCGCAGTGAGCACGACGCCCCCCGAGCCGCCGACGCCCCCGCTGATACTGATGCCCCCCGTGCCCCCCGCACTAACAACACTCGCGGCATTGCTAACGCCGCCCGCGCTGCTAAGGCCCACACTGCTCCCACTCGCACTGCTCTTCGGAGTTGAATTGACTGAGACGCTTGACGAACCACTCTCTTTCAGCATTAATTTACCAGCATCTGTGTTTATTCATTATTGTATTAGTTAAACCGATAAGTGTCCGGCAGAGTAGAATAGCACCTACGTCTTTCCTAACGAGGTGTCGTAAGAGGCGATTTAGGTATTGTACGGACAGCCTTTATTCGTGTAAAGTAACACCATATATAATGCTGTGGCGAAAAGTAGGCTAGGTCTTTGGTATCTACTTACAAGTGGGGTAGGCTCTAGGACTCTATATATATATGTATATACTAGTTATTAGTGTAGCCTTTTCGGTTAACTCACACGTTAAAATTAAAATTACAATTTAGCAAGCATACCACTGAAAGACTTCAAGACACAATTACCTCTTTCTGCTTAGATCGGACCAAAAATAATAATTAAAAGCTGAAGGTACTCCGGGTTAACTTTGGAGGGTTATATATTGTAAAATTGAACGCCATTAAATTCGTAACATTAGTTTCATTTAAATTACAATTTAGTTCAGTGACTAGTACAGAGTCTATTCCTTACTACTTCGCTAATTTCATGAGTCTTTCTGAGTAGTGCGGAAAATGACACTGAACTTTTACAGGCTGTTGAAGAAGAAGTATGATAATTAATGGAAATTAAAAAAGAATATACAATATATTTTTTCTTCAAACTCCAATCTTATCCACATGTAGCATACATTGACTATCAAACGTAGTGATGGTAACATTAGTAGTGCTTGGAAGCTGGCGTTGAGTTCATCGACGATCGAGGATCAACGTTGTTAATACCGGCAAGTCTCCCATAGAATGCATGCTATTGCTGGAGTTTTCCAACCAAGGCTTTGTTTAGTCAAACAAAAGCTCAAGTCTAATGTCGAAGTTGTAAAAAATCGAAAAATCGAAATGGATTTGACCTTGACACAATTTAAAGTATGACGGGTATAGGTTTACATATCAACTTCAAGATTACCCCAAGGATCACATCTGGGTCTTATACTATATTATTTTTTTCAGCAATCTGGTACCACTTTTTAACATAACAATTATTAGATTAGGTTGAATGATTTACGTTCATGCTCTAAATATGAATATTTTTTTCTCACCGCATTAAAGCATGGTGCTGCCATGGCACTACGCTGTGCGCACACAGTACACAACACACTCACCGGACAGCACGACGGTGCGGCCGCTCTGCAGCGCACTGAGCACGGTGCTGCCGTCGTCGGTGGGCAGCAGCGTGATGCCGTGCCGCCGTAGCAACGCTTCCGCACCCCCACATCGGCCCTAAGACGTATCGACAAAATTCAATGATCCCGATTGATTGAATGATTGACGCTATTACTTAGAATAAGAGCCATTTAAAAAAATAATAACGACGCTCAAAAATGTGAATGTCTGCCTGGGTTATATCGGTCCTCATCTTTATCATCATTTCAGCCGATCTTAGTCCACTGTTATATACAGGCCTTCTCCACAGACTGCCACATAAAACGGCATCGACTTCCCGCAAAACCGTGTAGGTCGCCGCTCCATCTAGTGGGGGGTCGCCCTACTTATTACTTACTTACTGATTTTTTAAGACATCGAGGTATACTCGACGAGATGTGACCTAGTCTCCAGATCGCTGACCAGTCGCGTTCAATCCGACGATTGACCTCTTGAACGAAGTTGAACCTACCTAGTCGGATAATCTGTCCTAAGTACACACATTCGTCGACAACTTCGAGCGTAGTGTTGAACCGGTATAGGTGTGACACCGACGTTAGACATGATCTTCGTCTTGTCCATGTTCATTATTCACACCTACCCGTTGGGAGACACTACTGAGCATTATGACTATGTCGTCGGCAAATCGTAGGTCGGTGATGTATTTGCCATTGACATTAATACCGTACCTTTTCTAGTTCAGTAACTTGAAGACATCTTCCAACACAGCGGTGAAGAGTTTCGGGGATATGATATCACCCTGTCTCCATCTAGCCAGGGGACGCCCCACACTAAGTTTGCCTAAACGCGGTCTACCACTCCAGAATTCGCCTACTCTAACGGATATCACTTCTAAAACAAATGTGTCCGAGCCCATTGCCACTTCAGTCTGCAATCTTGAAAGGCGATTACGGTGATTTTAGTTCTCCGGCGGATTTCTTCATTTCCATAGTTCTTTTCCATTGCTCTCTGAGTGATAGTGAGCATGTTTCGGCACCATAGGTGAGTACAGGCTTTGTGGTATGGGCGACGAGAAACCCTGACGAAACTTTCAAACGCTGCCCAGCCCAGTTAAATCCTTCTATCGGCTTATTTCTCGAAGTTATTTCTACCTTTTTTTTATTTGAGATATAGACACAACAGATGCTGTGTCACCCAGAATATCTCTGTGTGACACCACACTGCGCCCGTCACCCTGAGACATCAGTTCTTAAGTCTCAAATGCCCAGTGATTACGCTAGCTCACAGTTCCCTTCAAACCGAAACACAGTAATGCTTGCACACTACTGCTTCACGGCAGAATAACTGGCCCCGGGGTGGTACCTACCTAGACGGATTCCTGCATAGAAATCCTACCACCAGGGGGATGTTATATCTCCGAAACTGTTTACCAATGCACTGGAAGATGTTTTTAAGACGCTAGACTGGAAAGGACGGGGCATCAATATCAACGGTGAACACTTTTCAAATATAATTTTCTCCTTATACTACGTTGTCGTAATCATTACGACAACGTAGTAAAAGGAGAAAATTATATGCCTTATTAAAGTAAAATTGTGTACATACCTCGCTTTTCGCCTCTATCCTGATATTCTTTTCTTGATCTTGTTTCGATTTTATTGTATTTATTTCTGATATTCCTGTAAAAAAATAGTAGTAAAATGTAGTTACACTTATACAAATAAGCATAAAAGTAAATATAGTAAGTTACACTCACGTTGTACGCTTTCAAATTCCTTCAGCTCAGAACTCTCTTCGTTCAAAGGATCTGAAAAAGATTATAATTCGTTATAACAAGATAATTAAGAAATATTAAATGATGTAATAGTAACTTTACAGTAAATTTTCATTACTATTTCTTAATAAAGTAGGTAATGTCCAATGTGCATGATAAAAATAGTACAGGACCGATGTAATCCTTTAGGTACTCTTCACGACCTATATAAAATATATGATAATATACATCATTATAGATAATCTTAAAACACATATCAAATGTACTGCTATTGTTCCACTGATTTTTTCCCGGCTGCACTATATTAAACTGTTACATTTAAATAATATTCTAACGGTGTTATTCATTAAAAATATAGAACGTTTATAGCCTTGTTACAAAGAGATTACACATTTTCGACAGAAGTTTGCAGCCAAGTATATACAAATTCACAGATGTTCCACCTATGTAGATATGAAATTTGGTTAGTACGACAACATATCCATGTTGAAGTATCCCATAGCGAAATTTTGTAATACTATTTAGTAATAATATTTAGTGGGCCTAATTAGCTTTATGATTATTCAGTGTTATAAACCTATCATAAGTATTTTTTAAGAATAACACCGTAAGACAATATAGTGATATTTTTTGTTAGTGGGCGATTTTTTTTTTAACGTAAAGAAGTGACCAAAAGGATAAGTCTTTCACCTTATGCTAAGTACACCGTATGCCTGTAACAGATGCAGGGTCACATAGAAAATTTAAGTGGGCAGTTCTCTGTGATACCGCAGTGCGCTCGTCACCTTCAGACGTAAATTCTTAAGTCTCATCATATGCCCTGTTCATAATTATGCTAGCTTACTAGAGCTCTTCCATTTTTAAGCTGAAAAAGAACCAAAACAATCTCCCATACACATATTATATCTGGTAGCCCGTCGATGCAGCATAACATAGTGTGGCATAGCATAGCTGGGTTCCGTCAGTTATTACTTTAAGAATATACTTCTATGACATCATCATACTTCTATGACAACTTCAGGTCAATTTATGTTACCAGTATATTGGGAATTTTTACTATGCTATCAATGAGGATCTTGTTGACGAGAAAATCCATTCCAACTTGGGAAATGCCCTCGATATCAGAGCAGATAGCTTGATTGCAATATGTGCTCTCTCCAACTCCGACTTCACTCAATTCTGTAACTTCTCAAAATATGGTCCTCCAGCAAATCTCATCTGTTAAACGTCACCAAGTCCAGATATGTATATGAGGTAGCTACTTTTAACCTGAGAATTACTATGAGTAATTACCTCACCCTTCCTCCCTCCCTCCCTACCCCACCGTAACTAAATGACCTACAATTGGACGCCGTGCTTTGCTGGTGCTGTGCAATGGAGGCCAAGACACTACAGACACTGACCGGCGACGATGGGGCGCAGCGAGGCGGCCAGCTCGCCCTGCGCCAGCGCGTCGTCCAGCAGGCGCACGAGGCGCGGCGCGCTGGCCCGCAGCGCCAGGCAGCGCGGCGACTTGCGGAACTTGCAGCGCGCGCGCGGGTCTGCGCCGCGCCGCAGCAGCTCGCGCGCCGCCGCCACGTGGCCGCGCGCCGCCGCCCAGTGCAGCGGCGTCATGCGCAGCATGTCCCTGCAACCACGCACACACACACACCATTCATTACTAAAATTCAAGTCAACAATCGGCGCCAGTCAATAGTTTTTTTTATAAATGACTGGCTCGAAGGGCCAAAATGCAGCGGGTGCACTATGTACTTGGGCCGCTTACGCCTGGTGCCAGCGCGCAACTGACCTGCAGTCGACGTTGGCGCCGTGCTCGAGCAGCAGGCGCACGACGTGTGCGTGTCCCGCGTGCGCGGCCAGGTGCAGCGGCGTGCGCTCCACCTTGGTGCGCGCGTCTCGCGACACGCCCGCACGCAGCAACACTGCGCACGTCTCTACGTGCGCATTGGCCGCTGCCAGGTGCAGGGGCGATGTGCCCAGCTGCAACGTTAACATTAAGACTTCCTCTAGTGATCGAAATCGAGTGAATATATTTCTAAGGATAAAATGCTCATGAAGTGGTTAAACTTCGCAGGCAATGAATTGCTTGTATTAGTAAATAATACCATATCAGTAGAATAGAAAGAAATTTCTGTCTTCAGTAAATTCACAATTTTATTTAAGCAACGCTATCTACTTTCAAGAAGAATTTCAGGGATTACGAAATAATCGTGCAATATGGAATGTTACACGGACCCAGTCAGTTGTGAAGGGTGCGCCCTTGGCCATAAGGTCGAGTACGGTTTGCGTGTCTCCAGCGCGCGCGGCCAGCAGCAAGCGGCGGCCGAGCTCAGCGCCGCCCGCCGCCGCCCCGCGCACCGCGCCCGTCCCAGCTCCCGACCCCGACACTGTCTCCGTCTGCTAACATTTTACTAATCACGAAGAGACATTGACAACTGAGTACCATATGTTTTCTAAACAAAATACCTCACACAATAGCTCACCACACTACAAATTTACGGGCAGAGAACCGAGGAATTTGAAAAGTGAAAACACAACACACAACTAATAGTTATTGCTTTTCTACTCTGGCCTTTGTAGACAATGGCTTTTAAAGCACTATAAAATAACCCGGTTGCCAGCTTCCGCACAGACCAGAATTTGTCAAGGTAGTCAGAATTAACCATCAGTCTTTGATCATCTAAGATTGAGTCTTAGTTTGTAATAAAAAGACAAAAAAAAATTAAAAAAAGAATGGAGATAACTTTTGTTACTTATATTGTTATCGATTTATCGATAAACTTGAAATCACTACTGCATATAATTTTTTAATCTGTAAATAAAGATATAATAAAAATAACGAAATTGATAAATATCATTTGTTGAATCTTGAAACTAATTTGTCAACAGCATATTGAATCTGATTTTATATGATTAAAAAGATGTCAAGACAAAGAATGCCGTGAAAAAAGTACATGTACAAGAGAAGACACAAGCACTAACGGCAGCATTACATGTGGTCAATTTTAATGAATTAAATTTAAAGATGTTTTCGTGGGTTCGAATGCCAACCGAAACCGGAGCAGAAACACAAATTGTTGGTTTTCGGATCTGGTTGTGTTGCGCACGTGAAATTTATATATATATAACGCACCCACGATACAGAACAAATCCTGCTATCTTTAAAAAAAAAATACAGTCAATATTCGCTGAAATACCTATTACACTAGTTTTGGATCGACTAAAGATCTGTCTTAAGCTAAAATTTAAATCTAAAATGAGCAAAGATATTCTAATAACAGCTATCACATTATAAGCCCACTTTACAAAACAATTCTTAAGCTCAAAAGTAACAAGGAAACATCCAACCATAAATATGTGTGTATATTGATAGAAAATATGAGGTGGGTTCATATATTCCATTAGACTTGAGAATACATTTCATTTCTCCATATAGACTTCAGAATACATAAAAGATAATTGATACTGTCCCAAAAAATGATTTCTAGGTTTACTGTCTACGCTGTTAACAAATGATGTCCATAGCCTTAGCAATTTTTAAGTTAAAGACTTCTGCATGGTAGGACAGACAGAGATGAAACATTTTTATAATCATTTGTATTAATAGTTTCAATAATAAATAACACACTTTTACAACTGCTTTTTATTAATTCCAGTACACTTAATTTGAATGAAGCTATGAAATCCAATAAGATCTCAACTTAAAGCAACTTGCTAGCATCTTACCGAGATAATTTGTGGTGAAGTTATTTGCACAACTACATCATCTGTGCACAGATCTGATGTCATCTTGGAACACCTGCAATAATTACATTCAGTTTATAGCACAATTCTACCAAACAATATTTTTTGTTTCTTTTTATTAATGGTTAAAAAAATATATTAAGAACTTAATAATTAATTATTATAATATTTTTTATATTAAATATATATGATAAGTAGATTTATAGGTATAGATGGACTATTTCAATATTTCTGCTATGTGGGAATCAAACTGACAACCCATAGCACAGAAGTCAAACACAGCCATATTGCACTACTGAGACAAGGCTTAATTACTTATATACTTTAAACTAAATTCATATTTAGAATCAAAAATATTCAGCACACTTATTCATTTATAGTTAATTAGAGCCTACAATTATAAGTAAATTCCAAAACTCTCCAATACCCAAAAGGTTTTTAATACATTTCTAAATTTAAAATTGTATTTGTTGCTTGAAAATGATTGTATATTAGAAGAAACTAACTAGTAGTCTATGTTAATTATCACAAGAAATGTCTGTACCTATATGTGTTATAAACAAAAATATATTAGTGTTAAATTTATTTCACAGCACTAGTCTAAAAGTATTTTATAGTAAAAGATAATTAAATAAAAGATTGGAAGTTATAAAATAAGGCATTAGTGATATGTAGTGTAAAGTTAATTTCTAACAAATAACATTACAAATGACAATGAACTAGGCGAATGTAAGTTTATCATTTTATTTTCATTTCGCGCTATTACCGTACTTCATTGTTGATCAATGAATCTCAGACAGGATAAGGATGTAGAAATCAGCACCATACCTTTTTCGATCACCAACAAACACTTCCTTTTCCTGTCTTGACGGAAGTTGCTTACAGATGGGTTTCCATTTAATTTTTATAAGAAAAAAAATAGACACAACTAACTTACCCTCGAATTCTTACAGTAAACTTTAATTATGATTGTGTTTCATGATTAATAATCAGTTAAAAGTGTAAACGTCAACAGATTAACATAAATTCGACGTCAGGCACATTTTAATACCGCGAAAACGACTGTCAATTGTACGCAAAATTATTACTATTAAGTTGTCTTTTGCAGTAATAGTATTCCGTTTAGTGATTGCTACTACAAAAAACAAGATTGCTTCTTTAAAGATTCATACCATGTTATAAACTTTGTTTTATTATTTACGACATCATAGGTTATTAAAATTTATTTTAATTACTATTGCATTGGTAGCATTGGAAAGTAGTAATAGACAATCTTTTTTGAAAAAAATATGACGAGTACAAATGCCTATAATTTGTACAACAGCTTTAAAGAGAGTTTTAAATTAGTTATTTGGTATGGAAGGAAAGAAAGAATATTGATTTGCTGCCTCAAACTTACGCATACTTTGACGACTGCAGTAAGAGACACCTCGTACTTTAAATGCTTCTGCCCTACGATGGTTTCGACAATTTAAGTCGAGCATAATTATGATCTGGCCATCTTGCAGAGATTTAGTGGAAGAAACGCCAATTTGCTAAAATTTTTTTACTTTCTTTCCATCGTGTTATGGATTTCCGCGTTGACTTTTGGCGTCAACTCAGAAAGTGGCAGTATTGTCTTTACTGATTTTTGTAATTTATGTGTATATTTGAGTTTTGATGTTGAATGTTGATAGTTTATTATGCAGCAAGTGCTCGTGAAAGTGTACAGTGATTGGAAAATTCAATTCAAGACCAAAACTGTACTTTTCGGTTTGTCTCCATCTGTCCAGCAAATCCTCAATAAAGGTCGTATCATTTTAATGTCGATCCAAATTTTGAAGTCTCAAACTTTTGCTTTATCATTGCTACATAACTAAAAATAATACCTGGATATGTTACTGTTGTTGGTGGTTTCTGCCTAACCCAATTGGAAAGAGGCGTGACTTTATGTATGTATGATGTGTTACTTAATACTGAAAAATAGTTTACGACAGCTTCCAGAAATAAACAAAAAATAATGGATTTCCGCGAATTAATGCTTTATTATACTCTTGTCACTTTTAATGAACAGCAATTCCCTTCTGTATCGAAACGTATTCGAATTAGCTATTTTTATAACATCTTCATAAGTTTCAAATATAATTTATTCTATTTTAACCTAACTTTAGATCGTCGCGATTTCCTTAGACGCTGCTGCGTCTAAGGAAAAAGCGAATACTAGATAGAGATGCGCAAATCACTTCCTGGAATTAATTGAACCTGGAACGGTTCATTTACATTGCGAAACTAGTTCCTTAAACGTGTTTGAGGAATTATTTAGTTCCTAATAGGCACACACCTTTTCAATCATAGCGGTGTGGTCTCTCTTAGTCCTGTAAGGTTTTAATACTATTATGGTCCATCGTACGGATGAACCGTCTCTAAACTATCAAGGAAGGGGTAAGTTGCGAGTGTCAAGGTTAAGACTTAAAAAATTGTTATATTCGTTTAATGATATCGATTTATGCCCATAACAGAAGTTATTTTATCCTATGAAAGTATTTTCGTATACACGTAGATTCGTCTCCCTCAAAATCGCAGGATCATTCAATATTCTATAACGTTCGCACCGATACGACATCAGACTAAGTACGCTCGTCCATGTTTGGTGTTACATTTCCGGTTGGACATGTGGATCTATGAAGATATTTATATAGACACCTCCGATTGGATCGACGTGCTTCCAATATCGAACTACTCATGTCTAATCCTCAATTATTGAGAGAGATCTTGATTGAGAGAGTTCAGAAGGGGGATGAATATTTAATAACATTTTAATAAACGTTATAGTGCTTTAATAAATCATTACTTATTTTAATTCCGCAGTAAAAAAAATAACTTCCTGGGAAACATGCAAAATCATTAACTGTCGACACTCAAATAAACAATTTTCCTGTTCCACGCGAGGCATGTTTATTCTAAGCCAACTCACAGGAAAAGAGCGAGCTGTTACGTTTTATACCTCTCCATATTAATTACTCTTTGGATATTCCCTTAGCCATACTTCCATCCATACCCCTATTATAAATGCGAAAGTTACTCTCTCTGTCCCTCTATCTGTTTGTTATCTTATCAAGGTTCAATTGCTGAACCGAACTTTAATTTATCACAGAAAAAGCTTGCATCCTGGATGCTGACGTAAGAACTTAACTTTTTATACCCTATATAGAGTCAGAAAATCGAATAGTTCCCACGGGTTGTTTAAAAAGGGTTAGCTAATTATTATTTCTTTAATTTTTTTGAAACATGATCATTGCTAGTCATTACTGATAATTAAACTGAAAGAAAGAAAGAAAGATTTTGGTTGTGGTTTGGTTTTGGATACTGCGCTACGGGTTACGGGTACGACACACGGGACAAATATTTGTGTAACCTACAGATAGTTTTATCGGATCTGAGTGCTTGTGCATGTCAAAAATATCTGTAACCCGCACCCACAATACAGGAGAACTCCTACGTCCTAATCTGGGCCAACGCGCAACTTCAAAAACAGCAGATGATAAGAAATTTTACTCTGTGGAATTATCCAAAGCCTAAGATATTCCCTATTTAATGTTGGCAACCTTGGCAATATCGGAATGACGTCCAGAACATCTACCTATTATATATACATAATTACATATATTTATTTATGCCGCTTTCATGACGTCACGTAACTAAGTTTGTTTTGGTTTGCGGGCAAATTAATTTTAGGATTATTATTTACATTCTTTAGTGTATATATTTGAAAAGTATGAAATTATCAACTCCTAGATACACATTTTGTTTATTTAGCCAACTCACGTTTTTGTTCTGTGACCTAATATTTAATTGTATTAGTTTATTTCCGAAGAGTCGCGATGGATTGCTTGTATTATTTATGTATGTATAAACCGAACTATACTGTTGTGACTATTTTGTATTCTATGATATTTATTGTTACTGTGTATTGTAGATTCCAAGATCTGTTTCTGGTACTCTCTGTCACAACGATGTTGATGACCTTTTTCTCTACATATTTGTTTCAAGTAAGTATGACATTTATTTTGTGATTTTAAAAATTTAAACTTACGAGAAAGTTGTTAAAACTGAGTACACTGAGTACATAGTATACTGAGTTCAAGAATCTGATTCAGAATTGCTTTAAGTAAAATAAAAACATTTGAATTATCATTGTCTCAGCCTGTAAAAGGATTGGGGGGTTTCACATGCGATAGTTAATCCACGGTAGTTAACTTGGCAGGCAGTTCACTTAAAAGGGAGCTGCTATCTTGTCATCTATTGTTGTTATATGGCTATAAGGCTTTTACCTAAAGCTCAGGGACCAGGCACTCGCCTCTAAGTTCATGGTAAGCGAGTGAGTGTGAGCTCAAGCAGTGCGACATTTAAAACTTTTTACTTTCTACAATAAGTCTAGATTTTAAGAAATGTATAATGGGTAGAGCTGTGGTAGCTCAGGGGCTAGGCGTTTGCTGTAAATTTCATTGTATGCGTGTGACCTGAGTTCAATTCCTGGAGCTGGCACCACTAAAATTGTTAATTGCAATTTTAAATGCGAATACATTATGAGAAAACCTACTTTTGACCGGTGGTAGGATTCCTATGCAGGAGTCCATCTAGGTAGGTATCACCCCCTAGTAGTTACCACCTAGCACTCAAAATTGCGGAACTTTAGAAGTGTCGGCACTAGCTATGGAACTCACTCTAGTACTAAGAAATTTCAGACGATCACCCGGCCCCTGAGCTATGCAGGAGTCCGTCTAGGTAGGTACCACCCCAGGGCCAGTTATTCTACCATGAAGAAGTAGTGTGCAAACATTACTGTGTTTCGGTTTGAAGGGCCCTGTGAGCTAGCGTAATCACTGGGCATATGAGACTTAAGAACCTATGTCTCAGGGTGATGGGCACAGTGTGGTGTCACACACAAATTTTTTGGGTGACACAGCATTTGTTATGGGCGGACATTGCACTTACCATCAGGTGAATGTTTTGCTCATTTCATCACTTGCAATAAAAAATAGTTCGGAGATATGTGCAGTCCGCCAACCCGCATTGGAGCAGCGTGGCGGATTCTTCCTAGCTCCAAAACCCTCTCAGAAATGAGAGGAGGCCTGTGCTCAGCAGTGGGACATTTATATGCTGAAACTTACTTTTTTTACTTTAAATGGTAGAACATAGAATATAAGTGGCATACATTAAGTTCAGTTCAAAACACATATGGTAAAAACCAGCGGGGCAGGACCACTGCTATTGGTCTGATTGGATAGCTTGGGTCATAAAATAAGTCATCACTGATAGCGAGTGTTGTACCATTGTCAACACCATAAAATATAGTTTAATTGAATATAATACATCAGGGAGTATTTTAACAACTAGGTAAAAGACACCAGCCTCTGTTAGCATGCCCTCTTTGGTTGGTCAACATTTTCGCATGCTATTTGTGGGGAATGCCTTCGGGAGCAAGAATTTTTTTTTAACTCACACCAAAGTTGTAGTGTACTATGTGGTTCGTTCACATCTCTGCCTAATCAAATGGAAAATAGGCGTGAGTGTATCAATGTTGTTATTGGTAAATTTAAAAATTTTATTTTATTACTTTAAATAAAATTTGGGTCCGGGACCATCTTATAGTATCTGAGTGTCTAGAATGTCTTGTCATTATTAAGCGAGTTGTGCTTTTTTCAGTCATAGACAAAAAGTATGTTTGCCAGGAAGATGTTGTATTTTTAATCCTATTTATAGGTACTTGCTTCTCTATTTCTAGCGCTAGTGTATATTATTTGCAGGCAGGTCTAGTAGAGGTGTTGATTCGCAAGTTCCGCGCGGCTGGTTCCGTTATCGCTGCGTACATGGTGACTAGTGTGACTCTTCATGCTGTATGGTTGCTCGAGAAATGGTCAGATCCCGAATCAGTTTCCACACCCATGTTGATTGTGTTATTTACAGTGCAACGATGCTGTGAGTATAATTTGTTATCGATATTAAAAATTGTCATAATGCATGATTTCACTGATTTCTTACTAGCTCTCCTATTTATAAAACTAGCTGATACTCTCATGAGTCATCGTCTTTTGCGTGGATATTGGTTTTGTAATTATCCTGTGGGAACAATTGAATAAAAAGTATCCATTGTCCATCTCTAGAACGCAAGCTATATCTGTGCCAAATTACGACAAGGTCGATTCAGCGGTTAAACTGTGAAAAGGTAACAAACAGACAGAGAGACGGAGGGGTTACTTTCGCATTTTTAATATTAGTATGGATATCAGTAACATTAGGGAACTTAACCAATATGGCACAGGATTTTAGAATTAAAACTGCATTTTGGTATTGCATATTTGTTTGAACGATAATCCAAATACATTAATCAGCAAGGCTGTAAGCATATTCTAACATGATCACTTAAATGTTAAGTCATTCATCATCATTATCATTTCAGTCCACTGCTGAACAACAAAGACTCCCCCAGAGTACCAAAAAATTTGTAGCTCTCGTTTTGGGGTGATTTTGCCGGTTTCTATGCTTGGCAAGCAGTATAGCAACTGCAGTTTATTTATTCAGATGTTCTAGGAAGATGTCGCTTTCCATCTTCTTGTTTTAAATTTCCCTCTGTCGACTTTTACGAAACCCACTGGATGAAATGGGGTGGTAGATTCTCTCTAGAGGTCTGTCCATACAACTTGTAGAACAAATAACCATTGTAGAACCGATAACCGTAGTAAGAGAAAGGGTCTCGAGCGGCAATCTTGTAACAGAAAACGCAGTGTAGGGCGGTCCCTCACAATATGGATCGACGATCTACACACGTTTTGTGGGAAGTCAATGGTTACAGGCGGCTCAGGACTGTGTTCTGTGGCAATCTACAGGGGGAGACTATGTTCAGTAATGGACTTGTGATGACAAGTCTGATGTGGCTGAAATGATAAGGACGATGAATACTTAACTAATGACTATGCCAATTTTAAACCATGGCGACAACTTTCGAATAGGGGGAAAATTACTAACTAAATTACTCTGCAACAACACAACACAAGTATGCAACAACAAGTGCAAATAACTACAACTACAAATGCAACAACAAGTGTTCAATGTTCATGCGATAAGATAAGATAGGATAGGTTGTAACGCTAGGATGTAGTGTCAAAGATACATTTTTTGTAGGTGGTAGGATTCCTATGCAGGAATCCGTCTAGGTACCACCCCAGGGCCAGTTATTCTCCCGTGAAGCAGTAGTGTGCAAGCATTACTGTGTTTCGGTTTGAAGGGCACTGTGAGCTAGTGTAATCACTGGGCATTTCAGACTTAAGAACTGATGTTTCAGGGTGACGTGCGCAGTGTGGTGTCCACACAGAAATATTCTGGTTGACACAGCATTTGTTGTTGGCGGACGTTGTACTTACCATCAGGTGAGCGTTTTGCTCGTTTCGTCACTTTATACAATAAAAAAAAAAGAAAACATATAGTACAGTGACAATCGCAACACAACCAGACCCAACAATTTGCGCCAGTTATGATTCGAATCGGTCCCGTGGATTACAAGTCAGGTACTTTGGCCACTAGGCCGTGGTTATCAAGTGATAAAAATCGTTAATTTATAAAAAATCATTTTCAGTGTCTCCATGGTACTACTTCTTCTACAAGCGAGCAGCCTTGCGGGTTAGTGATCCGCGCTTCTACGAAGATATAGACTGGATCAATAGGCAGCTGCAGTCACATTAGAGCGTCCGAAAGTCATCTCTTATTTGTAGTGTCCGACAGAAGGTCGATTTCTGGCTGAAGCTGAGCCGATCAATCGAATGCAAAACACCATTGTAGATAAGACGCGCGTACGAACTGGTTTTGTTTTACTCCTGGCGACCCGCTCGTCAGAAACATTCGACTTCGGCCCATTTTGGCCGAAGCCGAAGTCTAAGGTTCGGTTGGACACTAGTTATTTTAAAATTTTAATTTATTAATGTCTAGTCTTAAACACTATGTTGATGTTTTTATATTTAAATTCTTCTATAAGACTGCAATTCCTAAGCATAACATTGTGATTATATTTTAGCGAAAGCATCAATGCGATTGTAAATTCGGTTGCGGTGCATATATTGTTATATCTTTGAAGCTGCAGTGTCATAGAGAATCAACCACCAAAAATGAAACCAGAAGATGGGCAGCAGCATCTTCCTGGAGTATGAATAAATAAACTGCGGTTGCCAACCCGCCTGCCAAGCGTGGCATCTAAGGCGAAATCCCCCCAAATGAGCTACAAACCTATGTGGAAATCTATAGGGGAGGCCTATGTTCAGCACTGGACTAGTGATAGGCTAAAATGATGATGATGCGACTGATTGAATTTAGCGGGTGGGTGCGCGGGGGCGAAAATTGGGCAACGTGAGTGGCCGCTGTCTACCCCTTATATGGGAAAAAGGTGTAGCTGTATGTATGTGGGCGCCCGCAGTGTGCATTCGAGAATGCGTGGTAACTTCATTCGAGTAGAGCTCCCACTTCCCTCACCCCTGTGCTGGTGGACTAGTGATTTTTGTATAAAACCACTCCCTTATTTATTCATTACTCACGAGTTTGTTTACTTACTATCTTACTAAACTGAGATATAGTTATTTTCTTGCTGTCCAGATGTCTCTGGCGAAGATTTAGTTGTGTTAAAAATGTTTTATTTATTTATTTATTTATTCTTTATTGCATTCACCTAATTTTAATAAAAAAAAAGGGTTACAAAGGGCGGACTTAATGCCTTTTGGCAGTCTCTCCCAGTCAACCCAAGGCATAGAGAGACATTGTTATAGGTGCTTTACGTTGTTTATAAGCTTATTTACTCAATAGACCCGTAACATGTTACCGCTGTGTCAAGAAACTTAAGAATGCACTCAAAAACTAATTGTCTATGGTAGTGTCAGTTGATAATCGCAATGTTATACATTGAAGCTTGTGTAAATATTTTTAAGCTATTTTTTGATCTCATTCAGGTTAATATTTCTAGTCATAAGATTTATGTCTATATTAAGCATTATAATAAGTCAGGTAAGAATAAAACTAGTTTTCCAAATCAAACAATTTATTGTGAACAAAAATAAAACAATGTTATTTTTTTCAATGTAATGAGTAATCTGATATTACTGTTTTCTTCAAATTCTATAAAATTCTTTACAAACTAAACAGCTTGTATGGTACAAATGTGCAATAAATGTTTGAAAATTTAATATATTGATCATTTTTTACACTCCTTAATATTTCAAAAAGCCATTAATTTTTTTTTGGTATGAGAACGTGATGAAACGAGCTAAACATTCACCTTATGGTAAGTGCAAGGTCTGCGCATAACAAATGTGGTCCCAGAACATTTCTGTATGACACCACACTATGCCCGTCACCTGAGTTCTTAAGTCTCATATGCCCAGTGATTACGCTAGCTCTCAGTGCCCTTCAAACCGAAACACAGTAATGCTTGCACACTACTGCTTCACGGCAGAATAACTGGCCCTGGGTTGGTACCTACCTAGATGGATTCCTGCATACGAATCCTACCACCTAAAATTATATTTAATGGTTAGTAAATGACAGGGCAGTGCGGTAAAGATTTTTTTAAGTCTGTTGAAAGTGAAGATCTCTAAATATTAGAATTTAACCTTTCTTTTATAATATAAGCTTGAATTTTTATTTAAGAGTTCCTATACTTACAAATATTTCATTATCATTTATCACTCACAATTCCAAATTGCTACTTCTATGAATACTCACATAACAATGTTGCCCGTATGACATTGGCAGAAAGATAAAAAAATGGCAACCCGGCTATCATGTCATCGGTATTTGCTCTATGGTTAGATTGATTTGATTGTAACATTTTTTTAAGGACTTAACACTCCATTGTAACTGTCTATAATTAATTGTTGGCAGCGGACGTGTAATTTCGTCGCCCCATAAACGCGTGCTAGAAGTTCGAGCGGCACAGCGGACAGTTCGACTTGTTGCTGATGGTGAACCACTTTCGCTGTGGATAAATGCAATTATTAAATAAATAATTATACAAGAAAAATTAAAAGTTTGGAAAATCCAAAAGTGCACGTCTCCATGACGCTCATTTAACTATTAAGAGTTATCGTGACCTCATCCCTAAAAAAAAATCCGTCCACGTCAATTTCTTTTTTAACTGTTTTTTTTTAATGAAAGTAGCAGTATTCGATTATGTTTCATAATAATTTTAATGAATTAACTAACGTGTTTTCTTGATATGAGTCTGTTTAAATTAGCATGTAAGTGCAATATAACTGATAGAGGCATTTTAAGAGCTGTGCTCAGCAGTGGGACATTTATAGGATGTTACTTTACTGTACTGTGTAATGGCGGACTTCTTCAAAAGTCCTCCTAGCCAATTCCGACCGATATCTTTTTAAAGAACAAAACTAAAGTGACGAGACGAGCAAAACGTTCACCTGATGGTAAGTGCAACGTCTGCCCATTACAAATGATGTGTCACCCAGAACATTTTTTTTTATTGTAGAAAGTGATGAAACGAGCAAAACGTTCATCTGATCGTCTGCCCATAACAAATGCTATGTCACCCAGAACATTTTTGTGTGACACCACACTGCGACCGTCACCCTGAGACATCAGTTCTTAAGTCTCAAATGCCCAGTGATTACGCTAGCTCACAGTACCGTTCAAACCGAAACACAGTAATACTTGCACACCACTGCTTCACGGCAGAATAACTGGCCCTGGGGTGATACCTACCTAGACGGATTCCTGCATGGGAATCTTACCACCAGTAAAAGTGTGACGCCACACTACGCCCGTCACCCCGAGACACCAGTTCTTAAGTACTGCTTCACGGCAGAATACCTGGCCCTGAGGTGGTACCTACCTAAACGGATTCCTGCATATCGGGTATAAAGCACTATCTCCGCGCGCTTCGATGAGAAGTGCAAAAGGTGTGTTTTTATCGTGGTACGACCGCGTGCCCTAGTCTTCAGAGTACCTGACTTCTACGCCGCGAGTACTGGGTTCGAATCCCAGCCGGAGCCAACATTTGTGCTAAAACACAAACTGTTGCTTTTCGGGTCTGGTTGTGTTGTGTTTGTCCCCGTGTTTCTGACACTGCATCCTAGCCTACCTCCGATCTTATAGCATGAGCGTCACATCGGGCGCGGGTAGGTTGGGACGAGTGAGTGCCTCTGTGTTCGCGCGTACACTTGTGGCACTATAATATCTCCTGCGCAGTTGATGGCTCTCGACAGTATTCGAAAGTTGTCGCCGTGGTCGAAATCGGCTAGGAGAACATCAACATCACGGACACGCCGGTTGGAGCGCGTAAATTTGTTGAAAGCTATTATTATAATTTTTTTTGGCAGAATAACTGGCCCTGAGGTGATACCTACCTAGACGGATTCCTGCATAGCTCAGGGGCCGGGTGATCGTCTTAAATTTCTTAGTACTAGAGTGAGTTCTTAGAGAGAGTCTGAGTTCCATCGCTAGTGCCCACACTTCTAAAGTTCTGCAATTTTAAGTGATCGATGGTGAAGAGAAACATCGACAGGAAAGCTGTATGTCTGAGTGTATTTCAAAGATATTTGACCTGCATTAAAGCCGCTTCGCTGACTTATCACGGCTCCAAAACCCTCAGAAATGAGAGGCCTGTGCTCAGCAGTGGGACAATAAGAGACTTACTTTCCAAGCAGGGCGCGCGCGTGGAACGTCAATATTTATGTATGTATTTATATTTATATATATATATATATATATATATATATATATGGATTTAGTTACTCAATTTCAAATCGGAATGTTGTTTTACTAAGCACCCTAATATGTTCTCTGCTCAACCCAAAGGTAGACTGGTAGAGAATGCCTCTAGGCATGAAGTCCGCCTTTTTGTACACTTTTGTGCAAATAAAGTTTAAATAAATAAATAGTGTGCGCAAGTGTACCGACCAGGCAGGGCGCGTGGAACTTGTTGCGGCACTGGTGGCAGGGCACGGTGGGCAGGCGGCCGCTGCCGGGGTGCAGGCGGCAGTAGCAGATGTAGCACTGCGGCGCGCTCTGGATGCGGGCAGTCACTGCGCGAATCCACATCTTGAACGCGTTCAGAAGTGTGCCGTTCTAGGGACAATAATGTTTTTGATTAGTTACCATCTAGCCGATAGGTGTCCGGCGGAGTAGAATAGCACCAACCTATTGCTACCGATGTGTCGTAAGAAGCGACTAAGGTATTAACTGTATTGTACGGACAGCCTTTATTTGTGCAGAATAATACCATAATATGCAATGCTGTCACTATACTGCCCGTAGCAAAGCAACGCAGTGACAGATTTTTTTTACTCTTATTAAAATGGCGGCGCCGTGTTTCGCTATCCGTGACGTCTCGTTTCCCGCGGGGGCGAATAGTGGGTTATATGTGTAGACGCTACCTACCCCTTTATATGAGAAAAAGGCTTGCCAATATGTATGTATAATCGGCTCGAAGGACCAACTATGACGACGTATCGTACAGCTGCAGGTCACTGTGGAGGTACCTGGTAGGCGAGGTAGACGGTGAGCCAGTGCGTGTCGGGCGCGGGCGCGCTGGCGGCGCTCAGGCGCGGCGGCTGCAGCGGGTGCGCGGCGGCAGCTGCACCTGCAGCGTGTCGTACAGCTGCAGTGCAGTGCAGTGCAGTGCAGTGCAGTGCAGTGCAGTACCTGGTAGGCGAGGTAGACGGTGAGCCAGTGCGTGTCGGGCGCGGGCGCGCTGGCGGCGCTCAGGCGCGGCGGCTGCAGCGGGTGCGCGGCGGCAGCTGCACCTGCAGCGTGTCGTACAGCTGCAGTGCAGTGCAGTGCAGTGCAGTGCAGTGCAGTGCAGTACCTGGTAGGCGAGGTAGACGGTGAGCCAGTGCGTGTCGGGCGCGGGCGCGCTGGCGGCGCTCAGGCGCGGCGGCTGCAGCGGGTGCGCGGCGGCAGCTGCACCTGCAGCGTGTCGTACAGCTGCAGTGCAGTGCAGTGCAGTGCAGTGCAGTGCAGTGCAGTACCTGGTAGGCGAGGTAGACGGTGAGCCAGTGCGTGTCGGGCGCGGGCGCGCTGGCGGCGCTCAGGCGCGGCGGCTGCAGCGGGTGCGCGGCGGCAGCTGCACCTGCAGCGTGTCGTACAGCTGCAGTGCAGTGCAGTGCAGTGCAGTGCAGTGCAGTGCAGTGCAGTGCAGTACCTGGTAGGCGAGGTAGACGGTGAGCCAGTGCGTGTCGGGCGCGGGCGCGCTGGCGGCGCTCAGGCGCGGCGGCTGCAGCGGGTGCGCGGCGGCAGCTGCACCTGCAGCGTGTCGTACAGCTGCAGTGCAGTGCAGTGCAGTGCAGTGCAGTGCAGTGCAGTACCTGGTAGGCGAGGTAGACGGTGAGCCAGTGCGTGTCGGGCGCGGGCGCGCTGGCGGCGCTCAGGCGCGGCGGCTGCAGCGGGTGCGCGGCGGCAGCTGCACCTGCAGCGTGTCGTACAGCTGCAGTGCAGTGCAGTGCAGTGCAGTGCAGTGCAGTGCAGTACCTGGTAGGCGAGGTAGACGGTGAGCCAGTGCGTGTCGGGCGCGGGCGCGCTGGCGGCGCTCAGGCGCGGCGGCTGCAGCGGGTGCGCGGCGGCAGCTGCACCTGCAGCGTGTCGTACAGCTGCAGTGCAGTGCAGTGCAGTGCAGTGCAGTGCAGTGCAGTACCTGGTAGGCGAGGTAGACGGTGAGCCAGTGCGTGTCGGGCGCGGGCGCGCTGGCGGCGCTCAGGCGCGGCGGCTGCAGCGGGTGCGCGGCGGCAGCTGCACCTGCAGCGTGTCGTACAGCTGCAGTGCAGTGCAGTGCAGTGCAGTGCAGTGCAGTACCTGGTAGGCGAGGTAGACGGTGAGCCAGTGCGTGTCGGGCGCGGGCGCGCTGGCGGCGCTCAGGCGCGGCGGCTGCAGCGGGTGCGCGGCGGCAGCTGCACCTGCAGCGTGTCGTACAGCTGCAGTGCAGTGCAGTGCAGTGCAGTGCAGTGCAGTACCTGGTAGGCGAGGTAGACGGTGAGCCAGTGCGTGTCGGGCGCGGGCGCGCTGGCGGCGCTCAGGCGCGGCGGCTGCAGCGGGTGCGCGGCGGCAGCTGCACCTGCAGCGTGTCGTACAGCTGCAGTGCAGTGCAGTGCAGTGCAGTGCAGTGCAGTGCAGTACCTGGTAGGCGAGGTAGACGGTGAGCCAGTGCGTGTCGGGCGCGGGCGCGCTGGCGGCGCTCAGGCGCGGCGGCTGCAGCGGGTGCGCGGCGGCAGCTGCACCTGCAGCGTGTCGTACAGCTGCAGTGCAGTGCAGTGCAGTGCAGTGCAGTGCAGTGCAGTACCTGGTAGGCGAGGTAGACGGTGAGCCAGTGCGTGTCGGGCGCGGGCGCGCTGGCGGCGCTCAGGCGCGGCGGCTGCAGCGGGTGCGCGGCGGCAGCTGCACCTGCAGCGTGTCGTACAGCTGCAGTGCAGTGCAGTGCAGTGCAGTGCAGTGCAGTACCTGGTAGGCGAGGTAGACGGTGAGCCAGTGCGTGTCGGGCGCGGGCGCGCTGGCGGCGCTCAGGCGCGGCGGCTGCAGCGGGTGCGCGGCGGCAGCTGCACCTGCAGCGTGTCGTACAGCTGCAGTGCAGTGCAGTGCAGTGCAGTGCAGTGCAGTACCTGGTAGGCGAGGTAGACGGTGAGCCAGTGCGTGTCGGGCGCGGGCCCGCTGGCGGCGCTCAGGCGCGGCGGCTGCAGCGGGTGCGCGGCGGCAGCTGCACCTGCAGCGTGTCGTACAGCTGCAGTGCAGTGCAGTGCAGTGCAGTGCAGTGCAGTACCTGGTAGGCGAGGTAGACGGTGAGCCAGTGCGTGTCGGGCGCGGGCGCGCTGGCGGCGCTCAGGCGCGGCGGCTGCAGCGGGTGCGCGGCGGCAGCTGCACCTGCAGCGTGTCGTACAGCTGCAGTGCAGTGCAGTGCAGTGCAGTGCAGTGCAGTGCAGTACCTGGTAGGCGAGGTAGACGGTGAGCCAGTGCGTGTCGGGCGCGGGCGCGCTGGCGGCGCTCAGGCGCGGCGGCTGCAGCGGGTGCGCGGCGGCAGCTGCACCTGCAGCGTGTCGTACAGCTGCAGTGCAGTGCAGTGCAGTGCAGTGCAGTGCAGTGCAGTACCTGGTAGGCGAGGTAGACGGTGAGCCAGTGCGTGTCGGGCGCGGGCGCGCTGGCGGCGCTCAGGCGCGGCGGCTGCAGCGGGTGCGCGGCGGCAGCTGCACCTGCAGCGTGTCGTACAGCTGCAGTGCAGTGCAGTGCAGTGCAGTGCAGTGCAGTACCTGGTAGGCGAGGTAGACGGTGAGCCAGTGCGTGTCGGGCGCGGGCGCGCTGGCGGCGCTCAGGCGCGGCGGCTGCAGCGGGTGCGCGGCGGCAGCTGCACCTGCAGCGTGTCGTACAGCTGCAGTGCAGTGCAGTGCAGTGCAGTGCAGTGCAGTACCTGGTAGGCGAGGTAGACGGTGAGCCAGTGCGTGTCGGGCGCGGGCGCGCTGGCGGCGCTCAGGCGCGGCGGCTGCAGCGGGTGCGCGGCGGCAGCTGCACCTGCAGCGTGTCGTACAGCTGCAGTGCAGTGCAGTGCAGTGCAGTGCAGTGCAGTGCAGTACCTGGTAGGCGAGGTAGACGGTGAGCCAGTGCGTGTCGGGCGCGGGCGCGCTGGCGGCGCTCAGGCGCGGCGGCTGCAGCGGGTGCGCGGCGGCAGCTGCACCTGCAGCGTGTCGTACAGCTGCAGTGCAGTGCAGTGCAGTGCAGTGCAGTGCAGTGCAGTACCTGGTAGGCGAGGTAGACGGTGAGCCAGTGCGTGTCGGGCGCGGGCGCGCTGGCGGCGCTCAGGCGCGGCGGCTGCAGCGGGTGCGCGGCGGCAGCTGCACCTGCAGCGTGTCGTACAGCTGCAGTGCAGTGCAGTGCAGTGCAGTGCAGTGCAGTACCTGGTAGGCGAGGTAGACGGTGAGCCAGTGCGTGTCGGGCGCGGGCGCGCTGGCGGCGCTCAGGCGCGGCGGCTGCAGCGGGTGCGCGGCGGCAGCTGCACCTGCAGCGTGTCGTACAGCTGCAGTGCAGTGCAGTGCAGTGCAGTGCAGTGCAGTACCTGGTAGGCGAGGTAGACGGTGAGCCAGTGCGTGTCGGGCGCGGGCCCGCTGGCGGCGCTCAGGCGCGGCGGCTGCAGCGGGTGCGCGGCGGCAGCTGCACCTGCAGCGTGTCGTACAGCTGCAGTGCAGTGCAGTGCAGTGCAGTGCAGTGCAGTACCTGGTAGGCGAGGTAGACGGTGAGCCAGTGCGTGTCGGGCGCGGGCGCGCTGGCGGCGCTCAGGCGCGGCGGCTGCAGCGGGTGCGCGGCGGCAGCTGCACCTGCAGCGTGTCGTACAGCTGCAGTGCAGTGCAGTGCAGTGCAGTGCAGTGCAGTGCAGTACCTGGTAGGCGAGGTAGACGGTGAGCCAGTGCGTGTCGGGCGCGGGCGCGCTGGCGGCGCTCAGGCGCGGCGGCTGCAGCGGGTGCGCGGCGGCAGCTGCACCTGCAGCGTGTCGTACAGCTGCAGTGCAGTGCAGTGCAGTGCAGTGCAGTGCAGTACCTGGTAGGCGAGGTAGACGGTGAGCCAGTGCGTGTCGGGCGCGGGCGCGCTGGCGGCGCTCAGGCGCGGCGGCTGCAGCGGGTGCGCGGCGGCAGCTGCACCTGCAGCGTGTCGTACAGCTGCAGTGCAGTGCAGTGCAGTGCAGTGCAGTGCAGTACCTGGTAGGCGAGGTAGACGGTGAGCCAGTGCGTGTCGGGCGCGGGCCCGCTGGCGGCGCTCAGGCGCGGCGGCTGCAGCGGGTGCGCGGCGGCAGCTGCACCTGCAGCGTGTCGTACAGCTGCAGTGCAGTGCAGTGCAGTGCAGTGCAGTGCAGTACCTGGTAGGCGAGGTAGACGGTGAGCCAGTGCGTGTCGGGCGCGGGCGCGCTGGCGGCGCTCAGGCGCGGCGGCTGCAGCGGGTGCGCGGCGGCAGCTGCACCTGCAGCGTGTCGTACAGCTGCAGTGCAGTGCAGTGCAGTGCAGTGCAGTGCAGTGCAGTACCTGGTAGGCGAGGTAGACGGTGAGCCAGTGCGTGTCGGGCGCGGGCGCGCTGGCGGCGCTCAGGCGCGGCGGCTGCAGCGGGTGCGCGGCGGCAGCTGCACCTGCAGCGTGTCGTACAGCTGCAGTGCAGTGCAGTGCAGTGCAGTGCAGTGCAGTGCAGTACCTGGTAGGCGAGGTAGACGGTGAGCCAGTGCGTGTCGGGCGCGGGCGCGCTGGCGGCGCTCAGGCGCGGCGGCTGCAGCGGGTGCGCGGCGGCAGCTGCACCTGCAGCGTGTCGTACAGCTGCAGTGCAGTGCAGTGCAGTGCAGTGCAGTGCAGTGCAGTACCTGGTAGGCGAGGTAGACGGTGAGCCAGTGCGTGTCGGGCGCGGGCGCGCTGGCGGCGCTCAGGCGCGGCGGCTGCAGCGGGTGCGCGGCGGCAGCTGCACCTGCAGCGTGTCGTACAGCTGCAGTGCAGTGCAGTGCAGTGCAGTGCAGTGCAGTGCAGTACCTGGTAGGCGAGGTAGACGGTGAGCCAGTGCGTGTCGGGCGCGGGCGCGCTGGCGGCGCTCAGGCGCGGCGGCTGCAGCGGGTGCGCGGCGGCAGCTGCACCTGCAGCGTGTCGTACAGCTGCAGTGCAGTGCAGTGCAGTGCAGTGCAGTGCAGTGCAGTACCTGGTAGGCGAGGTAGACGGTGAGCCAGTGCGTGTCGGGCGCGGGCGCGCTGGCGGCGCTCAGGCGCGGCGGCTGCAGCGGGTGCGCGGCGGCAGCTGCACCTGCAGCGTGTCGTACAGCTGCAGTGCAGTGCAGTGCAGTGCAGTGCAGTGCAGTACCTGGTAGGCGAGGTAGACGGTGAGCCAGTGCGTGTCGGGCGCGGGCGCGCTGGCGGCGCTCAGGCGCGGCGGCTGCAGCGGGTGCGCGGCGGCAGCTGCACCTGCAGCGTGTCGTACAGCTGCAGTGCAGTGCAGTGCAGTGCAGTGCAGTGCAGTGCAGTACCTGGTAGGCGAGGTAGACGGTGAGCCAGTGCGTGTCGGGCGCGGGCGCGCTGGCGGCGCTCAGGCGCGGCGGCTGCAGCGGGTGCGCGGCGGCAGCTGCACCTGCAGCGTGTCGTACAGCTGCAGTGCAGTGCAGTGCAGTGCAGTGCAGTGCAGTGCAGTACCTGGTAGGCGAGGTAGACGGTGAGCCAGTGCGTGTCGGGCGCGGGCGCGCTGGCGGCGCTCAGGCGCGGCGGCTGCAGCGGGTGCGCGGCGGCAGCTGCACCTGCAGCGTGTCGTACAGCTGCAGTGCAGTGCAGTGCAGTGCAGTGCAGTGCAGTGCAGTACCTGGTAGGCGAGGTAGACGGTGAGCCAGTGCGTGTCGGGCGCGGGCGCGCTGGCGGCGCTCAGGCGCGGCGGCTGCAGCGGGTGCGCGGCGGCAGCTGCACCTGCAGCGTGTCGTACAGCTGCAGTGCAGTGCAGTGCAGTGCAGTGCAGTGCAGTACCTGGTAGGCGAGGTAGACGGTGAGCCAGTGCGTGTCGGGCGCGGGCCCGCTGGCGGCGCTCAGGCGCGGCGGCTGCAGCGGGTGCGCGGCGGCAGCTGCACCTGCAGCGTGTCGTACAGCTGCAGTGCAGTGCAGTGCAGTGCAGTGCAGTGCAGTACCTGGTAGGCGAGGTAGACGGTGAGCCAGTGCGTGTCGGGCGCGGGCGCGCTGGCGGCGCTCAGGCGCGGCGGCTGCAGCGGGTGCGCGGCGGCAGCTGCACCTGCAGCGTGTCGTACAGCTGCAGTGCAGTGCAGTGCAGTGCAGTGCAGTGCAGTGCAGTACCTGGTAGGCGAGGTAGACGGTGAGCCAGTGCGTGTCGGGCGCGGGCGCGCTGGCGGCGCTCAGGCGCGGCGGCTGCAGCGGGTGCGCGGCGGCAGCTGCACCTGCAGCGTGTCGTACAGCTGCAGTGCAGTGCAGTGCAGTGCAGTGCAGTGCAGTGCAGTACCTGGTAGGCGAGGTAGACGGTGAGCCAGTGCGTGTCGGGCGCGGGCGCGCTGGCGGCGCTCAGGCGCGGCGGCTGCAGCGGGTGCGCGGCGGCAGCTGCACCTGCAGCGTGTCGTACAGCTGCAGTGCAGTGCAGTGCAGTGCAGTGCAGTGCAGTGCAGTACCTGGTAGGCGAGGTAGACGGTGAGCCAGTGCGTGTCGGGCGCGGGCGCGCTGGCGGCGCTCAGGCGCGGCGGCTGCAGCGGGTGCGCGGCGGCAGCTGCACCTGCAGCGTGTCGTACAGCTGCAGTGCAGTGCAGTGCAGTGCAGTGCAGTGCAGTGCAGTACCTGGTAGGCGAGGTAGACGGTGAGCCAGTGCGTGTCGGGCGCGGGCGCGCTGGCGGCGCTCAGGCGCGGCGGCTGCAGCGGGTGCGCGGCGGCAGCTGCACCTGCAGCGTGTCGTACAGCTGCAGTGCAGTGCAGTGCAGTGCAGTGCAGTGCAGTGCAGTACCTGGTAGGCGAGGTAGACGGTGAGCCAGTGCGTGTCGGGCGCGGGCGCGCTGGCGGCGCTCAGGCGCGGCGGCTGCAGCGGGTGCGCGGCGGCAGCTGCACCTGCAGCGTGTCGTACAGCTGCAGTGCAGTGCAGTGCAGTGCAGTGCAGTGCAGTGCAGTACCTGGTAGGCGAGGTAGACGGTGAGCCAGTGCGTGTCGGGCGCGGGCGCGCTGGCGGCGCTCAGGCGCGGCGGCTGCAGCGGGTGCGCGGCGGCAGCTGCACCTGCAGCGTGTCGTACAGCTGCAGTGCAGTGCAGTGCAGTGCAGTGCAGTACCTGGTAGGCGAGGTAGACGGTGAGCCAGTGCGTGTCGGGCGCGGGCGCGCTGGCGGCGCTCAGGCGCGGCGGCTGCAGCGGGTGCGCGGCGGCAGCTGCACCTGCAGCGTGTCGTACAGCTGCAGTGCAGTGCAGTGCAGTGCAGTGCAGTGCAGTACCTGGTAGGCGAGGTAGACGGTGAGCCAGTGCGTGTCGGGCGCGGGCGCGCTGGCGGCGCTCAGGCGCGGCGGCTGCAGCGGGTGCGCGGCGGCAGCTGCACCTGCAGCGTGTCGTACAGCTGCAGTGCAGTGCAGTGCAGTGCAGTGCAGTGCAGTGCAGTACCTGGTAGGCGAGGTAGACGGTGAGCCAGTGCGTGTCGGGCGCGGGCGCGCTGGCGGCGCTCAGGCGCGGCGGCTGCAGCGGGTGCGCGGCGGCAGCTGCACCTGCAGCGTGTCGTACAGCTGCAGTGCAGTGCAGTGCAGTGCAGTGCAGTGCAGTGCAGTACCTGGTAGGCGAGGTAGACGGTGAGCCAGTGCGTGTCGGGCGCGGGCGCGCTGGCGGCGCTCAGGCGCGGCGGCTGCAGCGGGTGCGCGGCGGCAGCTGCACCTGCAGCGTGTCGTACAGCTGCAGTGCAGTGCAGTGCAGTGCAGTGCAGTGCAGTGCAGTACCTGGTAGGCGAGGTAGACGGTGAGCCAGTGCGTGTCGGGCGCGGGCGCGCTGGCGGCGCTCAGGCGCGGCGGCTGCAGCGGGTGCGCGGCGGCAGCTGCACCTGCAGCGTGTCGTACAGCTGCAGTGCAGTGCAGTGCAGTGCAGTGCAGTGCAGTACCTGGTAGGCGAGGTAGACGGTGAGCCAGTGCGTGTCGGGCGCGGGCGCGCTGGCGGCGCTCAGGCGCGGCGGCTGCAGCGGGTGCGCGGCGGCAGCTGCACCTGCAGCGTGTCGTACAGCTGCAGTGCAGTGCAGTGCAGTGCAGTGCAGTGCAGTGCAGTACCTGGTAGGCGAGGTAGACGGTGAGCCAGTGCGTGTCGGGCGCGGGCGCGCTGGCGGCGCTCAGGCGCGGCGGCTGCAGCGGGTGCGCGGCGGCAGCTGCACCTGCAGCGTGTCGTACAGCTGCAGTGCAGTGCAGTGCAGTGCAGTGCAGTACCTGGTAGGCGAGGTAGACGGTGAGCCAGTGCGTGTCGGGCGCGGGCGCGCTGGCGGCGCTCAGGCGCGGCGGCTGCAGCGGGTGCGCGGCGGCAGCTGCACCTGCAGCGTGTCGTACAGCTGCAGTGCAGTGCAGTGCAGTGCAGTGCAGTACCTGGTAGGCGAGGTAGACGGTGAGCCAGTGCGTGTCGGGCGCGGGCGCGCTGGCGGCGCTCAGGCGCGGCGGCTGCAGCGGGTGCGCGGCGGCAGCTGCACCTGCAGCGTGTCGTACAGCTGCAGTGCAGTGCAGTGCAGTGCAGTGCAGTGCAGTACCTGGTAGGCGAGGTAGACGGTGAGCCAGTGCGTGTCGGGCGCGGGCGCGCTGGCGGCGCTCAGGCGCGGCGGCTGCAGCGGGTGCGCGGCGGCCAGGCGCACGCTCAGCTCCACGGTGCGCTCCTCCACCTGCAGGGAGCAGCTCGCCTCGCCGCGCGACCACTGGATCTGGACCTGCACACCCCCCACACAATACCATTACAACTTCCCGATGCGAGGAACTCATTGTCATGTGGTGTCGATGCAAGAGAATCTATCGCTCCACTCCGTCAAGCGGGTGTCATTCGTCGTTCGTCGTTGTCGTTTCAGCCTATCACAAGTCCACTGTTGAACATGGCGTCCCACACAGATAGCCAAAAAAGTTTGTAGCTCTCATTTTGGAGGGATTCCCCAGTGAAACCACAGTTTATTTATTCAGATGTTCCAGAAAGATGCTGCTGCCCATCTCACCGTTATAAATGATTTTTTAATTTAATTTAATTGGTTATACTTCAGGTTGGTCCCATAAAAAATGAGTCATATTCTAAAGATTAATGAGAAAACCATGAAACTTAAATTAGCATATAACCATGTTTTGGAGCTTTGAAATCGGTTCTTAGATTAAGTAATTTTGTATAAGAAGCACTCCATCTGATCCATTGAAAGTCGTAAAACTCGACAGAGATAAAATAAAAACCAGGAGATGGGCAGCAATCTTTTCCTAGAACTTAAGATCATTTCAAAAAGTAATTTTAAAAAATTTATTTTCAATAGAGTTGCTGAAAAAGTGGCGTATTGCAGGGGACGTATAGCGTTCGGGATGTGGGCTATTACATACTCGAGCTTTTTCTTTACCTCCGAACTCGTGCGTTCTCTTTCCCAACTGTCAAAATAATGTCTATTAAAAACAAAAACCAACCACGAAGTTTTTACTAAAAATAAATATATATATAGAAGTTTTTATGATTCATGCAAATATTTCTAAAAAGAAGCTACTAATTTGTTTCAATATCATATTTAATGGTTCGATTCAATGAGTTAGGTTAGGTTTCATTTCATCTCATTAAATTTCATTTTCATTTCGTATCAATAAAAAAATTCTACTGAAGACTTGACTGTATGGGCATAGTTCCCTTTGCCTACCCAGAATGGGTGAAGAAAACAAAAAAAATATTATTTTACGGTTGGCGCCATTTTCCAAAAATGTTCTTTGCGAGTTTAGTTGTTTGTTGCACAAGATGAGTAATTTCGACGATACTTTATTTGAATTAACACCACCGGAACTCAGTATAATTGCACAAATTGCTTCGGAGAACAATTTACCGGAAAAGTGAAAAAGTCGCTACACATCTACATACGTCGAATTTATTGCGTGGAGAGAAGAGAAAAAAGCAAATAGTTTTTCAGAAAATGTTGGCATACTTCTCCGAACTGTCAGCAAATTTAAAACCTTCTACGTTATGGTCGAAGTTTTCGATGATAAAAAGTATGCTGAAAATAAGGAACAACGTGGATATAAGTGAATACCCAAAACTAAATGCTTCTTAAAACGACAATCAGACGGTTTTACAACTAAAAAGTCGAAAATATTAACATCGAATGAAGTGGAAAGGTTTTTGAACGAAGCTCCCGATGATCGTAATTTAGCCACAAAGGTAATTTATTAATAAATATTTATATTTTTCTTTAGTATTCAGTTTACGACATCGCAAAATACAGTCAATATATTATTTTAAAAAATATTAATCAAATCCCTTTTTTTGTAGGTTGCGCTGATTTTTGGCGTTGTTGGAGCTTGCCGCAGAGAGGAGTTAGCCAATATTACTTTGAAAGATATTGAAGCCTATGGAAAAGTCCTACTAATCAAGATTACGAATACAAAAAATAAGATACCGAGAAGCTTTGTTGTTGAAGATTTTCTTAGAATAGTGCAAAAATATATGAATCAGCGGTCCCAAAAGGCAAAAACCAAAAGGGGAGTACAGCTCAAGCAATCGGGATAAACAAATTTGGTAATATGGATAAAAATGTGCTTCTGTCTTTGCTACACCGCTTTGCATTATTTACAATAAGTCACTCTCTACTGGTATTTTCCCATCCAAATGGAAAGAAGCCCTAATTACTCCTTTATTCAAAAATGGCTCTCGTAACTTGGTCAGTAATTACAGACCTATATCTATTTTACCAATATTCGCTAAATTATTCGAACAACTTCTCTTTCCTATAATTAGTTGGCATATAAAACAATATATCAGTCCTCAACAACATGGTTTTGTCAGAGGCAACCACTACCAACCTCGCTTCCTTTGTTCACGATTTGTCGAAATGCATTGACAGTAGATCCTCCGCTGATGTTATTTACACAGATTTCTGCAAAGCATTCGACAAAGTCAAGCACGAAATCCTTTTACGTAAATTGTCAGAGTTTGGGATTTCTGGACATTTTCTGAACTGGTGTTTCTCTTACTTGAGCAACCGCACATCAAGAGTTGTTGTAAATGGATATTCGTCAGATCATTTTATCACCTATTCTGGTGTTCCCCAAGGCTCCCATCTGGGGCCAGTATTTTTCATTATTTTTATGAACGATATTACGTCATGTTTTCTAAATTCTAAATGCTACTTATTTGCTGATGATTTAAAGTTTTTCAGATCTATAAAAAATTATACAGATGTCATTTTACTTCAAGAGGATATCGATCGTCTCGTACTATGGCGCGAAACTAATGTCTGTTAATACCGGTAAATGTGCATTATGATTTCTTATATTTACGCGAACACTACACATTTAAATGAAACTAAGTTTACGGATTTTATCGCGTTTAATTTTATTACTATTTATAACCCGACGTTTCGAGTGCTTTACAGCACCCATGGTCACGGGAGGATCCAATAATAAATAAAATTAAATCAAAAACCAAGCATAACACTGCAAGGCTTCAAGACACAGTTAGCTCTTTCTGCGTAGATCGGACCCAAAAATAATAATTAAAAGCTGAAGGTACCCCAGGTTAACTATGACATCAGGACATCTGTCACCTCAGTCCTCCCGTGACCATGGGTGCTGTAAAGCACTCGAAACGTCGGGTTATAAATAGTAATAAAATTAAACGCGATAAAATCCGTAAACTTAGTTTCATTTAAAAATGTGCATTAGTTCGTTTTAGCAGAAAAAAAGAGTTGGTTAAGGGTACATATTACATCGGGAAGGAAATTCTCATAGAATTGAACACAATTCGCGACCTAGGTGTTACACTTGACAATAAATTGCGATTTAACGTACATATCGATAACATAACAAGTCAAGCTTTCAAAATAATGGGTTTTGTTCTTCGTAATAGTAAAGAATTGAAAAGTTTCACGATAAAAATTATTTTATTCAATACTCTAGTCAGAAGTGGTTTAGAGTATTGCAGTGTTATTTGGAACCCTCATTACGACATATATGTAAAAAGATTAGAGCAGGTTCAAAAGAGGTTTTTGTGGCATCTGTCAAACAATTGTCTTCTTGGGAAAAAGTTAAATAAATATTCCGATAAATTGCAGCACTTCCAAATTTTAAAATTGTCTGATAGGAGGCGTTTGCTGGACAGCCTGTTTTTGTTTAAAATAGCAAATAGTAATGTTGATTGTTCTTATTTATTAGATTTAGTCAATATTTCCGTACCTAAAAAACTACCTCGAATCAGTAGATACAACTTATTCTGCACCATACAATCGAAATCCAACTTAGGTCATTATTCCATTATTAATAGATTGATTCGAACTTACAACACTCTGTCCAAAGACCTTGCTATTGATATTTATTCCAATGAAATTAATACATTTAAGAAGATTATTGTGAATCATTTTAAAGATGTGATGAAAGTTTTATAGTCATTTTTTTTGTTTGTTGTTATTGTTAAAAAATCAGTTCTAGATTTATGTTGAAGTATCATCTCTGTTACCAAAGGTTGTCTTCTTGTTTTATATTATGTTAATATTTTTCTGTGAGTTGTTAAAATTTAAGATATATTGTTAAACGTAGTAAGGTGTAAAGATTTCAGCGCATGTCGTCGTCGCCTATAATTATTGCAACACTTAGCTTCAGCTTTTATTTAAAATTTTATAGTTGATAAGAGTGTCGGCTATGTTGGCGATTCAATAAATAAATAAAATAAATAAATAACGTTTAACGATAAACGTTTCTTGGTCTGCCGGATGCTGAGTATTATAGTGGGCACAGCTTCAGGAGGACCTCTGCTACATTATTGGCAGATTCAGCAGCCAATTTGACGTCCTTAAAGCGACTGGAGGGTTGGAAGTCAGGCAAAGTTGCAAGGCTATATTGCTGATTCATTAAACAACAAACTAGAAACTGGGAAAAAAATCACACAATCCATTAATAAGTCCAGTCCGTCTCGTTCATCCATCTACCTTCTTTGATAATGATAATTCATCAGATCCAATTCCATCAACTAGCAAACGCCATTGTATAACACCTTTGACAAATATACATGAACCATCATACGAAATTAATAATAGTTTGTCTCAAACAGTAAATATGCATAGGTACTTAAACTTCCCCAGTTAATATAAACAAATGTACCAATTTCAATGTATATGTGAATTATAACTTTTATAAGAAATAAATGATTAGTTAGTTGAGTTTATTGTGTTTTTATTATTTAATTAAATTGCTTCATTTTTCGCAACTGTATTAAAAAATAGTTGTTCAGTACAAGTGCGGAACCGTCATTGCAACTTGTTCCGACTGTCAACGTTCACCTTCGGCTCGCCTCGGCTCGGGTCAGTGTTACCAAATGAAAAAAAATTACTACCGTGTTGATGGACTAAAAATACGGTGTTTCAGACTAAAAATACCATGGACACATTTGAAAAATACCGTGTAAATTATCGTGTATAATATAAAAGTAAACACTTTGAATGTTCAATATTTTCTAGGGATAACTTGTGTTCGGCCATAAAGGCAGCTAGCTTTAGCTCTGCTAATTTTTGTTCGTCACCGACAGGTGCAGATATTTTTAGCATTCTATCTATGGGCTGAACATTTGACCGCAAGGTTTTTAGTTTTTGTTTATGTTTTGTTCCTTCTGAATGCATTTTTAATGATAGTTATTTCTGCGTTCATTGTCGCATCACAAAAGGAGCAAACAGCTTTGTACTGGTCTTTAGGATGTTGCTGAAGCCATGGAGAATAATCTTTAATAGTTAGCCACTCATTTTTAAATGTTTGTTTATAATGCTTACGTTTTTGTATCAGTTTCGTAACTATCGGGGTCACAGTCCATTTTGAGTAAAAATCACTTTTTTTTTATTTATTTATATTAAAAAGAATATACATGCTTTTTTTTTAAGAGAAGTATCCATAAAACCCTTAAACAGATTTGTCTTGGATACTCAAACACTTGAGCTGTATAAATAAAGAAAAACAAAGTAAATTAAAAAGAAACCAAAAATATTTTAGTGCATTGCTGACAGATCAGTTATGGCTTTCCATCGTACCCCGTTTAATACGATTCGCAAAAACCGGTTTCCAGTTAGTGATGGCCGATGCAATTATGCTCGGATGCGTTAGACATACAGGATGTAGGAATGTTTTTGCATTTTAACTATCAGCTTTTCGACAAGTAATTTGTTGCAGTTTATTTAAGAAAATTTCTTTATATTTCATCTTATAGTTTTTCTCATTTATTTCTTTTATAATTTCGTGGTGTATGTTATTTATAAGATTAGGTATTATGTATTTATTAGTCCGTTTTCCGTAATAGTTTTGCATTTTGGGGACGTCTAACTTATTTTGTACTACTTTTCTAGTTATTATGTTACTGTGTGATATTTTGATTTGTATTTCTTTATTACTAAATTGTTCGATCAGAAGTAACATATCTACTTTCATGTGTACCGGTTGCTGCCGTAACTCTCAAATAACGTAACACACTGCAATACAGATTGATCGAACTGGCTGAAAATTCACTGGTGCAGCGGTTCTGCGATTTAGCCATTGATTATAAAACAACCAATTTCGATTATAGTTCGACAAGCGGAGAAACTACTAACAGAAACATTTTTTTTAGTTGTATTAAGATCACCTGACAGCTGTCACGGACAATACAATTCGGAATTTGCCCGCGCAGCGAAGTATTATCGCCAAGCGACAAAAACTAAAAATGCATTTTTAGCGACAAAAACTGTAAATGCATTTTTTGTATTTGTCGCTACTGCCACGAAAAATATAGTTGAAACATTTATTTTTCGTCCCAAAACTTTCATTTGCTTCAATTATTAATTACAGCTTAACACGGTAGTTTATATTTAAAATTACCGTAGAAAATTACACGGTAGTGAATCACTACCGTAGACCGTGTTTTGGTCAAAAATACCGTGCATCTACGGTAATTACCGTGTATCTGGTAACACTGGCTCGGGTAGACATTCGTCGGAACTCTTTGCAATGACAGGCTTTCCGCACTCGTGATGAAATATACTAATCTTGGCGATCGGCGGTGCGCTTGACCTTGAACCTCCGATCGTTCACTAAGCTCACTTTTTCATGTAATCAGCTGTTTTGCGTCGTATTCGCAATGTAGGATAGTTAATTTCAATTTTCCAGAAACATAAAAACGATTGAAACTTGAAACAATTAAGATAATGGTAGTTCAGTTTTCACGCGTTTGGACGAGACCGAGTGAATTATTTCGCCATATTTTTTCGCATTTTGATATTTCACGTTAAAGCGGGCGGGGCGGCAACGTCTCAAAAAGTATGGTCTGAGGCTGCGCATTATTGGCTAGCAGTCCACGTGGACTACAGAATTCGGTTTTTTAAAACGTAAACATTTTAAACTGAGTGTTTTAACAAAGCTTAAAATTATTAATTTTTATCATTAAGTACTTCTTGTAGGTATTAACCTGAACTTATTTTTAATATTGCCAGAGGATTCTTTATATTTATATGATTATAACAAACTTTGTTCGACGTTTAAAACGTTACTTACGGTGAATTGTTTTCCAAAAAAAAAATACCTAAATGCAGAGATATAACGGTCTAAAGGTTTTTAACTATTTTATGTTTATTGTATCAAAACCGAGACCGTGTGGCGTTGAATCTGAGTCGCAATCAATAATTTTGTATAACACAGATTATTGATTTGGAATTTACGTTTTGTAACATTCGGAAATTTCCGATAGATAGAGATAGAGATTTTGTTTGATTATCAATATTTTAGGTAACATTATTTCTACTTTACATGTTAAATACGTAAAATGAAATGGCTCCAAATGACTTGATTTTACAATAAAAAAATATTTGTAGTCTTACTTGTAACATCCTGTGCTGAAGTCTGTGTTCAGGCTACTAGGTAAAAACAGCACAATTTGATTTATCACAAAGTCACACAGAATACATTGTTCAATAAAAAATTCAGTAATAAAATGATTACGATACGCCATCACAAGCATCCACACACACATATTATCATAACATCCTATGAAGCCCGCGTAAACGTAACTCATATTTCACTTTTCAAGAAACGACGAACTGCGAGTAGCGCGTAAGCCGTACTTACTTGTTACTTGAACCATCAGAGGTAGCGGCGCCACAGGCTGGAAGCCTTGTAGTAAGGCCACGTTCAGACTTTTTGTTATTTATTATACTTATTGCTATAAAATATAATAATAATTATATTTTGTGTATTGCTTGTGTATAGGTGACAATACAGCGCATCGCGTAATGCATCATAAACAGAAGCGTCGCTGGAGTTTCTTGCGCCATTTCTTCTCCAGCGGAAACGCATTCCGAATTGGTGGTAAACTTATCTAATAATAATCATGATAATAGTAATAATAGTAGTAGTAATATTGCCCTCCCGATTGCAGTAACTGACCGAGCCGAGGCCGGCCCCCTTGGGCACCCTCGAGTCTGTTACTCACACGAACAGGATGACGGTCCAAGCCGAGGTCCCCTCTCGGGGGCCCTTGCGCCAGTCATCCATAAATAAAGGTTTCGGCTAAGCGCCCTCAGCGCTATGCCACCTTTCAATTCGGCGAAGCTGTAAAAGCCTTCGGGCTAACAGTGACCATCAGTCAAAAAAAAAGCGTAATGCGTTGCACCGGTTTGCAATCTATTAAGATCAAGAAATAAGAATTAAATAAAAACGATTTAACAAACGAACGTCGATTCGATATAATGCTTCAGTAGTAGTTTCTTATTTGTATTATAAGCTGTATGTTTTTTTTTATCATGAATAAATGTATTACTTAAAAGTTTAAAAAAGTAAAGTTTCAGCCTATAAATGTCCCACTACTGAGCACAGGCCTCCTCTCATTTCTGAGAGGGTTTTTGGAGCTAGGAAGAATCCGCCACGCTGCTCCAATGCGGGTTGGCGGACTTCACATATCTTCGAAACATTTTTTATTCCTCAGACATGCAGGTTTCCTCACGATGTTTTCCTTCACCGCCGAGCACGTGGTAAATCAGCACTTAAAATTGCAATTAACAATTTTAGTGGTGCCGGCACCGGGAATCGAACCCAGGTCACTCGCGTACTATGAAATTTAAAGCGAGCGCCTAGCCCCTGCTTTAGTGGCTGGGAATCCCAGAAACCATTTTAGGGCGTGGCATTAAACTAAACGTTAAAGGTATGGCAGCGTCTGTGTTAATAATTATATATATTATTTATTATTATTAGGAATAATAAAATTAATGAAACGATCATCGTTGAATCCCGTTTTAGGTGGTAATAGTTTTCGCAATTCGCAAGCTTTTTACGTTTTCACACAACAGTCAGCTTCCAGAACTTTACGATTAACCTTCATACCAGAAATTCTTTTTTTTTTTTTTAAAGACGAAGCCCCACACTAGGATTTTCTCCTGTATCGTGGGTGCGTTTTACAAACATACATTTCACATGCACAACACAACCAGACCCGAAAAGCAACAATTTGTGTTTTTGCACAAATGTTACCTCCGGCTGGGAATCGAACCCAGGACCGGTGGCGCAGAAGTCAGGTACGCTAACCACTACGCCACGCGTTTAAACAACTATGAAGCACCAGTTCCTCATAAACTCTAAACCCAATAGTGGAAGGTTTGATTGCGATAAGGGCAAAAATTAGTTCGGAATTAAGATACTACGTAAAATAACTTCATCAGGTGGGTAATGTTAAAAGTACGATACTTAGCGAAACGTATTTTTTAAACCTCTCTAAGGCTTAATGATTTTGTAACTAAAAAAGTTCAATGCGTACGAAGAAAATGTTTTAAATGTAGACGCGGCTAAACGGCCATTATTGTAGGCGTTTCTTAATTTCACAGGTTTGTACGTAAGATTTTTTTTTTATTGGTTGATTAAGTTTTGAGCGCGAAAGCGTTTCACAAAAATAAAGGCTCCTGGTGGTACGTTAGTAGGAGGTTGTATTTAAAGTGCGTTTTCCCATTGCCCGGCGGCGATGACGGCATGGACCGATGCTTTTCTCCTACTAGGCTGGGGACGGTGCCGGTCTGCGCCGGCTTTGTGGGCAGTACTAACACGTAATGTTTTCTTTTATTTACACGAATATTACACATTTAAATAAAACTATTTTTTTACGGATTTTATCGCGTTTAATTTTGAACTATTTTTAACCCGACGTTACGGGCGCTTTACAGCACCCATGGTCACGGGGGGACTGAGGTGACAGTTGTCCCGATGTCATAGTTAACCCGGAGTACCTTCAGCTTTTAATTATTATTTTTAGTCCGATCTACGCAGAAAGGGCTTACTGTTTCTTGAAGCCTTGCAGTGGTATGCTTGGTTTTTGATTTAATTTTATTAATAATAGGATCCCAAGCCGGTGGTAGTACCCAACCATCTTCCCTATTGAAATTAGGATGTTTTTTAATTTCAATAGCCTCGCGAATCATCCTTGGTAGGAATCGATGTTCTTTCGCAAGGATCTGTGGTCTATCAAATCTGATATAATGGTTGGGATGATCCAGAACATGGTCACAGACTGCAGACTTCCTAGAGCGTCGATGCTTCACATCAGCTATATTTAAATTAACTATTTTTAACGTCGGGTTAAAAATAGTTATAAATTAATCGCGATAAATCAGTACTAACACAGTCAGAATTCAGATACTACGTAAAATAACTTTTAATAATACTAGCCATGCTATATTAAAATTACTAATATTCCTGTTAACCACTCCAACTAAGCGTAAAAGCTTGTTCTAGGAAGATTGTTTACGACAATAGTCGAACGGCGGGCTCGATCCTGCGACGTCACGTTTCGCAGTCCGTACTCTAGACCATTAGGCTATTGCCGCCTAATCACCACTTCATCTGGTTGGTGATGTTAAAAGTACGACACTTAGAGAAACGTACAATTTCTTGATAGTATTTCTCTCCAAGTATTTATTTTAAGCTAATTTGATTACTTTAGTCTACTAAGCAGAGCCGAGTACTTTGTATGGAATACATACATACATAGAGTCACGCCTCTTTCCCATAGGGGTAGGCAGAGACCACATCTTTCCACTTGCTACGATCCTGACACACATCTTTAGCTTCCTCTACTTTCATTAGTGCTTTCATACAAGCTCGTCGGTTGCGGGTACTTTTGACGTGGCCTTTCCTCAAAACGATTTCGATCTGATCGTAATACGTTCGCCTACGTCGACCCTTACCGGCTTGCCCATTCACACTCGCCTCATAAATCTGTTTCGTCAATCTTCTTTCATCCATCCTCTCTACGTGTCCAAACCATCTAAGCATCCCTTTCTCTATCTTTGTCACTACATCTTCTACCACACCGCAACGTTCTCTTATCACGTTGTTTCTTAGTTTGTCCATCAAAGTCACTCCAGCTATACTTCTCAAACTTTTCATTTCAACAGCATTAATCTTATTTTCATGCTTCTTCTGCCAGACCCAACATTCACTACCGTACATAAGTGTGGGGACCAGTACTCCTCTATGGAATATGGGCGAAAATTAATATACGCGTACAACAAGTGCGTACTGAATGCAAATAAGTTAAAATAATTCACACCACGTTTCCCACAACGCACCATGCACACGTACACTACTACAGCTTACATAATCACGCAACATGTGCTAGACGACACGGACGTCTCAGCATTCCCTGGCCAAGATACGGTCAGTCACGATCCAGGCTACACTGTACACACAGTCAATAGCATAGACGCAGCGATGTCGTTCGCTGCACACACAAAAAACGTTCGAAATAGAGCGGCTTTTATCTCAAGTCGACTATATCCACTAACTTGCTCTTCAAGCAAAATGTGCTTAAGACACAAACTTCGCCTCTATAAGACTTGCATAAGACCCGTAATGGCCTATGCTTGCGTCGCTTTCGCTCACGCGACGGGCAATCGATTAAAGAAGTTACAGAGCGTTCAAAATCGATTCTTGCGAACTGCCACCGGAGCCGGTTGCTACCAACGCAACGTAGACCTTCACAGCGACTGTGAAATGCCCTTAATCTCTGAACACTTCAGAGCATTATCACGGCGGTTTTTCGAAAAAGCCGCGGTTCATCCAAACCCACTGGTGGTTAAAGCAGCAAATTACCGACCAGATAGAAACGCGACCGAACGCAAACGTCGCCCGCGAAACGTGCTAGACGACACGGATGTCTCAGCACTACCTGACCACGATACGGTCAGTCACGACCCAGGCTACACTGTACACACAGTCAATAGCTTTAACATCACACGCACAACGTCGCGCGACCGCCGCAGAGAGCGGCGCGCAGCTATCGTAAATAACACCGCGTACACCACATACACCCGTGTTCCAGCAGAGTTACCGACACACAAGTCGACAGTCCGAACGGAGGCCCGCTGCCTCCCTCGGACGGTCATTAGATGACTTCAGATAATAAATTTATGGAGATATTCACAGTAGCGCAAGCACGCTAGCGAACGCAACGGTCCGAATTTAGATGTTTAGTAGGAGTTTATATTTAAGTATTTATGTTTGGGTCAAACCAAACCTGGCACGCGGGCCCCGGGCCTTATCTTATGCCTATCTTATGCCGTCATCGGTCAGGCAATGAAAAACGCACAATAAAATTTATGAGTTCATTGCCTCGATCAGCTGTATAACAGGGTAGTCGCCTATGAGTTTTAAGCAAATTCTTTAAATCGACATATCTCCTACAGGTATCACGCTACGAGGCTGATTACATTTTTTTGGGGCATATACATATCGTCCCTAAGCCCAGTCTGCCGGGATGTATAGGACATTACGACAGACCCTGTATATATATATATATATTGGATTGCAGAAACGAAAATAAGTTGCTGCAATCCAATATAAAAAAGTATACAATATATATAAAGCGTAGCTGCAAAAACTATTAACAATTAAACTTAATAGAGAAAGCAACCGACTCAATATATTCTACAGCAACAATGTTACTGCAACGCAACGATATTCTGTCGGAGCTAGAAAAAAATAAGATAAATTAAAATACAGACTATCAAAACAGCGCATGCGATTGCTGGGAATAATATATATTTGTTATAAAAAGTAAAAAGTAAAGTTTCAGCCTATAAATGTCCCACTACTGAGCATAGGCCTCCTCTCATTTCTGAGAGGGTTTTGGAGCTAGGAAGAATCCGCCACGCTGCTCCAATGCGGGTTGGCGGACTTCACATGTCTTCGAAATATTTTTTTTATTCCTCAGACATGCAGGTTTCCTCACGATGTTTTCCTTCACCGCCGAGCACGTGGTAAATCAGCACTTAAAATTGCAATTAACAATTTTAGTGGTGCCGGCACCGGGTATCGAATCCAGGTCACTCGCGTACTATGAAATTTAAAGCAAGCGCCTAGCCCCTGAGCTACCACGGCTCTATTTATTTCTTATATTATTTTCTTATTTATTACTTACTTATTTTCTTCTATTTATTTGTTATAATTACTTCTTAATTACTTAAAATAAGAACTATTTTTAAATACTTAGAATAAGACGGCAAATAAAAGATAAGTTATAATAAAATTATTATTATGAAATATGACGTCAAAGTGACATGATTGTGTGTGACAACGTGAATAAGATTTGCACAGATAAAAAATGCCATAGTCCAAGAATTTGCACTTTAGCGTAGTATTAATATTTTTATCATTATTATTTCGTTCACTATTCTATTATACACTGTTGCCAACAAAGTTATAACTTTTTTATACATTATACACTTTTGTGTTATATGTCTGATACGTGTACATATGTTCAAATATCTTTCGTGCTTTTGTTTTCCTGTGGTAGGATTCTTATGTAGGGACCCACCCGTCTAAGTTAGGTACCTACCCCAGGGCCAGTTATTCTGCCGTGAAGCAGTAGTGTGCAAACATTACTGTGTTTCGGTTTGAAGGGCACTGAGAGCTAGCGTAATCACTGGGCATATGAGACTTACGTCTCAGGGTGATGGGCACAGTGTGGTGTCACACAGAAATTTTCTAGGTGACACAGCATTTGTTATAGGCAGACGTTGCACTTACCATCAGGTGAACGTTTTGCACGTTTCATCACTTTATGCAATAAAAAAAATCTTATGATATGCATTTAAATTTAAACTGTTTGACAGCTGCTCGAAGAATCTATATTAGTATTATTAGTAGTTAGTAGTAGTAGGTTCTGTATTAGTCTAGTATTAGTGCGGACATAATAACCGCTGCAATTTTGCTGTAGTATAATGAAGAGGAAACGAAGAGGACTCAGCTCTTCGTTGCTGCAATCCAATATAAATGTTATAACTTTTAATTGTTAGTTAGTTTGTTTGTTTGAAAAGTGGGGCGCGTACCTCGGCGGCTCGTTAAAAGAATACTACCACTTCCATCTCATCCAATGGATCTCGTAAAAGGCGAGTAAGGAATTAAACTGCACTGTGCACCCAACAGCGCATGGTGGCGATGGGCTCACCACCTATCACACCAAGTGCATTATATTGTTTTGGTGAAACGTGGATTGTGGCAGTCATCTGTTTTTGCAGTGAGTGCCCAGTCTCTGACTACCCCATATGGGATACAGTCGTGATCTTATGTATGTATGTATGTATGTATGTACCTCGGCGTCGGTGAGCTCGTGCGCGCGGCGCTTCAGCAAGGTGAGCTGCGCGCGGATGAGCGGCGGCGCCACGTACGCGGCGACGAGGCGGGAGGCGGCGCGCGCGGCGCGGGGGGCGGCGGCGCCCCACCAGCCGCGCGCGCCCGCGCCCCCCGCCCCGCCCAGCGCCCCCAGCAGCGCGCGGCACGCCAGCGCCCCCAGCGACCGCCCCAAGCACACCTCTGCGCATTGTTTCAAACCTCAAACTCCGTGGTATCGAAATCGGTCTCCCGGGGGTCGATAAACGAAAGTGCCGCGTGGCTCATGTGAACCAACCGCCCCATCTTATCCCGTGAGTGTCGCGAAAGTCGACAGAGAGAGAAGAAAGTGAAAACGTAAACCAGATGGGCAGCGGCATCTGTATAAAAGAACTGCGGTCGCCAACCCGCCTGCCATGCGTGGCAACTATGGGGGAGTTCTACGTTCAGCGGTGCACTAGTGATAGGTTGAAATGATAATGATGACGATGATAAGCGAAAACTGATTTCGGGGGTCAACGAGGTCTAAAAATTGACCCCTATTAATTAACAGAAGTTCAACTTGAAACTTTCAAGATACTGTATAAGTTGTGTACCAACTTGTTAAAAGAATGCCTCATATTCGTACCAACCGCAACGTTTTAAAATTAATAAGTATTTTGTATCTATATAAAAAAATCTAGAGATAGGATTTTTTAAGTTATTAAGCTTATGAACGTCTGTGATATCAATTCATTTCGTAAAAGGGTTCTCTTGCCCACAATAATTTGGAAAACCCTGTTATATACAAATAAATAAAATTGAAGTGTCTGTTTGTAATAACAAAATAACACCTTTTTACTCAATGCTTTTGAAAATATATACGGCGGCATATATGAAAAAAACTATTTTTAAAATTTTTGTCTCTCTGTGTGCCTGCTTGTTCTGGCTAATCTCGGATACGACTGGACCGATTTTAACGAGACTAACACTGACAGATAGCTGATATTATCTCAGGTAACTTAGGCTACTTTAATTTTAGAAAAATAATTAGGGTTCAATTCCAAAATCCGATTACAACTAGGGAATTATATTCGAATATCATCGGCCAGGGTGTTTTTTATGGGGGTGAAATCGCAAGGAGCATACTCTCACTGGTGGTAGGATTTCTATGCAGGAATCCCTTTAGGTACCAACCCAGGGCAAGCATTCTGCCGCGAAGCAGTAGTGTGCAACATTACTGTGTTTCGGTTTAGAAGAGGCACTGTGAGCTAGCGTAGTCACTGGGCATATGAGACTTAAGAACTGATGTCTCAGGGTGACGGGGGCAGTGTGGTGTCACGCGAAAATGTTCTGGGTGACGCACGGCATTAGTTACGGACAGACATTGCACTCACCATCGGGTGAACGTTTTGCTCGTGTCACTTTATCAAATAAAAAAAAAACATTTCTAAAAACAAGACCTCAGAGTATCGGCAAGAAACTAAGCTTTTTAATCATCATCTCTAATATGGGTGCAGATTGTGTCCAGAGGTGGGATATTGAAGGAAACGAGTAAGTTTGCTGGTGGTAGGATTCCTATGCAGGAATCCATCTAGGTAGGTACCACCCAGTTATTCTACCGTGAAGCAGTAGTGTGCAAGCGTTACTGTGTTTCGGTTTGAAGGGCACTGTCAGCTAGAGTAATCACTGGGCATATGAGACTTAAGAACTGATGTCACAGGGTGACGTGCGCAGTGTGGTGTCACACAGAAATGTTCTGGGTGACACAGCATTTGTTGTGGGCGGACGTTTCACTTACCATCAGGTGAACTTTATACAATAAAAAAAGAAAGGGCTACCTTCTACGGTGAGGTCGGGCGTGGCGACGAAGTGGGGGGCGAAGATGGCGGGCGGCGGCGCCCTGGCGGTGTCGTCCTGCGCCCAGCGCGCCAGCTCGGCCGGCAGCAGCCGCAGCGCCGCCGGCATCAGGTAGTCCGCGAACTTGTGCTCCCTGCCGCACACAACCGCAACGCACAACACATAAAAACCCGCGCAAAAGAAAACATAGCTGACGTGAAGCATCGTCGTTCTAGGAAGTCTGCAATCTGTGACCATGTTCTGGATCATCCTAACCATTACATCGGATTTGATAAACCACAAATCCTTGCAAAAAAACACCGATTCCTACCAAGGATGATTCGCGAGGCTATTGAAATCAAAAAACATCCTAATTTCAATAGAGAAGATGGTTGGGTATTACCACCAGCTTGGGATCCAATAATAAATAAAATTAAATCAAAAACCAAGCATACCAGTGCAAGATTTCAAGACACAGTTAGCTCTTTCTGCGTAGATCGGACCCAAAAATAATAATTAAAAGCTGAAGGTACCCCAGGTTAATTATGACATCAGGACATCTGTCACCTCAGTCCTCCCGTGACCATGGGTGCTGTAAAGCGCTCGTAACGTCGGGTTATAAATAGTAAAAACATTAAACGCGATAAAATCCGTAAAATTAGTTTCATTCAAATTTTCCAATTCACGATGAAAGTGTAAAGAAGGTATTTATAGGTAGTAATATTTTTTCTAGATGTCGATTTATCTACCATTAAACGTAACATGACGACCGCGTGGCCTAGTTGTCAGAGTGCCTGACTCCTGTGTGGCAGGTCCTGGCTTCGAAGCCCAGTCGGAGCCAAGATTTGATGATATGATTTGATTGCCCCACCTCCCCCAATGTATTTGTATCGTACAGTAACATACCTGAAGTGCTCGATGTAATGGTGTACCAGATCGCCGCGGGCCAGCTCGCACTGCTCGAACACCGCTATGGACAGCAGCAGGTAGCCGAGCGCCACGCTGTGGCTGTCCGAGAACGGCACCACCTCGCAGATTTCCTCGCACACGCTGCAACGTTGCAAACAGGGAATTGGCAATACCAATAATAATTGGACAACAGTTGTCCTTTTATAAAAATCTCTCGGCAGTAAACAGTCAGAAAACCACTATACAGAGAATATCACACACATGCCCGGCATAACAAATATAGCAACGGTAAAGGCAATCCTTTCCTTTTATATAAGACATTTATATTCTTTTATATAGACCAGGAGATGGGCAGCAGCATCTACCTGGGACATCTGAATAAATAAACTGCGGTTGCCAACTCGTCTGCCAAGCGTGGCAACTATGGCAACATCCCCCAAAATGAGAGCTGCACACTTCTGTGACAATCTATGGGGGAGGCCTATGTTCAGCAGTGGACTAGTGATAGGCTGAAATGATGATGATGATGATGAAGACATTAACCCGCCGTGTGGTGGTAGCTTATGAGAATCTGCCGGCAGTGGGCGCACGGTGGGAGGGAGGGGGCGAGCGTCACCTGACGGCGGAGAGCGCGGCGTCGACGAGCTCCTGCAGGTGGCCGAGCGCCGCGTCGCCGGCAGAGGGGCGGGGAGGGAGGGAGGGGGCGAGCGTCACCTGACGGCGGAGAGCGCGGCGTCGACGAGCTCCTGCAGGTGGCCGAGCGCCGCGTCGCCGGCAGAGGGGCGGGGAGGGAGGGAGGGGGCGAGCGTCACCTGACGGCGGAGAGCGCGGCGTCGACGAGCTCCTGCAGGTGGCCGAGCGCCGCGTCGCCGGCAGAGGGGCGGGGAGGGAGGGAGGGGGCGAGCGTCACCTGACGGCGGAGAGCGCGGCGTCGACGAGCTCCTGCAGCTGGCCGAGCGCCGCGTCGAACTGCGCCAGCGACAGCGCCGGCCGAGCGCCCTCGCCCTCGCCCTCGCCCTTGCTCCACTGCGCCAGCAGCGCCGCTGTGGACACAATGTAGTGATGCAGGACCGGACTCAATACGTCACTTGGCTTGCTGGCAGATATATTAACTCTGTCTTGTAAAAGACAGTAGGGTCTCCCAAATAACTTGTATCCCAAAATAACTTGTATAGTGATGACTAATCCACCTTAACTAAAGGTAACGGTAAAACAATTACAGCAAATCCTTAGAACAGCTCTATGTCCTTAAGACCAACTGTTTACAGTCTGATAAGCATTCATTTTTTTTTATAAAACGCCACTGGGATAAGCAGCCGACTCACACGACACAGTAACAATTTTACTGCAGCGCTGATATTCTGTCGGAGCTAGAAAAAATTAAATAAGTTAAAATACAGACTTTCAAAACAGCGCAAGCGATTGCTTTGCATAATACTCGTATTTATATTTGTTACAGTTACTTTTTAATTACTTAAAATAAGAACTATTTTTAAATAATAAATAACTTAACCTTTTCCTAGATATGAAGAAACGTGTGTTTGAAGGGGGAATATTGAAACAAAAGCGTGCACAACCATTATGTACACGCTGTAGGAGCTTGTGTATTGAGCTGTACGTGGATTGTGGCAGTCATCTGTTTTTGCAGTTAGTGCCCAGTCTCTGATAACCCCTTATGGGATACAGTCATGATCTTATGTATGTAATGTATGTTGGAGTTTTTTTGTTTTAGCTAGTAAACAGGGCCCAAAAACCGTAACACAGTAATTTATTTTGATAATATTAAAGTTTCGCAAAGTGTAACTCTAAGGTTCATGCTGAGGTAATTTCGGATTTTATATAATACTAGCGGCCCGGTACGTGCTTCGCTACGTATAAAGTGAAATAATAATAAAAAAAATTGGAACATCAAATCGAAAATTATTTTATTAATTGCTAGCTATTTTAAAACTTAATCCAAAACATTTGTATAAACAATATTTTTTGCTTTTCCATTTTGAGCATGAATAAACATACCGACTCTGGAACAGGCAACATGAAGTTGTCCATGTGAAAAACATGATTCCTCCAAATTCACACCACAAACGTGAAGTGTCTGCCCTTGGGCCTTGTTGATGGATGGACATCGCAAATGATAAACGCACAGGATATTGTAATCGTTTGAACTCAAATGGCATATCAGTTGGAATCATAGGGATACGCGGTACCAAACAAACTTCTCTTTTGATTTAGCAGTTAAGATCGTAGCTTCAATCAAATTTGGCAACAACCTTTGCACTGCCAATCTGGTGCCATTGCACAGTTTTGGTGGATTAATATTTCGCAATAATATAATCAAAGAACCAACTTTCAGATTCAAGCAATGCGGTGGCATACCAGCCGGTTCCAATGAATTTAAAAATTCAATTGGATAATAATATTGCCTCATCTCGATTCAAAACACTGTCAATTGAATTATATGTCGTGACTACACCTGGCAGTTTCGCTTGAATTTCAAAATAAATGGCATTGATATGAATGTTCCTCGGTGCTAAAATGGAGCGTTCTCTCAACCAATCATGATTTCTGTAATTCTGAAGAATATTCGGAAAAAACACATTCAATCAGTTCATCTATCGATTGCGCAATTGTACAAAAATTGTTCGGTACAGCGATCGATCCGTTGGTACTGTCGATTTGTATTTTGCCATCACCAATTTCTAACAATTGTTTTGAAAACTCATGGGCAGATGGATCATTTTGTAGGTGAATACGCATATTAATGTTCAGTGCCAATTTTTGTACATATCTCCAAAGAACTGATGACTTCAAACAGGCATTTATTTCATCAGCAGGAGTTGATCGAGGAATGACAGGCAATGTTTGACGAAAATCCCCTGACATGAAAGCACCACCAAAAAGCTGTTGATTACCATGTAAATCTTGCATTGTTCGATAAAATGCTTCTAATGATTTTTTATTCGCCATTGTACACTCATCCCATAAAATAATTGATGTTAATCGCAGAACTTTTGCCATAGCAGAATTTCTCGAAATATTGCAAGTTGGAGTTTCAATCACCTCTACATTCAATGGCAATTTTAATGCAGAGTGTGCGGTCTGACCACCTTCTTATAATGTAGCAGCAATTCCCGAAGATGCAAGTGTTGATGCAATTTTCTGTTCCGATCGAATAGTCGCTCAAATCAATGATAAAACGAACGTTTTGCCTGTACCGCCAGATGCATCCAAGAAATATAATCCACCTGCATGATTGTGTCATATACATGCTTTTGCTGAATATTCAATTTGGTTATATTCGATTATACAAATAAACGCAAATCATTAGAATTGAATTCCTGCTCAGATTGCAATTCACGATCAAACAAATCATGCATCTCACGATTTGGTGCGGTCATATCCAATTGTACTAATGCTTTATTTGCAATCGTTAGACACATATCTTCAATTATTATCATAGATTTGTTGTTCATTTCCAAGGTAAACAACAAATCAGGATTTCTTGCATGATGACGCATACGAATTAAAATAGCATCCGTATTTGTTGTGGTGAGCTGAAGTAGATGCATCATGAAGTGTTGAATCTCAATGTGAATCATCCTTCAACAAATGCAAGAGTTGACATGCTTCACGATATAATAAATCTATTAAAGCAAACCCGCGCCATATTTAATACAAGGGTTTAAAACCGCAGGGAACCGTCCCTTTGAAGCCCAAGATTACGGACCTCATTAACCTGCTGAATTTTTTCTCCTTCAAAAAATAAGTAGAGTTTACTATCTGAATTTTTTTCTATTTGATATGAAGATCCTAATAAATTACTGAAATTGTTTATAATAAATTATTAACCTGGCTTTACATATGATAATCACAGTGAGGTCTTTGATATAATCGATCATAATGTGTTGTTGGGTGAGTTCTTGAATGTGGCAATACGAGGGAATTTGTTAATATGGTTCACATTTTGTATAGGGTAATAGTTCTCAGTAGTGTATCACAGGGTTCATGGCTCGGCCCTTTTTTATTTTATAGCTTTAGTTCAGGCATGGGTTCTCGCTTTCTTAACTGTAAGTCTTGTAGATAATACGAAAATGTTTAGTCTTTCTTAACTTGATAAAAATTATATATAATTAATAATTGCTTACAAGTAACAAAAGGTTTCTTAACCACTGTATTGCTCATGTATAATTTTTAGCAGAAAAGTAAATTTATTTATTTACTAGAATATTTTAAAGGGACAACCGCAGTGTCTAAAACAAAAGGTATTGGTATAATTCTTAATTTAAAGGTTTCGATTAATTCATATTGTGCTGGTTGCTTCGCACAATTTTTAGATGATATAAATGATAAGACAGTTGGATTCTTGGTAACGATAATATGTTATATCCAATTATTACCATATTATGATTGGATGGCGGACGAAAAACGCTTCAGTTACGTTTAATAGAGTTTATTTCATTTATCAATTTACATATAAATAAGGATTGGAAACGATAATACGGTCCACCTGATGGTAAGTGGTCATTGTAGTCCTCAGATATACCATCCTTTATGATTTTTTTACTGGTGGTAGGATAACTATGTAGGAATTTGTCTAGGTCGTAACAATCCAGTGCCAGTTGTTCTGCCGTGAAGCAGTAGTTTGCAAACATTATTGTGTTTCGGTCTGTAGGGCACCATTAGCTAGTGTAATTATTAGGCATGTGAGACTCAAGTTTTTTTTTATGGAATAGGGGGCAAACGAGCAAGCGGCTCACCTGATGGTAAGTGATCACCGCCGCCCATGAACATCTACAATACCAGAGGAATAGCAGATGCGTTGCCGGCCTTTGAGAAAGGAATAGGCTCTTTTCTTGAAGGTCCCTAAGTCATATCAGTCCGGAAAAACCGCTGACGGCAACAGATTCCATAAAGTGCTTGTGCGTGGCAAAATATTGAGCGAAAAATGCACGGTGCTGGAATGCCAACCATCAAGGCGGTGAAAATAAGCGGCTGGAATTAATCCGAAAAATTCCTCGCAACACTCCCCATGGTAGATCCTATAAAAAATGCAAAGGGATGCAACATCTCTTCGCAAAGTCAGGGGATCAAGCCGATCAGATAGAACATGGTCGTCGACGATTCGAGCCGCTCTTCGTTGAATGCGTTCAAGTAGAAGTAGCTGACACTGGGGCGCCCCCGCCCAGAGAAGTGGGGAAAGGAACGCAGCAACTAATTGGGATTCCGTTTTTGTCACTCATTACATGGAATGCAGCATTATATTACTCGTCAGGGCCGAAATTCTGTACTTCAAATTGGTATATTCATACTCACCATCAGCCAACACTAGTGGTTCGGCCAAAGCTCTTAGTACTTTAAAAGCGAGCAGCTTGATAGAGGCGTGACAAGAGCCCTGCAGGGCCCCGGCGGCGACTCGCGAAATTCTTTCGAGTGATAGATTTTCCCTCCGCAACGCTGCGGGTATTCGCTCCCACTGCAAGAGCGGTACGCAGGACACCAGCGCGCCCAGAACTGCCACGTGCCCGGATGTCAGATTTCTTTCGTTAGATTCTGGAAATAAAAAAATTGTTATTGTATGTTATAAACCGTATGTTGGTGGTTGCGTCAATTTTTCATTATTTTTATTTAATAGTGTCGAACGATCACCTGATGGTAAGTGCAACGTCTACCCATAACAAATGCTGTGTCATCCAGAACATTTCTGTGTGACACCACACTGCGCTCTTCACCCAGAGACATCAGTTCTTAAGTCTCATTTGCTCAGTGATTACGCAAGCTCTCAGTGCCCTTCAAACCGAAACACAGTAATGTTTGCAAACTACTGCTTCAGGGCAGAATAACTGGTATTGGGGTGGTACTTACCTAAACGGATTCCTGCATAGAAATCCTATCACCAGCGAATAAATCTATTACTCCTGTGGGTGATGTTGAAGTTATTATGTGCCGAACGACTGATGGGATGGGCTTCTTTTTAATCATTACGTTTGTGTTTTTGTCGAAGGATGTTTTATAGTGTTTGTCCGATGATGATGTTTTTTTTCATAATTCAAGTGACTTCTTTGTGACACCACACTGCGTCATGCGTGCCTAAAACATAAGTTCTTAAGTCTCATATGCCCAGTGATTACGCTAGGCCACAGTGCCCTTCAAGCCGAAATACAGTAATGTTTGCACACTACTGCTTCACAGCAGAACAACTGGCCTGCGATGGTTCCTACCCAGACGGATTGAAATAATTAAAAATGTGTTTGGTCTGAAAGTGATATTTTTACTGAACTATGTACAGTGTAGGATAGCAGCCTCAGTGAGTTACCCAGAATGGTCAGGATGATCTGAAAGAGTTTGGAGTTGATGTCGGGCCCGAAGAGGTCTTCCCACTCGCAGGCGAGCGACAGCACGTGGTTCTCCATGCGGCGCCGCTCGTACTCCGCGCGAGCGCCCGCCGCGTACTGGTGCACCGGCTGCAGCAGGCACAGCGTGCTGCGGCACACCAGCGCCACCTGCACGCACACTGCTACATACCACACAGCACACACCACACACCACACCCTGACAGACGTGCGCACTGGCTGCAGCAGGCACAGCGTGCTGCGGCACACCAGCGCCACCTGCACGCACACTGCTACATACCACACACCACACACCACACACCACACCCTGACAGACGTGCGCACTGGCTGCAGCAGGCACAGCGTGCTGCGGCACACCAGCGCCACCTGCACGCACACTGCTACATACCACACACCACACACCACACCCTGACAGACGTGCGCACTGGCTGCAGCAGGCACAGCGTGCTGCGGCACACCAGCGCCACCTGCACGCACACTGCTACATACCACACACCACACACCACACCCTGACAGACGTGCGCACTGGCTGCAGCAGGCACAGCGTGCTGCGGCACACCAGCGCCACCTGCACGCACACTGCTACATACCACACACCACACACCACACCCTGACAGACGTGCGCACTGGCTGCAGCAGGCACAGCGTGCTGCGGCACACCAGCGCCACCTGCACGCACACTGCTACATACCACACACCACACCCCACACACCACACCCTGACAGACGTGCGCACTGGCTGCAGCAGGCACAGCGTGCTGCGGCACACCAGCGCCACCTGCACGCACACTGCTACATACCACACACCACACCCCACACACCACACCCTGACAGACGTGCGCACTGGCTGCAGCAGGCACAGCGTGCTGCGGCACACCAGCGCCACCTGCACGCACACTGCTACATACCACACACACCACACACCACACCCTGACAGACGTGCGCACTGGCTGCAGCAGGCACAGCGTGCTGCGGCACACCAGCGCCACCTGCACGCACACTGCTACATACCACACACCACACACCACACCCTGACAGACGTGCGCACTGGCTGCAGCAGGCACAGCGTGCTGCGGCACACCAGCGCCACCTGCACGCACACTGCTACATACCACACACCACACACCACACCCTGACAGACGTGCGCACTGGCTGCAGCAGGCACAGCGTGCTGCGGCACACCAGCGCCACCTGCACGCACACTGCTACATACCACACACACACACACCCCACACCCACACCCTGACAGACGTGCGCACTGGCTGCAGCAGGCACAGCGTGCTGCGGCACACCAGCGCCACCTGCACGCACACTGCTACATACCACACACCACACCCCACACACCACACCCTGACAGACGTGCGCACTGGCTGCAGCAGGCACAGCGTGCTGCGGCACACCAGCGCCACCTGCACGCACACTGCTACATACCACACACCACACACCACACCCTGACAGACGTGCGCACTGGCTGCAGCAGGCACAGCGTGCTGCGGCACACCAGCGCCACCTGCACGCACACTGCTACATACCACACCCTTCCAGCTATGGTCCGCTACAACTTGCGTTCTAGCTATTTACTCAAACTTCTTTTCTTTCAGAGAATCTTCCGAGGGTGTAAAACCAGATAGACAACAGCATCTTTCTGGAAAATCCCCCCCAAATGAGAGCTACAACCTTAAGTGTTTTGTGGCAACCTATCGACGGGGCCTATGTTCAGCAGTGGACTAGTGATTAACTGAATGATGATTAATTCATAAAATACGGCGTTACTTTTTTTTTTATAGAATAGGGCAGGGCAATAGGCAAACGAGCAGGTGGCTCACGTGATGGTAAGTAATCACCGCCGCCCATGAACACCTATAATGAAGGAAAGAAAGTCACAGAGGCCACACATGTAGCCCACTTTTCGCACCCACTGGAATAGAGACGTGACGAGTGACGAATATCATCGCCATTTTGGATCGAGTCAAAAAAAAATCTACACCAATATAGGCTGTGCGTACCCTTAGTCGCCTCTTACAACACCCCGGTAGGAAAGTGTTAGGTGCTATTCCACTCTTCGGACTCCTATCGTCTGTAAACTATACAAGACTATATCAATAGCATACTATATGATCTAACCATGAATCAATATTTATTTATTGGATTTAGTGATGAAACGAGCAAAACGTTTACCTGATGGTAAGTGCAACGTCTGTCCATAACAAATGCAGTATCACCCAGAAAATTTCTGTGTGTTACCACACTGCGCCCGTCACCCTGAGACATAAGATCTTAAGTCTCATATGCTCAGTGATTACGCTAGCTCACAGTGCCCTCCAAACCGAAACACAGTAATGCTTGCGCAAGTGTACGCAAACACAGAGGCACTCGCTCGTCCCAGCCTACCCGCCCCCGATGTAACGCTGATGCGATAAGATCGGAGGTAGGCTAGGATGCAGTGTCAGTAACATAGGGATAATCACATGACAACCAGACCCGAAAACCAACAATTTGTGTTCTACCTGCCGCGTAGAAGTCAGGTACTCTGACCACTAGGACACGCGACATAATGACATTAGAGTAACAGTGAATAGTCTTTTTATTAGGCAACTCAGACATAATGACTTTTCACATAATCTAAGAATAAAACCATTATATGTACGAACAAACACTTTGATATAAAAAATATGATACCTAACAAAGGTCATGTAATAAACGTCTATTGGTTTAACGCAATCTATAACTATATGTAATTACCCAAAGGTGTTTTTTGTCGGTATGAAATATCGCCTTTAATACTGTATTGAAATTAATGTTTGATACGTCATTTTGAATATTATTTTTCCCTCTAACGACGAAAAATAAGTAAATGTCTTAAAAAAAAATCCGTTAAGAACTGTTTAAAAAGGTCGAATGAATTTATTTAATTGTAGAAAGCGCCATCTGTTGACAATCTGTTCAACTAAAATGCAAGACGTCGGTTGGAGTCGTTTATATTCTTTCAAGAAGGTGGATGGCGCCATCTGTTCACGATAAGGATACTGTGCGAAATATTAGCATGGGTTAGCTATTTAAAAGTCGATCACAACAGGGATTTTTTTATAGTTCATAAAATATATACGAGTATCACTGCGCTTTGCAAATACTAACCTTCGTACAGCCCCAGTTAGCAACACTGCACGCGAGCGAAGTAACCAGTGAGCACAGTGCGATGGCGGTAAAATCCCAGTGGTGGGACGGCAAATCCCAACCATAAGCTGTCACAATTTCGGTGAGGAAGTCCACTATCGCAGCATTGCTCACCACTTGAGCCCAAGGAATTATGGTAATGTTTCTGTAAGAAAAGTTTCGATGTCTCCCTTGTCACTCCTTTACAACGATATATCTTTTTATCAATTTACGAGTATGGTAATGGTGGTGTCGATAATAATTACCACCCCATCTCTTCCCGTGGGCATCGTAAGAAAGAAGGAAATTATCTGGAAAAATCTTTATAGGATGAATGAAGAAAGAATCATGTCGAATAATGCCAGATCGAAAATACGCAGTGTGTTGACGGGCAGCATAGAATCTACATCCCATTTCATCCCGAGGGTGTCGTAAAAGTCGACAGAGGAAAAACATTCCTGGAACATCATAATATATAAACAGGGGTTGTCACCTGCCTGCCTGTTGAGCGTGGCAACTATGGCAATTTCTCTCCAAAATGATAGTTACAAACTTTTGTGGCAATCTATGGGGGAGGCCTATGTTCAGCAGTGGACTAGTGATAGGCTGGAATGATGATGATGATGCGTTACAAATACATTAAATTGAATTAAAAAAAAAACGTTGAATATTTACGTTCATACTGACAGTGCCGATCACAATAGTTTGTCATTTGCTTACAATCAGCAGTGAAATTGTGATAGGCTGAAATGATGATGATGAAGGGTTATGATGCTTCCTTTTGGCACGGCATCGTTAAGTAGTATTTTTAAAGGGGCATTAAATTTTCACGTTCCAATTATCATACTTATAATAGATCAGTTTTGATAGGATTTTGGATACATCCTGTATAAGGAAATGATATTAACGGTTTTCCTTAATTTGTAAAGGAATGAGCGCACAGATGGGTAAAAATGATCACAAATAAAAAAAAACTAGAACTGTGAACAGCCCAATGACCTCTCATGGAGTATGTGGTGGTTGTGTCGGTAGAACGCGTCGATGAGCGCGTCGGGGTCGCAGCGCTGCCGGCTGAGCGTGTGCGCCGCCACGCGAGCGAACTGCGCGTCGATGACGTCACGCTGCTCGCTGTGCGCCGACATGAAGCTGCGCAGCGCCAGCAGCAGGCGCGTGCGCCGCGCACACCGCCCGCCCCGCTCCCCTCCCTCCCCCCCCTCGCCCCGCAGCGCCGCCTGCACAGCGCAGCACCAGGTATGGCTTAGACAACATCTTTCACTATTTTAGTCGTTAGTCACCATAGTGTCGAAGGTTTACTAATAGTAGCTACAATTACAGGAACCGTTCGCTTTCGCATGCAATTGCCAAACATATTTTTATAATACACGGTAATATTTCACCACACCTTAGGAGCGTGTTTTGTATATCATTTTGTGTGTTCGTCTTTTTGTTTTTTATTGCGTTATTATGACTAGTTTACTCTGCGAATTTTATTTGCTCTTAACAATGATAATTGAACTATACTATCAAAATGTACGTGGACTGCGGACAAAGGCGTCAAATCTTTTAAGAAATGTATGTATTAATAACTACGATGTTGTATGTTTGACAGAGACATGGCTAAAGGATGACTACAGCAATAGTGAGTTACTTGATGATCGTTATTTTGTTTGGAGGCGCGATAGAAACTACAGTAGTACAAATCTTGCCGTGTGGTAGCGGCTTTAGAATATCTACCACCCCATCTCATCCCATGGGTGTCGTAAAAGTCGACAGTGGGAAAATTAGGAACTAGAAAATGGGCAGCAGCATCTTCCAGGAACATCTGAATAAATAAACTGCGGTTGCCAACCCGCCTGCCAAGCGTGGCAACTATGGCAAGATCCCCCCAAAATGAGAGCTTCAAACTTTTGTGGCAATCTATGGGGGAGGCCTATGTTCAGCAGTGGACTAGTGATAGGCTGAAGTGTGTGACAAATCAGATGTTAGATGTGCTTATTGAAAGAAAGAAAACATTTATTGCGAAAATACGCCACAGACACAAATACATAAAAAATGAGCACTAGACATACAAGTAAACAATGTATTTACAGACAAACAGAAAGAAACATTAAACAATATCACAAAACTGAACATTTAACAAAACTCGTGTACAAAAATATTGTCACGTGTGTCGTGACGCATTGAGCAAACGGGTATCACTCAGCTTAATGCCGCAGTCAAGACCACAGCGCTGGTTTTCAGTGAGCCCGAGCGGCGAGGGACGTACGGACGTTCACGCTTGATATTCATAAATACATTTTGTACATACACAATAAAATAAAAAATAAAATAGAACTTAGTAAAATAAAAATACGTAAGTATACGTATTGCTGTTAAGCGTCAACTTATAACAGAGGAACGGATCGTCTGGCGTTCTTCTGCTGAAGACATATGGTTGACGTTAACACTTAGGCACTACAGGCCCAAAGTTACTTACAAATTGCATATTTGTACAGTTTACCTATGTAGACAAAATTTTGGGTAAGTCAACTACACAACTACCCTATTTTCATACTAAGTTATATAACATAGTAACGAATAATCTGACAGAGTCTTTTGTCATTTTGGGCGATTTTAATCTGCCAAACATATCCTGGATTCCTGATGGTGACGGGTACACATTTTATCCGGAAAATATACAAGGTTCGGTTCTGTATGACTTCTTTGATACTGTAACTTCAAGGCATAAGGTCCGCCCTTCGTAATCTTTTTTTTTAATTTTATTAAAATTAGGTGAATAAATAAATAAATAACTACATGTAATCTACAGCAGTATAACTCTCAAAGTAATATAAATAACAGAATACTCGATTTAATCTTTAGTAACAATCATTTGAACATAACAAAATGTACTGATTCATTAGTTCCAGAAGACCCTCATCAAGTACCACTTTGTGTTTCGGTGGATTTTGTCGAGCATCACGTGTTGCCAGTCCAACCAATGACTAAATTTATGTACCATTTGGCTGATTTTGCACTAATATCACGGGAACTTGATAATCATTTGAACATAATAAAATGTACTGATTCATTAGTTCCAGAAGACCCTCATCAAGTACCACTTTGTGTTTCGGTGGATTTTGTCGAGCATCACGTGTTGCCAGTCCAACCAATGACTAAATTTATGTACCATTTGGCTGATTTTGCACTAATATCACGGGAACTTGATAATCATTTGAACATAATAAAATGTACTGATTCATTAGTTCCAGAAGACCCTCATCAAGTACCACTTTGTGTTGCGGTGGATTTTGTCGAGCATCACGTGTTGCCAGTCCAACCAATGACTAAATTTATGTACCATTTGGCTGATTTTGCACTAATATCACGGCAACTTGATAATTTCGACTGGGCTCACGATCTCTGTAAAGGTTCAGTGGACGATGCACTGTCACTGTTATATTCCCGCCTTAACAACTTACGTGATACTTATGTTCCTACGAAAACGTTTAAACCGTCGGCCAAATACCACCCTTGGTATAAAACTCCTCTTATAATAATTTTAAAGGAAAAGTACAAATATCACAGCGAGTATAAGAAGTATGGCAATTTATCGGATTATGAATATTTTTTAATATCACGTAATGAGGCTAAACATTTGGAAGTTAAAAAGTTCGAAATTTATTTAGCAAATATAGAAAAAAACAAATCAATCACCCCGAGCTTTTTGGACTTTCGTAAAGTCAAAACAAATGTCGCATGCTTATCCTTTAACGATGAAATATGGACACAGAATATCTAACCAAGGGGATGTTATTTGCAACATGTTTAGTGATTTTTTCTATGATAATTTTCTCTAAAATTCCAATAAATGTGATACTGCTGAGCATTACCTATATATTATATAGGTAATGCTCAGGCACTTTATAGGTATATCATTGTCAGACTGTTTCAGATATACACTCAGTGCAGGTTAGCGAAACTGAGGTTCTTAGTTTACTTAAATCTGTCGACCTTCATAAATCTGCGGGACCCGATGGTATACCAGCTAGGTTTATAACCATGTGTGCTAAAAGCTTGTCTTTACTGCTGACTATAATATTCAAACGTTCCCTTAAGGAAGGAGTAGTACCCCTTATATGGAAATCAGCATTCATAACCCCCGCATAACCGGCTTTAAAGATAATGTGGAGAACTACAAGCCTATCTATATCTAAGCTTTGCTTATTTGCTAAGATTTTTGAGAGAATTGTTTACTCGTCAGTATATCACGGCATCAAACAAACTCTTAGTGATTGTCAGCACGGCTTTCTTAAAAGTAGATCCAGTGTCGAACCTCGTTATCTGTTCCGACTATTTAACTGAATTCATGTCTGAACCATCACAAGTCGATGTTGTCTATACTGACTATAGTAAGGCCATTATTATATATTAGTATAGACCATTCTATTCTTTTACGTAAGCTGCTCGAGGTAGGCATCAGGGGTGACTTGTTCAGGTGGTTTAAGTCATACATTGAGAATCGTTATCAAACATCTGTGAAAATTCCGTTTGGTATTCCCCAGGGATCACTTTTGGGTCCACTGCTGTTTGTTATTTTTGTCAATGATATAGAGACCTGTTTCACGTATTCTAAAACAATTCTTTATGCTGATGATATGAAAATTCTATGATATGGGGCCTTATGGCCGGAGTACTTGACTTCGAAACCCGACACCAACATTAGTTTGCAAATACAAGCTGTTGGTTTTTGGAGTCTTGTTGTGTTGTGATTGTCCCTGTGTCTCGTACACTACATATTAGTCCACCTCCTATATTCAGAAGTTGTTGCAATGGTCGAAATTCAGTAACCTCATTACGAAACGGTGGTTAATTGTAAAAAAATGACGTTCGGCAAACGAAATTTATTTTTATTATTTATTCATCTATTTCACCACATAGAAAGTTGACGAGCTGACTAATACGACCCCCATTGCACTGTATATCAGACTAGCTGGAGCCCGCGGTTTCACCCGCCGTTTTATTTAAAGGAATCGTAGCGTGTTGTTAATTTTTTTTTTATTCTATAAAGTGATGAAACGAGCAAAACGTTCACCTGATGGTAAGTGCAACGTCTGCCCATAACAAATGCTGTGTCACCAAGAACATTTCTGTGTGACTCCTCACTGCGCCCATCACCCTGAGACACCAGTTCTTTAGTCTCATATGCCCAGTGATTACGCTAGCTCTCAGTGCCCTTCGAACCGAAACACAGTAATGTTTGCACACTACTGCTTCACGGCAGAATAACTGGCCCTGGGGTGGTACCTACCTAGACGGATTCCTGTATTAATTATTCAAATCCGACTAGCCGTGTGGTGGCGGCTCGTTAAAAGAATACTACCACTCCATCTCATCCAATGGATCTCGTAAAAGGCGAGTAAGGAGTTAAACTGCACTGTGCACCCAACAGCGCATGGTGGCGATGGGCTCACCACCTATCACGCCAAGTGCATTATATTGTTTTGATGGAACGTGGATTGTGGCAGTCATCTGTTTTTGCAGTGAGTGCCCAGTCTCTGACTACCCCTTATGGGATACAGTCGTGATCTTATGTATGTATGTATCCGACTAGCTAAGAGTGTTTAGTCCAACACTATGCTATGGGCACTAGAGCCCTCTGGATGCTTTGAGATAAAACAACCAGTGATATTGGACCAAGGTTAAATTTTAATAACATTACTTCACACTGCTGAGTAGCTCAGGGGCTAGGCGCTCGCTTAAAATTTCTTAGTACGCGAGTGACCTGGGTTCGATTCCAGGTGCCGGCACCACTAAAATTGTTAATTGCAATTTAAGGTAAGAAGTAGGTAAGTTCAGCGCCGAGAACGTCGGAAGTAGTAGTGATGACGTGCTCGGCGCTGAAGGGAAACATCGTGAGGAAACCTGCGTGTCTGAGAAATATAAAAATATTTCGAAGACGGATTCTTCCGTGCTCGAAAACCCTCTCAGAAATCAGAGGAGGCCTGTGCTCAGCAGTGGGACATTTATAGGCTGAAAATTTACTTTAGTTTTTTTTACTTCACACATATCTATTTGCCACTAACACAACCATACCACTCACACATATTTCGACGACACTGCCATCTCTCAACAATTAGATTAATCACTTTTTTGAACTTATATTAAATGACCACTACCAGCGCCACCTTGTGGGCTGTAGTTTTATATAAAAATTATATGGATAAATTTGTAACTTATGATGTTCTCCTAGCCGATATCGACCACGGCGATAACTGCCGACTACTGCCGAGAGCCATCAACTGCGCAGGAGATATTATAGTGCCAAAAGTGTACGCGCAAACACAGAGGCACTCACTCGTCGCAACCTACCCGCGCCCGATTTAACGCTGATGCGATAAGATCGGAGGTAGGCTAGGATGCAGTGTCAGAAACACGGGGACAATCACAACACAATTTTTGCTAAAACATAAATTGTCAGTTTTCGGGTCTGGTGTTGGCTCCGGCTGGGATTCGAACCCAGGAATCGCGGCTTAGAAGTCAGGTACTGACCACTAGGCCACGCGGTCGTCGTTTGCAACTTATACACAGAGATGAGCGTGTTCAAACCAGGTCTTCAGCTTTATTATTAGTATAGATAGATTATTGATTGGAGGAGACAGCTCTCCGGATAAGACCACCCGATCTGGCGGGTAGCTATCCAACGGCACAACATCTGCTAACATGTTGTTTAAAATCAAATCACTGGTGGTAGGACTCCTATACAGGAATCCATCTAGATAGCCACAACCTCAGGGCCAGTTATTCTGACGTGAAGCAGTAGTGTGCAAACATTACTGTGTTTCGGTTTGAAGGGTACTGAGAGCTAGCGTATTCACTGGGCATATGAGACTTAAGAACTAATGTCTCAGGGCGATGGGCAGACGCTGCACTTACCATCAGGTGAACGTTTTGCTATAGTTTTAATATATTTTAATTTTTTTGATCAGATAAAGTGACGAAACGAGCAAAACGTTCACCTGATTGTAAGTGTAACGTGTGCCCATAACAAATGCTGTGTCAACCAGAAACTTTCCACAATGCACCCGTCACCCTGAGACATCAGTTCTTAAGTCTCATATACGTTACGCTAGCTCACAGTGCCCTTCAAACCGAAACACAGTAATGTTTGCACACTACTGCTTCACGGCAGAATAACTGGCCCTGGGGTGGTACCTACCTAGACGGATTCCTGCATAGGAATCCTACCACCAGTAAAAGTGATGATTAAAAATTATAATCTATGAAGTTGTCATCACTCGAAACAATGCGAACCGACAATTAACAACTAATATATTTATGAAATCACTCATACATTATGCTTGTATCAGTTTACTAACAATTAGATATCTAAAAGCGACATACCTGCAAACTATGGAAGAATCCATTTCCATTCACAATCTCTTCCAACTTTATTGAGTCCAACTCATCTTCTGTATTTTCAGCCTCTTCTTTTTTTTCTGCTACCTTTAAGTCTGCCTCTACTAACTCTTCTTTAGATTCACATTCAGGTGTTTGATGTTCTGAATCTATAACACTCGTCTCTCCTGTTTTAGTTATTTCATCATTTACTGTTAGTCCCTCCTCAATAGTAGTAGCGTTCTCATTTTCTTTAGAGTCATCTGATTTCGATTTTTCTTTCTTCTGTTCTTCTTTAGTATCGATTTCAATTTCGTAAAACCGTCTCGCATACGACCAATAGTAACCTATCGTAGCCGCTTTCTCGGTCAAATAGGCGAGCAACTTTTGTCTAAGCTCGGGTGAAGTTTCACTGATTATTTCTGCGAGTATGTTGTTTAGACGTTGTTTTGTTTGTTGGATGATTTCGTAATCAGGCCACTGAAATAGAATCAGGCGTTACTTTGCGGGAATCCATTATAATACAGGAAAGAAAGTTAATTTGCTAAGATCCGTATGCAAAATGTAAAATGGTGTGTATTACATAGTTTTGAAGAGCACCGCCCGCCCTCCCTCAACAGCGTGCAGAAGCAAACCGACACCGCCACCAGATACTCTTCACCACTACAACACTACCACTAGGCAATACTCACCACTGAAGTCGAGAACACGACACATGTTTCACCTCAAAACGAGGTAGTATCAAGTGATATTGACTCTACGACTGTCAACCGCCGAGTGACACGGCGAGTGACTCGACATTCTTTCCTTTACCATTTTGTATGTTGTTATACTCGTATTATAGTTTCTTAGGTGGGTAACCACCGCAGTGCCAGTTATTATGCCGTCAAGCATGGTATGTACGCTGCAACTCCTCTGATAGCTAGCGTAATTACTGGGCATATGAGACATAAAAACGTCCCGGCGGCTGACTGGCGAGTCACAGTGCTCTTTAAAACTAGGTAATACACATCATTTTATATTTTGCATGCGGATCTTAGGAAAATAACTTTCTCTCCTTTATGAAATAGTAATTAGTAAAAATTTTACTAAGGCCTAAGACTCTGATAGTAAAAGAGTATCTTACATCAACTGGTGGTAGGATTCCTATGCAGGAGTCCGTCTAGGTAGGTACCACCCCAGGGCCAGTTATTCTGGCGTGAAGCAGTAGTGTGCAAACATCCCATTAGGGGTAGTCAGAGACTGGGCACACACTGCAAAAACAGATGTCTGCCACAATCCACGTTTCACCAAAACAATATAATACACTTGGTGTGGTAGGTGGTGAGCCCATCGCCACCATGCGGTTGGGTGCACAGTGCAGGTAATTCCTTACTCGCTTTTAAGGATCCATTGGATGAGATGGAGTGGTAGTATTCTTTTAACGAGCCGCCATCATGTGGTATCACACATAATTATTCCGGGTCACACAGCACTTGTTATGGGCAGACACTGCACTTACTATCAGGCGAACGTTTTGCTCGTTTCGTCATTAACTACAATAAAATAACATGTCCGATGATATGTAAATCATACTTACGAAAGCGTATCTGTCATTCAGCGTATTCAGAACCGCATAGTCATGTAAGAGTTTAGAGAATTCCTCCCGAAAGTAAACGTCCATCAAGATAGTGTTACACCACGGCACTTGTGTGCTTTCCTCTCCGTCTTCCTCGCTGGTTTCCCTCAAGAGAATTGTCCTCAAATAGAACGCTTTAAAAAGGCACTTTAATGTATACGGCATAAGGTTCCTTTTGTCGAGTTCCGGGACATCGTTCCTGGATGATTCTTCAGCGATCGTGCGTATGATGTCGTTATCGTCTTCGAAGGGACAGTTCAGGTTGCCCATCACGCAGTCGCATTTCAACGCGTAAACCTCTACCGATTGTGAGGTGTCCGCGTTTTGGAACGCGAACAGCTGTTCGGTGAACGTAACGATCTCGGCACTGTCGCTCGGCACGTCTGCGTAGTCCGACGGGGTTATTACGTATGGCAGTAAAGTTACAATATTTTCGATTTTTGTAAGGTCTAATTTTTCCATACTGTAAATGAAATAAGAAACATTTTTTTTTTATAGGAGAGGGGGCAATCGAGCATGTGGCTCACCTGATGGTAAGTGATCACCACCGCCCATGAACAACCGCAACACCAGAGGAATCGCGGGTGCGTTGCCGGCCTTTGAGGAAGGAATAGGCTCTTTTCTTGAAGGTCCCTAAGTAGTATCGGTCCGGAAAAACCGCCGGCGGCAGCCGATTCCATAAAGTGGTAGTGCGTGGCAGAAAATTCCGCGAAAAACGCACTGTGGTGGAATGCCAACCATCAAGGTGGTGCCGATGGAATTTTGTGTTCTGCCGCAAAGTGCGATGGTGAAAACCAGCGGCTGGAATTATTCCGAACAATTCCTCGGAACACTCCCCGTTGTAAATCCGGTAAAAAATGCAAAGAGATGCAACATCTCTTCGCAAGGCCAGTGTATCAAGCCGATCGGAAAGAACCTGGTCGTCGACGATTCGAGCCGCTCTTCGCTCTTCTTCGATATTTAACATTTCTCACACGTGGTAGCCCAGCGGCTAGGCGCTCGCTTTAAATTTCATAGTACGCTAGTGACCTGAGTTCGATTCCGGTACCGGCACCAATAAAATTGTTAATTGCAATTTTACAACGCGCTCGGCGGTGAAGGAAAACATCGTGCACTATACAACAATATACAAGTGCACACTGTGGTTAGTATTCATACAAATATAAAGTCACGCCTCTTTCCCGTTGGGGTAGGCGGAAACAAAATCTTACCACTTGCTACGATCCTGACACACATCTATCGCTACTTCTAATTTCATTACCGTTTTCATACACGCTCGTCGGTTGAGTGTACTTTTAACGTGATCTTTTCTCAAAAGTTCTCCGATCTGATTGTGATACGTACGCCTAGGCCGACACTTAAAGGCTCTCGCATTCACACTCGCCTTATAAATCTGTTTCGTCAATCTCCTTTCATTCATCCTCTCTACGTTTCTAAACCATCTAAGCATCCCTTTCTCTATCTTTGACACTACATGTTCAACCACACCCACGTTCCCATATCACGCTGTTTCTCACTTTGTCGATCAAAGTTACTCCAGCTATACTTCTTAAACTTCTCATTTCCACAGCATTAAACTTAATTTCATGCTTCTTCTGCCAGACCCAGCATTCACTACCATACATAGGTGTGGGTCCAAGACCCCCCAATGTACAGCCAGTCGTGCCTTTTGAGATACGTTCTGGCTATACATAAAGTTATGCAGTATGGTTAGTATTCGAGACAAGTTGTCGGCGTATTGGTCAACTGTCTGCACCCACTCGCTGCCACAGACAGCGCCACAGTCGAATTTGTAGCGGAGTCACAGACAAACATAAATTGATCTTTGTCGTCTTCAACCTATCAGTTTCAGCCTATAAATGTCCCACTGCTGAGCACAGGCCTCTCATTTCTGAGGGGGCTTTGGAGCACGGAAGAATCCGCCACGCTGCTCCAATGCGGGTTGGCGGACTGCACGTGTCTTCGAAATATTTTTTTATTTCTCAGACACGCAGGTTTCCTCGCGATGTTTTCCTTCACCGCCGAGCGCGTGGTACTTCAGCACTCAAAATTGAAATTAACAATTTCAGTGGTGCCGGCACCGGGAATCGAACCCAGGTCACTCGCGTACTATGAAATTTTAAGCGAGCGCCTAGCCCCTGAGCTACTCAGCAGTGTGAAGTAAAGTTATTAAAATCTAACCTCTGTCCAATATCACTGCTTGTTTTATCTCAAAGCATACAGAGGGCATCCAGAGGGCCAGGGCAGCCTATCACTAGTTCACTGCTGAACATAGGCCTCCCCTAGAGATTGCCACAAAATTTTGTAGCAATCATTTTGGGGGGGATTTTACCATAGTTGCCACGCTTGGCAGGCGGGTTAGCAACCGCAGTTTATTTATTCAGATATTCCAGAAAGACACTGCTGCCCATCTCCTGATTTTAATTTTCCCTCTATCGACTTTTACAACACCCACAGGATGAGATGGGGTGGTAGATTATCTTAAGGCGCTACCACTCGTGTAGTATGTAATGTAATGCGAGCGCCTGAACAACCACGAAATATTTTTAATCTTCAGACATGCAGGTTTACTGTCTATGTTTTCCTTTGCCGCCGAGTACATGGTGAGTCAGCACTAAAAATATCAATTTTAGCCCCCCCCCCCCCCCCCCCCCCCCCGATTCACCATCATCATCATTTAAGCCTATTACTAGTCCTCTGCAGTACATAAGCCTCTCCCATAGATTGCCAAACGTTTGTAGCTCTCGTTTTAGGGGAGATTTTGCCATGCTTCAGGCAGGCGGGTTGGCAACCGATCATGAATTCAGATGTTCCAGGAAGATGCTGCAGGCCATCTCCTGATTTTCATTTTCCAACTGTCGATTTTTACGGCGCCCACGGGATGAGATGGGGTGGTAGATTCTCTTAGGACACACGGTTTTGTTTTAAATATTTACAATACTCACTGGTCGAACAGATGTCGGTGCACTAAGGAGACGATATCGGTAAGGAGCGACTGTTTTGCGTCGCCCGGCAGGCAGGCGATGGCGTCCTGCCACGACGAACGCACCTCCAGCCACGTGTCCAATGGCAGGCGCTCGTCGCCGCGCTGCGTTCAGTAAACCGACGACTTAATAATGCATCATCTATCTCAAAGGTGTCTTTTATCGGTATGAAATAGATAGACATCAGAGCAGAGTAGAGTAGCACGTACCTCTGTCCTACCGAGGTGTTGTAAGAGGCGACTAAGATATTGTTAATAGAATCAGGCGTTACTTTGCGGAAATCCTTTATAATACGACATAGACCCGTCTGTCGTAGGGTCTATGACGCTTGATAATGCCTCGTTTTGGGGCGGAACACGTGTCGTGTTCTCGACTTCAGTGGTGTATGTTATCTAGTGGTGGTATTGTAGTGGTTGGTGGAGGGTACCTGGTGGCGGTTCCTGGTGGCGGTGTTAGTTTGCTTGTGCACGCTACTGAGGGAGGGCGGGCGGTGCTCTTCAAAAAACTAGGTAATATACACCATTTTTATATTTTGCATGCGGATCTTAGCAAAGTAACTTACCTTCATTCAGAATAAGATATTGTACGGACAGCTTTGCTTCGTGCAGAATAACATCATAATTTGCAATGCTGTCACTATACTGTTCGTGAGAACGCAATGGGGAGTTACAATTTTTTGACTGGTGTCAAAATGGCGTCGACGTGGTTTGCCACCCGTCACGTCCCGCTTCCCGCGAGGGCGAAAAGTGGGTTACGTGAGTGGCCTCTGCCTACCCCTTATATGGGAAAAAGGCTTGATAATATATATGTATGCATGTAGGAACTATCTCCCTTAATACTGTATTAAAATTATGTTTGATACGCCATTTTGAAGATTATTTCTCCCTTTAATGACGAAAATTAAGTAAATGGTTTAAAATTAATATCGTTAACAGATTCAACTAATTAATTTAATTGCAAAAAGCGCCATCTCTTGACAATCTGTACAACTAACATGCAAGACGTCGGTTGAAGTTGTATACATTCTATAAAGAACATCATTTTAAAGCTTATGTTCCTAGCCATTGATGAAAATAACAAATTGTTTAAAATTGATGTTTTAGTTAAAAAACAATTAATGTAGAAAGCGCCATCTGTTGACAATCTATTGAACTAACATGTACGGCAGCTGTCGGCTGGAATTGTTTAACTTATTTTAAAGTAAATGGGTGTCATTTGTTGATGATCACTGTTCAGTGAACTAAGGTCTTAATTAGATTGGCATTTGATTGGTAAAAGAAACAACATGTTTACGTTAAGACGGTTTACTTCGTACTAATTCCTATTAATCTTTCTCGCATACACTTGTCATCCTATTCTAGCTTAGACAATCACGATACTGTGTGAAATACTCGCACGGGTCAACTAGTAGTGTCATCGACGAATTTGACGACCGCGTGGCTCAGTGGCCAGAGTACCTGACTTCTAAGCCGCGGGTCCTGGGTTCGAATCCCAGCCGGAGCCAACATTTGTGCTAAAACATAAATTGTTGGTTTTCGGGTCTGGTTGTGATTGTCCCCGTGTTTCTGACACTGCATCCTAGCCTACCTCCGATCTTATCGGGCGCGGGTAGGTTAGGACGTGTGAGTGCCTCTGTGTTTGCGCGTACACTGTGGCACTATAATATCTCCTGCGCAGTTGATGGCTCTCGATAGTAGTCGGCAGTTGTCGCCGTGGTCGAAATCGGCTAGGAGAACATCATCATCATCATCAATGTCATCAACGGTGACCGTTGATTGTGAAGAATTGTATTAAATTAGCTACATAAAGGTAAACTGTAATAAATGACGCATTCCAATTAGAATAGTTGACTGGTGGTAGCGGCCTGAGAGAATCTACCACCCCACTCCATCCCGTGGGTGTCGTAAAAGTCGACAGAGGGAAATTAAAACCAGGAGATGGGCAGCAGCATCTTCCTGGAACATCTGAATAAATAAACTGCGGTTGCCAACCCGCCTGCCAAGCGTGACAACTATGGCAAAATCCCTCCAATATGAGAGCTGCAAACTTGTGGCTAACTATGGGGGAGGCCTATGTTCAGCAGTGGACTCGTGATACGCTGAAACGACGAATTGACTGGCGGCTAAGTTTTAACTACACTGCACTCACCGGCACGGCGAGCTGCAGCGCGAACAGGGCGGCCGCGAGCGGCGCACACTGCGCACTGTGCGAGGCGGCCAGCGCGCCGGCGAGCTGCGCGGCAGTGCGGGCGCGCCTCTCTAACTGCGTGTTATTGATCGCTGAAATCGCGTCGCATAACTGCTGTACGATTTCACGGATAGTGTTGTCGCTAATGACGCTTTCTGTTAACGAATAATATAATCGGTTAATTAGTTAATTTGTCAATAACCGTATAAGCCGTGTGGTGGCGGCTCGTTAAAAGAATACTACCACTCCATCTCATCCAATGGATCTCGTAAAAGGCGAGTAAGGAATTAAACTGCACTGTGCACCCAACAGCGCATGGTGGCGATGGCCTCACCACCTATCACACCAAGTGAATTATATTGTTTTGGTGGAACGTGGATTGTAGCAGTCATCTGTTTTTGCAGTGAGTGCCCAGTCTCTGACTACCCCTTATGGGATACAGTCGTAATCTTATGTATGTAGGTATGTTACGTTGTTCTGGATAGTCCTAACAAACTGATATTTTTTTTTATTGGATAAGATTTTGCGAGACGAGCAAAACGTTCACCTGAAGGTAAGCGCAACGTCTGTCCATAATTATGTCACCCAGAACATTTCTGTGTGACACCACACTGCAACCGTCACCCTGTGACATCAGTTCCTAAGTCTCATATGCCCAGTGATTACGCTAGCTCACAGTGCCCTTCAAACCGAAACACAGTAATGTTTGCACACTACTGCTTCACGGCAGAATAACTGGTACGGGGGTGGTACCTACCTAGACATATTCCTGCATAGGAATCTGTCTAGGTAGGTATTATAAGGTATGAGCGACTTGATTGCTTAATGATTGCGAACTGATTTTGTTATATAAAATTATTGCTAATAATTAGTCACCATACAAATAACATACAGCCACGTCTTTTTCCCACATAAAGGGCAGGCAGAGATCACTGACGTAGCCAACTTTTCGGCCTCGCGGGAAACAAGACGCTCACTTTATGCAATAAAAAAAATAAAAAAAAAGGTTAGCTCATTAGTCATTTATCCAATTAAAAAAATGGCGGCGACGTGGTTTTCAACCCGTCACGTCTCGTAAAGTAAAGAAGTGAGTGGATGTGGTCTCTGCCTACCCTGTTACGGAAAAAAGTCGTGACTGTATGTATGATGTAAGAGTGCGTCACCTCCTTGATGTCGGTGCGCGATGCAGCGCAGCAGCAGCGCTGCGGCGCTGGAGTCCGCGTGGCGCAGCGCGCGGGCGCACAGCAGCAGCAGCGCGCGCTGCGTGACTGTATGTATGTTGTAAGAGTGCGTCACCTCCTTGATGTCGGTGCGCGATGCAGCGCAGCAGCAGCGCTGCGGCGCTGGAGTCCGCGTGGCGCAGCGCGCGGGCGCACAGCAGCAGCAGCGCGCGCTGCGTGACTGTATGTATGATGTAAGAGTGCGTCACCTCCTTGATGTCGGTGCGCGATGCAGCGCAGCAGCAGCGCTGCGGCGCTGGAGTCCGCGTGGCGCAGCGCGCGGGCGCACAGCAGCAGCAGCGCGCGCTGCGTGACTGTATGTATGATGTAAGAGTGCGTCACCTCCTTGATGTCGGTGCGCGATGCAGCGCAGCAGCAGCGCTGCGGCGCTGGAGTCCGCGTGGCGCAGCGCGCGGGCGCACAGCAGCAGCAGCGCGCGCTGCGTGACTGTATGTATGATGTAAGAGTGCGTCACCTCCTTGATGTCGGTGCGCGATGCAGCGCAGCAGCAGCGCTGCGGCGCTGGAGTCCGCGTGGCGCAGCGCGCGGGCGCACAGCAGCAGCAGCGCGCGCTGCGTGACTGTATGTATGATGTAAGAGTGCGTCACCTCCTTGATGTCGGTGCGCGATGCAGCGCAGCAGCAGCGCTGCGGCGCTGGAGTCCGCGTGGCGCAGCGCGCGGGCGCACAGCAGCAGCAGCGCGCGCTGCGTGACTGTATGTATGATGTAAGAGTGCGTCACCTCCTTGATGTCGGTGCGCGATGCAGCGCAGCAGCAGCGCTGCGGCGCTGGAGTCCGCGTGGCGCAGCGCGCGGGCGCACAGCAGCAGCAGCGCGCGCTGCGTGACTGTATGTATGTTGTAAGAGTGCGTCACCTCCTTGATGTCGGTGCGCGATGCAGCGCAGCAGCAGCGCTGCGGCGCTGGAGTCCGCGTGGCGCAGCGCGCGGGCGCACAGCAGCAGCAGCGCGCGCTGCGTGACTGTATGTATGTTGTAAGAGTGCGTCACCTCCTTAATGTCGGTGCGCGATGCAGCGCAGCAGCAGCGCTGCGGCGCTGGAGTCCGCGTGGCGCAGCGCGCGGGCGCACAGCAGCAGCAGCGCGCGCTGCGTGACTGTATGTATGTTGTAAGAGTGCGTCACCTCCTTGATGTCGGTGCGCGATGCAGCGCAGCAGCAGCGCTGCGGCGCTGGAGTCCGCGTGGCGCAGCGCGCGGGCGCACAGCAGCAGCAGCGCGCGCTGCGTGACTGTATGTATGTTGTAAGAGTGCGTCACCTCCTTGATGTCGGTGCGCGATGCAGCGCAGCAGCAGCGCTGCGGCGCTGGAGTCCGCGTGGCGCAGCGCGCGGGCGCACAGCAGCAGCAGCGCGCGCTGCGCCGCGTCGCCACGCAGCCAGCGCGCCGCGGCCGCCGCGCCGCAGTGCGGATGCGACACGCACAGCGCCACGCACCACTCCGACGCGTTCGCTTGCTGTCGGCCAAAGCGGACTGTGTCAAACACGAACTGTGCCCTACGTAAGTGCGTTTGTTTGCGTGTGTACACTATTGGATGTGTGCGTGTGTGTTTTATCTATGTGTATCTATTTCTTCCTCTGTTATTAAAAAAAAAACTGAGTTTTTGCTTAGTTTATTGATAAACCGTGTGGAGTCGTAAGAAACTTGACCACCTCATCTCATGCCGTAGGTGTCGTAAAAGACGATAAAGGGAAAATAAAGACCAGGAAATGGGCAGCGTCTTCCTGGAACTTCTCAAAACAACAACTGCGATTGTCAACCCGCGTGCAAAGCGTGAGAACTATGGCAAAATATCCAAGAATCAATGGAAGAGACCTATGTTCAACAGTGAACAAAAAAACAGGCTGAACTGAAGATAATGATTATTGAGAAATAATATATCAAACAAGTATCGCATGCGTAGTCAATCTCAAACCACGACACGCGGATTTAACTAGACCGCGTTAACGAAATCAGACAGGAATATTTCGGAACTTGACCAGAAAAGAAACTTAAAATATAGCTAAACGCTGAGCAGCGATGAGGATAGCGATTAGGAATCTTATGCAGGAGTCCGTCTAGGTAGGTACCACCCCAGGGCCAGTTATTCTGCCGTGAAGCAGTAGTGTGCAAACATTACTGTGTTTCGGTTTGAAGGGCACTGTGAGCTAGCGTAATCACTGGGCATATGAGACTTAAGAACCTATGTCTCAGGGTGATGGGTACAGTGCAGTGTCACACAGAAATTTTCTGGGTGGCACAGCATTTGCTATGGGCAGACGTTGGAATTACCACCAGGTGAACGTTTTGCTCGTTTCATCACTTTATGCAATAAAAAAAAATTTAAACATTTGTAACATTGTTAAAGACAATTATTCCAATCGAATAACGTTGCTTATAGTTACAATTTATTGTTAAACCAATTTATACAGTGCTCATGGTTCTCATAGGTAAAAAATGTATATGCGGTTTATGCCCATCGGCTTAAGCAATGCTCCGGTCACAAATCTAAAGAAATAAGTGTTCCAAGATTTTACGAATTCCAGAAATTAAGGTAGCGTATTTTTTGGCGATACCTCTAAATTATGCGAAAGGCTCGCCATCGTAGACTATGTTCCGGAATTTCCATTCGTCGAGTTTTCAAATATCGATCATCCCATTTTATCTGATGGGCAACAAATTCTCTTAATACAATTACCACACACAATTCTTTGCCTTATCTCTCTTATCAGTCGTTTTTACATTACTAAATTATTGTATGCCTTTTGCACTGAATTTTGTATCACGAGTCCATTAAAAATTCTTAAACCATTATATTATCATCATTTAAGCCACAAGTCAACTGCCCAACAAAGCGCTCACCTATACATTGTCACAAAACACAGTCCAAGCCATCTGTACTCATCGACTTCAAGCGAAAGTATGCAGATCGTTGCTCGATCTGGCGATCTGGCCGGTATAGCCTTTTATGCTCGGTGCTAGTTAATAATATATACTGGATGCTAGTCAGTGGTCTAAAGAACGTAACTCATAACTTCTAAATTTTTTACGTTATTCAGGTTTGAGTAATTATTTGTTCCCGACATTTTAAATACTCTGTGTCTGTTTGACCAGAGACTATTACGTGTTTGACATTGGCAGTATGAATGAAAGCAAATGACAGACTATGGTGATTGACACTGTCAGTATGAACGTAAATATTCAACGTGTTTTAAATAAATTTAATGTATTTGTAACGCATCATCATCATCATTCCAGCCTATTTACTGGTCCACTGCTGAAAAAAGCCTTCCTCCAAAGATTGCCACCAAAGTTTGTAGCTCCTATTTTGAGGGGATTTTGCCCTAGTAGCCACGATTGGCAGGCGGATTGGCAACCGCAGTTTATTTATTCAGATTTTCTAGCAGATGCAACTGCCCATCTCCTTGTTTTAATTTTCCCTCTGTCGACTTTTACGACACCCACGGGATGAGATGGGGTGGTAGATTATTTTTAACCGCTACCACATGCCACAACGTATTAATATATAGATATAATAAATATGATAATACATTTATATACAAAATTCGATTAATATCATTACCTGTTCAAAGGAGTCGAATACGGAATCCTGCTCCTCCTCGCTCAAGTACTTCAACAAGAGGAATACGACATCAAGAAGCGCCTTGCACCGCAACGTGTCATCTGCCAGCCAATCCCTCAGAACTCTGTCGTAAAAACCGTACACCGAGTCCGTTCCGAAATGCCTCGCTAAGGCTTCATATAGACTCTTGCTCTCAAACTCCATCAGCAAAGTCAAAAGCGCAGTCAACACGGTACTAGAGACTCGGTTTTTATGCGCGAACTCGAAGTAAAGGGCGCAAGTCTTCTCTACTGTCTCGTTTAGGTTATGTTTGTATCTCTCAGTACTGGCTGCGTCACAATCTGTCTTCGCCACGGAAACAACTTCAGGTTTGACGTCAGCGTCACCGGCAAACTTTATGCTTAGCTGCTTTTTCACTTCCTGTGTAAAGCCTGTCTTTAAAGTTTGCAGAAGTAAAATATGGTTGTCCATGACTCGATTGATTTCGTCGTCGTTCACTGACAGTTTGTCTATTTGTGTCGATATTGTTGATCCGATATTCTGCCAACAGTTCCTCAACATCTGATCGTATTTGTCGCAGTTTTCTTCTTGCGAACGTTTGAGCCAGTACTTCGCCAACGACGCCATGTTTGCGGCCGAATGTTTGATCAAATTATTTCTCGCTTGGTTCTCTTGCACAGCCAGTACTTTCTCCAGCCACGTGCGGTGCACACATGTGGTGACTTCCACAACAAAGTCGTTATGCTGTATGGACAGATAGCGTAGACAGTCGGCCAGATTTGTGATCCATGCCTGACGCTCGCTTTTCGAACTTAAAATGTTTTTCTTTTCTAGTCTGGCAATAATGAAAAAAAAAAATATTTTGATATAAAGAAGTCTGTATTAAGTAGAACAGTTTGAAAATAATTAATAGAATCAGGCGTTACTATTAATACATTGTAGGAAAGGAAAGAAAAAAAGTCAATTTACTTAGATCCGCAAGCAAAATACAGAAAAAGTATGCCTGTAATGTATACCCTCCACCACTACAACACCACCACTAGGCAATACACACCACTGAAGTCGAGAACACTACTCGTTGTACCTTACGACTGGATTTTATCAAGTGATATTGACTACGGCAGACCGCCGCCGAGTCGTACACAGAATTAACTTTGAAATGTGACAAATTTCAGTCGGAGAGTGCATTCTATTGTGTATAATTACCTAAATTATTATTCAAAAATACTCACCCAAGGAACATTGAATTGAAAAACGCAACATAGAATTCTTTAGTGAGCACTTCCTGAGGCAGGTGCGCTAACAGTGGCAACAATAGGTTCGATAGCAGTTTCGCGTCGCCCCAACCACCTTTGAAAAATTAAAAAAGTAGCAATGTGAAATGAACGATTATAATAAGGCCAGCATATTCAGGCCTCGCTAGAATGATATCACCAGTAGTATTTGCAAAAACAATAATGCTTTGATCTCAATCGACTACAATTTAATAGGTGTTTTCGTTTTTCGGCTCCATCTTATTATGACTACGTACTATTATTAAAAACTGACTATAAAAAAGTAGTTACTAGAAAAAAGTAGTAAGTACTAATACTGGTGGTACCACTCTAGCTTGCTGGTTGTTAGGGCTATGTAGATTACTCTAGTTCTCCTGCCAATATCATGGCAATGGATTCTATTTTACTGGTGGTAGGATTACCTATGCAGGAGTCCGTCTAGGTAGGTACCACCCCAGGGCCAGTTATTCTGCCGTGAAGCAGTAGTGTGCAAGCATTACTGTGTTTCGTTTTGAAGGGCACTGAGAGCCAGCGTAATCACTGGGCATATGAGACTTAAGAACTGATGTCTCAGGGTGATGGACACAGTGTAGTGTCACACAGAAATTTTCTGGGAGGCACAGCATTTGTTATGGGCAGACGTTGCACTTACCATCAGGTGAACGTTTTGCTCGTTTCATCACTTTATGCAATAAAAATAAAAAAACACCAATTAGGGACTATCGATAGACTGGTTCGTGAATACTTTCGTCCGTTCTTTAAGTTATACGCTGTTATTAGAACTACTACATACATACATATAGTCACGTCTTTTTCCCATATAAGGCGTAGGCAGAGGGCATTCATGTAACCCACTTTTCGCCCTCGTGGACCACATTGCCGCCATTTTGGTAGGAGTCAGAAACTTTGGGGAGTAGCCCATTGCGTTCCCACGAGCAGTAGAGTGACAGTATTTTTATTTTTTTAATTTTTATTTTTTATATTTGTTGTTTTGGAAAACTTACAGCTACATCACGAATTACAATAAATCAAGTAGAAAGAAGGCTACTTAAAAGTTTTCACAAATTAGTTGAATAAGATAGAAAATCACTATTGGATATTATAGTGTTATTCTGCACGATTGAAAGGCTGTCCGTACAATACATTAGTCGCCTCACGACACCTCGGTAGGAAACTGGTAGGTGGGTCGTAAGTCAATCGTCCACCCATAACGAATGCTGTGTCACGCAGAACATTTCTGTGTGACACCAACCCCGAGACAACAGTTCTTAATCCTCACATGGCCAGTGATTACTCCGGCTCTCGTTGCTTGAAGGGCTGAACTGAAACACAGTAATGTTTGCACGCCGCTGCTTCACGGCAGAATAACCAGCCCTGGGGTACCTAGACGGGTTCCTGCATGGGAATCCTACCACCAGTAAAGTAAGAGCCGTTGTATACTCACCATTCTCAAGTACATCCAGTATCCTTTTGATAAGCAAATCCTTTTTGTCGAACCAAGTATGCCAGTCCTGTGTGTCCAAAAATTTAAAACTTAAAGAATTGAAACCAGCAAACAAATAAAATAAATAAAATTGAGGTGTCTGTAATAACACAACAACAGCTTTTTACTCAATACTTGTGAAAGTATATACGGTGTTTACAACAATTTTTTTTATTTTTCTGTCTGTCTCCTTGTTCCGGCTAATCTCCGAAAAGGCTGGACCGATTTCGTCGAGACTTTCACTAACAGATAACAGATATTATAGTGGGTAACTTAGGCTACCTTAATTTTAGAAAAATAATTAGGATTCCGGGCAAAAAAATTAAAACTCGATAATCCGATTCAAATAATGTTAAAATGTGAAGTAACTATTAATTAATGCAGTTGGCTGCTTTTTAACGCGGACGCTGGCAACATACATAAATACATTAGAACATATTTTGTGATTTCGTCGCATTCGAGTTAAAAACGTACACTAAAATGATTAATGGAGAGGTGTATTATACAGCCGTGTGGTGGCGGCTAGCCGTGTAATGGCGGCTCGTTAAAAGAATACTACCACTCCATCTCATCCAATGGATCTCGTAAAAGGTGAGTAAGGAATTAAACTGCACTGTGCACCCAACAGCGCATGGTGGCGATGGGCTCACCACCTATCGCACCAAGTGCATTATATTGTTTTGGTGAAACGTGGATTGTGGCAATCATCTGTTTTTGCAGGGAATGCCCAATCTCTGACAACCCCTTATGGGATACAGTCGTGATCTTATGTATGTATGTATTATACATTCACCTTTGATTAGTTCAGATTTGATTAGTAGTGGCGCAGTTACCTTCACGCTGCGCATGAGCAGCAGCAGCGCGGCCCAGCGCTGGGCAGCGGCGGGCGGGCGCTCGGGCAGCGCCAGCAGCGCCCGCGCCGCCTTCACTCCGTACTCGCCACCGAACTGTTCTTTGAACCGTTCCATTAGACGTCCCACGGCCCCATACCACGCCGCTCTGCCGGCGAAATGTACAATTAATGATCATCATCGCCAAACCCACGGCTGAACATAGGCTTGTGCTTTGGCCTAAGATTTTATTGCCTGCACTGATGTTTTTTTTATTGAAAAAGTCACTGTCCCTGGGGTGGTACCTACCTAGACGGATTCCTGCATAGGAATCCTACCACCAGTAATTCCTATGCAGGAATCAGTTATTGCAGAGTCAGTCATTCTGCCGTGAGCAGTAGTGTGCAAACATTACTGTGTTTCCGTTTGAAGGACACTGAGAGCTAGCGTAATCACTGGGCATTGGAGACTTAAGAACTGATGTCTCAGGGTGACAGGCGCAGTGTGGTGTTACTCAGAAATTTCCTGGGTGAGTCAGCATTTGTTGTGGGCGGACGTTGCACTTACCATCAGGTGAACGTTTTGCTAGTTTCGTCACAAGAGGAAAAATAAGAACCAGAATGGGCAACAGCATCTTCCTGAAATATCAGAATAAATTAACTGAGGTTGCCCGCCAAGCGTATATGGATAAATTTCCCCCAAAATGAGAGCTACAAACTTTGATGGAACTCTGTGGGGAAGGCCTATGTTCAGCAGTGGACTAGTGATAGGCTGAAATGATGTTGTTGATTGATAGACTTTGTGCATATACACAATTAATCTAAATTATAAAAATCTGTCAGAACAAAACCAAATTACAATTGGCTTACCGAACATGATGGTCACTTGAATTTTGAATTAATTTCCAAAACGTCCCAGCACGCAACAGTGGTGCGAGGACGTTCCAAAGCCATTCATCATGAGAAGACGGTAGCTGCACCACAAAAAGTTCCAGCGCTCGGAGACTGCTCGCTATGATATGGGACACTTGGCTCTCTTTCTCTTCTTGGTTTTCTATCCTGGAATGAAAACTTGTAGAAATAACAAACTGTGCCCAACTTTTTTTTATTTAATTAAAATTTATTGTTTACCCAAAAAGGGTACAATGGACGGACTTAACATGGGGCGTAGAGTAAAATTGAGGCAGATATAAAATCCAAAACAAACTAGTTGGTTTAACTTTAAATTCTATTAATAAATATAAAATACAATTACAAAAAATACTCAAAATACTTATGAAATAAATACATAGCAATATATAAGTATGGTAAATATATAATGATACACAAATATGCACATACATATAAAAACAAACATACATACACACATACTATACAGAAATACACATAATGGTTGACACGCAACTTTGTGAACTGGTAATAAGTATTTATTTAAATCAAGAACTATTTGAGATATAACTTAACACTGGTCGCTAAGATATTGGCCACGTGTATATGTATTTGCCTAAAAAGTAAATAAAGAGTGCCTTATGTTTTTGATTGCAAAAGATGTAAAAAAGATGTTTTAAAAACTACATAAAATAAGTCTTAAATTATCGAGACAATCGTCTATTTGGTCGGTCCTCCGAGCCGGATATAAGCCAACGACCTATGGATAATTTGAATATTATCTACTATGACACAAACACTTGATACCAGAGCTGAAATTGTAGATTATAAATACAGTTATAATTTCAACAATTTTTTGATGAATAATTTCAGCCAATAGGTGTCCGGCAGAATAGAATAGCACCTACTTATGGCGACTAATGTATTGTACGGAAGTTTACAGCTTTATCCGATACTCTTCTGCTAGTGGGAACTCAACGGAGAGTCAAATTTCTTTGACTCGTACCAAAATAGCGGGGTAACCCGCGGCGGCAAAAGTGGGCTACATGTGTAGCCTCTTCCTACCCCTTATATAGGAAAAAAGCGTGACTATATGTATTTATGTAATCATTTCAGTATGGGTACCTTGAATTGTGTTTGATTTTAATTATTAGTTCCGATCTGTGCATATAAATTAGACCTATATAACACATTCTGCTGTTGCAATGTCCAACCTGTGCAAATATCCTCCATGAAATATTTACAATTAATTTTTAATGTTAGTTACTCGTTAAAAAGTAAATATCTAAATAGAATCACGCCTCTTTCCCATTGGGATAGGCAGAGACCACATCTTTCACTTGCAACCGACACCGGTCCGACACATCTTTTGCTTCTTCTAGTTTCATTCGTGTTTTCATACAAGCTCGTCGGTTGAGGGTGCTTTTTATGTGACCTTTCCTTAAAACGACTTTGATCTGATCTTGACTACGTTCGCCTACGTCGACCCTTACCAGCTTGCTCATTCACACTCGCCTCATAAATCTGTGCCGTCTTCTTTCCATCCGTCCTCTCTACGTGTCCCGAAGCAATGTAAGCATCCCTTTCTCTATCTTTGTCACTACATCTCCTACCGCACCTCAACATTCCCTTTCATGCTGTTCCTCAATTTGTCTATCAAAGTCACTCCAGCTATACTTCTCCAACTTTTCACTTCAATAGCATTAATCTTACTGTTGTGCTTCTTCTGTCACTTTTTTTAAACTAAATAATGAGAATATAATACTAACTTTTTACTAAGCATTGCCTCAGCATTTCCCATAAGGTTCTCCAGGAGCAGAGACATGATCTCCACTTTGCAGAATGATATTGCCTCCGCTAGCTTGCCTTCAGGAAATGTACTCTGTGGAAGTTTTATTATATATGGTACAGCCTTGCAATACTTTTGCATTGACCAATGTAATCATCACCATTTCGGCCTATTACAGTCCACCGTTGAACACAGGCCTCCCCCATAGATTGCCACAAAACACGGTCCTGAGCCTGTATCCATCGACTTCCCGTAAAAGCGTGCAGGTCGTCGCTCTATCTAGGGGGGTCTACCTACACTTCGTTTGCCGGTACTCCGTTGCCACTCGAGAACCATTCTTCCCCAACGGTTATCGGTTCTACGAGCTTCATCGGTTCTACATTATCTAATAAAAAAACTTGTTCAAGTAGAATAGAATAGAATTTTTTTTATTCAATATAGATTATTTACATAATACTAATATTGAAAGTCATTTTTTTTCTTTTTTTAAACTACACTGGTTCGCAAAAATGCCTCTGTCCTGGGATGAACCAGTAAGAAAGCCAGCGGGCTTTTTTTTTTAGTCATTTTTAAAATAATGTACAATAACAGCAGTATTATAAAGATGTAGATCCCAGGGGTTATCATCATCTATGTATTCTTTAACATTATAATAACCCTTTTTATGGAGTCTTTGTTTAATATAAAATTTAAACTTTTTGATTGAAAGACTTTTAGCACTTTCTGGGATTATGTTATAAAAACGTTATAAAAATTCGAAGTAAAGTAGTAGTGAGTATAAGCGTACGGCGAGGGAGGCGCGAGCCAGCAGGTGTGCGGGCGCGTGCGGGTCGTGGTGCGCCAGCAGCCAGGCCGGCAGCAGCCGCCGCAGCTGCGGGGCCAGCAGCCGCCCGCTGGCGAGCGCCACCGCGGCCTGGCACGCCTGCGCACACCACCACGTCACACCACCACACAACCCCACACTCCCACACGGCATCAATGCACAAAGTGCCGGACTCCGTGCATTGATCACTGGTGCTGTTCGCGATTTACGTTAAATGGGATACGATATAGCAAAAACGCGCCAACACTTCGTTTACGCCTATAATTGAGGTGTTACAATATTGTGCAAGGAGTTTCTGATCAAATACCACTTCCTCGGTAGCAGACATTGTTCGGCAATGGACTATTAACATACTGAAGGATAGAAAGTTAATTTGCTAAGATCCGCATGCAAAATGTAAAATGATGTGTATTACATAGATTTGAAGAGCACCGCCCGCCCTCCCTCAACGGCGTGCACAAGAAAACCGACACTGCCACCGGGAACCGCCACTAGGCAATACACACCACTGAAGTCGAGAACACGACACGTGTTTCACCTCTAAACGAGGCATTATCAAGTGATATTGACTCTACGACAGCGACAGCGAGACTCGGGTAGAGTGTTGAGGGAGGGCGGGCGGTGCTCTTCAAAACTAGGTAATACACACCGTTTTACATTTTGCATGCGGATCTTAGCAAATGAACTTTCTCTCCTTTACTATAATGGATTACCGCAAAGTAACGCCTGAATACTAACTGGACTATTAACAGGCTAATGACGACGCAGTGGTCGTAAACACGGTGCAGTATTAATGACACATAAGTAACTAGGAATATCATTTCAGGAATATGTAGAAATTCCGTAACTCGTAAAATGATAGTTTACATCCTTCGTTAGTCGTCGTCGTTTCAGCCTATCACAAGTCCACTGCTGAACATAGGCCTCCCGCATAGATAGCCACAAAAGTTTGTAGCTCTCATATTGGAGGGATTTTGGCATAGTTGCCACGCTTGGCATGCGGGTTGGCAACCGCAGTTTATTTATTCAGATGTTCCAGGAAGATGCTGCTGCCCATCTCCTGGTTTTAATTTCCCTCTGTCGACTTTTACGACACCCACGGGATGGGATGCGGTGGTAGATTCTCTTAGGCCGCTACCACATGGCAAGGCCGCTACCACACGGCAGTTCACATTCACTGAAGATTAAATATACAACACGATATCAAGGCCTTTTATCAAAGACTACTGTGTCCACATTCACGATTCTTTGCAGCATAGTGATTGATCAATATTAAACATCAAAACTCGAAATAGACACAAAATGTACAAAATTTATAATAAAAGTTCCCCGATTTCATTATAACATTATTGTATTTGTTTAAATAAAATGTTAAATAACTAATTTTTAACTACATATTATATTTATAACCCGACGTTTCGACAGATGTCACCACAGTGCTCCTGTGACCATGGGTGCTGTAAACCGCTCGAAATGACGGGTTGTTAATAGTTAAAAATTAAATTTTACTTTTATTTAAATGTGTAGTATTTGTGTAAATATAAGAAATCATTATTATTGTTGTGAAGCCGTGGTAGCTCAGGGGCCTGGTGCTCGCCTTTAATTTCATAGTAAGCGAGTAACCTGGGTTCGATCCCCGCTGCCAGCACCTCTAAAATTGTTCGTCAATTTTAAGTGCTGATTTACCGTGCTTAGCGGTGAAGGAAAACGTCGTGAGGAAACCTGCATGTCCGAGGAATAGAAATATTTCGAGGACATGTGAAGTCCGCCAACCCGCATTGGAGCAGCGTGGCGTATTCTTCCTAGCTCCTAAACCCTCTCAGAAATGAGAGGAGGCCTGTGCTCAGCAGTGGGACATTTATAGGCTGAAACTTTACTTTTTTTTATTATTGTGTTTGATTCATCTTCACCATCTTCATCATCATCATTTCAACCCATCACAAGTCAATTGCTGCATGTAAGTTTCCCCTATAGATAGCCACAAAACATGGTCCTAAGCCAAGTAGTTCTGTATTTAGTGAATTGACCCCAAAACATCTTGTCCCCAACGGTTATTGGTTCTATGAGCTATCGAACCGGCACATTACCCACTCTAGCTTGCTGGACCTTAGGGCTATGTAGATTACTCTAGTTCTCCTGCCAATATCATGGCAATGGATTCTATTTTACTGGTGGTAGGATACCTATGCAGGAATCCGTCTAGGTAGGTACCACCCCAGGGACCAGTTATTCTGCCAGTGAAGCAGTAGTGTGTAAACATTACTGTGTTTCGGTTTGAAGGGTACTGTGAGCTAGCGTAATCATCTGAGCATATGAGACTTAAGAATTGATGTCTCAGGGTGACGGGCGCAGTGTGGTGTCAAACAGAAATGTTCTGGGGGACACAGCATTTGTTATGGGCATACGTTGCACTTACCATCAGGTGAACGTTTTGCTCGTTTCGTCACTATATCAAAAAAAAAAAGAGAACTAATTACAGTACTTGATTATACCAATAATACTTCCTGCATTTATTATTATTTGTTTTACCTGTGCACACTCGCGAACTTTTCGATCGGTGTCAATAGTGAAAATTGGATAATAATGTGCCCAACTGGGCAGCGCTGCCACCACATCATCAGTGTTACCATTTCTTATTAGTTCAAGGAGTTCCTGTAGGGCCTGCAGAAACAACAAGGGCTGACACAGATCCTTATGCATAAACATTTTTTTTACAACTAGTACAAGTATTTACTTTCACTAAATGAAAAGGCACTAGTAAAAGTTACAAAAAAAAAAAGTGAGATAATATATTAACTATAATAAGGTTATAATAACGTTATTCTGCCTTTAAACAGTAGTCTAGAAAATTTAAATTTTGGTGCGCACATACAAAAGACTATGACAAGTAATAACCTTCATACTCATAAAATCCAAGGTTCACACCATATATTGATTAATCCGTCCTCATTCACATTTTATACTGGTGGTAGGATTCTTATGGAATCTGTCTATGTAGTAATACCGAAGGGCCAGTTATTCTGCCGTAAAGCAAGTATGTGCAAATATTACTGTGTCTCAGTCTGAAAGGGCACTGGGAGCTAGTGTAATTACTAGGCACATGAGAATTGAGAAGTGATATCTCGTGGTGGCGTGCGCAGTGTGGTGCCCATAGAAATGTTCTAGGTGACAATGCATTTTTTTTAATTATATAAAGTGATGAAACGAGCAAAACACTCACCTTACCATCAGGTGCAACATCTGCCCATAACAAAAGCTGTGTAACACCACACTGTGCCCATCACCCTGAGACATAGGTTCTTAAGTCTCATATGCCCAGTGATTACGCTAGCTCACAGTGCCCTTCAAACCGAAACACAGTAATGTTTGCACACTACTGCTTCACGGCAGAATAACTGGCCCTGGGATGGTACCTACCTAGACAGATTCCTGCATAGGAATCCTACCAATCTCTCAAAATATCTTAACCTATTAACACTTTTACCTTTGGGACAGTAAGCATAATGTGTTTGTGGTATAACAGCATTTACTAATGCATCTCATCTCATTGGTGTCGTAAAAGTCAACTACGGGAATGTAACACTCATGCAACAAGATTGGATCAGGGTTTTCCAAACTATTTTGGGCAAGAGACCCCATTTCCAAAATGAAGTAATACCACAGACCCTCATAGCCAAATGATCTTGCACAAACTTGACTATGCTTATTGAATTGCCAAGTTTTTCATCTTGTAGGTACGTTTGCACGCTTCTCAACCATACGCTACCCCCACAGATTGCCACCAAAAAATGTAGCTCTCCTTTTGGGGTGGAGTTTGTCATAGTTGCCATGCGGGTTGGCAACCGCAGTTTATTTATTCAGATGTTCCGGAAGACGGCCTTCTCCTGGTCTGTCGACTTTACGACACCCTCGGGTTGAGATGGGGTGGTAGTCTTCAGCCGCTACCACACATACATACAGGGACAATCACAACACAACCAGACCCAGGTAATGTTACATTGGCACAAGTTTACACTGCAAACACAGGCACTTACTCATCCCAACCTATCAACATTCAATGTAACAATCATGCGACAACATTGGAGGTAGTCTAGAATACAGTGTCAGGGACATGGATACATATAATCTATAATGTATTATTACGCTGTATTTATGTCTGCGTTATGCCAGCATCCACTTTATTTAGCCTTTAAGGCATTACAAGAAATTGTACATACATACATACATAAGATCACGACTGTATCCCATAAGGGGTAGTCAGAGACTGGGCACTCAATGCAAAAACAGATGACTGCCACAATACACGTTTCACCAAAACAATATAATGCACTTGGTGTGATAGGTGGTGAGAAAAACAGAAAATATTCATTTTTCAAGGTTAGCATCATTTATTTGGAGCTTTGTATACTTTGTTTTGCAATGTGTTCACTTCACGGCGCGGTGCACCTTTCAGTGGCGTCACTTCAGCGGAGCGACTGCCATAACGAAATGTTTAAGTCGAGTCCTGTCGCGTTAGAGAAGTAAAATCATACCTTTGTTTTAGTTATAGGATCTTTCTTATTGAACTTCTTGAAACATAAAGAGTATTCCGTTGTAAGACCCTGTTCTAAATTCACTGCAGCCAAGGAGGGGAAGAGAGGAGGTAGTGGCTTGCCAGTTCCTAAGCCAAAAAACATGGGGTCCTTTGCGGAACTGCTGAGGAGTTCAGCACTCCGACCACTACTGGAGGGCTGAAAATATAACAATGTATGTTGTTACGCATATATTGATAATTAATATCAAAAACGATTTTTTTTTCATTATATGAATTATATAACTAACTAGTCTGGCCATAAATACTATTACATAAAAACTTATTTTTTTCAACTTTAATTATTTTGAATTTGGAACACATATATTATTTTAAAAACTTCTTTCAATTTTGCGCCATTTCACATATTTTTTTGTGTTCATTATCAAATTACAATGTGGAATGGCGTGTTAAAAAAAAAAGGATTGCAGTGATCGCCTTGCACAAAGTGGGTATGGAGCTGTCAGTCATATTTCAGACACTTCCAAAGCTTGGCATCAGCCGTATGTTCGTATATCGTACTATCAACAGATACAACAACACTCCCTCTGTCGAAGACCAGAAAAGATCGGAGCGGCCGCGTGCTGTAAGAACTACGAACGCTGTTAATGCTGTTAAAGCCAGAATTCGTCAAAACCCCATTAGGAAGCAAAAAATCTTATCGCGAGTAATAAGGATTCCCGCTAGGACTCTGTCGCATATTATAAAACAAGACCTACAAGCTTGGTGCTCATTATCGATATACAGGACATGCCCTAATCAATCTTTACAATTAAAGAGAGTGGATCTATCAAAACGCCTTCTGACACGATTTGCAGGTGAAAGGCACATAAATATCCTCTTAACCGAGGAAAAAAAATTTCACAATTGAAGAACACTACAATAAGCAAAATGATAAAGGTACAACTTGGTCATAATCCTCGTCAGTGATTGTTTGGTGGGCCGTGACTTACTTGTACTTAAGGACTGTAGACTTAAGGAGTCACAAAACTACATTTTTGTGAAAAAGGAGTGAAAGCTTCAGCCAAAGTGTATCAAGATACAGTGTTGGATCATGTTGTGAAACCTCTCAGCAATACACTTTTTAAAAATATACCATGATAGCACCGTGGAAAAAAGTAAAAGAGCTCTAAAACCTTGACAAAAACGTAAGTATTTCCTAGCAAGTTCCTAGAATGTGTACATTTAGATAGCTACATGAAATAATCATTAATGATATTGGTTTTATCCCATCTCATCCCATGGGAGTTATAAAAGTTGACAGAGGGAAAATGAAAATGATGATTGGTTTTTTTAATAAATTGACAAAACTAACAAATATTCACTGGATGGTAAGTGCAACATCTGCCCATAACGAAAGTGTTCTTAAGTCAGTGAAGAGATATGAGTTATTAAGTCTCTTGTGCCAAGTGATTACACTAGCTCTCAGTGCCTTTCAGACTGAAACACAGTAATGTTTCTTGGCAGAATAACTGGCCCTGGCGTTGTACCTACCTAGACGGATTATTGTATAGGAATCCGACCACCAGTAAAAAGTTAGTATTATTAACAGTTCGAATGCTTATGGGTAAATAATGACAATAAGAGTAACATACTACTTCAATGTAACCAAGTAATTCACTTAAAAACAAACAAAAACTACAACGGAAAAACTGGGATATGATAGCTTTGCGCCCGCCTGTTAACAATGACGTAACAGCACACAAATTTATATATTAGATAGAAAATTACTAAATATGAAAACATAAATACTTACTCTAACATTATTTTTAGTCCTCTGAGCTTGTTTCGATTTTCCTCCCATTGTTAAATTATTAAACTGTTTGCTAAATCTGAAAATAGTCTGAAATGTTCATAATATTTTATAAATTCTGTATAAATAATATGTTAATAGTTTTATTTGTGAATCGATATTTAATTTGACATAACAAGTAATGCAATGTCAACTGAAACTGCGACAGAAAATTTGTAAACGTCGGTCAAGGACGGCAACGTCAAATGTAATTTTTTGTAATAACGGCAACAGTCATAAGTATTCTGCCAATAATACGCCTAAACAATAAACATTTACAATAAAATGATAAACTTTTACTAAAGATTTGTTGGACTAATGGAGACACCACAATAAGCATGATCTCGGTCTTGAACTGAATTTTCCAATCATTGTTCTGCATAATACACTAACAAAAAAACACTAGCAGAACACATTAACGGCCATTTTGACGTCATACATTAGTGAAGCGACACATTTCAAATTATTATCGAAAAAAATATACTCAAGTTCGAGTCGCACCTTTATGTCAGCGAGAGCTGTAAATAATACATGTTAGTTGACCAGATTGCCAAGAGATGGCGCTTTCTATTATTAAATTAATGAATTCAATCTGTTTTTACATTTTTTACGAAAATAATCTTCAAATATCATCTCCTATACCTTAAAATATATAGAAGATATTTCATAGCGACAAATAACACCTTTGAGGAATAATAAACATAAATTTTAACTTTTTTAATATTTTATTTGAGTTGGTGACGAAACGAGCAAACGTCCAAATGCTGTGTCACCCAGAACATTTCTGTGCGACACCATACTGCACCCGTCACCCTGAGACATCAGTTCTTAAGTCTCATATGCACAGTGATTACACTAGCTCACAGTCCTTCAAACCAAAACACAATAATGTATGCATTCTACTGCTTCACGGCAGAATAACTGGTCCCGCGGTGGTACTAGATGGATTCCTGCACGCGAATCCTAATTCCAGTAAACTCAATAAAAATATTACCGTATTGTGTTCTAGGCATGTATCGGTGGGGAAAATGTATTTATGTTCCTAGTTTATGGCTGGTAATTACTTTCGACTACTAACTACTACTAATTGTGATTCAAATACACACCGTTATTGGCTGGCTTAGGACCTAAATTATAACATGAGCCTAGCTGAGATCCCTAATTTCCAGAGTAAGGTGCGTTAAGGCTTCATGAGAACTGGATCAGTTTATTATTTTCCGATGATGTCCAGATATCTATGTTTCGAGAATAGACTTTGTTGGGTTTTTTTTTATAAAGCTTATAGCATAAAATGATGAAATGAGCAAAACGCTCACCTGATGGTAAGTGCAACGTCTGCCCATAACAAATGCTGTGTCACCCAGAAAATTTCTGTGTGACACCACACTGTGCACATCACCCTGATACATAGGTTCTTAAGTCTCATATGCCCAGTGATTACGCTAGCTCACAGTGCCCTTCAAACTGAAACACAGTAATGTTTGCACACTACTGCTTCACGGCAGAAAAATTGGCCCAGGGGGTCCCACCACCTTTGTGGGTTACTATGTAAAACAGTACGGGTAAACGCTTTCCATTTACTTTAAAGTCACCACCGCCTGATATGAAGGCGAATTTATATTTTGGGCAGCTATCCATAACGGCAACTCGATAGCAACGCTTGCTCTGTCTGTTTTGAATAAGAAGAAAAAGATATATTGCAAGGAAAGGTAACAGATGAAGCGAACGTGTCATCCGCTGGATTCACAGTGACTAAAAGAAGTGAACAACCTCGACCTCAACACCAGTTTTGCAACGATATTGTAGCGACTGCAGGCAATATTTGGACCTAACAACAGACACGAGTGGAAAGCGACGAAATATATATAAGTGAGTATTACAAGTCCGTCAAATATGAACAAATCCAGTATATTATCAAGCATAATAGAAGTTCAGTTATTGAAATTTTTCTTTTCATAATAATTTTCAGTTTGGCGGTAGCCATAGAGAATCCTTTATCGCGTATATCGATAGGAAATAAGAGGAATCAGAATAATAAATATCATAATACCAAAATGGCCTTTACCAAAACCTGTCACGTGTGTGGTCTCTGCCTATGTGGGAAAAAGGCGTGATTGTACTCGTATGTATCATTTATAAACATCAGCAGGAGTATCGTTTACAACTTTATAAGAGTTTCCCCATTTGTCACTGTTATTCGACTACAGATGTACGTTATTTTAATGTTTTGTATTGTTTCCGTCCACTCTGCAAACTGAAACTCGATGAATGCTTTTCTTTTTTTTTTTTTTTGGATAGGATATCCATTTACTTTACTTACATTATTTTTATTCATTGACGGAAATGCATTTAATTATGTTATTTGATGAGGAAATGGTACGGAAATTTCATAGGTAAATAAATACACTTATGCGTTTGCATTGAAATGTCAATATATATATTTTTAATATTCATAAATTCAATATACATTATAATATCAAGTAAAATGAATTACTATAATTTATATAGGCAATATTTTAACACATTTTAATCTATGGGTAAGTTTAACAATCTAGAGTGCTTAGTTTAACAAGTTGGCCTCGGCTCGCGGGGCCCGCGCACCAAAAATGCAACAAACTCGCTATGGCATTAGGAATTCACGTTGGCTTAACATTATCACTAAAACTATATGTATAAAAGGAAGAAATACTCTGCAATATCAATATTGCACATATAACTAAACTTTGCCATAGTACATAATGCCGTTAATTTTAAAAAATAATTTTTGTATCTTGTACATAATAAAATTCATTCAAAAGCCTTAAAATTATTATTTTTTGGCACGTAACTTAAAATCTAAACTACAAACGATGACGGGAGCTTTATATTATACAGGTGTCCGCGTCTTATTAACATAATTATTCTTTGGTTTATCTAGCCCACCGGTAATTTTGGAAGTCGCTTACAATAAAATTATAATAAAATATGAAATAGTTCAAACAGACCTAATTTGATTATATTTAATTATAGGTAGAGATAAGTTTTAACTTTATATTATTGTAACACCTTCCTTGCGTGACATTTTCTGTACTGCGGAATACTGATACGAACCTACTTCGCAGACGATGCTTGATAGCTGATGCCCTAATCTAGAATGTGACACACAAAATACTGTGTAGATTGATCTCTAAGTTGTGTAACTGTCTAGATGAAAATGTACTATATATGCAATGTTTGCAATAATTTACGTAATTCGTTGCATAGAAACCTTTTAAATTAATTTTACCTACTTATAATTACAAAATATAGAAATAATCGTTAGGTATCTCTTAAAATGTATTTGCTTAGGAACTTTCTGTTCTAATATACTGTTGATGTGATTTTTGTGAAAATGAGTTACATTTCTGTACTGTCGAATATTCTATCTATCATTTGTATGTGAGCTTTTAGATGACGTAAAATTTTAAAAGTAGCCATATTTTTTTTTCGCGCCTTAAATGTAAATTAGTAGGTGACCTGACGAGGTATTCTGAACTAATCATTTATCGGTTATTTTTATAAAATTCGTCGCTTTTCTTCGTTTTTAGTGATTATCACTACTAATAGCATATACCACTAAAGAAATCGCTCCAGTTTTGAAAAAAATATGAAAAAGTATATTTATCAGTTTGAAAGATGGTACAGGGATATTTATTAACGTAATTTATTAGAGTGTTTATTACTTTTTATATGAGCCGTGACTTCTGAAGTATATGCTACAAAAGACACCATAAAATCTCATTAATAAAAATTAAGTACATCATACAAGAAAATGAAAAGTTTGCATGGACATTCCGCTCCCAGTCACAGATAATATAAATTTTTATTTATTCTATTTTACATTCAGTTTTACGAAATAATAATTATTTATATAGTATGTAGGCAACGATCACAAACTGGAAATTTTAAAATTTCGTTATTATAAGTTTAAAGTTATTAAAATTTATCCTATTGCATTTAATAAACAGATGCCCATTATTGTCTCCTTGTTCATTGTGACGGGCTGCGGCATTAAGGTATGATGCCACAGATTACACTACGTAAAATAGATATTACAAGCAATCATATTTACAGATAAACTCCTATGATATTTACAATAATTAATATGTACAAAAATTAATAGATGCTAATCTTTGGACTAATCGAAAGAGTTTTTTAAACACAGCAGAGATCCCATAGGAGTATTATGGAATGCTTTAAACTTAATTAAGATTGTATCTATCTAAACACTTATTATTAAGTTACGAGAAGCTTATTTATATGATTTAAACGTTTAGATAACAAAAGATAAATTTAAAAACACGTGGAAACATGCAAGAAGTTTGTTAGGTATTATTTATTGTTTATAAATACTGAATTCCGATTTCAAGACGACATATTGATGTTGCTGATATTTATACTTCTGAAATTGAAATTAATTTTAAAAATAATTTGTGTATTTCTCTGTACGTATATTGTTATAAAAGGATAGTTAGTACATTCGCAATGGAATTATTATAAAACAAATGTTACCCAGTATTGTTAATGTTCTATACTTTTCTCAGCAGACACTAATTAAAGTGTACATAAACACTTGTTTTCTCCATTTGCATACATCGGAATTAAATACGAAAATAAAACCTAATCAACTGGCGGTGTTAGGGCATAATTTAAAAATGATAAAATAAAATGTATCGAGTATTAAGCTACAGGTACTGTCCTTTGGGCCACAGCACATAAAACTAAACTAATAAATGGACTAAAATCGGGTAAAAAACCTGAAGTAAATTTTTGGCTTCTGTCATGGCACATATCTTTGGTAAGTTTGGCACAATCTGTACAATATAAATAGGGAATTCGAACAATGTTCTAATGTGCATTAATAAGTCATTGAGCATTGACCTTACATAGAAACGAAATACCGGTCGATGAATACTTATTTATTATGAGTATATTATGCATTATAAATTTTGTAGCCTGTCCCTAGGCAACTTATTGAGGTAAGGGTTTTCATTGCGCTGAACTGCCACAGAATAAAAAACTACACAATAAATTAAGAAATGGTTGCTTGTTTTCTACGAATTAAAGTATTTCAGATATTAAATTGTATAACAATTTGGTATTCGCAAAAAAAACGTGAGATACTTCCTCATTTCTTTCACTTTTGTCATGTACTTAAAGTTAAAAGTAAAGGATTTGACCAGTTATGAACAACGTAATACATTATTTGGCACTAAAAATAATATGCCAATTTACAGAAATGATTGTGCATGTCGTCACAGATTTCGTATTGAATGATTTTGCCGCCATTAACGCAAATACTTATCGTCGCGTTTTCAAAACGTTTCACAGGGACAGTGCTCTCATTACGGTGATTCACTGATTAAAGTTGTGTGTTCTCGAATGGTTAATCTTTGACGTTTTTACGTGATAAGTCTTTTTAAATATAAATAAAGTCACAAAAACATACGTCACTAGATGACAACGATGCTCGTCAAGCAGAAAACGGTTTGAAGACAGCGAATAACATTAAGAACCATAGAAGTTCACTGAAATGGCGCCTAGTCCCGGTAGGGCTTGCAGATAGCGAACCTGTGGTTCATGTGCTGGCTGTAGGAGCCGGAGTGAGAGAACTTCTTGAGGCATTTGCAGCACTGGAAGGGCTTCTCTCCCGTGTGCAGCCGCTTGTGCTCCGTTAAATGGTGTTTGTGCTTGAACGCCTTTGGGCACTCCTCACACTTATATGGACGTTGACCTGCAAAAGATGCAATGTTACGTTAGATTGGATTACGTTGAGATTTGATTATATGGGATTTATATCACAGAGGCATCTTCCATTTTATAATCAGAAGTAATTACAACTAAGTATAGTGTTGCTTTTGAGCTTAGGGTCCGGGCGCTCGCCTTAATTTTAGTAGTACGCGAGCGTCGGAACCTTTAAAATGTTCTGCAACTTTAAGTGCTGATTTACCACTTGCTCAGCGGTGAAGGATAACATCGTGAGGAAACCTGCATGTCTGAGGAATAAAAATATTTCGAAGACATGTGAAGTCCGCTAACCCGCATTAGAGCAGTGTGGCGGACTTTCCCCGGTTCCAAAAACCCTCTTAGAAATAATCGGAGTCCTGTACTCAGTAGTGGGACATTTATAGGCTGTTACTTTTTTTTTTAAATGTTGCTTTTTTCTTTTAATTTTAAAGAAAAGATGATTTTGCCTGTATCGTGAGTGCGTTTTACAGATATAAAACACAACCTGATCCGAAAATTTAAAAAAAAATGTGTTTTTCCACATGAGTAGGCTCCGGCTGGAATTTGCCGAGGATTTGCGGCATAGGAGCCAGGTTTGGCCACTGGGCCATGCGATCGCCAATTTGTAGTGCCGTTAGTATTGGCCGCCGCATGTTGCCGTGTGGTAGCGGCTTAAGAGAATCTACCACCTCATCTCACCCGGCGGGTGTCGTAAAAGTCGATAGAAGGAAAATAAAAACCAGGAGATGGGTAGAGCAACGTATTCCTGGAACATCTGAGTAAATAAACTGCGATTGCCAAGCCTGCCAAACGTGGCAACTATGGCAAAATTCCCCCTATAGTAAAAGCTTCAAACTTTTGTGGATAATCTATGGTGGAGGCGTAATTATTTAGGCCGTTTAAAAAAATATACCTTCCCGCCTCATCTCGTGGGTGTCGTAAGAAACGAATAAGGGAAATGCCTAGATCCTATCTGAGAACTTCCGCTAGGTGGCGAAATAAATGGTCTCTAAAAATGGTACACAAACCGGCAGTCACAGATTTGTGGCGTTAGGGACTGTGCCGTGAAACTACTTGCCATCCTAGGTGAATATTCATTGGATCTATATCCAGCAGTGCAATATTAATGATCTGATGAAGATGCTGATGATGTGTTTTAATGCAATCACAATTTTGAACCCGGTGTTACGTTTGCCCGTTCTGTGTAAACCCCGTTAACTTATCTTGTACCTTCTTTCTAAACATTATTTTTAATTTCGTATTCATTTTATACTGGAGAAAGAAACAAGACGAGCAAAATGTGTACCCGATGATAGAGATTTTTTTTTTATTGTACAAAGTGACGAAACGAGCAACACGTTCACCTGATGGTAAGTGCAACGTCCGCTCACAACAAATGCTGTGTCACCGAGAATATTTCTGTGTGACACCACACTGCGCCCGTCACCTTGAGACATCAGTTCTTAAGTCTCAAATGCCCAGTGATTACGCTAGCCCTCAGTGCCCTTCCAACCGAAACACAGTAATGCTTGCACACTACTGCTTCACGGCAGAATAACTGGCCCTGGGGTGGTACCTACCTAGAGAGATTCCTGCATAGGAATCCTACCACCAGTTAACGTTTCACGTTGATCAACATGTTTTTGATTCTGCGTAGATATTAACTAACACATTTCGGTCGACATATCTTATAAGATTATCAGAACTTATCTAAAAGTAATAAATAGACTGTACTGACCTGAATGTTCATATTTGTGCCTCGCCAGTGAACTTTGCTTGACAAATGTTTTATCGCATTGATTGCACACGAATTGTCCCTCGCCCTCCTTCAGTTCTGTTTTCAATTTACTCTTTTTAAGTTGTAAAGCGTCATCTTCGAAGTCGTTCGGCGGTGCCATATCATCCCATGTCTGACGATCGTAGCATGGACTTAATCTCTGTCGGTTATGATCCGCTGCTATGTGCATGTTAAGAATCGGTGATCGTGCTTTCGACATGTCGTTATATTGGAGAAGCTTATCCATTGGCATTACGGGATTAATTGGTATTTTTTGCGACAATAACCGTTTCTGGCCGTTCATTGTGTCGCCGGGCGATGGCGACAGTCTGAAATCGGTAAATGATGAGGAGGAACAATTGGAATGTGGATACGTATTTACGTAGTTAGCGCGATGCGGCGTCGTGCTGCGTGATGACTTCTGGCTAAGATTCACAGCTTCCTCGGAGTCGGAATGTGTGACTGAAATGCTTCCAGGCGGAGATGGTAAAGGACTAGATGTCACGGATAAACTAGACTTTTTTGTTGATAAGTCTAAGGGTTGATCTGACATAGCAACAGTTTGAGTCATCCTTCGCACCCTAGCTCTATTGTTTTGGAACCACACCTGGACAACTCTGTTGTCCAGCCCAATTTGGTGTGCAATTTTCTTAAATTCTTCACGGTTTGGCCGCGGGTTGACCGCATAATGTTCTTTTAGAATCAGTTGCTGGTCCTCACTTAATGCAGTTCGCACTCTGATTTTTCGGTCTGTATCGTGAATGGACATTTTGTCATCGCGATCTTCTTTGGCAAAGTCCTCATCTTCACTGGCACTTACTCCACTCTGTATAGAAGCACGCATTTCAGCTTCTAATCTGTTAAGAGCCACAGTTTCGGCTACTTGAGCTGCCAGACCTTCGTGTTTTCTAAACATATTTCCGCAAACTAATTTTTCGTGTTCTATTAAATCATTCTTGTCTTTAAATGACAAACTGCATTTAACGCATGAATATTCGTCTTCAGGCTCATCCTTTACTACCGCATGTGGTAAAGGCGGCGTACTCGGATATACACTGGCCGAAACGGGAGCATGCTTCTCTATTTTGGCTTTAAAAAAATGTTTTGTTATTGATGCACCCAGGGATTTCAATACCTTATCAAAACTCGGATCACTATTATCTGCTTCGTTGCCGTTATTGTTTAATGGGATGGAGTCGAAATTTCGAGATTGCGGTCTTTGATAGCTATCTCGATCGTCTTGCTCTTTTTTAAGAACAACAGTCTCTTCATCTTCTATATCCATCACGAGTTCTGCGCTGCCCTCAGACCGTTTGTCTTCTTCCTCTGTCACTTCTTCTATAAGGTCTTCAGGATCCGCGGTTGGAGGACTATTTTGTTTTGGACTAATAACATTCTCTATTTTTCTTTGTTGATATGGCGATGAAGCTATCTGCTCAAACAGTTGACTGAGTGATGTAGGGAAACTGTAAGGAGCTATACCACTAGCAGGGCTCATTGGCATACCTGGAGGCATGTAGAATGGGCTAATTCCCGGCTGACCCAGAGGCGAACGATGAAAATTATTTTCTTGTGAGGACATCGAGGCAAAGAATGCTGCAGCATCGTTGTATTTAGGCAGGATTGGGAGGAAGGAGTTTCCATTAGGTACGTTATTGTTGTGAAGCTGCGACGCAACCATGGCATTAGCCCGCTTTCGCGAAGGACTGCGATCGGGGTTAAGGGCTGGATTGTTGGGTTTTATTCGACCCATTTTTAGGTTCATGACGAGGCATTTTTTTGAGGTCATATGGCTCGAGTAGGAGCCTGAGTGAGAGAACTTCTTGCCGCAATTGGCACATTCGAAGGGTTTCTCGCCGCTGTGTATTCGTAGGTGCTCCTTGAGGTGGTGTTTGAACTTGAAAGCTTTATCGCAGTCATTACATTTAAACTTGCGTAAGAGGGCGCTCTCATCGTGGCTAATCATATGGCGTTGCAGTCGGTACACATTCAAAAAGCTCTTGTGGCAGATCTTGCAAGTCTGTTGACAAAAAATAAAACATAATATAATATTCCTTTTCATATTGAGCTGTAAATTTTAGTATTGCATATAGAAAACTGTTTTCACGTAAGTGTCTTTTACTATCTAATCGTTTATCTTAGCTATGCGGGCTACACTTTAAAATTTGGCTATGTATTTAAAACAATAACAGACCAAAACAACTTAAACCAAGATTTAATTAGGTAACACGATGTGTACAATACAATATATTTCTGCTCTAACAAAATTTTGGTAAATGTTATGCAATTGATGGCCGAATAAATATTCACAGATAAAAAATACAAAGCCGATAGTGAAATAGTTGTTTGGTATACAATGAGCACTGACATATTTGTCTGTATCCACCTGTGTGCTGGGGGAGTGCAGGGTCTCGTGGCGCTCGAGTTGTTCACGCGTGGGGTACGCGCCGCGGCACTGGCTGCAGTGGAAGGGTCCGCCGGGGCCCAGCGGTGACCCGCCCCGCTCCTCCTCCTCCTCCGACGGCTTGCCCTCCGATCCTCCACCCGCGAGTGGACGGACTGTGAATTCGTACTCCTTGTTACAAGTTGTTTTGTGAAGTATTCTCCGCATATGTTTTTCATAGTGGATTCTTTCAAAATAATAATAATTTTATTAAAAAAAACGACTTCAACGTAGCTCCAAACATGCTTATTAATATATATATTTAAGAGATTTATTATATTAATATTTAAGAGTTTGATAATTTTCCCACGGATCCCATCATCAGAAGTTGACCAAAATTATATGGGAACACCCTTCGGTACCCTCTTTCTAATAAAAATATATAAAAGTTCTACTAAGAATAATTGAAATCGGTACATAAACTAAGAAGTTATGTGTGGTCATAGATAAAAATAATCACAAGGTCGACTTGAAAACCTCCTTCGTTTTTTCGTCGTTTAACAAAAGATTTTGCTATCGAAAAGTTTATACCAAAAAAAACCAAATAATTGTATGTGTTTAGAAAAAATCCACACAGAAAACAATAAAAAAAGGAAATCATACAGAATTGACATTTTTGATGTAAATACAACACATTTTTTATGGCTGACGTGTCCAACCCTTCCGTTTCAGGTCCCTGCTATATCCACATGAGTTTTTAAAAGGAAAATATTAAATACACCAAATTTAAACATTCCAGTCGACCATATTCGACCAATTTTGTAGACAAGTTTAATTGCGACAATGACACTGTTTTTGTGTGACTACAATGGGAAATATTACATTTAAAAATAATCATTAATCATAAAAGCCGTGTGGTGGCGGCCCGTTAAAAGAATACTATCACTCCATCTCATCCAATGGATCTCGTAAAAGGCGAGTAAGGAATTAAACAGCACTGTGCACCCAACAGCGCATGGTGGCGTGGGGCTCAGCACCTATCACACCAAGTGCATTATATTGTTTTGGTGAAACGTGGATTGTGGCAGTCATCTGTTTTTGCAGTGAGTGCCCAGTCTCTGACTACCCCTTATGGGATACAGTCGTGATCTTATGTATGTATGTATGTAAAAATAATCATATTTCAATCAGTGAAAAACAATAATAAATATATTTATAATTATTGTGAAAAACTCATTTCGCACAGTTTTAATAAACTGCGGTATCACAGACCGTAACACTAATTTCCCTGTAAACGACAATAAAAATGTAATGAAGCCAACGCTCCCGTGTAGCACGCGCTTAAATCCAATTTGGAAATAAACAATTAACGAAGCGCTTAAAATGATTGAGGTCTTAACGGTCAGTACGAAACAAACATGGCGGCGGCGTTTCAATACGGATTCGAAATTCGAACACATGTAGACAGTTTTTTTTAACATAATCCTAAGCTAGTAAACTGTTATAGTGTTAGGAATATTCTAGAACGTTATATGTTCCCCCATTTAAAGAATAACTAAGTTGCTGTAACGAATAGCGAAGATTCTAATTTTTTTTTAATTGGATTAAGTGAAACCTGATGGTAAGTGCAACATCTGCCCATAACAAATGTTGTGTCACCAGGACATTTCTGTGTGACACCACACTTTGACCGTCACCCTGAGACATCAGTTCTTAAACCTCATATGCCCAGTGATTACACTGGCTCACAGTGCCCTTAAGACCGAAACACAGTAATGTTTGCACACTACTGCTTCACGGCAGAATAACTGGCCCTGGGGTGGTACCTACCTAGACGGATTCCTGAATAGGAATCCTACCACCAGTACACTACACAAAATACTTGAAAACCAAATGTAAGCTCACATAAGGATTGTTGTTGTTGCCTTTAACAAACAAAAATATCGATAAAAACGCGCGTAAAAAAACATATAGCTGACGTGAAGCATTGTCGTTCTAGGAAATCTGCAGTATGTGGCCAAGTTCTGGATCATCCCAACCATTACATTCGATTTGATAGACCACAAATCCTCACAAATCAAAAAGAACATTCCTACCGATTCCTACCAATGATGATTCGCGAGGCTATTTAAATTAAAAAAACATCCTAATTGCAATAGAGAAGATGGTTGGGTATTACCACCGTCTTGGGATCCAATAATTAATATAATTAAATCAAAAACCAAGCATACCACTGCAAGACTTCAAGACACAGTTAGCTCTTTCTGCGTAGATCGGACCAAAAATAATAATTAAAAGCTGAAGGTACCCCGAGTTAGTTATGACATCAGGATATCTGTCACTTCAGTCCTCCCGTGACCATGGGAGCTTGAAAAGTCGGGTAAGAAATAGTTCGACATTAAACGCGATAAAATCCGTAAAAATTAGTTTTATTTAAATGTGTAGTATTGGTGTAAATAAAAGAAAGCATTATGATATATATTGAATAAAACAAAATATGTAGTTTTATTCAATTAAAATTTATGATTCATCAATCATTAAAATGCTTTAATATTGAAAAAGATCGTGAGATTTATTCTTTCGCCAGGCAGTGGTTTGCAAACACAATGTTTTCGGTTTAAAGGGCATTAAAGTCAGTCTAATTGATGATGATTATGATATTCTCTAGGCCGATTTTCAATTACGGCAAAAACTACGGAATACTGTTTTAAGCGGCGCAGGAGATATTATTGTGCCACATGTGAACCGTAAACACAGGGGCCTAAACCTACCGGTGCCTGTTGTAACGCACACGCTTTAAGATCAGAGGTTAGCTCGGAAGCAGTGTCAGAGACACGATATCCTCGTGTCTCCACCACGCAACCGTGAATAAAACCACAACGCAACCGGACCCGAATCACACTACACAACGTTTTCTTGTGAGCACGGTGCCCATATGGCCAATGATTGCACTAGCTCTCAGTGCCCTTCAAATCGAAACACAGTATGTTTGTACACCACTGCTTCACGGCAGAATAACTGGCCCTGGGGTGGTACATACCTAGACGGATTCCTGCATAGGTGGTAGGATCCACCAGTGTACTGAGCAGTTTATAGCTCCCGACAATATTCGGAAGTTGTCGCCGTGGTCGAAATCGGTCAGGAGGACATCCTAGTAACTTTTAAAAATGATATATAATAATTTATAAGATTATTCTAACGCAGTTATTTTCATTGGTGGAGGTGGTTTTTCATTGGGGTTCCTATGGAGGAATACATCTAGGTAGGTCCCGCCCCAGGGCGTTCTTCTGTCGTGAAGCATTAGTGTGCAAACATTACTGTGTTTCGGTTTGAAGGGCACTGTGAGCTAGTGTAATAACTGGGCATATGAGACTTGAACTGATGTCTCAGAGTGATGGGCACATCTGTCACACAGAAATGTTATTGGTGACACAGCATTTGCTATAGGCAGACGTTACACTTACCTTAAGGTGAACGTTTTGCTCGTTTCATCACTTTATCCAATAAAAAAAAAGTTGTAGGCATGACTAGTTTGTAATAGGGCGTTTCGCGCGTAATATCGTTTTTAAAAGCCCCGCCGTGTGCGTCGTAAATCATATATAATAAAGAGCAAAACAACGGCGCGACGTATTAATTAGTGCGGCCAACGCGTCCGCTGAAATCCTCGCGCGTATTGAATTTTAGGAAATACGAGCTCGTAAACTGTGCGTAACTAATACGGGAGCCGCGTTCAGATCGCGACGATAACGGTCCGCGCTAATGCACCTAGCGTTGCTTAACTTTTGTATGCGTTTGAAGTGAATTCAGATGTATGCGAATTGAACATAACAGCGTTGCATATCGCGCGTATGAGATTCATTGAGATTTTCAGTTACACCTCAATCTGCGACGGGGAAATACGGCGACTGGAATTAATCTTAACAATTTCTCTAAACACTCCTTGTGGTAAAAACGTATGTTTTTTTATTGCATAAAGTGATGAAAGGAGCAAAACGTTCACCTGATGGTAAGTGCAACGTCTGCCCATAACAAATGCTGTGCTACCCAGAATATTTCTGTGTGACACTACACTGTGCCCATCACCCTGAGACATAGGTTCTTAAGTCTCATATGCCCAGTGATAACGCTAGCTCACAGTGCCCTTCAAACCGAAACACAGTAATGTTTGCACACTACTGCTTCACGGTACAATAACTGGCCCTTGGGTGGTACCTACCTAGATGGACTCTTGCATAGGAATCCTTCCACCAGCAAGAAAAGAGAAAAAGAGGCGCAACGTCTCTTCACTTCTTCAAGATATTATGAAAATTGCACTGTGTCAGAGTGGAAAGAACCGTAACAAAATTGCAAGACCTGTAGCGACATCTATGTCGCCACATGAGAAGCTCAAGAAATATTACATTCATTCCATAATCGCGCTATGAAAGTTTTGTGAGATGCGAACTATTTATACAACATCCAAATATTACCAGTCGGAGGAGACGTCCTCCCCAGATCAGACCAACCGATCTGGCGGGTAGCTACCCTTTTCAGCGTTTTGCTCGTTTCATTGGCAATATCATCCGCCAAAATGGTGAATCCGACGTGATCTGAACACGCAATCTATACATACAGGCCTATACAATCCTAATAAGTGATGGGGCACCGTTACATCGGTCGTCGATCTGTCCGTCAGGTGTGAAATTATAGGAAAAGATGGAGCTTTCCATACCTCATACTGGATTACTCGACCAAAGGAGATCTAGGCTTTCACACGCTTTTACGTTTTTACAACAAATTCCCAGAAAGTGCACAAAGTCTTTCAATCAAAAAGTTCAAACTTTTTGTTAAACAAAGACTTTTTAAGAAGGGTAAAAATTTAAGTTTAGTTTTTTTTTTATTGAATAGGGAATATCGTAAGGGTATATATTTAATTATCGTATAATTTTGGTCAAGTTCTGATGATGGGATCTATGAGAAAACCATATTCATTATTGAAGTGAAACTTCTTTGTTCGCCCTAAGAGTAAAATTTTGGCGATTTTGATTTTTTTTCAATAAAATTTCTGTCACTTGTAGTTGCAAGCGCTCCTTTTTTATTTCGTCAAACGAGCACACAGTGCACTTAATGAGTAGTGCTCTGTTCAGCATACGTACATACATACATACTCGTACATGTCATATACAATATAACAGAATAATTTGGTATTCGGTTGTCTTCACTCCTCCATACGTAACACAGCTGCATTATGTAGCTATTTTATTTTATATTAATCTACCCAATGGCATAAAGGAGGGAAATTCCTTGATTGTTAGATGATACTCACTATTATTTTATATAAATACTGGCCGCTAAAGTACGGGCAATATGTATTCTTCTAAAAAAGTAAATAAAAAGTGTCTTTTGTTTTTTGCAAATACATAAAAAAAGTCTTAAATGATCCAGATAATCGTCTGTGTTGAAATCCAAAACCACTGGTTCTGGTACTGGTTCTTCCCAGGACAGAGGCATTTCTTTGCGAACCAGTGTAGCTTAAAAAAATGACGTTCAATGAGTATTATGTAAATGATCTGTATTGAATAAAAAATATTTTATTCTATTCTATACAATATAGACATACAGTCACGCCTTTTTTGGTAGGCAGAGACCACACACGTAGCCCACTTTTCGCCCCCGCGGGAAACAAGACGCGACAGGTTGCGAACAACGTCGTCGCCATTTTGGTACGAGTCAAAAAAAAATCTTTTTCGCCAACGCATTCCCATGAGCAGTATACACACAATACCATTAAATATGCTTAGAGAAACTTTATTTACTCACAAGAACTTGTTTTACTAGTTTACTAGTCAAATGAGTCTTATTTATTATAACATGCTTATGCGAATTAAAGAGTTTGGTGATTCTCTCATGGATCCCATCATCAGAACTTGACCAAATTTTAAACTTAGGCTTTCTAATAAAACAAAGAATAAACGAAATCGGTCTACGTGGTAAAAATTATCGCCGAAGAAAAAAAAGATTCCGACTAATTCAGAACCTCCTCCTTTTTTGAATCTTGATTAATTGTAAATATGTTTTTTCTGGTTTTGATTTCAACACAGACGATTCTCTCGATCATTTAAGACTTATTTTATATATTTGCAACATACATTTCATTGTTACTCAAAAAAACAAAAGACATTTTTTATTTACTTCTTTAGAAGAATACATATTGCCCGTACCTTAGCGGCCAGTCTTAATATATATATATTTTTTAAAAACGAAGCCCCACTGTAGGTTTTATCCTGTGTCGTGGGTGCGTTTACAGACAAATTCCACATGCAAAAACACCCAGACCCGGAACAACTATATGTAGGCCATACAAACATTTGTCCCGTGCGGGAATCGAACCCGCGACCCGCGGCGCAGAAGCCAAGGGCTTAGCCACTGCGCCAACTGAGCTATAAAATAATAGTGAGTATCATCTAACAGTTAAAGAATTTTCCTCCTTTATGCCATTGGGTAGATTAATCTAAAATAAAAAAGTGAAGACAACCGAATACCAAATTATTCTGTTATATTGTATATTCTTTCTATTGTTAGAGTTGTCAGTGCATATTGACTGACATGTATGTATGTATGTATGTATGTATGTATATGTATGTATGTATGTATGTATGTATGTATGTATGTATGTATGTATGTATGTATGTATGTATGTATGTATGTATGTATGTATGTATGTATGTATGTATGTATGCTGAACAGAGCACTACTCATTAAGTGCACTGTGTGCTCGTTTGAGGAAATAAAAAAGGAGCGCGCGCTTGCAACTACAAGTGACACAAATTTCATAAAAAAAAATCAAAATAGTCAAAATTTTACTGTTATGGCGACCAAAGAAGTTTCACTTCAATAATGAATATGGTTTTCTCATAGATCCCATCATCAGAACTTGACCAAAATTATACGATAATTAAATATATATCCTTACGATATTCCCTATTCAATAAAAAAACAATCATTAAAATCGGTTCTCATAAAAGAAGTTATGATCGATGATCGAACATACATAAAAAATATATACAGACGAATTGAGAACCACCTCATTATAAGATGTCGGTTAAAAACGGGCTTACGTCTATCAATGGAACGGCCACAAACTGTTGGTGAACCGGGAATATATGCATTTATGATATGTTCCTGATGTTGCGAATGTAAGTAATATTCCAAGAAATATTTTTTAGAGTTTTTCGGATATTAACATGAGATTAATAAACTTACAATAATTAAAGAATATCAAAGACTTTGCAAATCTACGAACAACATTGTTACGTTGGTCCACGAGATGCCTATTATCACATTAATATTAATAACCGGTGTATTAATTAAATTAAGCGACATCATAAGATTATTTTAATGAGTGAACAATAACTCCTATTTCAGTGTGTATCTCTTATTGACAGTTTGAAGAATTATTATTACCTCTAGTATTTATTTAATAAAGCCGAACACAAAGCACACAAACAGTATGTGATGATTTAATAAAATTGAAATTTTGATTTTGAATCGTACATTTTAATCATAAAAGTTTTTAAAAGACCAATTCGTTTCGCTGCTCAATAATAGATGGCGCTACTTACAGCACCGCATAAGAAGTAAGTTCCCGTCAACATTTAAATCTTCATATAAGTTTTAAACGATATATTTTCGTAGTGATTAATATCTACTGTAAAAATCGACGCAATAGCGTTCCAATTAAATGAGTCTTTAATGTTTTTTTTTTCCATAAATTACAGTTTTTAGATTTTTTTATAACTGTTTTTAATTGCTTTTAAACAATTGAAGCTTTTCCGATGTTTATTTAAAGCCTTTTACTTATAATAACCCTAAAATAATGATCATTAAGTGAAGCAATTTACAAGTTGAAGTATTCTTTTAGAACAACATTACTGTTTTCGTTCTTTGTTATTAGGTATTTAGAGATTTGTTTCGTAAAGTATACGTTTTTTTAAAGTAAAAGTGAGAGAAGCTATTCTTTAGTTAAATCATTCTTTTGTCATTCTGTTTACAATTAAAATGTTGTCTAGTAATAATTGTTAATTTTTGTTAGATGATAATTTTTACATCAAAAATTATTGCAGAATTGTCACTGCTGCAGTACGCGAGTTCTGAAATGAAAACCCCATCAAACGTAGTTCGGGAAATTTGATTAGATAGTGCGGTGATCCTTACTGGTGGTTTGATTTCTACGTAGGATACGATTTGCTTCCACCAAGGTCTCAATTATTCTGCTGTCAAACAGTGGTGTTTGAATACCACATTTCGGTGAAAGGGTAATCAAGTGGTGTGAGAATTAAGAACCGATGTCGTGGTGACGAGCGCATTGCAACTATCACAGGGAGGCGTAGTACTTACCATTAGATGACCGCCTTGCTAGTGTCATCACTTACTTTCATAAATATTAAATAAATGGGAGAAGCCGGCCTGCTGCAGTCCACGCAGCTGGCTGACGATAATAATGATCAGAATAACATAGAATATGATAACATTTCAATAGTTACGACGAATATCTGGCTAAGGGTACAAACTCTAGTTGTTTGTCACCTAGTGTGTTTATTAGATAATTATTAGGAGAGTCGTGGTAAGTTCAGGGACCGGGCGCTCGCCTTAAACTTTTTATTTTAAGTGCTGATTTACCACCCGCCGGGCATGTTCTTCATTCGCCGCTGAGCATGTGTAAATGTGAATCGACACTAAAAATTGCAGAACAATTTTAGAGTTGCTGGCACCAGGGATCGAACTCAGCTCACTCGCATACTATAACATTTAGGCGATCGTCCGCCCCTGAGACGCGGCTCACGATTAAAAAAATTGTCTACAATATCAGTATAAATCTTATATTCAAATTATAGATATGCTAGTTGATGCCCGCGACTTCGTCCACGTGGATATAGGTTTTTTAAATATCCCGTGGGGACTCTTTGATTTTCCGGGATAGAAAGTATCCTGTGTCCGTCTCCAGGATTGAACGCAAATTCGCTCAAATAACTAAATCTATAAAGTGTTTAATATTACAATATTAAACACTTTATAGGTTATTTGTGGCAATCTTTGGCGGAAGAGTATGTTCAACAGTGGACTAAGATAGGCTGAAATTATAGTGATGATGAATACTATATTTTATAAGACCCTAAAAGGCGATCAAGGTACAATAATACAGGTGAATTTTTTTTTATGAATAAATGTATTTAATAAGTATACAAAATGTAATCGAACATTTTTAAACACAACATCTGCTTACGCACTCGTTGCATTCATACACGTACAATACTTTTAGACTGAGTTCTCCACGGTATGTGAAAATCATCTTGAAATATCATTCATCCGCTTACCAACAGATGGCGCTACGCGGCACTAGAATACGAACAAAGACGAAATAACTTGCCTTAAGTATTAATAATACAATTTTAAATATAACGATAATGAACGCTAGTTCAATGACAGACAATTCGGTTGAATTATGTAATCATTTTACAACGCCCGGTACTACGAACGCCGGCTCATTATCATAACTAGTGCGATATACCTATAGTTTATTAGGTGGAGCGGATGAATACACCTACACAGGCACCGGCTATCGGTACAGTAATCTGTGCGCACGGGCAGAGTGCGTCCGTTCACCGCTGATAAAAAACCTACACGCACGCACACTAGCACCCGACGCTTCCTATTGCGCTGTAACAATAAATAACAATTATCACACTCGCACACGCGCACGGTTACACAGATAAGAGGTCGACTGTAGATCGCACACACGCACCCGGAGTGGTGATTGGTCGCACCTGTAGTGAAAGAGGCCGTGTGGGGCCCGCACGGTGCGCATTTGAAGAAAGAACCCCGCCTCGAAACTACCAGCGCTGTCAAAGCTTTCCGCACGGTTCGACATTTCATTGGGCCTTCCTAATCACACAGAATTCTTTAACTCATACTAAGATCGCGACCTGAGAAATCGTATAAGTAGTGACCAATCACACGCCTAGTGGTAACATTTTTAGTCGAACAACATTTTTGTTATTACGGTTTCTTGTAACGTTTTTTAATTACTTTAGATAATTGTATAAAAAAGTTTAAAGGCTTTGTTACTTTTTCATTCCTCGATGCGGAACTAAAGCCGATTGGTACCATAGCAGACTATTGAATCACGATAAAGCGTTTTAATTGAGCGCTGATAAATTATTACCCAAATTAGATGTACGAGTAGGTACGTTCGCACTTCGTTCAATTATCACGCGTCGGTCTGCGTGTTGGCAGTTTATTGCTCTGCAATACCATGTCCACTTTCATTAGATCGCTTTTACCTTGCGTTGCGATGCTCATTTAAAAATATTTCGCACGTCCGCGATCTCAAAATATTTGTATTGGTGTACAAATTGGAGGTCGACGAGACATCGCGTGTTTTTACAGTTGTATCAGTACGTGTTTATGGTTATGTTCTATTTCGATTTCATTATTGAAGTGTTTCAGATTTTTTATGCACTCCCACGTTGGTTGCAATAATTTTTGTTGCATTAGTATGAAATCGTTCTCTGCAGCACATAAAGCGCTCGTTACAATGTTTAATGAACAAGAAAGCTTTAATAAAATTCCACTATGATTGAAGGACGCGATATGATTTACGAGTACATAGTGTATATTATTTTAAAATACGTTTGTTTTTTAAAGCGATTTTCTATTCTTATTTCATTCTATTCATCACAATCACTATTACAGCTCATTACAAGCCCACTGTTGAACTTAGAGCACCCCTATGGATCGGTTAAAAACACGGACCCGAATCAATCGACATCCTGCAGTATAATTTTTACACAGTAGAAACTGCAAATCTTTGAAGTGATCGTAGTCAAATTGATACGAGTGGTCAGAACATAATTAAAAATTAGGCTAGAGACTTAAAAATTATCGTAAAAATTTACTTTAACCTAATCTAATAAATCAAATATAGGAACATTTAAAAAATAACTTTTTAGTACAAGAACTTGTATTTGTCAATATTCTCCATCGTATTCAATACCTCAAGGTATTAAAATCCTTAAGTATTTAAATACACAACATGCAATTTTAAAGTTCCCTGTACTTTTTAAAATGTTGCCATATGTTATATTAAAATATACCATTTTATCTTCTTATTCTTTATCTTCATTACATGTTTCTTTGTATACTAATCAGACTAGTTTCGACTAAGAAATGAACTATAATGAAATCATATTTTTATGCCATTTATTCGTAGAAAGGGTTCATACTTCATCACAAACATGTAAACAATATCTTTCTGTATTTTTAGTGAAGACAATAAGAATTTCACATCGTAAAACATAATTCAAGTGGGATTGAAAATTCCTTCTAAGGTTTCGATGCCAGAGATCAGTTAAAAGATTCAGACTTGCAAGTAATGCGTGATTGCTATCAATAGACTTGAGCAGCTGATTCAGAAACTGTAAAGGTGAAATGAGAAAATAGAAAAACCTAACTGATTCACCCTCCTGTGACTCATGAGATCGCCGTGGTAAATCACGGTTCTGTTCAAATACTGATTAACAAATTGCCAGACCTATATGTTTGTCCAAGTTAATGAATCAGTTAATTTTGTTTACACCAAACAAGTAATTAGTGTGGTGCTATAGAGAAATTATCGGTTCCGAGAAATGTTTACTCATACACTAAAGAAATTTGATATAGGTGTGTATAAGATAAAGTAGTTTTTCAGTTTGAAAACAATTCCTCTTTAAATGATAAAAATAATTATCCGTAAACAGTTTATCACAAGAGAGGTTTTACTATTAATTTGATCTTTCAGAAAACAATATATTCTCTAATAACTTGCAGTTAAAAGTTTCAAAACAATTCTTCTACACTTTCTATACGATTAAATACATTTTCTAAATTTGAATTTTCGCATGTTCGCTTTTATCAAAGTTTTTAAAAAACTTATAAATTTCCAAACAAAATGTTTAGCACTCAATGTTACTTGTATCTTATCTTTAACTTCGTATATTAAGATGAAAATATATATATACGTTTACATGATACGTTTTTAAACATATTTATATTTATCATATTTATCAATTGTAAAGGCAAACAGTTCGTGTTTACTAGTTGTAAATTGTGTCATTATTTATAGGCATAACGTCATGAAAAATATAGTACTGTGCGTTTAATTCGTTATAAAAGAATTCGTCTGGTACTCAAGTTGCGAAGGTAACAATTTTGAAATTGTATTCAGAAATTAATAAAATCTTTATTATATTGATGTCTCCAGACCGCATAAATGAAGTTTGAACTTTCTTGTGCCTTACTTGAGCACAAACTCGAGTTTGCAAGTTCATATTGGATAAATTTATTTTTTGAATTGATGAATCTTTTAGATTCAAAGAGCTATAAATCAAAGTTTCACTAATTTATTTCGCGCGTCCGAGTATGCCGCCCGAAACGTTTCTCACAGTAGTCCGAAAGAATCAAACGTCCCTATTATTTCACCCACTCCAGACAGGCGGCGCTCAAAGAAGAATAAAATAAAAAGCGATAGGGAAAAAGGAAAGCAAATGAATTAAAACAACATAATCATTTACGATTTAAGACAGCGAAAGAGCGGGGCTCCCCTCAACAAACGCAACTTTCTTTCAAGTCCGTGTGTACCTGTTCCCGATTCTCAAGTGGATGAATTATATCCCGGGGGAGCCGAGGGGAGTTTTGAACACAGAGGTTATTTCTAATGAAGATGTGCTCGAGTTTTATTTTTGATACATCTGAGGTGATAAATTTCACCTGCTCTATTTCTACTGTCCCCATTTTATTAACTGAGCCATAAAGTTTTAAAACCCAAGATAAATCTAATTAAATTTACATTATTATGTTTCTTAACTCTTTCTTTGTTAAAAAAAATGATTTCTATAAAAATAAAAAATTCAACGAAAAAACGGAGATAGGTGTTGGACAAGTTGCGAATTTAAATAAATAAAATAAATAGGAAATTGCAAATAAAAACGAAAGGAAAAGAAGCTTACTTAAGGCCGCGAGCCGCCTGGCCGAGGTGGTGGAGGTCGGGACCTGCTTACTCCTCATGTCCGCAAGCCAACCGGCCGCCAAGCATTCGTACCAACCGCCAACTCCCATAAGCGAGCTCTGCACTTTCATCTAGCACCTCGTTCACGTCACTACCGAGAGATACGACGCACTCGCGAACGGCCAGCGTGCGCTGACGGCACAGTCCCAGCACGCGGCGTTACTCACATCGGCAGGCGCCCCATACGTTGGCCAGGCTCCACAGGCGGTACGAGTAGCTGTCACCATAGCACCCGAACATCTCATCGGTTCTCGCGACCATGGCCCGCTCGCGCGGACTACGTGTTGTGTGCGGCGCGGCGCGCGGCGGAATGAAGCCGGCCCGGCCCGCCTTCGCCCCGCCCTGCGCTGCGCCCCCCGCGCGAGCCCCCACCTCTACTTAATTAGTGGCGACCGCCGCCAGCCGCCGACTGCCGACCGCTCGGCCGACCCTCACCATCGCCGACTCACCATCATGTTCACGGCGGGTCCGTCTTCTTGGACAATAACGTTACTGATGCACCTCGCCGTTGTTTATTTACACACTACGCTCCACCTTCCCGCCGATCTACCTGTCTCTATCTAGCGTCTTGCTGTGCGATAATGAAACTCGCGATGAATACCTACTTACGATAGTATAACGGGAAGCGATAATTTTTATTTGTCTCGCTGTTAGTGTTACATTTTAATTTGACATTCCCAGACTTAATTATTTCTATTCATTTCATTGTCAAGTATTAAAATGATATCTGTAAAATTATATCTCACACATACGTCACTTTTGAAACATATGTCTAAGTTCTCAACCCAGATATTTATTTTAAATTGCATCAGTAGATTGCGCCCGTTAGTTCTGCTTTTTAACACTAGATGCCGCTATGAGTCACATCGATACGAAAGCTTCTCTAGGTTGTAGAATATATTTTTTTTATAAGAAGACGATAATATAAAATAAACAAAAGTTAATGTATTTTTCGATTTTAGTAATTATTACAAATATTTTTAAATATGTCTATCTAACCTATCATGATAAAAACTTGTTAATTTAGCTTGTAATCACAGAATGACCTTTTTAATATCAGTACCTTCGGTAAGTAGGTATTATAATCAAAATTACTGTTTACATGCTGCATGGCCTCCATAGTGGCGAACTATTGGTAAGAGAATGTTCATGTCTATATTTATTGTTCTGCTAACGGTGCTTTATTAAAAATAGTAATGAATAACTGTTTACGTTTTGTTAATATATTACACGAATTAATTTTTACATTTGAAGGAAATGTGGTCATTTTAAAGAGTTTTATTTTAAATAAATAAAGTTTGGTGGTGTACATGAATAATGATGATCTAATTCCACGATTCGATAACTATCGGTAGGGGCTCGTGAATATCCAGAAATACTTTTATATATACTGGTTTTCACCTTATCGTATTCAATATAATACCTATGCGGTGGCGGCCAGGAAATCTACCACCCCATCCCGTGGGTGTCGCAAGAGTCGACAGAGGGAAAATTAAAACCAGGAGATGGGCAGCAGCATCTTCGAACATCTGAATAAATAAACTGCGATTGCCAACCCGCCTGCCAAGCGTGGCAACTATGGCGAAATCCCCACAAAATGAGAGCTGCAAACTTTTGTGACAATCTATGGGGGAGGCCTATGTTCAGCAGTGGACTAGTGATAGGCTGATGTGATTCAGAAAATGATCATTCTACAGTATTTCAAACAATAAAAATTAACAAAAGCACATTTGAAAGCGTGACAATTCTTAGACGTGGCATTATCTCGTGCGACGCACGTGTAGCCCACGTGTGCCACAAGGTGCTATTGTCATTTTGAGAGCGTTACATAACTTAATTTATTACAGATTAGACACGGTAATACGTTTGCAGTCTTATTACAACCATATAGAGTGTGATTTAAAAGAGACACTTTTATTTGAAGGTAAATGATTATTTATGACGGGTCTCTACCGTCTGTAATTGTCTTTGTCTCGACAATCGAAAAGTCAAACACGAAATGAAAAAAAATACTCCTCACATAATTATTTTACTTTTTAAATGTACAAGCTTTAATACAACGTAGAGCACCGTTTCTGTATTTTTACGTCCACATCAATAGACCACTGCTGGACATAAGTTTCTCTCAAGTTGTGCGGCACGCTTGGCAAGCAGATTGGCGATCTCAGTACCAAACACAGCATCTCTGACGCTTCGGGCTTTTCTGTCAGCATCTGTTGGAGGGACCGACATTTCTGGTATTTTCCAAAGTCGACATCGACAACACGCACGAGATGAAATACGTTTTTTTTGGTTTGTTACGATGGTACACAGTAGGATTTCTCCGGTATCGTGGGTACGTTTCACAGACATATATTTCACATGCACAACACAACCAGACCCGAAAACCAACAATTTGTGTCCACGAATGTTGGCTCCGGCTGGGATTCGAACCCGGAACCCGCAGCGTAGAAGTCAGGTAAGCAAACCACTAGGCCACGCGGTCGTCGCCGGTTCCCAGCAATGTACACCACATAGCACGAATTCTCAATTATATAGAATAAGGTAAAAAAATATCACAAAATCGTTTCAGTAAATTGTGGATTGGGGAAAACATAGTAGGTATTAATTAGTCCTTCGTTATATGTTATAGGTAAATTTGTCCTGCGCGGCGCTGCGATAACAGGTGCATGAGCTCATTGTTTTGCACCGCGGTTTGTGCAGACAGACAGGTACACAATTGTTTTGCGGAGAACTGCGGTTAACGAGTTTTTAATAGAACCGTTTTATAACTACACAACCAACCGACATTAATTATTTCAGTCATATTTATTCACGGGTAGCTGTGTGTTCAACGTGAAATTACTGTAACGGTACTATAGGTGGTAGGATTCCTATGCAGGAATCCGTCTAGGTAGGCACCACCCCAGAGCCAGTTATTCTGCCGTAAAGCAGTAGTGAAAGAAAGAAAGAGATATTTATTTGAAGCAATCACAAAAAAATGCAGGTCACATTTTTCCAATTAATGAACATACAAAACAACATTAATAATAAAAAAAAGGAACAACAATTTGGCCAGTGCCATAAAACTTAAATTGAAGGAAAATAAAAAAAATATAATAAAAAAACAAAAAAAAAAACGTGGAAAAATTATATATCCACCTGTACATAGATAACGTCAAACCTTTACTTTGGGCGGTTCATTGAGTCTAAGGCTAAAGCAGCTGCAAGGAAATTGGGAGTTCTTGCAAAAGTGCGGCGTTACTTTACTCCGGGACAGCTTCTGACCCTATATAAAGCTCAGGTCCGGTCGGCTGTAGAGTACTGCTGCCACATATTTTATATGCCATCTATATATATAGTTGGAGCTCCTAAATATCAACTTGCAGCCTTGGACTCGGTGGAGGGACGGGCCAAGCGGCTAATCGGTGATCCTGACTTGGTTACTACCAATTTGTCCAGTCTTTAACACAGACGTCGGGTGGCCAGTCTCTCGGTGTTCTACGGGTTACATTTTGGAGAGTGTGCGAAGGAATTACATGAGTTAATTCCCCCTTCCCCTTTCCATCATCGGACAACAAGACGCACGGCGGGTTTCCATCCTTTTGTTGTGGATATACCCTGCATTCGGACGAAGCGTTTTGCTTCGTCGTTCATAATGCGTACAGTCTTTCCGTCCGATTACAATGTGAGTGTCTTCAAGAGAAGAGTGAATAGGCTTTTTCTAAGCTAGTGTGCCTACCAACAAAAACTACATCGCCACTTACCATCAGGTGGGATTGTAGTTAAACGCTAGCATATAATGTTAAAAAAAAACATAGTGAAATGCTTCAAAAAGGAATGCCACTCAGGATATGATAGGATGTATTAACCCAACACAACTTCGCCCTGGTTCTCAGTGGCATCCTATATAGTGTGCAAACAGTACTGTGTTTCGGTTTGAAGGGCACTGTGAGCTAGCGTAATCACTGGGCATTTGAGACTTAAGAACTGATGTTTCAGGGTGACGGGCGCAGTGCTGTGTCACACAGATATGTTCTGGGTGTCACATTTGTTATAGGCAGACGTTGCACTTACCATCAGGCGAACGTTGTGCTCGTTCCGTCACTTTTATCAAATAAAAAAAAACTCGTAATACAAGTTCGTATTTCAGTCGAAATGAACTTGTTTAAATATCATTATCGTAATTTTACTGGTTATAGGATTCTTACACAGGAATCCATCTAGGTAGGTACCACCACAGTGCCAAGGGGCCTACTACGAACATCGAAGTGCGCAGTTTCGGATCGATTCGTAGCAACGGCCAAATTACTTCGGGTGACGACCTTCATTCGGATGCATCGAAGACAAGAGAAAGAATGTTTAGTGTAGGGTGATATCGTGGTACTGAGATCCGTCAGTCAAAACTTCGTATTTTATTTTCGTAGTAAGCCCCCCGTTATTCTGCCGTGAAGTTGTAGTGTGCAAACATGTTTCGGTCTGAAGGGCACTGAGAGCTATTGTGAACACTGGGCATATGGAACTTAATAACCGATGTCTTTGGATTACGGGCGCAGTGTGGTCCCACACAGAAATGTTCTCGGATGTCACAGCATTTGTTAGTTGTAAGTTTAGTTCGTCTCGGTCCATAAAAAAACGTAAGATTCGCGAAAGACACAGACTTAACACGAAATTGTAGGGGTCGCCGTTGACGAGTTATACCACGCGAGGTTTGCCAGATTTACTATGCAATACGAAAACCTATTTCTTCTCAGTAACCTATTCGGTTTTAAGCGCTACATTGTTTGCTCATTGTCATATCGCCTTACTAATCCTTTAATTTTTTTAATTATTTCTTTTATAAAATCGACACTCCACAGTAGGATTTCTCCTGTGTCGTGGGTACGTTTCACAGACATAACATCCCACATGCACAAACCACCCAGACTCGGAATAACTATCTTTAGGCCATACAAATATTTGTCCCGCGCGGTAATCGAAACCGCGATCCGCGGCGTAGAAGTCAAGGGCTTAGCCACTGCGCCAACCGAGCCGTTTTAATTGTTGCTTTAACACTACCTCGGGCCCCTATTTTAGATCCTATCTTGTAGAGGTTGCTGATGACTGAGTGTTGCTATAAGCAAATGAACTGTCGTTCTTTCTTTTCTTTTGTTGTCGTTGAAGGTTCTGCAGATTATTACTGGCTGCACACAATTTTTTTATTTATTTATTGGGTACACAAACAGATTACAATAAAAAAATGTGTACCACTACTGAGTACAGGCCTCCTCTCATGTCTGAGAGGGTTTTGGAGCTAGGAAGAATCCGAAACGCTGCTCCAATGCGGGTTGGCGGACTTCACATGTCTTCGAAATATTTTATATTCCTCAGACATGCAGGTTTCCTCACGATGTTTTCCTTCACCGCCGAGCACGTGGTAAATCAGCACTTAAAATTGCAATTAATTTTAATGGTGCCGGCACCGGGAATCGAACCCAGGTCACTCGCGTACTATGTAATTTAAAGCAAGCGCCTAGCCCCTGAGCTACCCCGGGCCGTCTTTGGATTACGGTTGTGAGTAAATAAAATATTAATATAGGTTATACAAAGTACTTTTACTCTACTTTTACTAGTTGCCTAGGTTTAGTTCATCATTATCCTCATCATTTCAGCCAATCACTGCTGAGCACATCCTTCCTCATAGATTGCCACAAAAGTTTGTAGCTCACATTTTAGGGGTTTTTGCCATAGTTGCCACGCTTGGCAGGCGGGTTGGCAACCTGCTGGTAGATTCTTTTAAGCTGCCACCACATGGTAAAGGGGTTTAGTTACGCCAACAGTATTGCTCCGTAGCGTTATTCGCAATCACTGACGAAATACGCTCAAACAATATAAAATAACGTTTCAATTTTGACTTATGATTTGTAGGAACATGGCGTTGCTGTCGACGCTTATTTATAGTACATACACACATACATAAGATCACGACTGTATCCCATAAGCGGTAGCCAGAGACTGGGCACTCACTGCAAAAACAGATAACTGCCACAATCAAAAACAATATAATGCACTTGGTGTGATAGGTGGTGAGCCTAGAGTTATTTATAGTGCGCGACTTAATTAGATAATTTGTGGGGAACGTGGTCTGTAGGTGTTTACTTAGAGGTATTAATGGTCTTATTCATAAAACAATACTTTTTTTTTGTTTTTTATTGTATAACGACGAAACGAGCAAAACGTTCACCTGATGGTAAGTGCAACATCTGCCCATAACAAACGCAGTGTCACGCAGAACATTTCTGTGTGACACCACACTGCGCCCATCATCACCCTGAGACATCAGTTCTTAAGTCTAATATGCCCAGTGATTACGCTAGCTCTCAGTGCCCTTCAAACCTAAACACAGTAATGTTTGCACATTACTTGCTTCACAGCAGAATAACTGACCCTGGGGTGGTACCTATCTAGACGGATTCTTGCATAGGAATCCTACCACTAGTAACCAGTCCTTATGATAGATTTATAACACTGAATAATTATAAAGCTATGAGACCTACTAAGCGTATTATAAAATTGCGCTATGGAATACTTCAAAATAGTTATGTTCGTCCTAATCAAATTTCATGTCTACATAAAGTCAAAGTCGAAAATTTCTTTATTCAATTTAGGCTTGTTTAAAGCTTTTACTATGAACGTCAAAATCTACACCGGTTCAAAAAATTACCTTCTCGGAGAAGAACCGGTAAGAAAGTCTGGGGTCTTTATTTCTTTATTTATAAATTACAAAAAATTATGCAGGCGGCACAGGACCATATTCTTATTATATACGTAGTATTATAAATGCGAAAGTAACTCTTTTTGTTCGTCTGTCTGTTTGTTACTTTTTTACGGTTCAACCGCTGAACCGACCATAGGATGCAGGATACTTTTTATCCAGAAAAACAGTGTTAATAATAGTAATAGTTCCCACTGGATATTTAAAAAAACCTTCATCAACGCGGACGAAGTCGCGGGCATCAGCTTGTATTTTATAAAATGCTAGAGATCTCATACAACTTTACAAGGGTAGGTTCTCATAAATAATGGGCCCACCTCGGTGCACGTGTGTCGCCCGCCCGAGGACTCCCCGTGTGGTCGTAACCTATACCTCGTCGCTTCAAAGCTGTTCTCTTTATGTTGTGACTAACTAATAAAACTTTAACCTTAAGCTTGATTGGCGTAGGGGATGAGAAATTGATCTTTATGCTACGGGTACTAGGTTAGATTCCCGCACGGAAATAGTATTAATATTTATTTCCGTAAAACATAGTATTAAAGATGTTACAGACAATATATACCATGCAATATTTAAGTGCATGAACATTTTATATCTATAAGCTCCTTAGTGCTATAAAATTATATTTAGTCAGCTATTTATATTGTTTTAATTTAAAGAATCTATATCATAACATTTTGAAGTCAGTTGGTATGTTGTTTTATAAACGCACACACATATTTTAGCAGCTTTTTGTTATTGGAGATGGTGACGAAATGAGCAAAACGTTCACCTGATGATAAGTACAAAAAAGTCTTGTCATAACAAATGCTGTATCACCAAGAAACATTCGTGTGAACATCCCCCCACCACTGCCCGCCCCCCCCCCCCCCCGTTCACTCTGAGGACCGACGGTTTAAGTCTGACATGCCCAGTGATTACACTTGCTCTCAGTGCCCTTCGAACGAAACACAGTGATGTTTGCACATTCCTTCTTCACAGAATAACTAGTGCTTTGATACCCTACTTAGACGGATTCCTGCATAGGAATCGCATAGCGCGACAGCATCTGTTCTGGGTGACACAGATTTTGTTATGGGCAGTCGCGCTTACCACCAGGTGAACGTTTTGATCGTTTTGTCATCCAATTAAAAAAAATGTGAAAAGTTAGACCTATACTACCGAGACGGATTCCTGCATAAGATACTACCGCCAGTAGATTTTTACACATTTTTTTAGACATTAGTTTTAATGTTTACGTAAATACATATAAAACTGCTTTACTTAAAAAATAAACAATCTCAAGTCAGAGCGTTTCCCACGACGTTATAAATAACAGTTTCGGATCTTGAACATCTGGTGTAGGTACAGGTAAGTGAGTAGTTACGCTTTCCATAGTAGTTGTTTGTTTTTGTTTGACTTCATTGATGAGATTACCTTTTACCTGGAATGGAGAATATATTTACCTGGTCGGTAGAAGGTACCGTAAGTTAGATGTTTATTAATAGATTCTTCCGTTCTATATTTAACATTTCTTTATTCAAATGGCACATCTGTAGGTCAAAGTTTTCAAAGATTACATATTGTATAATGGTCTTATTCATAAAAAGGCTATTAAAGTTTTATATACTTGTTATAATGAGATTACTTTTTAATTTACAGAATGATATATCTATACAGATAAATAAAATTTAAGTGTATGTTTGTAATAACAAACCGCTTCTTACTCAATGCTTATGAAAGTATAAACGGTACTTATAAGAAAAAAACTATTTATAAAATTTTTGCCTGTCTGTCTGTTTGTTCCGAATGATCTCAGAAACGGTAGGACCTTTTTTCACTGGTCTTTCACTGACAGATCGAATCTTTGTATATAATCGTTAGTGTATCTGTCAGTTATCGTGTATATCGTGTGCCGTGTGGTAGCGGCTTAAGAGAATCTACCACCCCATCTCATCCCGTGGGTGTTGTAAAAGTCGACGGAGGAGAAAATTAAAACCAGAAGATGGGCAGCAGCATCTTCCTGCAACACCAGAATAAATAAACTGCGGTTGCCTACCCGCCTGCCATGGGTGCAACTATGGCAAAATTCCCCCTAAAATGAGAGCTACAAACTTTTGTCGCAATCTATGGGGGAGGCCTATGTTCAGCAGTGGACTAGTGATAGACTGAAATGATGATGATGATAATATTTGTTTTGTCCAGATTTCTTTTTATAAGAGAGAGTAACGAGACGTCCAAAACGTTCACCTGGTGGTAAGAGTAACATCTCCCCATAACAAATGCTTTACACACACAGCACATTTCTGTTTGGCATCAAACCGCACCCGTGATTCTGAGACCTCAGTTGTCTCATATGCCCAGTGATTACGCTAGCTCTCAGTGCCCTTCTGACCAAAGCACGGTAATGTGTGCACACTACTTTGGGTTATTATAATATTAAAGAATACGTGGATGATGATAACCCCTGGGAATGAGGTGATCGCCGCAAAGCTATTTCTACATCTTTATAATACTGCTGTTACTGTACATTATTTTAAAAATGACCTTCAATAAGTATTATGTAAATAATCTATGTTGAATAAAAAGGTATTCTATTCTATTGACTACTGCTTTACAGAAGAATCACTGGTCCTGCGGTGGTACCTACCCAGACGGATTCCTACGTGGGTTACATATTGTTCGATTGTATTAATCTATAGATAATTAATGTTCCTGAATAATTTTCGTATGCCGATACTTTTGACACTGTACATTAATATTTATTAAGCAATTTTTTTTTTACAAATTTAATAGGTTTAGCCGTTATACCAATTCTGTGGTCTCACAGTTGTGTAACTTAAGTGAACGCATTGTAACCGTGTAGCCTAGGGGTCAGAATGCTAACGTAACGTAACCCTGCGTAACGGGTCGTGAGCTCGAATCTCAGACGGAGCCAACGATTGTAAAAAAAGTAAAGTTGCAGGCCAATAAATGTCCTACTGATGAGTATAGGCCTCTTATTTCTGAGAAGATTTTGGAGCAGAGAAGTGTCCGTCACGCTGCTCCAATGTGGGTTGGCGGACTTCACATGTCTTGGAAATATTTTTATTCCTCGGACATGCAGGTTTCCTCACGATGTTTTCCTTCGTCGCTGAGAACGTGGTATATCAACATTTAAAATAAAAATTTCAGAGGTGCAGGCACCGGGATTCGAACTCAGGTCACTCGTGTTCTATTAAACTGAAGGCGCTCGGATCTGGTTGTGTCATAATGATGTTACGTCGAGCCCGGGTAGGTTAGGACCAGTGACTGCCTCTGTTTCCGCTTACTGGTGCCACTATAATATCTCATACAATCACGCCTTTTTCCTATATAAAGGGCAGGCAGAGGCCACACACGTAGCCCACATTTCTATCCCCGCGGGGAACAGACGTGACGGGTGACGAACTACGTCACCGCCATTTTGGTACGAGTCGTTCCCACGAGCAGTATAGTGACAGCATCGCATATTATGGTGTTATTCTGCACGAATGAAGTACGTCCGTACAATACCTTAGTCGCCTCTTACGACACTGTAGGAAAGAGGTAGATGCTCTGCGAGAAACCTCTCGGCTATTATATCTCCTGCGCAGTTAATCGACAGTATTCGTCAGTGTTCGCAGGCAAAAAAACATTTTTTTTTATTGGATAAAGTGATGAAACGAGCAAAACGTTCACCTGATGGTAAGTGCAACGTCTGCCCATAACAAATGCTGTGTCACCCAGAAAATTTCTGTGCTGACACGACACTGTGCCCAACACGCTGAGACATAAGTTCTTAAGTCTCATATGCCCAGTGACTACGCTGGCTCACAGTGCCCTTCAAACCGAAACACAGTAATGTTTGCACACTACTGCTTCACGGCAGAATAACTGGCCCTGGGGTGGTACCTACCTAGACGGATTCCTGCATAGGAATCCTACCACCAGTAAAAAACTACATTGTACTTATTAAAGTAATTATTTTACAAAGTAACTATTGATATAAAAAAGGTGACGGAAGTAAATCTTATTGTTTGAATTTAAGTAATACTACAATGCGGTTAAATAGTAACGTTTTATTAACGACCCACATCTCGTGTTAGATGCATTGTTATGTGTTAGACTCATTCATCGATATCGATACAATGCAGCTTTCAATCGATAGAATACGAAAGCGCACAAGGTATGTTTACCCGCATATGCATGTACCACCTAATATTACTACGGCCTTTATTACATTACATTGTGTAACGGATTTTCGAATCTGTGAGAATTTAAATGTAATTTTACAAGCCATGTACCGCGAATACGTTAGAGCTCTCTTATCGTTACAAAATTTTCCTTCAAATAACTTTTTTTTTTATGGAATTATTGGGAATTATGGGAAGTGATGAAACGAGCAAAACGTTCACCTGATGGTAAGTGCAACGTCTGCCATAACAATGCTGTGTCACACAAATGTTCTGTGTGATACCTCACTGTGCCCATCACCCTGAGACATCAGTTCTTAAGTCTCATATGCCCTGTGATTACGCTAGCTCACAGTGCCCTTCAAACCGAAACACAGTAATGTTTGCACACCTACTGCTTCACGGCAGAATATCTGGCCCTGGGTTGGTACCTACCTAGACGGATTCCTGCACAGGAATCCTACCACCAGTAAAAACTACTACTAACTCACTTTAAAACTTTTTTATTTTTATGGAAGAGAGTGACGAGTGAGTTTTTTTTTAGGACTGATAAGATAAGATTTATTATTCATTTATTGTCTAAACTGTGTACAATTGATGTTACAAATGAATAAGACTTGGTAACAACAGTTTGTCCATTTCGGACGTACAATAACAAATAGTAGATTATAAAATATTAACAATTACTTTAGTATAATATCATGGAGTTCTGGAAAAATATTCTTGCAGGTTATAGAAGCATTTACTCATCAACCATTCCTAAAGTATTTATTAAACTGAACTCCATCTAGTAATTTCACAAATTCAGGCAATTGATTATAATATTTTAATTCCAGTGATGTAACTGCTTTTCTTAAATATATAACTGGAATAGAACACAGTACATACGTCATTTCGTAAATTTTTAATTGTTTCACTTTTCTTATGATAATGTGAATGCTGTTTCTTGACAAATAAACATATTTCTAGTATATATATATATATATATACACGTCAGGGTTAAAAATTTGTTATCTCTGAATACAGTATTTCGGGAATCGTTATAATTTATGTTGTATATAATTCTTAATTATATATGTTGTATATAATTCAATCGTATGTCAAATGTGGATAAACATAACCATAGTAAGTCTTTTTTTGCCCTATCTACAGAAATCAAATTTCTCATAATTGATATAGCGTAACATCCACTCGAAACTTTATTATTAATTTTATCTATATGTGACTTCCAGTTTAGATACTCGTAGCTACGAGTATCAATGGTCTGATGGTCGCTGTTAGCCCGAAGGCTTTCACAGCATCCGGATTGAAAGGTGGCAGAGCGCTGAGGGCGCTTAGCCGAAGCCTTTATTTATGGATGACTGACGCAAGGGCCCCCGAGACCTCGGCTTGGACCGTCATCCTGTTCGCGAGAGTAACGGCCTCGAGGGTGCCCAAAGGGGCCGGCCTTGGCTCGGCCAGTTTCTTTTTTTATAGAAGAGGGGGCAAACGCGAACCTGATGGTTAGTGCAACGTTTGCCCATAAGAAATGCTGTGTCACCTCGCATATTTCTGTTCGACACCACACAGGGTGACATTCTTAAGTCTCCTATGTTTGCACACTATTGCTTGACAGCAAAATAACTGACACTGCGGTGGTGCCAACTTTGGTGGACTCCTGCATTGGAATCATACCACCAGTAACATTTCTGTTACACCAGTAACATCCGTACGCATAAATAAGATGAACCGTATACCACCATGTAAATAATTTATTAAACATTAATTCTGACCAAATTTTAAGTCGATTCATGGTTAAATTTCTTCATCATCATCATTTCAGCCCATCACTTGTCCACCGCTGAACATAGGCCTCCCCCATAGATTGCCTCAAAAGTTTGTAGCTGCACATTTCTGGTGGGATTTTGCCTTAGTTCCTACGCTTGGTAGACGGATAGGCAACCGCAGTTTATTTCTCGCCTCTATAAGACTTGCATAAGACCCGTAATGGACTATGCTTGCGTCGCTTTCGCTCACGCGACGGGCAATCAATTAAAGAAGTTACAGAGCGTTCAAAATCGATTCTTGCGAACTGCCACCGGAGCCGGTTGGTATCAACGCAATGCCGATCTTCACAGCGACTGTGAAATGCCCTTAATCTCTGAACACTTCAGAGAATTATCACGGCGGTTTTTCGAAAAAGCCGCGGTTCATTCAAACCCGCTGATGGTTAAAGCAGTGAGCAGAGACGACTCAGCTCTTCCTGACCACGATACCGTCAGTCACGATCCAGGCCACAATGTATACACAATCAATAGCTTTAATATAACACGCACCACGACCCGCGACCGCCGTAGAGAGCACCGCGCAATAGTCAATGATCAAACCGCGTAAACACGATTAACCCGTGTTCCAGGGCGGTTCTCACCGCCCAGAGTTACCGACACACAAGTCAACAGTCCGAATGGACGCCCGCAGCCTCCCTCGGACGGTCATTAGGTGACTTAAAATATTTAAGATTTTCGAAATCGCGAAAGCACGCAGCTAACGCGACACAGTCCGAATTTCGAGGTTTTTGTAGGAGTTTTTATTTATTTATTTATGTTTGGGTCAAACCAAACGGGGCCCGCGTACCAGACGCGGGCCCCTGGCCTGCGAGCACAGTATCCGATGAAGCTGTAAAAGCCGAGAAGACTAACAGCAATTACATCACCGAAAATATATATAGTTTATTTCTTCAGATGTTCCAGGAAGATGCTGTTGCCCATATCTTGGTTTCCATTTCCCCTCTGTCGACTTTTACGACACCCACGAGATGAAATGGGATGGTAGATTTTTTTAAGCATAACTTATTTAATAAGTTGAAATCAGTACTCATAAATAAGATGAATCATATATCGTCATGTAGATAATTTATTAATAATGATGCTGACCTAGTTTTAAGTCGATTCATGCTTAAATCGATTCATGCTTAAATTTATCTAAAAATGAATAATATCAGCTACATGCCAGTGAAAGTCCCGACAAAATCGGTCCAGCCGTTTCTGAGATTAGCCGGAATAAACGCACAGACAGATAGACAGACAGACAAAAATTTTAAAAATAGTTTTTTTCTTATAAGTACCGTATATACTTTCATAAGCATTAAGTAAAATGCAGTTATTTTGTTATTGCAAACGGACACTTCAATTTTATTTATTTGTATAGATAGTTAATACAATCCGGCGTTATTTTGGTGAAATCCATCACAGTAAAGTAGTAAAGTGAATATCATTAGATAATGCTACAGTAATCACGCTATAAAAAGTATGAAACAGGAAAATATTCTCTTCTGGAATTGTTATATACAAACTATTCAATATGTATCGTCTATTTCATAAGCAACTAAAACTTAATGTATTTTAATGTATTTCATACATAGCCATAGTAATGTTCAGAGGATAGCTGTGGTCGCATGCCACTACCCTAACAAAGCTATACATTCTAACAGTAGTACATAATCTTTATGGCAAAATGGTATATGTATTTATAACAGCGAAGAATAAATACTTAATAATATTTATTTGTAAACAGGTTCATTATAGAATATCATATATAGAAGCCAAATAAATGTAATCAATTAATAAATTCAACATTTAACGTTTACAAAAATAAAGAGTGACATGCTCAGTGCTCCAATGGTGAGTAGGTATTTAACTTAACAAATGGGCCTAGTTTCTATACTACTTTATATTTACCGTGGTATTGCTTCGTTGCGAGGTGAGACACGTCATCGCCTAGTGGTGGTTGTAGTGGCTGGTGCACGCTATTATAATCCATCATCATCATCATTTCAGCCTATCACTAGTCCACTGCTAAACATAGGCCTCCCCTATAGATTGCCAGAAAAGTTTGTGGCTCTAATTTTGAGGGGATTTCGCCATAGTTGCCACGCTTGGCAGGCGGCTTGGCAACCGCAGTTTATTTATTTAGATGTTCCAGGAAGATACTGCTGCCCATCTCCAGGTTTTTAATTTCCCTCTGACGACTTTTTACCACACCCACGGGATGAGATCGGGTGGTAGATTCTCTTAAGCCGCTACCACACGATAATCATACCGTCATAATCCATACTATATACTATCCATATTCACTTCCTATATTTCTATTATAGGCCGTTTCCGTATATAATAATTTAAAAATATAATGTAACGCGTCACAATCTTTACAGATCGGAAACGGAGTTGCTTGCGTTGTCTAAAAAAACAACACGTCACTCATTCCTATCGTCGAGGGCATCCATTTAAAACTATCGGTTCGCCGAGATAAACAATTCTAGAGAGTAAAAACTTTGTAATCAGCTTACGGGCCCGCGTGGGTTATCTCAAATCGTCAGTGACCCTGATGGGATGCGATCCGCCGGGACATGCAACCCTTCCATAAAAAATTAAAAATCCAGTATCCACTTCGTTCGTCATTACTTTAAGACCTTTCATTTTTTAGGGTTTTTTTCTGATTGTTTTACATAGTACTAGCTGTGCCCTGCGGTTTCACCCGCGTGAAAAAGCCGACCCCGATCGATGATATACATATATACTTATTTAAATCGGATTTTGGGGTTTTAATGTTTTCGCGGAAACCTAATTATTTTTCTAAAATTAAAGTAGCTTAAGTTACCCGCTATAATATTAGCTACCTGTCAGTGAAAGTCCCGTCAAAATCGGTTGAGCCGTTTTGGAGAATAGCCGGAACAAACAGACTGACAGACAAAAATTTTAAAAATTGTTTTATTTTTTATATAAATATAAGTACCGTATATACTTTCATAAGCATTGAGTAAAAAGCTGTTATTTTGTTATAACAAACATAGTTTTGCCATAGTTGCCACGCTTGGCAGGCGGGTTAATAAACGCATTTTATTTATTCACATGTTTCACGAAGATGCTGCTGCCCATCTCCTGGTTTTAATTTTCACTCTGTCGACTTTAACGACACCCACGGAATGAGATGGGGTGTTAGATTCTCTTAAGCCGCCACCACACGGGGTTCGGTATAAGTCATTGAAAGAGATTAGTTTATACAAATAAATAAAAGTTCTTAAGTCTCATATGCCCAGTGATTACGCTAGCTCTCAGAGACCTTCAGATCGAAATACAGTAATGTTTTCACACTACTTCACAACTTCACAGCAGAATAACTGGCTCTGGGGTGGTACCTACCTACCTCGATCCTGCATAGAAATCCTACTACCAGTAATTCAGATCTACCAACTCTTTTGAAGAGCTATCTGTTCAAAAGAGAGGTTCATTTTTTTATTGTAGAAATTGACGAAACGAGCAACACGTTCACCTGATGGTAAGTGCAACGTCCGCCCACAACAAATGCTGTGTCACCCAGAATATTTCTGTGTGACACCACACTGCGCCCGTCACCCTGAGACATCAGTTCTTAAGTCTCAAATGCCCAGTGATTACGCCAGCTAACAGTGCCCTTCAAACCGAAACACAGTAATGCTTGCACACTAATGCTTCACGGCAGAATAACTGGCCCTGGCGTGGTACCTACCTAGACGTATTCTCGAATCCTACCACCAGTAAAATCATAAATCAACGTATCTCACTTCTGTACGGCGATAATCTTTGTCCCGGTGTCGCGCCGGCCATATGGCGGCCATCCGCGCCTCGCACCGTCCTCAGTCACGTTTGGGACCTGCGAACAAACGCTAATTGTTCAAGCTATTGCCCGCTTTGTCATAGCCAATTGCAACTCTTACCTTAAGTCCTTGCCGACCTTATTGTGAACAGCGTAAAGGCTATTTCCATATTTGAGTAGCAGGCGATAACAGGCTGGTGCCAGATGGTCTACAGGATGCATTTTGTTGTGTTAGAAGTGTCAAAGTTGCCATTATATTAGGCTTGTGCCATACCGATAATGAGAGGATGCGAATGCCGTAAATCTTTTGTTTATTTTATAAAAAAAAAACAACGAACAATGAGCTTAATTCGTTTTATACATCTGTTGTAAAGTTGGAACTTGAATGTGGTTATTGTTGACTCGAGGACCAAATACGACTGCAAGTAATAGAATTACGATAAGTCTTATGTTTTTTTTATAGGAGTAAGTGACGGTACGAGCAAATCGTTCACCTGATGTGAAAGCCATATTTTGCCTTAAAAAAAGTAAAAAAAAGTAAAGTAACAGCCTATAAATGTCCCACTGCTGAGCACAGGCCTCCTCTCATTTCTGAGGGTTTTTGGAGCGGGGAATAGTCCGCCACGCTGCTCCAATGCGGGTTGGCGGACTTAACATTTCCTCGAAATATTTCTATTCCTCGGATTTCCTTCGCTAAGCACGTGGTAAATCAGCACTTAAAATTTTAGAACAATTTTAGAGGTGCTGGCTCCGGGAATCGAACCCAGGTTATTCGCGTACCTACTATGAAAATTAAAGGCGAGCACCCGGCCCCTGAGCTACCACGGCTCCAATTTACTAAGACCCGCTCACAAATTATGCGTAATAGCAAATTAACTTTATTTCTTTTCTATTGTCGGTTCTATTTCGCTTGCCAAAACCCACACGCTTGGATTTTAACTTATAAATAACTTTTTAGAAGGTGGAAAAAGACCGTTTTATCTGATACTGTGATAAGAATAATTTCTTACACTACTTCATCATCATCATCATCATTTCAGCCTATTACAGTCCACTGTTGAACATAGGCCTCCCCCATAGATTGCCACAAAACACGGTCCTGAGCCACCTGCATCCATCGACTTCCCGCAAAACCGTGCCGGTCGTCGCTCCATCTAGTTGGGGGGTCGCCCTACGCTGCGTTTGCCGGTACGAGGTTGCCACTCGAGAACCTTTTTTCCCCAACGGTTGTCGGTTCTACGAGCTATATGGCCGGCCCATTGCCACTTCAGCTTGCTAATCCTAAGGGCTATGTCGGTTATTCTAGTTCTGCTGCGGATAACATCGTTGCGGATTTTATCTCGCAGAGAAACTCCGAGCATAGCCCTTTCCATAGCTCGCTGCGCGACTCTGAGCTTCCTCATGCGGCCTGCAGTGAAGGACCACGTTTCGGTTCCGTACACTACTTACTTCTACTATAAATATAAGATATTTTCAGCTTCTTGCACTTTTTAACTTATTAGTTATCAGATAAAAACAACAACAACGCAGAGTTGATGTACTGTACGTGTCGAACGGATTTGAACCCATGCCAATCTCCGCTCGCGGCCACTGCGACACACAATTGCCGTCGGTGATTACTTATCGTTACTTTTATTCGCTAATAAATTTGCGGATCACGCGATAACTGTCGCTAAGCTAATGAATGGTCGTTTAACACGGACGCGTTTTCGAAAATGCGTTCAAAATTTAAAAATGTTTTATGTTTTTTAACATTATTAAATCTATGTATACTTGTCATTATCATTTCAGCCTATCACTAGTCTACATGCTGAACATAGGCCTCCCCTATGCCCTATGCTACAAAAATATGTAGCTTTCATTTTGAGGGGTTTTGCCATAGTTGCCACGCTCGGCACGCGGTCTGGCAACCGCCGTTTAGTTATTCAGATGCTTCAGGAAGGTGTTGGTTTACATTTTCCCTCTGTCGACTTTTACAACACCCACGGGATGAGATGGGTGGTAGATTCTCTTAAGCCGCCACCACTAATAATTGAAGAGAAAACTTTGTACCCATTTTTAAGCATATTTCGCACATATTGAGATGTTACAAACACACAAATTATTGGTTTTCGGGTACGGTTCCGCGGTGTATGTGAAATAAGTGATAGGATTCCTATGCAGGAATCCGTCTAGATAGGTACCACCCAAGTGCCAGTTATTCTGCCGTGCAGCAGTAGTGTGCAAACATTAGTGTGTTTCGATCTGAAGGGCACTGAGAGCTAGTGTAGTCACTGGGCATATGAGACTTAAGAACTAATGTCCCTGGATGACGGGCGCGGTGTGGTGTCACACAGAAATGTTCTGAGTGATTCAGTATCTGTCATGAGCAAAAAAAAATATGTTTGTAAAACGCACAGTTACATAAGATTTTATTTTATTCTGTAGCGATTTTTTTTTTAAATACGAAATATTCATAAGTCGCCTAGCGAAAGCCTTATTAACTCTATGCAAAACTTTCTTCACCTATTCAATGTTTCCATCCCCCACGATCTCTATTTTCGCCGCGTCATACCGTCATAAATGTGCACTGCGTAATCAATTAACAAATAACAATAGTGGGACCCCGGTTTTTATGAGGCGAGGACCGCTCTAAACAATGGACGGGGTGTAAAGTAACTTTTGCGGTAAGCCGTCAACCGCCATGCTAGTAATGCAACAAAAATAATTGAATAATGAATGTAGTGAAGCAAATTTTAAGGACTTTATGGCGTTTTATTGGGGCTTTAAAAAACCCATGGTTACGGAAGGACTGAGATGTTCGTCATCCTGATGTTTTCTTAAAGGAGAAATTGACGAGACGGGCAAATCGTTCACCTCTCACTTACCTCATCTCACCTTTTTTTATTTGATAAGGTGACGAAACGAGCAAGACTATTCACCTGATGTAAGTGCAACGTCTGCCCATAACAATTGCTGTGTCACACAGAATATTTCTGCGTGACACCACACTGCGCCCGTTACGCTGAGACGTCAGTACTTTAGTCTCAAATGCCCGGTGATTACACAAGCTCACAGTGCCCTTCAATTTCAAAACAATTGACTTAGTTTGATTTTAATTGCTTGTTTACCAAATGATTGACGGTGGAGTGAGAAATCATGAAGAAACCTGCGTGTCATAGAAATAAAAAGAAAATCGACATGCAAAGTAAGGCTATCCACTCCGCTAAACATACAGAGCACGGTAGCTCCATACATACATACAGTCACGCCCTTTTCCCATATAAAGTGTAGGCAGAGGCCACACACGTAACCCTCTTTTCGCCCCCATGGAAAACGTGACGTGACGGGTGGCAAACCGCGTCGCCGCCATTTTGGTACGAATCAAAAAAAATCTTACTCCCCATTGCGTTCCCACGAACAGTAGTGACAGTGACACCATTGCATAGTATGGTTATTATTCTGCACGAATTTGTCCGTACAATACCTTAGTCGCCTCTTACGACACATCGGTAAGAAAGAGGTAGGTGCTTATTTTTGGATTTTTTTTTACCGGTGGTAGGATTCCTATGCAGGAATCCGTCTAGGTAGGTACCACCTCAGGATCAGTTATCCTGCCGTGAAGCAGTAGTGTGCAAACATTACTGTGTTTCGGTTTGAAGGGCATTGAGAGCTAGTGTAATCACTGGGCATATGAGACTTAAGAAACTGATGTCTCAGGGTGACGGGCGCAGTGTGGTGTCACACAGTAATTTTCTGGGTGACACAGCATTTGTTATGGGCAGACGTTACACTTACCATCAGATGAACGTTTTGCTCTTTCCGTCACTTTTATGAAATAAATAAAATTAAAAAATTAAATATTTTTGGAGAAGAATATCTATACTCTGTTACTTGTAAATAATGTTAACTGAACTGTTTCCAATAGTTTTTAACAGGATTGAATTTTAAACTTCAAAGAAAACTGTATTTTTTTTTTAATTTACGAACTTATGGAGGCAGTTTAACGATATAAGATGTTCGGCAAATGCATCGCGCATGCCGGATATCCGGCTTCAGTGGAACAACACTCAAACAATGGATTTAAATATTTATCCGTGTAAGTGCAGAGAACATTTGGCACATTATGCAATAGCCGGGAGGTCGTTTCTAGGTCTCCGAGTGGGTGCTTGAAGTTTTTATTGGCAGTTTTTCTAGAGGGCGAGGTGTAAGGCACTAGCGCGACATCCGCGCCGCTGTTTTAGCTAGGGTTGTTACTATATAGTGGTATACACACTTTATTATAAATATAATTTAAACACCAGGAACAAGCACAAATTAATAATGCCAGTTACTCGACTTCACAGTGCCAGTAACTCTTTAATGGGGCAACGTGTACGTTATTACAACAAAATCCTAGAAATCGCACAAAGTCTTTCAATCAAAAAGTTCAATTATGTTATTAAACAAAGACTTCAGTAAAGAGGGTTATTATAATTTTAAAGAATACCCTGGGAATGAGGTGATCGCTGCCAAGCTATTTCCTTCATATTTATAATACTGTAATTGTACATTATATTTAAAATGTCTTAAAGAAAAAACATTGCCCGTTGGGTTTCTCGCTGGTTCTTCGAAGGACAGAGGCAATTTATGCGAACAAGTGTAGTTTAAATAAAATTAGTGATGAAATATGATGAGCTTAGCGTAGTGGTGAAGTAATAGAATTTGCGTTCCCATGCCGATTAATGGAAGTACCGGAAAAAGTGTGAAAAGTGGCGAAGTAGCCATCTCGAAAATATCACTTGTGCTAGGATTCCGTCTCGGTAGGTACTATCGCAGGGCAAGTTATTCTGCCGTGACGCAGTCGTGTGCTTCGGTCTTGAAGGGCGCGGTGAGCTAGTGTAATCACTGGGCATATGAGACTTAAGAAGTGATGTCTCAGGGTGACGGGCGCAGTGTGGTTTCATAAAGGATTGTTCTGGGTGACACAGCATTTGTTATGAGCAGACGTTGCACTTACAATCAAGAGAACGTTTTGGTCGTCTAGTTACTATCTCTCATAAAAAATTTGTAAACGTCTTAGGTTACTGTAAGTTCCAATCCGCCGACCAATTATCGGCTGTAATGGCAACGATGGGGTTATGCTAAACTCCTACTGGCCGGAATCCCTCTTCGTCCCTCTCGTCGTCATTTGTCGGGAATGCGGGAATGCTTTTTGCAACACCACCACAATCCCTACGGCAATATATAATATAAAAAGTTCTTCAAAACTACGTTATATTAACCATTTTATATCTGGCATGCGGATCTTAGCAAATTAACTTTCTTTCTCTATTAATAAAATAAAGGTTCATTATTGTAATTGTTTCAGTGTGGTATTGGCTTAAGAGAATCTACCACTCCATCTCATTCCGTCGGTGTCGTAAAAGTCGACAGAGGGAAAATTAAAACCAAAAGCAAGAGCATCTTCCTGGAACATCTGAATAAATGAACTCGTCTACCAAGCCTGGCAACTATAGCAAAATCCCCCAAAATGAGAGATACAAACTTTTTTTGCAATCTATGGGGGAGGCTAATGTACAGCAGTGGACTAGTGATAGGCTGAAGTGGTGGTAGTGGTGTTGGTGGTTTACTGGTGGTAGGATTCCTATGCAGGAATCCATCTAGGTAGGTACCACCCCAGGGCCAGTTATTCTGCCGTGAAGCAGTAATGTGCAAACATTACTGTGTTTCGGTTTGAAGGGCACTGTGAGCTAGCGTAATCACTGAATCACTGGGCATATGAGACTTAAGAACTGATGTCTCAGGGTGACGGGCGCAGTGTGGTGTCACACAGTATATTTCTGGGTGACACAGCATTTGTTATGGGCAGACGTTGCACTTACCATCAGGTGAACGTTTTGCTCGTTCCGTCACTTTTATGAAATAAAAAAAAATAAAAAAAAACACGATTCTCCGACATTCTTCTGAACCAATAACCCAGAAAGTTTACAGTGTAGGGTACGGATTGTGAAGTGTCCCCATAAAAGAGTTCATGCTGCACTGGAGCAAAATGGCTGCAAGCTTTCTGCCATCATAAAGATGACAGGAGATTTAAGCCATCGATAAATTTTACAAACTGATAATTATTTTTTATATTTTTCTAGATTTGTCAACCCTGAGCGTACATTGGCGCGACTGTATTTCCGGCGCGACGCAGCTCGGTGCAAGTTTCGTAAAACAAATGCTGCTCTGTTTTCAAACATGCCCATTACATGTTAGCCAAGCTTATCAATGATATTGGTAACCTAATGGCTGAAGTACTACATTCCATTATATGTATTATAATATATATCTATATGTTAAAGCCGCCGGGCTAACAGCGTACTACACACACAAAAAAATACTGGTCAGTCTGGTGGACCAAAGTAAACTAAATTTCGATTTTTAAATAAACTAATAATTTAGTTTATTTAAAACTTGTTTGTAAACAAAGTTTAACAAGATATGAGTTCTAGAACAAGGGAATGGATGTAACTGAATTCAATTGTTATCATAGGAAGAAAAACATTGTGAGGAAACCCACATGATAAAGAAAATAAGAAAAATTCAATAAATGTATAGTCTTAAATGAAACTAATTTTACGGATTTTATCGCGTTTAATTTGACTATTTATAACCCGACGTTTCGAGTGCTTTACAGCTCCCATGGTCACGGGAGGACTGAGGTGACAGATGTCCTGATGTCATAATTAACCCAGAGCAGAAAGAGCTATAAAATATTAAATAAAAAGCTGAAGGTACTCCGGGTTAACTATGACATCAGGACATCTGTCACCTCAGTCCTCCCGTAATAGTCAAATTATAACGCGATGAAATCAGTAAAATTAGTTTCATTTAAATGTGTAGTGTTCGCGTAAATATAAGAAATCATTAAATGTATAGTCTTCCGGTTCGCTCCGAACCTGTGTGATGCACTCTTTCTGGCCCGAAAACTCTTAAAAAATTGGCATAGTTTTATACCCCGTTCTGGGACATTTACAGGCAAGTAAGCAGTAACTTTACTTAGAATTCATGTTAGTATGAGTCATTAGTCAGTCTGGTGTAGCTGTTACTTTCTTTAGGTCTGAAAGTCATTGAGAGCTTGTCTGAGAACTGATGTCTCAGAACTGACGTCTCAGGGGTACAGGCGCACTGTGGTGTCCACATAGACATGTTCAGGGTGATACAGCATTTGTTACAGGCCAACGTCGCACTTACCATCAGGTGAACATTTTGCTCGTCTCGTCACTTTCTCCTATTTATTTATTTTATTTATTTATATATTTTTTATTGCACCAAAAGTGAACACCATCACAAACAACAAAACAATTACATACACTAAAAACAAGTTTAGTATCACCCCAATTAGAGGTGCAAATTACAATGCAATAACTGAACAACAGCATTAGGTACCCAAAAGTAAAAATGAGTTACTAAAACATATATATAATAAAACAATAGAAATCATTAATAAAACAATGAGCTGCAAAATGATTTCAATTATTGGTTAATTGTAATACATTATAAAATTTTAATTAAAAAATTAAAAAATAGTAATTAAATCAAAAAATTATAAAATGATTATTTATTGTTTGCTGTATGTAATTATTGAATTCAGGAAAGCTGTTTGCGAAAATGTCTTATTTTCACCATTTTCCCAACATCCGGTACTGGTTTACTGGTGGTAGGATTCCTATGCAGGAATCCGTCTAGGTAGGTACCACCCCAAGGCCAGTTATTCTGCCGTGAATCAGTAGTGTGTAAGCATTACTGTGTTTCGGTTTGAAGGGCACTGTGAGCTAGCGTAATCACAGGGCATTTGAGACTTAAAAACTGATGTCTCAGGGTGTCGGGCACAGTGTGGTATCACACAGAAATATTATGGTGAACGTTTCGCTCCTTTCGTCACTTTACACAATAAAAAAAAGCTCCCATTTTTAAAGAGCCCATTTATGACGACATCCACTATTAAAAAAGTCACCAAAGAAATACTTGAAGTATGCACTTTACGTTATCTAAACGTGCAAACCGCTATCTTTAAACATGTAAATTTAATTTGTACTCGTATATGCATGTGAATCTGTCCGGTGTGGGATCCATCACAATACAAAGCTATATTTTTATATTGGTGGTAGGACTTCTGCAGCATTATTCAGCGGTCAAAATATAAAGTGCAAACATTAGTGCGTTTCGGTCCGAAAAGCGCTTTAAGCTAGTGTTCACTATTTAATTACTGAGCATGGTGCCGTGTGGTGGCGGCTTAAGAGAATCTACCACCCCATCTCATCCCGTGGGTGTCGTAAAAGTCGACAGAGGGAAAATAAAAACCTGGAGATGAGCAGCAGCATCTTCTTGGAACATCTGAATAAATAAACTGCGGTTGTCAACCCGCCTGCCAAGCGTGGCAACTATGGCAAAATCCTCTCAAAATTTCAGCTACAGACTTTTGATGGAACTCTATGGGGGAGGCCTATGTTCAGCAGTGGTAGTGGATAGCTAGGTATAGGCTGAAATGATGATGATGACGATTCTGATTCCACGATTTCTTCATTAAAGCAACAGGTAATTAATACAAACGGACAAACAAAGAGCAATCAATCAGTCGATATCTCCGCATCTTCTTAGAATACGTCGATATGATCGGCGACACGTGAACGTTGCGTTGGCGATCCTTCACCCCCGCCCCCTTATCAGTCCGATAACGCACACTAACACACGCGCCATTGACGTCATACACAATACGCATTTATCACACACCTAGTTATCTTACTACCTGGTAATAGAGACTAATTTAGCAGCGCATCGAGTCGCACCTATCTGACCCAACCTCGGCCCGCAGCCTCATTTCTACGAGGTTCACTTCTACGACGCAGTACCATTAAAAATAACAGAGGCAATAACCTTACAGGATGACGATGTTAATAATAAAGATGTGTTGGCAGTTTGTTATTATTTTTAATCGTTATTTTCGTACCGTTTTCGTCGTTTATCAAAGGTCAACTGAGCGCTTTAACAATTAACCTATTTATTCGTGGCCAAAATATTTTCTTATCTAACATTTCATTTCTTAATCAATCGGATAAATCAAGTTCTCGAATATACACGTATAAATTCATTATATTGATAAACCACGTGTCATTTATTAAACGTATTTGCTTTTTTTTTCTAGATAACTAGCTGATTCGCCACGGCTTCGCACGAAAGTTATGGTTGTGTTAAAATCTGTTTACAGAAATACAGCGGATGCCCGTTGCCACGCCATGTAAACCAAATTTCTAGCTAACAGGTCTTAGATATATGTCGTGTTACAGTATATAATTTCGAAGATATCGTGATGATAATGATTTCTTATATTTACGCGAACACTACACATTAAATGAAACGCTAATTTTACGGAATTTCATCGCTCTTTCTGCGTAGATCTGATCAAAAATAAAAATAAAAAGCTGCAGGTACTCCGGGTTAACTATGACATCAGGACATCTGTCACCTCAGTCCCCAGTCACCATGGGTGCTCTAAAGCACTCGAAACATCGGGTTATAAATCGCTTATATCTTTTTTATTGGAGATAGAGACGATACGGCGAAACTTTCACCTGATGGTAAGCGTAATGTCCGCCCATAGCAAATGCTGTATCACCCAGAATATTTCTGTGTGGCACTATACTGTGCTCGTCCCTCTGCGACGTTAGTTCTCAAGTCTCATATGCCTAGTGATTACACTAGCTCTCAGTGCCCTTCAGACCGAAACACAGCAATGTTTGCACACTACTACTTGACGGCAAATAACTGGCCCTGTACCACCGGTGGTACCCACCTAGACGGATTCCTGCATAGGAATCCTACCACCATAGATAATGTAACGCCCACTTCAAGTAATTACTACATTAAAGTTTACAACGTTAGTGACACTGGAATGGGATTTAAATTTTGGTTGCTAGCGAACAATAAAATTTCAAACGAGCGATCGGTTTCCGAAGCTCTACGTTTCGAGGAATAGAATTGACTGCCTGTAAATGTTGGGAAGCAAGTCACCAAAATACTCTCAAAAATGAGAGACCTGTTGCCTAATTTTTGAGAGTATTTTGGAGCGGTTTAGATTCCATCCATCACAATGACTCAGATTATGTCTGCCAATCTGAATTCACATATCGTGGAAAGAATTTATTATTAAATATAGTTCACTAGAATCAGGCGTTACATTGTAATAAAGTAAAGAAAGTTAATTTGCTTAGATCGACATGCGAAATTTAAAATGGTGTGTGTCAACAGCGTGCACAAGCAAACCAACACCGCAACCGGGAGCCGCCACCAGATACCCTCCACTACTACGACACTACGACTAGGCAATACACATCACTGAAGTCGTGAACACGACACGTGTTTCACCTCAAAACTAGGCATTATCAAGTTATATTGACTCTACGACAGTCAGCCGCCGAGTGACTGATTACTTGAAACTAAATAATACACACCATTTAATATTTTGCATGCGGACCTTAGCAAATTAACTTTCTTTCCTCTGTATAATTTATATTTCTAAGACAGGTTTTTTGTCACGGAGGTAAATGAGAATATTATAATAATTCTAGCGGTGCGTACACCAGACTGTCAAAAACAGATCTCACGATATAAACTATGCTTTTAAATATTATGTAAAAAATCTATATTAATTAAAATCGATCTATTTTTTAAACCGATGCATGTATTTTAGTGTTTTACGGACGGAAATTGAATATGCAGACTTAGAACAACAATTTGTAGACAATAATATTTCTCTTAGCTACTGAGCCGATCGAACCGAATGGTAAAATAAACTCTTAGTAAAAGTCTAATACTTGCTAATTGTCTAATACCACTTGCTCGGCGGTGAAGGAAAACATCGTGAGGAAACCTGCATGTCTGAGAAATAAAAAATATTTCGAAGACATGTGCAGTCCGCCAACCCGCATTGGAGCAGCGTGGCGGATTCTTCCTAGCTCCAAAAACCCTCTCAGAAATGAGAGGAGGCCTGTGCTCAGCAGTGGGACATTTATAGGCTGAAACTTTACTTTTTTTAAATGCCTAATAATGTGGTGTGATGTGATTTTTGTTTTACCGGACAAAAAAAATTGAGATTTTTTGGTAATGGTAACACAGTATAACATGTTAACAGAGCCGTAGTTTTATCAGTAGGTGTTCGTAATTAATAGCAGAGCCGAGCGTCGCGTTATCTCGGGGTTTCACCTCGCCTGGTCCGCTCCATCGGTTACGCGGCAGGAGGAAAAAACAGTGCGTTATCTCATGGTGACCATATCTACTGCCGTTCAACGCCATTTTGTCGTTTTAAGTCGAATATTCATATAAGTAAATAAAATATTGTATTTTTTAAAATGTTTGGTTCAATTTTTGATTTCAAATATCGTGGATACAATCTGGCGTTGTTTTGGGGATATCCATTAAAGTAAAATAGAGAGACAATGTTAATCTGCTGGAATTCATGTATTAACTAGTTTTTGAAGACCAATGAAAAACTGTGGTGGCGGCCTAAGAGAATCTACCACCCCATCTCATCCCGTGGGTGTCGTAAAAGTGAAAGGGCAAATGAAAGCCATTAGATCAAGATCGGCAGCAACATCTTCCTGGAACATCTGAGTAAATAAAATCCCCCCCCCCCCAAATAAGAGCTACAAACTTTTGTGGCAATCTATGGGGGAGGCCAATGTTCAGCAGTGGACTAGATGATGATAATGATAGAAGCTGACGATTTAGAAGAAATACGTAGATATCTATGTTGAAACACATGAAATAATAAAGCCATGAAGTATGAACATTAAATAAATATTCTTATTCCTAAAATAAGTAGACATGTTCTTTTTGTAACTCAGTCTAAAGACTGAATTTTTTTTTAAGTCTCGTGCTTGTACAGGACAGGCAAATGTCATCCCGTGGGTGTCGTAAAAGTCGACAGAGGAAAAACTAATACCAGAAGATGGGCAGCAGCATCTTCCTGGAACATCTGAATAAATAAACTGCGGTTGCCGACCCGCCTGCCAAACGTGGCAACTATGGAAAAATCCCCTCAAAATAACGAACTTAACCTCCATACAAACTATTGTGGCAATCTATGGGGGAGGCCTATGTTCAGTAGTGGAGTAGTGATAGGCTTGAAGTAATGATGATGAATACTAATAAATAAATAAAAATGGACAAATATTTAATATCTTATATTAACAATAACAATTCCCTGTACATACAATCTAGATCCAGTTTTTGTTTGCAGTCCTACTTGGTGACACGTCCGACCGCCGTCAGCGCTAAAAGGCAAAAACCTTTGAAGTTTTTTAAATATCGATAGTTACATTTTCTTTCATTGTATTTGTTTGAAATGGATGTGGAAATTAGAGAATGTCATCAGAATGTCACAGACTATTGATTATATTGTAGGAGATGGATTTTTATTTGATAAAAGTGACGGAACGAGCAAAACGTTCACCTGATGGTAAGTGTAACGTCTGCCCATAACAAATACTGTGTCACACCGAACATTCCTGTGTGTCACCACGTTGCGCCTGTCACCTCGAGACTTCAGTTTTAAAGTCTCATATGCCCAGTGATTACACCAGCTCTCAGTGCCCTTCAGACCAAAACACAGGAATGTTTGCATCCTATTGCTTCACGGCAGAATAACTGGACTTGCGGTGGTACCTACCTAGACGGATTCCCGCATAGGAATCCTACCACCAGTACATAAAAGAAAACTTATTTCGGACCTTACATTTTTTGGTAATGGATCCCAGGAACCCACGGCGAGCTTCTATTCTGGCTGAGAAGGCTACAATTCCTATTAGATTGTTGTTGGTCATGAAAATCTCATAGTCAGACCTTTAACAAAATTTTCTCGTAGCTTTTGGACAAGGTCATATTTTAGTCGCTTTTTTCAGCCGTGGACAGCTATTGTGGCAGATTCCGTGAATCAAGGATAGATTGGCTTCCGAGTGTGGACTCAAAATGTGGTGTATCGTGAAGTCCTATAGGTGATTCTTTGATGTGTATAATCATAAAGTTCAATGTCTTTGTAGGGTTTTATGGATAGTCTGCTAAAGCCTTTCTTTTTTTTGGACAAAGGGACGAAACGAGCAAAACGTTCACCTGATGGTAAGTGCAATATTCGCCCGTAGCTATGCTGTATCACCCAGAATATCTGTGTGACACCACACTGCGCCCGTCCCTCTGAGACGTCAGTTCTTAAGCCCAGTGATAACACCAGCTCTAAGTGCCCTACAGACCGAAATGCAATGTTTGCACTCTACTGCTTCACGGCAGAATAACTGGCCCTGCGGTGAAACCTACTCAGACGGATTCCTGGATGGGAATCCTACCACCAGTCTTGATTTGTTTAGGCGCAAATAATTCCGCGTCGCGGCCAAAGTGTCAAAAAGGGGTATTCGTAGGAAACATTACGATTGCGATTAATATGGGAAATACCGTCGGGCACACAGCCAGTTTACATATAATAGCAAAGAATATATCTAGATTATATAAATAGTTAGTTATAAGTGGATTAGATCTGGCGTCAGGCGGATAATAATAATATACAAATAGTACGTAGATCTGTTCGTACGCGTCGCAGCAATTAGTGTAATGGAGCGGAGTGCGCGGGCGCCGGGCGCTGCACCGTTGCCAAATGCTGGTGTATACAAGATTATATCTTTGTAGGCAATCCTCGACGTACACATATTAAATCACACGCTCAACAACTGTGCAGTACTTATTAATGAAGAAGATGTTACCCAACAAATAAATAAAATTGGAGTGTCTAGTTTGTAATAACAAATAATAGCTTTTTACTCAATGCATGACTGATTGTTTTTTCTTATAAGTGGACACGGCACTTATAAGAAATACAATTCTTAAAAGTTTTGTCTGTTTGTTCCGGCTGATCTTCGAAACAGGCTATGCCGATTTTGACGGGACTTTCACTGACAGATAGATGGTATTATAGTGGATAACTTAGGCTACTTTAACTTTAGGAAAATAATAAAGGTTCCGCGACACAAAAATTAATACCCTCAGAAATCCTATTCAAATAGGGAAGTAGATATGTATATCATCGATCGGGGTTGGGTTTTTAAGCGGGTGAAATCGCAGGGCACAGCTAGTTACTTCTAGAATGAAGCCTGTGAGAGTTTGTATGTTTGAACTCGCTAATCTCGGGAAATACTAATCCGATTTGAAAAAATATTATTGGATTAAATAGCAAACATTACCGAGAAGGGCGAAACTGTTAATGGTCTTGTCAGCAAGTACCATGCCGGTACGGCGCGGAACACGTTGTTCGGCTTATTCTACGCTAGTGAAGCCGACAGGTGTCCGGACAGAGTAGAATAGAACCTACCTCAATCCTACCGAGGTGTCGTGAAAGGTGATTGAGGTGTTGTACTGTCCGTACAATACCTTAGTCCATTATTTGTGCAGAATAATACGATAATATGCAATTCTGTTACTATTCTGCTCGTAGGAACGCAATGAGGAGTAAGAATTTTTTGGATCGTACCTGTGATCGTACTTAAGAACTTATGTCTTAGGGTGATGGGCGCAGTGTGGTGTCACACATAAGTTTTCTGGGTGACGCAGCATTTGTTATGGGCAGACGTTGCAGATACCATCAGGTGAACGTATTGCTCGTTTCGTTCGTTATCACATTATCCAATAAAAAAACGGCGGTGTGGTTCACCACCCGTTACGTCTCGATTCCCGCGCGGGCGGAAAGTGGGATTCGGGTGTGGTCTTTGCACACCCCTTGTGGGAAAAAGGCGTGACTGTATGTATGGATATATATGACCGCGGTTCAAAGATAGTTTTTAGTAATCATTATTTCAAAAGCTCTGACCTCAATCCAGGAGAAGTGCATTTTATAAACATCTTACAACCTCCGATATTAGGTCCGACCGGTATTAGGTCTGTGCGTGCTTTAACTGGTGGTAGGATTTTTATGCAGAAATCCGTCTAGGTTAGTACCACCCAGGTCAGTTTCTGTCGTGAAGCAGTAGTGTTCAAACATTACTTTCCATTATGTTTCGGTCTGAAGGGCACTGAGAGCTAGTGTAATTACTGGGCATATGAGACTTAAGAACTGTCTCAGAGTGACGGACGCAGTGTGCTGCCACACAGATATATTCTAGATGAGAAAACATTTGTTATGGACAAACGTTGCACTTACCATTAGGTGAACGTTTTGCTCGTTTCGTCACTTTATCCTAGTAAAAGTGAAAACTAAATTAACAGTCTATAAATGTCCCACCGCTTAGCACAGGCCTCTCATTTCTGAGAGGGATTTGGAAGCCGGGAAGACTCCGCCACGCTGCTCCAATGCGGGTTGGCAGACTTCACATGTCTTCGAAATATTTATTATTCCTCAGACATGCAGGTTTCATCACGATGTTTTCCTTCACCGCAAAGCGCGTGGTAAAGTTAGTGGTGCCGGCGCCGGTAATCGAACCCAGGTCACTCGCGTACTGAAATTTAAAGCGAGCGCCTAGCCTCTGAGCTACCACGGCTCCCAAGTATTATTCCCCATTTCTCTTATATTAGAATGAAAAAAACTATAGGCACTAAGTGCTAGAGAGTTAAATATTTTTTTTTATTGGATAAAGTGATGAAAGGAGCAAAACGTTCACTTGATGGTAAGTGCAACGTCTGCCCATAACAAATGCTGTGTCACACAGAACTTTTCTGTGTGACACCACACTGTGTCCATCACCCTGAGACATAAGTTCTTAAGTCTCATATGCCCAGTGATATATATTTATATAAATACGTCCTATTTATATAAATATATATCACTGGGTCCTGAATAGAAATGTTTAGAGCTAAATACGAGTATGCTACTGCAAACACAAATACTGAAATTACAACACGCAGAGATATATAGTAGTATGTAAAATTAACCGCAAGGTATAGAAGGCACAAGTTGGATCGCGGCCAAAAGTTCTACATTCAGTGACACCGTTATCTTCAATCTACGACACTTCACGAGGGAATCATCGTCATCATGTTGGCTGTATGGTGCTCCATGATTCAATAGCGCTGCTTGCTTCATCGGTTGATTTTTTAAATCTTAGATAATGGTTTAGTAACGGGTTTTCTATTTTTAATCCTACATAAATAATTTCTAGTCTGCTTTGTTTGTGCTCAGCTCAGGGGCCTGGCGCTCGCCTTAAATTTAATGGTACGGTGAGTTCATTACCCGTGAGGTAGGGGCTTGTGAGAATCTACCACCCCATCTCATTCCGTGGGCGTCATCAGCAGCATCTTCCAGGAACATCTGAATAAATAAACCGCGGTTGCCGACCCGCATGCGAAGCGTGGCAACTATGGAAAAATCCCCCCAAAATGAGAGCTACTAACGTTTGTGACAGTCTATCGGGGAGGCCGGATCTTTACTGGTGGTAGGATTCCTATGCAGCAATCCGTCTAGGATGGTACTACCCCAGGGCCAGTTATTCTGCCGTGAAGCAGTAGTGTGCAAACATTACTGTGTTTCGGTTTGAAGGGCACTGTGAGCTAGCGTAATCACTGGGCATATGAGACTTAAGAACTTATGTCTCAGGGTGATGGGCACAGTGTGGTGTCACACAGAAATTTTCTGGGTGACACAGCATTTGTTATGGGCAGACGTTGCACTTACCATCAGGTGAACATTTTGCTCGTTTCATCACTTTATCCAATAAAAAAAAAGGCCGATGTTCAGCAGTGGACATAGTGGTAGGCTGAAATGACGAGTTCGATTACTCTTACCAGCACCTCTTAAATTGTACAACAAAACTTCGTGTGGTAAGTGTTACATTTGTAACACGTTTTGTTAGTATGGGTCACATTTCAATGAACACAAACCATCGGTTACCGTGACGTTACACCTTAAGCGTATAATTACAACGCTTGTAACAACTCTACCTCTTTGTGAGGTGTGCAATATACTCGTTAACGTGACAAGTTGAGACGCTCGTTGCTGCCGCTTTACAATTTTGCGTCTGTATTTTTGGCTGTTGACAATAACATTCGTAATGTGTGCTTTTTAAATGATCATGTTGTTTTAAACTTTTGTTAGAGTTACACAGTTCACGTTTTTGAGGTGAAACCTCTTTGGGCGGGATGAGAGAACAAATTAAAAGTCGAGTTTGAGTGCAGCGTTCACTTGAAACGTTTCTATTATTCTTAATTAATAATAACATTCATGCATACAGTACCGCGTGGTGGTGGTCGGAGAGAATCTATCACCCCTTTTCATACCGTGGGTGTCGTAAGTCGACAGAGGGAAAATGAAAACCAGAGGATGGACAGCAGCATCTTCCTCAAACATCTGAATAAATAAACTGCGTTTGCCATCCAGCCCACCAAGCGTGGCAAATATGGCAAAATCCCTAAATGAGAGCTACAAACTTATGACAACCTTTGACTTTAAAATTGATGTCTCAGGGTGACGGGCTCGTTTCGTCACTTTTTAGATAAAAAAAATATTATTAGTGGCATTGTGATATGGCATTAAAATACTAGAATTATTTTATTTTGGTTAAAATTTGGATGTTCCAAAATAAAAATAAAATAAATAAAATAAAAACATTTTACATTAAAAAAAATATTATTAGTGACATTGTGGTAAGGGTTTAAAACACTAGAATTAATTTATTTTGGTTTAGATTTCGATGTTCTAAGAGCTTTAAATAGATCTTATCTAACATTTAACCGTTTGGTAGCGACTGAAGAAATCTACCAGCCCATCTCATCCCGTGGGTGTCGTAAAAGTCGACGGAGGGATAATGAAAATCAGAAGAGGGGCAGCAGAAACCTCCTGGAACATCCGAATAAATAAACTGCGGTTGCCAAACCCGCCTGCCAAGAGTTGCAACTACGGCAAAACGTCCCAAAGTGAGAGCTACAAACTTTTGTGGCACTCTATGGGGGAGGCCTACTGTTCAGCAGTGGACTAGTGATAAGCCGAAATGATGAAATAACATTTGATTTTGACACCGACACTGCATTTCGCTTTCGTGGCGTAATTGTCGCACAGAAGTGTATTATTGTAATCGCTATACATAATCTAAAACATATTTTTTTAGCTCTTCTTCATTTATGCAATACGACTGCACAAATAAGTAGCTGCCTAAATAATAAAGTGTAATGCCAAAGCTCGGACTCAGATTTCAAAAAACTTGTCAAGAAGATTATTAGAATGAAAGAAAGAAAGAACCACATTTATTCACGATCTAATCACAATAGATACAAAATAAAACAAGAAAAAGAAAAAAAAAATGGAATTACACAGAATATTAAATAATATTGCCCAAAATTAACAAAAGTGAAAATATTAGAACTGTTAGATAAAGCTGACGACATTATTGCAAAGCACCTGGCTACTAAATATAATATGAGGTTGTGATAATTTTTATGTAATTTATGAAAGACATTATGTAATATGGCATTGAAAAAAAGACCACAAAGTTTCATGCCGGTTCTTCTCTGCGAAGGTCTTACTTTTTGAACCGGTGTAGATTTTGACATTTATAAAAACATTAAACAAGCATAAATTGAATACAGAAATTGTGACTAAGACTTGATAGTTTTGGAAAGAAAGTACTCATGATTTTTTAAGAAAACTAACGCTTTCTGTCCCTCTGTCTGTTTTGTATCTATTCACGGCTCATCTCTTGAACCGATCTTGACAAAATTTGGCACAGAGATAGCTTGCATCCTGGAGACCGACATATGATTTTTTACCCCGGAAAATCATATAGTTCTCCGGGGGATATTTAATAAACCTATACCCACGCGGATGAAGTCGCGGGCAATTAGCTAGTTTAATGATAAAATGTTCGTATAATGCCGTACTTGGCAAGGAAAAGGATATCTGTCTGCTTTATTGTGTAGTCTGGTGGGAGGACACCTACAACTAGTTATATCTTGGTAGTTAGCATCGAAGAAATTCCAATAGCGCAATGCAAGGCGCTCTTGACTATCTCATGTTTTTTTTTATTGGGTAAAGTGACGAAACCAGCAAAACGTTCACCCGGTGATAAGTGCAACGTCTGCCCATAACAAATGTTGTGTCTCCCAGAACATTTCTGTGTGACACCACACTACACCCGTCATCCTGAAACATCAGTTCTTAAGTCTCATATGCCCAGTGATTACACTAGCTCACAGTGCCCTTCAAACCGAATCACAGTAATGTTCGCACACTACTGCTTCACGGCAGAATAACTGGCCCTGGGGTGGTAATGACATAGATCTCATTACACTGTACCTTTATACCTTACTAGCTGATCACCGCGACTACGTCCGTGTGGATTAAAGTTTTTTTACCATATATAAATTAATAATTATGAAGCTCTGAAGTATGAAGATACAGTTACATATTAATTTTACATAAACTCATACCTAGTGTTCTTTGACTGTTCTAATCTATTCTAACAAATTTCTATTTAATTATTCGTTTTGTTACTTCCCATGAAACTATTTCAAAAGCGGCGTAGTTGTTGCAATATAAACTTATCGCTATAGATTTAGAAGGTCAAATCTATAAACAACAACTTTCAGCGCCACTTATCTGGTGTCAATAAGGTAAAAATCCTCCCACACGTGTATGTATCCACGCGGCTGTGTGCGTTATCTCTTATACACTCATTGATACGCCTTATGTTTATTGGCACGCACACGGCTACAATCAGCCATTCATACTTTGTAGGGTTACCAGTTATTTATTTCAATGTACTTTTAATGTTTATTGCCAAAAAAATAACTGTTTAGTTTTGTGGCTACATTCATTTACTCTGTCCTTAGGTGAGTAGTGAGCAAGATAAACAAATAAAAATAACATAACAAAGTTTTTTAAGGGGATATTTTCAATAAACCACAGCTACTGGCCCACAATACCAGCTGTTTTGTGAAAGTGTGATATTTTCCCGGTAACCTTAAGGATACTGGTGGTAGATTTCCTGTGCAGAAATCCGTTTAGGTAGGTACATCCGCAGGACCAGTTATTCTGCCGTGAAGCAGTAGTGTGCAAACATAACTGTGTTTCTGTCTGAAGGGCACTGAGAGCTATAGTAATAATAAAAATAATTGCTGGTCGTATGAAGAACTGATGTCTCAGGGGAAGCGGCGCAATGTGCTGTCATATTGAAAGGTTTCGGGTGACACGGCATTCACTTAACATAGTTAATGGAATCAGGCGTTACTTTGCGGAAATCCATTATAATAAAGGAAAGAATGTTAATTTGCTAAGGTCCGCAAGCAAAATTTAAAAGGTATTACCTAGTTTTTGAAGAGCACTGCTAGTTTACTTGTGCACGCTATTTAGGGAAGGCGTCCCTCAATTGGGTGCACAAGCCAACTAACACCACCACCGGGAGCCGCCACCAGATACCTTCCACCACTAGAACACTACCACTAGGAAATGCAAACTACTAAAGTCGAGAATACGACACGTGTTTCACCTCAAAACGAGGAATTATCAAGTGATTGACTCTACGACGGTCAGCGTGAGGACTACTGTAGGAGTAAAGCGCTAAATGGGTGAGTCGCTCGAAACGTCGGGTAATAAATACTTAAAAGTGAACGCGGTAAAAACCGTAAACTTAATTTTATTAAGCTAATTTTTAATTTTATAGCTTGTCTTGAGAAATCCACGCGAACGAAGTTGCGGGTAAAACTAGTTAAGAATTAAAAGTGTAAACCTTATAGCTTAATAATGATTACTAATATTTATGCGAATATTATACATACATACATACATAAGATCACGACTGTATCCCATAAGGGGTAGTCAGAGACTGGGCAATCACTGCAAAAACAGATGACTGCCACAATCCACGTTTCACCAAAACAATATAATGCACTTGGTGTGATAGGTGGTGAGCCCATCGCCACCATGCGCTGTTGGGTGCACAGTGCAGTTTAATTCCTTACTCGCCTTTTACGAGATCCATTGGATGAGATGGAGTGGTAGTATTCTTTTAACGAGCCGACACCACACGGCCATATGCCAATATTATACATTTAATAAAACATTTTTTTACGGATTTTTTCTTTTTTAACCCGACGTTTCGAGCGCCTTACAGCACTCATGGTCACGGGGAGACTGAGGTGTCAGATCGGTCCTAAAATAATAACTAAAAAGCTGAAGGTACTCTGCATTAACTATGACATCAGGACACCGTCACCCCATTTCGCCCCGTGACCATGGGTGCTGTAAAGCGCTCGAAACGTCGGATTATAAATAGTTAAAAATTAAACAAAAAAACAGGAGATAGGCAGCAGCATCTTCCGCAACATCTGAATAAATAAACTGCAGTTGCGAACTCCCCTTCCAAGCGTGGCAACTATGGCAAAATCCCCCCAAAATGAGAACTACAAACTTTTGTGGCAATCTATGGGGGAGGCCTATATTCAGCAGTGGATAAGTTATAGGCTGAAATGATGATGATGATGATGAAAAATAAAACGCGATACATACATACATAAGATCACGACTGTATCCCATAAGGGGTAGTCAGAGACTGGGCAATCACTGCAAAAACAGATGACTGCCACAATCCACGTTTCACCAAAACAATATAATGCACTTGGTGTGATAGGTGGTGAGCCCATCGCCACCATGCGCTGTTGGGTGCACAGTGCAGTTTAATTCCTTACTCGCCTTTTACGAGATCCATTGGATGAGATGGAGTGGTAGTATTCTTTTAACGAGCCGCCACCACATTCGGCTTCAACGGCACAAATCATATTTATGAAATGAGAACACTAACAAAAATGGACAGTTCAGTAACTCACATTTACTAACAATGTTGTAACACAATAACTAACCTGATGTAATACAGCGTGTTTTTTCATCATTAATTGACCTTTGTAGCTCTAAGTGGAATTTTATCGCACACAATACATTTAGAGATGGCCCGATAGACCGGTTAACCTAATTGGTGGTGACCCTGCTTTTGAAGCTGACGGTTGCGAGTTTAAATCGCATAAGGGGTAAAAGTTTGTATTATTTGACAACCGCGTGGCCTAGTGGTCAGAGTACCCGACTTCTACGCCGCGGGTCCTGGGTCCGATTCCCAGCCGGAGCCAACATTTGTGCTAAAAGATAATTTGTTGGTTTTCGGGTCTGGTTGTGTTGTGATTGTCCCCGTGTTTCTGACACTGCATCCTAGCCTACCTCCGATCTTATCGCATCAGCGTTACATCGGGCGCGGGTAGGTTGGGACGAGTGAGTGCCTCTGTGTTTGCGCGTACACTTGTGGCACTATAATATCTCCTGCGCAGTTGATGGCTCTCGACAGTATTCGGAAGTTGTCGCCGTGGTCGAAATCGGCTAGGAGAACATCATCACATTTATGTATGTTCAGGCATAACTTCTTCGTTTAAGGTCCGAATTAATGAGTCTTGTATATCAAGTTTGGGTGATGGGATCCACGAGAAAATGATGAAACTCTTAAATTCGCATGAACATGTTTGGAGCAGTTGCTTAAAGACGGATTTTTAATTAAATCATCAGTAAAAACAAATATCGCATATGTGTGTACCTAATCATAGATGCTCTTTATCAGTGTCTATGTATATATCATTTATTTGTCTACGTATATCTATCATACAGCTACTTGTCGACCGCGTGGCGTAGTGGTTTGCGTACCTGACTTCTGCACCACCGGTCCTGGGTTCGATTCCCAGCTGGAGGCAACATTTGTGCAAAAAACACAAATTGTTGCTTTTCGGGTCTGATTGTGTTGTGCATGTGAAATGTATGTTTGTAAAATGCACCCACGATACAGGAGAAAATTCTACTGTGGGGCTTCGTTTTTTAAGAAAAAAGAAAGAAAGAAAAAGAAAAGCTAGATAGCTTTTCTTTTTCTTTCTTTCTTTTTTCTTGTGTCCTAAGACAGGGAAGGAAAGACAGGAAAAGCTGCGTGAGTCGAAATAAATGCCTCCGTCTTGTTTGTTAAAAAATGCAGTGAAAATAAATACATTAAAACTATGTTTATTTAATCTTTTACTAAGTAGGAAAAAAAATATCTTTTTAAGGAAATATTGACGAGACGAACGAGTCTGCTGATGGTCAGTGCCGCGCCTGCCCATAACTGTTTCGTCACCGTTAGACGTCGGTTCTTAAGTGTCATATTAGTGCGATTACATTAACTTTTTTTAAATAATTTTACGACATTGTTTATATCATTATTTTGATTATTAATATATATTGATTAATGAGAGCAAAATCTACAAAGAAATGGAAGATTTGGACGAATTCGAAAATATAAATATAATAGGGCCCGTTTGCTCAATGCGCCACGACACACGTGACAATATTTTTGTACTCGAGTTTTGTTAAATGTTCGCTTTTGTGATGTTATTTGATGTTTCTTTCTGTTTGTCTGTAAATATTTTGTTTACTTGTATGTCTAGTGCCTAATTTTATGTATTTGTGTCTGTGGCGTATTTCCGCAGTAAATGTTTTCTTTCTTTCTAGGGAACATTTTTTTTATTTTTTACTCTGTCTTTTTACTTTTTTCATCACCCTCATCATCATACAGCCTATCACTAGTCCACTGATGAACACAGGCCTCCACCATAGATTGTTACAAAAGTTTGAAGCTTTAATTTCGCAGGGTTTTGCCGTAGTTGCCACGCTTGGCAGGCGGGTTGGCAACCGCAGTTTATATATGCAGATGTTCCAGCAAGATGCTGCTGCCCATCTCCTGGTTTTCATTTCCTTCTGTGTTAGATTCTCTTAAGCTTACTTTTTTATTCTTTCCCATTCTCTAGCAGGCTAAATCCTACAGATCGAGTTTTTCACATATATATATATATATATATATATATTTAAAATGACTGAAAAAAAATCCCGCTGGGATTCTTACTGGTTCTTCCCAGGACAGAGGCATTTCTTTGCGAACCAGTGTAGCTTAAAAATATGACGTTCAATGAGTATTATGTTAATGATCCATATTGAATAATATATATTCTATTCTATTCTATTCTATTCAAATCACGATTCTAAAGAAACTTCTTTACACTACACTACACACTTAAAAATATATTTTCAGTTTCACTAAAAAAAATATTTCCTTATTATTTCCATATTAACTTTACACTTAGTTTTAAAGCAAAATGGTCGATCAAAATTAACAAATATTGTCGAATGTAAAACTGCTTTCGCAATAACTGACTGCATTACTGTCCAATTCCACCAAAGCTTATAAAATCAACCATCGGCAAGCAATTGGTACAATGGCAACAATTTATATGCAGCTGAGGATTGTAAAGTGGATTTACGCGTATGTAATAAACTGGCCGCCCGTACATCACACTCGAGCGCCCGGTCGCTGATGCATGTCGCTATTTCCGAGCGGCTCGCTACACGCGGTTGCACCGCTGATGAATGTGATGCTGTTTAAAAATCCTCTTTGCAGCTTTCCTAGTGCGCTTCTTGCGGATATAAGTTACTGGTAGGAGGATTTCTATGCCTATCCGTCTAGGTAGGTACCACCCCAGGGCCAGTTATTCTGCCGTGAAGCGGTAGTCTGCAAACATTACTGTGTTTTGGTTTGAAGGGCACTGTGAGCTAGCGTAATCATAGGGCATATGAGACTTAAGAATTGATGTCTCAGGGTGATGGGCACAGTGAGGTGTCATACAGAAATGTTCTGGGTGACACAGCATTTGTTATGGGCAGACGTTGCACTTACCATCAGGTAAACGTTTTGCTCGTTTCATCACTTTATACAATAAAAACGAAATTGATTCGTACCAAAATGGCGGCGACGTGGTTTGCCACCCGTCAAGTCTCGTTTCTTGCCTACTCCTTGTGTGGGAAAAAGGCGTGATTGTATGTATGCTTGTAAAAGTTCGACACGATGCTGCAATATAGGTTGATATTAAGGATTGAAGGATGGAAGGAAGGAAGAGGATGATTAGAGATGCCAGTTTTCTCACGATGTTTTTCTACAATCCTGAATACGATGTAAATCAGCACCGGGATCAAATCCCCATTAGGCTAGCGCCCGACCACTTAGCTACTATGAATGAAAATGCAAATAGTCTAAGCGAATAAACAAATGAAATAAATAAGACAGAAGTAACGAAATAATCTGACAGACTGAATAAATTGCTTATTAGCTATGTCTCTCAAAATTAAATCTGTTTTCTTTTGCGTTAAGACGGTCTCGAATTTCAGCATACAGCTACTGCCGTACTTAGCTATTCTTTATTAGGGATTCACAAAGTGGTCGATATCGAACCCTATTAATTACTAGTTACAAGTTCTTATTTGAAACTTTCAAGATACTGTCTTAAGTTGTGTTACGTGTACCAAGTTGTTATGAGAATGACTAATATTGTAGTAGGAAGTAACATTGTTGTACTAATAAAAAAACTCAACAAGTCGATAAGCGTGCAAAATTTCGTACAAGATGAAAAACTCGACAAGTCAATAACCGTGGTCAAGTTCGATAGATAATTGACAGGGGAATGGGGATATGGGGATTTGGGGTATCAGTTCATTTCGGAAAAGCGGTGTCTTGCCTAAAATAGTTTGGAAATCTCTGCTTTATAGTCTAGTGTTTTTAAGTAACCGACTGCTACACCCCGTCTCCTGGGTTTGAATCGCGGCCGGATACATTTGTGAGGAAAAAAAAAATTCATTACTCGGTGTTAGTTGCGATACTGACACATTCCTGGTCTAAGTCCGATCTTATCCTATGAGCGGATATATCCACCGTGGGTAAGGCGGAATGGGTGCCTCTGTTTGCGCGTAAACTTGCGGCTTGAAGATTTTCATTGTACCCATTCGAAAATTCTTATAACTAAATCATGATCAACATTTTGGCCTATCACTAGTCCACTGCTGAACATAGGCCTCCCTCAATGATTGTCACAAAAGTTTGTAGCTCCCATTTTGGGGGAATTTTGTCATAATTGTCACGCTTATCAGGCGGGTTGGCAACCGCAGTTTATATATTCAGATATTCTATGAGGATGCTGCCCATCTTGTGGTTTTAATTTTCCCTCTGTCGACTTTTACGACACCCACGGGATCAGATGGCGTGACAAAAATATAATCAATAGAAATCTACATATTAAATCACGTTAAGAGTTGAAAAAATGACATAAGGAACCTTAGTGCTGACGAAAAATATTGTGAGGATCCCTCACAATATCTTTTTTTGTATAAAACCTTGCCTACACATTGCTCGTTTCGTCATTGTATCCAATAAAAAAGACAGTGGACTTAATAAGTTAATGACGACTGTAGTGAATACTCTGGTGGTAGGATTCCTATGCAGGAATCCGTCTATGTAAGTACCACCACAGGGCCAGTTATTCTGCCGTGAAGCAGTAGTGTGCCAACATTGCTGTGTTTCGGTTTGAAGGGCACTGAGCGCTAGCGTGATCACTGGGCATATGAGACTTAAGAACTGATGTCTCAGGGTGACGGGCACGGGAAATTTTCTGGGTGACACAGCATTTGTTATGGGCAGACGTTACACTTACCATCAGGTGAACGTATAGCTCGTTCCGTCACTTTTATGAAATAAAAACAAATACAACATTATAACATTATTTACAATAACATATCATCTATCCATCATATAAAATCAATAATGTTTTATTGGAGGAAATAAAGACATTTGCATTTGACAATTTACAAATTAGCTAAAGCTTAAAAGCTTTTTTAAAGTTCATTCTGATCGGCTGTTCCGGGCGGTGTGTCGCGGTCCTGTCAGCGAGTTCTTCCAATCTGTGTAACGTCTGGTGATTCGCGTTCCACTTATTATCGTACCGTGGGCATTTGCATAAGAATAACAAGGAGGATTATTGATGTCTCCCCCCTGCCGCTCGCCCCGCGCGGTGTGCCGCGACCCCGCGCCTGCCGCAGCGGCCCTGTCGCTTCCGAATGGTTGATGGTGTAAGCTTATAAAAGGAGGACCGGACGCCACTCATTACTTTCGTTTTGCGTAATCAAATAACATATTACTTGCAGTTTTTAGATAAGTTAACTTACTTATAATGAAAAATAAGTTACAAAAATGAATGGTTAATGAATTGTGAATTAATCTTTTTCCTTACAGTGGACTGTACTTAACAGGTTCTGAACTTGATTATTCGACAGTTTTAGTCGACAACTATAATCATTTATACGGGTTTATTTTCGTGTAATAATTATTAATAATATAGGAGTGGTAGTTCAGGATTCAGTTGCCCGCTTTTAAATTGATAGTCCGCGAGTGACCTCAGTTCGTTTTCCGGCACCAGCACAATTAAAATGATGTTGTGAAGAAAAACATCGTACGAAAACCGACATGTCCGAGATAAACATTTCGAAGATCTCTCCGGCTTGAAAACCTGAAAAACTGTAAATACATCGACAGATTTTGCCTGTATACTCGTAGGGTAATTCCGTGTGGTGGGGGCTTAAGAGAATCTACCACCCCATCTCATTCCGTGGGTGTCGTAAAAGTCGACACAGGGAAAATTACTACCAGAAGATGGGCAGAAGCATCTTCTTGGAACATCTGAATAATCTGCGGTTTCCAACATAGTTGCCACGCTTGGCTCCTTACAAGCGTGGCAACTATGGCAAAATCCCCAAAATTAGAGCTACCAACTATTGTGGCTACCTAAGGAGGAGGCCTATTATCAGCAGTGGATTAGTGATAGGCTGAAATGATGATGATGAACTCATTAAATAAGCACCAGTGTTGTAATTTTTGGAGTTTAATTTGCATTAGGAAAAAAATATATAATATCTGTAATTCCAATGAAGAAAAGTAAGTTACTTTGCTAAGATCCGCATGCAAAATATAAAAATGGTGTATATTACCTAATTTTTTGAAGCCCCGAACCCGCCCTCCCTCAGTAGCGTGCACAAGCAAACTAACACCGCCACCAGGAACCGCCACCAGGTGCCCTCCACCAACCACTACAATACCACCACTAGATAATATACACCACCGAAGCCGAGAACACGACACGTGTTTCGCCCCAAATCGAGGCATTATCAAGCGTAATAGACTACGACAGACGGCCGTCTGTCGTAGAGTCTAATATCTGTAATTCCAGTTATAAGTTACAATAACTGTATTTGAGGTCGAACGTGAAACAATGAATTATAACGCACCCGCCTCCGCTATTGCCTTGCGTCGGGCGGTAATGCTTAATTTTGTTCTCTTTTCATGTTTGCTCTGTATACATTTCGTCTAAAATGGAACTGGAATAATTTGATGTAGCGCCGCCATTGACGTGGGCCCGATTGGATGCTTCACTTTTATGTTCAGCTTCTCTAGCTCTATCGCTATTGTATGCAAATATCTCTCGATGTTCCTAGTTATGACAATAAATTATGGATTATTTGTATTAAGCAATGCCCCCTTTAGTTCTCTATAAAAATAGGCGCTCCTTTTGAATGCGAATGAGCAGATTGCTTCCAATCTAACTGATGCGAAAGATTGAAGTAACAAAAAACTGTCGTGAGTTATGTTTCCGACGAGTGAATGTGTATTGTTCATTTGTGAATTGAATGATATGCAAATTGAACGAACGCTTTCACATATAGAGTTATAGATGAAACAGTAAGATTGTCTTAATTTATTTGAAAAAGTACAAGAGCATAATCTAACTGGAGGACACCGCTGAGCCGTGTAATTTCGGAGCCATCAGGATGTACAAAAGTCCTAACACCAAAATATTAAATTACTTAATGAAGTCTTCTGGTAAGTGTTGTAGCTATAAGCAGGCGTTATAAGATGCCTATAAGAAATGCTGAGTTACCTTGAACATTTCTGTGTGGCAACACACTACGCTCGTCACCCTGAGACGTCAGTTCTTACGCCTAAACAGCATAGTAATTTCACTAGGTAACAGTACGCACACCTAAAACACAGTGATGATTGCATACCGCTACTTCACGGTAGAATGACTGGCATTGGGTTGGTACCTACCTAGATGGATTCCTGCCTAGGAACCCTACCATACGTAAAACTATGTATACATATATGCAATAGATCTAGAAACATAGTATACTTTAAGTATGCTGCAGAGGACTAAGAAACTACATAGCTTATTTATGGCTTGCATCATTATCATCATCATCATTTCAACCTGAACACTAGTCCACTGCTCAACATAGGCCTCCCCCACAGAATGCCACAAAAATTTGAAAGCTCTCATTTTGGGGGATTTTCGCCATAGTAGCCAAGCTTGGCTTCCAGATTGGCAACCGCAGTTTATTTATTCAGATGTTCTAGGAAGATGCTGCTGCTCATTTCTTGGTTTTTATTTCCCTTCTGTCGACTTTTACGACACTCACGGGGTGAGATAAGTTGTTAGATTCTCTTAAGCCGCTACCACACCATATCCTAATAGTCGAATTTAATTTAGTCATTATTTTTTATGTAATAATTTACATTTAATTTACACGGTAGAGTACCGGGTAAGTGACCACAGCTCCCGAACTACTGCTGTCTCCTCCTGCTCCCTTCGAGATAGTAGTATTCCACACCTTACAGTTTCCTTTTCGCAACTTCCCATTCCCTACCCCATGACCATTTCCTACCTCATCCTCTTCCCTTCTTCTCCGTCAAGCCCGTGGTTCTTCCTGCCGTTGGCTAGCTACTCGTGGGAACTCAGTGAGGAGCAAGAATTTCAACTCGTACCAAAATGGCGGCGACGTGGTTCGCCACCCGCCACGTCTCGTTTCCTGCGATGGCGAAAAGTGGGCTACGGATGTGGTCTCTGTCTACCCCTTATATGAAAAAAAGTTAGTTAATTATTTGATATCTATACTCACAATACGCTAACACAATTTATGACTTCATATTAATTTTAAGTAATCGTTGGTAACAGCGTGAGCACAAGTCACGCGCTAAGTTGGAGTTGTATAAGTGGAAAGTTACGTAGCGGACCACCAAGTTAAAGCACCTTTTATCGGCCGTTGCTAATTCAATTAACAACCTCCGTAGCACGCCGCTACGGTGCTTCGCTACACAGCTACGGCGTAACACTAAACGATTGCTACGTGACTCCAGCTTTTAAAGTTTTTGTAGCTGTAACAAGATAGTAGGGAACTTTTTTAAAGAATAAAACGGGTCGAGACGTGCACCGTCTGCCCATAACGAATACTGTCACACTGAACATTTAAATATGGCACGCACTGCGCTCGTCACTCTTAAGTTCTAAGTTATTTATTTTGCAAAAGAGGACCATATGATCTATTTATAATCTTGGCTCTAGAGTGTATCTTAGAGATAAATTTAAAGAAATTAATATCTTAACCGTGGCCTTTCAATATGTATATGAAAACGTTATGTATGTACATAAGAATATTAATCACTTTAATAAAAAAAGTGATGTTCATAATGTGAATACCAGAAACAAGCACAAATTAATTATGCCAGTTACCCGACTTCACACAGTCAGTACTCTTTCATGGGGCAATGTATACGTTTTTACGACTACAACAAAATCCCAGAAAGTGCACAAAGTCTTCAATAAAACAAGGTCAAACTATTTGTTAAACAAAGACTTCTTAAGAAGAGTTATTATAATAGTAAGGAATACATGGATGATGATCGCTGCCAAGCTATTTCTACATCTTTATCAAACTGCTATAATTGTATATTTAAAATGACTGAAAAAAAAAATCCCGCTGGGTTCCTTACTGGTTCTTCCCAGGACAGAGGCATTTCTTTGCGAACCAGTGTAGTTAAAAAAAAGACGTTCAATAAGTTATATGTAAATTATCTTTATTGAATAAAAAATGTTCTACTCTATTCTATTCCCATAGTAGGGGGTAGAGGCTACTCATGTAGTCCACTCGCTATTCTACTATGCCTATCGGCTTAATAATGATGATTGTATATAACTATTTATGAATTAATAAAGGCAATGATTAACGTACATATTTACAAGTAGACTGTTAAATTAAATGGAGGTTTTTGTCATATTCATTGCATGAATAGATCTACAATCAATAACTAAAAGGTTATATACACTACAAACTAATTTCCAAAATCGAGAGTCAAATCAATGTTTCCTATCGACTTCAAGTTCTGACCTCAATCGGACCTCGAAGTTGAAAATTAATCTTAAATAAACCACCGGAATGGACCGACACCGCAGCCGTACATTCTCACGATTAAAATTCCGGATTCCCTTTTTGCCGGCAAATTTTCACCGTTAGGTGTTCGGGGCACCGGACAATGGCGAGCGGCGCTAAATCACTGGGGACCGGGGCCCGGTTGCAATTCCGGAGTTACTTAATTCAATCATGATAACTGCCGTCCCGGGCAGGCGCAAGAAATAAATTGACCAATGACCGCCCTAGCGAAGCATCGTCGACAGGGTTGATACCAAAATTGACGTCTCCTCGTGACTAGCTGATTTATAGGAAGTAAGTGATTTTGTTTCCAAAATTTGATATTTGAAATATATGTGTAAAAAGTAAACAACGAGTAAGGCAATAGTACCATTAAGTTCCAAAAAAGAGTGAATTTAAATAGACGAAACTGATAATTTGATAATATTATTACGAGTATATCAGATGAAATGATATATTAATGTATACCACTACTCCAAAACTAATTTTGAAGACATGTAAACATAATCAGTTAAATATGATACATTAAATAGAAACTATTGAGTATTTATATTTTTAAGTCACAACCCTAGCACAAAAGAAAGGGTTGTACCTGGCAGGGTGGCCATTGCGCGGCGACCTTGCAGCGGCAGATAACAATTGAGACTCGCCACTCCGCAAATTCAATATTCGGAGGTGTCGCCGCTTCTACCCTCCCCACCTGTCCCCATCCTCTTCGTCTATTCCGCCTCGTGTTTAGTGTCCACTCCTGCCTCTGTCCGCTGTTAAAGGGGATATAACCACTTAACGCGAACTGAAGTCTAGTTGCAATTGAATTTGGGAACTGTCTCCTGTGTTCTAAATATAATTGAATAAACTGACGCTAACGGATAGTGACGCTGTTTAGAACGCGCACGTATAAATGTGCATAGTAAGAAACAAAATTGTAGAAAGCCCCACGTTGGGCGCCAAAATCACAAGGAACGAAAACTACAGTATTAAGGAAAATCGGTAAGAAAACATACACGAATAGGACTTCCGAATCACGTATCGTGCTTTATCAGTCGGTAGAGAGTAATATATTTGTTGGAAGATAGTTCGCCGGACGCGATAGGCCGGTCCGGCATATTAAACGACGATTAACCCACCGGCTCGCGCCACTCTGATTTATGCGAACTATTAAAATCTACGAAGGCACAGAATTAATTGCACTACTTCAGTGTTGGCTGCTTTATTAATTGGGTCCGAGTCGCCTGTTGTTTATGGACATTTCCCTTTCCTTGGGAGCGGTGGGTGCCCTTATCGTGACCCGACCGTCCAATTTGTCCACTCACGTTTCTGTTCAGTTTCAATGGCTATTAAGGGCTCTACCTCCGATTCCGATTACGTAAAACTACGTGTACAGTCCCTATCGAAGAGAGCCGATTGTAATTCTAATTCCCGAGAACGGACGGAGACGTTTAAAATTCAAATGCGATGGTTTTGAATCACAGGGGAGTTCGGAGAGAATTCGTAACTCGGACAAACGAAAATAATGTGCGTAGGTAGCCGTCAAAACTCGGGTCGGAAAGTTTGCACATTTGCATTTAAATGTAGACACGTTAAAATATCACCTTGTTCGTGAGGTGGAGGTTGCGAACAAATTATGAACAACAATTAGCGCGGGACACGCGGCGAAGTTGTCGCGATGCGGCTCGATCCGGGCCCTGGCCCTACACGTGTCGGAAATTTATCTCTTTTAAAACTGTTTGAGCGTGTAAAACAATTTTGGTTTTCGAAACCAAATGCATGATTCATACAACCGTATAATTAAACACAATATAATTAACATTTTAGTAAAGTAGACAAAATGCAATACGTAAGAGATGTTGTCTTTACTGGTGGTGGTATTCTTATGCAGGGATCCGTCGGGGATAGACACCATCGAAGGGCCAGTTATTCTGCCGTAAAGCAGTAGTGTGCAAAAATTGATGTTCTCCTAGCCGATTTCGACCACGGCGACAACTGCCGTCTACTGTCGAGAGCCATCAACTGCGCAGGAGATATTATAGTGCCACAATGTACGCGCAAACACAGAGGCAATCACTCGTCCCAACCCACCCGTGCCCGATGTAACGCTGATGCGATAAGATCGGAGGTAGGCTAGGATGCAGTGTCAGAAACACGGCGACAATCACAACACAACCAGACCCGAAAACCAACAATTTATGTTTTAACACAAATGATGGCTACGGCTGGGATTCGAACGTCAGGTACTCTGACCACTAGGCCACGCGGTCATCAAAAATTACTTAAATTACTTATAATTGCAAAAATTACGGATTTTCGGACTGAAGGGCACGGAGAGTTAATGTGATTACTGGGCATATGAGACTCAAGAACTGATGTCTCACGGCTTCGGACGCAGTGTGGTGCCACACTGAAATGTTCTTGACAGCATTTGTTATGGTCAGACGTTGTCGGAAGGTAAGTTCAGGTGAACGCTTTGCTCGTCCCGTCCCTATTTCATACAAAAGAATTGAACCTTTGTCTACAAATCACCTAAGCAGCGTCATAACTTTAGTCCAACGCACTTCCACTGCATAAGCTTCGCATAAGCGAGTTCGCACTTGCATCACTTTTATATCTCCTGCACAGTTGATAGTTTCCGACAGTATTCGGAAGTTGTTGCCGTATTCGAAAATCCGCCAAGCATCAGACCAGACATCACATAAGCACATATACCCCCAACATAAGGTTAACACGAGGAACGATCCTGAGCCATCTCCATCCATTGATTTGGAGCGAAATTAGACATCCCTCCATCTGATGTGAGTCGTCCTACACTTCGTCTACCGTCTTCGTATCTCGTACCAAAGGAGAATGTTATTCGACAATTTATCTATGCTAACGGTTTTCGGTGATACGAGCCATTTAACCGGACCGTTTCTACATGGTATTGCCGTGTGGTAGCGGCCTAAGAGATCCTTCCTAGTGGTAAGATTCCTATGCAGGAATCCGTCTAGGTAGGTACCACCCCAGGGCCAGTTATTCTGCCGTGAAGCAGTAGTGTGCAAACATTACTGTGTTTCGGTTTGAAGGGCACTATGAGCTAGCGTAATCACTGGGCATTTGAGACTTGAGAACTGATGTCTCAGGGTGACGGGCGCGTGATGTGTGAAGTGCTGACACATCGGCCCATAACAAATGCTGTGTCAACCAGAAAATTTCTGTGTGACACCACACTGTGCCGATCACCCTGAGACATGAGTTCTTAAGTCTCATATGCCCAGTGATTACGCTAGCTCACAGTGCCCTTCAAACCGAAACACAAGTTATGTTTGCACACTACTGCTTCTTATGTATGTATTAAATTCAATCCATGTATATATAGAAAACTCAAAAGAAGTTTAGTCCACCCTACCCCACTGACCACAGTGCAGTGAATACATGCTTTTGCCAAAGCATGCGAATATCGCTTTTACCCTAATGTCGTAAGGAGAGTAGTAAATCGCCCAGCGTACAAAGATGAGATATGCTGCGGTGACGCACACCTGCGACTCGCGCGCCCTCTGTATGTGGCCGCATTTATCTTATCCTTGCAAGAACACTCGGGTCAATGCGCCCTCCGATATGTGCCACTTGATTTATGGAGGCTTTAAATTATGAACACGTCTCGTTGCTTTGCGAATTTTGTGCCGCAGATAAAAAATTGAAAGTCTTAGTTGCGGTTTGATAATGTTAAGTTATCGATGTTAATAAACATGTTTAAGTCGTTAAATATTTCGCAAAAAAGATGGTAATCTTTATTCTAGAGATTATCATCCCATTCCATTATTTTTGTTTATTTTATGTTTAACACTTTTGCCGAGTGGTAGCGGCTTCAGTTGCCAATTGGTAGCGGCGTAAGAGAATCTATCACCCCATCTCATCTCGTGAATGTGGTAAAAGTCGACAGAGGGAAAATTAAAACCTCGAGATGGGGAGCAGCATCTTCCTGGAACATCTGAATAAAAAACAACCCACCTGCCAAGCGTGGCAACTATGGCAAATCCCCCCAAAATTAGAGCTACAAATTTTTATGGCAATCTATGGGGAGACCTATGTTCAGCAGTTGACTGGTGATAGGCTGAAAAGAAGAAGAAAAAAGAAAGACTTTTGCGTATTAGGGGTAAAAACGGCGGCCTATATTTTTTATTAGAATTTTTTATTGCCTATTTATTTTATAAGTGTGTCGCGTTTTGGTGTCGTGAATATTGTGAAGATCAAAAGGATTTACCAGAAAAATCTTGTAGCTTAGTCATACAGACGGCCATACCTAAAAATACTTACCCACGTTACCGGTAACACAGTAAAGGTTGCGAAGCATGAGGTTTGCGTAGTTGGCATTTGGAGAATGGTTGCCTTCGGGTGACCTGATAAAAATTAAAGGATGCCTGTGCTCAGCAGTGGAACATTTTAGGTTGTCTCTTCACTTTGAAAGTGGTACATGAAGCTGATTGGCAGATAATATTTTGGCGACCGACTCATGTCGTTGATAAATTTGTCAAAATATGCCTAGCCACTAATATCAGTAGAGCGAAAATGGGGGACAGCGATCATTAATCTACCTGGTAATAGTGGAAATTATGATAAATCTTTCCAGCTTGAAAGAAAAATGTATCCAGCATGAGACTACGTACAGACTGATAATAATCATGACTATTCTTTTTCAATTCCTGTTAACCTTTCCAACTGAACATAAAAGCTTGTGCTGTGAAACCTGGTTCACGACTATAGTTGAATGTCGATTCGGACTCGATTCTGCGACGCCATGTTTCGCAGTCCTTACCCTACACCACTACCCTATAGGTCAGAGGTTCCCAGACTTTTCTTCTCATAGACCACTTTCAAAATTTAGATGGTTCCGGTGGACCCCCTGTAGCTACATTTCTACCATATTCACAAAACTATAACAAACTAACCCATTTTTTTGTCACGCTAACGTGGTCTACGTGGAGTCTCCTGTTGACCCCTGGGGGTCCACCTGGACCACTTTGGGAACTAAGGCTGTAGGTGAAAGAATACGTTCAAAGTTTTTATTTTAATATTAATTATAATTATTTGTTTAGTTAAAAAAGCCGAAAGATTGGTCGCAAAATCTGTCGACCAACAAGTTGCACTGCATGGAGGTCAGATTGGTATTTCAATAAAATAATAGAAAAAAATATTTATTATTTCATGTAGATTATTATATAACACTTGGTGGTAGGATTCCTATGCAGGAATCCGTCTAAGTAGGTATCATCGCAGGGCCAGTTATTCTGCTGTGAAACAGTAGTTTGCAAACATTGCTGTGTTTCGGTCTGAAAGGCTCTGACAGCTAGTATGATCTCTCTATAAAATGTCTCTGGGTGACAGGGCGCAGTGTAGTGCCACATAGAAATGTTCTGGGTGACACAGCATTTGTTATGGAAAGGCGTTGCAGCTTACCATTATGTGAACGTTCTGCTCGTCTCATCACTTTATCCAATAATAATAAAAGATATTGAACGTCATTTTTTTAAAAACTCATTGGTTCGCAAATGAAGCCTCTGTTCTGGGACGAACAATTTTTTGTCTTCGTAGTCCTTTTAAAAATAATGTACAATTACAGCAGTATTATAAAGATGTAGAACTTTCTTGGCAGCGATCAGCTTATTCCCAGGAGTTATCATCATCGATGTATTCTTTAATATTATAATTAAGGAATACATTGATGATGACTTAATAAAAGGGGTATTAAGTCTTTGTTTGTTTGTACACGTGGAGAGAATAAATGAAAGAAGATTGGCGAAACAGATTTATGAGGCGAGTGTGAATGGGAAACCCGGTAACGGTCGACCTAGGAGTCGACTTAGGCAATCAGATCGGAGAAGTTTTGAGGAAAGGTCACGTTAAAAGTACCCGCGACCGACGAGCGTGTATGAAAACGCTAATGAAAGTAGAAGGAAGCGAAAGATGTGTGTCAGGATCATAGCAAGTGTCTCTAAGTGGTCTCTGCCTACCCCAATGGGAAGGAGGCATGACTGTATGTATGTATGTTTAATAAAATAATAGAAATAAGCGGGTATTCTTCTCTTTACACTGTATAACTTGCGCACTCGATAACTTCCGTAATATTACGGATCAGATGTCTATCGAATCAGAATATCATAAAAATTATAGATGAGTGAAACGGTAAAACTTTTTCTACAGATAAAGACATATAAAGGGACATTTACGATATCTTCACCTTAAGTACGGACAGACGCACGTGCGTAGGCAATATAAGAAATTGGTCTCCCCTCAGGCAACTTACAGTCCCCGGTCGATGCTTCTAGCAAAGAAAACGTGTGATCAAATGCCTTCGTAAAACCCAATCCGCCTATTTAGATCATCTTAGCTGTCCTCGTGTTACCGAACCAGTTTTACTCGGTCCTTAGTTTATAGAAATTTAGACGTTATATTTGTGGAATAATGATTCAAGTTTTGTATCTTCGTATCTGGTTGACTGAAGCGAGGTGTGGTAAAACAAAACGCGATAAGTTTTATTCGCGGCGCGTTGACCGAACTTAGGCCCGATTGAGTTAGCGAAGGTCTAAGATATGACCGGTGGGGACGCCAAATGTCTAGAGTTTAATATCTACAATGAGAGCTACGAAGCTTTGAATTTATAAAATTGCATACATACATATAGTCACGCCTTTTTCCCATATTAGGGGTAGGCAGAGGCCGACACATATAGCCCACTTTTCGTGATGGGTGGCGAGCTACGTCGCTGCCATTTCGGTACGACTAAAAAACAAAATTCTGACTCTCCGTTGCGTTCCCATGAATAGTATCGTGACAGATTTGGTGTTAAAATCCCCCCAAAATGAGAGCTACAAACTTTTGTGGCATTCTATGATGGATGCCTATGTTCAGTAGTGGACTAGTGAAAGGTTGAAATTATGATGATATGCCCCAGTGATTACACTAGCTCTCAGTGCCCTTCAGACCGAAACACAGTAATGTTTGTACACTACAGCTTTACGGCAGAATAACTGACCCTGATGGTACCTGCCTAGACGGATTCCCGCATAGGAATCCTACCAGTAAAAGCTATAGTATGATGACATAAAATATCAAAATAACGCAGTAATCATATCATACTACTATAAAAAGAGCTGGAGAGTGTGTATGTTTGGACATGATAATCTCAGGCAATACTAATTCGATTTGAAAATATATTCTTGCATTAGAAAGCTCGGTTATTGAGTAATGTTACAACTAAATAACAGAAATAAATGAAATGATACAAAAAATTAAAATAAAAAAAGAAAAGAGAAAAATAATAAAAATATGCGTAAACGTACTGAAGATTGTAATCTAAAACTTAGACTAGACCTGTATACTTATACATATATATATATATATATATATATACAGGTATAGTATACACATACATATTAGTTTCTGTACTACAGTGTGACGCAACGAATTGGTCTGCGCTCAGTATACGAGTGAGTTACGGATTCCCGCAACACTGATTTCCAGCACAGCCTGATTATAATACAGTTTGCGCGCTATAGACATAGACATGGACATAGAAATAGACATAGACATAGACTTTATTCGACGTACACAATACAGAAACCACACAGAGAATGCAAATAAAAAAATACATACAGTACAATAAAAAAGAAGAAAGAAACAAGATCTGTAAAACACTGGAAACAAAAGTGACGCTGTGTTGTGAAGTCGAAATGGACTCCACTCAGCGAAGAATGCTGCGGAAAGACCGCAGCGCTGGTTTTCAGTGGAGCCACTACGTAAGTAAAGAGACAACGCACGTACGTGTCTATTTGCAACAAATACAACTAAGTGAACAGAATGATAAAAAATATGACAATATAGGACAAATATGAGTGGTAATAAGACATCGAATATAGTAAGAAGCTAAAAAAACCGATAAATATAAATAAAACATATCTGATGAAATTAATTAATGTTTTGCCCGACACATTTAATGGATGGATTGAAAAATATGGAAAACATATATGTATATATACAATACATAATTATATTAAGAGCACATGTAGGTAGGTAAGTTGCATAATGTTTTCTTTTATTTACGCGAATATTACACATTTAAATAAAACTACTTTTTTACGGATTTTATCGCGTTTAATTTTGAACTATTTTTACCCGACGTTTCGGACGCTTTACAGCACCCATGGTCACGGGGGGACTTAGGTGACAGTTGTCCCGATGTCATAGTTAACCCGGAGTACCTTCAGCTTTTAATTATTATTTGTAGTCCGATCTACGCAGAAAGAGCTTACTGTGTCTTGAAGCCTTGCAGTGGTATGCTTGGTTTTTGATTTAATTTTATTGATAATAAGATCCCAAGCCGGTGGTAATACCCAACCATCTTCCCTATTGAAATTAGGATGTTTTTTAATTTCAATAGCCTCGCGAATCATCCTTGGTAGGAATCGGTGTTCTTTTGCAAGGATTTGTGGTCTATCAAATCTGATGTAATGGTTGGGATGATCCAGAACATGGTCGCAGACTGCAGACTTCTTAGAGCGTCGATGCTTCACATCAGCTATGTGTTCTTTAACGCGATTCATTAAAACCCGCGTTAAGGCTTCAAGACACAGTAAGCTCTTTCTGCGTAGATCGGACTACAAATATTAATTAAAAGCTGAAGGTACTCCGGGTTAACTATGACATCGGGACAACTGTCACCTCAGTCCCCCCGTGACCATGGGTGCTGTAAAGCGTCCGAAACGTCGGGTAAAATAGTTCAAAATTAAACGCGATAAAATCCGTAAAAAAGTAGTTTTATTTAAATAGGTAAGTTGCGTTTAGCAAAAGGTATTGGCTTATGTTTTTGAAATCTTAGTAGAAATTCTGGTGGATTATTATTTATTATATATTTCTACAAAATGTCTTTAAAATGATTATTAAATTAGTCTAAGCTAATAATAATAATAAAAAAGTGCAGTTACACAACAATTAGCTTAAAATAACACGTCGAGAGGAGAAGAAAAGAAATTTGTAAAATCCAAAAGTGCACGTCTCATGACGCTCATTTAATTCTTAAGAAAAAAATATTGGGGCTCAAATATTACGAGTGATTCCATTTCAGATGAAAACAATAAGAAAAAAATAGTTTTCTTAATAACTACAAGTGCTAGGCTTTTGATATGAAATAGGAAACCAGTAGATAAAATTCTGGACACGAAAAAAAACCCCGGTCTCGATACGTCAGTTTTTTCGGGAGTTACGTAAATTTTTTTATTTGTTTTTTTTTTCAAAGTATCAATATTAGATGATTTTTCAATTTTTATAAATTAATTAAAGTGTTTTTTTTTGTTATAATTCTATTCGAATTAGCATATAAGTGGAATATACTCGTAATTGTGACAGAGGCATCTGAAGACCGCCGAATCGCTTGACCTTGACATGTCGGGTATAAAGCACTGTCTCACGCCGCTTCACGCCATGAGACGTGCAAAACACGTTGTTGCAAAGTGCTACAACGATTATAATATAACAAAAATAGCAACTATATATAGTCATAATAAAAAAAGACCAAAAAAAACATAATACGGCCCTTAGGAGCCGCACTTTGAGAACCGGACATTACTGAGAAGTGCCGTAACGTGAATGCTTAGGTCAGCGGGTTACTATGTCGTACGACTAGGCCGGTTACATACATACATACATAAGATCACGACTGTATCCCATAAGGGGTAGTCAGAGATTGGGCACTCACTGCAAAAACAGATGACTGCCACAATCCGCGTTTCACCAAAACAATATAATGCACTTGGTGTGATAGGTGGAGAGCCCATCGCCACCATGCGCTGTTGGGTGCACAGTGCAGTTTAACTCCATACTCGCCTTTTACGAGATCCATTGGATGACATGGAGTGGTAGTATTCTTTTAACGAGCCGCCACCACACGGCTAATAACATGGTCAGAGTACCTGACTTCTAAGCCGCGGGTCCTGGACTCGAATCCCAGCCGGAGCCAACATTTGCGCTAAAACATAAATTGTTGGTTTTCTGGTCTGGTTGTGTTGTGATTGTCCCCGTGTTTCTGACACTGCATCCTAGCCTACCTCCGATCTTATCAGCGTTACATCGGGCGCGGGTAGGTTGGGACGAGTGAGTGCCTCCGTGTTTGCGCGTACACTGTGGCACTATAATATCTCCTGCGCAGTTGATGGCTCTCGACAGTAGTCGGCAGTTGTCGGCGTGGTCGAAATCGGCTAGGAGAACATCATGTCGTACGGCGCAGTCATGCGGCCTTTTTTTACGCGGACGAAGCCGCGGGGCGTGGCTAGTATTAAATAAAATGTTACGCAATAATTTGTTTGGAAAACTGTACATAAACGAATCCGCTATCAGTTAATAGATTCCTCATCTTGCAACACCTACGTGTGAGGTCGTAGAGTCAATAAACATGTTTGCGACGGACGCACGGAATAATAATTATACACGTACTTTGATGATTCTGACTCATTATGTTCATGTTAATATCGGTAACTATTATTTATCTAGTTATTTACTTCATATACAACCGTCTGGCTCAGTGGACGGCGTGTTTGACCGCTGAGTCGCGAGACTTGGGTTCGGAAAACTAGCCAATAATGCCAGTTACTCGACTTCATAGTTACTAGTATAAGAAAAATATAAGTACGTATTTACAGCAATATAAAAAATATGTTAAGCGAAGACTTTATTGTAGATCGTCATCGTCGTCGTCGTTTCAGCTTAACACTAGTCCACTGCTGAACACAGGCCTCCCCAAAAGATTGCCACAAAAGTTTGTTGCTCTCATTTATGTCGGATTTTGCCATACTGGTTACTGAGTGGTTAAACGAAAATATTCTGACCATAAATACAGAGAAAACTAAATTTGTTTATTTCTCATTTAGAAATACTGACTCTGACACCTCCTCATATAACATTATATCGCATATTTCGCATGCGTTTATGGCTGCACTTGTCCAATACTTCAAAGTACTAAATGTATAAAATATTTACGTATTCTAATTGACAATAAACTAAATTTTCAAAATCACATTGATGTGGTATCCGTTAGGCTACGTAAGTTAATATTTATCTTTAAACACTTAAGACACGTGGCTGATAAAACTATAATAAAATCTGTGTACTTTGCTTTAGGGCAGTCATTGTTCACATATTGCATTACTTCTTGGGGAGGAGCTGCAAAAACAAGTCTGCTTAAGATAGAAAGAGCACAACGAGCTATTTTAAAGGTTAGCTTATTCCTACCATTTTATTATCCCACTAGTGATCTTTACAAACAAAGTGTTTTTATTATTATTATTATTATTATATCTGATGGTAAGTGCAACGTCTGCCCATAACCACCACACTGAGCTACTTTCCGATGTCCGATTGAGCTAAATTTTGGGACCATAGAGCTGGTATAATGATAGAGCCGGAATTTGGACATAGGAACTCTTCAACTAAGCAAGACAGCTTCGTCAAATTTGGGCTCGTCGGATTTGTTTCGAAAGGTACCATAGCCCTAGCAACATTCCAAAACCCACTGCTGGACATAGGCCTCACAAATAAAAGCTTGGAACAAAAATATGATTGCTTAAAACGTATTCTTAATGCGTACTATATTTTACTGTGTAAGAATTCTGATTCGTGTTATATAACAGCTGTTGCCAAGCCGTTTTATTTTATGTAATGTTATATGTGGTATACAGTGTTGGATGTATCTATACAAATAAATTAAATTGAAGTGTCTGTTTGTAATAACAAAATAACAGTTTTTACTAAATGTTCCGAAGATACCGAACTTATATGAAAAGAACAATTTTTTTTGTTTGTCTGACTATCTTTTAAATGAAACTAAGTTTACGGATTATATCGCGTTTAATTTTTTATTATTTATAACCCGACGTTTCGAGTGCTTTACAGCACCCACTTCCAGCTTTTTAAAAGCTGAAGGTACCCCAGGTTAACTATGACATCAGGATATCTGTCACCTCAGTCCTCCCGTGACCATGGGTGCTGTAAAGCACTCGAAACGTCGGGTTATAAATAATAAAAAATTAAACGCGATAAAATCCGTAAACTTTGTTTCATTTAAATGTGTAGTGTTCGCGTAAATATAAGAAATCATTATGTCTGACTATCTGTCTGCCTGTCTGTTTGTTCCGGCTAATGTTTGAAACGGCTAAACCGATTTTGATGGGACTGTCACTGATAGATAGCTGATATCATAGCGAGTAACTTAGGTTACTTTAATTTTAGAAAAATAATGAGGGTTTCGCGCAAAAAAATTAGAACCCCGAAATCCGATTTAAATAAGGGAAGCATAGTATCATCGATCGGGGTCGGCTTTCTTAGGCGGGTGAAACCGGGGGACATAGCTATATAGTGTATACTATATTAACATTGTATATCCTTATAAAATGTAATCTTTAGTCATTTCACACCCAGTGTTACCTTTTAATTTCTGTTTATTTATGTATAATGTGACCGTGTGGCCCAATCGTCACAGTGCCTGACTTTTATGGTGGGTGGTAGGATTTCTATGCAATAATCCGTCTAGGTAGGTCCACCCCGGGTCCAGTTATTCTGCCGTGAAGCAGTAGTGTGCAAACATTGCTGTGTTTCGGTCTGAAGGGCACTGAGAGCTAGTGTAATCACCGAGCATATGGGACTTAAGGACCGATGTCCTGGATGACACAGCACCACACAGTTATAGGCAGACGTTGCACTTACAACCAGGTGAACGTTTTGCTCGTCTCGTCACTTTATTCAAATAAAAAATGGTCCGTGGTACGATTACCAGGCCGAAGCCAACATTTGTGCTCAAACATAACTTGTTGGTGTTCGGGTCTGGTTGTGTTGTGATTGTCGAAGTGTTTTTGACACTGCATCCTAGCCTGTCTTCGATCTTGTCGCAAGAGCGTTACATCGGGTGCGGGTAGGTTACGTAAGATTCGCACGCGTGAGTGCCTCTGTGTTAGCGCGTACACTTGAGGCACTATAATACTCGTATCTCCTACGCAGTTGATAACTCCAGACAATATTCGGAAATTGTAGCTGTTGTCGAAAATCGGCAAAGAGGATATTATCATGTGAGAGCGCGGTACTTCCCCGGTTGAGCGGAAGCTTTTATGTGCCATCAGTATTTACCTACACCATGACTCCACCACATCGCATTATGAAGCATTGTTAAATGTTTCCATTTCCCATTTTAATACAAAATGTACAAACCAATATATCCATAGTGGATTACTCCAAAAACGTAATTTGTCTTTATTGGCCGTTAGATTTGAAGATTACTGCGTGAAGGGAACAATCTAGAAAAACCGGTGACAGCAGAATTGTGAGACGAGTTCGCCCGCGGCGGAGCGACGGCGAGCACATAAAGCGAAAGTTGAACGCTCGCCGTGTGCTGCGCGAATCCCTGCCTTATCACTACTCAACATATTTGATGGGCCATAGACTGTTGGGAATCAGTAGACTCGCTTGTTTTCATAAATATATAAGTAAATTGTAATACATAATTTCGGTGATGTAATTGCTGTTAGCCTTTTTTGGCTTTTACAGCTTCATCGGATACTGTGCTCAGTGCTCGAGGCAGGTTTGGTTTGACCCAAACATACATACATAAATAAACTCCTACAAAAACCTCGAAATTCGGACTGTCGCGTTCGCTGTGTGCATGCGCGATTTCGAATATCTCAAAATGATTTTAAGTCTCCATTCGGACTGTTGACTTGTGTGTGTCGGTAACTCTTGGCGGTGAGAACCGCCCTGGAACACGGGTGTACACGGTGTGATTGTCGACTGCTGCGCGCCGCTCTCTCCGGCGGTCGCACGTCGTGGTGCGTGTTTTATTAAAGCTACTAACTGTGTGTACAGTGTAGCCTGGATCGTGACTGACCGTTTCGCGGGTGACGTTTGCGTTCGGTCGCGTATCAATCTGGTCGGTAATTTGCTGCTTCAACCACCAGCGGGTTTGGATGAACCGCGGCTTTTTCGAAAAATCGTTTAAAGTAGAATAGAAAATCTAGTACAATCTATATTAATAGTATATTGATATAAGTAATAGTGTAATTTTGTTATTAGACGTGTGGTGGCGGCTCGTTAAAAGAATACTACCACTCCATGTCATCCAATGGATCTCGTAAAAGGCGAGTATGGAGTTAAACTGCACTGTGCACCCAACAGCGCATGGTGGCGATGGGCTCACCACCTATCACACCAAGTGCATTATATTGTTTTGGTGAAACGTGGATTGTGGCAGTCATCAGTTTTTGCAGTGAGTGCCCAGTCTCTGACTACCCCTTATGGGATACAGTCGTGATCTTATGTAATTTTGTTAACGTTGTAATCCACACTATATAATATATAAATGCGAAAGTAACTCTCTCTATCTGTTTGTTACTTCGGCTCAATCGTTTAACCGATCTTGACGCGATTTGTCACAGATCCTGGAGACGGACCCTATTTTGATCCAGGAAAAGCAAAGAGTTGCCACGGGATATTTAAAAACCTTAGTCCACGCGGACGATGTCGCGGGCATCAGCTAGTGTTTGTATGAAATTCATTAAACTATTCCAGATGAACAAACTATGAATCATTATCAAAAAGTATGTCAGGTCGCGTGACCAGATGCAAGTGGTTTGTTTGTCGCCAATTCTTTGTTATACTGAGTAACTCTACACTATGTACAAAGATTGATAATGTCGTAAAAAATAAATAGATACAATAAAAATGATACTTAAATATACAACGAGTTTACCAAAAATGCCAATCAGTGGTAATCTCAAACACACATGCTCGTCCATGATGCGTTAGGAATCGCCAGATGAGTGTCGATATCACTTCGCTCCAGGCGTATGGGACGGCAGTTTCTGAAATCGCTAGCGATAGGCGCCCGCTAGGGATCCCTTAGGGTTGATGACCGCCGTCTAGATAGATCTGATCATTGCGTATGACGTGGGCCGGGAGGATAATTTGATTGCGTGGAAGGAGACTTTGTGCCAAACTGCATCTATATCAAAATCGATTCAATTAAAAATTAACATTGACTAAGCTGAAATCTGATTAAAACTGATGAAATATGGAGTTAATTGAGTGTAAAGTAGAATAGCACCTACCTCTTTCCTACCGAGGTGTCGTAAGAGGCGACTAAGGTATTGTACGGACAGCCTTTTATTCGTGCAGAATAATACCATATATGCAACACTGTCACTATACTGCTCGTGGGCACGGAATTTGACATTGTACCAGAATGGGAACAACGTGTCCACCCGTAACGTCTAGTTTCCCGCGGGGACGATATGTCTCTGCATGCGATGATGATCTCGCGGGTGTGGTCTCTGCTTACCCCTTATATGAGAGAAATGCGTGACTGTATGTATGTAAGGATGTATCTTTTTTTTTTTATGCACCACAATGCGCCCGTCACCCTGACGGGTTCTATCTATCGGGTATCTAGAAGTTTAACCTTTTGGTGGTCAAACCACGTATTGGTTTGGATTACGGAGAGCTTTTTTAAAGAGCTCCTGTTTGATTAACACAGATATATTCCTTTCTTTTTAAAAAATCGACGCCCCCACACTAGGTTTTCTTCTTTATCGTGAGTGCATTTGAAATACATACATTTCATTTGCACAGCGCAACCAATCCTCGAAACCAACTAATTTTATGCACACAAGTTCTCCGAATTGTTGTGACTCCGAACGTGGAAAGCAGTTATGTTAATTACTAATTTCTATATAAAAAACTAAAGGTACAGCCTATAAATGTCTCCCTGCTGAGCACAGGCCTCCTCTCCTTTCTGAGAGGGTTTTGGAGCAGTGAAAAGTTCGCCTCGCTGCTCGAATGCGGGTTCGCGGCCTTCGCATATCGTTGAAATGTTTTTATTACTCAGACATGCCGGTTTCCTTACGATGTTTTCCTTCAGCGATTAGTACGTAAATCACCACTTAAAATTGCATAAAAGTTTCAGAGCCGGCACTGGGGATCGAACACGGGTCACACGCTTATTACGAGTATGAAATTAATGAAAACAGAACACAACAAAAAACAGACATAGAATATCAACAAACTTGTCAAGAAGACATTATTAGAAAAAACGTATTATAAAATGGATCATTACATAGAGGTGTGTGGATATAACTCTTACTCTGCACTTTGCAAGCTCCCTGGCTTCTAAATTCATGACGCAATTTATAAATGACATATGCATTGAAAAAAAGTAAGATCCCAGATTTTCTCGCCGGTTCTTCTTTGAGAAGATCTTATTTTTTGAACGGGTGTAGATTATGACATTCATAATAGCGCTATACAACGACCATTGACGACCGCGTGGCCTAGTCGTCAGAGTACCTGACTTCTACGCCGCGGGTCCATGGGTTCGATTCCCAGCCGGAAGCAACATTTGTGCTAAAACACAAATTGTTGGTTTTCGGGTCTGGTTGTGTTGTGATTGTCCCCGTGTTTCTGACAACTGCATCCTAGCCTACCTCCGATCTTATCGCATCAGCGTTACATCGGGCGCGGGTAGGTTGGGACGAGTGAGTGCCTCTGTGTTTGCGCGTACACTTGTTGCACTATAATATCTCCTGCGCAGTTGCTAGCTCTCGACAGTATTCGGAAGTTGTCGCCGTGGTCGAAATCGGCTAGGAGAACATCATACAAGCCTAAACTGAATAAAGAAATTTTGATTGTAACTTTGAATGGCGAGCACCCGGCCCCTGAGCTACCACGGCTCGGGGGTCGGGCGCCGGGATCTGACTATTAAATAATTAAAGACAATCCGATTCAACGAACGTCTCGCACCTGATCTAATTATGACGTCCTTTGTGCAGCCGCCTCCGCCTCTTGTTTATTTCGCCCCTACCCGCGACTCGATGTATATTTTTTTTAATATTCTTTCTTCCCATTTCCACGGAGTTGCGACCGCTCAAAGGCGGAGGCGAGTTATGAAATTGTTCAAGCGTTAATTGTAGACGTCCAGTGGCGAATATTAAACGGCTCGTGTGCACCGAGCCTTGTATAACTAGTTAACCCCGGTGTACATGGCCGCAGCGGCTCCCCGCTTCCAACTTTAAGCATGCCAAAGGAAAAAATAATATTTAATTTGCGAAGTTGCAGTGTAGTTCCGCTGCTGATATCTCTGCTTCGGATAGCAATTGGATCGTCGTTTTATGCTTCGCTATTGGAAGTAATATTCTGTAACATTTATTTTTCTAGAATAAAACTCGCCTCGTAAATTTTGATTTTATTCAGCTCATAAATAGCATTACCAATTTAATTAGTATCAAGTCGACTCCTGAGAACAGACTTCTTCACATATTGACAAAGGCGACGTTAACCTGGTGGTAAGTGCTACGTCTGCCCATAACAAAAACTTCTTCACCCAGAGCATTACTGTGTAGCACCACGCTGCGTCCATCACCTTGAGATATCAGCTCTTATGCCCAGTAATTACGCTAGATCTCAATGTCCTTCAGACTGAAATACATCAATGTTTGCAGGATACTGCTCAACTGTAGGATATCTCGCCGTCTAGATAGATATCACCTGGGGTGATATCTATCTAGACGGATTTCTGCATAGGAACCCTACTACCAGTAAACTTCTGTACAGAGAAAATACTAACTTTTGGACAGAGCTTAGATATCTCTAATATTGAGTTTATTTTTGTTTCTTGTGTGTGTTTTCTTTCTTTAATATCAGAGATCTGTCCTACCGTCCATACAGTCGCTCTGTCTAATGGGTTGTCCTACACTATTCATTGCCGGTAGGATGATCGGCAATAGAACACACTCCCTTCCTAACGAGTACGTAGGGGTAGTTTCCACAAATTATGTTAATGAAAATGAAAATCCATATTTTGATATTTTTTTGTCGACTTCGACAAGTGTAAATTTTTCCTCATTGTAATGCTATTAGAATGAGAAAAACTATATTGTTGACTTGAAGACTTGACTGCAAAGAAACGCTAACATTTAAATATGACTTTAGTAGTCTTTATCAAAAACTACTTATCGAGCAGTGTTAACAATTGCATGAAATTTTGCTGTTGTATATATTTAGTTAAAAGTAAAAAAAGTAAAGTTTCAGCCTGTAAATGTCCCACTGCTGAGCACAGGACCTCCTCTCATTTCTGAGAGGGTTTAGGAGCTAGGAAGAATCCGCCACGCTGCTCCAATGCGGGTTGGCGGACTTCACATGTCTTCGAAATATTTCTATTCCTCGGACATGCAGGTTTCCTCACGATGTTTTCCTTCACCGCTAAGCACGTGGTAAATCAGCACTTAAAATTGTAGAACAATTTTAGAGGTGCTGGCACCGGGGATCGAACCCAGGTTACACGCTTACTATGAAATTAAAGGCGAGCACCATTTACTATTAATTAACTATATAATAATAATAAAAAACCATCAGACAGACTGGTAGGTTTGGAAATAAGAAAACTTATATTTCTTCTCATCACCTGCCAAACATCGTTCGCTTTGGTCCGCTAACGACATTTTTCGCGCCATTAACTCGGCAGATAAAAAAAAACAAAGCGTTCCTCGTAATGACTTCGCCGATTACCAATCACTGGAAAAAAATCGTCCAATCGATGGTTCCGAGCCAAACCTCTTTGCTACTGTCTAAGGATAATCTATGTTTCATAGTATCATCGACAATGAAAATGACTTAAGGATAGTAATTAGTCGTGAATAGTAATTTCAGAAATTACCTTTAATTCGCTCATTCCTAATTGACTGCTACGTATTAATTTAGGATTGGTGTAGGAATAGGAGATTTTTGGTATAAGACCATAATTGGGACATGAAAAAAAAAATGTTTTGAATAAGTTGTTCGACTTTTTAACAATTTTAGACCATTAAACAACATAAGCGTATTAAAAAAATAACCGTTACTATTGCATTATGCTACATAAGATCACGACTGTATCCCATAAGGGGTAGTCAGCGACTGGGCACTCACTGCAAAAACAGACGACTGCCACAATCCACGTTTCACCAAACAATATAATGCACTTGGTGTGATAGGTGGTGAGCCCATCGCCACCATCCGCTGTTGGGTGCGACAGATTATTATGACAATAATGAAGTTTTTTTTGATAGCAATAAATCCAAAGTTAATAAAAACCATACCAAAAAATAAAAACAATTACGTAAGTGACATATAAGGCGGAATAAAATTCTTTTGAATTCGCTAATTTAGACATGTTGACCGAATGGGTAAAGACTGGATGTCGAAGAGCATTGAAGGTCACGTGGTTGCCACTTCCATTGGACATTATATTTACAGGCTTATCGAGATAGAAAGCATTGTTGCCTCTTGCCAATGAAAGTTAAGATTTTGAATTTGAAAATTCCGTTTAGGCTTCAGTACCTCTAAGATCAGCTTTTAATAAAAGTGTGTCTAATAGCTTAAGTCTTTTGAGCTGTAAGGTGTTATTGGGCTTAACGTTCATTATTAAATACTAGCTGTATCCTGCGGTTCCAGCCGCGTAAAAAAGCCGACCCTGATCGATGATATACATATATACTTCCCTATTGTTGGGTTTTAATTGCGCGGAACCCTAATTATTTTTCTAAATTTATAGTAGTCTAAGTTGCCCTCTCTAATATTAACTATCTGTCAGTGAAAGTCTCATTCAAAATCGATTCTAGCCGTTTCGGAAATAAGCAGGAACAGACAGACTGACAGACAAAAAAATTTAAAATTTGTTAGTACAGTATATACTTTCATAAGCATTAAGTAAAAAGCTGTTCTTTTGTTATTACAAAAAGACACTGCAATTTTATTTATTTGTATAGATCATCAGTCTTACCTACAGTACCTATTTCAGCAAATTTAATGGGTGGAAGTTACATCAGACTTGTGATGTAGAATACACAGGTATGCATGTGTTTGCAATACACTTATGTATTGCACACTAATATATATAAGCGTCCAATAGATAAGGTGTTATTTATTCTTGTCTAGAATTTTAACATGGAGCGTTATTTGATTATCTATGAGACTATAAAACTATAAAAAAAGAATTACAAACAAGGGGAAACCTGCGGGGCTTCTTTCGACTGTTTCTTCTCTGTCAGAAGAACCTCATTACTAAACGGTCGTAGATTGTAAACTTTTTTTTTCTGAATAAATTGACGAAACGGGCAAAACGTTCACCTGCTGGGTAAGTGCAACGTCTGCCCATAGCAAATGCTGTATCACCCAGAACATTCGTGTGACACCACGCTGTGCCCGTCACCGTGAGACATCAATTCTTAAGTCTCATATACCCAATGATTACACTAGCACACTAAAAATGACGTTGGACAAACAAAATTTATGTTTATTATGTTGAAAGATAAATCATTTTCATTTTTAAATGAAACTAAGTTTACGGATTTTATCGCGCTTAATTTATTAATTGTTTATTTGCGATTTCCAGTCCGTACCGGTTCACATAATGATTTCTTATATTTACGCGAACACTACACATTTAAATGAAACTAAGTTTTCGGATTTTATCGCGCTTAATTTATTAATAGATTAATAGATAGAATTAATAAATTAAGCGCGATAAAATCCGTAAACTTAGTTTCATTTAAATGTGTAGTGTTCGTGTAAATATAAGAAATCATCATTTTCATTTCATTTCATCTCAGACATATTTAATATTAGTTGACACCCGCGACTTAGGTATAGGCGAAAAAGGTATTTTAAATATGCCGTGGGAACTATTTCATTTACCGGGATAAAAAGTATCCTATGTCCGTTCTCAGTATGCAAGCTATCGCTGTGCCAAATTTCGACAAGATCAGTTCAGCGGTTGAAACGTTAAAAGGTAACAAACAGACAGAGGGAGAGAGAGAGTTACTTTCGCATTTATATATTAGTATGGATGTAACTTCTCAAAGTATGCGAAAACAATAAAATGGCGTTATGTAATAACTAGTATTTATAAGTTATTGAGCGAAGTAACGATATCTGTTAAATGAAATCTGGTATCATAAATTATTTTAAATTGATGTGTAATAGAAAGTTTTAAAACTTTTAACTTCGGCAAATCTATAATAGATTAAATACATCGAAAATGCCTCATTAAATAAAGAAAGATCGGTGGTAAGTGATCGCCAATCTAACTATGCTAATTGTTGATGCACCATGGCATGGTGATTACGGTAAATTCATCCTTCTTCGAGATCCACGTCCAGCAGTGGACCGATTAATATGCTACTGCTAACGGCGATGAAGACAAACGGAAAGATATAAATAATATTGAACCCTACAAAAATGTATGAACGGGATAAAAGTGCGTCAAACGAGTTATTAAAATATCAGAGTTTAGTATCTGAAAGGTTTGGAGGCAATAAAACAAGGCTGCGTTCACGACGCACGCCGTACTGGCTGGGAGTTTTGGCCGTTCGCAAGTGCTTCGGCCATTATTTCATTACTAGGCCCAATAAAACGAATTAAAACCTAATTAGACGCCGCGATTTTTGAACATTAAAAGAGGGGCGGAATTAATTAGTGGAGGGCAGCGGCAATGATTCCAGTTCGGCGAGTAATTGGCGCTCCACCGTTTCAAATATATATCAGGATAGAGAATAAGGCAGAAGCGGTCAGCGTCTTCGATGTCTCAACTATACCGTGCTAATTTTAGATTAACAAATTCATTTTGTAGGACAATTCGCGAGACCACTAGTTTTCTTTAAACTAACACTGAAATTCTAAATAGTTTTTATAAATGCAAAGAATTGTTGTTAAGTTGCTGAGTTTCTTGCGCGGTTACTTATCAACAATGCTAGTCCTTTCCGAGCTGGATGGATTTCATTGGTGGTAGGATTCCTATGACGGGATCCGCTTAGGAGGGTGCCACCGCAACAGTATTCTGCCGTTCGAAACTACTGTGTTGCGGATTGAAGATAACTAATAGCTAGTGTTGTTAGTGGGCGTATGAGACTTAACAACTGATATCTCAGTGTAGTGCCACATAGAAATGTTCTAGCCTGCACATGTTATGAGCAGACGTTGCACTCACCATTAGGTGAACGATTTACTTGTCTCTTCTCGGAAAACAAAACACCACGTCTTCGACAAAAACTTGACGTAGTAAATAGATACCGAATATACATTTGATTTTTGAATTTTGTCTTATTTACAGCTTACGCTCGATGTATTCATCTTTAATTAACGTTAGAGTAAGTAAGCGTCCCATCACCTGGTTTTTATTTTCCCTGTGTTGACTTTTACGACACCCACAGGATGAGATGGGGTGGTAGATTCTCTTAAGCCGCCACCACACGGCAATTGAAATTTACCGTGGTACTCTAGGACAGATATCCACTCGAGAATCTTTCTTCCCCAACAGTTATCAGTGCTGCAAGCTTTAGCTTTAGCCCATTTTAACTTCAACTTGCAAATCTTTAGAGCGCAAAGAATTGCAATAGAATTGCGGTAAACTCTAATTTTAAGATTCATCGATTGCCAGTTTAAAACACGCTGGTCTCTGATATTTTGTGTCGTTGTCCAAGAAAAATCTTGGACTGAGGCAGAGTTGGATCCGCTTTGAAGGGCTCCGGCTGAGATTTTATTGTATCAACGGATGAATTATTCTGTTTGTTCGCGGTTTTTAAACCTCCGTCTTCGGTTTGCTATTGGCTTTAACTGTTTGCATTGTGCGTGTTATGAGAATTAGGATTTAAATTAGGTTTTTAATTAGCCCCTACTGAAAATGTAAGTGTGTAATTTAAAGTAAGTGCAGTGATTAAGTCAATTATTGTGATGTTCTCCTAGCCGATTTCGACCACCGCAACAACTTCCGACTACTGTCGAGAGCCATCAACTGCGCAGGAGATATTATAGTGCCACAAGTGTACGCGCAAACACGGAGGCATTCACTCGTCCCAACCTACACGCGCCCGATGTAACGCTGATGCGATAAGATCGGAGGTAGGCTAGGATTCAGTGTCAGAAGCGCGGGGACAAACACAACACAACCAGACCCGAAAACCAACAATTTATGTTTTAGCACAAATGTTGGCTCCGGCTGGGATTCGAACCCAGGACCCGCGGCTTAGAAGTCAGGTACTCTGACCACTAGGCCACGCGGTCGTCAATCATCTGTATTGTCAATTATCTGTATGAACTGTATGGCCAGACAGTGTTTCTGTGTTTGCGCTGTTACTTTTTTTAATTTGATAAAGCGACGAGACCGTAAGTGCAACGTCTGCCCATAACAGATGCTGTGTTACTCAGAATATTTCTGGGTGTGACACCACACTGCGCCTGTCACTCTGAGACATATTTTTTTTAGTCCCATATGCTTATTACACTAGCTCTCAGTGCTCTTCAAACCGAAACACAGTAATGTTTGCACACTACTGCTTTACGTCAGAATAACTGGCCCTGGGATGGTATGTAGATACCTGCATAGGAATCCTACCACCAGTAAGTAGTTACACTACCATATGTCCTAAGTAGATGACATCTTCTGTATTAACTGTAACTGTAAGTGTAGTTAGATGACCACGTGGCCTAATGGTAAGACCTGATACCTGACTACTACGCCGTGGGTCCTGGGTTCAAATCCCAGCCGAAGCCAACATTTGTGCAAGAACTCAAACAGTTATTTTTCGGGTCTGGTTGTTTTGTGACTGTCCTTATGTCTATGACACTGCTTATTAACCTACCGTAGATCTTATCTTATTATAAAATGTAAGTTATATTTGTAAGCGTAATGACTCCTCCGGGCGCTCGCCTTAAATTTCGTATTGTGCGAGTGACAAGTGAGTGAGTTCTATTTCCGGTGCCGGCACCTCTAAAATTGTTACCACGTGCATTAGCGGTGAAGAAAAACGCCGTGAGGAAACCTGCATGACCGAGGAATAAAAGTATTTTGAGGACATGGGAAGTCAGAACCCGAAATGAGAGGCCCATGCTTAGCAGTGGGACATTTACAGGTACTTTAGTTTTTTATATTTAATTGCTTATTTATGAATCCCGCCTACGTATTACCATAAGTCACAACGGCGGAATTGAAGTCCGATTAGTACAACTTCCAAATTGAAATATAACTTCATTCAACTCTAATATCGGGACATCGTAAATCGCACTCGAGCGACCCCGTCATTACTTCCCAAAACGGAATCAAATTTCCGTTATTATCGATTCAGTTCCTTAAACACCTTAATTCTCATTAAGAACGGTCATTTCGTGCAAAACAAATTAACTGGAGACGGGGCTTCTGGCCGCCATTTGTATAATTGCTTCTCCAAGTTTGACAGGTCGGATGAAATGTCGCGCGATTTTTACTAATTAAAGGAGGGGGTGATTGGGCAACCCTTTGCCGCTCGAGGGTTAATTGACCTTGTATTTTAAAAGCGCTCTTCAAACGAATTTTTGCAATCAAATAGTTCCTCCAATATTTTTTATGCCAAAATATTCGAATTTATTTGAACTATCTGTGCCCCGCGATTGCAACCGCGTAAAAAAGCCGATCCCGATCGATGATATACCTATATACAATCCCTTTTTGAATCGGATTTCGGGGTTTAATTTTTTTTTGCGCAGAACCCTAATTATTTTTCTAAAATTAAAGTAGTCAAAATTACCCGCTATAATATCTGCTATCTGTCAGTGAAAGTTCCGTTAAAATCGGTCCAGCCGTTTCGGAGATTAGCCGGAACAAACAGACAGACAGACAGATAGACAGACAGACAGACATACAGACAATTTTTTTTTAATAGTTTTTTTCTTATAAGTACCGTATATACTTTCATAAACATTGAGTAAAAAGCTGTTTTTTTGTTACTACAAACAGACACTTCAATTTTATTTATTTGTATAGATTGAACACTGAATTTTGTATTGATCAACTGAATGATTCTATGCTAGTGTAGAAATTATATTAACTTACTTATATGTAGTCGAAGATCAAAAGCTTGTAAAGCGACCATTAACACATGATTTATATTGTATTATGGATGCAATGCCATATACGATGTAAATTATGAGATGATTCACTGATGGTGTCGCCGTAGTGTCAATTATTCTGTCGACAGAATAACTGACACTGCAAAATTTATCGTGTTTCGTTCTTATGAACTATACTATCGGACTTAAGAACTGATGCCTCAGGGTAATGAGCGTAGTATGGTGCCACACAGAAATAAAATTTGTTGTGGACAGATGTAGCACTTACCATCAGGTGAATTTTCTCGTTACGTCACTTCCTTTCATAAATAAATGTAACTCTGAGTTTCTTATGAATAAAGTTAAATATGCTTTTTTTACAAACTGTCACTTTGTCGATGACTAGTAGTAAACAACATGTCAGTAAATTTTAAACGATGTTAATACACAATTTATTGTCGCTTCGTATAATAGAGAAGATAAATATAAAAGAAAATACTAAAAACAATTCCGTAATTCACCTTTCCACAGCTGCGGTTAATCATAGGCAACCCTTCACAGTAGCATCTCGGAAGAAATTCCAATTTTTCTCCCCCGATGGAAATCGAGTCGAGGAATGTTCACCTAATTCGGGCCACAATCAAACTGCGCCACTCTCGACAAATTAGTTTTGATATTTAAATTAGACCTGCCGTCGGCAATCGCTGAAGTGCTTTTACATCATTCGATTATTTTCAAAGAAACAAGTTCTTTTGAAGAGTGGCCATTTTTTAAACATATGTATTAGCTTAACCGATATGAACACACGCACACACAAACACACACACTGTGTGTGTGTGTGTGTGTGTGTGTGTGTGTGTGTGTGTGTGTGTGGGTGTGTGTAAAACCAGACAGCAGAGTCTAAGGTGCAGTCATCGATCTGAATAAGTCGGTCGGCTTGGAGATGTTAATTTCGCCACCATTGAATTTTCCCGGCATTGCATTTAATATGTTTACTTATTTCTTTCTTTTACTTTTTTTTGAAAAACGATGCCTTACAGTAGGATTTCTCCTGTATCGTGGGTCTTATCTGATCTTACAGTCATTTATTTTAAATTCACAACACAGCGAGAACCGAAAATCAATAATTTGTGTTTTTTACACTAATTTTAGGCGCCGGCTAGTATTCAAATCCAGGACCCGCGGTGTAGAGGTCAGGTACATTGACCACCGGGCAACGCAGTCGTCATATTTTTATTGCTATTCGATATATTATTTCTTGAGGCTATGGAAATTGTCGTTTCTTTATCGTGTAGGGTAAAGAGTCTTCGTCCGGCAGGTTCCGCTCAAAGATTGATTTCCCTTTCTCGACCGTTTCCAACTACAACTTCTTCGAAAGTAAGCCCCCCTCTCTCCTTCCCCCGCCCCTCCCGCAAGTCTTATCGCTTTGTCCTGTTTGATCGCGTTATTTCACAAGATAGCTCGATTAATTGCCCTCACAGGTTGTTCATTCCGCGATTCGGATTGCTAGCTGCCGAACTGCCTGAAGATAATTGCTACTGATGTGAAAATTGGTATGCCGTGTGGTGGTGGTCTTAGGGAATCTGTCACTCCATCTCATCCCAGGGTGTCGTAAAGGTCGACAGAGGGAAATTAAAAACCAGGAGATGGGCAGGAGCACTTTCTCGTGTAACGATGTAGTTACATGTATACATAATTAGACAATAGTCAGTTAGAAAGAAAGAAAATAACTTTATTCGTTGCTACGCTCAATACAACAACATAAATACAAACAATTAACAATAAAAACTATTAAAATTTACATTAATAAATCATTAAATATTATTTGAGAAAAAAACGAACACAGTAACGTATATATCTCTTTTTCTCACTCTGGCCTACGCCGTTTTTGCGTCAGAAACATTTCGATTATGAAAGAGAGATATATAGAAACACTAGCCAGTCCTCGCGACTAATATTCTGTGTGAACTATTTCATTTTCCTTTTTATTTTATTTTTATTGTATAAAGTGATGAAACGAGCAAAACGTTCACCTGATGGTAAGTGCAACGTGTGCCCATAACATATGTTGTGTCATCCAGAACATTTCTGTGTGGCACCTCATTGTGCCCATCACTCTGTGACATCTGTTCTCATATGCCCTGTGATTACGCTAGCTCACAGTGCCCTTCAAACCGAAAAACAGTAATGTTTGCACACTACTGCTTCACGGCAGAATAAATGGCCCTGGGGTGGTACCTACCTAGACGGATTCCTGCATAGGAATCCTACCACCAGTAGATCCTTGATAAAAAGTATATCTACACCTATCTCTACACAAACACATAATTATATTGAACGAACTGCATGTATGCATATCTATTGTATATATGAAGAAAATACGGAAGAAGAAAAAGTATAATGTTACTTCACTAATGCACTTGAAAAAATTCTAAAATAAATTTCATAGGACGTGCTAAAATTATTCAAGAGCTGTTAAAGAATCGCTTCCTTCATTTGGACATTCTTTTGTGAGTGGTGCAGTGCATCTTTGGCGGTGCGAAATACTCCCTTTTGTTTCTCGCTAACTAATTCTTTTTAACCCGGCGCTGGTGAATGCTAATTTTGTATAAACTGCGCTAAGCCGGTTATTGTTTAAGGTTTTATTGGATTTACGATTGGAATTATTACCATTGCGGTGGCGCCGCGACGCAGCGACGCCTTTGCGGTTTTTTTAGAAGTCTTTTCTTTTCGATAATTTAATTAAGATGATCAACTGCTTTTTAATTTGGGCTTGGAATTTGTTTTATGTTTTTTTTTTTATAGGAGAAAGCGACGAGACGAGCAAAACGTTCACCAGGTGGTAAGTGTAACGTCTTCCTAACAAATGCTGTATCACCCAGAACAATTCTGTGTGGCACCACACTGCTCCCGTCGCTCTGAGACATCAGTTCTGAAGTCTCATATGGCCCGTAATTGCACTAGTTCTCAGTGCCCTTCAGACTGAAACACATTATGTTTGAAATACTACAATACATTTTAATGATTCCAATGAAATATAGTAATTATTATCATTAATAGTCAACTATAAGAAATGTGTGAGAGTTGTGATACGCTACACGTTCGTTTTAAATTTAATAGCACGCGAGTGACCTGTATTTGATCCCCGGTGCCTCTAAAATCGTTCTGAAATTTAAAGTGCTGATTTTCAGACTGAAGGTCCTGCCTGCATGTCTGAGGAAAAAAAAAATCATGGATATGCGAAGTCCGCCAACCCGCATTGGAGCAGCGTGGCGGACTTTTCCCGGCTCTAAAACCCTCTGACAAGAGGCCTGTGCTCAGCAGTGGGACATTTATAGGCTGAAACTTTACTTTTTACTTTAATTATAACTAAAATAAAAATTGTTACATGGTAAAAGGAACGTATTATGGTCCGTGTATTTTTGAGTTGCGTGTTTCGTCACCGGTTAGAGCTCCATGAGATTTTACAGGCATTTCCTATAAATAGTCGACTTACGACAGCCACGGTATGAGATGGGGTGCTAAATAGTCTAAGATCGCCGCCACACAGCGAGAACAGGATTGACAATTGTTAAAATTCCAATTAATTCTGTTTATTTATGTAGTGGTCGCCCTGTAGTCAAAATTAGACCGTATTTCGTTTTTTTTTTTTAATTTCAACGTTATTGAGGTATGCGCAGTTATTTATTGGAAACATTTTAAAATTCTATGGAGACAATCTCTCAACTGACAGTGGCAGTATGAGCGTAAACAAATGTTATGTGATTTACATTGTGTTTATGAACATAAATAATAAAAGTTTTAATGTTAATTTGAATGTATTTGTAACACTTATTATATATACATTTCAGCCTTTCCTCAAACAAACTTTAAGTTTTCTTTTCAGCGTATTAATATATAAGTAGATTAAGACTCTTAACATTAATTGTCTTGAAAATAAAAATAAAAGTATAAAACTGAGAATAAATAAATATGGAAGAAGTAATAAGCGTGGGTATAATTCAATTAAAATTAGAACTAATCCTTGACGGACTTCCTTAACTGGGACTGTATTGTGTTGAAATTGGAAAAGTTTTCTTCCTACTCTGATCCCGTCGCCGAATACCGAAATCTTTCTCCAAATATTTATAGAGAGGCCGCGACAGTCAATTTCCATCGAATTTGAATGCAACACAATCCGTCCCTTTCACTCACAAATCTAAAGACAGGGAAGGAATCCATCGGAAAGAAAGCAAGAAGTTTCAGGCCCTGCGTTGTTTTTAATTAATTAATTTTATTATTTTTCGAGCGGCACGCCGTCTTGCCTTTATTGGCGGAATTTCTCGAGTAATTAGTCTTTTATTATTATATAATTTTTGGCGGAAGGGTTGAGGTGGGTTCGCCAGATGCTCTGGCGTATAATTAAAAGTGGCTCGCCGTGGCCGCTTCGATTGCAGGAATGACTTTTAGCTTCGCTTCCAACTTGTGCTACTTCGGAAGACAAAGTGGATTACTTTACTCTTGCAGAATTTCTCTGAATTATGTCCTAAAACATATTAGTAAAGATACCTCAATCAGCACTCATTTTTGAATCTTCAATACTTTCTTAATTTAGGCATGATGGTATATTTTGTTCTAGCTAGTGGTTTTAACTCTTAATTTGAAAAGAGTCTCCCCCCCCCCCCCCCTCCCCAAAATGAGAGCTACAAACTTTTCTTTATTCAGATGTTCCAGGAAGATACTGCTGCCCATCTTCTGGTTTTAATGTTCCGTCTGTCGACTTTTACGACACCCACGGGATGAGATGGTGTGGTAGATTCTCTTAAGTCGCCACCACACGGTTATATTATGGGATATTTAAAGGCTGTTAATTTACTTTTCATTAATATTAAAATAGTGTTTTTTTTTTCGAGTAACGCGAAAATTGTATGACGTAACAGTGGTAGTGTCAGTCACACATTAAGCACAGTATTACCGTTAAGCAATTCAGCTAACGATAGGGACTTTATGTGAGGTGTTCTCAAACCGGCGTCCATTAAGATTCTTACTAAGTTGCTTTAGTCCAATGTAAACAGCGTTCCCCACGTAAGATGGCCGAGCCTCACGCCCGCCATTAAGGTAATTAACTTTTGTTAATGCTACGAAATAATCCAATTTGCCGCTTGTTTATAAAACTTGTCCGCCGGGATGTCGCTTCATTAGCGTGAGTGGCATCGCTTGGATACATTGCTCACCTATACACGTATTGAATTAAAACAAGAAGATTGGCAGCAGCATCTTCCCGAAATATCTGAATAAATAAGCTTCGGTTGCCAACCCGCCAGCCAAGCGTGGCAACTATGGCAAAATCCTTCTAAAATTAGAGTTATAAACTTTTGCAGCAATCTATGCGGGAGACCTATGTTCAGTAGTGGATTGTAAAAAGTAGTCTGGCCATAAATACTGTTACATAAAACTTTTCTTTTTTTCAACTGTTTTAATTATTTTGAATTTGGAACACGTATATTATTTTAAAAACTTCTTTCGATTTTGCGCCATTTCACATATTTTTTCGTGTTCATTATCAAATTACAATTTAAAGAAAATAGGATTGCAGTGATCGCCTTGCACAAAGTGGGTATGGAGCCATCGGTCATATTCCAGACAATTCAAAAGCTTGGTATCAGCCGTAAGTTCGTATATCGTACTATCAACTGCTGAACTATCCAAGCCTGGCTTGAAACCAACGTTCCGGACTTTATACGAGCTGAAGACTGGCCCTCATCTAGCCCAGACCTCAACCATTTAGACTTCAAATTATGGTCAGTTTTAGAGGACATGGCCTGCTATAAACGACACGGCGACATTGAGTCTCTTAAAAAATCTTTGGAGCAAGCAGTGCCAAAATTTCCCTTGGAAACACGTACGTAAATCCATAGAGTCGTGGCCAAACTGATTAAAGGCCTGTATAAAAGCCAAAGGTGGCCATTTCGAATAGAATATTTTTTTCATTTATTGCTGAGACTAATAAATACATGTAGGTATAAATTTTAATAGTATTACATTACTTCTTTAAAAAAAAAAAGCCAGCACCTCTATAATTGTTCTTCAATTTTAAGTGCTGATTTACCACGCGTTTTGCGGCGAAGGAAAACATCGTGAGGAAACCTGCATGTCCGAGGAATAGAAATATTTCGAGGACATGTGAAGTCCGCCAACCCGCACTGGAGCAGCGTGGCGGACTATTCCCAGCTCCAAAACCCTCTCAGAAATGAGAGGAGGCCTGTGCTCAGCAGTGGGACATTTACAGGCTGTTACTTTACTTTTTTTTTATTAAAAAAAATGCATTTTCATTTGTAACAGAACTTATGGCCTGGGACTGGGTACGAGTATATTGGAAAAACTGACACTTTATTCGAGATATATGAATATTCCTTCTTCAATACTTTATTTTAAATTATTTCACCTAGCCGATAAGTGTCCGGCAGAGCAGAATAGCGCCTACCTCTTTCCTACCGAGGTGTCGCAAGCGACCAGGGTATTGTACAGACAGCCCTCACTCGTGCGAAATAACACCACATTATGCAATGCTGTCACTATAATGCTCGTGAAAACCGAATGGGGAGTAAGTTTTTTTTGGCTCGTACCAAAATTGCAGTGATGTAGTTCGCCACCTATAACTTCTCGTTTCCTGCGAGGGCGAAAAGTGAGCCGAACAGTCAGTGCTCTACATTAAACTGACAAAACTATAGTGGTGGACGGTATCTGGTGGCGATTTACAGTGGCTGCGTTAGTTTGCTTGTGCCCGCTATTGAGGGAAGGCGGACGCTGCTCTTCAAAACTAGGTAGTAAAAAATAAGAATTTTTTTTTTTTACTTTTAATGTTATTTTTTATTTACGGTCTTCTCTTTGTAAGTATTTATAAAAGTAAAATAGTTCTTATCGTAAGTAATTAAAAGATAATTGTAACAAATATATTTTATGACCAGTAATCGCTTGCGCTGTTTTGATAAGCTCGGTTGGCGCAGTGGCAGCGGCTCTTGGCTTCTGCGCCGCGCATCGCGGGTTCGATTCCCGCACGGGACGGATGTCTGTATGGCCTACAGATAGTTTGTTCCGGGTCTGGGTGTTTGTGCATGTGGAATTTATGTCTGTAAAACGCACCTACGACAGGAGAAATCCTACTGTGGGGCATCTTTCAAATATTTTTCTAGCTCCGACAGAATATCTGCGCTGCAGTAACATTGTTGCTGCAATATGCTGAGTCGGCTGCTTGCTCGTTGCTGCAATTCAGCCTGGCCTTCTATACTTTGGGATACTTTTAGTTACATCTCATATATTTGCATGTATTTATGTATGTGGATGCCTGTAGATATGGATTCATACAAATTGTTTTAACATAATATTTTTATTAGTAAGCATTTAAAATTATGAATTTGCATATTGTAAAGCACCTATAACAATATCTCTCCATGTCTTGGGTTGACTGGGAGAGAATGCCATTAAAGGCATTAAGTCCGCCATTTGTAATTCTTTTTTTTTAATATTTTAAATATATTACCATACTGTTCAGATACTGCGCAGTTTAAATAAAATAAAATAAAAATAATTTTATTGTATACCATGATTAAAAATACGAATAGGAAATAAAAATAAAACATGAACAATGGGCCGTCTTACCGACGGCGATCTCTTCCACGCATTCTGGATGAACAACAATTCATATATAACACATTAAGACGGCGGTGTACATAAAAATAAATAAAAACCCAACCAATAAGCTATATTATTTTATTGGATAAAGTGACGACACGAGTAAAACGTTTACATGATGGTAAGTGCAACGTCTGCTCGTAACAAATGCTGTGTCACCCAGAAGAGTTCTGTGTGGCACCACACTGCGCCCGTCATCTGCAGACATCGCTTCTAAAGTCTAATATGCCCAGGGATTACATTAGCTCTTAGTGCCCTTCATGCCGAAACACAGAAATTTTTCAAATTTTCGAATGCTTCACGGCAGAATAACTGGCCTTGCGGTGTTACCTTCCTATCGAGAGTCGTGCATAGGAATCCTACCACCAGTAAAAACATTAGGCTCTAAGGCTCTAGTGAAGCCCAGTCAAGAGTAAAGTTTTTTTTAGTATGGATATTGTGGTGGCCATCTGCTACCCCATCTCATCCCGTGGGTATCGTAAAAGTCGACAGAGGGAAAATAAAAACCAGGAGATGGGCAGCAGCATCTTCCTGGAACATCTGAATCAATATACTGCGGGTATTAACCCGTGTGCATAGCATTGCAACTATTACAAAACCCACCAAAATGAGGGTTACAAACTATTGTGGCAATTTATGAGGGAGGAGGGTTTCAGCAGTGAACTATTTATAGGTTGAAATCATGATGAATGATGATTGTGATGGCCCTGCGTAGACGGATTGACGGATTCCTAAATTGAAATTCTACCACCAGTGAATTACGGAAGTAGTTGGCGTGGTCGAAAATAGGTTAAGAGGACAAGTTCAATAAGTTTAATAAAATTCAATGTTAATTCTTAATTCTCTTTCTTAATTAAAACAAATTAGTAAAATTTGCTTTCCAGCTATTTTTCATTTGTTTTTCTTTCTGTCGAAATGAGTGAATCTAATGAAGAAATTCGATACGTTTTAAAATTTTATTACAAAAAAGGAAAAAATGCAAAGCGAGCCGCGAAATAAATTTATGATGTTTAAGGATCTAATCAGTGTCAGTAAGAGTAGCACAAAATTGGTTTAAGCGTTTTCAATCTGGGAATGTTGATGTCAAAGATGTACCTCGCTCTGGTCGCCGTGTTACTGATAAAATGGAATTTTAGAAAAAGTGAATCGGCATATCAGTAGTTATGACATAGTTGACTATTATAGATATAATAGATAGATGACCTGGGAATTGACCACAAAACAGTTTTGACCCATTTGAAAAAAGCTAGGTACACAAAAAAGCTTGATATTTGGGTGCCAAACGAGTTCACTGAAAGAAACCTATTGAATCGTGTACTCATTTGCGATTCTTTATTGAGACTTAATGAAACCGAACCGTTTTTGAAGAGATTGATAACTGATGATGAAAAATGGATCACGTACGATGAGAACGTGCTAAAATGGATCACGTACGACGAGAACGTGCTAAAATGGATCACGTACGACGAGAACGTGCTAAAATGGATCACGTACGACGAGAACGTGCTAAAAAGGTCGTGGTCAAAGGTCGGTCGGTCTTCACAGAATGAGTCGAAACCCGGGTTAACTCGTGATTGGAAGGGCGTTGTTCATTATCAGCTTTTAGCCCCGGACAGAACCATCGATTCGGATCTCTACTGCCAACAACTGATGAGAATAAAGCATGAAGTTGAGAGGAAGCGGCCGGAATTGATCGAAAGAAAGGGTATAGTCTTTTATTACGACAACGCTAGACTACATACATCTTTAGCCACACTCAATTAAGAGTTTGGCTGGGAGGTGTTGATGCATCCACCATATAGCGCTGACCTTGCACTTTCAGATTTCCACCTGTTTCGGTCTCACAATTAATTATATATAAGAACATATATAATAGAAATTTAGAGGTGGTGTCAGGTTAACATCAATAGAGGACTGCAAAAACTCCTTGTCGCGTTTTTTATGCTCAGAAGTCCCAAAATTTCTACAGCAACGGGATCATGTCACTGCTTTCAAGATGGCAAAAATTAATCCAACAAAATGGCACATATATATTGTAATTAAATGTAAATAAACTTTGAAAACATATGTCTTGAGTTTTCATATGAAATGCGAAGAAACTTTTTCCCCAACCTAATAAACTACACAGAATTTGATCGGTGTCGTGACTGCATGGAGAAAGAAATTTGATCCGTGTCGTGACTGCATGGAGAAAGAAATTTGATCCGTGTCGTGACTGCATGGAGAAAGAAATTTGATCCGTGTCGTGACTGCATGGAGAAAGAAATTCCACATACACTAGCAAATCTTTGATATTCGTACAATTATTTGCCCCGTTCCGGAATCGAACTTTAAACGAATCCGTTTTATAATTGTTAAGATATACATTTTAACGTAAATATCGTGATATCTCCAATACCTAACCATCACGTGTACCTAGCAGGAAGGTGGGTGAGGTGGGCGTGTCCAGGTGAGGCAGGTGAGTCAGGTAGCGCCGCCCAGTGGGGCGGAGCGGGCCGCCCACCTGCGTGCCACCTGAGAGGTGCGAGCGGCGACGCCTCGCGGCTCTATGTAGAGCTTTGCTATCGGAGTTAGGGAAATTTAGTTCGAAGAGTTTTCCATTTGTTAAATGATTCTCTATTTCGTTTATATGTTATATATGTTAAAGTGTTACATTTAATTATTGCTGTAATTATTTCGGGAATCGGGTTTAAGTTTTATTTGCGTATATGTAGTACCTAACTTATAAATAAAAGCAGTGTTACAAACTGTGTCGTAAAAAGGCCAACATTACTTATATCGTATACGAAGACAAATAATAAAATTATATATCTATAAAAGAATTTGTGGCCGTGTGGTAGCGGCTTAACAGAATCTACCACCCGTCTCATCCCGTGGGTGTCGTAAAAGTGTGCAAACATTACTGTTTCAGTCTGAAGGACACTGAGATGTGTATGGGGCAAATCGGACTTAAGAACCGATATTTTTTGGAAAACGTGATGTAACGAGCAAAACGTTCACCTGATGGTAAATGCAACTTGTGTCAAAATACGGTGTGATCCAGAACATTTCTATGTGACTCAACACTGCGCCCATCACCCTGAGACATAAGTTCTTAAGTCTCATATGCCGTGATGTAGCGGCTTAAGAGAAATTAACACCCCCATCTCATCCTGTGGGTGTCGTAAGAGTCGACAGAGGGAGAACGAAAACCAGGAGATGACAGCTGCGTCTTCCTGGATCATCTGAATAAATAAACTGCTGTTGCCAACCCGCCTGCCAAGCATGTCAACTATGGCAAAATACCTCCAAACTGAGAGCGACAAACTTTTGTGGCAATCTAAGGGGAGGCCTATGTTCAACAGTGGACTAGTGATGGGTTGAAAAGATGAAAAGAATTTGATTAAGTTCAATTAGTATTTCAGTATTATTCTCTATATGCACTATGGATTTTTATTGTTATGAAAAACGATGCCCCGCGCTAGATTTTCTCCTGTATCATGTATTTGACACATACACATACACAGACCTCGTCAAACTATCTGAAGACTATACCAATGTATGTGCCATCGGAAAATCAAAATTACAACCCCTAGCGCGGACGTCAGTCTCTTAACCGCTGCACCTATCGAATCGACAGAGTTAAATGTTAAAGTTAGTGGTCTGCCGATAGGTGTCCGGCAGAGTAGAATAGGTACCTCTTTCCTGCAGCGGTATCAGAGGCGACTAAGGTATTGTACGGACAGCCTTAATTCGTGCAGAATATTACTCACATATATCACATACATTATTTAATAACTTTGTTTATATGTAAGTATTTCAGACCTCTTTGTTTTTTTTTGTAATTTGCGCATGCATTTTTATTCTATTTTATATAATGCATGCGCATGTATGTGTATATGTGTGTGCATGTATGTATATGTAGATATATATATGTATATGTGTGTATATATATATGTATATATGTGTGTGTGTGTGTGTGTGTGTGTATCCGTGTACATGTGCGCATATTTATTTCTTTTAAATTAAACTAAGTCGTTTAACAATATGTCCGGAAGCTGCTCGTTAAACCTGAGGCATCGACAGAATAACAGCGCTGTGGCAACTCTGCCATAGCATTATGCTGAGTCGACAGCCTTTTCGTTGCTACAACCCAACGTACGTCTGACAATGTAATACGTCGTATTTTTGCTTACTTATTTTTTGTATGTTGTGTTGTAGTATTGAATAAAAAAATTTTCTTTCTTTCTTTCTTTCTTTATATATACTCGTAAGAATGTTTTGACTCATACCAAAAGTGGGTCACGGTTGTTATCTCTGCCTATTCTTTATATGGAAAAAAGGCGAGACTGTCTAAGCCGCGAGTCCTTGGTTCGAATCCCAGCCGGAGCCTACATTTGTGCTAAAACATCAATTGTTGGTTTTCGGGTCTGGTTGTGTTGTGATTGTCCCCGTGTTTCTGACACTGCATCCTAGTCTACTTCCGATCTTATCGCATCAGCGTTACATCGGGCGCGGGTAGGTTGGGACGAGTGAGTGCCTCTGTGTTTGCGCGTACACTTGTGGCACTGTAATATCTCCTGCGCAGTTGATGGCTCTAGACAGTATTCGGAAGTTGTCGCCGTGGTCGAAATCGGCTAGGAGAACATCACATCATCATCATCGTGTCTAAATAATTACAATGGCGTCGTAAACAATCTAGACATAAATAAGTTTCATTTCATGTGTCTACTAAGAGAAATGACTGGAAAATCACATGACTTGAGATAGATGGCAGGTCTTGAAAAATTACAAACTGTACGTACTGTACTGTACTTACGTCTGGTGCTGCAATCACTAATCCGGCTGCCAAGCGCCAAACGCCAAATCTTCCATGATTGATAGAGGCCTATGTCCAGCAGTGAACCTAGTAACAGGCTGATGAAGAATATATACCGGTGGTAGGATTCCTATGCAGGAATCCCTCTAGGTAGGTCAGGCCCGTTGATCTGCAGTGAAGCCGTAGTGTACAAACATTACTGTGCTTCGGTCTTAAAGGCACTGAGAGCTACTGTAATCACTGGGAATATGAAACTTGATAACTCATGTTTGAGATATAACAATAACGGGCGCAGTGTGGTGCCATATAGAACTGTTCTGGGCGACAAAGCATTTTTTATGGGCAGACGTTGCACTTACCATCAGGTGAACGTTTTGCTTGTCTCGTCATACAATAAAAAAAAACAATAAAACTCTCAGCGACTCAAAAACGACATAAAAGACAACATAAAAGAACGCACAATGCGCTCTTTTCGATAAGCACCAGGATAGCCGTGTCAACGACAACAAATTTAAAAATGTCGTGGAACGACAGTTCATTTTATTCAAAAAGCTACTTTATGACGTAGGCATAAGATTCAAATTGTGTTTATTTAAACCGCATTGGTGACGTTCGTTTTTATTTTTTTGTTTTGAGCGATCGAGGACGCTTTTCAAAAAAACGGGCATTTTTTGTATGAAACTGTGTATCTTGAATTTTTGTATACTAATGGGAAAATATGAACCACACAAAAACGTAACTTAGGTATATGGTTAGGTTTGAAGGAAAAAACGTATCTCATATTTTTCAAATTCAAATTCAATTCAAATTCAAAATGATTTATTTGCCAGAGACATGGTATCAGGTATTATAAAATTTTAACATTCCAGCATGCTCTTACTTGAATAAAAAGTGTGCAAATATAAAATAAATATAGAATTAATTGTAGATTATTTACATATCAATTTATAATATAACATTCATTATAGTCATAAGGCATTTAGTTACATTCATAATTCATTAAAATCATAAAATAATAATAATTAATTACATATTATTGTCATTTAAAAATTCACCAATATCATAATAACATTTGCTTAAAAAAAGTTCTTTACGTCATTTTTGAATTGTCGATTTTTTTTTATTTTTGAAAATATCAGGTTAGCGGTTATAAATTTTAATGGCCATACAATAAACATTTTTCTGATAAACTGCCAATCTCTGATTTCGTACATGAAGGGTGTGTTTATATTGAATTCTAACATTTCTTACATTTTGAAATAAATTTAAATTATTTTGTACAAAAACACATATTTCAAACATATATAAACATGGAAGAGGAAAAATATTACTGGATATAAATTTAGATTTACAACGGTCGAAATAGCCCATGCCGTAGATTGCGCGTAAACACTTTTTTGTGCCCTAAATGCTCTAATAGATTATGTAGAGTTACCCTATAAAATAATGCCATATCTCAACCTGGAAGACACCAGACCATGGTATTTTTAATATTTTATGGAAAATACTACTATTTCTAATTAACTATAATGCTGGCGGTAGGATTTCTATGCAGGAATCCGTCTAGGTAGATACCACCCCAGGGTCTGTTATTGCCGTGAAGCAGTAGTGTGCAAACATTACTGTGTTTCGGTTCGAAGGGCACTGAGAGCTAGCGTACTCAGTGGGCATATGAGACTGGTGATAAGAACTGGTGACTGATGATAAGAACTGGTGTCTCAGGGTGACGGGCGCATATATAATTTCGGTGATGTAATTGCTGTTAGCCTGTTTTGGCTTTTACAGCTTCATCGGATACTGTGCTCACGGGTCAGGGGCCCGCGTGCCAGGTTTGGTTTGACCTAAAAATAAATAAATAAATAAACTCCTACAAAAACCTCGAAATTCGGACTGTATCGCGTTCGCTGCGTGCTTGCGCAATTCAGGATATCTCAATATGATTTAAAGTCGTCTAATGACCGTCCGAGGGAGGCTGCGGGCCTCCATTCGGACTGTCAATTTGTGTGTCGGTAACTCTGGGCGGTGAGAACCGCCCTGGAACACGGGTGTATCGTGTGTACGCGGTGTGCTTGTCGACTGCTGCGCGCCGCTCTCTACGGCGGTCGCTCGTCGTGGTGCGTCTTATATTAAAGCTATTAACTGAGTGTACAGTGTAGCCTGGATCGTGACTGACCGTATCGTGTTCAGGGAGTGCTGAGACATCGTCTAGCACGTGTCGCGGGCGACGTTTAGACGGGCGCACTGCGGTGTCACACAGACATTTTCTGGGTGACACAGCATTGTTTATTTATTTAAAAACTTTATTGTAAACCTTAAAATAAAGGTAACGATGGGAGGACTTAATGCCTATAGGCATTCTCTGCCAGTCAACCCATGGCGTGGTGAAAAATCGGTGGCCAGTGTATTATTTAATAAATAAGAAAAAAAAAAGTTAAATTATAGTAAAAATTGTTATGGGCAGATGTTGCACTTACGATCACGTAAAGGTTTTGCTCGTTTCATCACTTTATCAAATAAAAAAAGAAGAAGAAATTTTAAGCAAGCCGCCGTTTCCGGAGTTAGGGCGGCTCGTCTTCAAACAATTCTTATAAACTCGACTGAGTAATTAGTTTCATCGTAATATTATATTTTTCTTATATGAAATAATTATGTTCGATATATCTTTATTTCGCATTATTGAAGTGCAACTTCTTTAGTCTCAACATTTATAGGCTGTTACTCTCGTTTTTTTTTATAGACGAATGTATAAACATCCTAGTCTTTATAAGTACTCTATTCACAAGTGCAGGGGAACCCCCTGCCACTAACAGTGGCGGACAGGTCCTCCACGGTACCTTAACGCATAAATTTTTTGCGCTCTTAACCCTGCGGCGGCGACGGGCGCGGCCGACACGGAAGAGGAGGCGCCGTCTTACTTTCGCCACTGAAGGGTTGACCTCTTTCTGCTGACCCCGGACTACTGGGTATGTTCTTGTTTCGAATATTTTGTTTTATATTAATCCTTGGAATAGCTTTTGTTATTTGTACGGCAATGTAGGTACCTTAGTTCCAGGAACTAATCGCTGGAAAAAGTTTCTGTTCAGCGAAATAATTTTGATAGGTCGTGGATAGGGCACTGAGAGCTTTATTACTGGCGAGATGAGACTTAAGAACTAATGTCTCAAGTCGATGGGCGCAGTCTGTTGTCACACAGAAATGTTCTGGATGACACATCATTTGTTATAGGCAGTCTTTGCCTGAAGGTAAGTTCAGGTGAACGTTTCGTCCGTCTCCTCACTTTATCCAATAAAAAATGATTATTTTGGTTCATATACATTTTAATAAAAAGGGTATCTATAATTTAATGTACAATGGAAACTGTACAGACTAATAAGAGGCGCACAAACTCTTAAAAAATAGCTTAGGTTTTTTTTGACAATTAAAAAGAAAAACGCCATTCATAAGTCCAGACAGTTTGTTAATATCTTTATTAGATACATAAACACACACGACAGGTTTTTTTGTACTTTACAGGTGGTAGGATTTCTATGCAGGAACCCGTCTAGGTAGGTACCACCCCAGTGCCAGTTATTCTGCCGTGAAGCAGTAGTGTGCGAACGTTACTGTGTTCCAGTTTGAAGGGCACTGAGAGCTAGCGTCACTGGTCATATGAGACTTAAGAATTCATGTCACAGTGTGGCATGTTCTGGGTGACACAGCATTTGTTGTGGGCGGAGGTTGCACTTACCATAGGGTGAACATTTTGCTCGTTTCGTCAAATAAAAAAAAACCTATATAAGAAACAAAACTTTAATGCCAATTGAAATCGCGCGAAGATAAGCAGTAGTCTGGAATTAAAACGGTCCAAATGAAACAATAGCGAGTTGGATCTACGCCGCGTTATCCGTGTGTTTTGTGTTTGCGCGCACTTTTTTTTACATATCGCGGCTATTCAATGAGGCCTCTTTTTGTATCCTACGTGGACTCCGGTCCTATTTAACATAATTTCCAAACAGACCTCTATCTTTGGCCAATTTGTAGCAAACACTTCTTTTAGACGGTTCACTTTATAGAGATCGGTTTGGAAAGGGTCGACGGAATAAGATGTTTTCTTGAGATTTGATTTTGGGCGAGCGTTTATAATGTTATTTCTATGAGTAAGTATTCAGTTACACTACTATCTGATGCCCGCGACTTCGTCCGCGTTGATATAGGTTTTTTAAATAGCCTTTAAGAACTATATTGATACTATATTGATTTTCCGGGATAAAAAGTATTCTATGTCCATCTACAGGACGCAAGTTATCTCTGTGCTAAATTTCGTTAAGATCGGTTCAGCGGTTGAGCCGTGAAAAGGTAAACAAACATAAAGAGGGACAGAGAGTTACTTTCGCATTTATAATACTAGTATGGATTTGAGAACTTATGGCTTTCCAGTCGACTTTTAGCTGCAACAACAAATTCCGAATAATGTCAGGAGACACTGCGCAGGACATATTATGTTGAAACTAAACGCGATCAGTTCAAGGAAAACGAAGTTTAAGCGTTTAACTGAGTTCAATGCTACAGTTTGCATTTCATCAACATCAAATGAACGCAGTCAATGCTAAACGCGGTTCAAATTCTGAACGACCAATTTTCGACGTTCAGCTCTTTAAACGCGTTTAGAGAGCTGTCATTGTCAATTGCACAACTATGTAAACACAAAAATTATTTTTAATTCGTATTATTTATTGTTTGCATACCTATGTAACCTATGCATAAAAACAGGCTGTTTGATGTCGCAAAATACGAAATAAATCGTCATTTTGATTTCGATTGTGACGATATTTCAAGTAAACTTCGTTTTTCTAAACGCGATCAAAATGGAGCCGGTGAAATCGGTTAGACGACAACCGAGATCAAATGATACATATGAACTCAGTTAAGTAAAACGTGGTTTTATTAAACTCGGTTTACAAAGCAATCGGTGAAATCGGCTCTAGGTAGTCACTCACTGGTCCTTATAACCGCGCTCGATGTAGCTATCACTCATATTTTTAATTGGTACGATGTAGCTTGTAAAATGTTTTGGTTTATGTTACATACCTTCGATATGTGAAGTGATTGGTCGTATTTGCTTAAATTGCTTCTTTCTGCTCGTTGTTATATTCTTTCCATCAATGAACCACATCTCCAAGTTTATTTTATTTTTATTGTGTACATTTCTTAATAATTGCAATCCTTTGTTATCAAGATGCAAACAACTATATACGTGTACAAAAAAGGCATCGGTTAGGACATCTTATAGAATTTAATTTTATTGGTAAGTTTTGCTTGCGTGATATGAGATTCGCCATGATGAAATCCATTGTTTAACGGAATCAGAAAGCTACGTATTTTTTTTTCAAATTTGAATATTATTTTATAAATTATTACAGTAATATTATAATTTTTAATTATTACATTCTAATATATTTTTTGGTTTAAACGACATCGGAGTGCAACGGGGGTTGACACTGAAAAACAGTGCTGTGACGGAATTAGCTTCCGCCGCAGTGTATGCTGAGTTGTCAACCTCGTTTGCTAGGAATACGGCGTACAATTTCCATACTTTTATTTTAGGTATTAATGGTGTTTTAGTATTTTTTTATTGCATAAAGTGATAAAACGAGCAAAACGTTCACCTGATGGTAAGTGCAACGTCTGCCCATAACAATTGCTGTGCCACCCAGAAAATTTCTGTGTGACACTACACTGTGCCCATCACCCTGAGACATAGGTTCTTAAGTGTCATATGACCAGTGATTACGCTAGCTCTCAGTGCCCTTCAAACCGAAACACAGTAATGTTTGCACACTACTGCTTCACGGCAGAATAACTGGCCCTGAGGTGATACCTACCTAGACGGACTCCTGCATAGGAATCCTACCACCAGTGAAAAGTTAATTTTTTTTGTATATTTTTGTACTTTATACATAAGATCACGACTGTATCTCATAAGGGGTAGTCAGAGACTGGGCACTCACTTCAAAAACAGATAACTGCCACAATCCACGTTTCACCAAAACAATATAATGCACTTGGTGTGATAGGTGGTGAGCCCATCGCCACCATGCGCTGTTGGGTGCACAGTGCAGTTTAACTCCTTACTCGCCTTTTACGAGATCCATTGGATGAGATGGAGTGGTAGTATTCTTTTAACGAGCCGCCACCATTGTACTTTCTATATTTTTTAATTATGTATTACTTTTGTGTACGTCCGTTTCTGGCAAATAAATTCTTTTTCTTTATTTCTTTCATACAAAAAGACCTTAGGTTAAGATTCAGTGTCCGAATTTTATACTTTCTCTAAATTTTTTTCTATATTTTTTTTTGTACATCAATAACAAATACTGTGTCAACCAAACAGAATGAAAGTGTGCCATTAAAACTACTTCATAAATTAAATTATAGACGACTGTTGACATCAAAACATTGTAAACACTCACGTGTACATACTGCAGCAACATTAATATCGTATCTATTGTCAGTACGAGGCCTTAATTACACGTTGCGAGTACGACACGGCGCCGGTGCGGCGGCGACCCGGAAACACGACACGTCGTCTGGTTTGATGTTATGTCGTAATATTATGTTGCATGTCGTCAGGTGCTTACTAACATTTTATTGGTGAGGTGATTAGAGTTGACTCCCAAGGGGAACGTGGTTAATAAAAAAAAAGTTTGAACATAGGTATAATATATCCACAGATGGAACTTTATTACTATGAAATTTCGAACATTTTTTTTGGTTAAGGTGACGAAACGCGCAAAACGTTCACCTGATGGTAAGTGCAATGTCTGCCCATAACAAATGCTACGTCACCCAAAAAAATTCTGTGTGACCCCACAATGCGCCAGTCATCCAGAGACGTCACTTCTTAACTCTCATATGCCGAGTGATTACGCTAGCTCTCAGTGCCCTTCAAACGGAAACACAGTGACGTTTGCACACTACTGCTTCACGTCAGAATAAGTGGTCCTGGGGTGGAGCCTACCTATACGGATTCCTGCATAGGAATCCTACCACCACTGATTCTCATTGTTGTTTTTATTAAAAGTATCAGCTTGTAAGCAGTAAGAGGCTTACTGTTGAGCACATGCCTCCTCCTATTTTACATATGGTTTTGTAGCCGAGGAGATGTAATTAATATAGGATTTTAAACATGCATGCAGGACACAGTCCGAATTTCGATTTGTTTGTATGAGTTTATTTAAGTATTTATGTTTGGATCAAACCAAACCTGGCACGCGGGCCCCTGGCCCGTGAGCATAGTATACGATGAAGCTGTGAAAGCCAAAAAGGCTATCAGCAATTACATCACCGAAATTATATACAGTGTGGTGTCACACAGAAATTCAAAAACAAACGTCATTTGTTATGGGCAGACGTTGCACTTACCATCAGGTGAACGTTTTGCTCGTTTCATCAATTTATCAAATAAAAAAAAACCATACGGTAAATGCAACATCTGCCTATAACAAACGCTGTGTCACCTAGAACATTTCTGTGTGTCACCACACAGCGTATTCCTGAGACATCAGTTCTTAAGTTTCATATACAATATAATTACACTCGCTAGTTTTATTTATTTATTTACTCTTTTATTTATTCACCTTTATGAAAAAGGTTTACAAATGGCGGACCTAATGCCTTTAGGCATTCTCTTCTAGTCAACCACCCCGTAGCTTTAGAAATAATGGATAAGATTACTTTTTAAATACCTACATACTAATAAAATATTATGACAAATGTAAGTTAAAAATCACACTTAATTATATTTCATAACATATAGATATAAAGATACATACACACGCTGTAACACATATACTTAAACATATATACACATCACGCTATCAGTGTACATACCATCTTCACTAGCTTACAACAAACATCTATTTATTTGGAATAAACATGTAGTTGATTAAAACTTAACTAAAAATAACATTCAGTGGTGCGACGGGAGAGAGCTCGCGGGAAGACGCGACGCAAAGCAAACAAACACGCAACAAACGTGTTTGCTGAGTAATTCCGCCGGCCGCCGAGTGCCGGTGTCGGTAATTGGAATTTTAATGGAACAGGTGCGGCGCGGGCGGGAGACTGCTCGATACACAGACGCCGTTACTTGCGTTTGAAATGAAATAGCTAATTGAAAACGTTCAACGTATGTTTCCACTGTTAAAACTATCCAATATAGTTAATACAATCAGGCGTTACTTTGCGGAAATCCATTATAGTAAAGGAGAGAAAGTTAATTTGCTGAGATCCGCATGCAAAATGTAAAATGGTGTGTATTATCTAGTTTTGAAGAGCATCGCCCGCCCTCCCACAACAGCGTGCACAAGAAAACCAATACCGCCACCGGGAGCTATATATATATGTGTGCAAACATTACTGTTCGGTTTGAAGGGCACTGTGAGCTAACGTAATCACTGAGCATATGTGACTTAAGAACCTATGTCTCAGGATGATGGGCACAGTGTGGTGTCACATTTTCTGAGTGACACAGCATTTGTTATGGGCAGACGTTGCCCTTACCATCAGGTGAACGATTTGCTCGTTTCATCACTTTATGTAATAAAAAAAAAACATCGTATCACAAATCTCATATACCCTGTAATTACGTTATTTTGAAGTAGGTTACGTACAGTTCTGTTTTTGTCCAGCGCATTTATATTATTTATAATCGTAATTTTTGAGAAAGTTATTTTTTTAATGTAATTGTAATTCGTATTTTAAAAGTGACACTTCTTGGGCGCGTTGAGTTGAGCAAGAGATGGGTTTTCGTGCAACGCTTATTCTCAATTAATGTTTATCGATTAATTAATAATTGATTATCGGCTATATAATTGTTATCGGCTCGTTAAAAGAATACTACCACACCATCTCATCCATTGGATCTCGTAAAAGGCGAGTAACGAATTAAACTGCACTGTGCACCCAACAGCGCATGGTGGCGATGGGCTCACCACCTATCACACCAAGTGCATTATATTGTTTTGGTGAAACGTGGATTGTGGCAGTCATCTGTTTTTGCAGTGAGTGCCCAGTCTCTGACTACCCCTTATGGAATACAGTCGTGATCTTATGTATGTATGTTATACACTAAGCAGTTTACGATGACTAATATTTTTCTTCATCATCAATTCAGAGTATCACTAGTCCACTGCTGAACATAGGCCTTCCCCATTGAGTGCTAGTTGTAAACTAGTTACCACGCTTGGCAGGCGGGTTGGCTGCCGCAGTTAATTCAGGTGTTCCAGGAAGATGCCCCTGCCCATCTCCCGGTTTTCATTTTCGACTTTTACGACAACCACGGGATGAAATGGGGTAGTAGATCCTCTTAAGCCGCTACCACACATACCTCTGTGTTTCCTGTTTATTCATTTTTAGTTACTTCCGTCGCGTGTGCTGAATTGTGTGCCTTTTTATATTACAATTTATTTATATTTTTTCAACTTCAATTTTAATATTTATGGATCAGGAAGTCGGTATGTTTGACGTCCACTTACTTGTAAGTTTGGTGAATACAGTCACCAGCGAAGAATCCATGAGATTTTCCAGTCTTGGTACTGTATTTCCTAGGGTGCGGTCATCACCGAAAATCAGCGTTGTGGTATTAACTGAAACAAAACGATGAGTGATGACCTTTTCGGCATGACCCGCGACGTGTGACATATGTTGTTGTAATTTCTTGTTATTTTTTTGTGTATGTTGTGTTGTGAACAACAGAGGTTTGTGCCAAATAAAGTATTTCTTTCTGTCTAGTTTCAGCGGCCCCAGAACCAACACAGTAGTGTTTGCATTGATTGGCGGTAGAATATCTCTCACTGCGGTACCTAAGCGGATTGTTGCATATGAATACCAGCACCAACATGCATACATGAATACGATCACGACTGTATCCCATAAGGGGTAGTCAGAGACTGGGCACTCACTGCAAAAACAGATGACTGCCACAATCCACGTTTCACCAAAACAAAATGCACTTGGTGTGATAGGTGGTAAAGCCCATCGCCACCATGCGCTGTCGGGTGCACAGTGCAGTTTAATTCCTTACTCGCCTTTTACGAGATCCATTGGATGAGATGGAGTGGTAGTATTCTTTTAACGAGCCGCGACCACACACCGCGAAGTAGTCAAAGTGGTGCCGTGGCCGATGACAGTTATAGGAACATATTATTTTCGGTACTAATTTGTGTAGAAAATAATCCTAAAACGGATGAATCAGAAATTAATAAATATTTACAAGAAATTGATTCCCACCCTACCGTGTCACGAACAATATTCCAATCAAATTATTCCTTGTATTCTCATCTCAGTAACAAGGCACTCATTGTTGAGGGAAAAATGGCCGGCAGGCAGGGAACCTGGATTGAAGTGCAAATGGAGTAATTTCGCCGATCTACGTACAGGGGCGCGGCAGGGGGAGGGATGCCTCAAGACGAACAAACATAAATTTGATTAGGGCAGGTTCGCTGTGCGCAATCAACAATACGAGCGATATTTTGTTTGCACGTGGGAAAGCCTGATTGAAATACAAGTGTCGGGAAGACATCTCGCTCGCTTGGATATGTCTTGTAAGACACGAAACACCTACATTGCTTACTTTGTCAGTGACATTCGTGTAGAAAATGTGTTTGCGTAAAATTTATTTGGAGTATAGTTATAATTAAAGTAAAAAGTAAAGTTTCAGCCTATAAATGTCCCACTGCTGAGCACAGGCCTCCTCTCATTTCTGAGAGGGTTTTGGAGCTAGGAAGAATCCGCCACGCTGCACCAAAACGGATCGGCGGACGCACATGTCTTCGAAATATTTGTTATTTCTCAGACATGCAGGTTTCCTCACGATGTTTCCCTTTACCGCCGAGCACGTGGTAAAATTGCAATTAACAATTGAAGTGGTGCCAGCACTGAACCCACGTCACTGGCGTACTGTGAAATTTGAAGCGAGCGCCTAGCCCCTGAGCTACCACCGCATTAGAAATTTACCAAATTGCAAGAAAGAAAGAAAGAAAAAGCATTAATTGGCACAGTACAAAAGAACAAACTAGAACACGATATAAACAAATAATTAATATGAGGAAATACAAACACAGAAATAAAATGAATTAAACAAAAAAAATAAGCACCAGAAATAAAACAAAATGAAAAAGGGATATGCAATGCAATGTGCGATTCTCACGGCTGAACCAATAGGTCTCCAGATCAGCTTAGTGTCAGACCGTAAAGACTGACGCTGATTTTCATCTGGAACCTAAATGCACCACGGATGTCAAGTTTAGCTATATATAGCAATGCGTGTGTGTTTATTTATACGTAAGTAACAAATGAATTTTATTAATATATTCATGGATAAATAATTTAAAATATATATAATATACATAATCGTAAGGAAACCTGCATGTCTGAGAAATAAAAAATATTTCGAAGACATGTGTAGTCCGCCAACATCGCCGCATTGGAGCAGCGTGGCGGATTCTTACTAGCTCCACAACCCTCTCAGAAATGAGAGGAGGCCTGTGCTCAGCAGTGGGACATTTATAGGCTGAAACTTTACTTTTTTATATATATGTATATATACATAATCAATAGTTACGATTACATACTATATAAGATTAATCTACGAAATCTACGATAAGACAATAAGGCATAAAGGAAGGATGGAGGATAAGGAATAAAGGGTTATAAAGTTCAAAGTCACTGCAGCAGCACGGTTGTTTCGTCGTTTCAGCCTATCAATAGTCCACTGCTGAACATAGGCCTCCCCCATAGATTGCCACAAAAGTCTGTAGCTCTCGTTTTTGGGTGATTTTGCCATAGTTGCCACGCTTGGCAGACGGGTTGGCAACCGCAGTTTATTTATTTAGATGTTCCAGGAAAATGCTGCTGCCCATCTCCTGGTTTTCATTTTCCCTCTGTCGACACGGTTGTTTAGTGATGAGCATTTATAAGCCTTTCTTTGGTCCACGAGTTCTACGGGTCGTAGGCTCGAATCCCGCACGGGACTAATATTTCTATGGCCTACAGATAGTGACCCGCGCGTTTGAGCGTGTGGAGTTTGTCTGTAAAACGCACTCATGACACAGGAGATGTCCTAGTGTGAGGCGCAGTGTTTCTAATATATTAAGAATAATGTGCACGACTGTCAGTTCAGTAATAAAGGCGGCGGCGCCGCGTCGGCAGGTACCGGTATGATTTTGTTACCGCTTCGCAAACATTTGCTCTCGCCCTGCCGCCATATTGCGCTGATCAATCTGTTTGTTGCTGGAAATTTGATTTCTACGTCATATTCAGAAATGCATTACTAAAGTTAATTAAGAAAAAAAAACACAAATTTATTAAAGTAGGTTACCACAGTCCTTGGGTCTAATACAAGTTATTACTAGTCGAGACATCATACACACATACGAGTATGATCACGCCTTTTTCTAGAACCAAAGTAGTCTAAGTTACTCCTATTTACCAGTGAAAGTCCCAATCAAGCCGTTTCGGAGATTGGCCAGAAAAAACAGACGTACCGACACAAGAACATTTTTTTTCTTATAGGCATAAATATTGTTTTAATTGTGTATTAATCGCACGTTACAGGATAAACCTAGTGTGGGGACATTGATTTAGAAAAAATATTAATGATATTTCTAAAAATATATCTGCAACATTCATCACAGAATAGACATAGACATAGACTTTATTCGACGTACACAATACAGAGAATGCAAAAAAATATACGAGTATACAGTACAATAAAAAGAAGAAAGAAACAAGATCTGTAAAACATTGGAAACAAAAGTGACGCTGTGTTGCGAAGTCGAAATGGACTCCACTCAGCAAAGAATGCTGCGGAAAGACCGCAGCGCTGGTTTTCAGTAGAGCCACTATGTAAGTAAAGAGACAACGCACGTACGTTTCTGTGTGCAACAAATACAACTAAGTGAACAGAATGATAAAAAATATGACAATATAGGACAAATATGAGTGGTAATAAGACATCGAATATAGTAAGAACCTAAAAAAAAAACGATAAATATCAATATATTTTATATATATATTTATATTTTCACAGTCAAGTTAACTATTGAAAACAATAACGTATTTCTTTCCACGTTCTGTATTAGCGGCCCGGCCCCTACTTGCGAACTTTATTTCGCACCGCCGCCGCCGTGTATTTATTATCGCTTTACAACCGAGACTATTTGCTAGTTTGTTTGTCTATAATTTTCTCCCCTGCATTTTCTTGTTTTCTGATACTACACAGATATAAAAATGTTAGGGCGCATTTTCACTATACTGTTAAGATCACTGGGTATATGAGACTTAAGAACCTATGTCTCACGGTGATGGGCACAGTGTAGTGTCATACAGAAATTTTCTGGGTGGCACAGCATTTGTTATGGGCAGACGTTGCACTTATGACGTTTCATCACTTTATGCTATAAAAAAAATGTCTAAAAGCGATGAGACGGGAATGTATTCTACGGGGCCGTACGTACTACGTCTGCCCTTAAATTTGCGATGTCACCCAAAACCTTTCATTGACAAATTCTCTCGTCAACATGAGATATCGGATCTTAAGCCTCATATGCCTGTGATTACACTAGCTTTTTTATTGGATCATTAAATTCAGATATCATTAAATTCTTTAACTCTTTAAAAGCATTGTACTTACCAGAACATGGGCAGCAGCACCTTCCGGGAACTTCGGAATAAATAAACTGCGGTTGTCAACCCGCCTGCGAAGAGTGGCAACAAGTGGCAAAATGAGAGCTGCAACCTTATCTGACAAACTACAGGGGAGGCCTATATTCATCAATGGACTAGTGATAGACTGAAATGATGATGATGACGTAGGCCGCGTGGTAGGGGTTTATCATCACAAATGCACTTGCAAAGAAGCCAATCCGTAAAATCCGTTCGCGCCTTTTTTGTGCCTCTAAATATCCTATTTCTACCATTTTTTTACCATTTCATGCACTACCTCTATGGACTTGAGAAATATTCGATTAATTTGTGTTTGCGGTATCCTTATCGAACGACCGTAATATCAGTTATTCTGCCGTCAAGGTAATAACTGTGTTTCTGTTTGAAGGTGGTAGGAGACCGGCCGTCGTCCGGCCACCCGAAGGCCAGTTATTCTGCCGTGAAGCAGTAGTGTGCAAACGTTACTGTGTTTCGGTTTGAAGGGCGCTGAGAGCTAGCGCAATCACTGGTCATATGAGAATTAATTACTCATGTCTCAGGGTCACGGGCGCAGTGTGGTGTCACACAGAAATGTTCTGGGTGACACAGCATGTGTTATGGGCACTTACCATCAGGTGAACGTTTTGCTCGTTTCGTCACTATATTAAATTAAAAAAAAACTGATATTAAAAGTCCACTGGTAAAAAAATAATTATTTTTAATAAGGTCAAACTGTCCCAACCTTCAAATTAATATTTACGTATAAAAATATTTTATTTCAATTTCTTGTAAATGTAACGCTTAGGTGTGAATATATCCTTATCTTGCAATCGTTTGATATTCGTAAACAAAGGCCTTGTCATAATTTTATCAAAAACTTTGAAACTTTAAAAGTAAGGTTTATCTTGCAAACAAAATTATAGTTATTGTTATTTTTTAAGACCATTCCCCGACCCACGGTTTCTTTTGTATCGTTTGTACGATTACGAACGTTTCATCACCGCGTATTCAAAAACCCAAGCCAGAACAGCCGTCTGTAGATCGTACAAATTGGCTCTGTTCGGGAACTGAACCCGCGGCCAAGCTTAGAACTTCTTCCTGGTGGTAGATTTCCATTTATTATTCCAAATATTATTCTAGTGAAGCAGTAAGTAAAAAAATTAAAGTTTCAGCCTATGAATGTCCCACTGCTGGGCACAGGCCTCCTCTCATTTCTGAGAGGGTTTTGGAGCTAGGAAGAATCCGCCACGCTGCTCCAATGCGGGTTGGCAAATATTACTGTTTCGGTCTGAACGCCACTGAGATCTATTGTAATCAATGGGCATATGAGACTTAAGTACTGGGGGTCCACTATGTAAATCTGGTTGGTTTCGGGATCGGTTTCTTTTGATCCCATTAACCAATGAATGAGCTTCATACACGAAAATAAAACCGATCACGAAACCCACCAGAGTTACACAGTAGACCCCCAGTTCTTGAGCCTCATATGCCCATTGAATATAAATTAGACCTCCTGATGTCTTAGGGAGAAAGCGCTGTGCGGGGCCGTAAGAATTGTTCTGTGTCACACAGTATTGTTATGAGCAAACGTTACACTCACCATCGGGTGAACGATTTTCTCGTCTCTTCCGTTCTTGCATAAAAAAATGTGCACCAAAATGTTTTTCTTCTTGTACATAACAAGAAGAAAAATGTGAAACCGGAAAGGACGTTTTTACGACCGCTTATTGTAATTTAATTATAAGCCGCCGTGTGGTAGCGGCTTAAGAGAATCTACCACCCCATCTCATCCCGTGGGTGTCGTAAAAGTCGACAGAGGGAAAATTAAAACCAGAACATGAGCAGCAGCATCTTCCTGGAACATCATAATAAATAAACTGCGGTTGCCAACCCGCCTGCCTAGCGTGGCAACTATGGCAAAATCCCCCCGAAATGAGAGCTAAAAATTTTTGTGTCAATCTATGGAGGAGGACTAGGATCAGCAGTGGACTAATGGTAGGCTGAAATGGTGGTGGAACAGGCATTTTAGTGTTTATATTTTATTACAAGGTATGTGGATGACGCATATGCCAGGACCTCTGGAATGAAACGAGAGTGGCCAAAGGAGGAAACTGGGTTACCTGGTAGGCTCACTACTAAAAGTTGGTTAGATGATTTAGTTACTTGATGTTTTTTATATAACCGTTACGACAGATAAAAAGAAAACAGACTGAAGGCAAATAAAAGTATATACGGCGCTTATAAGAAAAACACAATTTTTTAAACGTGTTTGTCTGTCTATCTGTTTGTACTGGCTAATCTCCGAAACGGCTGGACCGATTTTGACGGGACTTTCACTGACAGATATCTGATATTATAGAGGGTAACTTATGCTATTATATTTAAGAAAATAATTAGGGTTCCCCACAAAAAAATCAAACTCCAAAATCCGATTAAAATAGGGAAGTATATAAGAATATTGTCGATCAGGGTCGGCTATCTTACGCAAGTGAAACCGGGGGGTACAACCAGTCTTTTATAAAGTAGCTTTTTAAATGATTTCAACAACAGTTCTACGACGTTTTTAACACTTACGAGATACGTAAATTAAGATTATCGGTATATACGAGTAGCTCCAGGAATATATTACGTCACGCTGAACAAAGTTACATATCGTACAGCTCTGTACGTCTCTATCAACTCTGCCTTTAGCTGAGTTCACAGCTACCGTATTGCAACACTGCCTCGCCGTTGGCAGTCACAACGTAGAGTCGCAGCGAGAAGCGATAAATTTAAAGCGAGCGTGTGTAAAAAGTGAAATGTCGCTAATGCAGAGGGGTGTAAGATTAAAAACGATTGCATGCGGCCGTGGGTACGGCTGTCGCCTGCCTGTGTTGCCATTTGTCACGGGAGCTATTTTAAATATATAATTTGAAACAATATGGAAAATTAAAGTCTTTCTTTCGTAATACCTGGTTATTAACTGTATTTGAAAGAACCTACAAAAAATCCTTCATACCACCTTTGGAACTACTAGCGATTAACAGGAATATTAGTAATGTTTATATGTATATAGATAGATTACGATATTGCCAGCATTATTTAAAAAAATGCTCTACACTAAATTGTATCGTGTATCATGATTGTATTTTACAGAGACTAATTGCATATGTTTTTTTTTTATTTGAGAAAGGGTCGAGACGAACAAAACGTTAACCTGATGGTAAGTGCAACGACCGCCCACAGCAATGCTGTGACACTCAGATTATTTCCGTGTGGTAATACACAGCACCCGACCCTCTGATACATCAGTTCTTAAGTCTCATATGTCCAGTGATTACGCTAGCTCTCAGTGCTCTTCAGACCGAAACGCACCAATGTTTGCACACTACTGCGTCACGCAGAATAACTGGCCCTGCGGGGGTACCTACCTAGACGGATTCCTGCATAGGAATCCTACCACCAGAAACTCGTACTTTACTTTCATTAAAACAATGAATTATTAATAATTTCCGCTATCATTGCATCTTCGGAAGAATCAATAAATCATTAATTATCATTAATATAATCAATAAACATAGCATGAAATAGTAAATTAATCTGTGGTTTTGCGATTATTAAGAATCGCCGTATTCAAAATCTGCCAAGCAAATTCTACACCAATAATTCACAATGTCAGCGTAAATATAAAGTAGTATAAGAGACGCAATTGAATACGGATATAAAACTTGAAAATATGTTACTAGCTCTCGTACTTTACGTGTCCCGTGGCGATCGCGGGGGCTGTATTAAAAAGTTTTCAACGGGAGAGACGGGACGCGGATTAAAAACCGCGTGAACGTCCGGCGCGACTTTCTGATTGTTCTCTCCTGAATACTCGCCTCGGGACACCGCACCTATTGCTTTTTTACTGCCTGTTCACTGTTACGGATTGTATATTTATGAACTATGTTTGTACTAATCTCTTATGGTCTTTTTATAGAAGGGGAAAATCAGCATGCGGCTCCTGATGGCAAGTGATCATCGCATATGAACATCTACAATACCAGAGTGATCGCAGGTGCGATGTCGACCCGACGAAACGAGTAAGGACTCTCTTCTTAAAGGTCCCTTAAGAAGAGTATAGGTCTCCAAAAATCGCTGGCGGCAGCAGATTCCATTTAGTGATCGGTACGTACAGATAATTCCGCTAAAAGGAAGTTATATTATTTACAAGCAGGCCTATGTCCGCACGATATTGAAATTCCTCGTAAATATAGAATATTTAGATATACTTGCATTTGAAAACATTAAAAAAGACGAAACAAGTATTAAAGTGGCCCCAGGGTATACATAGTTTGTATAATTTTTACAGTATTAGTTAAATTTACTGTAGTTAGTCGTACTAAGTTTTATGCGGTTCGACAGACAGGCGGTATTTTTTACATTTTTAAAGTGGAACTTCTTTCCTCTCGGCACAGTCGCCTGTAGTGTTGAGAAATAAGAACGTCACAGTGTACCAAAAATATTTGGAAGTATTTCAAATCGAATTAAATTTTCGTATAATTCATACACTTATATTTCATCACTTATATTTTATGTATGTAACTAAAATTATTTATTTATATATGTAAACTTCTATGCACTCAAATTGTATATGTGGCGGACTTAATGCCTGAAGGCATTCTCTCCCAATCAACTATAAGGCTAAGCAGAGATAAACATACGATAGGCGGTGCAGCAAACATTAAAAAAAAAATTAGAAAGAAATATATACATAGATAGTAATAAAATGTACATAATTATACCAAAGTCATTCAACATACACACATATTTAGATACACATACAAAATTATATACATATACATACTACTATATAAATATAGATGTAAATATACTATTAGATGTATCATAGAGGAACAGAAAAAACAATAGAATTAACTCGTACTTGCAGCGAAGTTTTGAATTGTTAAACAAATTTGAGATTATTTATTACTAAAAAAAATCGCTTCGAAACATAAATACTACTTCAATGTCTATCTCGTAAAGTGCCGAGAGAAAAGAAGTTTCACTACAAAAATTATGCATTGTATTTAGGTTTCTTTCAGGCTGTCACTAGTCCACTACTGAACATGCCCCCCCCCCCCCCCCCCCAATAGATTGCCACAAAAGTTGGCTCTCATTTTGGGCAAAGGTGGGTCGGCAAAGTTGGGTTGGCAACCGCAGTTTATTTATTGAGATGTTCTAGAAAATGCTGCCGCCTGCCTTCTGGTTTTTATTATCCCTCTTTCGACTTTTACGACACCCACGGGATGAGATGGGGTGGTAGATACTCTTAAGTCGCTACCAGGTCATGATTTTATTTTTATGTAATTATAATTCTATTACATCAAATGTGTTATGAGAGAATTCATTATGTTACTGTATGCATCCAATTAATACATTTATAGAATTTGTGGGTGATAGTTTAGATTGCGTCCGTTTTACATATGTATGAGGAAAGTTTGATTGCACCGCCGGATTAAAGCTGTCTGTCCATCCTGGTGCACGTCGTGTCTAAATATTGATGTGAACGATGAGTTATGATTTAGAGGCGCTATGTATTATATATTACATGAATCGTCACATCGTCTTTTTTACTGGTGGTAGGATTTCTATGCACGAATCCGTCTAGGTAGGTACCACCCCAGTGCCAGTTATTCTGCCGCGAAGTAGTAGTGTGCAAACATTACTGTGGTTCGGTTCGAAGGGCACTGAGAGCTAGCGTAATCACTGGGCATATGAGACTTAAAAACTGATGTCTCTGGGTGACGAGCGCAGTGTGGTGTCGCACTGAAATGTTCTGATGACACAGCATTTGTTATGGGTAGACGTTGCACTTACCATCAGGTGAACGTTTTGCTCGTTTCGTCACTTTTTTTTATTTCATAAAACTTTCTTAAAAAAAAACATTACCATCACGTCACAGTCCTACATACTTCGAATTCCCACAAAACCGTGCAGGTCGTCGCTCCATTTAGTGGTTGTGCCTACAAATTAAGCAAGCATTATTGATATGTATTAGCTTCTAAATTTCTTCTACTTAATTTTCATAAGATTGTTGTGGACCTGAAAATTTAAATAAAAATTGAGGATCTTTCAAATTTAGAACCCAAATTGGAGTTTTGTTTGCAATGTTAAACTGTAGTCAACGTCAAAATTTCTTCATTTCATTTAGGCTTGTTTAAAGCTCTTATGAATGTTAAAATCCAACCTAAAAATGTGACCAGTAAAGCACTGATAAAAAACCTGGCTCTTTTATTTTTAATGTCGTATGACGGAGTCAAGTGCACAGCGCACTTGGCACAGTAAGAGTTTTTTTGCACATTACCTTGTCCTCTATTACGTGATCCATTTAATATCGTCATCATCATTATTATTTCAGCATAAACACAACATAGGCCTCCCCCGTAGATTTCCACAAAACACGGCTCTAAGACACCTGCATCCATCGTCATCGCAAAATCGAAAAAAAGGGGGGGGGGGGTCCTACTCCGAGGTTGCCACTCTACAACCTTAGTTCCCCAACGGTTATTGGTTTTACGAGCTGTATGGCCGGTCCACTGCCACTTCTATTGAATATGCTTTATTTAAAATAAGGTTTTCATTACATGTTTTTTTAAAAATCTTCGTTACTTTTAAAACAAATAATAAAGCCCGCATTCAACTTAACACAAACATAACCCGGTTTTCAGAAGGCAGTTCCCAGTATAGCCGATGTGAATAAGACATGAGGCGGGCGGGCGATGTATGCAAATACTCGGACGCTGGGCCACTCCACCGCTCACTAATTGTACTCGCAACTTGTACGGCCGCGGCTTCGCAGTGATCGGGGCACACTACCTGGTTCTATTACAAAATATTATACATGGGAAACTAACTACACACTTACAAAAGTTAGACAATTGAAGTTGCCGGCTTCTTCTGCTTTTCCATCAACCCCTTATTTATTTATTTATTTTAACTTCTATGCACTTTAATTGTACATATGGCGGACTTAATGCCTGAAGGCATTCTGTCCCAGTCAACCATAAGGCTAAGTAGAGATAAACATACGATAGGCGGTGCAGCAAACATAGTATATACATAGATAGTAATAAAATGTACATAATTATAACAAACTCATTCAACATACACACGCATACATTCATACATATATATATGTACACACACATACATGCATTTCTACATAAGTACTTATGACTCCTTTCAGATATCACAAGTCCACTACTGAACATAGGCCTTCTCCAAAGATTCTGGACCGAATTTGCCATAGTTGCCACGCTTGGATGGCGGGTTAACAACCGCAGTTCATTTGTTTAATGTTGTAGGAAGATGCTGCTGCCCATCTCCTGGTTTAAATTTTCCCTCTGTCGACTTTTACGACATTGAGTGAAGAGGTGGTAGGGTGGTAGATTCTCTTATACCACCACCACATGACAGCCTTTTTATCCATCAGCCTGTTAATAATCCACTGCTGGACATAGGTCTCTCCCAAGAAGAGTAGACTTAAATCGTCAGGTACTATTACTCCGTACGTTCCGTAAAGTACGCCGCTTTCCGTTACCGGTCTTTATTACTTTAAGCCTGACATATTTTCCCTTTAGTCGACTCCTACATCCACAGAATGAGATGGGATGGTAGATTTTCTTACGCCTCTAACACACGGCTGTCTGTTTAATTTACGGAAATTCATAATAAAAGATATGCCGAAAAGTGTCCGGGAGAGTAGAATAGTACCTACCTCTTTTTCTACCGAGGTGTCGTGAGAGGCGACTAAGGATTTGTACGGACAGCCTTTATTCGTGCAGAATTAATACCATAATATGCAATGTATACTGCTCGTACTTCAGGAACGCAATGGGGAGTAAGAATTTTTTGACTCATACAACAATGGCGGAGACTTGCTTCACCATCGTACACTTCTTTCAATCTCTGCCTACCCCATACAGAAAAAAAGGACGTGACTGTATGTATAAAAAAATAATAAAGTAGGTAACAAAACTAACTTCTTAAGATCCAGCACTGTAAAAGTGGGTTTAAGTTTGCATACGGATTTAAGGAAAATTAGTTCCTCGTACGTAATCGTTGCTTCCTCCGCTGCTCCGATGTTCCTACGTTTTCATATGCTTTCTTACTTTTTCATAGACGTGGAGATATCGGTATTCGACATTTTGACATTTTTGATAGGAGAAAGCTGATGAGATAATCAAAAAGTTCACCTGATGGTAAGTGCATCATCTGCCCATAACAAATGCTGTGTGTATGACACGGCGCTCGTCACCCCAAGACAACAGTTCTTAAGTCTCATATGCCCAGTAATGACACTAGCTAACGGTGCCTTTTAGACCGAAATATGGTTATGTTTGCACAGTACTGGTTAACAGCAAAAAAAAAAATGACACTGCCTATTGATGCTCCAGTTAATGTTTTCATTCATATGAATTGAGGAAATGCATAGGAATTGAGGAAAATCTCTATTCATTATCCGTATACAATAATATAATAGAACAACCACTATTCATGGTAGGGGTTTCCTATGGCCTTGTTTTTTTTTTGGATAAAGTGACGAAACGAGCAAAACGTTCACCTAATAAGTGCAGCGTCTGCCCATAACAAATGCTGTGTCACCACGAATATTTCTGTGGGACACCACACTGCGCCCGTCCTCCTGATACAGTTCTTAGGTCTCATATGCCCAGTGATTACGCTAGCTCTCAGTGCCTTTCAAACGGAAACAGCAATGTTTGCACTCTACTACTTCACGGCAGAATAACTGTCCAGCCGGACCCCTGCACTGGAATCCTACCACCAGTAAAACACTTGTTTCTTAAATAAAATATTAATATTATATTGCGCAATAAACTCCGTAGTGTGCTCCGATCTAAAGTCAGGGACTTTCTTAGAAGTTGAAGTTGTCGAGAGGTCAGCAATTAGTCAAATTGACGTCGCTGCGGAGGTGGCCAACTTGTTTAGCCAAGACCCGGAGTGCGCTGTTTGATTTCGACTTTACTTCATTTGCACGAGCAGCAATTACTCTATCGGAGGTCAGCGATGTCACCTGTTTCGAATTTATCGAATAATTAATGCCTCAGTTTATTTGAAGTCGTAGATTCTTGAAGTAGTTCTATAGACATAGAACTCTAGGAGTCGATTTTAGTTTTCTGACCTAATTCGGGCAGAAAACAGCTTTCAAGAGAAAAGTATTATAATTCAGTAAGACGACTACGAAAAACAATTGGGCTAGAGGGTTATGGGGTAAAAAAGTTTCTTACATCTGAGCAATATATTTCTGAAATTTAATTAGTTGAAACATTCCTGCTATAAAAATACGTTCCTCATCATTTATAATCATTTCAGCCTATCACTAGTCTACTGCTAAACATAGGCCTCCCCCATAGATTGCCACAAAAGTTTGTAGCTCATACGCTCATACGAGTTTATTTATTTAGATGTTGCAGGAAGATGCTGCCGCCCATTTCCTGGTTTTCATTTTCCCTTTGCTCTCCTCACGGGTGGGAAAAGTGGGCTACATGGGTGGTTTTTGCCTACCCCTTTATATGGGAAAGAATTGTGACTATATGTATGTGTGTATAAAAATATTTAAGCACTACTTAGATATTTTTGTTTGTCCAAAAAATTGTGTAGCTTATTAATAAAAGGAAAACATATGGGTGTGACTTCTCTGTTTGTACATATACTTTTCTATTGGGGTAGGCAGAGACCACATCTTTTCACTTGTGTGTTTTAGTTTTCAGTGGTGGGAAGGCCTTTTTGATTAATTCAAAGTAATAAACGACACAGTTAACCGGGTGATGAATTAGTGCTGCCTGTATCTAACGTGCGTAACCAATGTACCTGACGTCTTTCAGTCCCGGGTTCGAATTCTAACCGGAAAAAAACATTTGTGCGAAATATAAATTGTTAATTTCCGGGTCTGGTTGTTTATTTGAAATTTATGTCTGTAAACGCACTCACATAAGAAACCCCCCTTTTTCTATGTTTTGTAGTAGAGGACTACTACAAAACAGAAAAAATGGTCTACATAAAAACAAACTAAAATCGCATTTGCGCTTTATAAGTGGGTCATGATTTTTAAATAACTCTAAAATACACTTTAAATATGCGAATAAATGTAGCGCGGAGCTTGTAAGGCAGGGCGAGTGCGGCAAATAAATTAAGCGATGCGGGACGGGAGCGCGCCGCATACGTAACGGGACCGACACAGCCATACGACCTCTAAATAACACTTCTTCCTTTTTAATCCTGTTATGATATTCAACAGGAATAGCACACACAATGATGATGTCCTCTTGGCTGGTTGTCGATCACGGCGTCAACTTTCGAACATCGTCTGAAGTTATCGACTGCGCAGGAGATATTATAGTGCCATAATTGTACGCTCAAACACGAATGCACTCCCTCGTCCCATCCTACCCACTACTTAGTCTCATATACATACATACATAAGATCACGACTGTATCCCTATAAGGGGTAGTCAGTGACTGGGAACTCACTGTCAAAACAGATGACCGCCACAATCCACGTTTCACCAAAACAATATAATGCACTTGGTGTGATAGGTGGTGAGCCCATCGCCACCATGCGCTGTTGGGTGCACAGTGCAGTTTAATTCTTTACTCGCCTTTTAAGAGATCCATTGGATGAGATGGAGTGGTAGTATTCTTTTAACGAGCCGCCACCACACGGCCAACCTTAGTCTCATACCACGTAATTATATTAGGTGGTAGGATTCCTATGCAAGAATCTGTCTAGGTAGGTACCACCCCAAGGCCAGTTATTCTGCCGTAAAGCAGTGGTGTGCAAACGTTGCTGAGGTTCGGTTTGAAGAGCACTGAGATACATATGAGACTTAAGAACTGATGTCTCAGGGTAACGGTCGCGGTGTGGTGTCACACAAAAATGGCGGTGACATAGAATTTGTTATGGCCAGACGTTACACTTACCATCAGGTGAAAGTTTTTCTCGTCTCGACACTTTATTAAATAAAAAAAAAATGAAATTATTTTAAACAGAAGCTCGTTTATTCCAGTCGAAATTAGTCAAATTCGCGAATACAGTTTTGATTCACAGATAAAAACTTCTCCATTTACGTGTATGATGACACAGTAAGTGATATAGAAATACGATTGGAGCAGCGGTGAGCAATCCATTTACTTCGTAAATGTTTCAAGCAATAGTTCAGATCGAGTTCGGGACGTTTATTTTTCACCGCGGCATCGCTTCTTGGCGGCCAGACCGGCCAGCAATTAATATTAAAACCTCAGTACTGTCGCTTCGTATAACCATGTATCGATGCACAGATTTATTTATACTCTGTCCTTTACAAAATGTGCGAGAATAAATCGTTTTGTTATGTTAAAATATCGATTGTATTTAGAAATTATGTTTTAAATGTTAGTATATCTAAAGTGTAATGAACACAGTTATATAATGATTTCGAAAGAAGTATACATCCTCTTTTTTATTGCGTCTTTATCAAATCATTTATTTTTTTAAACGTAGCCCTACAGTAGGATTTCTCCAGGGTCGTGGCTGCGTTTTACATATGAGACATAAATTCCACATGCACTAACACCCAGACCCGGAACATCTATCTATAGGTCATATACAGGTCAGGTCATATACCAATATTTGTCGTAATCGAACCCGCGACCCGCGGCGCAGAAGTCAAGCGCTTAACCACTGCGCCAACCGAGTCAACAACAATTCTTCATCATCACATCAGCCCATTACAAGCCCAACGCTGAACAAAGCCTTCCTCATAGAATGCCAGAAACACGATCCTGAGTCATCTGCATTCATTGACTGTCCGCAAAACCGTCCAAGTCATGGCTGCTCCGTCTAGAGGGAGGTCGCCCTGCACAGCATTTGCTGAGGCGAAGTTTTTTGTTTTTTATTGCATAAAGTGATGAAACGAGCAAAACGTTCACCTGATGGTAAGTGCAACGTCCGCCCATAACAAATTCTGTGCCACCCAGAAAATTTCTGTGTGAAACTACACTGTGCCCATCACCCTGAGACATAGGTTCTTAAGTCTCATATACCCAGTGATTACGCTAGCTCTCAGTGCCCTTCAAACCGAAACACAGTAATGTTTGCACACTACTGCTTCACGGTAGAATAACTGGCCCTGGGGTGATACCTATCTACCTAGACGGACCTTTCTTAGAGTTCGGTTTTACGAGTGATATGGTCGTCTCATTGCCTGTTAACAACTCATTTCAGCCTATCACTAGTCCACTGCATAGGCTTCCCCCATACATTGCCATAATGGTTTATAGCTGCCATTTTGGCGTGATTTTGCAATAGTTGCCACGCTTAGCAGGCTGGCTGGCTACCGAAGTTTATTTACACAGATGTTCCAGGAAGTTGCTGCTGCCCATCTCCTGGTTTTCATTATCCCTCCGCGACTTTTAAGACACCCACGGTATGAAATGGGGTGGTAGATTTTCTTAAGCCGCCACCACAGGGCGTTTTAACAAGTGTTTGGATATAATTCCTCGTAATGATTATACTACAGTCTAAAATATGGCTATTTGCTATAAAACGCGTGAGCAAGCGGTTCGGGAAACGAAAGTCGAACGAAGTTAAATTGTCTTCATCGATCATTCAGAAGAGTTTCATATGGCACAACGTAATGGACCCACGATACAGGGGAAATTCTTTTCTTTTTGACCCGTGGCCGCCCGACATTAGGATTTCACCTGTGTCGTGGGTTACATGAGTTCGACATGAACAAACAACCCGTATCTGTAGGCCATACATATTATTGTCGCGTGCGGAAATCGAACCCGGGATCACGGCCAAGAAGCCAAAGGTTTAGCCACTGCGCCAACCGAGCCTACGAAAAACATTCTTCGTTTTGTCGTACAGAAGCTTATAATTTCTCGAAGTCATACCTACACTGAAGTGATAATTTATTTCATAGATTTGTTCCAATTCACGGAGAGGGGCCTATCATATGAACCGATTTATGGGAATGCCTACTACATCATTCGGCGGTATTTCATTATCTAGTAAATGTTGTCTAGTCAAAGTCCTATCACCGGTTTCACTATGCAATGCACCCGCTACCAGTGAACACTGACGACGTATCCCTTAGGCGATCAGAAAGGAATGAAATTCCGAGATTCAGAAATGTCAGAAAGGGGTGAAATATATCTCTAATATACTGCATTATCGTAAACAATCCCAAAGACTGCTGACCACTACCAAGTAGTCACTAGCAATTACATTCGTCGCGAGGCAGGTGGATTGTCCGCATAAATATCAAATTCCTCGCTTCATGTGCTCGCCTTCTCTTTATCATGCTTTTCCGTCAGCTGTCGGAATCTAGATTGTCTGGGTATTTCTTTAATTAAAAAAAAAAAAAAGTGATGTTCATAATGTGAATACCAGGAACAAGCACAAATTAATTATGCCAGTTACCCGACTTCCCAGAGTCAGTAACTCTTTTATGGGGCAATGTATACGTTTTTACAACAAAATCCCAGAAAGTGCTAAAAGTCTTTCAATCAAAAAGTTTAAATTTTATATTAAACAAAGACTTCATAAAAAGGGTTATTATAATATTATAGAATACATAGATGATGATAACCCCTGGGAATGAGGTGATCGCCGCCAAGCCATTTCTACATCTTTATAATACTGCTGTTATTGTACATTATATTAAAAATGACTAAAAAAAAAGCCCGCTGGGTTTCTTACTGGTTCATCCCAGGACAGAGGCATTTTTGCGAACCAGTGTATTTTAAAAAAAGAAAAAAAATGACTTTCAATAAGTATTATGTAAATAATCTATATTGAATAAAGATTTATTCTATTCTATTCTATTCTATTCGATTCTTACGGCCCTCAGGGCTCCACAGGTGGTCGATCTTATTCCAGCACCTCACGAAGACTACAACGCATGCAATATTTACAGTCACGCCTCTTTCAATATAAGGGGTAGGCAGAAGTCACTCACGTAGCGCACTGTTTGTCCTCGCAGGAAACGACACGTGATGGGTGGCGAATAACGCCGCCGCCATTTTGGAATGAGGCAAAAAATTCTTACTTCCCATTGCGTTCTCACGAGCAGTATAGTGACAGCATTGCATATTATGGTTTTATTCTGCATGAATTAAGGCTGTACAACACCTTAGAGACTCTAAAAGAGGTAGGTGCTATTCCACTGTGCCGGACACTTCTATAAAAATAAAGGTTTTAAATATGTATTAATCATGTGCTCAAAATAAAAGCTTGTAAGCCGTTCGCCTCAATTATGGATTTGCAAATTCAAATTTAAGTAGCAAAATACAGGGATTATAAATATAATTCGCTGAGCATTATCAGTCTGGCGGACAAAACCGCGTTCTGCAGTTGGAGCGTGTGCGAGGCGGAGTCCAACTGTGGGCGGACAGCGGGCGCGGGCGACTGGCGTTGAAGCTCCGCGATTTATGCGCGCGCTAATTTATCGCCCCCGGACCTCGGACTCTCCACGATTAATGGAAACACTTGCACAAACTTTAATAATGTTTCATTTGAATTTATTATAAACATGTTTTTTTTCTAAAGTTGCTGAGTTTTAAAGCCATTGTTGCGATGTCATTTTTCCACGAAGACATTGCATATGTGGCTCCATATCGCGGTAGCAATTTTTTTTTTATTTCATAAAAGTGACAGAACGAGCAAAACGTTCACCTGATGGTAAGTGTAACATCTGCCCATAACAAATGCCGTGTCACCCAGAAAATTACTGTGTGACACCACACTGTAACCATCACTCTGAGACATAAGTTCTTAAGTCTCATATGCCCAGTGATTACACTAGCTCACAGTGCCCTTTAAACCAAAACACAGTAATGTTCGCACACTACTGCTTCACGGCAGAATAAGTGGCCCTGGGGTGGTACCTACCTAGACGGATTCCTGCATAGGAATCCTACCACCAGTTATTTGTTATTGTTTAAAAGATTGGATTTGATTGGAATTATGACGCCATTGTAGGTAAGCACTATTTTTTATATAGAACCATCATCATTTCAGCCTATTTTAGTCCACTGTTGAAGATAGAATAGAATACATACAATTAATTTAATTTTAATATAAAAGCTTGTGCTAGGTTGATGGCTGACCACAATAGTCGTATGGTGGCCTCGAACCTGCCAAGTCATGATTTTTTTAATATAGTACTTTTGAGGTCTAAGCATAGAACAAGGTCCCAGGATCATAATTCTGTAAAGGTACTTTCCTCTACAGTTGATTTTAAAAAAATCCGCGATAATATGCTGAGTGATGACTCTATGATCCGCGACATACAATAATCAAACGTACAGCTTAGTTATAAGATTAGTAGTAAGAATAAACTTTTTATGGTTAATTTTATTTTAGTAGTTCTTTTAGTATTTGGTAGACTTGAGTATGTCATGCTCGCTTTGATGTCTCTGCTTGCGCCGGCGTCGTGTGGCGGGTCGTCCACTTCCCTTTGAAATGGTTGAGGAGGGCGATGGCTGCCACATGGATCATACTTATGAACAGGTGGTGTCGGTGGAGGCTGGTCTGCTCGAGTTTACATGTACTTATCGTAGTGGTCGTTTCAGCCTAACACAAGTCCACTGCTGAACACAGGCTTCCCCCATAGATAGTCAAAAAAGTTTGTAGCACTCATATTGGAGGGATTCGAGGGATTTTGCCATAGTTGCCACGCTTGGCAGGCGGGTTAGCAACCGCAGTTTATTTATTGAGATGTTCCAGGAACATGCTGCTGCCCCATTTCCTAGTTTTAATTTCCCTCTGCCGACTTTTACGACACCCACGGGATGGGATGGGGTGGTAGATTCTCTTAGGCCGCTACCAAATTTATCTAAAAAAAAATTCAATTGTTTGTTTGTAATTACAAAATAACAGCTTTTTACTCAATGCTGATGTAAGGTTATACGGCACTGATAACAAAAAATCAATTTTTATATATTCTGTCTGTCTGTCTGTTCCGGCTAATCTCCGAAATGGCTGAACCGATTTTGACGGGACTTTCAGTGATGAATAGCTGATATTATAGTGGGGCTAACTTAGGCTACATTTTATAAAAATAATTAGGTTTCCGCGCAAAAATATTAAAACCCTTAAATCCGTTTCGAATAGGGAAGTTAATATGTATATCATCGATCGGGGTCGGCTTTTTTACGCTGGTGCAACCGCGGGGTGCTGCTAGTCTTGTCTAAAATTTGAAAATGGAGCGTACTTTTCTTTTTCATGAGACTAGTAATTTTTTTGACTAAGGTAAAAGAAAGGATTTACAAAAAAAGAGGATACATACACAGTTTCTTTCGCCTGTTTCTTCTCCGTCAGAGAAACCTAGTTACGAAACGGCGGTAGATTGTAAAGAAATAAACAATTTTAATTTCGTTAATAATAAATTAAACCTAATTCCATAACTGACATTGATTTCAAACAACTTGTCAAGAATACATTCCCACATAAATAGTATTATAAAATATATCATTATATAGACATGTCTGAAAATAACTCTTACTCTGCACTTACAAATCTCTTGGCTACAAAAAATATGTTGTAATAAATTACACTGTTTATATGAGTTGAAAAAAAAAACGACACATAGCTTCCCAGTTCTTCTCTAAGGTCTTATTAGTCGAACCGGTTGACGGTGCAATTTATTATAAAAGTTTTAAGCCAGCCTCAATTGAATAAAGAAATATTGACTTTAACAATATATCGATACGATATTGACTTACGATATTAATTTCTAAAATAACATAACGATAACATTTTCTTTCCGCAAATCGTTCCTATTATTCAAACAAATACAACCATAACAGTTAGCTATGACTCTTAGAAATTTATGATATCTTAACAACGACTACAATTGTTATTTAATTTCGGAGATGCGTATAAAATAAACTGTTTTCCGAATTTATTTTTTATGGCAACTCAACTATTTTATGGAGCATCATACAAGAGATTCATACATTTTCATAGAGCACATTCCAGTTGACCCCACTCAACCCTTAGTTTTTTGCCGTCTTTACGAGAAAACATGATTCTTTTATCGTATTGTTTTATTGCCCGTACCTATTAACATATACGTTGTCCCGGACTGGCATAATAAGTAAGAAAAAATGAATAGGTACTTTTCCCATGAACGACTTGTATGGTTAGTAAAAAGGATGCTACGATATTTGTCGAATTTAAAAAAAAATATAATATATTGTTGCATTTATTTCTGATTTAATATTTATAACATCTGTGTAAGTACCTGTGTAAGTCCTGTATATATTGTTTTGGTGAAACGTGGGATTGTGGCAGTCATCTGTTTTTGCAGTGAGTGCCCAGTCTCTGACTACCCCTATGGGATACAGTCGTGATCTTATGTATGTTTTTTTTATTTTATTTATTCCAATAAAAGATTACAAAAAATATTAACAGTTCTTCCTCGCCAAACTATAATCATAGTTTGTAGGCGTTACGCTCCTCTTCATACTTTCCTAACGTAACATTTTTTAAAATCGTTAATCTAATACTTAAAATACTTACTAAAAAAATACTTAATAAAAATGTCGCATTTCTAAGTTAAGCTACCATATTATTTCACTAATATACAATCTTTTAATTTTCTTTTTAATGTTACTTTACATTTAATTTTATTTTTGCTTAATAATAAATCAGGCTAATTATTACATAATTTCGGAATTATGTACTTTCGAGTCCGCTTACCATAATAATTATTTGCCCTTAGCTCAACTAATCTCCCTCTCGCTTTAGACCTTGTATATTGTTTAATATTTCTTTTACATTTATATTTGTCACTACAGTATGTTTCAGTTGCCAGCAAATAATCTATTTTTTTATTTACAGCCATGTATGTATGTAAGTCCCCCCCCCCCCCCCCCAATAGCTCCCACAAAGTTCAATTCATCATAAGTGGTGGCTTTGTCCATGAACATTGAACACCTACAATTTAGATACAGATCATTCCTGTCGGGATCTTCTCACTCACTTCTCACGGGTAACTGTAACCGGGGATTAGCCTCTTTCAGTGGTTTCAATCGCTGACTGTGAATACAGTCAGGTCCTTGGATGTGCTTCAGCGATAGTCAATTCGTTGTGCCCTCAGCGCAGACCGTCGACCGGGTGGGACACCGTTGGGGGAGGCCTAGCCAGTTTACCACGAGCGGGAGTCTGTGTTGTCAATCAGGTAATTGAGTCGTAGTGATGCTACGATTGACTGGTTTCGTTAGAATCCGTGGCGATAGTAGCTCTCTGGGGAGCGCCCTTCCTTCAGGAGGTTGAGCATGGAAAGGTTCGATGTCCTTATAGCGCGCTCGGACTTATAGATCATTCCTAAATTGAAATGTCTTTTTATAGCAGAAAGTGACAAGACGTGGAAAACGTTCACCTGATGGTAAGTCAACGTCCGGACAAACTTCATATAATGCGTTATTGTCGTCATCATTATTTCAGCCTATCATAATGCACTGCTGCACATAAACCCCCTTAATATAACTAATACCGCGTGGAAGCGGCTTAAGAGAATCTACCACCCCATCTTAACCCGTGGGTGTCGTAAAAGTCGACAGAGGGAAAATTAAAACCAGAAGATGGGCAGCAGCATCTTCCTGGAACATCAGAATAAATAAACTGCGTTTGTCAACCCGCCTGCCAAGCGTGGCAACTAGGCAAAATTGCCACCAAAATGAGAGCTGCAATCTATGGGGGAGGTCTATGTTCAGCAGTGGACTAGTGATAGGCTGAAATGATGATGATGATGATATTGAGCCACCTGCGTCCATCAGCATAATTGCAATTTGAGAGCGGCGTATACATATTGGTCGTGTGGTGGCTTAAGAGAATCTACCACTCCATCTCATCTCGTGGGTGTCGTAAAAGTCGACAGTGGAAAAATTAAATCCAAGAGATAGGCAGCGGCATCTTTCTGGAACTTAAAAAAAAAGAAACTGCGGTTGCCAAGGCGGGTTGGCGAGTGTTTGGCGGGTGGTTGGGTTGGGTTGGCAGAGCGTGGCAACTGTGGCAAATTTTTCCCAAAGAGAGCTACAAACTTTTGTGGCGATCTATGGGGGAGGCCTATGTTCAGCAGTGGACTAGTGATAGGCTGAAATGATGATTATGACGATGTATATGCAGAAGGAAACTATTTAAAAGATAAACTAATAATGATAACGGAAAGCAACATCATACACTACTCACAAAAATTAAGGAAACAAAAAAAATTCCTACTCCTATTTTTCTACGCTACTTTTTTTTTCTACGCTATTTTTTTTTCTGCGCCATTTCTTCGGATTGCGTGGAAAACATGACTCTTAAAAATTTTTGGCCGAAAGACCTAAAAACTAGAATACAAGAGCTTTAAAATTCTTTTTTTTTTTAAAGTATCTACGACCATTTTTCACTTATACAGCCCTTCAAAACTCTAATCTAAAATGCATGATTTGAAGTCTTTTTTTGATAAATGAATTATTGTTTGTGTTACTTGACTTTTGCTCTGACGGTACAAGCCGATATAACCAGCGGTGGACGGTACCTCTCAGAGTCGGGAGCCAGATATGGCCTATTATATTTGCATAGAGAATACTCGCCGGTCGCCACGTCCGCGGCCGCTGCTATTTATTGTCGTATTTGTCTGCATACGTCCGCGACTCTTCGCCCTGACGTCCAGCGAATGACATCTTGTTGTAAATATGTATGTTAATGGCATTATTATACACCGCCATACTTGTTTATTTATCTCTCTGGAGCTCTTTTATCGTATTTTTTTTATTTCGTCTCAGTGAGAAGACATTACCTTGGGCGCAGACAATCTAATTGAATGGTGTAATTCCGTTGAAGTCCGTAAAGAACGTTTTGTATTTCGCCTTTTGGTGTTTTATTAACGGAAAATGTAATAAAACTGCGAATCGCAAAAGCGGCTCTGAAACTTGAAGAGGGGTTTTCCTGGTTACTCTTACTGAAACGTAGAGATTTCGATCATAAATCATAACCTACACATACATATATACATACAATCACGCTTTTTTACCATATAAGAGGTAGGCAGAGGACAGACGAGTGGCCCACTTATAGCCTGTGCGGTCGTACACACGAGTAGTATATTGACAGCATTGCATATTATGTATTATTCAGCACGAATAAAGTCGCCTCTTACGACACCTCGGTAGGAAAGACTGGTGGTGGGATTCCTATGAAGGAGTCCGTCTAGGTAGGTACCACCCCAGGGCTAGTTATTCTACCGTTAAGCAGCAGTGTGCAAACATTACTGTGTTTCGGTTTGAAGGGCACTGTGAGCTAGCGTAATCACTGGGCATATGAGACTTAAGAACCTGTCTCAGGGTGATGGGCACAGTGTAGTGTCACACAGAAATTTTCTGGGTGATAGAGCATTTGTTATGGGCAGACGTTGCACTTACCATCAGGTGCAAGGCGGTCTTATCACTGAAAGCGATTTCTTCCAGACAACCTTAGGACAGAGAACGAATACAGCAAAATGAAAAACCGGAAAAAGAGGGTGGTGTACACTAAACCATATAAATCTATAAAAAAACACTAGATGATAGCATTTGCAATATAGCAATGCTGAAACCGTCTTATTTATTTATGTCTTTTTGGTACTATACTATACAGAACTATTTTGATAACCACGTGGCCTAGTGGTTAAAGTACCTTACTACCACGCCATCGGTCTTGGGTTCGAAACCTAGCCGGAGCCAATATTTCTGCAAAAATACAAATAGTTGACTTCGGGTCTGGTTGTCGTATTTGTCATCGCGTCTATGACACGGCATCCTAGCCTACCTCCGATCTTATCGTATGAGCGTTACACCGGGTACGGATAGGTTGGGACGAGTGTGTGCCCCTGTGTTTGCGCGTACACTTGTGTCACTATAATATCTCCTGCGCAGTTGATACCTTCCGTCAATATTCGGTAGTTGTCATCTTCATATAGAACACGCTGTGGTCGGAAAATCGGTCTGGAAGAATTATCATTAACGTTTTATGTAATAGAAAAAAAAATATACAACTGCTCTGTGTAACTTGTTTAATAAAATTTTATACACTGTGGTCATTGGATATTACGACTCATATTTTTAATGCTTAATGAATTAGGTAGCCTACTGCTATTAATTTTTAGCAGACATAAAGTTAATAGTCCTGCAATACACCACGACCTAAAATTATTTCTTTTAAGCCACCATTTATGCTTATTTAGGTTACCCAATGTATAAGTCCTTCAGTGCCTATTTTAGTTCCTTATACAGCTATAATTATCTCCCAGCGAATATATAGATTCGAGAATAGATTCGCCCGCAGTAAAAATCATCGTAACATATTCAAACTTTATTTCCAATAACTGGCAGTTTAAAAAGCGACGCATTGAACATGCAATATGTTAAGTTGGCAGCCTTGGAGTCGTATTCGTTAAATGAGTCGCCCGGCATTGGCACGAGCTCGCTAGTACAATTGCGCCCGATGAGATGCGAAATTCGATGAAGGTAATTTGACTATCGGGTCGTATGTATGTAAACAAATAATAATTCTGTCTGTCTGTGATTTTATTTTAATATCATGCCAGTGAAAATATTAATATCATTTATAGTAAAGTAACAGCCTCTAATTTTTCGATGGTGTGCACAGGCCTCCTCTTATTTCTGAGATGGTTTTAGAACGAAGAAGAGCCCGTCATGCTTCTTCAGTGCGGGTTGGCGGAGTTCGCATGTCATAGGAATACTTTCATTCCTCAGACGTAGAAAACATCGTGAGGAATCACGATGTTTTCCATCACTGCTGAGCTCGTGGTAAATCAGAACTTAAGATTGCAGAACAGTTTTAGTGTGCTGGGTGCTGGGGCCGGGGTCTTTCGATTTGAGGTCATTTGCATACTATGCAATTGAGGTCAGGATCCTGTCCTACGTAATAAAGAGATGTTTTGGATTCTTATAATATATTGTTTAACACAGATTAAATGATTTTAAGCGGAAAAAGAAGGCCGTTCTATGTTCATCTGTGGTATTCTTGTGTTTACCGATATATTCGTTAATTGTGGTCCATAGTTAATAGAATCAGGCGTTACTTTGCGGAAATCCATTATAGTCAAGGAGAGAAAGTTAATTTGCTAAGTCACTCGGCGGCTGACAGTCGTAGAGTCAATATCACTTGATAATGCCCCGTTTTGAGGTGAAACACGTGTCGTGTTCTCGACTTCAGTGGTGTGTATTGCCTAGTGGTAGTGTTGTAGGTGTATCTGGTGGCAGCTCCCGGTGGCGGTATTGGTTTTCTTGTGCACGCTGTTGTGGGAGGGCGGGCGGTGCTCTTCAAAACTAGGTAATACACACATTTTACATTTTGCATATGTATCTTAGCAAATTAACTTTCTCTCCTTTAGTTAATAGAATCAGGCGTTACTTTGCGGAAATCCATTATAATGAAGAAAAGTAAGTTAATTTGCTAAGATCCGCATGCAAAATATAAAAATGGTGTATATTACCTAGTTTTTTGAAGTGCACCACCCGCCCTCCCTCAGTAGCGTGCACAAGCAAACTAACACCGCCACCAGGAACCGCCACCAGGTACCCTCCACCAACCACTACAATACCAGTTCTAGTGGTGGTGGGAGGGAGGTGGTGGGATGGTGGGTGGGAGGGCGGGTGGTGCACTTCAAAAAACTAGGTAATATACACCATTTTTATATTTTGCATGCGGATCTTAGCAAATTAACTTACTTTTCTTCATTTCTCTCCTTTACCAATTGTGGTCCAATTTAAAAAAATCTAATCACAGTAAAGTTGGTCATATATAATATTAGTCAAGTACTGATGAGGGGATCCATTAAAAAGTCATGAAACACTTAAATTCGCTTAAGGATGTTTGGGGCTCTTGCAGTGAAGTCGGTATTTTGATTAAATATTTTTTATTAATAATTTTTTGATTATCCTTAGCAGCAGAAGAAAGGCTGACTCCAACTCTTCCCGTGAGTGCATTTTTTTTATTGGATAAAGTGATGGAACGAGCAAAACGTTCACCTGATGGTAAGTGCAACGTGGCAGGCGTTAGTAGACATAACAAATGCTGTGTCACCCAGAAAATTTCTGTGTGACACCACACTGCGCCAATCACCCTGCGACAAAGTTCTTTAGTCTCATATGCCCAGTGATTACGCCAGCTTACAGTGCCCTTCAAACCGAAACACAGTAATGTTTGCACACTACTGCTTCACGGCAGAATAACTGGCCCTGGGGTGGTACCTACCTAGACGGATTCCTGCATAGGAATCCTACCACCAGTAATGCATAGGAATTCTACCACCAGTAATGCATAGGAATCATACCACCAGTAATGCATAGGAATCCTACCACCAGTAATGCATAGGAATCTTACCACCAGTAATGCATAGGAATCCTACCACCAGTAATGCATAGGAATCCTACCACCAGTTATGCATAGGAATCCTACCACCAGTAATGCATAGGAATCCTACCACCAGTAAATTTCAGCATTTATGCATCTATCACACGAATGGCGCCTCCTCACAACGCAACAATATGATTAACATGACATCGACTTTGGTAAATGTTGTTAACGGACTTCCGTCTCAGTATGGCAGCTTACGGGACTCAATCATTTTCAAGTCTCAAGTCTACCATAATAACGCTTTTACACCTTAAATATACATACATACATAAGATCACGACTGTATCCCATAAGGGGTATTCAGAGACTGGGCACTCACTGCAAAAACAGATGACTGCCACAATCCACGTTTCACCAAAACAATATAATGCACTTGGTGTGATAGGTGGTGAGCCCATCGCCACCATGCGCTGTTGGGTGCACAGTGCAGTTTAATTCCTTACTCGCCTTTTATGAGATCCATTGGATGAGATGGAGTGGTAGTATTCTTTTAACGAGCCGCCACCACACGGCCCACACGTTAAATACCTTCTATATTATTGATTTTATATCATAGAACATACCTTGAGACTTTCTTATAATACATCTTTATATCGATAACGAGTCGCGCTCATTCGCTTCACCTGCAGTAGTAAGAGGATGGGTATGTACCTGCGCCGGTTCTAAATTTTAGGTGATCAGATTGTGATAAAATAAAAATATTACAACCTTAACTATATAACCGGTCTTTATTTTTTTTTATTAAATAATTTCACAAAGGTTTTGGACGACTTTATTTATAATTAATTAATTTTATTTATAATTATATTATGCCGTCACACTAGCTAAGGGAAATGCCACTACACTAATGAATAGGCAAAAAATTTAATGGTAATTTGCCACGCGTGGCAATTACAGCAATACCTCTGTTCTCAGCAGAGGCTCAGGCTTGTCAATATACCACTGCTGGACATAGGTATAGCAGTGTTCTTTTAACAGGCCGATCATGGTGATGAAGATGATAATATTTACTACGGAAATTGTGTATCTAAATCGGATAAGTTACATAACAATTAAATTGCTCTTTGGTTCGCTTTCCTAAATTAATATGAATAAACTATAGTGTGGTGGTGGCTCGTTAAAAGAATGCTACCACTCCATCTCATCCAATGGATCTCGTAAAAGGCGAGTAAGGAATTAAACTGCACTGTGCTCCCAACAGCGCATGGTGGCGATGGGCTCACCACCTATCACGCCAACTGCATTATATTGTTTTGGTGAAACGTGGATTGTGGCAGTCATCTGTTTTTGCAGTGAGTGCCCAGTCTCTGACTAGCCCTTATGGGATACAGTCGTGATCTTATGTATGTATGTAAACTATCATGCGGGATTTAAATGAAACTAATTTTACGGATTTTATAGCGTTTAATTTTGTTATTTATAACAAAAATAAAATTAGTTTCATTTAAATGTGTAGTGTTCGCGTAAGTATAAGAAATCATTATTCCATGCGGGAACTGTACTTTATATTTGTAACAATTTTGAGTGACAACTACTTGGCGGTGAACGGCTTGGGATATTAAATATCATTTATTGGTAACTATTAGTTTCACATGAGCAGGCCAAAGGCACGAGCGAAGCCTAGCATTCGATAAAAACGAATGTCGAACCTCGAACTCTCAATCAGACGTCGCAATCAGGTGCTCTACACGGCTTCACGGCTACGCGCACACATGCGCTTGTAACTCGCAGACACCCTAAGCTTACGGGGTTACAGCGTGCCTTGTAATCAGGCTAGGAAAATCGCGAATTTGTAGTTGCGTTACTCTTCAGTCATAACTCTTTGTATTCCTCAATGTTAAAGACTTCTTATTCGTAAAATAAAATAGAAGGTTATAGCCTTGTTACAAAGAGATTGCTCATTTTGGACGGATGTTTGCAGCCAAATAAATACGAATTCACAGATGTTTCACCTATGTAGATATGAAATTTGATAAGAACGACAACATAATCATGTTGAAGTATCCCATAGCGGAATTATATAACGTCTAGTAGGCCTAAGTAGCTTTTTAATTATTCAGTGTTAATCTATCATAAGTATTTTTATGAATATGGCCAATAGTAAATATGTACTTATAATAAATTTGGTTTCGTCGAAGTTAATTTATTTCATAAAACTCATGCAATAAGATCTAACAGCCGGTCCAGTCCTGTAGGTGTCGTTAAAATCGGCAGAGGGAAAGCTAAGAATAGGAGAACATCCAAACATCCGAACAAATGAACTGCAGTTGCCGATCCGTCGGCGAAGCGTGGCAACTATGACAGATTTCCCTTACAATCTATGGGGGAAGCCTAACTTCAGCAGTGGACTTGCGATGGCTGAAAGTAGGAGGAGGAGGAGAAGCCATGAGATCGAGAGTAGTATGCAGTATCAAAGACACGGGAACAATCACAAGACAACCAGATCCGAAAACCAACAATTTGTATTTTGGTACCAATGTTAGCCCCGGCGGGGTTCCAGATCCTGGATCCGTGCCTAGTAGACTAAGTGCACATAAATCAAAATTTTTGATTTGAAAGAATAGCTAATTACAAATACTAATTAGCCGTGTGAGAAAAGACCTTAATAGACCTATGATAGAACTATAATTCTACTCACCATTCGCAGCTGGTTTCGAGGCCACGTGTGTCGTAAGGAACGCGTCACGCGCTCCATTCCCTCAGCAATATTGTCTAAAGCAATTTGTATGTAAATCAATTGTTGTTAATACTATTTATGTCGATGCTTATTGAGCATCACTACTTACTTTCAACAAAGATTACTTTAATTAAATATCGCCTCTACACCGACTACGATAAAGCACAGTTTTCTTTTCAGATATTCGAGTACATAAGTCAGATTCACAAAAAATGTCAGACAGAGACGTGCCTGTTAGGGTATTGTTAATAAGGGATTGTCTTACGTTCGCCTCTTCGACGGGAATTACGGTGGTCATAAATTTTATTATATTATAAACACGAAATTTATGAATCCGCTTTATCGTTGTTCAAATGCAAGATAGGAGACGAAGTAAGTTTCGTTTTACCTTCAGTTTGATTAAGTTGTCTGTGATAGGTATGAGCATATTGATAAATTGTCTTGTTTGAAAAATAAATTTGTAACGGTGTCTTCATCTATTAATCGTAGATTCTCATTTTACATATTTTTTTTTTATTTTCTACCCAGGACATTTCTCTGTGACCATTGCATCCGACACCCGGGGACGTCAGCCTTTAAGTCTCTATGCCCAGTAATTACTTTACTAAAATGCCAGTGCTGCTAAAATAATATTAATCAAGGAAGAAAACAGTAAGCAAAAATAATACTCTAGTATATTACTACTCATTTAATCTCTAACGTGAACGAGAAAAGCGTGTTCAACAAGCCTGCTATGATACTTTTATTTCCAAGACTGAATCTGGTATTAAACTTGACAGTAGATATTTGTTGTTGTTTTTAATCTAGCAATGCAGAAGAAATCTGTGAACTATTTAAAAAATTCTTCCATTCCGTTTTTGAAGAAGATTTGAACTCTATACTTGTTTCTAATGGTGACTTTACCTTCATGACACCACACGTCACATCAGCTATCTCACTCACCAGCCCTGTCTATATCACTTGAAACTGTCGAAAAATATTTTAGGAACCTAGATATTAGGAAAGGATCTGGTCCTGATGATCTATCCACCAGTCTTTTTCAGGAACTGCAGAAAAACTTGGTCTACCCTTACATATCCTTATCGACTTATTTAAAGACAGGAATTATGCCGAAGATCTGGGAGCAGTCATTTTCTATTCCCATATTAAAAAGCAGTAAGAAACATAATATCGCCAACTATAGACCTACATCCCAAATTAATACAGTAGCAAAACTATTCGAAAAAATAATTTACGATAACATTTATTCATCTCTTAGATCCATCATCATTAATCAACAACACGGTTTAGTTACTAAAAATCCACGGAAAGTAATTTGTGTGGATTCGTACATTTAGTTGCTACTTGTGTGGATCTCAAATAGACGCAATATATCCGGATTATTCTAAGGCTTTCGATAAGGTAAGGCATTCTATCCTGGTGCGTAAACTCGAAACGACTGCTATTCATGAAGATCTTCTTCGGTGAATTACATTGTACCTTAGAGAGCGGCGCCATGCAGTCACTATTAAAGGGTTTCGCTCTTTATTTCTTCCTGATATCTCAGGCTTACCGCAGGGGTCTCATCTTGCTCCCCTACTATTTAATATATTTATTAATGATATAATTTCGATATGTCATCAATCCAATTTCCTGTTATACGTAGATGATATGAAACTATTTAAAAAAAAATAACATTTCAGACTGTAGCGAACTGCAAAGTGATCTCTATAAATTTATTACTTACTACTGCAATAATAGTTATCGGGAGAATAATGAATAATAATTATTAACCCAAAACCGAAGCCCAAACCCGATTAAATTAGATTATCATCTTGACTTGATGTTACACTGGCTCGTGTTAATGTAATTAATGTACGATTGATGATAGACAGTAAGTTGACGGTCAATGAAGATACAAATTTTATTGTATCGAAAGCTTATCGCATGCTTGGTTTTATTTTAAGAACTACTACATATTTTAAGAACAGCTCAACCCTTCTCATTTTTTTAACTCGTATATAACCTTAACTGGTGGTAGGATTCCTATGCAGGAATCCGTCTAGGTAGGTATCACCCCATGGCCAGTTATTCTGCCGTGAAGCAGTAGTATGCAAACATTACCGTGTTTCGGTTTGAAGGGCACTGTGAGCTAGCGTAATTACAGGGCATATGCGACTAAAGAACTGATGTCTCAGGGTGATGGGCACAGTGAGGTGTCACACAGAAATGTTCTGGGTGACACAGCATTTGTTATAAGCAGACGTTGCACTTACCACCAGGCGAACATTTTGCTCGTCTCATCACTTTATACAATAAAAAAAAATGTTAGATCGTTGCTTGAGTACGACTCTGTTGTCTAGAACCCGCAGTACCAGGTACAAATAAATAAATTAGGTCGCTTACTCAATCTTTTCATTAAACATTTGAAATTAAGATATAATACAGATGAATCTGTCACAATTCTCACCAATCGACGAAGCATTAGAGATCAAATATTTTTGAATAAATTAATTAAAAACATTATATTAGCCGTGTGGTAGCGGCTTAAGAGAATCTACCACCCCATCTCATCCCGTGGGTGTCGTAAGAGTCGACAGAGGGAAAATAAAAACCAGGAGATGGGCAGCAGCATCTTCCTGGAACATCTGAATAAATAAACTGCGGTTGCCAACCCGCCTGCCAAGCGTGGCAACTATGGCAAAATCCCCCCAAAATGAGAGCTACAAAATTTTGTGGCAATTTTTGGGGGAGGCCTATGTTCAGCAGTGGACTTGTGATAGGCTGAAACGACGACGACGACGATTATAGACTCTCTCTTCTTCCTTAATAATGTCAATTTTGGATGCCCTCGAATTAAATCTCGTAAAAAATAGTTAATACGAGTAGAATCAGGCGTTACTTTGCGGAAATCCATTAAAGTAAAGGAGAGAACGTTAATTTGCTAAGATCCGCATGCAATTTGAAAAATGGTGTATTACCTACTTTCGAAGAGCACTGCCGGCGGCTGACTGTCGTAGAGTCAATATCACTTGATAATGCCTCGTTTTGAGGTGAAACATGTGTCGTGTTCTCGACTTCAGTGGTGAGTATTGCCTAGTGGTGGTGTTGTAGTGGTGGAGGGTATCTGGTGGCGGCTCCCGGTGGCGACATCACTCTTTTTTAATTTTAAATTTAGGAAGTTGACGCCACGAGCAAATCACTGACCTGTCGGCAAGTGCAACGACTGCCCATAACAACTGCTCTTTCATCCAGAACATTTTTGCGTGGCACCACACTGCGTTCGTCACTCTCATCAGTTCTTAAGTCTCATATGGCACTGATTAAACTAGCTACCAGCGCCCGTTAAAGTTAGCAAGCAGTTTGCGTAGTTAAACTAGAACTGGATATATAATCTAACAGAGAAAAACTTTTATATGTAAATATAATAAAATTTCACCATTTTCTCACCTCTCTGCAGAGTTTTATCGATATAACCACTAGGACAGGACAAGTGGGTTAACTAAATAAGTAAATAGGCCGACAAATCACGGAGCCGCCCTATCGGATTAGCCCTATATGTTATTTATGTTCGCTGACTTAGCGATAGCCGACGATGAATTAATAAGAACATCGTTTCATGGACACGGCAATTAGAACTTCGCTTAACAGAATCAATCTTTTTTGCATAGAGATAAGTAAAACAAACTAAAGGGAGACATTACACCGAGTATAATTTTTCTAGTGAAAGAAAGAAAGTAAATTTGCTAAGATCCGCATGCAAAATTTAAAATGATGTGTTATAGTGGTTCGGGTCTTAATTGATTGTGGACGCTATTGAGAGTGGTCGGGCGGTGCTCTTCAAAAAGTAGGTAATACACACAATTTTATATTTAGTTAATAGAATCAGGCGTTACTTTGCGGAAATCCATTATAATGAAGTAAAGTAAGTCAATTTAATTCAGACGGCCGTCTGTCGTAGAGTCTATGACACTTGATAATGATTTTTTGGGGCGAAACACGTCGTGTTCTCGACTTCAGTAGTGTATATTATCTAGTGGTAGTATTGTAGTGGTTGGTGGAGGGTATCTGGTTGCGGTTCCTGGTGGCGGTGTCAGTTTGCTTGTGAACGCTACTGAGGGAGGGCGGGCGGTGCTCTTCAAAAAAGTAGGTAATATACACCATTTTTATATTTTGCATGTCGATCTTAGCAAATTAACTTTCTTTCGTTTATTATAATGGATTTCCACAAAATAACGCCCGATTTTATTGACTACATTTTAAAACATATTTATATTAACCCGGTAGAGTAGAATATCACCTACTTCTCTCCTACGGAGGTGTCGTAAGAGGGGACTAAGGTATTGTCTATGCTATTCTCACTATACTGCTCGTGGGAGTTATAAGAAGCGACTAAGATCAGTTAAACGCGGTGGTAGAAATTCATTTTCAGGGACGAGGCGCCATCCATTTTTTATACGCTTTATATTAGCTTCACTTGTATGTTTGTAACCGACTCCTTATGGCTCGATTTTCTCCTACTTAGTTTAAAAAAGCGTGGGATGCATGGTGTCAATAGTTATAAATATTTCATTGACATATATGAGAAGAATGATTATCATTTCGATGATATCTTAAAAAGCACCCCACGCTTTTAAAAAAAAAAAAACATTTTATTCTTATTTACACTATTATTCATTTATATTTATTAGAATTTTTTACACTATTCTTAATTCAAATTTATTAAAATTTATTGTCTATTTTTTAGTTTGGTTTTCTATATAAAGCGTATTTTTTTGTTTTTTCAAACTATTATTTATTATCTGGCGTTCAATCCCTTTTCAAAGTTGTTAGAAAGTGTTAACACAGTCCCGAATATTAATAGGCTAATAAAGAAAATATGTACCATATCCACTAAAATTCGATTTTATTCTGGACAGTATTACAGGCAAGACGTATTTCGGTACGGTGTCTCCGCGGTATCGCGACGGCGCGGACATAGATCCGATACAGCCTTAATTAGCCACGCATACTGACAGCATCACTTACAAAACTTATAGACTTGGCGTAGAGTTGAAACTTAAATCATATATGCTTGTTATTTGCTAGTACAATTTCTTTAACTTTTGAATGTTTTGATAATGTGTGACCAAGTCATACATGGCAACGTATATACCATTGTAGACTATATTACATACATACATAAGATCACGACTGTATCCCATAAGGGGTAGTCAGGGACTGGGCACACACTGCAAAAACAGATGACTGCCACAATCCACGTTTCACCAAAACAATATGATGCACTTGGTGTGATAGGTGGTGAGCCCATCGCCACCATGCGCTGTTGGGTGCACAGTGCAGTTTAATTCCTTACTCGCCTTTTGCGAGATCCATTGGATGAGATGGAGTGGTAGTATTCTTTTTACGAGCCACCACCACACGGCAAAGTAGTAGACTATATTGCGGTTAACAATTAGTTATAGGTAGATTAAAGGTAGGTTTAGGCGCGCTTTGCTAGGGGGAGGATAAGTCCCAAGGAGAGGCCGCTGATTCAGGTCGGCCAGCGCGTGCATGTGCGTGAACCTTTTAGTAGTTTTGCCGATATGCGGCGAAGGTGGAATTCAATTGGGTTTTCATCAAGATCATCATTATCTCAGCCCATCGCTAGTCCACTACTGAACATAGGCCTCCCCTATAGATTACCACAAATGTTTCAGGCTCTCCTGGTTTTTATATTCCCTCTGTCGACTTTTACTACACCCACGGGATGAAATTCTCTTAAGGCGCCACCACACGGCATAGCCGCCACCACACGATACATAGGGTTTTAATCGGTGCAAATTCACAAAAGAACTAACCTCTCTTTGGCCCCGGTAGACTGGTATGCTGGAGACGTTTTCCCAAGTTAATTAGTTAGTTATATTTAAAAATATTCCTGTCTGTTCAATTAGAGGTCTTCGCGGACGCGATGCCCGATGTATGTGTTGTTTATTACAATAAATCAGTGGGGGACAAGTTGGATACTCGCGCGCTCTCTCAATGCCTGCCTCTGCCTTCCAAGTGTTCTCGAGTCGTCCTTCTAAAAGCGGTTTCTTAATTTATGTTCACAGGACTTATTTATAAGTTATCGCAATCGAATTTAGATCGATTGAAATATAGGGACCGCCTTTGGGCAAATTGTTTTGCGACAATTTTGGACTACGCTTTATATTTAAAAATCCATATGACCTACTATGTGTAGTGAACTTTTTCAATGTTCTACTATATTTGGTAGTTGTTAAAAATGTAGTAATCATTAATTTCTTAGTCATCTAACCTCTAATGCTTTGCTTTACGTTCCATGAACTCTACTTTGTCTAAAGGAAGTACAAACAAAACAACTAAAGAGTGGAGTCTTTTGGTTCGTCTCGGCGGCCGATTGAGCCTTTGACCTTGTTCCCACTCCCCGAAATCTAACCAATGGAAAATTGACAAATATGCGACCCTGAGACATTGTCCTAAGCTTAGCAGTTTTGTTACCTACGGACGTTTAAAGATGCCTTTGATTAGATGCTGAGATGGAGATGCAACTTTTTCACTATCACAAGTTAGTAATGATACGGTAGGTACGGTAGGTCACTGCAGCATTATGCTGAGTCATGCCTATTTGTTGCTGTAGTCTTTTTTTATTATGTTAATGTTTATCGTCGTCGTCGTCGTGGTCGTTCCAGCCTATCTCAAGTCCACTGCTGTACATAAGCCGCCCCCAGAGATAGCCACACAAGTTTGTAGCACTAATTTTGGAGGAAATTTGCCATAACTGCCACGCTTGGCACGCAAGCGGGTTGGCAACTGCAGTTTATTTATTCAGATGTTCCAGAAAGATGCTGCCCATCTTCTGGTTTTCATTTTCTCTCCGTCGACTTTTACGACACCCACGGGATGAGATGGGGTGGTAGATTCTCTTAAGCCGCCAACACAGGGTATAGCTTATACATCATATGTCAAATGTTTATACTTTACTTTTATTGGCAAATGTCTAAATTACAGCAACAAATACATTTTTTTCTTTCTTTCTTTTCCGAGGAAACCAAATGGTAGAGGAAACAGCTTCCTGCCGATGGTGTTTGCCTAGTAAAGTTTACAAGTTCGCATTAGTAATCTTTAACAGTTTTAACTTACTTCTGTTTGTATATAGTGACGATTTTTATTTATAGTTACAGTAACTTTGGTCTTATTAATGTTTTACCCAATATTTTAGCGTATAATATTAGATACGAAAGAAATTAATATATTTAATTACTTTATGCATAATAGTTTAATGACTTGGTGTACCTGACTACTATGCTGAGTTCGAATCGCAGCCGTAACTCAGTGTTCTTTAATTTTAAAAAAGAACATGTTGTCAATGAATTTCTACACAGAAAAGAAGCCACGCACACTGCATTGGTTGTAGGATCTCTATGCAGGATTCCGTCTAGGTAGGTACCACCCCAGGGCCAGTTATGCTGCCGTGAAGCAGTAGTGTGCTATCATTACTGTGTTCCGGTTTGAAGGGCACTGAGAGCTAGCGTACTGACTGGGCATATGAGACTTAAGAACTGATGTCTCAGGGTGACGGTCGCATTGTGGTGTCACACAGAAATTTTCTAGGTGACACAGCATTGTTATGGGCAGACGTTGCATTTACCATCAGGTGAACGTTTTGCTCGTTTCGTCACCTTATCCAATAAAAAAAATTCCATAGCACATAATTGTAAACAAAACAAATTGACTCCTTGTGCAATTATTATCGAGTCTGACATAAATAAGACGCGGTGACTGACTATTGTACTATCTTCGTCCATATTATTTGTGAAGCATAAACAGAGCTTCTTCCACCGCTACCAGATAAAAGATATTCGTTGAAGCAAATAACATTAACGAACGGAAAAAAGAAAGTATGCGTAAAGGTAGGGCTACATAGGCGGGTTATAAAAGATATTTTTATTATTTCATGTTTTTAAATTTTTTTGTCTATACATTTAATAAAACTTGATTTACGGTTTTTATAGCGTTTGATGTTACAATTTATAACCCGAGCTTTCAGGCACTTTACAGCACCCATGTCCATGAGAGGACTGAGATGACAGACGTTCTGATGTCATAGTTAATCCGGGATACCTTCAGCTTTTCATTATTAATTTTGGTCCCGATCTACGCAGAATGAGCTTACCGTGTCTTGAAGTTTTGCAGTGGTATGTTTTTGATTACATTCTATTAATCTTAGCTCCCTAGCTGGTAGTCGCGTCCAACGATCTTCTATATTGAAATTAGGAGGTTCATTAATTTGAATAGTTTTGCGAATTATCCTTGGTATTAAACGCTGTTCTTTTGCAAGGATTTGTGGAACAGAACAGATTTGACAGAAATCTGTTGTAATAGTTAGGTATGTTCCAGAACATGGTCACAGACTGCAAATTTCCTAGAGCGTCGACGCTTCACATCAGCTACATATTATTTTACTTGGGTTTCTATTGATTTTTTTGTTTGTATACTCCAGCGCTTTTTTAACTTGTATACGATTATTACACTTGACAGATAGTAAATAACTTATCTGATGATATTATTCAGCAGTTATTCTGCCGTGAAGCAGTAGTGTGCAAACATTACTGTGTTTCGGTTCGAAGGGCACTGTGAGCTAGCGTAATCACTGGGCATGTGAGACTTAAGAACTTATGTCTCAGAGTGATGGTTGCAGTGTGGTGTCACACAGAAATTTTCTGGGTGACACAGCATTTGTTATAGGCAGACGTTGCACTTACTATCAGGTGAACGGTTTGCTCGTTTCATCACTTTATCAAATAAAAAAAAGGTAGCTATAAAAATCTCATGCAAGTAGTGGGGCGTTACATTTACATTATCTATCAGTGACCTGCAGACCGAAAAAATATTTATGTTTGTATGCTACTGCTTGACGGCAGAATAAGTGGTACTGCAGTGGTTCTTGCACTGGTGGATTCCTAAGAATACACCAGTATATATAAATGTGCTTTTAAAACTATTTAACAGCTTAAAAAGTTTTTACTGAAACTATGGTTTCTGTTCTGAGTGTGATCGCTCCTTTATATTTACAGCATGACTTGCGATACCAATCCATCGAATTATGAAGTACCGAACAACAATAATCTAAATTTACACAGACGATATTATTCCTAAGCGTCCTAAGATAAAGGTTGTTTTGGTTTGGCTTAGTGTGTTCGATAGTAAAGATAGTTCATAAATCAGTTTAGGTGTAAACGTCAGTGTTGTGGTACTGTAAACAATGACCTAGTTTATTGATTATTATCCCTTCCTTATGTTCGCAGGAACCAGCGAAAAGGAAACTTGTTGTCGCGTTCAATTGACTTTAATATCTCGATATTTTGAGCACTAAAAATACTTATGACGTTGTACCAACAGGACGACAAAGGTGTGACTGAGGTGAGACGTCCTGAAGTTATGTATAATCTGGGTTAACTATGACATCGGATTAATGTTTGTGGATTGTGGATAATCCACAAACATTTGAGGAACTCGGAGGTACAAGATTCGCGTGCGAAACGCAACACGTCACTCTATAAAAGTGAAATGATCCTATCAGATTGACGTTTAGGTCTGGCATTTTACGGTTGTGTTAGTATTTATACGACCATTATTATATACTATCAATACCATTTACATTCTACAAAAAGAATGTAAGTAATTAATAAAGAAAATCTGCGTCAATACCACGAATCACATAATATGTCTTTTAAATATTTCGGTCTGAACGGCACTAAAAGCTAGTGTAATCACTGGGTATATGAGACTTAAGAACTGATGTGTCAGGGCGACGGGCGCAGTGTAGTGCACACAGAAATATTCTGATGTCACGCCCATCTCAACTGCCAACTCAACCAACCATCGGTATGCGATACTATAGTGGCTTACCGCTGCAAGTCTTCAAAACACTGTAAGTACGTTTTGCGTAGATAGAGCAAAATAAATAATTAAAAGCTGTGTAGCGACAACATATAAGTCGCCACATGAGAAGTTTACGAAATATTTCATACGTCGTACATCTAGCTATGGAAGTTTCATCGATGTGAACTGTACTGGCAGGAGGAGTCATCCTCCGTAGATCTGACTGCCCGAGCTGGCAGGTAGCTAACCTTTTCCTTGGCACTTTCATGTGCTAAATCTGCATTAAAGCCGGATTATCTACGAAATCAGGATGTCTAACACCTTAGTTCTCTAATGACTATAAAAAAAAACAAGATAAAATACTTAAATCTTTGTTTATTTTAATTTAGAATGTGAATTGTACAAACACAGGCACTGTCAGCACAGCGCTTAATTAGTCCACATTTATCTATTTAAGTATATCCCCACAATGTCCTAAAACAAGAGACATTTAAAATATATTTCTATTTCAGTTACAAGCTAAGTTCGCTATACCCCAACTGCTCCGGTTCTGGCTCCAGACGAAGACAGGCTTGCGGTTCCCATACTGTACGGCGCGGTACCATATCTTCGCTACAGTGCACTTACTTTGCGTTCAATAGAAGCACTAGCAGAATTAAATTAATGTTAGTTTTAAAATTCATTTTATTTACTTCTGAAGCTTTCTTTTTTTGATTATGAGCTTGATCAAGATTGATTCTGTTAATTTCTTTTTCAGTCCCTTCAATGCGATGATTTCAGAGATCATATTTTTTTGTATAAAGATTCAAACCTTCGTTACAACAAGTGTGGTGGCGGCTTAAGAAAATCTACCACTGGTGGTAGAATTCCTATGCAGGAATCCGTCTATGTGGGTACCACCCCAAGGCCAGTTACAGTCTGCCGTGAAACAGTAGTGTGCAAACATTACTGTGTTTCGGTTTGAAGGGCACTGTGAGCTAGCGTACTCAGTGGGCATTTGAGACTTAAGAACTGATGTCTCAGGGTGACGGGCGCATTGTGGTGGCACACTGTTCTGGGTGACACAGCGTTTGTTATGAACAGACGTTGCACTTACCATCAGGTGAACGTTTTGCTCGTTCCGTCACTTATATCAAATAAAAAAAACAAATAAAAAAAATGTGTGACTTTCTAAAATATAATATTACGGGGCAAAATCGGAGTATAGCTTTAAAATAATTGAAACAGAACTCTTTCAATAAGTATGTTTACAAAGAGAAAGGTTTCAAACTGAACCGAAACTTTCGATGTCGAAATTTTCTAGTGAGCATCAAACCGCCATTTCGCAAGAAAACAAAGCAGAGTTCGGTTTTAACGAAAAAGAAAGCGAACGAGGCAGTAAAAGTGCAGGTCCGTTATGTTAGGGATTCAATCGACGCCTCCCACCGGCCGATACTGCGCATAAACAAACTGTTTGCGATTTTTACATTTTACAGCGGCCCTCGTAAACGCGGACAACATGCCACACCGAATCAGCGGTTTGGGAGCAATGAGGGGACATTACATATCGATACTTATAAGAATATTACATTATTAATTTCAACTACACATCCATACTAATATTTTAAAAACGAAAGTAACTCTCTCTGTCACTCTGTCTGTTTGTTACCTTAGTGAATAAATGAACTGCGGTTGCCAACCCGCCTGCCAAGCGAGGCAACTATGGCAAAATCCCCCCAAAATGAGAGCTACTAACCTTTTTAGCAGTCTATGGGTGAGGCCTATGTTCAGCAGTGGACTAGGCTGAAATGATGATGATAATGATGAAGCGTTGAACAGTTCTTGACGAAATTCAGCAAGTAGCACGACATGAAGCTTCGATCCTAGAGACGGATATTGGATATGTTTTATTCCGAAAAATCTAAAAGTTATCACAGTATTTAAAATAACAACGAAATTCACGCGAACGTAGTCACGAACTTCAGTAAGGCCGAATATTGATGTTCTCCTAGCCGATTTCGACCACGGCGACAACTTCCGAATACTGTCGAGAGCCATCAACTGCGCAGGAGATATTATAGTGCCACAAGTGTACGCGCAAACACAGAGCCACTCACTCGTCCCAACCTACCCGCGCCCGATGTAACACTGATGCGATAAGATGGAGGATGCAGTGTCAAAAATTCGGGGACAATCACAATACAACCAGACCCGAAAACCAACAATTTGTGTTTTAGCACAAATGTAGGCTCCGGCTGAGAATCGAACCCAGGACCCGCGGCGTAGAAGTCAGGTAATCTGACCACTAGGCCACGCGGTCGTCATAGGCACTGCGGCGTCACAGGCCGAATAATAGGCACTGCGGTTGTACCCACCTAGATGGATTCCGGAGGGGGAATTCCACCACCGGTATCAAACAAGCAAAATGAACGCGTTGTTTTATAGATTTGCACTCAACGCTGGAAATTATATAATTAAATACAAGAATTCTTTAACTTGCCGTGTGATGCCGGCTTATGGGAATATGTACCCCTTCTCATCCCGTGGGTGTCGTAAAGGCGGCAGAGGAAATATTAAAACCAGGAGATGGGCAGCAGCATCTTCCTGGAAAATTTGAATAATTACATTGCGGTTGCCAACCCGCCTGCCAATCGTGGCAATTTTGGCAAAATCTCCGAAATTGATAGCTACAAACTTTTGTGGCATTTTGCGGAGGAGGCCAATGTTCAGTAGTGGACTAGTGATGGGCTGAAGTGAATACTTTAGAAACTGATATCGATAGTCATTCCCCTGCCTACGCCGTCTGTCCTCGCTGAATAAGGCTAGCTTCAGATATTTGCATTTCATTCGCCCCGGGCCCTCGGTACAGAGCCCGCTCTTACGAGCGTCTTTATATCCTTCAGGTATAACCTCTTTGACGGACAACGCACGCAACATTCTCAATGCAATCAAACCAAACGATTTTGGACCCTATTGTCGATGTGTAAGAGGGTGGATGTATATATACAAATCGTGGTAGTTGGACAAGGGGTTTAGAGATAAAAGTAAACGGATTATTGCTTGTGTATCGTCTCGTCGATCTGTCCGGTCATTCAGCGCGATTGTCAACGTCTCAAACGTACGTACTTTAGAAATTTTAGGTGAGTGTATAGATGACAAATATAACATATGATGCCGACGGCTGGGCTCGGGCCTACTACTAGTCTATTAAGAGATTGGTCTTGGATTCGAAAATCAGAACGAATTTTTTATGGCAGTGGCACTCCTGTGAGGTAGTAGTGTGCAAACATTATTGTGTTTCGGTTTAAAGCCCACTGAGAGCTGGGTAATTGCTGTGCATATGAGACCAAGGAGCTGAGGTCTCAGGGTGACGGGCGCAGTGTGGTGCCACACAGGTATGTTCTGGGTGACATAGCGTTTCTTATGGGCAAACGTTATCACATATAATTTATTTTACAGTATAATTTGCTTGTTTTGTCAATTTTTTCCATAAAGAGTAGATTAATTTAATGTGCGAAAAAAGAAAAAGGTCGCACACTTATCACCTTTTAATGCGTAATATCTAAATAATACTACTATAGTAAAGTTGGTGAGTTTATGTGTTTGAACTCGCTCGTGACAGTGTTTTTTTAACACAACGTTTGGATCAGATAGCCGATTAATTGAGGAAGGTTCTAGGGTACACATTTATGCTGTGTCCTTAAGGAGTAGCACGGAAACCGAACCTTTTCTTTTTTATTTTATTTTATTTGATAGTGTGACGAAACGAGCAAAACTCATCTGATGGTCAGTGCAACGTCTGCCCATAACCAATGCTGCGTCACACTGAACATTTGTGACACCACACTGCGCCCGTCACCCCGTCACACATGACAGATCAGTTCTTAAGTCTCATATGCCCAGTGATTACGCTAGCTCTCAGTGCCCTTCAAACGAAAACACAGTAATGTTTGCACACTACTGCTTGACGGCAGAATAACTGGCCCTGGGGTGGTACCTACCTAGATGGATTCCTGCCTACCGAGAACGGGCAAATTGTGAAAGCAAGCTGGTCAGGTACCCTGCCGTACGCTGCAAGATTATTTTACGCTGGTGAAATCGCAGGACGCGGATAGTCGTGAAGTATTTTGAAAAGCCCACTCATATCGCAGTAAATCACGTCAAATAAACGTGCATCAACGAGCACTAATGAAATAATAGAGGAATAATTAGAGATTAGGCGTTGAAACGAGCGGCCAGCGTCACACGGTCGGCGCCGTGCTCCCGACATTAGATAAATACTGAAATTGACGGATGCTCGCTTTACTGGAAAAGGCTAGGCCATTTGACTCCCTTTGAACACCTTTGAATTAAACTGCACTGGTGCACAGTGCAGTTTAATCTGTCTGTCTGTGAATTGTGTGCGTGTCACAAATAAAGCCGTGTGGTGGCGGCTCGTTGAAAGAATACTACCACTCCATCTCATCCAATGGATCTCGTAAAAGGCGAGTAAGGAATTCAACTGTACTGTGCACCCAACAGCGCATGGTGGCGATCGGCTCACCACCTATCACACCAAGTGCATTATACTATTTTGGTGAAACGTGGATTGTGGCAGTCATCTGTTTTTGCAGTGTGTGCCCAGTCTCTGACTACCCCTTATGGACACAGTCGTGATCTTATGTATGTATGAACACCTTTTGAAAAATAATGATTTCTTATATTCATCGAATCATCGTCATCATCATCATTTCAGCCTTTCACTAGTCCACTGCTGAACATAGGCCTCCCCCATAGATTACGACAAAAGTGTGTAGCTCTCATTTTGAGGGGAATTTTGCCATAGTTGCCACGCTTGGCAGGCGGGTTTAGCAACCGCAGTTTATTTATTCAGATGTTTGAGGAAGATGCTGCTGCCCATCTTCTGGTTTTAATTTTCCCTCTGTCGACTTTTACGTCACCCACGGGATGAGATGGAGTGGTAGATTCTCTTAAGCCGCTACCACACGGCAGCATTTATCGAATATTACATACATTTAATGTAACTAATTTTACGGACTTTATCGCGTTTTATTATTAAACCATTTGTAACCCGACGTTTCGAGTACTTTACAGCACCCATGGTCACAGTGGGGGCTGAGGTGACTGATGACCCGATGTCATAGTTAATCCGGGGTACCTTCAGCTTTTAATTATTATTTTTGGTCCGATCTACGCAAAATGAGCTTACAGTGTCTTGAAGTCTTGCAGTGGTATGCTTGGTTTTCGATTTAATTTTGTTAAATATAGAATCCCAAGCCGGTGGTAATACCCAACCATGTTTTGTATTGAAATTAGGATGTTTTGAGGTGATAGGATTCCTATGCAGGAATCCGTCTACGTAGGTAATACCCCAGGGCCAGTTGCACCACACTACATTTTCTCCTGATTCGTGCGTGCAGTTTACAGACGTACCCCGTCAAAAGTCCCGTAATTCAACAATTTCTATTTTTATTTATTTATTTAAACTTTATTTGCACAAAAGTGTACAAAAAGGAGGACTTAATGCCTAGAGGCATTCTCTACCAGTCTACCTTTGGGTTGAGCAGAGAACATATTAGGGTGCTTAGTACAACAACAATCCGAAACATTCAATCCACAGTAACTAAATAGATACATATCTAAACACATACACATACATATATATATATATTTAAACATACATACGTAAATATACACACATAAATATTGAAAGGTTCTGAAATTAAACTATGTATAAGGATCTTATATAAAAGAAGAAGAAGCAGTACGCAGAAATATTAGAAATTACTATTTAATTGTTAAGTAATGCTCCCAGAGAAGGCATTTGAAATAAGCCTTGGATTTAACCAACCGTATGTTGGTTGGTAACTGATTCCACAGTTTTACAGCGTGTGAAGCAAAATAATTATAAAGAAAGCCGGTACGGCAGAAAGGGACGTGAAGAGTGGAATTATCCGCAGAACGGAGACAGCGGTCATGAGAATCACCCTGATACTGAAATTTACATTTCAGATATGCAGGGACAAATGGATAGTGTAAAATGGAAAACAAGTTACAAAGTGTTCCGAAGGACCTACGAGAAATGATAGGAAGCCATTTAAGCTGAGAACGAAAAGAGGAAACATGATCGTATTTACATAAGCCATAGTTGAATCGTATACAGTTTTTGAGGAGACGATCCTATTTGTTTTGAAGTTCTTTAGAGGCGTCAGTGTAGCATACGTCCGCATAATCTAGCACAGGCAAAACCAGGGTTTGAACTAGCATAACCTTGGTTTTTATCGGGAGAAAGTTTTTGAAACGATACAAGCAACGCAGAGAATTCACAACTTTTTGGCTAACCACAGCAACTTGCGGGCGCCAACTGAGAGTGTTATCTATTGTTAACCTAAGATCTTTGACTGTGGTTAAGTAGGGGACAACGACGTTTTTAAAATTTATTGAGGGCAATGAGATTGAATACAATTTGTTCAACTGATAGACACTTCCAACTATTATAGCTTGGCACTTAGCCGGATTAATGGCAATATCGAATTTGTCAGACCAATCAGAGATGCGATTGAGATCGTTATTCAGCTCAAACGTCTCCTGGGATTCAAACCTAGGACCCGCGTCATAGAAATCTGGTACTCTGACCACTAGGCCACGGAGTCGACTATCTTATTTGAAATAATTTTCTTTCAAATTCCGTACATGGTAATATGAATGGCCTGCGTATAGTTGTTCCAGGTCTGGGCGTTTGTGGAATTTTGTTCTGTAAAATGACACAGGAGAAATCCTAGTGTTGAGAATCGTTTTTATTTAAACCTAGCTGTGTCCAGAGGTTTCACCCGCGTAAAAAATCGACCTCGATCGTTGATATGTATGTATACTTCCCTATTTGAATCGGACTTCGGGGTTTTCTTTTCCTAAAATAAGACTAAGTTACCCGCTATAATATCAGCTATCTGTCAGTGAAAGTCCCTTCGCAGTCGGTCCAGCCGTTTCGGAGATTAGCCGGGACAAACAGACAGATAGATAAAAATTTTAAAAATTGTTTTTTTCTTATAAGTAGTATATGCTTTCAGAAGTATTCAGTAAAAAGCTGTTATTTTGTTATTACAGACACTTCAATTTTATTTATTTGTAGATTATTATATAGATTTGCCTCAGTAAAATATTGAGAAAAGAACTGCCACATCTAGTGGCGGACTGTGCGAGAGTCGCTGGAAGGCCGACTCCCGTCGATTTTACCGTGACAAAGATCCACCGCGAACAATCCACGTCAATTTGTGAGCTGACAAGGTGCGGTCGCGAGCCCCATTGCACTTTCTGCTTGTATGGAGTCGCCTTATGATTACTTCTAACTTAGTACTAAAATACTGACAGACTTATAAATATATACATACATTCACGCCTTTTTCCCATATATGGGGTAGGCAGAGACGACACCGGTAGCCTGCTTTTCGCCCCGCGGAAATGAGACGTGACGGGTGGCACATCTCATCGCCGCCCTATTGGTTACGAAGTAGTAGTTGGAGTCGAAAATTCTTACTCCCTATTGCGTTCCCACGGGCAGTATACTGACAGCTGACTTCTACGCCGCGGTCCTGGGTTCGAATCCCAGACGAAGCCAACATTTGTGCTAAAATACAAATAGTTAGTTTTCGGGTCTGGTTGTGTAGAGATTGTCCCCGTGTGTCTGACACTGCATCCTAGCCTACCTCCGATCTTATCGCATCAGCGTTACATCGGGTGCGGGTAGGTTGGGACGACTGAGTGCGCGTTTTGCGCGTACACTAGTGGCACTATAATATCTCCTGCGCAGTTGATGGCTTTCGACAGTATTCGGAAGTTGTCGCCGTGGTCGAAATCGGCCAGGAGAACATCACACCTTCACACATTATTCTACACGAAGTCGCCTCTTGTGACACCTCGGTAGGAAAGAGGAAGACGCTATTCTTCTCTGCCGGACACCTATCGGCATATATTATTAAAAAAAAAGTAAAGTAATAGCCTATAAATGTCCCACTGCTGAGCACAGGCCTCCTCTCACTTCTGAGAGGGTTTTTGGAGCTGCTGAATAGTCCATCACGCTGCTCCAATGCGGGTTGGCGGACTTCACATGTCCTCGAAATATTTCTATTCCTCGGACATGCAGGTTTCCTCACGATATCATGTTCACGGTTGCTGTAGTCCCATATTACGTATATTAACATATGATGTTCTCCTAGCCGATTTCGACCACGGCGACAACTTCCGAATACTGTCGAGAGCCATCAACTGCGCAGGAGATATTATGGTGCCACAAGTGTACGCGCAAACACAGAGGCACTCACTCGTCCCAACCTACCCGCGCCTGATGTAACGCTGATGCGATAAGATCGGAGGTGGGCTAGGATGCAGTGTCAGAAACACGGGAACAATCACAACACAACCAGACCGAAAACCAACAATTTGTGATTTATCACAAATTTTGGCTCCGGCTGGGAATCGAACCCAGGACCCGCGGCGTAGAAGTCAGGTAATCTGACCACTAGGCCACGCGGTCGAAATATTCGAAAGTTGTCGCCGTGGTCGAAATCGGCTAGGAGAATATCATCCGGAAAAACTCACGGGCAGCCATCAAACATTCTGAAAGAATAACAAGAGAAAAAGTTAGAATTAAGACTAAAAATTCTTAAGAGCACTCATAGCTAATGTAATGGGCATATGAGATTTAAGAATTAGTCTCAGTGTCTTTACACGCGCTCTTTAGCGCAGTGATGTGTCGATCCCAATGTTTGCCAGGTTAGGGTCGCAGTACGAAAGAGTATGGTGCAAGGGCCACCGCAAATACTGGGCCATGTCACTTTTTTCAATATTATAGATTTTCTTAGTCTACTCTAGCGACACCAGCGGCACGATACCGATTACTAGACTAATTTACATCTGGAATAGTATAGTGACGGTATTTAGGAAAAGATTTATGACCATCAGTGGACTTACAGATTGATAACGATGAAAATTAAGAAAAAAATATTTTCTTTTAAAACAACTAATTTTTACGGACTTTATTGCGAAGAAAAGTAAGTTACTTTGCTAAGATCCGCATGCAAAATATAAAAATGGTGTATATTACCTAGTTTTTTGAAGTGCACCACCCGCCCTCCCTCAGTAGCGTGCACAAGCAAACTAACACCGCCACCAGGAACCGCCACCAGGTACCCTCCACCAACCACTACAATACCACCACTAGATAATATACACCACCGAAGCCGAGAACACGACACGTGTTTCGCCCCAAATTTGATAATGCCTCGTTTTGGGGCGAAATACTATTTTAGCAAAGTAACTTACTTTTCTTCATTATAATGGATTTCCGCAAAGTAACGCCTGATTCTATTAACTATGGACTTTATTGCGTTTAATTTTGAACTGTTTATTACCCGATGTTCGGTGCCGCTAAGCGCTCGAAACGGAGACAGAAAAATAGTTCAAAATTAAACGCGATGAAATCCATAAAAAATTGTTTTATTTAGATGTGTAGTATTCGCGTAAGTAGTGGTCCGATCTACGTAAAATCTAATTAAAAGCTGAAGGTACCCCAGGTTAACTATTACATCAGGAAATCTGTCAATTCAGTCCTCCCGTGACCATGGGTGCATGTAAAGCACTCGAAACGTCGGTTTATAAATATAAAAAAAATTAAACGCGATAAAATCCGTAAACTTGGTTTCATTTAAATGTGTAGTGTTCGCGTAAATATAAGAAATCATTATATAAGAAATCATTACACTCGCATAATGTTCGATCTCGAAAACTTTTAGTTGCAACGCCGTCTCTATAGTTTCCTTGTGTTCGGACATCGAGTTCTGCAGGGCGCGTCACTAGTTTTGCGCAGAGCACCGGTTTAGAGCACTTCAGCTGCAGTTAGATGAGCTCGCCCGTTCCGAAACTCGTTTATTGCGTACGTTTGAAATTTGACGGGCTGTTTAGGAAACAAAACACAACGTCATTCATACGAATATTTGTTGTGTTTTTAATTATGTTCATATGTTCGAAGTTAATACATAAATCTCTATATTATGATATAATAATATTCTACATTTGTCTGCAGATTTTTTTACAGGCAGATTTATTTATCAATTTTTTATTATTATGGGGTACTTCTATTGTTTTCTCGTCTGGTTGGGATATATGAATAGATAGATAAATATATAAAATAAGATAAAATAAATAAGATACTGTAAGACATATACTAGACAATACTATACAATACAATAAAATATATAAATAAAATCCCAATCAGACGGGAGCCATTGGCAGGGGAGACCAAATGACCGAGGGTTAGGGGGAAAGGGAAAGAAACCGGCGGACGATGCGGGCGGTATCGAGGAGCACCGCCTTCTGCATTGGAGCACGTAGCGGCCTGTCGCGGAGTCGCAGTCGCCTCAGATGTCCCGAGAGACTGACCGAGATTAACCCATATGCAGACACGACCTCCGGAAACGATTTCAGTCGGCATACCACCCCACATCTGGTGGTAGGATTCCTATGCAGGAATCCGTCTAGGTAGGTACCACCCCAGGGACAGTTATTCTGCCGTGAAGCAGTAGTGTGCAAGCATTACTCTTTTTCGGTTTGAAGGGCACTGTGAGTTAGCGTAATCACTGGGCATTTGAGACTTAAGAACTGATCTCTCAGGGTGACGGGCGCAGTGTGGTGTCACACAGAAATATTCTGGCTGACACAGCGTTTGTTGTGGGCGGACGTTGCACTTACCATCAGGTGAACGTTTTGCTCGTTTCGTCACTTGATAATATAAAAAAAAAAACCACGTGAGCCAGGTCCAGATATTTTGTCTTCTTATCTGTTTCGGCTTTCACGAGGTTTTCGTCATATGGAATGGTAATGTCGACCAAAAATATCCTCGACTGTGCCCGGTCCATCGACGCGATATCAGGCTTATGCGCGAGATTAGTCCTGTCCGTGATGATGGCCCGGTCCCAAAAGAGCCTGGCGCGCTCATTAGGCTGCAAAAATAAACGATGTTGTATATTACCCAGTTTTTTGAAGAGCACCGCTCGCCCTCCCTCAGTAGTGTGCACAAGCAAATTGATACCGCCACCAGGAATCGCAACCAGATACCCCCCACCAACCACTACAATACTACCACCAGGCAATATACACCACTGAAGTCGAGAACACGACATGTGTTTCGCCCTAAAACGAGGCATTATCAAGTGTCACACTCTACGAACGACTATCTCTTAAAAAACTAGGTATATACACCATTTTATATTTCGCATGCGGATCTTAGCAAAATAACTTTCTTTCCTACCTATTCCTACTATTAACACTACATAACACAAGATAAACATTTAAAATATAGTTGACAACAAAAATGTAGTCTCATTGCGCTGCCACTGTGTCTCACCCAAGGAAGCACTGCTGAGCATTAAATGCTGCAACACACAAATGTAACTGTTAATGTACCACGTGCACAGCGGTCAGGCAAACATTGTGGGGAAATCTGAGGAAGGGTTGGAGGAACCTGGAGAAGCAGCGCGGCCCACACTCTAAAACCCGTTCAGAAATTAAAGGATGCCTGTGTGGGGTGTGTAAATCATCATTATCATTTCAGCTAGCGCTCCACTGCACACGGTCCTTCCCCTTAGATTGCCACAAAAGTTTTTAGCTCTAATTTTGGGGGGATTAAAGTTGCCACACTTGGCGGGCGGGTTGGCAACCGCAGTATAGTTTTTCAGATGATCAGGAAGATGCTACTGCCCAACCTCTGATTTTAATTTTCCCTCGGCCGACTTTTACGACACCCACGCGATGAGATGGCGTGGTAGATACTCTTGAGCCGCTACCACACAACAATTCCTGATATTGAGAGATCATAACAATATCATATCCATCTAGGTAGGTCACCCCAGGACCAGTTATTCTGCCGTGAAGCAGTACTGTGTTTCGGTTTGAAGGGCACTGTGAGCTAGCGTAATCACTGGGCATATGAGACTTAAGAACTGATGTCTCAGGGTGACGGGCGCAGTGTGGTGTCACACAGTAATTTTCTGGGTGACACAGCATTTGTTATGGGCAGACGTTGCACTTACCATCATGTGAACGTTTTGCTCGTTCTGTCACTTTTAAGAAATAAAAAAATATGCCAGCATCTTAATCTATAAATAAATATAAACAATAAGTTCAAAGAAAGCAATGAAATAACAGTCATTATAATAGAACAAAGCGAGCATACGTGAGGAATTAGGTGCGGCCACAATCAGCGGCCGCGGATCGGCGATATACGAACAAACAGCGTACAGTAATATCTGCCGCGGTGTGGCCACGGCACGTTCGTATTCGAGGCTCGCCTTATCTGGCATCGGCTAACGAGGGCTTATTATCTCGTAATTGTTCATTCTAGACGCTTCGTGTGTTGGAACTATCGGACCTGTTAATGTTATTTAGTAATAGGTATTTACAATCGTATTAATTCCCCGATAGGTGTCCGGTAGGAGTGAAGAGCCGTGGTACCATCAGGGGCTAGGTGCTCGCTTTAAAAATTTCAAAGCACGCGAGTGACCTGGGTTCGATTCCCGGTGCCGGCACCAATAAAATAGTCAATTGCAATTTTAAGTGCTGATTTACCACGTGCTCGGCGGTGAAGGAAACCATCGTGAGGAAACCTGCATGTCTGAGAAATAAAAAATATTTCGAAGACATGTGTAGTCCGCCAACCCGCATTGGAGCAGCGTGGCGGATTCTTCCTAGCTCCAAACCCTCTCAGAAATGAGAGGAGGCCTGTGCTCAGCAGTGGGGACATTTATAGGCTGAAACTTTACTTTTTATTTTACTTTAGGTGTCCGGTAGAGTAAAATTGCATCTGCAACGTTCCTACCGAGGGGTCCAATGCTGTCAATGTCAATGCTATCACTATAATGCTCGTAGGAACGCATTGGGTTGTAATTTGGTACGACCGCCATTATGGTACGAGTCAAAAAAAAAATTGAGGAATTATGCATTGCATATGATGTTATTTTGCACGAATAAAAACTGTTCGTACAAAACCTCAGTCGCCTCTCACGACACCTCGGTAGGAAAGAGATAGGTGCTATTCTACTCTGTCGGTCACCTATCGGTTGTTACTTCATATAATAAATAATCATAGTATTGTTTAAAAATTAAAAAAAAACACCCTTGAACAGCAATGATCGATGATCCTGGTACGAATACCAGATTCAGTCATCGGTCCATAACAAGTGTCCAAAATTTTAAGCTATTCAAAAGTCTGGAAGTTGGGTGAATTTTTTTTTCCACTAACTTCCAGAAATATTATTTTTTTTAATACATTGTCAGTTACAATACATACAGGTCAAATTAATAGAGTATAATAGAGTATTAAAAATAACACATGAAGTCGCTATAGTCCATTTTGACAGATCCTGCGGAATCCCAGAAAAAGCGAGAATAAATATGACGAAGTATAATTCCACAGAAGCAATTAATTATCTTCCACTTTCATGATTCGAACGTACTAAGATGAAAAAACTGCCGCCAGCAGTTTTTCCGGACCGATACGACTTAGGGAGCTTCAAGAAAAGAGCCTACTCCTTCCTCAAAGGCCGGCAATGCACCCGGAATTCCTCTGGTATTCCGGATTTTCATAGGCGGCGGTGATCACTTACCATCGGGTGAGCCGCTTGCTCGTTTGCCCACTATCCTATTAAAAAAACGAGAAGACCGAAGAGATGGTGAATTTGTTTTATCCAACACCATTTAATTTTAAGAAATCGCTGTTAAGGGTCATAGCGTGACGTTAAAAAGCCTCAAGAACTGGGCTATCAAATACAAAAATAATTCTTCAAAATTATGTTCTCCTGGCCGATTTCGACCACGGCGACAACTTCCGAATATTATCGAGAGCTATCAACTGCGCAGGAGATATCATAGTGCCACAAGTGTACGCGCTAACACAGAGGCACTCGCTCGTCCTAACCTACCCGCGCCCCATGTAACGCTGATGCGATAAGATCGGAGGTAGGGTAACACGGGGACAATCACAACACAACCAGACCCGAAAACCAACAATTTGTGATTTAGCACAAATGTTGGCTCCGACTGGCATTCGAACCCAGGACCCGCGGCGTAGAAGTCAGGTACTCTGACCACTAGGTCTTCAAATCCGACTGGTAGTTCCAGAGATCAGCGCGCTGAAACAAAAACACAAACAAACTCTTTAGCTTTATTATTAGTATTTATATATATATCACAATGGCTCACCTAACCTTCAAACTGCTCCAATATAAAAGAGCAGTTCCAAAAACGACGTAATTCATAAAAGTCGTTGTAAAACCTATAACAATAAACATCTAATCCGCCGCCGGCTCGTAAAAATATGATTACGCTCGCGTAATTACAATCACCGTCGCAATCGACCGCGTAATAATGATTGCGCGTCGTAACTTTCGAGCATCACGCGGACCCGGTCCGGACCGAGTGTCATTAGAATCTTGTTCGATGACTCCCCGAGGTGCGTCTCCAGCATTTTGTTAAGCGGTTAATGTGCAAAGTTGGAATTGAAATTTGATCTATCCGTGTTGTGGAAGCGTCGTAAATATTAAATAGGAATGAGTTAATAACATTTATGGCTGAAGAATCACCCCGAAACCTATTTTATGGAATATGAAAATGGTAATAGCTAGTTGTCCCGGGATAATTTATTGGAGTTTGTTTGTTCAGTAAGAGCGGCAAACGACCGCTCAATCCACCTGATGGTAAGAATTAACTGTATACATACACACATAAAAGTCACGTCTTTTCCCCATAAAAGTGGTAGGCAGAGGCCACTCACGTAGCCCACTTGGTGGCGAACCACGTCGCCGCCATTTTGGTACGAGTTAAAAAAATCATATTTCTCATTGCGTCCCCACGAGCAGTATAGTGCGTGCGTGTGGTAGCGGCTTAAGAGAATCTACCACCCCGTCTCATCCCGTGGGTATCTTAAAAGTCGACAGAGGGAAAATAAAAACCAGAAGATGGGCAGCAGCATCTTCCGGGAACATCTGAATAAATAAACTGCGGTTGCCAACGCGCCTGCGAAGCGTGGCAACTATGGCCAAATCCCCCAAAATGAGAGCTACTAATTTTTGTGGCAATCTATGGGGAGGCCTATGTTCAGCAGTGGACTAGTGATAGGCTGAAACGACGACGACTACGAGCAGTATAGTGACAGCATTGTCATTACCTTAGTCGCCACCACACCTCGGTAGGAAAGAGGTAGGTGCTATTCTATTCTGCCGGACACGGTAAATAGGCTTAGAAGCCGAAAGGGGGTGATCGCACCCATCAATGCAAGTAACTTTTACTTTAGTATCAAATTAGAAATCGCAAAAAAAAAAATCTGCCGTTTCATACTAAATTATATACCTACTCGATCAAAATATTTGGAGTAGCTGAAAAACTATCAGTGTTTGTTGAATCGCTAAAAAATTTACTTTGCGATTGTTATACTATTTACTAAACAGCTGTGTGTGCTAATACACAGATAAATCCTGGGTGTAAAATTTATGCGAATGTGTGTTGTCATTCAGTAAGGATAAGGAGACATACTATGATAGAATAACTTTTTTATTGGAGAAAGTGATGAGACGGGCAAAAAGTTTACCTGGTGTGAGTGCAACGTCTGCTCATAATAAACGCTGTGGCACCCAGAACATTAATGTGTGGCACCACTCTGCGCCGAAGCCGCCTAGCTTCTTTCTACTGATATTCTAGCAAGCGCGGTACTCTCAGGTCTAGCCGATTCTCCGCTCTATACATATATAGTCATGCTTTTCTCCCATATCCTGATATCCTGATCACTAATCTATAGTATTATAGAAAATGTATAGGTTGAATCAGGCGACATTTACACAGCTTCACGGCAGAATAACTGGCCCTGTGTATATATATCCTATCTCCAGTGTAAGTGATAGTATTCCTATGCAGGAATCCGTCTAGGTAGGTACCACCCCAGGGCCAGTTATTCTGCAGTGAAGCAATAATGTGCAAACATTACTGAGTTTTGGTTTGAAGGGCACTGAGAGCTAGCGTACTCACTGGGCATATGAGACTTAAGAACTGATGTCTCAGGGTGACAGGCGCAGTGTGGTGTTACACAGAAATGTTCTGGGTGACACAGCATTTGTTATGCGCAGACGTTGCACTTACCATCAGGTGAACGTTTTGCCCGTTTCGTCACTTTATCAAATAAAATAAAAAAAAACATCAGAGATTACTTAACATGTGGTACGTGTAACAATACCGATAAGTTAAATCCTCTAAACTTGGGAAAAGCATATCTCCTGGATTGCTTATTTATTTACTTCAAAATAAAAATAAATCATTCACCTCTGACCTCTTACAGTATATTGTGTACATAAAATCTAAATACGAAGTCAATATTTGCTTTGTCATTAGCACACAAAGGTGACATTAATAACTAGACAACAATATCTTCCACAAATAGATACCGCCATGTATTTAGTAAGCCCTGGTCGTCATTGGGTTGCTATGTATTCTTGATTGTAACGTTGTTGTTTGAAGTAAGGTAAGACAACAACTGATATTACTAAAGACGTTAGCTTACATAGCCGATAAACAATATGGAATTTGTTATTGTATCCAGTAAACATCGTATATTGTATTCAAGAGAAGAAGCAAATGACGAAGAGATGAGGAATTTGGCGACGGCGTCGCCTGGTTGTGACTGACCATGACTTCTATGCCCCGGATCCTGGGCATAATCGAATGTGTCTAAGCTGGAAATGTATCGAATCTCAGCCGGAACCAACATTTGTGTATAAACATAAATAGGTAGGTACGAGTACTACTCTAGGGTCAGTTATTCTTCCGTGAAGCAGTAGTGTATACATTACATTACACGCATACGTTACTGTGTAGTGTGTATCGGTTTGAAGGGCACTGAGAGATAGCTTTATCACTGGGCATATGAGATTTAAAAACGGAAGTCTCAGCGTGACAACCGCAGTGTGGCGTCACACAGAAATGTTCTGAGTGACACAACATTTGTTATGGGCAGACGTTACACTTACCATCAGGTGAACGTTCTGCTCGTTTCGTCACTATATTCAATAAAAAAATGTATGTCTGTTAAACGCACTAACAGTACAGGAGAAGTTCTAGCGTGAGGCAACTTTTTTTTAAGAGAGAAGAAAATAATTAGGATCAGCCGGAACCATGGTTTGAATGCGGGTTGTTCGACTACTTATGTAATTTAATTAATGTTTCACCGGTGTTAGGGGTATTATGAAGTAACATTTCTAGGTACATACGTACTAATCGCCGTGCTAGTTGTTATGCTATGAAGGCTTGAGGGAAAGGCATGTAAATACATGGTATCTGACACTTAAGAATGCAGAAGAGCGGTGCCTCATCGTTTCAGCCGGTCACTAGTCCACTGCTGAACATAGGCCCCCCTCACAGATTGCCACAAAATTGTTGCTCTCATTATGGGGGATTTCGCCATAGTTGCCAAGCTTCGGAGGCAGATTGGAAACCGCATATTATTTATTCCAGAAAGATGCTGCTGCCTATTTCCTGGTTTTCATTTTCCCTTTGTCGACTTTTACGACACCCTCGGGATGAGATGATAGATTCTCTTCAGCTTTTACCACACGGCATGAGCTGAAATACTACTTACTACTTACTACTTGTTGTATTATATACATTTGTAGTGTGTATATATATAAGTTATTACAATTTCTAAAATAAAATATTGACAGTTAAAGTACGGTTGTATCGAAAACAAACGAACACCCGTAATCCGACCGTTACAATTTAAACGGGTGACATAATCCCAAAACGCATTGCACGCTCGGTAGAGCAAAATGGCGGCCAACGCGTGCGCACATGTCTCGTCTGACTCGCATTAACATAATTGAATATTCTATTGTACGTGTCTAATGCAGTTACCTGACGGCAAACAAGCGCTGCCGCTGCTTTAAATTGCTGCCTGTGAAATACTACTAACATCGTCCAGCACTTTATGTTAATAGGCACGCTCGGCGGTATAAAGTTACCTGTAACGGAGGGTGGTGTAATGGGCCATCTGTCGACGAATGGGACAATGCAGAGATTTATTGTCGCGAATGCGCTCACGGGGGATTGTGGGGATTCAGTTTTTTGTCGGCTATCAAGTTTCCATTAGCTAATTTCATATCGATTTTCACCCGGTGAGCCGGCGAAAGTTTCGCCCGCGATTCCGAATTGATGGATCGTTTTTATTTCAACTGTAAACGAGCTGCCGAAGTTTCGAATTCAATTTTTACGGACCAAATTGAATTGCGGCGCCCGTAATTTAACACTGAGACAATAAAACAAAGGAAAGCACTTGTAAACATTCCTCATCACCGTTTTATGTTGCGTTTTAGTGTGATTTTTTAAAAGCAATCTTCGCTGATACTGCGAATAGGATAGGCACGTCTGCATAGCATTTATATTAATTGAAAACGTTAAATGAAATTGCCGCTGTCATCAATATCGTGGCCCTGCGAAGGGGACGGCTACCTCCACCCCCGAAACATCTGCATTATCTTACCTACGCCGTCCCTCGCGAAATCAGTTACTGCACGGGCATTCACTAAAGTGCATTTGCCATTTCACCCATCAATCTTTAACGATCTGCACTCGATATTTACTCCTAAATTTATTATATGAACATTCATGTCTCCAAAGTTGAGATAGGCCATTCTTCTACTATTACTTTCTAAGCTATGATAAGTTATATCAACATTTGTCATTGAATTATAACTTCTTGGATTGTGTGAGATAGAGTTCAGTTTGGGATGTGCTACGATCAGCGGCCCATGGAACGCGTACCGTTTAAGCTAAGAGGGTAGTTCACATGTTGGCGGTTCAATTTATCAAATTTTATACGTTGTTGGGGCAGCGACATGTGCGCGGATGGCGTCCGGACAATTGCTTAGGTGCGGGGAACGGGTCGCGGGTGGCGGAATTAAATATGGAACGCGAGGTGGCTAATGGATTAGAGGCAGATGAGGACGAGACAAGCCGCGCGTCACCTTATGGCTCCCAATCGGATTTCGCAGATGTGACACTAATATTCGCTTCTGATTGGATTCAAGTCGGTTGAATGCAATCAAGTACCACACGTGTCTAATCAGAAAATTTAATTAAATCTGTTTATTATTTCTACTTTCCTTTAATTTTTAATGGTGGTAGGATTCCTATGCAGGAATCCGTCTAGGTAGGTACCACCCCAGGGCCAGTTATTCTGCCGTGCGGCAGTAGTGTGCAAACATTACTGTGTTTCGGTTTGAAGGGCACAGAGAGCTAGCGTAATCACTGGGCATATGAGACTTAAGAACTTATGTCTCTGGGTGGTAGGCACAGTGTGGTGTCATACAAAATTTTCTGTGTGATTCAGCATTTGTTATGGGCAGACGTTGCACTTAGTATCAGGTGAACGTTTTGCGCGTTACATCACTTCATCCAATTAAAAAAAAACTTTATTTAAAGCCGTAGTACTTCAATGGTTGGCCATTCACCTTCAGCATCACGCAAGTAACCTGGGTTTCACCTCCGGTGCTGGCACTATTAATGGTTGGAAATTGTAATTATTGGCGTTGATTTTGCCACGTGCTTGGCGGCGAAGGACAGCATCATGAAGAAAGCACGTCCCCGTTAATATTTCGACGACACGACGACGACGACGGCGGCGGACTGTTTTCTTTAAAAATCACACAAAAAGGCATAAGCGTAGCAGAAGAACTTTAAAAGGCGGCTTTTATGTTTTTTTTATAATTATCTGTTGGTTGAAAATCCAATAACTAATTGGTCCGATTGAACAGGATGATAAAAAAAACTAATTTTAAAATTACCTTACGCTGATAGGTTGAGAATGTCTACAAATGTATACGGTAAGAACATAATAAGTAATTAATAAACTTTTATATTAAAGAAGAGGGAAAGAAAGATACATATATATTTTAAATAGAATATTTGGCAAGAGACTTTAACTTGTTGTAACCCGTGCTTGGTTGGTAAGTTCAAACCCTATCTCTAGAACATGTAAAAAAGTGTCATAAGATAAAAATAAGAAAAGGTATAATTAATTCAATGACTGATTCTAGTATTATCTATTGTCTATGCTATTTTAGATAACACCTACGTCTTCCGAAAACTACTGGAGGTTGTTTTTTTTTTATAACAAAAAAAAACAACCTCCAGTACGAAGTGACGAGAAGAGCAAATTGTTCACCTGATGGTAAGTGCAACGTCTGCCCATAACAGATGTTGTGTCAACTAGTACATTTTTGTATGGCACAACGCTTCGATCGCCTTTTTCCCCATATGAGGGATTTGCCACGTGGTTTGTCACCAATCGAGGAGTAAGAATTTTTTGGGTCGTACGAAAAAGGCGGGGTCCAAAAGTGAGTGTGGTCTCTGCCTAACCTTATATGGGATACACGCGTGACTATGTAAATTACAAATGAACGGACTCCCAGACTTAGAACTACTATCTGTAGGCTAAACAAATATTTTATCTGTGCAGGAATCGAGCCCGAGTCACATAGCGCACAAGCTAATAGTGTAACCACTGCGCCAGCTGAGACGACTGTATCGTAACAGTTCCAGTATAGCGCCAGTGTCTAGTAAATGTACATGCTAGACATATACATTTACTAGACAGTCGCACGTACTGTACTGTAACGTAAGTTGTGCAGTGTCAGTAACTTTGATATCGTTACCACAAAAGTAGCTCCTATTTTGAGAGGTTTTAGCCATTGTTGCCATGCCTGGGGTGGGCAACCAGAGTTTATTTATTCAGATCTTCCAGGAAGATACTGCTGCCCATCTCCTGGTTTTCATTTTCCGTGACCAGTAATTTGGGTGTTCCGTAAATATTTAATTAAAAAAAAGAAACCTTAGGCCATTTAACAAACAGGTACTTTGGGCGTTGATCCACGCGGCTGTCATAAATTGAAACGAGTGGGAATAGCAGAATCATATCTTATTCGTTTAATAAAAGATGGCATTCATAAGTGAGTCGTATATTGCAATATATGGAGATGAATAGATAATGTTAGGGGATGAGCAACGATCGATCAGGAACGACATCGTTATTACTAGCACCACGTGCGCGGTGTGCTCGCGTTCGACCGCCACCGGCCGGCGGTACGGACAGCAGCAGAATTTAGTTAATAGAATCAGGCGTCACTTTGCTAAGATCCTCATATTCACTTTCTTTCCTTCAGCAACAGAATCGTTATACTAATAGGGGGAAAAACATTTTTTATGTCGGATAAAGTGACGAAACGAGTACGTCCACCTGATGGTAATTAAAACGTTTATGGTAATTATAACAAATGTTGTGTCACCCAGAATATTTCTGTGTGACATGACACTGCGCCCGTAACCCTAAGACTTTGGAAGTGAAGTCTCATATGCCCAGTAATTACTAGCTCTCAGTGCCCTTTAAACCGAAACACAGTAATGTTTGTACACTACGGCTTCACGGCAGAGTAACTGGTCCTGGTAAGGTACCTACTTAGACAGATTATTGCATAGAAATACTACCACCCGTAAGCTACATAAACGTGCAAAATATACAAGTATCGTATAAAACCCTTTTATATGCTACGTTTTTCACACGGACTAAAAGTATACAGTTGGTTTATAATTAATTGCAAAACTTGTACCTAACAGACAAACAAACAGACCGACAGAAAAGAAAGCGAGTTAATAATGAATTGTCATCCAGTTCTATTCCACGTTTAATGTTTCAAATCCCTAGCCCTTTGGGAAGTTAGTTTCAAATCAATTACTCAATTTGATCCGAACAGACAGACGAAAGTGAGTTTATTAAAACGCGGTTAAATGGTATCACATACCAGTCAGCCTGTTTATAGTCCACTGTTGGACGTAGACTTCTTTCTTTCTTCTTCTTCTTTCTTCTCCTTTCTTTAGACCAAGAAATACGGATTTCAATGATTGGTGATCGCTGTACCAGATATCACGCATTTTAGCAGAGATCTCGGATCGGTGACCTCTCTGTTTAACGTTGGATTTTGGTAGGTCAAGGTAAAAAAAATCTGAAATTATTTATTTATTTAAATCTTTATTGCTTCCTTTACAATAAAGACAAGCAGAGAAAGAAACAAAGAAAGAGAAATAAATATATAGTTACATATGTATCAAACATATGTAAATATACATGAAACACCTAAACATATACATATATACAGTACACATACATATTATATATACATATAAACAAATGTAAAATAAAATAAATGCACACTTGTAACGGCGACCAACTACTAACTATTTATGTTCTCATGATTCTCTGCTAAATAATCACGGACCAACTTCTTAAACGAGTATTTATCGGCGCTTTCCTGATGTCATCAGGCAAGGAGTTCCAAAGAAGTGCAGCCCGGACAGTGAAGGAGTTCCTAAAGAAACCGGTGAAATGTGTAGGTATGCAAATCTTATTGTAAGAATTCTTAGTACGCGAGCGAACTGATTTCGATCCCCGCTGCCGGAACCTCTGATATTGTTATTTTAATTTTACCACGTGCTCAGTGGTGAATTGAAACATCGTAAAGAAACTAGCATGTCTGAGAAATAAAAATATTTCGAAGACATGTTAAGTCGGCCAGTCCGCACTGGAGCAGCGTGGCAGACTTTTCTCGGCTCCAAAACTCTCTCAGAAATGAGAGGACGCCTATGCTCTGCGGTGGGACATTTATAAGCTGTAACAATGTCTGTATTAGACATCGCTGGGGGGGTATGATCCTGATATATCCTATAGGTGGGGCTACATCTATGGGTGGTATTTCTCATTTTGGCATTCGGTGTCAACGTCACCTCGTCCCGGCATATCCGTCGAACGACGCACAGCTGACGACTGCAAATTTCCCAACAAAGTTGCCGATATAAGACAGTCGTTGTAAGCTGATAAATGCTTCAATGACCCATGAATGTATGTGTCATAAAAATTACCAAAAGGTGATGTAGGAATCAAAACCACGTCGGCAGAGGGCGACCCACGGCGGCGTACACAATATTCATAAAAAAACAATGTCAGTAATAATTGAAACACGGTGTTGTGGTAGGATTCCTATGCAGGAATTCGTCTAGGTAGGTACCACCCCTGGGCCAGTTATTCTGCCGTGAAGCAGTAGTGTAAATGCAAGCATTACTGTGTTTCGGTTTGAAGGGCACTGTGAGCTAGCGTAATCACTGGGCATTTGGGACTTAAGAACTGATGTCTCAGGGTGACGGGCGCATTGTGGTGTCACACAGAGATATTCTGAGTGACACACCATTTGTTGTGGGCGGACGTTGCACCTTACCATCAGGTGAACGTTTTGCTCGTTCCGTCACTTTCTACAATAAAAAAAAGTTGTGTTTGTTAATACGCTTCAATATTTTATATTACAATCGTCTTCAAAAAAAAAACAATTAAAGCCAGAAGATGAGGAGCAGCATCTTCCTGTAACCTCTGAATAATTAAACTGCGATTGCCAACCCGCCTGCTGAATACTGAACCGATTTCAAAAATATTTTTGCATTACATAGCTCGTACATAAGGGAGTTTATGTATATTCTTTTTTTATTGTAGAAAGTGACGAAACGAGCAAAACGTTCACCTGATGGTAAGTGCAACGACCGCTCACAAAAAATGCTATATCACCCAGAATACTTCTGTGTGACACCACAATGCGCCCGTCACCCTGAGACATCAGTTCTTAAAAAAGCTACAAAACCTCTTGCTACGACCTTAAGGAGCCGCAAAATGATAACCGACAATAATAGAGAAGGGCGGAACGTACAGACTCATGATGTCGGCTTATTTTACGCGGATGAAACCTCGAAGCGTAGCTAATTACACAAACGCCCAGAATCGATGTAACTGTGTATTGGTAGCAGGATTCCTATGCAGGAGTCTGTCTAGGTAGGTATCACCGCAGGGCCAGTTATCCTGACGTGAAGCGGTGGTGTGCAAGCATTGCTGTGTTTCGGTCTGAAGGGCACTGAGAATAGAGTAATGACTGGGGATATGAGACTTACGAGTAAGAACTGACGTCTCAGGGAGACACGCGCAGTGTGGTGCCACATAGAAATATTGTGGGTGAAACAGCATTGCAATGGGCGGCCGTTGCAATTACCATCAGGCGAACGTTTTGATTCAGCCGTGTGGTAGCGGCTTAAGAGAATCTACCACCCCATCTCATCCCGTGGGTGTCGTAAAAGTCGACAGAGGGAAAATGAAAACCAGGAGATGGGCAGCAGCATCTTGCTGGAACGTCTGCCAAGCGTGGCAACTATGGCAAAATCCCCCAAAACGAGAAGTACAAACTTTTGTGGCAATATATGGGGGAGGCCTATGTTTAGCAGTGGACTAGTAATAGACAAAATCTAGTCCAGTTCAACCCCAAGAAGACACAGGTTTGCGCGTTTACCGCTAAAAAGAAACCCTTTGACGTATCACCTAATTTTGAGAGCACTCCCCTCGTTGCCTCAGCCAGTATCGGTATTCTTGGCGTCGACATATCGAGTGACGTTCAGTTTCGCGGTCATCTGGAAGGGAAGGCCAAATTGGCTTCCAAAAAGCTTGGCGTCCTCAGTAGAGCGCGACAGTACTTCATGCCGGCCCAACGCTTGCAACTTTATAAGGCGCAGGTTCGGCCGCACATGGAGTACTGTTCTCATCTCTGGGCGGGAGCGCCCCAGTGTCAGCTACTTCCATTTGACCGCATTCAACGTAGAGCGGCTCGAATCGTCGACGACCATGTTCTATCTGATCGGCTTGATCCACTGGCTTTGCGAAGAGATGTTGCATCCCTTTGCATTTTTTATAAGATCTACCATGGGGAGTGTTCCGAAGAATTGTTCGGATTAATTCCAGCCGCTGATTTTCACCATCGCACATTGCGGCATAGCGCGAAATTCCATCGTCACCACCTTGATGGTTGGCATTCCAGCACAGTGCGTTTTTCGCGCAATTTTCTGCCCCGCACAAGCACCATATGGAATCTGCTGCCGCCAGCGGTTTTTCCAGACCGATACGACTTAGGGACCTTCAAGAAAAGAGCCTATTCCTTCCTCAAAGGCCGGCAACGCATCTGCTATTCCTCTGGTATTGTAGATGTTTATGGGCGGCGGTGATCACTTACCATCAGGTGAGCCGCTTTCTCGTTTGCCTCCTCTAACATAAAAAAAAAAAAAAAAATAGGCTGAAACGACGACAACGAACGTTTTGCTCGTCTCGTCCCTTTCTCCAATACAAAATATAATACTTGATCTGTGGAGGAATCTAACCCGCACCCTACTGGAAGAGAAGCCAATCATTTAGCTAGCGTGCTCAACGAGCCGATAACATTGTTGTAACTCATAAAAACATATCAATCGGGATCATCGAAAACTAAAAAGGCATCCTTTTTAAAACAAAGCTTAGCTATAAGCGTTTATGGTTATCGGGTCCAAAATGCGCCCCAAGGAACGCCGATGCGGAAAAATTAAACGGCGGCAGGGAGCGAAAGGTATCGTGTGCTCGACTGTTCTGCTGACGGTGCGGGCTCACCTATTCACGTGGGTGATGGATTGCGGCGTCGATTAGGGCCGGCGCTGACCTGTTCTTTCATATCTCGCTAATGGCCGCCGCACGCCAAACGCCGATACCTACACATCTCATCTCCGTCTCCCTGCGTTATACTGTCTGGATGGGTCTTTTAGCTTTACTTTTATACTGAATCTCTAAAAGTCCACTTTCACTTTTACACCGCGGATAGCACTGTAGAAGTGGAAGTATTTCGACACGTTCGACACGTTATTTTCACGGTTAAAGCCAACATTTGTGGTATCATACCATGAAGCAGCAGATATTATTCATATAACCTCTTATAAATCTATTCTTTCTCGGTACTTCCTTATTTACTGGTGGTAGGACTCCTATGCAGGAATCCGTCTAGGTAGGTACCACTCCAGGGCCAGTTATTCTGCCGTGAAGCAGTAGTGTGCAAACATTGCTGTGTTTCTGTACGAAGGGCACTGAGAGCTAGCGTAATCACTGGGCACATGAGGTTTAAGAACTGATGTCTCAGGGCGATGGGAGCAGTGTGGTGTCACACAGAAATGTTCTGCGTGACACAGCATTTGTTAAGAGCCAACGTTACTCTTAGCAACAGGTGAATTTTTTGCTCGTTTCATCCTTATATCCCCTAAAAAGATCCCTAAGCCTTACAATAGAAAAGCACATAGTGGTGAAATGCTAATCCAGGTTATATGGATGAAATTTTGTATCATACCGATTTACCATCTTAAAATGAACGGTCAATCTCGATGGCTGGAATTAATCCGAACAATTCATTGAAATATAGGAGCAATATTAATGTTATATAAATTATATAAATAGTACGATTTATTGCACTTTAACAAAATACAGTTGTCCATTCTAGTGAACTAAATCGACGTTGGCACCTGTCGACGGGCGCCTGTCAAATGTACAAGGGTCATTACTTAGGCTATTACAGCGGCTGTAATTAATTCGAACAGTGGAACCGGCCGCTGCCTTTTTGCCTCGGGTAGGGTTAGGTGCGAGTATTGGGAGCCAAATCAATTACAAAGGTACCTGGTCATGTTCGCTAATAACGTTTCCTCATTACAATCGACGAAGGCGTGGTTAAGTTGATAGGGTACTCTTCCGAGTCGGAAGCAAGATTTGTTCTAGACAGAGCTCGGGTCTAGTTGTGAAATTGATTTCTGTAAAACGCATTCACGACACGTGACAAATCCTAGAACTGAACAGCATCGACTTCTAACTAAAAAAAACAAAAAAATATATATCACATTGTTGAAATCAAGGTATTTAATTACAAGATAGCAAAGTAGACAATAGTGAATCTACCTTCTAATTTTATGCCTGCCTACTAGGCAAAAGGAAATGCCAGAAAAATGTCAGAGTAGAGTTGCCACTGATTGGAGAATAAACTTCTCAATTATGCCAAGCTTTAATTATCCTAATTAGCGACGGGAAGTAGCGTCTAAGATGCGTCTAATATTGCAATGGCCAATTCGAAGTACAACCGAATATTATGGCAAATACTACTAAGGTAACAGTAACTGCAGCAACAGTAGTACTTGAGTAACAACCAACAGTGGACTGTTTACAAGGATGAACAAAATGAAGAACTCTAAACACCATAAGAGCCGTGGCAGCACTCAGACACCAGTCCGGGCGACCATGTAAATATTGTAAATTAATTTCACATTGTAAGGTAAGGCTATATATAATATTGTTTGTATGAAAAAGGAATGATAGAATGTAATGGTAAACTGTGTGCAAGCGAGAAAGAATATTGTTAATAAGCTATGAGTTAAAAAGAGAAATAAAATATAGTGTGTAATGGCGAAGTCTTACGTTTTACTAATGGTAGGACTCCTATGCAAAAATCCGTCTAGGTAGGTACCACCGCAGGGCCAGTTATTCTGCCGTGAAGCAGAAGTGTGCAAACATTTAATGATTTCTTATATTTACGCGAACACTACACATTTAAATGAAACTAATTTTTACGGATTTTATCGCGTTTAATTTTATACTATTACTGTGTTTCGGTTTAAAGGGCACTGTGAGCTAGCGTAATCACTGGGCATTTGAGACTTAAGAACTGATGTCTCAGGGTAACGGGCGCAGTGTAGTGTCACACAGAAATACTATAGGTGACTCAGCATTTGTTGTGGGCGGACGTTGCACTTACTTATGTGAACGTTTTACTCGTTGCGTCAGTTTAGACAATAAAAAAAAAGATAGAATGTAATGGTAAATTGTGTGCAAGCGAGACAGAATTTTATTAATAAGCTAATATAGTGTGTAATGGCGAAGTCTTACATTTGCATCTTACAATATTACGCGAGAAACTGAAGTTTAATTCCTGAGGCCATCAATACTAAAATGCATATTTGAAATGTTATGAGCTTATAGAATTCCATGATCTATATAAATTACCAGAAACATTATTTTGAAAAATGATAAAAAAAATTCGACCAATCCAGTTTAATAACAACAATATTTAAATTATTATATGGGTCTGAAATTTTGTAGTACTATGTTCGTATAGTGTTAGACAATATAAATGTATCTTCATCATTCACGACATCTAGATTTTCTCTAGGTGCAGGCTAAGCACTAAATCAGCGAGTGACAGCGAACACGTAATGTCCGCGTCACTCACGGGTACCTGGGGTCCTGTAGCAGGATCAAACAGTAATTAATCTCCACCATCCCTCCATTCCTCCCACTCTCCGACACCCTATCACGTCCCCCCAAAGCGACAACGCGGCGCCAAGCGATTTCAGGTGACCAGCACTTGATAGGTACGGATTGCAAATTAATTTCGTAAAGATTGATTTATTTTTGTACACCATTTGAGCTTTTTATACATTTCTTTAGTATGTATTATTAAAAAAGTGGTATTCAGTAAAATACTGTTACTATCATCATTATCATCGCTATCGTCATCAGAATCAACATCGTGTCACAAGTAAACAGTTGAACTTAAAGGACTTCAACAGCAGATTTTCACAATTTCATGTTCACTTTATAACGATCCTAAAAAGAGCCGTGGTAGGTCAGGGGCTAGGCGCTCGCTTTAAATTTCATAGTACGCGAGTCACCTGGGTCGATTACCAGGTGCCGGCACCACTTACATTGTTAATTGCTATTTTAAGCGCTGATTTACCACGTGCTCGGCGGTGAAGGAAAACATCGCGAGGAAACATGCATGTATGAGAAATAAAAAATATTTCTAAGACCGTCTAGGTAGGTACCACCCCAGGGCCAGTTATTCTGCCGTGAAGCAGTAGTGTGCAAGCATTACTGTGTTTCGGTTTGAAGGGCACTGTGAGCTAGCGTAATCACTGGGCATTTGAGACTTAAGAACTGATGTCTCAGGGTGACAGGGCGCAGTGTGGTGTCACACAGAAATATTCTGGGTGACACAGCATTTGTTGTGTGCGGACGTTGCACTTGCCATCAGGTGAATGTTTTGCTCGTTTCGTCACTTTATACAATAAAAAAAAATAAAAAAATTAGAGCAGCGTTTCTGATTCTGGCTCTCAGGAATGAGCCTGAGGAGGCCTGCGATCAGCAGTGAGACATTTATAGGCTGTTACTTTTTACAACGATCCTTAGCCTGCAGAGGTCCTGAGATAAAATAATATTTATTTATTAATCTTTATTGTTTCACTTACAAAGAAAGGATACAAAGGGCGGACTTAATGCCTTTAGGCATTTTCTTCCAGTCAACCGATTAAGTGGTGAGATTTGGACGAAGGTAAGGTAACAATGTAAGACGAAAAATATAAAATAAAATAATATTATATAAATATCTAATAACATTTACATATATGTAAATAGCAACATACATATACATACATATAATATTCAGAATTATTAATATACCTAACCGTGGCTATAAGAATCATATTCGCAACGAAAAAAAATTAACGTTATGGTGAACTATTTCTTTACTATTTTTACCTTTTGAAGAAAGGCCACGTCAAAATTACCCGCAACCGACGTAGCTTGCATCAAAACGCTAATGGAAGTAGAATAACCGAAAATCTGATCAGGATCGTAGCAAGTGTAAAGATGTGGTCTCTGCCGACCCAAATCAGAAACAGGCGTTATTGTATGTATGTCTTAGATTCTCATTTTATAAAAATCCAAAAGTGTATTACATACTGCTAGTAAAGACAGTATCGCAGCCAACACAGATCCGAATTCCGTTTATCTTTGTAAGAATTTTATTATCTATGTAACTTGGCGGAAAACCGTAAGAGATATATGTGTTAACACATATGTGTACTTCACACTGCATAAATTGGTCAAACTTAATGCAATCACGTGATTATGCTGCCACGTGTACAAGGCAGCAGCGTCAAACGTCTGTTCAGATGCCTCCGTAATTAATCTCACCTCCTGCTTCCCCTCCAACGCCAGTTCACACCTGCACAGGGCTGTGTATCAACCCAAAATATTACTTTTAAAAATGCTTTGTATTTTTTTATGGAAGAAACTGTCGAGACAAGCAATTCGTTCATCTGGTATGCAACTACTGCCCATAACAGGTGCTGTGTTACCCATTTCTGGGTTTATATAATTAGTTGTTAAGTCTCGTATGCCCAGTAATTAATGTTTGCACACTACTGCTTGTCGGAAGAACGTAGAACGTAGAACGAAAGAAGTAGACTGATTGCTGAATGAGATGACTACGATAGGTTTATGCAGGGTGACGTGTCAACAACACAGTGTCAACTTGACACGGGAACTAGGGTTTTGGTGGTGTTAATGTGATGGTGCATGGAAGATGCATGCCGTTGTGGGCAACGAGTGATTTCACCAAATACGAAACACACATTTTTTATTTGTTCATGAATAATTTGCGGTTATTTTTTATAATGGATTTCCGATAAGAAATGCCTGATAGTACCAATACTGTAATAATGATATTGCGTAGCGTATAACTACTATCACTAAAATCTTCTCACAATGAGAGGACTCAGGTTTTCTGGTAGGATCTCTATGCAGAAATCCGGTAGGTACCACCGTAGCTCCAGTTATACTGCCGTGAAGCAGTAGTGTGCAAACATTACTGTGTTTCGGTCTGAAGGGCACTGAGAGCTAGCGTAATCACTGGGCATATGAGACTTCAGAACTAATGTCCCAAGATAACGGGCGCCGTGTCATGCTACACAGAAATATTCGGAGTAACACAGCATCTGTTATGGGCAGACGTTGCACTTACCATGAGGTGAAAATTTTGCTCATCTCGTCACATTATCCAATAAAAAAAAATCCTGTGTCGTAGGAGCGTTTTACCGACAAATTCCACATCCGCAAACACCCAGACCCGGAACAACTATATGTAGGTCATACAAATATTTGTCCCTTGCGGGAATCGAATCCGCGACCCGCGGCGCAGAAGCCAAGGGGTTAGCCACTGCGCCAACCGAGACGACAAATGTAAATTTTAAAACAGTATTGAAATCATTCATTGATAATTTCGGACTGTGTCCAACCCGGGCGATGGAATGTGGCAACCCTACCCATGGTCCATGTATTTGCGAGTTGTAGAGTAATTTACAATCATGCCCTCCTCATTTCCATACGAACGCATATCCAGAAGACGCTATCCATTATCACGTTTGTTATGATTCTGTCATTGTAATAAACTATACAAAACGACGTTACTTTTCATGTAATTAATAATTAATTGCGTTTATTTTATTTAATAATTAACTGGGTGCTTATCCATTTATTCATCTATTTCGGTTCTATGGGCTATATGTGTCCGGCAGAGGAGAACAGCACCTATCTCTTTCCTACCGAGGTGTCGGAGAGGTTGGCGGATGTCTTCGAAATATTTCTATTCCTCGGACATGCAGGTTTCCTCACGATGTTTTCCTTCACGGTTAAGCACGTGGTAAATCAGCATGTGGTAAATCAGCACTTAAAATTGTAGAACAATTTTAGAAGTGCTGGCACCGGGGATCGAACCCAGGTTACTAGCTTACTATGAAATTAAAGGCGAGCACCAGGCTCCTGAGCTACCACGGCTTGGTAACCCCACGCCAAACGCTTTATATACTCCACCGTCGCTGCAGCACCGTGCTTGCTTATCGTAGTCGCCGATTTTTTGAAATTTTATTATTGTAAATAATACATACATACAGTCATGCCTTGTTCCCATAAAAGGGGTAGGCAGAGGCCACTCACGTAGCTCGCTCTTCGCCCTCGCGGGAAAAGAGACGTGGCAGGTAGCGAACCACGTCCCCGCCATATTGGTACGAGTCAAAAACTCCTTCTCCCCATTGAGCAAATATTCTATCACAAATTGTTATGTCCTGGATTAAACGGATTAATTTAAAACTGGTAAAAAAATAATCATTATTTAAACACATACGTTCAAATTATGCAGTGGAAGTTTCTTTTGTATTTATTGTGTGTATTTTATTAAGGAAAACCGATTACGGATACCCTTTCATGCAGTATTTAATTATAATGAAATGATAATCTACCACCCCATCTCATCCCGTGGGTGCCGTAAAAGTCGACAGAGGAAAAATAATAAGGGCAGCAGCAACTTCTTGGGACATCTGAATAAATAAACTGCGGTTGCCAACCCGCCTGCCAAGCGTGGCAACTTTGGCGAAATCCCCCCAAAATGAGAGCTACAAACTTTTGTGGCAATCAATGGGGGAGGCCAATGTTCAGCAGTTGACCAGTGATAGGCTGCAGTGATGATAATGAAAAAGAAAAAATGATGATGACTGCATGGCCAAGGGGTCAGATTACCGGACTTCTATGTTGCGGGTACTCTGTTGCGATCCCTGTCGGAACCAATATTTGTGGGAAAAACACAACTGGTTACCGGGTTTGCTTGCGTTGTGTGTGTGAAATTTGTCTGTAAAACGAACTCACGATGTCGGTCGGTTCTTATTATATATTTAATAAATGATAATCAAAAGAAACGTATGATCTGTACTGATAGTAAATGTAATAAATGTAAACGATAAAACTTTTGTAGAAATACTCGTAAAAAAAAATCGCTGTATAAAACAATTAAATGTATACTTTACATATGTTGCAGTTTCATCACATCTTTTATCATCATCATTAGTTCAGCCTATAACTAGTCCAGTGCTGAACATAGGCCTTCCCCATAGAGTGCGACAAAAGTTTGAAGCTCTCAGTTTGGGGGGAATTTGTCATAGGTACCACGCTTGGCTGGCGGGTTGGCAACCGCAGCTTATTTATTCAGATGTTCCATGAATCTGGTTTTGATTTTCCCTCTGTCGACTTTTACGACACTCACGGGATGAGATGAAATGGTAGATTCTCTTAAGTCACCACATAACGTCCATTATATTTTTTCCCCCCACAGTACGATTTCTCCTGTGTCGTGGAGTGTTTAGCATCACAGCACAAACACACCGAAAACTATGTAGGCATCAATATGCCCTGACGAATACGTGAACCAGACATTTCTGTGTGATACCACACCGATGCCCATCACCCTGGAGACATCAGTTCCTAAAGTCTCATATGCCAGTGATTACACTAGCTTCACAAAGCATCAAACCGAAATACAGTAATGATTGCACACTACTGCTTCACGACAGAATAACTGGCCCTGCGGTGGTACCTACCTAGACGGATTCCTGCATAGGAATCCGCCTAGGTAGGTATACCGCCAGTAATTTTAAAGCTATAAAAAATATAAGCAGTAACCGGAGATGTTCATGGGCGGCGGTGATCACTTACCATCAGGTGAGCCGCTTGCTCGGTTTGCCCCCTCTTCTCATAAAAAAAAACCTTGTTTGCAGTTTATCTTTAGAAGTATCAACACAGTTTAACCAGTGTCCAGTTAATAAATTTTCACCGAAAAATAAATCGAGCTAATAGTCGAAAATTTATTATCCAGCTAAAGTGGCTTAGTGGCTCATATTGGTCGTAAGGACGCTAGTAGTTCTCGCAGCCCGACAGCCCGATATTAAGACATCAATATGTGCCACGAGTGCAGAACTTCCAGTATTGCCGCTCGCACGCCGCTGCGCGAACGCAATCAAATCGCAGTAAAATCGCTGCCGGCTGATAACTGCTTTAAGGTGGTGGCACATTGGACTCAAATTATTTTTCCAATTTTACGAATTCCTCCAAAAGAATTCCGCAGAACGCGATTTGGTTCTATGTACAGGTCGATTATCCCTCGGAAGAAGTAGGTCTACATGGCTTGGCCGGTAACGGGCTTCTCAGTATTTGAGTAATTGAGAATGTGAAATAACGTTTTGTATGTACATAAGAACATAAACCAGTTCACTAAAAAAAGTGATGTTCATAATGTAAATACCAGGAACAAGCACAAATTAATTATGCCAGTTACCCGACTTCACAGAGTCAGTAACTCTTTTATGGGGCAATGTATACGTTTTTACAACAAAATCCCAGAAAGTGCTAAAAGTCTTTCAATCAAAAAGTTTAAATTTTAAATTAAACAAAGACTTCATAAAAAGGGTTATTATAATATTAAAGAATACATAGATGATGATAACCCCTGGGAATGAGGTGATCGCCGCCAAGCCATTTCTACATCTTTATAATACAGCTATTGTAATACAGTTATTGTACATTATTTTAAAAATGACTAAAAAAAAAAGCCCGCTGGGTTTCTTACTGGTTCTTCCCAGGACAGAGGCATTTTTGCGAACCAGTGTAGCTTAAAAAAAATGACTTTCAATAAGTACTATGTAAATAGTCTATATTGAATAAAAATTTATTCTATTCTATTCTATTCTTCTATTCTATTCTTTAAAATGGTACCATATGTTTAGCAGAAATCCTAATATGGGGGAACTTTAAAGAAACGAAAAAAATAATTTAAATGAAACAACTTTTTACGGATTTTATCGCGTTTAATTCACAACTATTTATAACCCGATATTTCGGGCGCTTTACAGCACCTATGGTCACGGGGGGACTGAGGTGACAGTTGCACAGACTACCCGGGTTATAAATAGTTGTAAATTAAACGCGATAAAATCCGTAAAAAGTAGTTTCATTTAAATGTGTAGTATTCGCGTAAATAAAAGAAAACATTATGAAAAAAATAATATTAGAAAAATACATAAATAATATTAAATAATGTTAACGTTAGAAGGGAGGAAATACCGAATATTCGAGCTAGTATTTGTGCAACTAGTAAGTTACTTGTGGTATGCATGCAGGAATCCGTCTATTTTGAAATGAATACAAGTGTCTGTTTGTAATAACAAAACAGCAGCTTTTTACTTTATGCATATGAAAGTATTATCTTGACTCATTTTGACGGGACTTTCACTGACAGATAGCTAAGGTCACTGGGTACTAGGGGTAATTGGGACTAATTAAAGTTTCGAAAAATAATTAGGGTTCCACGCAATAAAATTAACACCTCAAAATCCGATTCCAATAGTACGTAAATACATAAGATCAAGACTGTATCCCATAAGGGGTAGTCAGAGACTGGGCACTCACTGCAAAAACAGATGACTGCCACAATCACGTTTCACCAAAACAATATAATGCACTTGGTGTGATAGGTGGTGAGTCCATCGTCGCCATGCACTGTTGGGTGCACAGTGCAGTTTAATTCCTTTCTCGCCTTTTACGAGATCCATTGGATGAGATGGAGTGGTAGTATTCTTTTAACGAGCCGCCACCACACGGCCCCAACTCTAATAGTATGTACGAGTATACATATACATATAATATATAGGAAGTATATGTATATCATCGATCGGGGTCGGCTTTTTAAGCGGGTGAAACCGCCCGCAATTCGTAAAATAGCGAATAGTTGAGTAATTTGCTCCCGTTGCATAGCCAACCTACTACGTAAGTAAAGCAGTTTTCATATCGCGCGGAGCGGTCCGCGCTCGGCACTGGATGATTTATCGAGTGCTCACCGGACATATGAGCTCACTCGCGACGCAGATGGCACGCCTCTAGGTGCACTTTCCTCTGCTGATTTAACACGACTCATATTTCCCATTCTTACAGATCTATTCCTTAGTACTTTATTACTAAATGTAAAGATTATATAGGCTGAAATGATGATGATGAAAGATAAGAGCCATGGTAGCTCTTGACGTGCGTAATATCCAGGCACCTTTGAAATTGTTATTTTAAGTGGTCAAGCAAGTTTTGCACGACAACAAGCTTCGGGTTCCGCGCCTACGTGACCGAGAGAAACCGGCCACAGTCGAGCGTGTACTAGCTGTTCTACCATATGTCAGAGGAGTCACCGACAAGATTGGCCAAGCCGTCGAAGAAGATAAGTCAGTTTTTACCATCTGTCAAGTGTAACATCCCTCTACAAGATGCAGGAGTATACAAGCTAGATTGTGAATGTGGTCTCTCTTACATAGGCCAAACAAAAAGATCAATAAAAACCCGCGTAAAAGAACATATAGCTGACGTGAAGCATCGTCGTTTTAGGAAGTCTGCAGTCTGTGACCATGTTCTGGATCATCCCAACCATTACATCAGATTTGATTAACCACAAATCCTTGCCAAAGAACACCGATTCCTACCAAGGATGATTCGTGAGTCTATTGAAATTAAAATTTTAATTTCAATAGAGAAGATGGTTGGGTATTACCACCGGCTTGGGATCCAATAATTAATAAAATTAAATCAAAAACCAAGCATTCCACTGCAGGACTTCAAGACACAGTTCGCTCTTTCTGCATAGTTCTGACCAAAAATAATAATTAAAAACTGAAGGTACCCCGGATTAACTATGACATCAGGACATCTGTCACCACAGTCCTCCTGTGACCATGGGTTCTGTAAATTAATCGAAACGTCGGGCTAGAAATTGTTCCAAATTAAACGCGTTAAAATCCGTAAAAATTTGTTTTATTTAAATGTGTAGTATTCGCTTAAATAAAAGAAATCATTACAGATAGCTGATATTAAAGCAGGTAACTTAGGCAACTTCAGTTTTAGAAAAATAATTTGGGTTCCGCGCAAAAAAAAAACCTCAAAATCCGATTCAAATAGGAGAGTTCAAATGTGTGCCATCGATCGGGGTCGTCTTTTTTTACGCGGTTTAACAAGGCACAGTTAGTTAACAATATTTCGAATACATGTGAAGTCCGCCAACCCGCATTGGAGCAAGGTGACCAAACCCTCCCAAAAATAACAGGAGGCCTGTGCGCAACAGTGGGACATTTATAGGCTGCAACATGACTTTTCTATGCTCATTATAGGACTGAAGAGAATCTACCACCCCATCTCATCCCGTGCGTGTCGTAAAAGTCGACAGAGGGGAAAAAAACCAGGAGATGGGCAGCAGCATCTTCCTGGAACATCTGAATAAGTAAACTGCGGTTGCCAATCCGCCCGCCAAACGTGACAACTACAGCAAAATCCCTCAAAATGGGAACTACAAACTTTTGTGGCAATCTATGAGGTAGGCTTATGTTCAGCAGTGGACTAGTGATGGGCTCAAATGATAAGGATGATGGGCGACGATGATAACTTACCATCAGGTGAGCCGCGTACTCGTTTGACTCCTCTTCAATCCATAAATGGGACACACATAGGCCGTTGTTTATCTTTTAAATACATTATAGTTTTGTAACGAAATTAATCACATTACTATGCGAATTCTCTTTCATCATACACTTACGTTTATGCTTTTTAGCAGCTGTTCCGTTATTATCAGTACACAAGAACAATTTGCAAATGAAACCTTTTGATGTGAATACGTCGCAGAAATAAGCTTTTACGTCTCACCGCTGTCGGCGACCGATGAATGCCTTACATTTGTATGTAGATCTCAAGCGTCTCAAGTCTTAGCGACTTCATTCCACTGCTATCTGCACCACTCACATCGAGTTTATTGTTTTATGTTACAATATAGTCTCTTTAAAAATATATCTATTTGGAAATATATAAAGGTATGCAATACACCGATCACTATTACTGGTAATGTAGGAGCCTCGCCGATTAACAACCAAGGTGACAACTTCGACTTTGACGACCGCGTGGCGTAGTGGTTAGCGTACCTGACTTCTGCGCCACCGGTTCTGGGTTCGATTCCCAGCCGGAGGTAACATTTGTGCAAAAACAAAAAGAAAATGCTAGTGTGGGGCTTCGTTTTTTAAAAAATATAAAAAAAAAAAATGTATAAAAAAACTTCTGAAAACTGTCGGGAGCTATCAACTGTACTCATCGTATATATCATTTGAAGGCTACGATGCAGGGTCAGACACACTAGAACAGTAACAATACAACCAGACCATAAAGCCAACAATTTGTACTTTGTGCTCCAGCTTTGTTTGGGACCTAGGACTTGCAGCTTAGAAGCCAGGTACTCTGACCACTGGGTCACTCGGTCATTGCTTTTATTTAGGTAGTAGTGCTGTAGTGGTGGAGGGAAACGTGGTAGTTCCCAGAAGCGCATATATCTTGCTTATACACGCAATTGAAGGGTGAGTAGTACTTTTCAAAAACTTGGTTTAAACACAGTGTTACTAGTGGTAGGATTCCTATGCATAAATCTGATTAATGGTTACTTAAGAAACCACTTAATAAAAAAGTAATAGCCTGACCCACCGCTAAGCACAGGCCTCCTCTCTCTTTTTAAAAGGGGTTTGGGGCTGAGGAGAGTTCGCCGCGATGCGCGCATGATAGCCCTGATTGGAGTAATCATGCTTCTTATCTTATTCCCTTATTCTTCGAATCTCCTATTCTTAATCTTTTTTTTTATTGGATAAAGTGACGAGATGAGCAAAACGTTGACCTGATGGTAAGTGCAACGTCTGCCCATAACAGATGCTGTTACTACCTAATATTTCTGTGTAGCACCACACTGCGCCCGTCACCTTGAGACATTAGTTCTGAAGTCTCATATGCCCAGTGATTACGCTAGCTCTCAGTGCCCCTCAGACCGAAACACAGTAATGTTTGCACACTACTGCTTCACGCCAGAATAACTGGCCCTGGGATGGTACCTACCTAAACGGATTCCTGCATAGGAATCCATCTAGGTATCCGTCTTTGAATCATCGCGGACTTAAAATGTCCTGATAATATTTATATTCCTCAGACATGCAGGTCTTCTCGATATTTTCATTCACCGTTGAGCACGTGGTAAATCGGCACTTAAAATTTCAGATCAGATTTAGAGGTGCCGGCACCGGCGATCGAACTGAGGCCACTAGCATACTATGAAATTTAAACCGAGTGTCCAGCCCCTGAGCTACCACGACTCATGAACACCTTAGTATTGATTTAATATAGAAAACTAGCTGATGAAAATCGTATAGCTTACTTTAAATATCCCGTGTGAGCTAATTGATTTTCCGGGATAAAAATTATCCCGGGTACAAGTTATCTCTGTGCCAAATTTCGTCAAGAACGATTCAGCGGTTAAACAGTGAAAAGGTAACAAACAGACAGAGGGAAAGAGACAGTTTCTTTCGCATTGATAATATTACTAATGATGAATGTTAAGAAATTGCTTAAGTAATCGTTAAAATATAAAAAGAAAAAAAATTTACACAACCACCACACAACACAACATGGAGAAACAAAAAAAAACTAAAGTAGATTATTAATGCTAATACGAGTATTAACATAGGTTTCATCATCATCATCGTCATTATTTAAGCTTTTCACTAGTCCACTTTGCCGTGTGGTAGCGGCTTAATAGAATCTACCACCCCATCTCCTCCCGTGGACGTCGTAAAAGTCGACAGAGGGAAAATGAATTGGGGGGATTTTGTCTAGCAGGCGGGTTGGCAACAGCAGTTGATTTATTCAGATTTTCCAGGAAGATGCTGTTGCTCCTGGGTTTTCGTTTTCCCTCTGTCGACTTTTACGACACTCACAGGATGAGATGGGGATTCTCTTTAGCCGCTACCACACGGCAAAAGACATAAGTTTATATTAGCACTAATAATCGCTTTATCCTTATATTAACGTCTTTTAATATTATACGTTATACGTCGCTAATATTATCTGCTTTATAATCTTAAGACTAAAACAAACCCGACCCTAACAGATGGCCTTTTTAACGTAAAAGCCAGTTAATACGGGCGAAAGTGAAATAGATAATTATCGGTAGGCCGTAGAGGACGCGAGGTTTTCGGACACGCGGCCGGTCTGCGGCCCTCCGAGGAGGACATACATCACACGGGCTGACTGATAACTGTCCTTAGCGAGCGAATGAAGCAAGTTATTAGAATAAGCGGTATGCTGTTCTTTTATTAAGTGTGATAAACGAGCTCCAGTACTCGTGTTGTGTGTGGTTAATGTCATCCAATACAGCAACATCGTTTTTTTGAAGACGATATTGACGAGACTAGCTACTTGTGGTACTGGTGGTAGGATTCCCATGCAGGAATCCGTCTAGGTAGGTACCACCCCAGGGCCAGTTATTCTGCCGTGAAGCAGTAGTGTGCAAACATTACTGTGTTTCGGTTTGAAGGGCACTGTGAGCGAGCGTAATCACTGGGCATATGAGACTTAAGAACTGATGTCTCAGGGTGACGGGCGCAGTGTGGATGTATGTTATGGGTAGACGTTGCACTTTACATCAGGTTAACGTTTTGCTCGTTTAGTCACTATATCTAAAAGAAAAAAACATCTTCACCTGATGCGAGCGACGCTTCGACGTCTGCCCATAACAAATGCTATATCACCTCCAATATTTTTATATTACACCCTCCGTCTCTCCCTCTAAGACATCAGTCTTATATGTGTCCAGTATTTACACTAGCTATCAGTTTTTTTTAATAATAATCATTTATTGATATCTTCTGAACACGCAAAACAGGTACAGAGAGTATAAAATAATAGAAAGCTTAAGATTAACAGATATTTACAACAAAAGAAGAAATACAAAACAAGATGGCTAAAGGAGGCTCAGCGAGTATAGTCATCCAACAGTGCTGATTTTCAACCTACCCTCGTGGTCGCTCGCCACATCAGAAGGAATAATTTAAAAGTTTAAAAAATATGAAACGGAAATAATTACAATTAGAATCAGTTAAACAGAAATATAGTAGTAGTAATATTTGCACACTCATGCTTGACGGCAGAATAACTGACACTGCGGTGGTACCTACGTAGACAGATACCTGCGTAGGAATCCTACCACCAGTGAATGACGACGAATTCGGATGACAGCACTAAAGGCTATGATAGAATTTCTCGTGGATCGTCCACTTCCCTTTAATATATGTTGGAATTTGCGATACACGAATTGTTATTTTTTTTCCTTGTCTGAAATTTGATTATGGAGCATGCTTCTATCTCTATGAGATTTCTGTTAATTTGTCTTTAATGTATTTGTCTTACCATCGGGGTTTCTTTCGCTTGTTTTTTTGTCCGTCAAAGTAACTTTGTTACACATTCCCATACAACTTTCATTCTATCGATTTTCATGTTGATAAAATAAAAGAGATATGATCTTAAACCAACATTAAAAAACTGAAGTTCAGAAATATTTAATCATTTCATCGAATAAAGAATATTCAATAATAAATGTAAACTAAAAATTGTCATTCATGTTTTTTATTTTATTATATTTAAAATCTCAATGTATATATTACGTTTCGTTGAGACATTTCTGCAATTACTTACAAATCCACTAACATTGGTTTAGTTCCGCTTCCACTTGTAAATTAAGCCGTGCAAGTTTTAGACCGAAGGGCCGCAGGAAAAAGGCCCTCTTTACCTTCCACTAAAACTAGTAAATAGTCGGATTAACTCCGAGCATTAATCAAGCGGACTGGAGCACGATGTGTATCGCCCTGAAGGAGCTTCGGCTGATAACAATCTTCATATTGGACCTGCACGGCTTGTTTCCACAGTTTCCAACTCTGTTGATAGTTGGTTGCGAAGTATCGAAGATCGTTAGATTAGATACGATTTATCTTACTTGGCTATTCTTTCCTTGTACGCCTGAGATCTAATTGTACATGTTTATAACAATATTTATGCCTGTTGTACATGATAGGTAAGCATAAATATACCAGGCTACTTCTGATGAAGTAAAAACGTTACTAGAATTCCTAAACAATGTCAATTATTATTATTATCACGTTCTGTTGTGAGATGCTTCATAGCAATATAAAAAGTATTATGCAATATTTAATGAAATTTTACTGATAGCAGGAGTCCTGTGCAAGAAGGAAGGCAGAAGAAAGGAAAGTAAAGGAGAGAAAGTTAATTTGCTAAGATCCGCATGCAAAATGTAAAGTGTACAATTGCCCAATGGTAGTGTTGTAGTGGTGGAGGGTATCTAGTAGCGGCTCCCGGTGGCGGTATTGGTTTTCTTGTGCACGCTGTTGAGGGAGGGCGGGCGGTGCTCTTCAAAACTGGGAAATACACACCATTTTACATTTTGCATGCGGATCCTTGCAAATTAACTTTCTCTTCTTTACTATAATGGATTTCCGCAAAGTAACGCCTGATTCTATTAAATAACTAGAAAGGAAGGTATAAACGCAGTGACTTATTATTTTGTGAAGAAGTAGTGTGCAAGCATTACTGTGTTACGGTTTGACGGGCACATAACACTTATGATTACACTAGCTTTCAGTGTCCTTCAAACCGAAACGCTTCTCTATCTAGACGTTCCATAGTTATATGTTTAATTACCAGTATATAGGTACACTATGATAATCTTGTGGCTCTTATCTTTACACATACCTGCAAACATACGTACAGTCACGCCTTTTTCCCATATAAGGGGGTAGGAAGAGTTCACACACGTAGCTCACTTTTTGCCCCCGCGGAAAACGATTTGGCACGAGTCGAAAAACAATATTACTCCCCTTTGCGTTCCTACGAGCAGTATCTTTACACAGAATTAGTTTAGTACTTAATCACACAAATATAAATACATATATATATACAATCATTACATTTAATTTATAATGAGTTACTTAAAGAACGCATATTTTACAATTGTACTATAAAAAAGCAAAGCTTTCTCAATCGGCTTACATTGTCAGAATTAAACGGCGTCCCGCCTGTATTCCCCCATGGTCGCAATTAAGGGAAGATCACTTTCCATCTAAGAAGGTGATTCTTATTATTTTTTTCCCCGGTTGTACCCTCGCTGGGAACGGAAGCGCTCGTTAATTAGAAGGAGTATTTTATTAAGGCCAATTTGTTGCGAATACCTGGCAGATTGCTGGGGCTTCAGATTGCGTCTGAGGCGATTTGTTTAAGTTTTTTTTTTCCTCGCTCGATTCCAGAGGGTTGTGGATTTATTGCTCGCACTTAAGTGTTGATGCTCGGTGTCGAGTGTACTCTGTGCTGGAATTAGCGCTCTTAAAGTCGAGTACTTAGGATTGTGTTTGTGCGATGTCATCATTTCTTTTTGCGCGGCTTTGCAATATAATTCATTCATTAACATACATACCCATACATACAAAAGATCACGACTGTATCCCATAAGGGGTAGTCAGAGACTGGGCACTCACTGCAAAAACAGATGACTGCCACAATCCACGTTTCACCAAAACTATATAATGCACTTGGTGTGATAGGTGGTGAGCCCATCGCCATCATGCGCTGTTGGGTGCACAGTGCAGTTTAATTCCTTACTCGCCTTTTACGAGATCCTTTGGATGAGATGGAGTGGTAGTATTCTTTTATCGAGCCGCCACCACACGGCTAACATCCATTAACATATTGTTTATACATGAGCTCGGAGTCTGATTTGATCTTAGGCAGTCGAATCGTCTCATAGACATAGAGGGATTGTAACCCTCGAAGAATAGTGTACATGTTTATTGGTGGGTAGGAATCCTATCCTATGCTGGAATTTTTCTGGGTAGGTACCACCCCAGGACTAGTTATTCTGACGTGAAGCAGTAGTGTGCAAACATTACTGTGTTTCGGTCTCAAGGGCACTGAGAACTAGCGTAATCACTGGGCGTATGAGACTTAAGTATTGATATCTCAGGGTAACGGGCGGTGTGTAGTGTTACACAGAAATGTTCTGGGTGACACAGCATTTGTTATGGGTAGACATTGCACTTACCACCAGGTGAACGTTTAGCTCGTTTCGTCCCTTAATTCGATAATTAAAAAAATGTGCCAACCATGATAGTGCGATGTGTTTTGTTGCCAATTAATAGTCTTCGTTTCTCGCGCGTTCGACCATTAAAATGTAGAAGCCTTATTTTTTTATGGAAGCTTTATTTTTTTGAGCGACAAGACCAGCAAATTGTTCTCCTGATGGTGTTCCTGATGGTGTTCCTGACGGTGTCACCCTGAGACATCGTTAGCAGACAATGGTCGCTTTCATTACGCACTTTATTTATATTACACTAGCGATTTTCTTCAATGGACAAAGGTAACAAGCATATCGTTGATGGGAAGTGCAACTTCTGTCCATAAAATGCTGTGTTAATCAGATAATTCCGTGTGGCACCACACTGCGCTTCTGACACTGATAAAACAGTTCTTCAGTTCCATATGCCCAGTAATTACACTAACTAAGAAAGAAAGAAAGAAAGAAAGAAAAACTTAATTCAACACAACAACACAACATACATTAACAATTCAAAAAATAAGTAAACAATAAGATACGACATATTTCATTTACAAACGTACGCTGGGCTGTAGCAACGAAAAGGCTGTCGACTCAGCATAATGCTATGGCGGTGTTGCCACAGGGCTGTTATTCTGTCGATGCCTCAGGTTTACCGAGCAGTTTCCGGACATATTATTAAACGACTTAGTATATGCGCACATGTACACACATACACACACACACACACACACACACACACACACACACACACACACACACACACACACACACACACACACACACACACACACACACACACATATATATATATATATATATATATATATATATATATATATATATATATACATGCACATGCACTCTATAAATGAAATAGAATAAAATGCATGCGCAAATTAACAAACAAATAATCTGAAATACTTACATCTAAACAAAGTTATTAGATATTAAACACAAATGTAGTGTAAACAGATAACAAACAATAAAAAGAAAAAAGTTTCTGTCTCTCTGTCACTAATCAATTAATCATGCGTAATAACTAGATTTTTAGTCTGTGCACTAATCTGAAATTGAATAGTTGAAACGTTTACTTTTATACGTGGCACCGAAATAAAAAAATTACTTTGTGTCATTGTTCTCTAGAAGAACTTTTGACCGAAAAACAGTAATATTTGCACATTACAAGTCTGTTACTTAATATTCTCTCCCAAAACCGCTGATTGGACTTGAAGGAAGTTGGGATACATTGGTACTACGACAAGGTTAAAGGCTACAAGTAATGCAAGAATCCTATCACTAGTCCACTGCTCAACATTTATTTGAATTTTTTTTTATTGGATAAAGTGACGAAACGACCATTACGTTCACCTGACGGTAAGTGCAACGTCTGGCCATAACAAACGTTGTGTCACCCAGAACATTTCTGTGTGACACCACACTGCGTCCGTCACTCTGAGACATTAGTTCTTAAGTCTCATATGCCCAGTGATTACACTAGCTCTTAGCACCCTTCAAACCGAAACACAGTTATGTTTGCACACTACTACTTCACTGCAGAATAACTGGCCCTGGGGTGGTTCTTACCTAGACGGATTCCTGCATAGGAGGCCTCATAGATTTCCACAAAGGTTTTCAGCCTTCATTTTCGGGAGATTTTGCCATAGTGGCCACGCTTGGCAGGCGGATTGGCAACCGCAGTTTATTTATTCATATGTTCCAGGAAAATGCCGCTGACCATCTATTGATTTTTATTTTTCCTCTGCTTATACGACACCCACGGGATGAGATGGGGTAGTAGATTCTCTTAAACCGCCACCACAGGCCTAAACGTTAGTAATGTTTACTTACTTTGAATGTTCCTTGCAAACGGGGTCGAGTCTAGCAGCAAATCAAATCGTTAACGATACCAATTCGCCAGTTGGAACCAGCCAGGAGGTGAGTCAGAGCGTTCCCACGTCGCGCGCCGCCCGGCAATTGCTCGAATTGACCGGTATGCGTGCGTCGCCGTCGCTGTTGACCCCGCCTAACTGTTAATTGTCCCCTACCTAACAGGAGCAAGGCGCTATGGAGTCGTCTCTAATAAATTATTGGAGAGGCACATGTTTTCAAAGACGTTATCTACCGATATCCTATTACAGATATTCACATTGAATACGAATACGACGAACACGTGGCCGAGTGGTTAGAGTATCTGATTTCTACGCCGCGAGTTCTGAGTTCGAATCCCGGCCGGAACCAGTTGTCTCATCTTACAGTAGCGTCCTCGTGTGGAGCATCTTTGAAAAAACCTACATTTATAGATGTATCGCATGTAACTCTATTTTCTCATTCATAAATAAATCAAGATGTTTTTTAATTTCAATATATAACATACATAGAGTCGCATTCGGGTAGGCAGAGACCACATCTTTCCACTTGCTACGATTCTGACACATCTTTCGCTTCTTCTACTTTCATTAGCGTCTTAATACAACTTCGGTTGCGATACTTTTGACGTATTCTTTCCTCAAAACGACTTCAACCTGATCGTGGCACGTTTCCCTACGTCGACCCTTACCCGCTTGCCCATTCATACTCGCCTCATGAATCTGTTTCGTCAATCTTCTTTCATCAATCCTCTGTAAGTAAAATAATAATTAATAGTTATATTTCAAAAGACTAGAATAAAAATAATAGATTCATTTTATGAGTTTCGTTATAATTGCAATTAGTTTTGTCGTCGTCAATTATATACTCGTACACATAACACATTGAATTTTCTTATTTTAATCAAAATTTAAGTGTTTTGATTTTATACGGCCTATGGTGGAAGAATACCTGTGCAAGGATCCGTCTAGGTAGGTACTCAGTGCCAGTTATTCTGCCATCAATTAGTAGTGTGCAAACGTAACTGTGTTTCGCTTTGAAGGACACGGATAGCTAGTGTAATTACTTGGCTCAACTTAAGAACCGATGTCACCGCGTGACGAGCGCAGTGTGGTGCCACACAGAAATGTACTGGTGGTAGGATTACTATGCAGGAATCCGTCTAAGTAGGAACCACCCCGGGAGTTATTAAGCCGCGAAGCAGTAGTGTGCAAACGTTACTGTGTTTCGGTTTGAAGGGTGCTGAGTGCTAGCGAAATCTCTGGGCATATGAGATTTAAGAACTGATGTCTCAGGGTGACGGGCGTAATGTGGTGTCACACAGAAATGTTCTGGGTGACATTGTTATGGGCAGACGTTGCACTTACCATCAGGTGAACGTTTTGCTCGTTTCGTTACTTTATCTAACAATAAAAAAAAATCTCTGTAATATAGTTAATAGAATCAGGCGTCACTTTGCGGAAATCCATTATAATGAAGAAAGGAAGTTACTTTGCTAAGATCCGCATGCAAAATATAAAAATGGTGTATATTACCTAGTTTTTTTGAAGAGCACCGCCCGCCCTTCCTCAGTAGCGTGCACAAGCAAACTAACACCGCCACCAGGAACCGCCACCAGGTACCCTCCACCAACCACTAAAATACTACCACTAGATAATATACACCACTGAAGTCGAGAACACGACACGTGTTTCGCCCCAAAACGAGGCATTACCAAGCGTCATAGACTCTACGACAGAGTGACGCAGAGTGACTCTGCGGCCGCGGATCTTAGCAAAGTAACTTACTTTCCTTCAAATCTCTGTAACACAACATTTGTCATTGGCAGACGATCAGGTCAGGTCAACGATTAACTAATCTCGTCACATTCTTCCATAAAATAAACTAGTGGATTGAAACAGTGATGGTCATATTTTGATATTTTTTTTTTATCTGAACGATAACATTTCATACATACATGTATGTATATATAGTCACGCCCTTTTTATATACAGAGCTTACTTATCGACCCCATAGGTAACGAGACGTGACGGGTGGCGGACCACGTCGCCGCCATTTCGGTACGAGTCAAAAAAATCTTACTCCCCATTGCGTACCCACGAGCAGTATAATGACAGCATTGCATATTATGGTGTTGTTTTGCACGAATAAAGGCTGTCCGTACTCTTGATCACCTCGTATCACACCTCGGTAAGACTCGGTGCTATTCTACTCTGCCGGACACCAATCGGCTTAATTACATCACCAGCTCACAAAATATCTCGCTTACAAAAAAATCACTTCTGCTTTGGATTCTCCGTACCATATGCACCCACGTGCGTCCAGCCTTTGCTCATTACTTGTAATAAGCTAGACACGAATAGAGACGTTACATATGTCCTTTAATCAAAAAGTTTTCTACTCGTTCAAAGGATTTTGATAGTTCAAACAGCTCCACAGCTGCGGTGGGTCGCTTTAATCGTGCGGCGTGCGCGCCATGATGCTCCCATGTATTGTCTCAAACAATAACAGGAGCGCGGTGAGACTGAGTCACGCGTTCTGATCACTGACACGCTATAATCGACGCAATTTCATCTTGTCGGCGACCAATACTGGAACACACATACGAGTAATGTTTTTTATTTTTATTAGTCAAATAATTTGATCATACGAGTACCACCACTTGACCATAATATGCAATTCTGTCACTATACCGCTCGTGGGACTAAGAAATTTTTGACTCGTACCAAAATGGCGGCGACGCGAATAGTGAGTGGCTGAGTGAGTGGCCCCTGCCTGCCCCTTATAAGGGTAAAGGCGTGAATGTATGCATGTGTGTAATTTGATCGCTGATTTTTGACGTGTATGATTCTGCATGATAATTAATATCAACGAAATAGACAGCCTGCTCGATTAACTTTTAGGTTTTTTTTAGTTCTAGCTATCGCCGTGGGTTCACGTGCCGACCTAAATTGGTTTTTATTACGTAAGTTCATTCTGTTTTATTGATGCACTGGCGCACGCAGCAACAGTTTAATATTCTCGCACTAGTGCTGCTGCTTCCCATTTTTATCCAGTAGGATTTGGATTTAGCGAATTTGGAAAGATATTCGGCCTCGTTTTTCAGCTACTAGGGCAGAATTAGTAGGGCGGAATTGGAGAAGATATTCCCGTTGACTTAAAAAACGCTATGTATGACTTTAGCGAAGTTATACATACAAATATAAAGAAATTTTATGAGTTGGTAATGAGGAGTTTACCGAAAGACATTATTTATAAACACTTAATAGCGGTAAAACGTTTTTTATGTTTTTATTGTCGACTTAAGAAGAAGAAAAACCATGACCAATTTAAGACGATGTCTGATTTGTGACTGAAATTTGCAGTCAAATATATACGTACATACTTACGTTGATGTTTAATCTGTGTAGATATTAAATTTGATTATAACGACAACACCATCGGGATTATATAATACATTTGATAGGCATAATGTGCATAATAGTTGTTGAGTGTTGTAAATCTATACTGATATTATAAAGCTGAAGAGTTTGTTTATTTAAACGCGCTAATCTCAGGAACTACTGGTTCGAATTGAAAATTTTTTTTTAGTTTTGCATAGCCCATTTATCGAAAAAGGCTATAGGCATATATAACATCACGATAAGACCCTTAATTTAATTTAAACGTCGGGTGAAACCGCGGGGCACAGCTGGTCTATTATAAGATATTTTATGACCAAGATCGTAAACAATCATGATTATTGAAATATGAGCGTTCTCTAATTACAAAAAGCTTGATTAATAACTTTGATCACTGGATTTAACACAATGCAAGTGTGACAGTAAGCACTAACTCCTGATTGGTATAAATGTAGCGAATTGAAATACTCGACAGATAAATTATAACCAACAATATATCATTCCAACGTTTGTACAAACGTTGTCCCGTCTCATCCTCGTAATAATCATAATTCAAATTGTGAATCAAAGTAACGGCCTGCGCGTTACTCTTGCTGTCATCGAGATACCGAAGGTGCGACATTGTTTATGGAATGCCCGCGCACTATCGAAAGCGTTTAGCGGTATGATAACGTGGGTGTTGAGCGCGATTCTAGCAGCTATAATTGCTTTCGTTCGGTGTCACTAATAGCATACGCCAAAATCGATCAGTCTTTGCGTTTATTATACGAAAACTCGGTTATAGAGGAATATGAATAGAAGTTATTTTTAATAAAACAAATGCAACGAAACCATCTTTGACCAACCAACTAAAAATCAACAAACTGCATTTTTATAGTTAATAGAATCAGGCGTTACTTCGCGGAAATCCATTATAATGAAGAAAAGTAAGTTACTTTGCTAAGATCCGCATGCAAAATATAAAAATGGTGTATATTACCTAGTTTTTTGAAGTGCACCACCCGCCCTCCCTCAGTAGCGTGCACAAGCAAACTAACACCGCCACCAGGAACCGCCACCAGGTACCCTCCACCAACCACTACAATACCCGTCGGCCGTCTGTCGTAGAGTCTATTACGCTTGATAATGCCTCGTTTTGGGGCGAAACACGTGTCGTGTTCTCGGCTTCGGTGGTGTATATTATCTAGTGGTGGTATTGTAGTGGTTGGTGGAGGGTACCTGGTGGCGGTTCCTGGTGGCGGTGTTAGTTTGCTTGTGCACGCTACTGAGGGAGGGCGGGTGGTGCACTTCAAAAAACTAGGTAATATACACCATTTTTATATTTTGCATGCGGATCTTAGCAAAGTAACTTACTTTACTTCATGCATTTTTATAGGTGCAAACGATACGTGCAAATTGTGCACCTGATGCTAACTGAAACGTCTGCCCATAACAAATGCTGTGTCACCCAGGAAATTTCTGTGTGACACCACACTGCGCCCGTAACCCTGAGATATCTGATCTCAAGTCTCATATGCCTAGTGCCTTTTATATGCTTTAGATTCCTGTGTAGGAATCCTACCACCAGTAAAGTTGTGGGAAGTCGAAGTCTATGGAGAAGAGTGATGGCTGAAATGATGATGATGGTGATAAAAACTCTTGTCCACATAGGTACTACCCAAGCGTCAGTCGTTCTACCGTGAAGCAGTAGTGTGCAAACATTACCGTGTTTCGGTTTGAAAGGCACTGAGAGTTAGTGTAATGACGTATGAGACATAAGAACTGATGTGTTCGGGTGACGGGCGCAAAGTGGTGTTCTGGGGGACACAGCATTTGTTATGGGCAGACGTCGCAATTACCATCAGGTGAACGTTTTGGTCGTTTCGTCACTTGATTTACCCATTAAAAAAATAGCTGTCATCTATCTATCTCGACTTTAATGTATTTTTGTACTGACGTTTTTCGTGTGTATATGTATTCATAAAGATGTTATATTGTATATTTTGGGTAGGATATTTTAACTATGTAGGCATACTTACTTTTTATTTATGTAGTTCGCTGTTGAGTTTTTACCCATCTAATCTACTTGAATGTAATCGTATTTAGCGATAAGACCACCGATTTTACTTATAAGTTTACTTTTTACTTACTATTTCTTATTTTTTATTTATAGAAAAAAATAACAAATTGGTGTTAATATAATAAATAGAAAACTAGGACATGGGCAGCAGCATCTTTCTGGAATAATTAAATAAATAACCTGCGGCAGTCAACCCGCCAAGCGTGGCAACTATGGCAAAATCCCATTCAAACGAGAGCTACAATCATTTATTGCGATCTATGGGAGATCTATGTTCAGCAGTGGACTAGTGATAGGCTGAAATGATGATTACAAAGTGACAGTGTACAAGTTATGTTTAATTTTCTACAATCGTATTTATTTGCGCTGTAATTGTTAAATGAACTAGTACGTGTATTTATATAAAAGCGATGCGTTTAAAAGTTTATTATCGAAACCGTAGTTCAAGGAACTGTTTACCAATTATGTAACCATGTTTACGAGGACATCGTCGACGATATGCGCGTGCGCAGTGCGTTCGCTGCTCGTTGTGTACTTTCAATTAAGTCGAGTGACTGAGAGCCGTGAAGTGGGTGTCGCTTGGCCGATCTATTAGAGTGGCGTGCGCACCGCACTACGTTAACAGCTATTTATACTGTGTCTATTTAAGTTAATAGTGCAGTATTGTATGCATCAAATGCGTCGCTTAGTGGTCATTATACTCGCTTTCTGAGTCATCGGTCCCTGGTTCGGTAGATACCGCCATTGTTAGTTTTTCTGCTAGCTAATGTAATAACTTGGCATATGAGACTAAGAACTAATGTCTCAGGGCGACGACGACTAAAATTAAAGCATTGATTAGCGACTGAATTAAGCCACCATAATCTTAAATAGGTACCAAGAATCTTAAATAATGCTTCGCCTATGCTTAGCCGTGTTAGCTCAGGGGTTAGGCGCTCGCTTTGAATTTCGTAGTACTCGAGTGACCTGATTTCGATTCCCGGTGCCGGCACCACTAAAAATTGTTAATTGCAATTTTAAGTGCTGATTTACCACGTGCTCGGCGGTGAATGAAAACGTCGTGGGGAAACCTGCATGTCTGAGAAATAAAAAATAAAAAAATCGAAGACATGTGCAGTCCGCCAACCCGCATTGGAGCAGCGTGGCGGATTCTTCCTAGCTCCAAAACCCTCTCAGAAATGAGAGGAGGCCTGTGCTCAGCAGTAGGACATTTATAGGCTGAAACTTTATTTTTTACTTTTAATCTTTAATGCGTACCAATAATCTTAAACATACATACATACATAAGATCACGACTGTATCCCATAAGGGGTAGTCAGAGACTGGGAACTCACTGCAAAAACAGATGACTGCCACAATCCACGTTTTACCAAAACAATATAATGCACTTGGTGTGATAGGTGGTGAGCCCATCGCCACCATGCGCTGTTGGGTGCACAGTGCAGTTTAATTCCTTACTCTCCTTTTACGAGATCCATTGGATGAGATGGAGTGGTAGTATTCTTTTAACGAGCCGCCATCACACATAATCTTAAATAATGCTTCACTAATGCATAGAGGCATAAAAAAAATTCTTCTTTTCATTGTTTGATTTGAATGTTGGCTGACACTGCATCTTAGCCTATTTACGGGCCTTAGTTGAGTGACTGCATCTGTGTTATGTTCCGTGCACTATAATATCTCCTCCGAAGTTAATTACTTACGAGAGTATTCAACATTTGCCGCGATAATAGCACTAATTGTCAAACGTCCTCCTCATAATAATAAGAAATCCGTGATAAGGAGCGATCATCTCTCATGCCTCGTTTGCGTAGTTCATTGGCTCAGAGTGGCCCGATGTGAAAATTAGTTGTTGCAGGACACCTATCGTGCGTCGATGTAACGGAGAGCAGAGCATTAAGTGCGCGCCTAATGAACGCGGTGCGATGTGATTCACAGGCGCACATGCGACCTCGATACACCGACGACGTGTCAAAGATCAATACTGATGCAGATAGCTCATAATGACTGGTGATTAATCATTGGTTTAGTAACAAAGAAGTAATTCGTTAACATTGATAGAATGATCATATTCAATGACCATAATAAAGTAATTGTAGTGTACTATTATGCAGTAGCTTCTTTACGTAATATTTTTTAATTTAAATTCTATCTCTTGCTCTCAGTTTCCCTCTGAGGACACCCGCGGGACGAGAAGGGGTGGAAGATTCTCTTCAGCCGCCACCACATGGCAGCAACATCTTCCTGGAACATCCGATTAAATAAACTGCGGTTGGCAACTCGTCTGCCAAGTGTGGCAACTATGGCAAAATCCCCCCAAAATGAGAGCTCCAAGCTTACGTGTTTTGTGGCAATCTATGGGGGAGGCCTATGTTCAGCAGCGGAGTAGTGATAGGCTGAAATGATGATGATAAATTTTAATTAATGTAATTAAAAGTCTATGTAGAAAAAAAAATTATGAAAAATTAGAAATAAATCTAATATATAATGCAAAAGGCAAAAATATATATCGTGGTATAATCTGCCACCCGTCTCAACTCATGAGATTCGTAAGAGTCGTCTTAGCGAAATGACTATAATCTCATGGCTACTCATGTTGTAAAATTACCATCACAAAAAATCCCAGACCAAAAATACATGGTTGACGGGAGCATTGTCCAAATTGTGGGGCGTCAATACATAGCAGAAGGATAAATTACCAACATTAGGGAGCTTAAGAGAATCTACCACCCCATTTCAGTCCGTGGGTGTCGTTAAAGTCGACAGAGGGAAAATAAAACCAGGAGATGGGCAGCAGCATCTTTCAGGAACATCTGAATAAATAAACTGCGGTTGCCATACCGCCTGCGAAACGTGGCAGCTATGACAAAATCCCCTCCAAATGAGAGCCACAAATTTTTGTAGTAATCTATGGAGAGGTCTATGTTCAACAGTGGATTAGAAATAGGCTGAAGTGATGATAATGATAAGGGAGCTTCTGGGAGGCATCACAGGTAACGCCAGATTGTTTCCGTTCTACAATTAATGTTTTGATATATGATTAATTTACGTTTGGTAGGTATGTCGGCGTGAGAACAGCTCGCATATGTTGGGTACACACTTGTTCTTTTATTGGCGCTAACGCACATACATACTTTTTAATTATGCTGTAGGTACATTTATGAGCATGTAGTGACAGTATGGGAAAGCGGACGTCGGTTACAAAGTTGCCTCGGCTATATGTCTTAAGCTTTAGTATCTTACTTACTTCTTATAATGTACGCAATAGCACATATCAGATTAATTAAGATGAGTTAAAAATTATTAAATAACTATATGTCTGATTTGTGAGCGAAAAACAAAGGCTTTTTCACGGCACGTATATCATACAGACCGGACTAATTTCAATTTCTGAAATATTTTTGGATTAACAGCCAGATTTTTTTTTATTGGATAAAGTGATGAAACGAGCAAAACGTTCACCCGATGGTAAGTGCAACGTCCGCCCATAACAAATATTGTGTCACCCAGAACATTTGTGTGTGACACCACACTGCGCCCATCAACTTGAGACTTAAATTATAATATTAACTTCTTAAGTCTCATATGCCCAGTGATTACGCTAGCTCACAGTGCCCTTCAAACCGAAACACAGCAATGCTTGCACACCACTGCTTCACAGCAGGATTACTGGCACTGGGGTGGTACCTACCTAGACGGATTCCTGCATAGGAATCCTACCACCAGTAAAATATCGACAAAAAAAATTGCTAGTTTAAATTGTATTAGTAGTACGTATTCGTATATTACGTCATATAGTATTTAGGTATGTGTATGTATGTATGTGTATGTGTATATTCGTTTATTTATTTAATAACATTCTAATCTTTTAGTAACCGCCATCGCTGTTTACTCACTGCCCTAAGGTTGACGGGCAGAGAGTGCTTTTAGCATTAAGTCTGCCTTTTGTTCCTTTACTTAATGGTTCACTAAAGAATAAATAAATATGTGAACTTTTGAGTCAATCTCTGGGCGAGGCCTATGTTCAGTAGCGGACTAGTGATGGGTTGAAATGATGATGATGATGACAATGAATGACCAATCTTTCTACAATTTTTCAAATGATGAATCTTTTTTTATGGAAGATGGCGTCGATTCGAGCTTTTCGTTAACCTGTTGGTAAGTGCAACGTCTGCCCATGACAAATTTTACTCAAAACATTTCTTCTATCGGCACCACAAGGCGGTCCTCATCCTGATCCTGAGACACCAGTTCTTAATTCTTCTATGCTGTAATTGCACAGTGGTTTTCAGACCGGAAACACAGTAATGTTTGCACACTATTGGTTCACGGCAGGAACTGACACCTGGACGGATTCCTGCATGGAAATCGAAAAAAAATTAAATGCGATTGAACCGCACAAGTATGATATTTCGGATGTATTTCCAACAATAAAGCATCTTTTCACTTTGATAAGTTTAGATTTTATACCCAAAAATTTATGTCCTAGTTTTCCTCGTTCAACATCAAAAGTATTCACAGACATTTCTAATAAATCTTTGTTTCGTGCTCTATTTTTAACGGCATGTGACATCACCGTGCGCGTGCGGTTTGTACAAAGAGTCGACTGTTCTTAATAGCAATAACATAGCACCTACAGTCATAAGGGTGACCTATACTTATTCGTTAAAAAAAAAATGAAGTTATTTTTTAGGTTATTTTTTGATGTCCTGTTCATCCTCTTTCGACAACAGCGACATCTTCTGAATACTGTCTAAAGCTATCAACTGCGCAGGAGATATTATAGTGCTACTGTCACAGTCGACATCTGCCTTATGTAATGCTCATGCGATAGGATCGGAGGTACGCTATTCAGCGTCACGAGACACGAAAACGAAAACATACCAATCAGAATTTCAAAAACCAACAATCTGTGATTTTGTATAAATATTGGCTTCGGCTGGAATTCAAACCCAAGACTAGCGCCGCAGTAGTCAAGTAGTCTGACTATTAGGCAACGCAGTCGTAGCGACACACCCTGTCTTCGCATGGTTGTAATTCACTAATAAATAAAATCAGAAGTATGCTTAGCAAAAAAAATAAAAAAAAATGTATCCAGAACTATCGAAGTGAACGTCCCTTTTTATTGAGATTTTAACACAAAAATACCACCCAAGTTTCCGACTTTTCCGGTGGATTTTCCAAAAAAATCATACTTACCTTGTTCCGAAAAAAAAAATCAGCCAAACAGTCCAGTGGTTCTCAAGTGATGATCTTTAATACACGCGGCAATAGATATATACAATTAACGAAATGTTGAGACACATATTCATGTCAATTCTTGTTTTTACACGGGAGTTAAACCAACTCACAGTTCACAGTATGGAAACCTCCTGCACACCGGCAATGTATTACCCGATAAAGAATCAAAGAAGATGCGTCACTATACCTGTAGATTATGTTATGAGGTTTTTTTTTGGCCACAATTCTTTACTCATAAAATAAAAATAAGTGTCGTCGAGGCTAACACACTTTTAAAAAAATGTATATTTAAGAAAATCATAAAATTATTAACACATTATTGTGTATACTTTGTATTTGACACATTTACTGACACAATCTTACTGTTACTAATATTAGTAATGTGAATGTTGGTATGTTAGGATGTTTGTTGATAAATTACGCTCAAACGGTTGAACAGCTCCTAAGGAAATTTGGTATAGTAAATAGATTGTGTTGTGAAATAAAAATAGGATAGTTTATATATTATTAAAAAAATCATAAAAAATTGCATTATTTACGGACCGCGAATCAGGCAGGTTTTGCTATCCATGATATAATTAATTATTAATATGTGCTATACATACTCGTATAACTAATAAAAGTTAATAAGTAAAAGTATAAATAGTTATTAAATAAATATACCCGAATATCTAGTGTGTCGGGTCTAGACGGGTCGCCCTCTGCGTTTGCCAGTATGATGGGTGCCGCTCCAGAATTTTTCTTTCCTAAATATCAGTTCTTCTATCTTTCAGATAGTCATTATCAGTTCTAATTCCGGCCCGTTGCCAGCTTGCTAATCCTTAGGGCTATGTCAGTTACTCTAGTTCTAAAGCGGATATCATCGTTACGGATTTCATGTCGCAGAGAAACACCGAGCATAGAGTGACCCCTCACTAGATGGAGCGACGACCTGCACTAGTTTAGCGAGAAGTCGATGGATGCTGGTAGCTCAGGACCATGTTATGTGGCAATCTAAGGGAGTAGTCAACGTTCAACAGTGGTACGCTGTGAAGTGATAGGCTGAAATTATTATGATGACCCGAAAATAGAACTTGGTTGAACTGATAACCGTTGACCTGCTCGGTTTTGTGAGAAGTTAGTGGTGCATCCACAAGCACAAGACCGTGTTTTGTGGCAGACTATAGGGTAGGTTGACTATAGGGTATGATGATTATGATGACACACCTACGCAGAAGTCTAGGTAGGTACCACTCCGGGGCCAGTTATTCTACCGTGAAGCAGTAGTGTGCAAACATTACTGTGTTTCGGTTTGAAGGGCACTGTGAGCTAGCGTAATCACTGGGCATATGAGACTTAAAACTATGTCTCAGAGTGATGGGCACAGTGTAGTGTCACACAGAAATTTTCTGGGTGGCACAGTATTTGTTATGGGCAGACGTTGCACTTACCATCCGGTGATGTTTTGCTCGTTTCATCACTTTATGCAATAAAAAAAGAGTATCCATACTAATATTATAAATATGAAAATAACTATCTCTGTCCCTCTTTCTGTTTGTTATCTTTTCACAGCTCAACCGCTGAACCGAATTTGATCATTTTTGGCACAGATATAGCTGGAGACGGATATGGGATACCTTTTTTCCCGGAAAATCAAATAGATCTCACGGGCTATTTGAAAAACCTGTATCCACGCGGACAAAGTCGCGGGCATCAGCTAGTACTTTATATATCTATATTATATATCTAAATCGTACAATGCTTTAGTTTTGTTCGACTTTAAAAGTAATTGCGAATGACGACAATAATCCGTTTGTATATAATGAGACTTATTGCTGTCTCGTGTGTGCAGTCCTTAACATTCCACTGGCGCCTGTACAGGCTCAGCGCTACCGTCACCGTCGCCGACACGCGGTGATTGTATTGCTCATAATGTTTTAACATTACAAAGTAAAATAAGCCTCGATTCACCTATACGCTATTTTAGGACTGTGACGAAGCATTTACAAGATTGATCACTGCTTCGTAAATAAAGCTATTGTTGTAGTATTTTGTTGCATTAATTTAACGAGTGATAGTGTAGGTGTGTAGGTATGCATTGTAAATAATTATTAGAAACCAATAAGGACGGATTATGGGGCCTATATTCAGCAGTAGACTAGTAATAGGCTGAATTGATGATGATGATGAAAACGGACGGAGTCTTTTCAACTACTGCTGTTACCACTACTTATAGATATAATTACTGTCATGCACGTAGCCTGGTGGTAGAATTCTATACAGGAATCCGTCTAGGTAGGTACCACCTAAGGGCCAGTTATTCTGTCGTGAAACAGGAGTGTGCAAACATTACTGTGTTTAGATTTTTATTGGATAAAGTGATGAAACTGGCAAAACGATTATGGACGCCTGTCACCAAGACATGAGTTCTTAAGTCTCATATGCCCAGAGATTAGGCTAGCTCTCAGTGCCCTTCAGACCGAAACAGTAATGTTTGCACGCTGGGAGCCGGTAAGAGTCCGCCAAGCTGCTCCAATGCAGTGAGGAAAACTTCACATGTCTTCGAAATACTTGTAATCAGACATGTAGGTTTCCTCGCGATGTCGACCTTCACCGTTGAGCACGTGGTAAACTAGCATTTAAAATTGCAAGACAATTTTAGAGGTGCTGGGGAACGAACTCCGTCCCCCCCCACCCGTACTAAGAAACTTTAGACGTGCGCCCGGCCCCTATTCACAGAGTTTGATTTTATATTTTGAAAGTAGCAGTAATTGAACTCGAATTTAACATATACATTATGTAATTTCAGTATTCAATAATAGACATATAAGAAAAATATAAATAATATAGTTTTATTCGTTGGTACATGGATAAAAAACATAAACAATAACAAGTTTACTGGTGGTAGAATTTATATGCAGGAATCCATCCAGGTAGGCACCACCCCAGGCCATTTATTCTGCCGTGAAGCAGTAGTAGTGCAAACATTACTGTGTTTCGGTCTGAAGGGCACTGAGAACTAGTGTATTCACTGGGAATATGATACGTAAGAACTGATGTCTCATGGAGTTAGGCGCAGTGTGGTGACACAGAAACGACAGCTTGGATGACACAGCAGTCGCTATGGGCAGACTTTACCGTCAGGTAAACGTTTTGCTCGTCTCGTCACTTGATCTAATAGAAAAAAGGATATAAAATTTCTATGGGATTTGTTGCAACAAAGAGACACCAGACTCTGCAAGTAAATTAGTCGTAGTCGATGAAAGTGTATGCTCCCACAGGTTAGTTTAAGTAGTAATACCACTGTGCGCAACAGAAGCTGGATGAGGTGGGAATCTTATTACTTGTCCAGTTTTATCCATGAATGATCTGTATACTTTACATTCCCATGACGACAGAAATCTTTCTAAGTTGGTACCACCCCAGGGCCAGTTATTCTGCCGTGAAGCAGTAGTTTGCAAACATTACTCTGTTTCGGTTTGAAGGGCACTGTGAGCTATTGAATCACTGGGCATATGAGACTTAAGAACTTATGTCTCAGGGTGATGGGCATAGTGTGGTGTCACACAGAAATTTTCTAGGTTATACAGCATTTGTTATGGGCAGACGTTGCACTTACCATCAGGTGAACGTTTTGCCCGTTTCATCACTTAATCCAAAAAAAGCGGCTTACCTGATGGCAAGGTCACCGCCGCCCGTGAGCATCCGCAATACAAGAGGAATTACGGGTGCGTTGCCAGCCTAAATTTGCCGACCGCGTGGCCAAGTGATAAAAACCAATTGACTTCGACGCCGCGGGACATGGGTAGCTGTCGACAGCATTGGCAAGTGTCCCCGTGGTCGATAATCGGACAGAACGTCATCACCAGGCGCATTTGGGGAGTGCAGTGGAAATTCTTACGTGTTTAACAAGCTTGGCACAATCGTGTATAAAATGTGGATACTAAAATATGGTAGAACCTTTGTAGGGCACTGAGCGCGTTCCGCGTAAGTCCGTGTGTGTACTGCTTCGTGTCCTCTGAAATACATACATACACACAGTCACGCCTTTTCCCCATATAAGGGCTAGGTAGAGGCCACTCACGTGGCCCACTTTTCGCCCTGGCGGATAACGAGGCGTTAGAGTCAAACAATTCTTACTCCCCATTGCGTTTTCACGACCAGTATAACAGCATTGCTAATTCTGGCTTTTATTCTGCACAAATAAAGGCTGTCCGTACAATACATTAGTCGTCTCTTACACCTAAGTAGGAAAGAGGTAACTATTCTACTCTTCCACTTTCTTCTGACACCTATCGGCTGAAACACATATTCCGAAGATCCAAAACTTTCCTTTACTGCAAAAGTTATGGAAAATATCGTAATCAGAGCCCGTGGTCTGGAAGACAGGTCTTCTTAAGACCAGACAGCGCATTTGTGAACAGTATGAGATGTCAGATCAACAATAATTTATACAAATAAAACGTTTCTTGTTATGCACTCAGTGTGGTTCGACTTAATGTATGATTAATAGAACAACACCATAGACAGTAATCCATCTATAACTAAATTCTGCTTTGAGTGCAGTTTCCTGCCCGTCAGCCAAAGTTTCAAAGGATTGCTTTTGTGCGGTGTGTGCGTAAGAGTGAATCGTAGAATTGGTACGGCGGTCGGCGGACGGACGAGACCAATCAAAGTTTCAGCTCTTTCTCACTAATCAATTACTAAGTCTTGCAAGACAAGCATTCGTTTAGGGTAGAGCGCACTGTTTTTGACGTTTTTTTGATATTTATTTATTTTTTTGAATTTTCAATCAATTTAATTAAAGTTAGTATAAAAAGTTACGCTTTTCAAAATTAGGTACCACAATTTTTAATTTTGCACACCGCACTTAGATAATTCACAAAAGTCAAAACAAACAAAGGTAGTTTTAATTTGAAATAATATTTAATTAAATTTTTATACATTGACTAGTGCAATAAAATGCAGTGTAAAACTCGTTTCAAAAATAATTTACAAGCTAGCTTAATCGTAAGGGAGCTCAGGCACAAGGCTCGCTTTAAATATCAAAATATGCGATCAACTTTCAATTGAACACTTTTTTTTTTTAATACTCGTATAGACGAGACTAGCAAAACGTTCACCTTATGGTAAGTGCAACGTTTGCCCACAACAAATGCTGTGTCACCCAGAACATTTCTGTGTGACACCACACTGCGCTCGACACCCTGAGACATCAGTTCTTAAGTCTCATATGCCCAGTGATTACGCTAGCTCTCAGTGCCCTTCGGACCGAAACACAGTAATGTTTGCACACTACTGCTTCACGGCAGAAGTAACTGGCCCCGAGGTGGTACCTGCCTAGACGGATTCCTGCATAGGAATCCTACCACCAGTAACCTGCCGGTGCGACAGGAATTTGTTAATTTACACACTCCAAGGCATTTAAAATTTAGTGCTGATCTACACTGCGGTAAACAGGAAATGAAAAGATCGTAAGGAAACATACATCTGTGAGAAATATAGTCTAGTGACAAGCAGTGTCCCCAACCGACATTACAGCATCGTGACTGAAGTGTCGGCTCTAGTAAATCTGTCAGAAATAAGGAGCTTCCAGTACAACAATGGGACACTTATAAGCCGTCACTTAAATTCGCTATATCATACAAGTCGTCGTCGTCGTCGTTTCAGCCTATCAATAGTCCACTGCTGAACATAGGCCTCCCCCATAGATTGCTACAAAAGTTTGTAGCTCTCGTTTTGGGGGGATTTTGCCATAGTTGCCACGCTGGGCAGACGGGTTGGCAACCGCAGTTTATTTATTCAGACGTTCCAGCAAGATGCTGCTGCCCATCTCCTGGTTTTCATTTTCCCTCTGTCGACTTTTACGACGCCCACGGGATGAGTTGGGGTGGTAGATTCTCTTAGGCCGCTACCACACGGCAGATATCGTCATACAAGTGCAAAAATTTAATTCTACAATAAAATAAGATAGTTAATAGAATCAGGCGTTACTTTGCGGAAATCCATTACATGCATCTGCAGCAAATCCATGATCCGCATGCAAAATATAAAAATGGTGTATATTACCTAGTTTTTTGAAGAGCACCGCCCGCCCTCCCTCCGTAGCGTGCACAAGCAAACTAACACCGCCACAAGGTACCCTCCACCAACCACTACAATACCACCACTAGATAATATACACCACTGAAGTAGAGAACACGACACGTGTTTCGCCCCAAAACGAGGCATTATCAAGCGTCATAGACTCTACGACAGACGGCGGCCGTCATAATAAAATAAGAGTCGAATATGGTGCTTCTACCCTACAAGGTGGCCCGGCCTGTGACCATTCGACCGTAGATAACGAAAACCATTCACCGGGATTAATTAAATTCTACTCGAACTTCACTCGTAGCGTCTCAACCTGTTCGACCGCGGGCATCACTTGAACATGCATTAGACGCTCTAGGATTCAGTTGATTGATCCTCTTTGTAGATGTTGATGACTTGTGCAATCTTTGGGTTTCAATTCCAGCGACTGGATATATACTGGTATGTTTATGAATGGTAAGAAAGTTAATTTGCTAAGATCCGTATGCAAAATTTATAATGGTGTACACACTAGGTATGTTAAAAGCACCGCCCGCCTTCTCACAATAGCATGAAGCGCAATCGAACTAATAATCAGGTATTTTATTAAAAAGGAAATGTAGTAACGTCTTTGAGATCCTATACACTAGGACAGCGAAACCTGAGACACAAAATCTGCGAAAAAGAAAACATTCTGGATAATTCGTCACGGTTGTGCTAATTTCAATATGTTACTTTATTTAGCTATACTCGTAGATCATGAATTGAAAGTAGCTACAAGCGTATGTACGAGTACGTAGAACTAACTGCTGCGAAGTTTGCAACCACTTTCCGTCTCAACTTTGCAAAACTGAGTCTGTGTTTTATTTGTGAACGGGTCTCGTTTCTATTTCTATTGGAAAGTAACAGAGTTGTTTTTTACATTATTGTGATTACTTTTAAAACTCTAGAGATTCCTTGAGATTATTGCTATTTAAAACGATACACTTGTATTTTAAAATGTGAGTCTCACAATACGAGGAGTACATAAGTCTATATGTTGTCGTACTTTATATTTTTTTTATTACCATGCGAAGATCGAAGAAGCGAGTTCGGTCGCAATCAACAAATAATTATTTAATCAAAAAATCGACTTTATATGGAACCGGCTCGTAAAGCCGTGTGGTAGTGGCGTAGGAGAATCTACCACCTCATCTCATCCCGTAGGTGTCGTAAAAGTTGACAGACGGAAAATGAAAACCAGAAAGATCGGCAGCAGCATCTTCCTAGAACATCAAATCAAATAAACTACGGTTGTCAACACGCCAGGCAAGCGTGGCAACTTGGCAAAATCCCCCCAGATGAGATAATTAATGTAGCATGCAGGCATATGTTCAGCAGTGACAAAACACAAAAAGTGAAAAAATACATTAAAACCGGTTCATAAACAAGGAAGTTATGCCCGAACATACATAAAAATATATAAAGACGAATATAGAACCTTCTCTCTTTTTGAAGTCGGTTAATTCAAAGAAAGGAAATCTGAATCAAAATTAAATTAAGCATTATTTTTTCTGATTTCATTTTGGTATTTTATCATGAGTGCATCAAGTCAAAATGCATCTGAAAACTAATCTCATCAAATATTTGCCTCCGGATTTGGCCTGCGCTGATCAACGAAAGGGTGAGAGCCAGGGGGAAGCCTGTCCACGCTCAGTTTACCTAAGAAGGGCGGGGGGTTTAAACACCTCATACAATTTCGTACAATTTGCCGGCCGCTCGCAACTGCTGACCCCCGACTTAACTCTAAGGAGCTCGACTTTATATCCCGTGTAATTTTATATACATGGTGATTTTATTTCGGTGTTTAGAATATTATTCAAGATTTTATTTCTTTTCTCAAACAATTTTTTTTATTATTTATATGAGATAAAAAAGCAAGTCAATCCACGTGGTAATGAATGATCTATGCGACCTACGAAAACCTACATATCTATCAAGATTTGGTTTCTTTGTCACCCTTGAGTAGTGAGACGGAATGCCATGCCAATACATTAACAGTAATTGGATTTTAGGATATTTACGCCGATTGCACGAAACATAGTAGCGATTTTTTTAAAAGGGAAAGAAGTGATGGGTTGGCTGAGGCATCCAGAACATTACAGTGTATGGCACCACACTGTACCCGTCACTCACATACGTCAGTCCCTAAGTCTCATATGCGCAGTAATTACACGAGCTCTACGCTCTTCAGATCGAAACACAGTAATGTTTGCACACTACTGCTACACGCCAGAATAACTGGCCCTGCCTCCCTAACTAGACGGATTCCTGCATAGGAATTCTACCACCAGTACATAAAAGAAAACTTATTTCGGGCCTTACATTTTTTGTTAATGGATCCCAGGAACCCACGGACCTACCTAGACGGATTCCTGCATAGGAATCTTAACACCCGTAACTTAGACTTAGACAACATAATAATGGTGATTCAGTCAGTTTTATAGCCTTCATAAGATTATTTTGTTATAGGTAAACTAACAACATATTTTATGTTTTTAGTATAATTAGTAGCTATATACGATATTCGCAAAATAGGCACACATTTGCTCCTGTAGAAGCTAGTGACGAGCACCAGCCATTTATAACATACATACAGTCACGCTATTTTCCCATATAAAAAGGTAGGCAGAGACCACACCCATACCCCACTTTTCGATTCCGCAGGAAACGAGAAGTGACGGGTGGCGAACCATGTCGTCGCCAATTTGGTACGTGTCAATAAATTCTTACTCCCCATTACGTCCCTACGAGCAGTTCTGTTATACGAGTAGATAAGTTTTTCTGTTCAACTTAATTTTTATTTTTCAATCCAGTATTTTCTCAAAGATTATCAATACATATATAAATAAGTTTCTGAACGCAGATTGCAAACACCAATGCCAACGTTATTTTTTCCCGCTATCTCTCTTGTCAAACTCTTGACCTAGTACCTATTCTGGCTTGTAATATTTTATGTTGTGCGCTGTAAATAAAGCAGTAATTAAAGTTTCAAAAAGTTTTTTCTTTATAACACGTTTGTGTTTTAAATATATAATAACGAGCCTTCTGTCTTTTTTGTGATGGTTTTGGAGCCGAGAAAAGTCCGCCACGCTGCTCCTAATTCGGGTTAACGGATTTTATATAATCGAAACAGAATAATTTAGACATCGGGGTTTCTTCGCGATGTTTTTCTTCATCACAGTGCACGTGGTAAATAGCACCTTAAGTAGCAGAATAGAGATGTCGGCACCGAAGATTGAACTCAGGTCCCTCACGTACTATGAAGTTAAAGAAGAGCGCGTTAACCCTCGAGCTACGACATATATAAGGCAAATACAAGATTTTAAATTAAAATCCCGATACAAACATTATGATCATCCTGTATTAGCAACACTGTAGAGGAGAGCGGCACATACGGCGCTTCAAACTTTACGCAAATAACCCCCCTGTCCCCCCCTTTCCTCTAGTGGCGAAAGTCCGAGTGAGAACAATTTCTTAATAGCCCATAACTCGGCCTTAGCCGCTTACGTGTCTGAATTAGTGTCAACTTTGGAGTTTACAACATCCCGGCTGTCCAAGAGGTGCCTTAAAGTTTTCACAAACAGTTACCAAATTGTATTGTTCAACAGTTTGAATTCGTAAGTTTATGAACCGACTTTACTTAATCTGCAAAGTCGCCATAAGTTGATTTATACAGAAATTGTTAAAGGTGCATACAATTATTCATATCAATTGTTTTTTTATCGAACTATATATTTAACCATACCTTTATTGCAGGACCTAAATATAAATATAATAGGTCTCCACCAAGTTGAGAGGATTTGTCGTTACCGCGGCGCATGGCGGACGGACTGGCGATCTGAGTACTAGATATATATAGATATATCGCACCCCAGTCACCGATTCTGATCATCATCATTCTTCATAATTTCAGCCTATAACTAGGCCATACAGGCCTCCCCCAGTTTTGCAGATAGAGATTGCCACAAAAGTTTATAGCTCTAATTCTGGGGGTATTTTGCCATAGTTGCCACGCTTGGCATGCGGGTTAGCAACCGCAGTTTATTTATTCAGAAGTTCCAGGGAAATGCTGTTGTCTATCTTGTGGTTTTTATTTCCCTCTGTCGACTTTTACGTAACCCACGGGATGAAATGGGGTGGTAGATTCTCTTAAGCCGCTACCACACGACTATTCCTGATACTGAGGTGGAGTCCTAGATTTTCTTTTACTGTCACCACACGGCGCGACACGGTTTTCTACTTCCAGATGATATAATTTGTGCAGGTAGGTTTAGGAAAGAGAAGGAAAGTCTATTCGTTGTACGTAGTTTTATTAAAATATATACAGGGCATGAAATTATCTTCTCATCTCCATTAAGACATTCACTGATGGTAACCCTCCATTATCGGTGGCGAGGGCAGTTTGTCAAAGCGGCGGAAGTGGTCCGCGAGGCCGCGGCGCACGGCACTTCCGCTCGCCCATTGCCGGCGGCCACGCGACACGTATTGCTCGTTTCCTGCCAAAATAAATGTTAAGTTAAGATGATGTTTTAGGTTGAGCTACTTTTATTTTGTGAACCTAATAAATATAGATGTCTATATTGCACTGATTACCGTGTGGTGGCGGCTTAAGAGAATCTACCACCCCATCTCTTCCCGTGGGTGTCGTAAAAGTCGACATAGCGAAAATTAAAACCAGAAGACGGCCAGCAGCATCTTCCTGGACCATCTGAATAAATAAGCAAATCCGCCTGCCAAGCGAACTATGACAGAATCCCACCAAAATGAGACCTACAAACTTTTGTAGCAATCCATGAGGGAGGCCTGTGTTCAGCAGTGGACTAGAGACTGGCGGAAATGATGTGTATATTACTATGACCTGCGTGGGACCATTTGCCTTAGATAATCGTGGCGTACTCTTGCTGACCCAAAAACTTTAAAATGAGTGGAGGCAGTGAGACATTTCCAAGCTGTGTTCATTGGAATGTCAGTTTTTTTTTATTGGATAAAGTGATGAAACGAGCAAAACGTTCACCTGATGGTAAGTGCAACGTCTGCCCATTACTAATGCTTTGTCATCCACAAAATTTCTGTGCGATACCACACTGTGCTCATCACCCTGAGATATAAGTTCTTAAGTCTCATATGCCCAGTGATTACGCTAGCTCACAGTGCCCTTCAAACCGAAACACAGTAATGTTTGCACACTACTGCTACATCACCGAAAATCACGGTAGAATAACTGGTCCTGGGGTGGTACCTACATAGACCTCATTGTAAAGTCCAATAACACAAAGTTACTTTCATAATTACTTCTATTAGAAATAACATTTTAGAAAACCAACTTTATTCCTATTATTTTTCTTTTAATAATACCGGAAAGTAATTCGTGTAACAACCCTTGAGAAGTTATGTGCATCTTGCCGACCCTTATTTAGTTTTAGAATTTGATTAATACTGTACTCGTACAATTCTAAATAATGACTCTCAGAGTATAGCTCACACATTACGAAGTGATGGTACATTTTGTTTACAAAATTACTCCGATTCGGGATATAAATTTAAACATAGAACACTATAGTCTATTGCCAACCGTTAATTGCCAGCATCCAAAACTAGTCCCTCTTAGTCCATTTCCTTAGAATAAGCACGAGGGATTCATACGCCTGCGGCTTGTTTTGACACATGCCGGTAAGCACGAGATAATAAACCTTAAGCCGTTTCGAGTAAGGGCGATAACGTTATATGAGATCCTGAGTAGTGTCGTGTGTCGCTGTAATTAGTCCGGGGAGGACATGGGACAGGTCAAAGGGGCGGAAGCTGACCGCGCGGCGTGCGTACTTCCGCCGCGTGTCACGACGTCTTGTGTCGGAAGGACCGGCCGCGACGTTTGGGGTTATCGCTTGCGGCCGTTCTTTTGTCAAAGGATTCGGCTGCATAAGATAGAGATAACTTTTAATGTGGATGGTTCTAAAAAAGTTTGATATGTGTTAGCAGTGGTTACACTGCTACATTGCTTTGTAGGTTTGGCATACTTTTTTTTTTTTTTTTTATTGTATTAAGTGACGAAACGAGCAAAACGTTCACCTGATGGTAAGTGCAACGTCCGCCCACAACAAATGCTGTGTCACTCAGAATATTTCTGTATGACACCACACTGCGCCCGTCGCCCTGAGACATCAGTTCTTAAGTCTCATATGCCCAGTGATTACGCTAGCTCACAGTGCCCTTCAAACCGAAACACAGTAATGCTCGCACACTACTGCTTCACGGCAGAATAACTGGCACTGGGGTGGTACCTACCTAGACGGATTCCTGCATAGGAATCCTACCACCAGTAAAATACTGTAATACTGTAATTGCGGTGCTTTTTCTGTTTGATTAATTTATTTAAACTTTAAAAAGTAAAAGTAAAGTAGCCTATAAATGTCCCGCAGCTAAGCACATGCCTACTTTCTGAGAGGGTTTTGGAGTCTGGAAGAGTCCGCCGCGCAGTTCAAATCCGGGTTGGCGGACTTCATATGTCCTGGAAACATTTCATTCCTCAGACATGCAGGTTTCCTCACGAAGTTTTTCTTAACCGCTGAGTACATGAGTCACACATTTATCTTTATATATATATATATATATATATATAGAAGCATAGAAAAATGTGCGAAAAGGAGGGCTTAATACTCTCTTAACACTCTGACCACCCTGTGTTCCCTAACCTGAGCTTCAGTCTACGGCTAATGCGTTTGAATGTTAAAGTCGACGACCGCGTGGCCTGTTTGGCATACCTGACTTCTACGCTTCCTGGGTTCGAATTCCAGCCGCAGCCAACGTTTGTGCAAAACGCGAATTGTTGGTCCTCGGGTCTTGCCAAGTTGGAAAATGAGTTTTTGCAACAAATATGGAAAGCGTTCGCTGCAATGTCAATGTTTTGTTTTTAAATTAGCTTTGCTATTCTGAAAATATAATTAACTGCATCTCCAGCCCACTCGGTCCAGGTGAGCCGGCGAAGAGAGTGAAGTGGAGTGTTCAGGCATCACCGAGCAAAGGAATGAAAGAACATCAAAGCGAGCTCTTCAATTAGCCAGCTAATTGGCTTGACCGCGCGCCGCGATTTGTCCCCGGGTGCTTAAAATGCTGCCTGCTGCCATATTGAATCGGAAATCGTAGCGTAATGTGAAATTTCGTTAGTTTATTTCGAAAGTATCTTGAGTGAATCTAACCAAAATGAACTATATACTTTTAGGCGCTTTTAGAAAATCTACGAAAGTCGAAGTTTAAGTTTGAAGCGGCCATAAGTTTGACGATATTACTTCTACCAATATGAAAAGTTTCAGGTTAATACTCGTATAAAGGCTTTAGAATTGCACCTAAGACTGAGACAATATGTCTTGTAAAACTTTTTTAAAATAAAGAATTATGCAAGAATCACGATCAGACTTTTAAATACACTTAAACTACTTTTTAAAGAAGTAGTAGAGTTATATGAATAATGAACGATGAACTTAATTTGATCTAAGTGTCATTTTAGAGCTGCTGGAAATTTATTACAGATTTATTATTTGAATTCAGACAAAAAGTTAGATGGATTTAACTTGTTTTAAAGTATCTGTCTAGAGTACTCGTACTCGGGCGGGTTCAGACGGGACGACGTAATTTAAATTGAGAATCAGCGGTGCAGCGCTCGCTCCACTGGCTGGTGTTCTACTTGACGTGTTGTCCTTTGTGTATAAGCAACACATCCGTAATATCCATCAACTTATTAAGCTATCAATCCCTTAACTAAGTTGAATCAGTGACTTGACTGATAGAAATTTAGCATGGACAATACAACCAGACCAGAAGATGAGGAAGACCAAAGATTTCTGTTTTTTTTTTTACAAATGATAGCTCCAGCTAGTATTCTAACTCAAGGTCCTATCCCTCTGACCACGATACTGTCAGCCATGACCCGGCTAACACTGTACACACAGATAACAGCTACAAGATCACACTCACAACGACTAATCACACCGCGTACACACGATTCACCCGCGTTCAAGGGCGGTTCTCACCGCCGAGAGTTACCGACACACAAGTCGACGGTCCGAACGGACGTCCGATTCCTTCCTCGGATGGTCATTAGATGACTTATTTAGAAAAGAAAAACTTCGATGTATGTGACACACGTCTAACGCCAGAGTGGCCGAACTTCGATGTTCACAGCATCCGATTAAAATGTAAAAGTCCAAAAGGTCTAACAGCAATCACATCGTCGACTATATAACTCATGGTCCGCGGTGTAGAAGTCGGGCACTGGAAACACGCAGTCGTCAGCATGTTCCAAAAACGAAAAAAAAAAAATTACCGGAATAAAAAATAACGGGTCAATGACAAGCTGTAAGTCCTAAGCTGTGGACTTCATAAATATAATGATTTCTTATATTTACGCGAATAATTTTACGGATTTTATCGCGTTTATTTAGTACTATTTATAACCCGACGTTTCGAGCGCTTTACAGCACCCATGGTCACGGACTGACGTGACAGATATCTTGATGTCATAGTTAACCCGGAGTACCTTCAGCTTTTAATTATTATTTTTGGTCCAATCTAAGCAGAAAGAGCTAACTGTGTCTTGAAGTCTTGCAGTGGCATGCTTGGTTTTTCAATTAATTTTATTAATTATAGGATCCCCAGCTTTAGTTTTAAATTAATAGTTCCTAAATATGTTCTCGAGCACTTCAGTACTTTTAAAATTTAAGAAGAAATTGTCATGATGAGTTATGACGAGGTTCGTGGCCAATTTCGACCACGGCGGCTTCCACCTTCTCGTAACAGAAGACAGTGTTACTCGATGCCTTCGGAAAGGTCTACGGAAAAAATGTTCGGATCTACTGTCAAATATTCGGTATCACAGTACACAGTGATCTGATATCACAGTGATGTGATGATTGATACTCGATTCGATGGTGGCGACAACTTCCGAAAATTGTTAAGAACTATCAACTCCGCAGGAGATTATAGTGCCAAAAGTGTACACGCAAACTTAAAGGTAACCTCTTACCAACCTACCCGCGCCCTATGTAACGTTGATGCGATAAGATCGGAGCTAGGCTACGATGCAGTGTTCAGAAACACGGGGACAATCACAACGCAACAAGCTCCTAAAACGTACAAATTGTGTTTTAGCAGAAATGTTCCCTTCCGCTGGAATTCGAACGCAGGGCCCGAAACGTAGAAGTAAGATACTCGGACTATTAGGCCACGCGGTCGTAAAAACATATACATAATGTATTAACTGGATGGACACACCTTTTGAGTTACTAAATTTAGATAAATAATTAGACACATGCATGCAGTCACGCCTTTGTGCCATAGTTCCATGGAAGGGGTAGGCAGCGACCACACCCGTAGTCCACTTTTCGCCACCGCAGGAAACGAAACGTGACAGGTGGCGAACCACGTTGCCGTCATTTTGCTACGAGTGAAAAAAAATTTGCTCCCCATTGCGTTCCCACGAGCAGTATAGGGACACCATTGCATATTCTGGTGTTATTTAGTGTGTTGTTTGTTGTGTATGCCATTTAGTTACGATACCTCGATAGGAAAGAGGTACGTGCTATCATCACCATCAGTTCAGCCTATCACTAGTCCACTGCTGAACATAAGCCTCCCCCATAGATTACTACAAACGTTTGTAGCTCTCATTTTGGGGGGAATTTTGCCATAGTTGCCGCGCTTGGCAGGCGGGTTGGCAACTGCAGTTTATTTATTCTGATGTTCCAGGAAGATGCTGCTGCCCATCTTCTTGTTTTAATTTTCCCTCTGTCTACTTTTACGACATCCACGGAATGAGTTGGGGTGGTAGATTCTCTTAGGCCGCTACCACACGGCAGATATCATCATACAAGTGCAATAATTTAATTCTACAATAAAATAAGATAGTTAATAGAATCAGGTGTTACTTTGCGGAAATCCATTACAACTGAAGGAAGGTAAGTTACTTTGCTAAGATCCGCATGCAAAATATAAAAATGGTCCCTCAGTAGCGTGCACAAGCAAACTAAAACCGCCACCAGGTATCCTCCACCAACCACTACAATACCACCACTAGATAATATACACCACTGAAGTCGAGACACTATGCTGCAACGCTACTCTCAAAAAACTTTCTTTTTTTTAAATCAAGGCAACATTCGCCAACAACAATAAACATATGTGAACAGAAGTCGTTTCAGTATTGCGAAGTCGCATAAAAATAAGCATACATTTCATTCTACGTACGACCTTTCATATTTCACGCAGATAGCGGAGCGATCTCGTGAGCGAGGGGGAACATAAACACCATTAAAGCATTTCTATTAACCTGAGGGTCATTTCACTTTGTATACCTCTGGTTCGTATGAATTATGCAATGGCGGCTTTTCCGCGGACGCTTCGAGCAATTCTTAGCCTGCTTTGAATAAGTTGCTTTAAGGTTTTGTTATGAAAGAAAGTTAAGGCTTTGTGATTTGCGTTTGATTATGTATGATAGTATTTCAATTGAAATGAAGTCCCGAGTCGCAGACATTTGAAACGAATGGTAATTTGTGGCGAAGTACTAATATTTTCCTATCATTATCTTTGCTACTGCTGACCGATTCTGGCTAATTTGAAATCTTTTCGTTGATTTAAAATAATATATTATTACAATATATAAATAATATATTATTTTTGGGCCTAAGCAGCTTTCCGTCTAGGTAGGTCCCACCCCAGGGCTAGTTATTCTGCCATGAAGCAGTAGTGTGCAAACATTACTGTGTTTCGGTTTAAAGGGCACTGAGAGCTAGCGTAATCACTAGGCGTATGAGACTTAAGAACTGATGTCTCAAGGCGACGGGCACAAAGTGGTGTCGCACAGAAGTGTTCTGATTGACACAACATTGTTATGGGCAGACGTTGCACTTTCCATCAGGTGAACGTTATGCTCTTTTCTTAACTTTATCCAATAAAAAAAAAACTATTTATACGCTGCTATCAGCTTAAGAGAATCTACTAGACCATCTCATCCCGTGTGTGTAGTAATAGTCGACAGAGGGTAAATAAAATCGACTGCAGCATCTTTCTGAAACATATGAATAAATAAATCGCGGTTGGCAATACGCCTGCCAAGCGTGGCAATATCTCAAAATCCCCTCTAAAGAGAGCTACAAACTTTTGTACCAATCTATGTGGAGGCCTATATTCGGCAGTCGACTAGTGATAGGCTGAAATGATGATGATAATGAATATTATCGTATCGTTACATTTGCTACTGCTGGCCAATTTTGGCTACATTTGAAATCTTTTGATCGTTATAACAGTATATGTTTTTACAGGCAGCTTAAATTATTAACCGGACAGGCAGCGGTGCATAAGGTGCCAATCTTCTTATACTGCGATCGCCAATTCGCCGACCAAGCGAGACGATTATGAAAGATAGGGCATTTTTAAAAGTTTTTTTTTAATGAATAGGGAACAAACGAGCAGGTGACTCACGCTGATGGTAAGTGAACACCTGAACTACCAGAGGAATAGCAGATGCGTTGCCGGCCTTTAAGGAAGGAATAGGCTCTTTTCTTGAACGTCCCTAAGTCGTATCTGTCCGGAACAATCGCTGACGGCAGCACATTCCATAAAGTGCAAGTGCGTGGAAGAAAATTCCGCGACTAACGCACTGCAGTGGAATGTCAACCATGAAGGTGGTGACGATGGAATTTAGTAACATTTTTATTTTTAACATCATGTTACTAAATAAAACTGCTAAACTCGAGTATATACAAGCCGCCGTGACATTCAAGCCTAAGCAAAAGTCACAGAGCCCCAAAACTCACTAAACGTTCTCTAATGAAAAAGCACTCAAAGTAGCTAACAAGTCGCCAAGCGCCGTCCACTCGTGCGTATCTAAGTAAAGTCAGGGGGCGGACATGTGAAGTTTGTGTAGGTACACAATCCCGTTGCCGTTGTACAATTTCTTGAACGCTTGGACAGGGTTGGCAATTGGACTTTAAATGACGGTATTAGAGGAATACGAGTTCACTTTGACGCGTATTGTCATTGTTCAAAATATTAAGATAAGGATACATTCATTTTGTCTCTGTTTGTACTAAGAAAATAACAGCTTTTTACTGAATGCCCATGAAAGTATTATACGGTACTTATAACAAAAAACTACATTTAAAGTTATTGTCCGTCTTATTTTGACGGGATTTTCACTGACAGGTAGCTGATATTATAGCGGGTAACTAAGGCTTACTTTAATGTTAGACAAATAATTGGCGGGGGATTTCGCCATAGTTGCCACGCTTGGCAGACGGGTTGGCAACCGCAGTTTATTTATTTAGATGTTCCAGCAAGATGCTGCTGCCCATATTCTGGTTTTCATTTTCCCTCTGTCGACTTTTACGACACCCACGGGATGAGATGGGGTGGTAGATTCTCTTAGGCCGCTACCACACGGCACCGAGCAAAACGAGAGCTACAAACTTTTGTAGCAATCTATGGTGGAGGCTTATGTTCAACAGTGGACTATTGATAGGCTGAAACGACGACGACAACGAAATAATTGGCGTTCTTCGCAAAAAAATTAAAACCCTTAAATCCGATCCAAAATAGAGAAGTATATATGTATATCATCGATCGGGATCGGCTTTTAAGGCGGGTTAAAACACAAAACAGCTAGTTTTTTAATAAATACATACTTATACATACACACTGCGCCCGTCACCCTGACACATCGGTTCTTAAGTCTCATATGTCCAGTGATTACACTAGCTCTCAGTGCCCTTCAAATTGAAACACAGTAATGTTTGCACACTACCGCTTCACGGCAACTGGCCCTGGGGTTGGTACCTACCTATACGGATTCCTGCATAGGAATCCTACCAGCAGTAAATTAGCGTATTTCTGAACAAGGGAATCTAAAATAAGCTTATGTAAACCCGTACTGTTTTTAAACAAACATCAGAGGGACCCAAGACGCGTTGGACAATTTACATGTTGTAATTTTAATTAGGATTCCGAAGACCGCAGCCCGGTCGCAGCCGGCGAGGGTCAGCACAATGGGCCTACAAGACCCTTGCGAATAGTTTCACCTAATGTTAATTTAATCCAAGACGGACAATTCGAGGAAAAGTTTGAGAGTTAGCGTCTTGTATTGTACACTTCTGATTGTTCTCATTGAGGGACTAGTTGTTAGTGAAATACAAAAAAAATCTATTCTAATTTCAAAATTGTTTGTTTGAGAAAACTTTGCACATCTTTTTAAGCATTTTGCGCGAGAGGAGTGTGAGATTTGGTATAGTTAACAATACACAATAGTTTGTCGTTTGTTTAAGTTCATACTGCCAATGTCAAACACATTAAAGTCTGTGACCAAACAGTCGCAGAGTAGAGATAGTTGCTACATAATTTTAAAATGCCAACAAATAGTTACTCAAGCATCAATAATGCTCGACGTGGTAATTAGAATCAGGCGTTACTTTACGGAAATCCATTATAATGAAGGAAAGAAAGTTAATTTGCTAAGATCCGCATGCAAAATTAAATATTACGTAGTTAGAGCACCGCCCGCCCTCAATGTGGTCGCAAACGTCTGCCTACGTGAGTCGGGTGGCAAATTGTGTGACGAACCGGCCGTTATCGCGATGTCGTCATCTCATTATCTTAGATAAAGACCGGTTGCGTCACCGAGACTATAAATAGGTAGCTCCTTGACCACGCTGTTAACGTGCACGCTATCTATATATACTCGTATATCTACTTACCATTAGCTAAGCCGCTTGCTCGTTTACCCCCTCTTCCATAAAATAAAACACCGCACTACGTTCATCATAAAACATCTTCCGTCTATGTAGGTACGAGTAACACCCCAGCCCAGTTATTCTGCCGTGAAGCAGTAGTGTGCAAACATTACTGTGTTTCGGTTTAAAGGACACTGAGAGCTATTGTAATCAGTGACCATGTGATGTGTTTTATCTTACTCATATAATAGAGCTGGTGAGTTTATATGTTTAAACGTGCTACTCTCAGGAAATACAAATCATTTAAAAAAAAAATGTTTGAATTAGTTTGCACGTTTATTGACGAAAGTTGTAGGTTATAAAACTTTGTGCCCTTCACGGTCTTAAGGAGCCGCGCGCTGAGTTCCGAATATTACCGAGAAGGGGAAGCAACTGTAAATGCTCAGGTCGGCAAGGTACCATGCCTTACGTTCCTATGCAGGAATCAGTCTAGGTAGATACCACCGCAGGGCCAGTTATTCTGTTGTAAAGCAGTAGTGTACACATTACTGTTCCGGACCATACGGCACTGTGAGCTAGTGTAATCACTGGGCCTATGGGACTTAATAACTGACGTTTCAGGGTGATAGACGCAGTGTGGTGCCACGCAGAAATATTCCGGGTGACACAGCATTGCTATGAGCAGACGTTGCACTTCCCATCAGTTGAAGGTTTTGCTCTTCTTGTCCCTATCAACAATAAAAAAAAATATTCTATATATTAGGTGAAACCGCTGGTCCAGCTAGTGGTGATATAATTCAATCTGTGATTTTTAAACATACATACATACATATAGTCACGCCTTTTTCCCATACAAGGGGCGGGCAGAGGTCACTCACGTAGCCCACTTTTCGCCCTCGCGAGAATTGAGACGTGACGGGCGGCGAACCACGTCGCCGCCATTTTGGTACGAGTCACAAAATTCTTACTCCCCATTGCGTTCCCACAAGCACAGACAGCGTTGCGCTGTCACTATACTGATATTATGGTGTTATTCTACACGAACAAAGGCTGTCTGTACAATACCTTAGTCGCCTCTTACGACACCTCGGTAGGTAATAGGTTGGCGCTATTCTATTCCGCCGGACACCTATATTTTAAAGACATTTAAAAATATAAAAGTACACACGGTGTCTCAATCTGAACACTCCCTGGTCGCAGCCACGTGTTAAGCTGGCTGTATATAATTAAGGCGAATAATTCACGGCCCCTATTTAACCGGACTTTTGACTGGCCCCGGGACAGGGTGGCGCTGAAACCTGTCGCCGTCGTCTTGAGAATAGAACTGGCATTCTTGTGCCGAATGAAGATTTTTGAATTCATTCAAATCGCTTCTTAATTAAAAATTATCGAACGCATACAGTGTGCAATAAATTATGTAATTTAAAAAAGTAAAGTAACAGTTTGTAAATGTCCCACTGCTGAGCACACCACCACCTATTTCTAAGAGGGTCTTGGAGCCGGGAAGAGTCCGCCACGCTGCTCCAATGCGGGTGGACTTCACATGTCCTCGGAATATTTTATACTTCAGACTTCCATGTGAGGAAACCCACGATGTTTTCCTTCACCGCTGAGCACGTGGTCAATCACCTACAATTGTGTAAATTTAAGGCTTTATATAATGTCGTCGTTTCAGCCTATGATAAGTCCACTGCTGAACATAGGCCTCCCGTATTGATAGCCACAAAAGTTTGTAGCTCTCATATTGGAGGGATTTTGCCGTAGTTGCCACGCTCGGCAGGATTGATCGGATTGGCAACCGCAGTTTATTTATTGAGATGTTCCAGGAAGATACTGCTGCACATCACCTGCTTTTAATTTCCCTCTGTCGACTTTTACGACACCCACGGGATGGTATGGGGTGGTAGATTCTCATTGGCCTCTACCACACTTATATAACGTACCTAAATGTACCTAAATTTAAAAAGGTTCTTTGTTTGCAATTTGCTGTGTTTTATTTATGATACAGTGAAACAACTGCATTAAGCACGAACATGTTCTCATCATCCATTAAAACAGATCGAGAGGTTAAAATTGCATTCGCTACTTTGGCGCGTTCATTCCATCCTATATGCGAACGTTACGGCTTCGTCATCAACATCGTCATTTCAGCCTATCACTAGTCCATTGCTTATATATTATATATTAGATTGCCCACAAAATTTGTAGCTCTCATTTCTGGGGGATTTTGCCATAGTTGCCACGATTGACAGACGGGTTGGCCAACGCAGTTTAGTTATTCAGATGTTCCAGGAATATGCCGCTGCCCATCCCGCGGTTTTTACTTTTTCTTTGTCGACTTTTACGACACCCTTGAGATGAGACGGGGTGGTAGAACCTTACCCTACTTATAGTACCTTAAGCCGGCAACCGGCTTCCGGCTTCGTACCTCGCCTGAACTAACATACTTGTACTGGATACTGTACTTGAATTGGTAAAATATATATTTTTTTTTAATTACGCCTCACCCACATGATTTCTGGGTTTGTTGTACAGATATAAATTTCGCATGTACAACACAACCAGCACTGAAAACCAACGATTTGTGTCTTTGCAAAAATAGTATACTCGCGAATGGGAAATCTTACGTCTTCGTTAGCAGTGGCGCCTATTCGTGACGCCATCCAAAGGCCCAAAAAAAATTAAGTTCAGAGGTTCAAAGTAAAAAAGTAAAGTAAAGTTTCAGCCTATAAATGTCCTACTGCTGAGCACAGGCCTCCTCTCATTTCTGAGAGGGTTTGGAGCTAGCAAGAATCCGCCACGCTGCTCTAATGCGGGTTGGCGGACTACACGTGGTAAATCATCAGCACATAAAATTTCAATTAACAATTTTATTGGTGCCGGCACCGGAAATCGAACCCAGGTCACTCGCATACTATGAAATTTAAAGCGAGCGCCTAGTCCCTGAGCTACCACGGCCCTCAGAGGTTCAAACACGAAATAATTATATCTTGGTGCTGGCGAGTTCTACTATGAGTTTTAGTAGCTAATGGGATCATTTACTGTAAAAATTAAACATTACATCAAGAATTTAGAGATTTACTTAGTATTTTTGTATCAGGAAATATTTCAGCTGAAATCTTCCTCCAATTTTTACCACATCGTCGACTTTTTTGTAGGAAAAACTGTAAAAGCGTTACTTTGTGTAACGTAGACAAATTTAAAAATGAGACGACATACAAAATATGTTTATAAGAAGCAACGTGCTTTGATTTATAACGATCTGCAAAGTATAACACGGGGTGAACACATCGGGCGTGAGATCGGGTATAAGCGGAAGCGGTTAAAGTAATTACATAGGGAACAGACACCTACTTCAATATTTTGTGAGAAGTCGCACGGTCGTGTTTGATTGCTTGTGACCCTAACTTTGTTTGTGGAAGAAAGTGACGCGACGAGCAAAACGTTCATCTAATGGTAAGTGCAACGTTTGCGCGTAACAAATGATGTGTAATGGAGAACATTTCTTTTTTGCAACACAGTCGCTTTCTGCTGCACTCGTCACCCTGAAACATTTTATTATATATATATATTAAGCCTTCTATTTTTAGTAATTACACTAGTTAACAGTACCTTTCAGACCTATATACACGGTAACCTGACCAGGAATGCTATCACCAGTAAAACTTACTAAAATAAACTGTATTGTATGATTTAATAGTCGTAGTATATTTTATTTACAGATGTTAGTTACCTAGAACAAAAGCAGTAAAGTTCTAAATATAATAAAAAGTAATATAAAAAATACTAAATAAGTAAATGTAAATAATAGTATACATATTTTTTTAATCTATTTTGAAATGATTAATGCGTATAATCTGTATCGCTTTCCGTTTTCGACTTGGACCACTACCAGAATATTTCGAGTCACAAAACTGCAAGATTTATTCCCGGGGCCGGCTTCAAACTCATTAGGCACGGAAAACTCGCGGGATCACACACAGGATCTACTTTGTTTTTGCGGCGCTCTGTAAAAACTGTGAAAACTTACACAATGCAAACGAATCATACCGTAGTTTGAAATACATAAACATATGTTTTTGATGCGACCGTTTGTTGCACTGACTTTAAAGTATAAAAACGACGTTTTGTTTATACATACAGTCACGTCTTTTTCCATATTAGGGGACAGAGGCTACACACGAAGGAAAACGAGAGGAAACGAGACGTGACGGGTGGTGGACAACGTCGCCGCCATTTTGGTACGTGTCAATTTTTTTTACTCTCGATTGCGTTCCCGTGAGCAGTATAGTGACAGCATTGTTTATTATGGTATTATTCTGCAAGAATAAAGGCTGTCCGTACAATACCTTAGTCGCCTACATATTGGTATTACGTTAGAAATACTGCTGGATACCTATGGGCTTATATGGAATAGGCCTTCATAGAATTTTAATTCCTCAAGGTCCCGCCTTAAGTTACCTATTTAAGAGATGGATTGTTGTTTATATGTCACCATGACAAGGGTTGACTGGTAGAGAATGCCACTAGGCATTAAGGCCGCCCATTGTAGCCCTTAGCTCAAGGTGTCACCAATAAAGAATAAATAAATACATAACGGTGGTAGGATTCCTATGAAGGAATCCATCTAGGTAGGTACTACCGCTTGGAAAGTTATACAGTTTATTTATGTATTTATGTAGTTTATTTATGTATTTATATTTGGGTCAAACCAAACCTGGCACGCGGGCCTCGTGGCCCGTGAGCACAGTATCGGATGAAGCTGTAAAAGCCAAAAAAGGCTAACAGCAATTACATCACCGAAATTATATATATGGAAAGTTATCCTGCCGTGATGCCCCGAACATGAAAACATACTATGTTTCGGTCTAAAGGGCACTGAGAAATAGTGTAATTAGTCGGCACACAAAAACAGTGACGTGGCAGCGTAATAATGTCCCACTGCTGAGCACAGGCCTCTTCTCATTTCTGAGAGAGGGTATTGGGGCCGAGATGAGTCTGCTACGCTGCTCTAGTGCAGATTCACATGTCTCCGAAATATTTTGTATATCCCAGACATGCAGGTTTCCTCACAATTCCTCACTCGCGTACTATAAAACTTACCAGCCCTTCAACTGCCCCGGCACTGGGCACAAGAGACTTACGAACCGATCTCTCAATGTGACGAGCGCAGTGTGGTGTGGTGCCACACAGAAATGTTCGGGATTACACAGCATTAGTTATGGGCGGATGTAGCACTTACCATCAGGTGCACGTTTTGCAACGTTTCCTCACATCTCCTATAAAAAATAGTGTGTCGGAAAAGATGGAGAAAAAATATAAATAGCTTAAAATAATCTCCCCGTCCCATCCCATGGGTGATGTAAAAGTCGACAGAGGGAAAATATAAACCAGGAGATGGACAGCAGTATTTCCCTGGAACATCTGAATAAATAAACTGCGGTTGCCAACCCGCCTGCCAAGTGTACAGACTATTGCAAAATCCTCCCAAAATGAGAGTTACTTAGCTTAGTTAACTTTTGTGGCAATCTATGGGGGAGGCCTATGTTTAGCAGTGGACTAGTGATAGGCTGAAATAATAATGACGTCCCCGTATACGCTTATATTGCAGTTGAGGTAGCAGAATTACATTTAAATTTTAAAGGTTATCATATAATATATGTTTCATACAACGCGGACAGATAAAATAAAGCAAAGGGAAAAATTATAAAAGGTAAGTCAAAATAAAAAAAAGTACAGACCACGTGACCATATACATACATACATACATAAGATCACGACTGTATCCCATAAGGGGTAGTCAGAGACTGGGCACTCATTGCAAAAACAGATGACTGCCACAGTCCACGTTTCACCAAAACAATATAATGGACTTGGTGTGATAGGTGGTGAGCCCATCGCCACCATGCGCTGTTGGGTGCACAGTGCAGTTTAATTCCTTACTCGCCTTTTACGAGATCCATTGGATGAGATGGAGTGGTAGTATTCTTTTAACGAGCCGCCACCACACGGCTTGACTATATAGTGTAATTAATAAGTTTAATAATAAAAAAAATAGGTATGCTAATGGCCAAGAATTAGGCGAAGGACTGCGTAATAAAGCGCCGCGGGCAAAAATATTGTGTACATTTGGCTAGCTTAAGAATGTAGTTTTGTGGGGAAAAAATGGGAAAGGTCGTCTCTTAATCATGTTTCTATAGCTATCTCCGCAAACGATCGCAATAAAGTGTACCGCGAGTGCCAACACAATAAACGGTATGTCTTCATGAATGTCTAGCTGGCTGAAACCTTTCTAATTTGTTACCTGAACTGAATCCATACATACATAAGATCACGACTGTATCCCATAAGGGGTAGTCAGAGACTGTGCACTCACTGCAAAAACAGATGACTGCCACAATCCACGTTTCACTAAAACTATATAATGCACTTGGTGTGATAGGTGGTGAGCCCATCGCCATCATGCGCTGTTGGGTGCACAGTGCAGTTTAATTCCTTACTCGCCTTTTACGAGATCCAATGGATGAGATGGAGTGTTAGTATTCTTTTAACGAGCCGCCACCACACGGCTAATCCATACTATCCATACTAATATTATAAATGCGAAAGTAACTCTCTCTGTCCCTCTGTCTGTTTGTTTCCCTTTCGCAGCTCAACCATTGAACCGGACTTAACGAAATTTGGCTCGGCGATTTTGTTTTCTTTACATCATTTTTTTTTTTGTGTTATGTATACCTGTACATACATACATTTTCGGTGATGTAATTGCTGTTAGCCTTCTCGGCTTTTACAGCTTCATCGGATACTGTGCTCGCGGGCAAGGGGCCTACGTGCCAGATTTGGTTTGACCCAAACATAAATAAATAAATATACTCCTACAAAAACCTCGAAATTCGGACTGTCGCGTTCGCTGCGTGCTTGCGCGATATAGAATATCTCTAAAAGGTTTTTAAGTCGTCTAATTACCGTCCGAGGGAGGCTGCGGGCCTCCATTCGGACTGTCGACTTGTGGGTCGGTAAGTGGCGGTGAGAACCGCCCTGGAACATACATGTACATGTATCATGTGTGTAGACGTGTCGGAATAAATGCCATTATGTCCTTTTTATTAGATAGCTTGCATATTGGAGACGGACATAGGATACTTTTTATCACGGAAAATCAAATAGCTCCCACGGGATATTTAAAAGCCTATAACCATGCGGACGAAGTCGCGAACATTAGTTTGCGTTAAATACATTGAAGATTTTTTACAAATTATAATTTTGGGCAGATTTTTGGTTGGGTTGGTAAAGCTATTGTGGGAGGGCGGGCTGCGATCTTCATAAATTAGACAATACACATCATTTCAAATTTTGCAAGCGGATTTTAGTAAATTTACTTTTTTTTCTTCATTATAATGGATTTCCGCAAAGTAACGACTATTCTATTAACTAAATTTAGGCCCTGGATATTTGATATGGTAATTTTCTGGTACTTCCCCGAATCGACTTTTACGACACTCATGAGACGAAATGGGATGGTAAATTTTTCGAGGTGTTAGTAGTGGTAGGTATAGTTGCTCTACACAGTATTATTAAATTGTATTAATATAAAAAATAATTTAAATTTAACGGATTTATTCGCTTTTATTTTTTATAAAAAGTTAAAATCTGAAGGCAGGCCGAAGTAACTATGACATCAGAACGTCTGACACCTCGGTCCCCTCATGACTTTGGGTGATGTGAAGCGCTCGAAACTTCAAGAAATAAATAGTTTAAAAAATATATATAATAAAATCCGCAATATTTAGTTTCATTAAATGTGTAATACTCGCGTAAATATAAAAAGTATCAGCTGTCTGACGCCCGCGACTACGTACGCGTTGATAAAGGATTTTATAAATTTATTATTTTAAATATTTGCAGTATTCCGTGGGAACTCTTCGATTTTCCGGAGTAAAAAGTATCCTATATCCATCCTAAGAGAAGTGCTAGCACAGGGGCTAGGCGCTCGCTTTAAATTTCGTAGTACGCGAGTGACCTGGGTACGATTCCCGGTGACGGCACCACAAAAATTATGATTTCTTATATTTACGCAAACACTACACATTTTAATGAAACTAATTTTACGGATTTTATCGCGTTTAATTTTGTTATTTATAACCCGACGTTTCGAGTGCCCCGGAGTACCTTCAGCTATTAATTTTTTTTTTGGTCCGGTCTACAGATCTATAGGAAGAGCTAACTGTGTCTTGAAGTCTTACAGTGGTATGCTTGGTTTTTGACTTAATTTTATTAATTATAATCAGCAATTTGTTGATTGTTGTGCTGATTTACCACGGGCTGTAGAGAGTTACTTTCGCATTTATAGGTACTATTTAGTATGGAAAGTATATGGTATATAAAGTACGAATTCCACTTACGTAACCCACGCAATATCATTTTAAACGACTTGAGTAAACGGACCGAGACCAAGGGTGCTTATTGCACAAACAATAAATGAAGTACAGTTATTATTTTCTTTAGACGGTGACAACAAAAAAAAAAGATGTCGTTAAAACTCCGCAGGCAATAAACACATCCACTCATTATTTTTTGCGACGCCTTACCGAGCGCAGACGACCACTAACATGCAAATGCGCCTCGGCTACTTCTTAAACTGCAACCGAGCGTTATTTGTTGTCGAAATTAAAAACACGCGAAGCAGTCGGCAGACAATTGTAATGCAAATCGCCGCTTGCCACCTCCAGCCAAAAAAGGGGGCGCGGGAAAAATCGACGCTCTTACGTAAGAATTTATAATATACTTTTTATTTGGAGTTAAGTGTTGCGCGGCTGTTGGGGGCGGTAAAATGACGCAATATCGGGGCGGACGCCTGTGAGGAATGACGTTATTATTTATGTTAATTTCGAAGGCTAAATGGCGTCTTACGTGTTTAGGGCACCTTTTACTTAAAGCTCGTTTAATGCAGGGTTAGCTGTGATAATTTTTTATAACTATCTAAAACTGAATTTAGAAACTTTATGTCCTACTTGCGAAACAAGACCAGTCATTTGATATATTTTAATTGAAATTAAATGTATATTATTTAATAATCTACCCTGCTGATGGGTATTCGACAGAGTAGAATAGTACGAACCTCTTTCGTAAGTGTCGGAAGAGCCGACTAAGGTTTTTTTTTTTTTTTTTTTTGTGTGTGTGTATGCAATTAGCCTTATGGCTTTTACTGCGTCATAGAAAGCGACTCGCGAGCAGAAGGCCCGCGAGTGAGAGCCGACTAAGGTATTGTACGGACAGCTTTTATTCCTGCAAAGTAAAAAAGTAAAGTTTCAACCTATAAATGTCCCACTGCTGAGCACAGGCCTCCTCTCATTTCTGAAAGGGTTTTGGAGTTAGAAAGAATCCGCCACGCTGCTCCAATGCGGATTGGCGGTCTTCGAAGCATTTTTAATTTCTCAGACGTGCAGGTTTCCTCAAGATGTTTTTCTTCACCGCCGAACACGTGGTAAATCAGCACTTAAAATTGCAATTAACAATTTCAGTGGTGCCGGCATTGGGAATCGAACCCAGGTCACTCGCGTACTATGAAATTTAAGGCGAGCGCCTAGCCCCTGAGCAGAATAACACCATAAAATGCTGTTTGTATACTGCTTGTGGAGCTCAATGGGGTTGGGTTTAAGAAAAAATCCCCCAAAATGAGAACTACAAACTTTTGTGGCAATCTATGAAGGAGGCCTATGTTCGACAGTGAACTAGTGATTGGCTGAAATGATGATGATGAAGCGCAGTGTGGTGCCCCGCAGAAATGTTCTGAGTGACAATGTTTATTATGGACAGACTTTACACTTACCTCAGGCGAATGATTTTGATCGTCTCTTCACTTTCTTCCACAAAAGAAATACTCAAATGTAAGGGTTTCATAAACTCAACCATCAGAGTGCAGCCCTACGCACATCGACGCAACTTTTTTCACAAGTCACCGCGGTAATTGTGCCACTTTACATAATGTCTATTTTAGTGGCGGGAGCATTTTTCAAAACGCCCGCCCTAATGAGTCGTGAACGGCGCTGATGTTCTGTAATGCACAGCGAAAGGTACCTCGACTCATTTGCCGCGCGTTCGCACGTTGCAGGATTTATCGCTAACGCTAAGTGAACGCGAACGCTTTCTGCTGCCGTAAGGTTACCGATTGAAAATACCGGAGTGCAAAAGGCGTTTCATACCACCGTGTAAAATTTGGATAAGCGAATAAAGTGGACGCGTATTAAATAAGTTTGTACCAACATGTGTCAAAATATTTTACACACGAAGCTGTTATTTTTGTGTGGTAGTGGCATAAGTAAAAGTCGACTGAGAGAAATGCCGGAAAAATCCCATGGTTTTCGATAAACAGGGGAGTAATATCTCAAATCTTGTCTCATGCTAAGAATGTATTTATTGACGGTGCTTGTGACTTATATGGTACTAACAAGAGTTCAGCTATTTGTTGTACTGTTAGCTATTTCGAATAAAAATGTATCTAAATATGAGGTGTCAGGTCAGGGGATAGGCGCTCGCTTTAAATTTCATAGTACGCGAGTGACCTGGGTTCGATTCCCGGCGCCGACACCACTAAAATTGTTAATTGAAGTTTTAAGTGCTGATTTACCACGTGTTCGGCGGTGAAGGAAAAAATTGTGAGGAAACCTGCGTGTTTGAGAAAAAAAAATAAAGACATGTGCAGCCCGCCAACCCGCATCCGTGGCGGATTCTTCCTAGCTCCAAAACCCTCTCAGAAATGAGAGGAGGCCTGTGCTCAACAGTGGGACATTAACAGGCTGAATGTTTACTTTTTTTAGGTAAATAGAGTAAGTAGCCGAGAAGGGGAAAGCACCCATCAATACAAGTAACTTTTACTAACGGGGTCAAATACGAAATTGCAAAAGATAATAGCAGTTTCATACAAAATTAAATACCTAATCGACCAATATATAGTGACATCTTGTTTGTACATCGGCTGGACATCAAAACCGACCATAGTTTCGTTGTCCTTCAAACTTCGACTTAGTGAATCGGTCTTTCTCACCATTGAATGTGCTTTGTGAACTTTGAAAATACTATACAACTCCGAAGGTTTGTCATTAGATGAAGACATCCGGCCCACTGGGGATTCCATAATTAATAAAATATAATTTCAAAATTCCAGATGCTCCTTTTGTCTAGATCGAACTAAAAATAGTTAATAGAATCAGGCGTTACTTTGCGGAAATCCATTATAATGAAGAAAAGTAAGTTACTTACTACTTTTCGGCGGCCGTCTGTCGTAGAGTCTATTACGCTTGATAATGCCTCGTTTTGGGGCGAAACACGTGTCGTGTTCTCGGCTTCGGTGGTGTATATTATCTAGTGGTGGTATTGTAGTGGTTGGTGGAGGGTACCTGGTGGCGGTTCCTGGTGGCGGTGTTAGTTTGCTTGTGCACGCTACTGAGGGAGGGCGGGTGGTGCACTTCAAAAAACTAGGTAATATACACCATTTTTATATTTTGCATGCGGATCTTAGCAAAGTAACTTACTTTTCTTCATTCTAAAAATAGTTATTAAAAAGCGAAGGTAACCAGGATTACTATAACATTAGGTCGTCTCACACCTCAGTCCTACCATTATCTATCCTGATCCTCCCGTGTACTGTAGAGTTCTCATGAAGGAAAGTAAGTTAATTTGCTAAGATCCGCATGCAAAATATAAAAATGGTGTATATTACCTAGTTTTTTGAAGAGCACCGCCCGCCTTCTCTCAGTAGCGCGTGTCTGCTCGGCCGTACTAGCCAATTTAATATAGTTTATAGAATCAGGCGTTACTTTGCGGAAATCCATTATAATGAAGGAAAGTAAGTTAATTTGCTAAGATCCGCATGCAAAATATAAAAATGGTGTATATTACCTAGTTTTTTGAAGAGCACCGCCCGCGCTCTCTCAGTAGCGTGTGATCTTAGAAAATTAACTTACTTTCCTTCATTATAATGGATTTCCGCAAAGTAACGCCTGATTCTTTTAACTATGTAAAGTTCTCGCTACGAGGAGATAATATGAAAGTTAAACGTGACGAGATCCGTAAATTTTAGTTTTGCTGAAAGTATTTTTTCTTTTACTAGTAGAAATACTTAAACAGAAAGAACTAGAAAATGTATTTGAAAGGTCAACTTTCGAACATAAAATGATCTCGTTTGGCAACTTGGGAAGTTCCCGGGGATTTAACAAGGTGCTCCACGAAATCCGGGATTTTAGAAAAAAGCGATAAATTGCGAGGACAGTTCGCGGAGTGCCGGGAAGTTGGCAAATTGCGCATTTACAATTCGCCTCATACTCAGTCGGATCAGCCGCGAACGGGCGCTAAACTGTAATTTATGAGGCGCACGCACTTCTCCGTGTATTTCACGCGTCAACAAAGAAAGCTTGAGTGTATTGATAAAAATTAATATTTATTAGATGCAACGAATATTCGGCAACTATTTGGTATTCGACCTTAATACTTTTTTCCTTCTCCGCCACTCGAGATTTTGACTTTACATAGCATACACAGAGCTAACTTTGAATCTTCACTGAAAATTAAAAAAAAATCCAAATAGGAGACTTTTTATTCACAACTGAAGCTATTTTAGACAATATACATTATTTTTTAAATGCGATATCATATACACGACTTGCCGGCTACTGAGCTAAATACTCCCCGTCCCGATACCACCGCACGCACCGCACCAAAAAGCCGAATATTCGATATTCGGCTAAGACCGCCGTCGAATATTCGGTATTCGGTATTCGGCCAAATCACTATTCGTTGAATATTCGTTGTCGCGCCGTGTGGTAGCGGCTTAAGAGAATCTACCACCCCATCTCATCCCGTGGGTGTCGTAAAAGTCGACAGAAGGAAAATGAAAACCCAAAGATGGGCAGCAGCATCTTGCTGGAACATCTGAATAAAAAACTGCGGTTGCCAACCCGTCTGCCAAGCTTGGCAACTATGGCAAAATCCTAAAACGAGAGCTACAAACTTTTGTGGCAATCTATGGGAGAGGCCTATGTTCAACAGTGGACTATTGACAGGCTGAAACGACTATTCGTTGCATCTCTTATTAGTTTTTCACCGGTGGTTGTTTCCTATGTACGAACCATCTAGGTGTTATCCAGATCCTTCAGGACCAGTATACTGCCGTGAACCAGCGGTGTACAAACATTGCTGTATTTCGATCTGAAGCTTGTGTAACTACTGGACATATGAGACTTAACAACTGATATGTCTTGATGGCGCTCGTCACCACGAGGCGTCGGTTCTTAAGTCTTTTTTTTATTAGTTAAAGTGACGAGACGAGCAAAACGTTCTCCTGTTGTTAAGTGTAACATCCTCCCAAATTTTCTGTGTTGCACCACACTGCGCTCGTCACCCAGAGACATCAGTTCCTAAGTTTCATATGCCCAGTAATTACACTAGCTATCAGTTTCCTTTAGACCGAAACACAATAATGCACTACTACAGCTTTACGGCGGAAACGTCGGTGTGGTGGTACTTACCTAGACGGATTCCTACATAGGAATCCTACCTCCAGTAAAATTAACATAATAATGTTATTACCCCATCTCCCATTTACCTTAGAGGTTTTTCCTAGCCTATCCCTCAGTCGTATATTAGTTATTTGTGGGCTTCAGGTGTTTTATATATTAGTCTTGTCTAAAGTTTCCTAAACATGAAATATTCACATATACGTATACAGTCACGCCTTTTTACCCTCTCGAGAAACGAGACGTGACCGGTGGCGTGACCAGGTCCAATCCAAATCCAAAAATCTGGTGTCATTATCAGATGTGATGACGGACAATGAAAAAAACAACGCGGCAAACGTCAGAGGACAAATATCTCTACTTCTTTTATTTTGTTTTTTAATAACCCATAGCAAAACAGAAGCGTCATCCCAGATAGTCCTGCAAGGTGTGTTATGTGTTTACAGCGATGATCCTCGGCCCGGCCGTAAAACTCGCGTAAACACCCGGTTCCGCTCGCCTGCGTCCACCTGTTGTGAACTTCACAAAGCGCTCACGATTATTTTTTTAAGGTGCGGGTGCGATAAACGCCGCTCAAAATTTCATACAGGATATGATTTATTAGTAATAATAATAATTTATTTAAGCAAAACCAAAATAAAGCGCACTAGTGTAATCACTGGGAATATGAGACTTAAGAGCTAATGTCTCAGTGTGACGGGCACAGTGTGGTGTCGCACTGAAATGTTCGGGGGGGCACAACATTAGTAATGGGCGGACGTTGCACTTACCATCATGTGAACGTCTTGCTAGTTTCGTCACTCTGTCAAATAAAAATAAAATAAACTTTACGCAAAGAAAACAGTACAGAACGATTTTTAACAAAGCCTTATCTAACTTCTATGTATTGCATGTCTTTAGCAGGTGTGCTTGGTCACATAACTGTGTTACAGCTGCTCAACCTTCGAATATTAATATTTTATAAGTATCATTTAGTGTTTTCAAAGAAGCGTTCAGTTAAAAAGTGTAATGATAATTTGACTGTGATCTCGTCGATGAAAATTGATAACGACAGATCATGATAAATTTAACATTATTTTTAAATCAGGTTGCATTTAAAAATTTATTTTGTTTTATAAAAAAAAAAAAAAATTCGTACGCAGTTTAATTTTACTCTGTAAAGACAGTTTAAAAAAATCATATGCCCAGTGACTACGCTAGCTCACAGTGCCCTTCAAACCGAAACACAGTAATGTTTGCAAACTACTGCTTCACGGTAGAATAACTGGCCCTGGGGTGGTACCTACCTAGACGGACTCATGCATAGGAATCCTACCACCAGATTTTGACAACAACTTTGAAGATGCTTCCGGTGTTTGATGTGCCATGTACTGTTATTGCCGATCCGCCTGCCATTAGTGGTGATTCCAGCAAATCCAACCTTCCTGGGAGGGATCTATAACCAGAATTTGACTAATGGCAGGCTGGTATTGATGACGATGATACAGAATAATGATATAAGGCAACAAAATCAACTTGCTAAGATCGGAATGCAAAATAAAAATGGTATGTAATGCCAAGTTTATGAAGAACATCGCCCGTCTTACTACAATAACATGCACAAGAAAATATATACCGCCACCAGATACCCACCACCACTATCACTAGGCTATATACAACTGAAGTCTACACCACGTTACGTGTTTTACCTCAAAACGAGGCATTATCAAGTGCCATCGAGTGCGAGTCAAATTCACTTTCATTCCCTATTAAAATGGATTTGGCAAAGTAATTAAATTATATTAACTGTACAAACTAATGCTTCTTAACGTGACAAACTGCACACACGCTGTTTCTTATTCTAACAAAAGGTCATCAAAAAAGAGTTTGTTAGTTTAAAGTTATAAAATGCAAATAGACCCCGCAAGTGTTCTACAGAGAACCCTAGTGGTGCAAACATGCGCTTCATAAATATTTACATTGAATTAGGCGATTTTTTGTCATCGCATCGCGGCCCACCGCCTTGTCACCGTTTATTTATCTGAAGACCTACGAGTGTGCCTTGCGTAAATTATGTTGTTTATCATATGTAACATATTCATATTTCCATTCTTTTCATTTTGATTTGGTTAAGTAAGGCCATACTGTAGAAGGTTATTGAAGGTATCGTTTAGAAATAACATCATATCAGAAGGTGATTTAGAGATTAATACATCTTATGATAAACCACAATTAAAAAAAAAAGTTTTAAAACGAAGCTCCACAGTAGGATTTCTCCTGTATCGTGGATGCGTTTTACAGACATACATTCCACACGCACAACACAACCAGACCTGAAACCCAACAATTTGTGTTTTTGCACAAATGTTTGCCCGACTGGGATTCGAACCAAGGACCGGTGACGTAAACATCAGGTACTTTGACGCTGAGATAGATTATTTATTTCATACAAATTTGACGTATTTTTCAAAACTACACTGATTTGCAAAAAATGTCGACGTCCGGGGAAGAACCGGCAAATATCCAAGAGGGCAGTTTTTTATTTCGTTTATAATTTCTGCGTCGGTTATTCTAGTTTCGCTGCTGATAACATTGTTACGGTTTTCATTCGCAAGGAAACAACCTTCCATAGACCGCCAAGCGACTTTGTTATCTAATTGTACTGTCCGCCAGGGTATTTACATCAATAATTATATATCAGTCATTATATAAGCAGCACGCAAATTTTGGCTTTATTTAATAATATTTTTTGAATAACCGTTAGAGACCGCAATCTGATAGATGATTTGGAGCTCTTTGGCAAAATATTATTAACACCATAATAAAAAAGAAACAAATTCATATAATTCGCAAAGACCTGTACGCGGCTACATCCCGAAGTGTTCGACGATATGTGAGCAGTTTGACCTACTTGGGTTCTGTATCTGAGAGAATAGCAAGGACTCTTAGGCGTAACGATATTTGCGTTGCTTTCAGGACAAGCAATTCGCTGAGTGGGGGTTGTAACGTCAAAGACAAAATTGATGAACGCCAAAAATCCGGCGTTTATAGACTTGTTTGCAGTGAATGCAGCGCCGTTTACGTGGGTCAGACTGGTCGCAATTTCGATACCCGATACAAGGAGCATTTGGCCGCGTAGAGAAATTGCAATCCCGACAGATCACACATCGCGCAACATCTTTTGGAAACTGGGCATAACCTAACTAGCGACCACACATTTAAAGTCTTACATATTTTCGACAAGGGGCTTCGGCTGTGTGTGCTGGAACAATTAGAAATAATAAAAAATAAAAATAATAACATTGCACTGCTGAATGAACAAACAAACGTCTCGAATTCACCACTTTTAAACATCTTTAAATCCAATACTTAAAGTTTAAATATACTCGAAGTAGTCGTTTGCAGTCAATTCGGTCGCAAACGGCTGCTTATGTAATTCGGGTGGTGGATTGTGTGAGCAAGCGGTCGCTATCACAATATTGTAATCGCAATGTCGTTGGTGGGGGCCGTTTGCGTCACCTATAGTATAAATAGGCAGCTCTTTGACCGTGTAGTGGTTATCACATCTGCTTTACCCAAAAAGCGCCGCTCACTCGGCGGCCGTCTGTCGTAGAGTCTATGACGCTTGATAACGCCTCGTTTTGGGGCGAAACACGTGTCGTGTTCTCGACTTCAGTGGTGTATATTATCTAGTGATAGTATTGTAGTGGTTGGTGGAGGGTACCTGGTGGCGGTGTTAGTTTGCTTGTGCACGCTACTGAGGGAGGGCGGGCGGTGTTCTTCAAAAAACTAGGTAATATACACCATTTTTATCGGATCTTACCAAAGTAACTTACCTTCCTTCATGTTAAAACATACTTACCTGTTAATTATACATTCATCGATAACATCCGCTTTAACACCGAGGTTTAACGAACTAATTAGAGTAAACGCAGAATTTCCTTTCTTTCGATTTTAATTTGAGAAATCGTAGTAAAATATCGATATACCAAAAATATTGATACAAAAAAGGATTAAAAGTGGCCCCATAATGCATCCCCGTAGCACTCCTTTATAAAGTTTATTGTCTATAAAAAAGAAAACTGTGAAATACTGTATTCGATAAATTAGAAATTTTGGCTCTAAACACACATACTTCGTACGAAAACGAACGAAAAAAACTTCAAACAACTATTGTTAGGTGAAAGCTATTGTCGCTTAATTCCCCAACTTTCCAAATATAAGATAGTTGTCATTCGTTTTATTGCTGTATTGTTTTGGTAACTTTCGTTAGCGAAACAACACATTATGTGTCCCTGAGTCACTTAGCATAAGTAGCGAGTTCACCTGCTAGAGAACAAGAGTCGTTACATAAATAATAACCGCTGGGGACGACACAACACTGTGTTTACCTCGCAATACTTCGCATAAAAATATATCGGGACCGCGCATTATTCATGTCACAATGTTCCAAGTAAGAAAACAGTCAACTTTAAGGTAAGAAAGTGAATGTAAGAGTGAAAAAAGAATAGATACTAGATTCAATTTGTCTAATTATATTATGCTAGTGGTCGCCCTGTGGTGAAAATTCGACCGTAAATGATAAGATCAATTTGAATTTAATTAGCAAAATGATTTTAACGTTATTGATCCTTGAGTAATTATTTGTATGCAACATTTTAAAATTCTATGGCGACATCTACTATGTGCGACTGATTGACCACAGACTATTATGTGTTTGTCATTGGCAGTCTGAATATAAACCAACGACAGACTATTATTTGATTGACATTGTCAGTATGAAAGTAAATAATGTTTGTTTTATTTTATTAAATTTAATGTATTTATAACGCATATTATGCATAAATTTTAATATACTTAAAAAGAGACACAAAGTTTTTTCTTCACATATTAATATACGTAGATTTGTGAACATTTGCTTTGTTAATAAGTTTCAAAAGAATATACGATGACACGTCAGTGTACCGGCCTGCTATTAGTGATCGCCTGTGTATATGTGTAATAATAAAAACACGACAATATGTCTTGCGTAACTGATATCCGCATAGCCTAGCGGTCAATACCTTTACAGACTCCTACGTCTCGGACCCTGGGTTCCAATCGCTGCTGCCTGGCGTACCACCGATCATATCGTATGAGCGTTACATTGGGCACGGCAAAGTAACGACAAATGATCGATGTGTCTGTGTTTGTCCGTACGTTTGTGGCACTATAATGTCTCTTGCACATTCGATTGTTTCCGACAGTATACGGAAGTTGTCGCCGCGGTCGAAAATCGACCAGGAGGATCACATAAACTGAATAACTCTGGGAAACTTCTTGGACAACAGAAAATAAAAGTAAAGTTTCAGCCTATAAATGTCCCACTACTGAGCACAGGCCTCCTCTCATTTCTGAGAGAGTTCTGGAGCTAGGAAGAATCCGCCACGCTGCTCCAATGCGGGTTGGCGGACTTCACATGTCTTCGAAATATTTTTAATTTCTCAGACATGCAGGTTTCCTCACGATGTTTTCCTTCACCGCCGAGCACGTGGTAAGTCAGCACTAAAAATTGCAATTAACAATTTTAGTGGTGCCGGCACCGGGAACCGAACCCAGGTCACTCGCGTACTATGAAATTAAAAGCGAGCGCCTAGCCCCTGAGCTACCACGGCTCTAGCCCCTGAGTTACCAAAACTGACCCGAAAATCAACAAGTTGTATTTTCGCACAACTACACACACCGGCACAATTAGCGGAAGATAAAGAAAAACATTATTTTTCATAATATTTCATATAAAACTGGCCAGTTATGTTATTTTATTACTATTATTATAAGGCGGCAGTCATTATTTTAATCGTTTCTGTTTCTATTTTCCCGTAATTCTGGTTTGTTAGTGGTTCGAGCTCGATCTGAGCAGAGATTTAAAAGTTTTATAAATTCGATAAATTCTCAATTTTATTAGTAAAAGTAATTTTTTTCGTGTCATTAGTAGGCAACTTAGTCGAAATAAACTAAAAATGCCCGATTTAACACCACCAGAGATTATTGGTCATACCTACAGATTTATTTCCACCAGACTGCAGCAATCAATTTCAACGATTCATCGTAGTATTCGACGGTACCTATAGACTGATTCTCTTGTGGGGAGCCAAGGCCAAGGCAGAAAAAAGTGCACTTCGAGGAGGGATGACCGTTTTCTACAACCTCGAGCTTGCAGTAACACGCGGGTAACGGCTGTGCAGGCCCGAATTGAGCTTGAAGTCGTGCGAGGAGTGCGAGTGACCGAGTGTACAGTTCGCAAAAGATTTGAACAAGTGGGCATATGTTCGTATGTACCAGTAAAAGCTCCAAACCTTTAGAGACACCATCGTTTACATTGGTTCAACTTTGCATGCGAACGTCGTTTTTGGAACATAAATCAATGGGGACCGCCCCCTTTCACTAATAGTGTAGAGTGCTCTTAAATCAGATCGATGAAAGGAATAAAACAGAGAATATGGAGACGCAAAGGAGAACGATACATTCAGACTAATTTTGAAAAAAAGGCCGGGAGCCGGCCCATTGCCTCTTCAGCTTGCTAATCCTTAGGGGCTATGTCGGTTACTCTATTTCTGCTGCGGATATCATCGTTACGAATTGTTTTTCGGTGTTTATTACCACCTATATATTTTAAAAAAAAATCACACCTGTTTTTAGAAAAGACTGTTTTCCTAATATCCTACTTTTCGTATACACATGAATATATTATATAAGGTTTATACATGAGCATTCCTGGTGTATCCAATACCCGTAAGCTTAGACTATATTTATCAGAAACAGTCAAGGTCGGTCGTATGTAACAAATGTATTGAATCTTGCGTTAAAAGATTAATGGATAATTGCCTATTGTTCGTTTGTTCACGTTCCTTTCGCTTTATTTGCTGTTGCTTCTTCTTTTTATTGCTCCGATTTAGTCACTTATTTTCTTAACAATGTGTTTATTTTGTATTTGATTATCGTATTAGTAAAAGAAAATAACGGCAGCCGATAAATGTCCCAATGCTGAGCACAGTCCTCCTATCATTTCTGAGAGGGTTTTGGAGCAGGGAACAGTTCGCCACGTTGCTGCAACGCGGGTTGGCGGACTTCGGATGTCGTCAAAATATTGCAGGTTTCCTCACGATATGTTCCTTCACCGCTGAGCACGTGTTTAGCTTCAGATCAGTTCAGCACTTACAATTGCAGAATAATTTTAGAGGTGCTAGCACCGGGAATCGTACTCAGGTACGTCTACGATTTTTTTTATTGTATGCAACGTCCGCCCACAACAAATGCTGTGTCACCCAGAATATTTCTGTGTGACACGACACTGCGCCCGTCACCCTGAGACATCAGTTCTTAAGTCTCAAATGCCCAGTGATTACGCTAGCTCACAGTGCCCTTCAAACCGGTACCTACCTAGACGGGTTGCTGCATAGGCTACCGCGGCTCTATAAGAATACATTTCAATCAAAATCATACAGCTATTATTAATACAGCATCTACTTCAAAACAATTTCATAAAATGTACATATTTAGCTGTTTAAATAATGTCTATTTTAAAAGTTCAACATTCTTTGAATATTAATGTCGATAATAATAACTGTCTTAAGTCTTTTATTTGTATTACTTTGCGATACTGAGGTTAAATATTATGCAGTTACCCGCGCCGACGTCGCCATCGGATCTTAACAACAATATTTTCCAAGAAAATCACATTTTACTAAAGCAATAATCTGCATAAGTCAGGCGGGGGCGAGCGGTCGCGCATTCCTCGTATTAGCAACTATGCTGAATATTTTTAATCAATACAAATTAGTTCGGAGCACGGCCGGCCCCGGGCGCCACCGACAGGATATGCGCGAGCCGTACAGGGTAATGTAAAAAATAATAGTTTTCAAAAACTCGATATTCTGATGTGAAATATTTACAAAAAATTATTATTTCCATTGACTTTTAGCCATTAGGTAATGATATTAAAAATGTCTCCAATTTCAACCAATGAGCTATCATCTTCATCATACTGGTGGAAGGATTCCTATGCAGGAATCCGTCTAGGTAGGACTTCACGGCAGAATAACTGGCCCTGGGGTGGTCCCAAGCTTAAGAAGTGATGTCTCAGAGAAACGTGTGCAGTGTGGAGCCACACAGAAATGTTCTGGGTGACATAGCATTTGTTGTGGGCAGGCGTTGCGCTTACCATCAGGTGAACGTTTTGCTCGTTTCGTCACTTTATCAAATAAAATAAAAATTACAAAACATTATTATTTCCATTGACTTTTAGCCATTAGGTAATGCTATTAAAAATGTCTCCAATTTCAACCAATGAGCTATCTTTAACATCTTTAAAAACTATATATTGCTACAAAAGTTAGTAGCACAATGTGGCGCCGTGTGATGGCGGCTTAAGAGAATTTACCACTCCATCGCGTCCCATGGGTGTCGTAAAAGTCTACAGAGGCAAAATAAAAACCAGGAGATGGGCAGCGGCATCTTCCTGAAACATCCCAATAAATAAACTACGGTTGCCAACCAGCCCGCCTAGCGTGGCATCTATGTCAAAATCCCCCCAAAATGAGAGCTACAAACTTTTGTTATCTATGGGTTAGGCCTACGTTCAGCAGTGGATTAGTTGAAATAATGATGATGAATGAAAAGTATAGTCTATAATCAAAAAATATTGAATTGATGGAATACAATTTAAGGTGTATTATATTTATATAATTATTATACAAAAACAATAAACAGATGAAATAAAATTAATAAATCGCTTCGATAAATTTTGCCGTTAATATTGTGTGCGAAATTATTGGACACCATGTTCCATTTAGAATATTCTAGCAAACCGTAATAATTAAATATGTGCATTCATTACTATTATCGTTAAATCTTATCATAATTTTTAATTCAACAATTTTATGTCCTAAATTAATACACAAAAACCTTTTTCCAGAAATTGTATTGCTCAGAGCACAAGGCACTGTACGTATTGCATACGCTGTGGGAGCATCTCAAGATAAACTCTCTTAACAAGCTCAAGATATTGATTTATCGGGAGCCGGCCCCTCAGGTATTCTATACTTATTTAGCAACGCTTGCTCTCGCTATCCGAACAATGTTTGTTCAAAAGCTATTTATGAATCTACCGGCTTCCCGAAGACGATCGAAGGTTTATTAAAGCAACATTATCTTCCTTTTCATTCCCTTATCTATACTTCGTACTCAGTATATACATGTTTGACACATTTTGTGATATAAAGTAGTGTAAAATGTTTTTTTTAGAAATTTAGTAATAATAAATGCAGTTTTAGCTGCGGTTCTTTGTTATTGAAAACAATTAACAGGATAAACGATATTGCAACCACAACTTCTACATTAAAAAGTCATTCATGCTATATATATACATACATACATACATAAGATCACGACTGTATCCCTTATGGGGTAGTCAAAGACTGGGCACTCACAGCAAAACAGATGACTGCCACAATCCACGTTTCACCAAAACAATATAATGCACTTGGTGTGATAGGTGGTGAGCCCATTGCCACCATGCGCTGTTGGGTGCACAGTGCAGTTTAATTCCTTACTCGCCTTTTACGAGATCCAATGGATGAGATGTAGTGGTAGTATTCTTTTAACGAGCCGCCACCACACGGATTATTATAAATGCTACATATATATTACATTAATATTATAAATGCGAAAGTACCTCTCTCTGTGCCTCTGTCAGTTTGTTACCTTTTTACGGCTAATCCGCTGAATCGATACAGGATATTTAAAAAAGCTATATCCATACGGACAATGTCGAGGGCATCGCTTGGTATTAATATAATTTACATAATTTAAAAAAGAAATAGAAAAAGAAGCCCAATATTGGTCTCAACTCATTCTCAAAAAGGACGTAAACAACCGGCGCTGGTGTTTCGTTAAGGCCGTTTGGTGACGTCACAATCCAGATTCACTTCAGCATTTTAAAAAGATTAAGAAATATTTATATTAAATAACAAGGCGTAAGAAAATCTTTAACCCGTTTTGTATAGTAGAAGGTTAGGGAACGAGCAAAACGTTCAACTGATAGTAAGTACAACGTCTGCCCATAACAAACGCTGCGTCACATTTCTGTGTGGCATGACACTGCGCCCGTTACCCTGAGACATCAGTTCTAAAGTATTGTATGCTCAGTAATGACGCTAGCTCTCGGTGCTCTTAAGACTGAGACGGCAATGTTTGCACACTACTGCTTCACGGCAGAATAACTGGCCCTGCGGTGGTACCTACCTAGACGGATTCCTGTACAGCCTTCCTACTTCTCATCCCGTAGGTTATAAATCGTGTATTACGAAACTTAAAGCGAGCGCCTAGCCCCAGAGTTACTTCCGCTTTAACTTATTTTTTTAACTGTAACGGCCATGTAGCTCGTAGAAGCGACAACCGTAGAGGAAGAAAAGGTTCTTGAGTTGCAGCCTCGTACCAGATTACCGTACCAGACTAGAGTGACTTTTTTTATTGCATAAAGTGATGAAACGAGCAAAACGTTGACCTGATGGTAAGTGCAACGTCTGCCCATAACAAATGCTGTGCCAACCAGAAAATTTCTGTGTGACACTACACTATGCCCATGCCCTGAGGCATAGGTTCTTATGTCTCATATGCCCAGTGATTACGCTAGCTCACAGTGCCCTTCAAACCGAAACACAGTAATGTTTGCACACTACTGCTTCACGGCAGAATAACTGGCCCTGGGGTGGTACCTACCTAGACGGACTCCTGCATAAGAATCCTACCACCAGTAAACTCTTCACTAGATCAAGGTATGATCTGCAAGGTTTTGTGGGTAGTCGATGCATGCAGAACTTAAGATAATGTTTTATGACAATAATTTGAGGAGGACAGTGTTCAGCAGTGGGCAGGTGATGAAAAACTATGCGAAAAACACAACCAGACCTAAAATCCAACAATTTGTGTTGAAGACGTCATGCACTCGCCACGCTGTTTTTCACGGCTATTATGCTTTAAAAATACCAATACAACTGAAAGTTACAGTAACAATGGTAAAACTAGATTTCAAATTAAATTTCCTCGTGACTTTTAAGCTATTTTAAGTATGGTCGCAGCTATACAACATGCGGTGACATTTACTGCATTAGAGCTGCGAATCTGCGCGAGTGTGGGCAGCAGTTAAATGGCAGTGTTGTGTAAGGGGCCCGGATAAAAAGAGAGATAAGTTAGGTCGGTTTCGCGCGGCTGACGTGGGTCGAGGCTTTTTACACTGTGAGCTACTTAGGCGACATTCGCGTTTTAGTGTCATGTTCACTATCGTGCTGGGTTTTAGTTGGGGAACTACTGCGTGTATTGCTTACGTTTATTATGTTTATTTATTTCTCACTGAAAATTAAATCTTTTAAATGATACATACATACATAAGATCACGACTGTATCCCGTAAGGGGTAGTCAGAGACTGGGCACTCACTGCAAAAACAGATGACTGCCACAATCCACGTTTCACCAAAACAATACAATGCACTTGGTGTGATATGTGGTGAGCCCATCGCCAACATGCGCGGTTGGGTGCATAGTGCAGTTTAATTCCTTACTCGCCTTTTACGAGATCCATTGGATGAGATGGAGTGGTAGTATTCTTTTAACGAGCCACCACCACGCGGCAAATGATACATATATAAGATCATGACTGTATCCCATGAGGGGTAGTCAGAGACTGGGCACTCACTGCAAAAACAGATGATTGCCACAATCCACGTTTCACCAAAATAATATAATGCACTGGTGTGATAGGTGGTGAGCCCATCGCCACCATGCGCTTTTGGGTGCACAGTGCAGTTTAATTCCTTACTCGCCTTTTACGAGATCCATTGGATGAGATGGAGTGTTAGTATTCTTTTAACGAGCCGCCACCACACGGCAAACATGATACATCAACATACATAAAAACCAATAGCCGCAAACTTTTGTAGGGGAGGCCTATGTTCAGCAGTGGACCTGTGATAGGGTAAAATGATGATGATGATGATGACTGACACAACGATTTCATAAAATAAACATACTTAATATTTTTTTGCTAAGCGAACTTCTCATTTTCTTCATTAGTAAATTGCACCCGTGCAAAGCCTGGGCGGGTCGAAAGTTCGTGAAAAAAAATTACCTTACGGAGTTTGACACTTGACGAAACTTATATATTTTTGCTAAGCGAACTTCTCATTTTCTTCATTAGTAAATTGCACCCCTGCAAAGCCTGGGCGGGTCGACAGTTCGTGAAAAAAAATTACCTTACGGAGTTTGACTCTTGACGAAACTTATATTTTTTGTAAATTTAATTTAAGAAAGTGACGAAACGAGCAAAACGTTCACCTGATGATAAGTGCATCGTCTACCCATAACAAACGCTGTGTCATCAGAACATTTCTGTGTGAATTCACACTGTCACGCACTCGTCACCCTGAAAGATCAGTTCTTAAGTCTCATATGCCCAGTGATTACGCTAGCTCTCAGTGCCCTTCAAACCGAAACACAGTAATGCCTGCACATTACTACTTGACGGCAGAATAACTGGCACTGGGGTACTAGTACCTACCTAGACGGATTCCTGCATAGAAATCCTACCACCAGGAATTCTGTTGATTATTTAATACACACACACATATCGAAATCGTTCCGACGTTTATTTGTTTAAACGAACAGAAGCGAACTCAGAACACATGTGAAAGATTTCTATTTTGTGCCGAAGAAAAAAAACTGCCCCGATAATGTTTTATTTTGCGTCTAGTTTAAAAAACTATGAGACTCTAAGTTGTAGCCGTTGGGGCTTGTGCTCGCCTTTAATTTCATAGTACGCGAGTAACCTGCGTTCGATCCCCGGTGCCGGCACCTGTATAATCGTTCGAAAATTTTAAATGCTGATTTACCACGTGCTCAGCGGTGAAGGAAAACATCGTGAGGAAACCTGCATGTCCGAGGAATAGAAATATTTCGAGGACATGTGAAGTCCGCCAACCCGCATTGGAGCAGTGGCGCACTATTCCGAGTTCCGAAGCCCTCTCAGAAATGAGAGGAGGCCTGGGCTCAGCTGTGGGACATTTACTTTATCACTTTACTTTTTTTTAACTAAGTTGTCACCTGTATCGCGAGTGCGTTTTATTTCACGTGCACAACACAGCCAGACAAGAAAACGAACAATGTGTATTGTTGGCTCCGGTTGGGATTCTAACCCACCTGCAGCATAAAAGTACTCTATCGTCTAGGTGGGAATGTCCCACCTGCAGCATAAAAGTACTCTGTCGTCTAGGTGGTAATGTCCCACCTGCAGCATAAAAGTACTCAATCGTCTAGGTGGTAATGTCCCACCTGCAGCATAAAAGTACTCTGTCGTCTAGGTGGGAATGTCCCACCTGCAGCATAAAAGTACTCTATCGTCTAGGTGGTAATGTCCCACCTGCAGCATAAAAGTACTCTGTCGTCTAGGTGGTAATGTCCCACCTGCAGCATAAAAGTATTCTGTCGTCTAGGTGGTAATGTCCCACCTGCAGCATAAAAGTACTCAATCGTCTAGGTGGTAATGTCCCACCTGCAGCATAAAAGTACTCTATCGTCTAGGTGGGAATGTCCTACCTGCAGCACAAAAGTACTCTATCGTCTAGGTGGTAATGTCCTACCTGCAGCATAGAAGTAGTCTATCGTCTAGGTGGGAATGTCCCACTTGCAGCATAAAAGTACTCTATCGTCTAGGTGGTAATGTCCCACCTGCAGCATAAAAGTACTCTGTCGTCTAGGTGGTAATGTCCCACCTGCAGCATAAAAGTACTCTGTCGTCTAGGTGGGAATGTCCCACCTGCAGCATAAAAGTACTCTGTCGTCTAGGTGGGAATGTCCCACCTGCAGCATAAAAGTACTCAATCGTCTAGGTGGTAATGTCCCACCTGCAGCATAAAAGTACTCTGTCGTCTAGGTGGGAATGTCCTACCTGCAGCACAAAAGTACTCTATCGTCTAGGTGGTAATGTCCTACCTGCAGCATAGAAGTAGTCTATCGTCTAGGTGGGAATGTCCCACTTGCAGCATAAAAGTACTCTATCGTCTAGGTGGTAATGTCCCACCTGCAGCATAAAAGTACTCTGTCGTCTAGGTGGTAATGTCCCACCTGCAGCATAAAAGTACTCTGTCGTCTAGGTGGTAATGTCCCACCTGCAGCATAAAAGTACTCTATCGTCTAGGTGGTAATGTCCCACCTGCAGCATAAAAGTACTCTGTCGTCTAGGTGGTAATGTCCCACCTGCAGCATAAAAGTACTCAATCGTCTAGGTGGTAATGTCCCACCTGCAGCATAAAAGTACTCTATCGTCTAGGTGGGAATGTCCTACCTGCAGCACAAAAGTACTCTATCGTCTAGGTGGTAATGTCCTACCTGCAGCATAGAAGTAGTCTATCGTCTAGGTGGGAATGTCCCACTTGCAGCATAAAAGTACTCTATCGTCTAGGTGGTAATGTCCCACCTGCAGCATAAAAGTACTCTGTCGTCTAGGTGGTAATGTCCCACCTGCAGCATAAAAGTACTCGGTCGTCTAGGTGGGAATGTCCCACCTGCAGCATAAAAGTACTCTGTCGTCTAGGTGGGAATGTCCCACCTGCAGCATAAAAGTACTCTGTCGTCTAGGTGGGAATGTCCCACCTGCAGCATAAAAGTACTCAATCGTCTAGGTGGTAATGTCCCACCTGCAGCATAAAAGTACTCTGTCGTCTAGGTGGGAATGTCCTACCTGCAGCACAAAAGTACTCTATCGTCTAGGTGGTAATGTCCTACCTGCAGCATAGAAGTAGTCTATCGTCTAGGTGGGAATGTCCCACTTGCAGCATAAAAGTACTCTATCGTCTAGGTGGTAATGTCCCACCTGCAGCATAAAAGTACTCTGTCGTCTAGGTGGTAATGTCCCACCTGCAGCATAAAAGTACTCTGTCGTCTAGGTGGTAATGTCCCACCTGCAGCATAAAAGTACTCTATCGTCTAGGTGGTAATGTCCCACCTGCAGCATAAAAGTACTCTGTCGTCTAGGTGGGAATGTCCCACCTGCAGCATAAAAGTACTCTGTCGTCTAGGTGGGAATGTCCCACCTGCAGCATAAAAGTACTCTGTCGTCTAGGCCACGCGTCCGTCAACGTTAAACAAGCATTATTTATTCATTTATTTATATATTTATTTTCCAACTTCAGCTCAAACACATTACAATGTGTCTTAAAAGTAATTCACATTGTTGAAGCTAACTTAGATGGAGTTGACGAAGGTGTCTGTGCTAGTAGAAACTGTGTGACAGACACCGGCGACTTCCCTTAACAAAAAAAAAATATCTATCATAATTAACAGGGAGCCGATTGAGTATAATGTGCTACAAATTCAAGTCTAAATAAAAAAACAAGCGAAATAATAAAACTAAAAAAAAATACAATTTTTTTTCCTTCTCTTTTCTATATAATTTAAATAAAAATTAAAGTGAGAACACTACTAAATGGGACAATGCGTGTGCACGAGCGTGTGTGTGCGTGTGTGTGTGTCAGTGTGTACGAGTATGTCAGTGTGCATGTCAGTGTGTGTAAAGGGTTGTATGTATGTACCATAAAGTCGCCAGTAATTATGAATAAAACTATATTGAATAAAATTCTGTTCTACATAATTGACATTTTTTCATTACGTTACTTACACAGAAATTTCTTTACACCTCAAAAAAAGCGCACTTTAACAAAAAACTTGTAAAGGTAGGATTGGTGGATTGTGGTATGATTACTATGCAGTAATCCGTTAAGTTGGTACCTCTGCAAGGTCAGTTATTCTGCCGTGAAGCAGTAGTGTGCTTAGCTTTTTCTGTTGCGAATACATCCCAACAAAGGCGCACGTTCACAACAATTTTTGTACTTGTAAAGTAACCACCAGTAAAGTACAAAGTGGATACGTAAGTGACATACGTGTCGGCCGACATGCGGTGCGTTATCACCGGACGGATATCCGGGCCCCACAGCGTTGATAATTTAAACTGTCTATTGCAAATGACTCACCAGACAATGCTTATACCTACCATAACTTGCTGTGGACCGGACAACATTTACGATTTTAGATGTGTAGTGCGGTCGTAGTATAAAAAAATCATTCTTCTTTCTCCTGCAAAATTTGCTGTATCTAGAGTGCTATACTTAACGATCTCGTGGCCTAGTGGTTAGAGTACCTGATTATGACGCCGCGGGCCCTTGTTCGAATCCCAGCCGGAACCAACATTTGTGCAAAAAGCACAATTTGTTCGTTTTCGGTTCTGGTTGTGTTGTGATTGTCCTTATGTCTCTGGCACTGCAACCTAGCCTACCTCCGATCTTATCGCTTGAGCGTTGTAACGGTTATGGGTAGGCTCTTGTGCGGTTGATACCTTTCGATAGTTTTTTTTTTATTGGATAAAGTAAAGCGAAACGAGCAAAACGTTCATCCTGAAACACCAAATGCTGTCACCACGAACATTTCTGGGCGGCACCACACGGCGTTTGTGACCTTGAGACATGCGTTCTTAAGTCTCATAAGTGATGACACTAGCTCTTCAAAATGAACCATAGTCATTTTTGCACACTACTGCTTCACGGCAGAATAACTGACCCTGGGATGGTACCCACCTAGACGGATTCCTGCATAGAAATCCTGCCACCAGTAAATGTATTCGGCAGTTGTCGTCGCGGTCTCTTAATGAAAGCTGCGTTATATCACAGGTTTTTCTTTGATTTAAATTTTGTCACAGAGTATTTTATCATTACGATGCTTTTATTATTAAAAAAAAAAAAAGCTAGAAGATCGATACTCGTCGAGTTTCTTTCAGATGTCTAGGTTGTAATGCTTCTGGCCTATTTTGGTGCTTTCGCAGTTATCGATTGCTAGGAAGATATTATAGCGTCCACAAATGTACGCGTCGTCGTAGTCGTGGTAGCTCAGGGATCAGGTGCTCGACTTTAATTTCATAGTACGCGATTAACTTTGGGTTGGATCCCCGGTGCCAGCACCTCTAAAATTGTTCTAAAATTTTTAGTGCTGATTTACTACGTGCTCAGCGGTGAAGGAAAACATCGTGAGGAAACCTGCATGTCCGAGAAATATAAATATTTAGAGGACATGTGAAGTCCGCGAACCCGCATTGGAGCAGCGTGGCGGACTATTCCCAGCTCCAAAACCCTCTCAGAAATGAGAGGAGGCCTGTGGTCAGCAGTGGGACATTTATAGGCTGCTCTTGCGATAAGATCGGAGGCAGGCTACATGCAGTGCCAGAGACACGAGGAGAATCACGACACAACCGGGCTCTAAAACCAATAATCTGTTTTCCACAAATATTGGTTGTTTTAAGACCTTATATTATAATACATACTAATATTATAAATACGAAAGTAACTCTCTTTCCCTTAGTCTGTTTGTTAGAGGTAGGTTGCATCCTGGAGACGGACATTGGAACTTTTTATCCCGAAAAATTAAATAGCTCCTACGGGATATTTAAAAAACTAGTCTAGCTCTAAGATAGTGTGAAATATTTTCAAAACACGATTTTTCCATATGGTGCCTATAGTAGTGATACTAAAAATGTCTTATCCAATTTCAACGAATGAGTTATATAAGTTGATAAAGGAAAATCATTGCAAAATCTCATGGACTGCGGTTGGTGGGCAATTACCGACCAAATATCTTAGGACTAAATTTTTTCGAAACGGTGAGCGACATCTTTAATCCGTCTAGGTAGGTACCACCCCGAGACCAAAAGCAGTAGCGTGCAAACATTACTGTGTTTCGGTCTGAAAGGCACTGTGAGCTAGTGGAATCACTGGCCATGTGAGACTGAAGAACTGAGACTAAAGAACTTAGTTATGTCTCAGGGGGAAGGGCGCAGTTTGGTGTCACACAGAAATATTCTGGATGACACCGTATTTGTTTTTGGGCCGATGTTGCACTTACCATCAGGTGAAAGTTTTGCTCGTTTCTGTGTTCGTTCTTGCGCGTCTTTTTAATTTTTCCAATAACAAAAAAAGGTAAAAGAAGCGTCTAATGTCCGAGTTTACTGGTAGTGTGATCAGCTAATTCGTTTTCTACGCATAGATTTTCAACCAGGCCCTAAATCCAACAATCTGTTTTTCACCAATGTTTGCTGTGAAACGCGGCCTGTAACCACACGGATGTCATGGCTATATCTATCATCATCGTCACTTCAGCCCATCACTAGTCCACTACTGAACACAGGCCTCCCCTGTAATTGCAACAAAAGTTTCTAGCTCTCATTTAGGGGAGATTTCGCCACAGTAGCCACGCTTGGCAGTGGTAGATCCTCTTAAACCGCCACCAGACTGGAGGGCTATGTCTAATATGAATATAATACATTTTATTTTCGATAAAATTTACAATCAAGCTAAAAAATGTGCGCAAAGCACAAAATTAACTTAAGCTAATTTAACTCCTACGCCATGCGTTTCACGCTAAGCCCAATGTTTAAGTTCACTCAGTCTAGTCAGAACAAGGTTTATTAGAAACGTCTTAAGTGTAGTTCCGGTTCTAAGTACTGCGTTAAGTTTAGGTTCGATTTAAGTTGGAGACAAAGTGATGTCCGCCCGAGGCCTTTTCAAAACTTACGTGAATTCTGAGAGCCGAAGGGAATCTACACGTTATATGTTTTAGGAAAAAGTGTTTTATTTTCTCTATTTTATATCAGGTATATAAAAAAAGAAACGATGAACCAAGGCGCCGATGGTGAGACGATGAACTGTCGCCACAGTTGACCAAAGTTCATTTAACTTTTACTTTTATTATATTTATGCACGAATAGATATGTAATGACATAATTTTTTTTTGGTAGCTTTGTTGCCAAGACAGAAAGTGTTTAATCCGTGGTCTATGACATTGCATCTTAGTCTACCTCCGATCTTATAGTGCATTAGTTACATCGAGTGCGTTAGGTTGAGATGAGTGCCTATGTGGGCCTTCACTTGCGGCACTATATCTCCTGCGCCGTTGCTAGCAATCGACAGTATTTAGACATTGTTGCATGGTCGAATATCGGAAGAGCGGATTCTTATGCAGGAATCCGTCTAGGCAGGTACCACCGCAGGGCCAGTTATTTTGCGGTGAAGCAGTGCAAACATTATTGTGTTTCGGTCTGAAAGGCACGGAGAGTTAGTGTAATTACTGGGCATATGAGACTTAGGAACTGATGTCTCAGGACGTAGTGTAGTGTCACACAGAAATATTCTGGGCAGACAAACTTATGTGAATTCGGAGAGCCGAAGGGTATCTACACTAACTGAAGTACTAGGCCTCCCCAATAGATTACTACTAAATTTGTAGCTCTAATTTTGAGAGGAATTTTGCCATAGTTGCCACGCCTGGCAGGCGGGTTGGCAACCGCAGTTTATTTATTCAGATGTTCAAGGAAGATGCTGCTACTCATCTCCTGGTTTTAATTTTCCCTCTGTCGACTTTTAAACGGGATGAGATCGGGTGGTAGATCCACTAAAAGTTACTTTACAGCTTAGGGCTCGATTGGCCCAGTGGCAAAGCAATTGACTTTTGCGCTGTCGTAGTTTAGGGTTCGATTTCCGCACGGAACAAATATTAAGGCTTACCGATCTACGATGGGCGTTTTATATTCTGTGTTTTTTTTTTGCACAATTGTTGACTTCGGCTGGGATTCGGGCGTGGTCATCCGTAGTCTAGCAGTCTTTAAAACGCACTCACACACAAGAGAAATCCTCATGTGGCGTCCCCACGAGATTCACATATATGCGAGTATAAAGCACAATAATTCTTTCTCTACGTAGATTACTCTAAGTAGATGAAAACAAAGTGGAATTTCGTACGGTAGGAAATATGCTATTGAACATTCACCGATTCAATTTGTCTACAACGCACCGCTTTTTGTCTGCTGACGCCCCTTCATTGAACGACTAATAAATTCGTTATAACTCACCCGAGGGGGCGAAAGGTACAAGTCATTACAACGTGCTCACTTTTTGCTACAAGCACGATATGATTCACGATTCATTTACAACGTTTAACTCGAAAGAAATTTTAAAGATTTGAATTCGTGAGTTGATATTTACTAATTTTGTTCTAGTAACCAGCATAAAGTCGAGCGAAATACATACATACATACATAAGATTACGACTGTATCCCATAAGGGGTAGTCAGAGACTGGGCACTCACTGCAAAAACAGATGACTGCCACAATCCACGTTTCACCAACACAATACAATGCACTTGGTGTGATAGGTGGTAAGCCCATCGCCACCATGCGCTGTTGGGTGCACAGTACAGTTTAATTCCTTACTCGCCTTTTAAGAGATCCATTGGATGAGATGGAGTGGTAGTATTCTTTTAACGAGCCGCCACCACACGGCTAAATAATATATATAATATATATAAACATAATATTTACATAAATACATACATAAGATCACGACTTTATCCCATAAGGGGTAGTCAGAGACTGGGCACTCACTGCAGAGACAGATGATTGCCACAATCCACGTTTCACCAAAACATTATAATGCACTCGGTGTGATAGGTGGTGAGCCCATCGCCACCATGCGCTGTTGGGTGCACAGTGCAGTTTAACCATTACTCGCCTTTTACGACATCCAGTGGATGAGATGGAGTGGTAGTATTCTTTTAACGAGCCGCCACCACACGGCTAAATAATATATAATATATATAAACATAATATAAAATAGTGTACCTAGTTATTACCTAGTTTTTTAAGAGCCAATGAGAAAAATAGAAGACAAAGAGCGAAATACATAAGTATGAAGAAGTGACGAGTGGTGGTAGGATGCCTATGCAGAAATCAGTCTGGGTAGGTGCCACTGCAGTGCCAGTTATTCTGCCGATTGCTGCAAGCGGTAGTTTTTTTATAGGATATAGTGAGCAGTCGACCTGACCGTTCACCTGATGGTAAGTGCAACGTCTTCCCACAACAAATGCTGTGTCACCCAAAACATTTCTGTGTGACACCATACTGCGTTCGACATCCCGAGCCGTCAACTCTAGTCTCATATCTGCACTTACCTAGACGGATTTCTGCATAGGAGTCCTAGCACCAGTATTTTTTTATTTATTTAATAAAAGTGTCGGAACGAGCAAAGCGTTCACTTGATGGTAAGTGCAACGTCTGCCCATAACAAATGCTATGTTACCCAGAACAGTGTGACACCACAATGCGCCCGTCACCCTGAGACATCTGTTCTTAAGTCTCATATGCCCAGTGATTACGCTAGCTCACGGTGCCCTTCAAACCGAAACACAGTAATGTTTGCACACTACTGCTTCACGGCAACTGTAACTGACAACAATAACTGGCACTGGGGTGGTACCTACCTAGACGACTACCACTTGCTTCATTACATTGTAATGGATATCATAGAGATACATCAGGAAGGCTGTGGACTTTGGACTCAGAATTCAAAATAAATTCAGAAGGCTTTAGAACAATTAGATTTTCTTTGACAATGTTAGCAACGGGTTGGCCATAATTACGGTCAATATTTCACCTTCAATAAAATTCGTCATTCCACTATGACCTTTAAGCGAACCTACTAGCGACTATAATCGTAACTTCACTTAATCTTCAACCCGTGTAATACCCCTACATAATTTTCACTTACGTACCTCCGATCTCCGGATGCCGCGTGCTTCGTTCTCGCTATGTTTAACACTTGCGATGGCAAGTTTGGCCCGTTAGAGCCGCGGGCTAACGGCGCAAGTTAGACAATAACCGGTAAGATTAGACGGGTCTCCCGGGCCCCGACCGGCAAGGTGAGCGAATAGTTACTTCACAAACAATAGTGATACGTAAGATATGAATTGAATATTAAGATAGGTGGGGTGATTCATAATGGGATCTCGTGTAAACAGTGTTGTGGAAATGCTTTGTGTAGGATCTAGAAATTTATGTACGCAATAATCGTACGTGCGTTACTATAACTTTCTGAAATTGTTACGCATGTATGTATTAAGTACAGTAACCAATTAAAATATATAATCTTGTGTTAAATGTAACGTCTGTCCGTAACACATCCTGTATCGCGCAGAACATTTCTATGTAGCACTACACTGCGCCCGTCAGCTTGAGATATTTTTTTTAAATCCCCCCGAAGAGAGAGCTACAAAGTTTTGTTACAATTTATGGAGGAGAACTGTGTTCAGTAGTGGACTAGTGATGGGCTGAAGTGATGATGATGATAGATATAGCCATGACGTCCGTGTGGTTTAGTGATCAGACTGTGTGACTTACAGGCCACGTTTCACGGCAAACATTGGTGAAAAACAGATTGTTGGTTTTAGGGTCTGGTTGAAAATCTATGTTTAGAAAACGGATCAACGGATTATACTACCAGTAAACTCGAACATTAGACGCTTTTTTACCTTTTTTTTGCTATTGGAAAAATTATGAAACGAGCAAAACGTTCACCTGAGACATAAGTTCTTAAGTCTCATATGCCTAGTGATTACACTAGCTCTCAGTGCTCTTCAAACCGAAACACAGTAATGTTTGCACACTACTGCTACACTATACTACTCCTGGGAAATGTGGCGTAAGATTTTTTTGACTATTACTAAAATGATGGCGACGTGGTTCGCTGCCCGTCACGTCTCGTGTGTGGCGGCTGCCTACCCCTTTTTATAGGAAAAAGGCGTGACTATATATATGTATGTAGTACTGCTTGATGGCAGAATACCTGGCCCTACCTAGACGAACTCCTGCATCCTAGCAGTAATATAGATAGTTTTTCCTACAATTCAGTATCACTTTAATTGAGACATGGATCATGGTTTTAATTAAAATGTCAGTATATGAGATCGAACCCCGAAAAGCTGCAATGATGCTTTTTATCCGTCTAGGTGAGTAGATAGATACTTTTTATCAGTGCCAGTTATTCTGCTGTAAAGCAGTAGTATGCAAACATTACTGTTTCGATCTGAAGGGCACTTATAGTGAGTGTAATTACTGAGCATATAAGAATTAAGAACCGATCTTTTAGGGTGACGACTGCAGTGTGGTGAAACAGCATTTCTCATTGGCAGATGTTGCATTTATGTGCCGGATGAACGACTTGCTCGTATCGTAAAAAAATGTTTGTAAATGCGATGATTTATAGTGGTAGGATTCCTATGCAGGAATCCGTCTAGGTAGGTACCACCCCAGGGCCAGTTATTCTGCCGTGAAGCCGTAGTGTGCAAACATTACTGTGTTTCGGTTTGTAAGGGCACTGTGAGCTAGTGTAATCACTGGGCATATGAGACTTAAGAACATATGTCTCAGAGTGATGGGCACAGTGAGGTGGAACACAGAAACGTTCTCGGTGACACAGCATTTGTTATGGGCAGACTCTGCTCTTACCATCAGGTGAATGTTTTGCTCGTTTCATCACTTTATCAAATAAAAAAAAATAGATTAGTTAATTATTTCACAAACAATTAAAAACTTTTTATGTTCATCCATTCTGTTTGTTTCTTATTCGAGGCGCATCACTCATCTACTGTCCTGTGCTTGTCCAAAAGATAAGCGCGACGGGGCCGTGTTTACATTTTTCAACAGCCGATATCGCTTACAATGTCGAGGGCGATATTTTTCCCGGCTGCAATAAAAGAAAGAGCAATTAGCGATGTTTTGTTTGCTGCAGGCGTTCTTACGCGATAATTTTTCACTCGTAATCCGCCCTCGGTAATTGTTTATCAGTTTTCTTGACGACTCGATTGTCATCGTCGGCCGTCTCGAGTTTTTACGGTCGACGGCGAGTGAAAGGGGAGTTCGGGTCTGAAAAATTGTTCGCGAGCATTTCTATTTGAGGCGTCCTATTGTTTGTTCGAAAAATTTCGTCTCATCTAATTTGAAACAAACTCATTACAAGCATTGTCTTTGTTAGTCTCGTCAATTTGGTATTTGTCTCTGTCTCTAGTGTTTGCAAACACAATTTCATATTGTGTTTGCAAACACTAATACACAAATTGTTGATTTCCAGGTCGATTGATGTCTGGATGTTGTTTTATTTTAACGTCTGCCCATAACAGTTAATGTGCCACCCAGAAAAATTCTGTGACACCACACTGCGTCGGTCTCCCTGAGACATCAGTTCTTAAGTCTCATAGGCCCAGTGATTACACTAGCTCTCAGTGCCCTTCAAGCCGAAACACAGTAATGTTTGCACACTACTGCTTCACAGCATAGTAATTGGCCCTGGGGTGGTACCTACCCAGACGCATTCCTGCATAGGAATCCTACCACCAATATATATAAAGATTATGGAGTCATTCAAATTCGAAGAAATATAATACTATAGGTTACATACAAGTTATGTGAACTAAGTAAGCACCAAACGTGGTTTATGCGAACCCAAAATAATTTAAATAAAAAATAAAACCCGACAACTTAAAAGTCGCGCTCTCAATAGTAGGAAACGCCAGTTCTGAAGTCTCAGAGGCCCAGTGATTACACTAGCTCTCAGTGCCCTTCTAGCTGAAACACAGTAATGCACACTACTGCTTCATAGCGGAATAATTGGCTGTGGGGTGGTACCTACCTAGACGGATTCCTGCATGGAAATCCTACCACCAGTTGTAATCGTCTCATTTAATTACAATCACTGGAAGTCAAGCATCACTACAATTTCGTTAGTTGTGTTATGAAGAAAGTAAAAAAAGTAAAGTTACAGCCTATAAATGTCCCACTACTGAGCTCAGGCCTCCTAACATTTCTGAGAGGGTTTTGGAGCTAGGAACAATCCGCCACGCTCCAATGCGGGTTGGCGGACTTCACATGTCTTCGAAATATTTTTAATTTCTCAGACATACAGGTTTCCACACGATGTTTTCCTTCACCGCCGAGCACGTGGTAAGTCAGCACTTAAAATTGCAATTAAGAATTTTAGTGGTAGTGGCCGGCACCGGGAATCGAACCCAGGTCACTCGCGTACTATGAAATTAAAAGCGAGCGCCTAACCCCTGAGCTACCATGCAGATTAAGGCTTTATGTTTTATTGAAGTGCTTAGTCAAAGTTTTTGATTTATTCATTTTTAGAATCTTAAAAGTATGGGAGCTACTATACAGGCAGGAGCTGCTAGACCGAAGACTGGGGAAGACATAATTACTGGAAACGAGGCATGCTTTAGTCTTCAGGGATGACAACGTTGTTAAAACGCATTATAAGCTGTTTATTTGTTCTGCTTCCAGTAGACCGCGCGGCATAGGTGAGCATGACTTCAACATTTGTGCAAAAACCGAAATTAATGGTTTTCGGGTCTGGTGTGCTGTGCATGTGGAATTTAAATCTGTGAAACGCACCCACGATACAATAGCAATCCTACTGGTATAGTTTGTGTTAAAAAAAAGATTAGAGAAAAAAAGGAATTCTATATTCGAATATATTATAATAATAATTTAAAAGGAATCTAAATTAAATGATTTTACATTAGATGTGAAGTAAATGCGACAAATTAGGCACTTGTATCGAAGCTTAAATATAGGAAAGAAATAGGTTATATTCACATGATAATGCCTCGGTTTAGGTGAAACATGTGTGGTTTTCTCGACTTTAGGGGTATGTATTGCCTAGTGGTAGTGCTGTAGTGGTGGCGGGTATCTGGGCGGCTCCCGGTGGCGGTATTGGTTTTCTTGTGCACGCTGTTGAGAGTGGGGGGGGGGGGGTGCTCTTCAAAAACTAGGTAATAAACCATTTCAAATTTTGCGGAATTTTTTCTTTATCATAATAGATTTCCGAAGAGTAACGCCTGTCTCTATTAACTATATCGTAGCTTTAACTTTCTCTTACTTTAAACAAATGGATGGCGTGTGGTGGCGGCTCGATAAAAGAATACTACCACTCCATCTCATCCAATGGATCTCGTAAAAGGCGAGTAAGGAATTAAACTGCACTGTGCACCCAACAGCGCATGGCGGCGATGAGCTCACCACCTATCACACCAAGTGCATTGTATTGTTTTGGTGAAACGTGGATTGTGGCAGTCATCTGTTTTTGCAGTGAGTGCCCAGTCTCTGACTACCCCTTATGGGATACAGAAAAATGGATTTCAGCAATGTAACTCCTGACTGTATTAACTACTCGTATATCGAAGCTTTAATGTTTAATGCGTCGACGTTCGGCTAATACCACAGTCAGATAGCAGCGTTACGTTTCATCGAGCGCACTAAAGTATTTCGCATTTGGAATTGTTTAAATTACCCCCATAAATACACGTAAACGATTCGCAACAAAGAGATGTCGCTGTGAGTATTGCGACGGCGGATCGTGACGATAAATCACAGTTGAACGCGATACAAACAACGTATAACTTTCACGGCTGAAAATATCAAATGTAAAATGTAAATTTAACTACCTAATACGGGTTTAAGCTGTACGAAACTGCGCTTTAAAGCGATGTTTATTTGAAATTTGAGTGGTGTTTTTATGTTTGTGTCGCTGTACAGAGAAATAAAAACGTCTGCTCGTTCGAAGTAGCGCCGCGCGAGTTATGAATGGCCTATGAGCATTGCAATGCTACATAGATTAAGTAAGTCTTTGCTGGCGCAGACGCGACAGTTTAATGTACTAAGGTATGTAGATTGAAACACTGAGTTAACTGATACTCCTGGCCGATTTCGACCACGGCGACAACTTCAGAATATTATTGGGAGCTATCAACTTCACAGGAGATATTATAGTGCCATAAGTGCACGCGCAAACACAGAGGCACTCACTCGTCCCAACCTACCCGCGCCCAGTGTAACGCTGATGTAATAAAAATGCGAATTTGCTGAATTTTCTTGCTCCAACTTAAAGTGGAGATGATTAATTTGATCTTAGGGTAACGATATTGTAAAGCGAATTTGTTGAGTAGCTTTTAAGCTATTTCGCACAAACATTCAGACAAAGAAATATTAATTAATGTTAGATTGACCCATTTTTTATGTATTTGATGTCATGTTTAGTATTTGTATTTATTCTAGGACCGTGTGTAGTCTTAACACAAAAAAAACACATTGCCCGCTCCCCTTGATTTTTTTTGTGGATTAATCATGTGCTACGTAAAAGAAAACATTGGAAGATGTTGTACATCTCTGAAAAAATTAAAATATTCTAATATTAATATATTTACTTATTGGAGCAACGTGGACGCTCAGCAGTGGGAAAATTTATAGGTATAATAATATAATTATTTATTAATAAAAAGATTATAGGTTATTATTTATTTAACAAATTTAAATTTAACAAAACCACTACCAATATTCACCGTTGCGTACTTCAAATATTATTTTTAAACTTGTATTGTTACTTATTTAATTTGTTACTTTTTGTCTCGCCTGCAGGTTACTTAATCTCTGACAAGTGTCTCTTAGGTGGCGGTGCATCGCAGGCAGTTTGCTTGATATAATGCACGTCGCAGGCCGTTATTGCTCCAACCTACTTATTTATAATTGTTGCTGCCATCTCCAGCTTAGCCTGACCTTTAATCGCCCCCACATCTCCCCGAAGTAAAACCCTGAGGCGCGAAGGAAACAACGACGAAACAGTTCAGTTTACACTGGCGGCTACACGTCCAAGGGTAAGCTTTCAAGAGAAGCCAGTTAGGTCGGCACGGGTAATTTAGTTTTCTTTCATTGTGACTGTTAGTGAGACCTTTATTGCATTTAGCGATGTTACTGTGAACGTTTGTTTGAGTCATAATTATGTCTTATAGATAGCTTAAACATCAAAATTTCATTGCACTATTTTCTATTTATTTATTTATTTATTTATTAATCTTTATTGTTCCCTTACAAAGAAAGGATACAAAGGGCGGACTTAATGCCTTTAGGCATTCTCTCCCAGTCAACCCATGGAGTGGTGAGATTTTGATGAAGGTGTAACAATAAAAGACAAAAATGTAAAATAAAAAAATATTATAATAATTAAATTTATAAATATCTTATAAAATTTACATATATGTAAATAGAAACATACATATACAAATATATATATAAACATATACACAAACAGATATATAAGTATATATATAAACAGATACACTATACACAAAACAATGCAAAATTAAATCGAGTGATCGAGTTATTATAAGTTTTTGTGGCATGTCATGTTCATTTTATTTTATCTTTATCGGTTTCTTCAGTTAAATGAAATACAAGTAATGATAAAGGAAATATTAATTATTTATTTATACAGAAATAAAAAAAAATATATACACGAACAATTAAACTAAAACTAAAAAACCTTAAAAAATATAATATAACTAAAATATATTATTAAAAGGAGTCCCTTTAGGCAAGGTTCCGAAGATACTGGCAGCGTTCCCTCTTTAAATAGCTAGACTAATTCTTTGTTCGAGGTAGCTGCCAGCTCTTGTAAGAAGTTGTAATACAATATTGAAACATAGTAATCAGTAATTCCGATAATTTTAAAATGATGATAGTTACAAGTGTATGAAAAAACACCCGTTATAATTTTTTAAGAAAATTTTTAAAAAGGAGTTAGCTACATTTGGGTTGGCAGACATCGCCCGGAAATAGTTTTTTGACAACACCAGTAATCGAAACTGTGGCACTCACGCACTAAGAAAAGCTATCCGGCTCTATAATAAAAGAACATCGTTTTATATTTGTTTCCAAATTGTACATATTCATAATACGGCAACTATGGCAAAATCCCCCCAAAACGAGATCTACAAACTTTTGTGGCAATCTATGGGGGGAGGCCTATGTTCAGCAGTGGACTATTGATAGGCTGAAACGACGACGACGACGACGACGATAATACGTAAATGTGTAGAAATAAAATGAAAAGTTGACAAAAAAAATTACTATAGGTGTCCGGCAGAGTAGAATACTTTCCTCTTTCCTACCGAGGTGTCGTAAGAGGCGACTAAGATATTGTACGGTCAGCTTTTATTCGTGCAGAATTCGTAATATATATATATATATATAATGCTGTCAATATACTGCTTGTGTGAATGCAGTGGGTAGTATGATTTTTTTGACTCGTTCCAAAATAGCGACGAAGTGGTTCGCCACGCGTCACGTCTCATTTCCCGCGGGGGTGAAACGTGTGTAGCTACTGGTGTGGTCTCTGCCTACCCCTTATATGGGAAAAAAGGCGTAATTGTATGTATGTAGTTGTTATACAGGGATATTATTGTTTCACTTCAGGAAGACATACTACCAGTTCATGAACGTTTACAATGAGCGATCTTTCTCATCAACTAAGACGCCGCCTTTTGTTTCTTAAGAAAATGTTACCCAGAAAAACCGATTAATTTTATTGCCTCAGCTAATTCTATCAAAGACTCCTCCGCTTTAATAGCGCACAACAAAATAAGACCCTTAAAAACTAATGTTCAGCCTTAAGTCCGCCGCAAATACCTCTTTGTGACTCCAAACGATACCGCCGCGCCGTTCCTCGGGAACCTGGATATACTCGATTTTCCTTCAGAACGCACGTGCCAGGGGAATATAAACCTAAAGCATGTAATTTAAAGTTCGAATCGGTTCGCAAACCATCAACAACTTAAGACGGTGTAAGACACTGAACAGATTAAAAAGTTGGAGTCGGTCTCGCGACGTCATTGTAAGTGGAAAATGAGTAAAATAAAGCAATACATTTTAATTAGGAGGAAGGGATCTGCCCTTTATTCCTTACGCGATAACTCGCCGCGTCCTCTATTAAATGAATTTCATGTTTAATTAACTCAAACCGCGCCAAGGATAATCTCGCCGCTGATCTGAATTGTTGTGTCTCGATTGAACTTTCCATCTTCGGAGTTTTTGTCCGCGCATATCTTCTGACGCCGTGCCATCGATGTTTAATTGTAATTAACAAACTCGAGATTGGTCTTATCTAACATTCACTGCTGCGTTCCTTCAAGAAATTACTACTTTGTAAGAATAATACTTTGGTAATAGTATCAGAATAACTGAACCTACAAATTATGAATTATGGGGATCCTATGCAGGAATCCGTCTAGGTAGGTACCACTCCAGGGCCTGTTATTCTGCCGTGAAGCAGTAGTGCGCAAGCATTACTGTGTTTCGGTTTGAAGGGCACTGTGAGCTAGCGTAATCAATGGGCATTTGAGACTTAAGAACTGATGTCTCAGGGTGACGGGCACATTGTGGTGTCACACAGAAATATTCTGTTTGACATAGCATTTGTTGTGGGCGGACGTTGCACTTACCATCAGGTCAAAGGTTTGCTCGTTTTGTCACTTTATACAATAAAAAAAAACGAATTACCCCAGACCAAGGATCAGCGAGCTGAAGTGACAATGGGCTGGTCATATAGCTCGTAGAACCAATAAGCATGTAGGGTTCTCGATTGGCAACCTTGCACAGGTAAACAGCTTGTACCTGATTGGAGCGACGACTTGTACGGTTTTGCGACAGCCAGCAGGTAGCTCAGGACGGTGACCATGAATGATCATGTAATAAATTGTGTTTTTTAAATAAACTCATGCCGCATTCTAGGATTTTCCGCCGTGTGGTAGCGGCTTAAGAGAATCTACTATCCCATTTCATCCCGTGGGTGTCGTAAAAGGCGACAGACGGAAAATAAAAACCAAGAGATGGGCATTAGCATCTTCCTGGAATGTCTGAATAAATAAACTGCAGTTGCCAACCCGCCTGCCAAGCGTGGCAACTATGACAAAATCCCTCCAAAATGGGAACTAAAAACTTTTGTGGCAGTCTATGCGGACCTATGTTCAGCAGTGGACGATTGATGGGCTGAAATGATGATGATGGTTCTAGGATTTCAACTAACTTGGGTTCGTTTCATATACACGCCTTACAAATATTCCTTAAGGACGTACCAACTTGATGCTACTTCTTATTATTATTTTTTTTATTTCATAAAAGTGACGGAACGAGCAATACGTTCACCTGATGGTTAGTGCAACGTCTGCCCATAACAAATGCTGTGTCACCCAGAAAATTACTGTATGACACCACACTGCGCCCGTCACCCTGTGACATCAGTTCTTAAGTCTCATATGCCCAGTAGCCCCTAGCTCTCAGTGCCCTTCAAACCGAAACACAGTAATGTTTGCACACTACTGCTTCACGGCAGAATAACTGGCCCTGGGGTGGTACCTACCTAGACGGATTCTTGCATAGGAATCTTACCACCAGTACTGATCAGCTTGTTAATAGTCCTCTACTGGATAATCCCCTCTCGAGAAGTTTGAACATGCCGTAATCAACACGCTTGGTTGACGCTTTGGTGATCGGAGTACCAGACAGCTCATATCTTAGAAACTCCAACACCGATTCGTGTTTTCGGTTTGGCTTTATACGAGACGGTTGTTCCATCGTCTTCCGAAAGCCGTGAGCGAGCATTGTCGTCCGGGCATTTCCTCGGTCGACTCTTAAAGTAACGGGATGAGGTAGGGTGGCAAATTATCTTCACCACGCGTCATTTTATACTACTTGTTTGTATTCTATTTCAAAGTTTTTATATGTGATTTCGAAAAATGTACCGTGAAAGAAAAGAACGTTTATTCTTTCCAATACAAGTTAGAAAGTAAATATTGGGAAAAATTCAACCTTTCTTAAGCAATAACGGCGTTAAGTTTAATGTAGTGAGATAATCCGACTCTAAGTGGTTCAAGCGGGCGAGTCGATTGCTTAAAAGATTAAAAACTTGGGGCCACCTTGCTTTACGGCTCTATCGGGGCGAGGGCGCGCGGGAATGTGGGGGCGCTCTTACTGTGTCACACCGTATTACTCCACACTCCGACGTTTTTACTTAATCTTTGACTATATTTTGTGATTTTGTTTCAGGAACGGGCCGTTCCTGAAACGTTTTTTAATGGAAGAGAGAGGCTATAGCGAACCGTCTAATGCGGTGCGATTCTTATGCAGAAATTCATCTCGGTAATGGTGGTGTACAACCACTCCAGTTATTATGCAGTCAAGTAATATTGTGCAAGCAGTGTTGTTTTCCGGTATGAATGACAAAGTAAGGGCATATGAAACTTAGAACGGACTTCTCGAGGTGATAAGTGCAGTGTGGTGCCACACCGAACTTTATAGACATATGTTCTACAGAATATTTATGCGTATCACAACAGTGTTAGTTGCAGCAACGACGTATAGAAAATTCAGTGTCGAAGATTTGCGTGGAACCGCACCCTGACACATCAGGTTTTTTTTTTATTGGATAAAGTGATGAAACGAGCAAAACGTTCACCTGATGGTAAGTGCATCACCATGAGACATAAGTTCTTCAGTCTTATATGCCCAGTGATTACGCTAGCTCACAGTGCCCTTCAATCCGAAACACAGTAATGTTTGCACACTTACTGCTTCACGGCAGAATAACTGGCCCTGGGGTGGTACCTACCAAGACGTATTCCTGCATAGGAATCCTACCACCAGCAAAACCAAAACACAGTAACGAGCGCAAACTACTGTTTTATGGCAGAATGGCTCTGCAGAGGTACCTACCTAGATGGTTCCTGTAAGGGAAACGGACCACCAATAAATTAATAGAGTCATTTACTTAAAATTTCAGACACGAACATTTTTCAATAAATAGTAATTTTATGATTGTTTAATAAACGTGTTAGGATAAAAATATTATGTTAAGTATTCTTATTTATTTCTCCACAAACATGGCAGTAGTTTCGATATTAGTAATGATAATGCATCAGACTTCAGAACGTATGTCATCGCGATAGCATCTTCTGTAGTTATCTGTTGGGATAGAGAGCCTCAAAGGGCAATTAGACCCTTAACATTTACCAGCTAACCTCTTAGTTGTCTGATAAGCTATAATAAACCTTAATAGTTGGAATATTAAGTGACGCCGTTACGTATGTAACAACAAAAGCATAAGAAAAATTTTTCATGATGTAAATACGTTTATACAAAATGTTATATTTATATATATAGTTTTATGTACACCATTCTATATTTCCCTCTTTCATAATTTTTTTTGCAAGACTTTTTACGAAAAAGTTGACTAAAAGAAATCACTTTCACATTACTAAGAACGTCGTTTGTACTCAAATACGTCTTGTTTATTTCTCTTTTGGTGTATAGTAAAGAATATATATTGACAACTTAGAATTTTATTCAAAAATGTTAAATGTAGAGGAGATGGAATAATATTCATGGCTTAAAACTCAGGAAAGCGCCACGCCCTTACAAAGTATAAGTGTAAGACAACATTCGGCCGCTGCATTTCTTATTGCGAGTTACGGTACAACTCCAACCGTGATAGGATGCCTACGCAGATGCGTCTACGTAGGTACCACCGCAGGCCAGTTTTTCTACCGTGAAGCAGTAGTCTATCTAATCGGTCCGAAGACCGAAGGTCTCACCACTCCGAAAGAATCACTGCTCTCATAGCTAATGTAATTACTGGTCTGGTCTGGAGAACTGATGTCTCAGAAGAACGGGTGCAAAGAACACAAATTCGTTACGATAGTAACTCGCTGTTTGTTTGTGGACAAATGTTTTCGCACAAATTATGGCTTGGCTCGGCCTGGTGGTCAGGCAATCTGACCACCAGGCAGTGGTAATGTAGGGAGGAAGAGTAATGGTGGAGAGTATTTGGTGGCGGTTCCCGGTGGCGGTGTTAGCATGTTTCTGTACGCTACTGTGGAAGGGCGGGCAGAGTTCTTCAAAAAGTAGGTAATATACACTATTTTATATTTTGGATGCGGATCCCAGCAAAATCACTATCTTTCCTTCGTTAAAACGGAATGGCAGATTCTCTAATTCTGCCACAATATAGACAGTTCGTTCTTTCGCCGTGTCCAGCTCATAGCGTGGCGTTACCATGAATGAGCTTTAGATATTTTTTCGTATGTTATTCGGGCCGACATAAGTCCTTGTACGTACACACAATCATTGACATTGTTATCCTAAGATAAACATTAAATCCTCACTTCGCACAGATATAAACAAAAACAATGGCACCTTTATAATTTCAAGCCGGAGGTAACATTTACGATTTGTTTATTTACAGTCTAGTCTTCTAAGCAGCAAGATAATCACAAATACTATTGCTACTAAATGTCGAAATGCCATTTCTCTTAAACAACTCCGCTGTGACTTTACGATCACCCATCTCGGAGGAAGCAATTAAAAATATAGTAAACTTTTAATTTCTTTAGGAGTAAATCAAGCGATCTCCAAGCTATAACATGTCAAAGGCGAGGAGTTGCAGGCTTGAACAAAAAAAAATTAAAACCATAAACAGACTTCCGACTAAACTTTTGAATTTGGTTGACCTAATTAATACTGCAGTGGTGTCGAACATTTTTCGACACGATGAATTATTTTTACCTATCATTTCTATTCAATATCAAACGTTCATAAAAAATGTATAATTAATTTAAACTGTTAAAAATTACATAATGTATTTTGTTAAAAATTAATTGAAGTGAAGTAAGTCGAGGATTAAATAACCTATGTAAACTATATTTTTAATTTAGTCCTCAGATGAATTTTGAGGAATTAGAGGAAGGAGAATATAGCTTTGGAATGGCAGGAGCAATTTTTTTAAAATGTATGTTATAGAAAAATGTTTAAGAATAATGATTAAGTAATGGTTTCTTACATTTACTCGAATACTACACGTTTAATAAAACTAAGTTTACGGATTTAATCGCATTTAATTAAATTTTAAGTTGTTAAAAGAATACTACCACTCCATCTCATCCAATGGATCTCGTAAAAGGCGAGTAAGGAATAAAACTGCACTGTGCACCCAACAGCAAATGGTGGCGATGGGCTCACCACCTATCACACCAAGTGCATTATATTGTTTTGGTGAAACGTGGATTGTGGCAGTCATCTGCTTTTGCAGTGAGTACCCAGTCTCTGACTACCCCTTTATGGGATACAGTCGTGATCTCATGTATGTATGTTATATGCCGATGTCACGATTGCTTTGAAGCACCCAATATCACGGAAGGTGGTCGTAGTCCTGATGACATAGTTACGGAGGAACGGATTGTCATCTGCCTTTAATTATTAATTTTGGTAAAACTAGCTTACCGTGTCTTGAAGTCTTGCAGTGGTAAAAAAAGCTTTGGATTCAGTTCTTTCAATTGAAGAATAAAACTACGCTTACCTGTAAGCGCTGTTCGATTGAGATTATTCCTGTTTTTTTTAATAAAACTAATTTTACGGATTTTATCGCGTTTAATTTTTAAACAACTTACAAACCGACGTTACGAGTACTTTACCCATTGTCACGGGTAATTAAAAGCTGAAGGTACCAAGGATTAATATGACATCGGGACATCTGCCACCTCAGTCCCCCCGTGACCGTGGGTGCTATAATATAATAGTTTAAAAATTAAACACGACAAAAGGTCCGGAAAAATCATTATATTCCTGTTGTTGTTTCGTCCGAAGATGATGAGGAGTCACAGGGTAGGTGTCCCTGTTGCTAGTAACGCCCTCTAGTAACAGGGACATACTACCTTGTGATTCTGATAATTGCGGACGAGACAACAACACAGTACAATAGGTATAGGTACAGTAGTAGGTACACAGTCGTTTTCTCTTATAAAATTAGGGTGTTTTTATTATTCCAATGGATTCACCAACCATACTTGGCTGGACACGGTGGTCTTTTTTTTGTGATTTCAAATCTGATGTGATGATGACGACGATCTTAACAAGTCTTCCACTTCTCTTTCTGCCTCTGGGTCTTCGTTATAATCACACCGGTATTTGATATTTGTTACTTTTGAATTTTTTTTGTAATAGATATAATTATAAATTTTATATAGTTAATAGAATCAGGCGTTACTTTGCGGAAATCCATTACAGTAAAGGAAAGAATAGTTAATTTGCTAAGATCCGCGTGCAAAATGTAAAATGGTGTGTATTACCTAGTTTTGAAGACCACCGCCCGCCCTCCCACAACAGCGTGCACAAGAATACCAATACCGCCACCGGGAGCCGCTACCAGATACCCTCCACCACTATAACACTACCACTAGGCAATACACACCACTGAAGTCGAGAACACGACACGTGTTTTACCTCAAAACGGGGCATTATCAAGTGATATTGACTCTACGACTGTCAACCGCCGAGTGAGCGGCCCGGCCAAAGAGCTGCTATTTATTTAGGTCTCGGTGACGCAACCGACCGTTATATATCTTAAAAACTAGGTAATACACACCATTTTACATTTTGCATTCGGATCTTAGCAAATTAACTTTCTTTCCTTTACATATGTCCTATAAATTTTATTTTGAAAAGTAGTGTATATAAAAAGCTTTGATTTAAATCTGTGCAGAAAGGTTAAGAACCTCTGCAATAGACGAAGTGATTGTCTTGTTTGCTTAGTACACAGCATGAGATTGTTTAAGCATACACATGCTCGAACAAAATTAACTCTATTGCGATGCAATAACGTTAAAACTCGTCTAATTTTACAGCTTTGTAGTTTAATAGTGTAATTAAGTTTGAGATGTGTGTTATTAAGTATCTGATGAGTTACAAGTTACAAACAGTACGTGAGTTTTTACCTATATGGAGAATTTATTGCTTTTTACATTTAAATTACTGAATTTGCTTTTAACATTAGGAATATAATGTTTACTTGCAATCACTAGGTTAATCTGCATCGTAATTATTATTTTTAAGAATTACACTTGTATACGTTTCACAAATCATCATTACATCATTTCAGCCTATCACTAGTCCACTGCAGAACATAGGCCTCCCCATAGATTGCCACAAAAGTTTGTACCTCTCATTTTGGAGAGATTTTGCCAAAGGCGCCTGGCAGGCGGGTTGTCAACCCCAGTTTTTTTATTCAGATGTTCCAGGAAGATGCTGCTGCCCATCTCCTAGATATATTACATATAATAATAAAAGGGCTTATTCATTTAGAAAGGTGCACGGAATCCTTGGCCTTGAAAAAGGAGAAAAATCTGAAGAAGCTACCGAGGAGAGAATCTTGCAAAAATTATGGAACCGCGACCCTAATGTGAAAAAGAACCTCGAGATTTGATTTCAGGTACGCAAACAAATAGGCCACGCAGTTGTCAAATGTGGTCGTCGTCGTGATATAATATGTCTAATGTGGAGAGAAAGCCGTGGCGTAATCACCCAGAACATTTCTTTGTGACACCTCACCGTGCCCATCACCCTGAGACATCAGTTCACTTAAGAACTGATGTCTCTTTTACCTTTCCTTATTCTTAATACAAGCAACTGTATCTAAAGAAAAGTAGTGATTTAGTGGATTTTAAGGCATGATTTAAATGTAGATTTAATTGAAGATAACGGACCTATTGCTTAGATGTAATAGTAACCATTTTTAAGATATCTAACGCGTAAGGGGCACGAGCGACCGCGTGACGAATCCGCAAATTGTGTGCGTACATGATCCGATTCTATCAGCCGGTTTGATTTATAAGCCAAGTACGATCCGTTGGTGATACAACACGAGCTACTCTCCCGTTTCCAATCAGAGGACAGAGAAATGTGTTGAGACGTATAATTGTTTTCGATATGTTTGTATCATATATATAATTTCGGTAATGTAATTGCTGTTATTAATTGCTATGTGGCCGTGTGGTAGCGGCCTAAGAGAATCTGCCACCCCATGTCATCCCGTGGGTGTCGTAAAAGTCGACAGAGGGAAATTGAAACCAGAAGATGGGCAGCAGCATCTTCCTGTAACATCTAAATAAATAAACTGCGGTTGCCAACCCGCTTGCCCAGCGTGGCAACTATGGCAGAATCCCTCCAATATGAGAGCTACAAACTTTTGTGGCTATCTATGGGGGAGGCCTATGTTCAACAGTGGACTTGTGATAGGCTAAAACGACGACGACGACGACGAATTGCTGTTAGCCGTTTTTGGCTTTTACAGCTTCATCGGATACTATGCTCACGGGCCAGGGGCCCGCGTGCCAGGTTTGGTTTGACCCAAACATAAATACATAAATAAACTCCTTCAAAAACCTCGAAATTCGGACTGTCGCGTTCGCTGCGTGCTTGCGCGATTTAAAATATCTCAAAATGATTTTAAGTCGTCTAATGACCGTCCGAGGGAGGCTGCGGGCCTCCATTTGGACTGTCGTCCTGTGTCGGTAACTCTGGGCGATGAGAACCGTCCTGGAACACGGGTGTATCGTGTGTACGCGGTGTTATTGTCGACTGCTGCGCACCGCTCTCTACGGCTGTCGTGCGTCGTGGTGCGTGTTATATTAAACCTACTAACTGTGTGTACAGTGTAGCCTGGACCGTGACTGACCGTATCGTGGTCGGGCCGTATCGTGGTCAGGGTGTTTGTGACAATGTAGCGTATGTAGCCATTATGACTAAGGAGTGGTAGTACATTGATTTTCTTTAAGCGTGAGGCGGTGTGGAGGCTTTCGAAATTTTGATTTTGTTAGGCAGCTTCGAAACCTGTGATTGGTCGCCATCGATTAACAACTACATCCAGCTATGCTATAGCAACTATATCCCGTAACATTGGTCGATGCAGCGCGTGCGCTCGGTATTTCAATTTAGAAAATAAAACTTTTTGTGTGTGAGAAATGTAGATTTTTCGGATGCAAGTTTTATGCTTGGCTCACGTTTTATTGTAGGTACTGAAAAGTCAACCCGCGTGAATTAAATATTAATTAGTGGGGTACGTAAAAAATAATGTAGTGGTAGGTTAAGAAATTCTAGTTAGTTGCATCTTTTTTTTTAAATATATTTTATAAGTGTGAAACTGTGTTTTCTAATAAATAAAGATGGTTACAAAAACTATAAAGCTAAAACAATATTAAGAACGAAATAGTCTAGATAAAGTATGTATAAATAAATTTCTAATTAGTATTTATACAAATATAAAAAAATATTGCGTTTAAGTAATTGTAGCCCAAAAAAGATTTGATTTTCCTTAATTTTTAAATAACGTAAATCAGCGGGAAAATTGCTCTCTATTGTATTCCTTAGCTGTTTAAGAAACACGTTGACCAACATAACATTGATTTATTTAAACTAACTAGCTGATGACCGCGACTGCGTCCGCGTGGGTATAGGTTTTTTAAATACCCCGTGGGAACTATTCGATTATCCGGTATAAAACTAATGTCCGTCACCGGGATGCATGCTATTACCGTGCTAAATTTCGTCAAGATCGGTTCTTCCGAACTATGAAAAGGTGACAAACAGACAGACGAACGTAAGTTGCTTTCGCATTTATAATACTGGTACGGATACTAAAACAAATAAAAAAATACCACATTTTATAAAATGTACATGTGACAAAACAACTTTAAATTTAAAGCCTTTTAGTTTTCTATGAATCAGTTCTATGTAGAGTACAAGTACTTGTAGTTATTAGTTACAGGTAGGAATTTATATACAGCCGTGTGGTGGCGGCTCGTTAAAAGAATACTACCATTCCATCTCATCCAACGGATCTCGTAAAAGGCGAGTAAGGCATTAAACTGCACTGTGCACCCAACAGCGCATGGTGGCGATGGGCTCACCACCTATAATACCGAGTGCATTATATTGTGTAAACGTGGATTGTGTTTTTGCAGTGAGTGCCCAGTCTCTGACTACCCCTTATGGGATACAGTCGTGATCTTATGTATGTATGTAGGAATTTATTTCGACGTACTGTGTTTAGTTTTTTCGTAAATGTATAAGATGCAAAGAGGACCAAATAGTTTAGTTGGATGCTCCACTATCTTTGTCATTAGGCGTTGTTTGCTAAGAAAGTGTTCTCCGGGGACCAATAGTCGCCTCTGGCGAGGGTGAGCACACTCCTTTATCAGTCATCCGACCCGATACTGACCACTGCGGCACCGCACTCCGGACTCGCATTTTGTGGGTTAAAATTAATATAGATGAAACGTGTTTCACTGACCGTCTGTTGATAATATTTTGAAATAAATTTGTAGGCGTTTCATTTAGTTCTAATTTTTTTTATCAGCTGTTAAAAGGGCAGTTATCCTTTCCTGAACACGTGCTTGTCGCATTGTTAGAAAATTCTTAATATATGAATCCTTTCCACCTTCACCAAGCCAAGTGGACAACACAAATATTTGAATCATAAAATTGTCATCATCATCATCATGACTTCAGCCTATAGCCACTGATAAACATAGGTCTCCCCCATAGATTGCCACAAAACACGGTCCTAAGCCGCCTGTATACATCGACTTCCCGCAAAATCGTGCAGGTCGTCGCTCCATCTAGTGCGAGGTCACTCTACACTGCGTTTGCCGGTTAGAGGTTGCCATTCGAGAACCTTTCTTCCCGAACGGTTATCGATTCCAAGAAATATATGGCCGGCCTATTGCCACTTCAGCTTGCTAATCCTTACAACATCACATCTGTCAAAAGACTTTTATGCTTTTATTTATAAAAGTGTAGGTACCTAGATTTGCCTTGCTTAGGTTGGCCTCGATTTGACTTGGTTAAAGAACAGTAATAATTGTATAAGCATTTCGAGAGATTAGATCGGTGCAAGTGTAACGTCTGCCCATAAAAATGCCATGACACTCACAAAAACTCTGTCTTATGTTAAGGCTTAATAACTGATGTCTCAGGGTGCATGGTGCAGTGTAGTGCCACTTAGAAATGTTCTTTGTGACAGCATTTCTCTTGCGTGGACGTTGCTCTTACTTTCAGAGGAACGTTGTGCTGGTCTCGTCACTTTCTCTTTAAAATAAGTATAACATAATGATTTCTTATATTTACGCGAACACTACACATCTAAATGAAACTAATTTTACGGATTTTATCGGGTTTAATTTTATTATTTATAACCCGACGTTTCGAGTGCTTTACACTACCCATGGTCACTGGAGGACTGATGTGACAGATGTCCCGATGTCATAGTTAACCCGGAGTATCTTCAGCTTTTTATTTATTATTTTTGGTCCGATCTATGCAGAACGCAGTGCTTGGTTTTGATTTAATTTTATTAAGCTCTTTCTGCATAGATCGGACCAAAATAATAAATAAAAAGCTGAAAGTACTCCCGTGGGTGCTGTAAAGCACTCGAAACGGCGGGTTATAAATAGTCAAATTAAACGCGAGGAAATCCGTAAAATTAGTTTCATTTTAATGTGTAGGTGTTCGCGTAAATATAAGAAGTATAACAATTTTTGTTTCAGAGAAAGTCAGAGGCAATAACTAGTTGTGTTTTATATCGCGATCTATCGGACACTGTCTCTAATTAACCGTTAACGGCTAAGTTTTATTGCCGGCCGGCAGTTTTGGGTTATCTCGGTTTAAGTTTAAATTGTCCGCCACATGTAGTGTACTGTTTCGTAAGAATTAATGACGCAGCTTTGTCTTCGTGCCATTATTTCTGTGAAATATAGACAAGTTATTTGATATTTGATTATATAAACGTATGGCAGAGGTTTCATAGCTTTTTTTTTTAATATTAGGTGCCGAGACAAGCAAAACGGTCACCTATTGGTAAGTGCACCGTCCGCCCACAACAAATGCTGTGCCATCCACAACAATTCTTTGTGGCACCACACTGTGCTCGACACCCAGAGACATCAGTTCTTAAGTCTCATATACCCAGTGATTACGCTAGCTCGCAGTGCCCTTCAGACCGAAACACAGTAATATTTGCACACTACTGCTTCACGGCAGAATAACTGGTCGAGAGAATTTCTGCTTAGAAATCCTACCACCAAGAACCTTACTTCGGTTCTCGGTGCTGGTACCTCTAAAATGGTTCTGCAATTTAAAAATATTACACAATACAATTTAATAATAATTAAAGACATGTGTAGTCCGCCAACCCGCATTAGAGCAGCGTGGCGGATTCTATCCGGCTCTAAAGCCTCTTAGAAATGAGAGGAGGCCTGTTCCCAGCAGTGGAATGTTTTTAGTGGAATCTTTAAATTTAACCTTATTGTGGAATTAAAGAAAAGTGGGAAGTGAAAAGTGATGTCTCTGGGTGATAAGCGCATTGTAGCAACACCAAAATGTTCTGGGTGACACAGTGTTTTTTATGGACAGTCGTTGCACTTACGTACCATTAGGTGAAATATTTGCTCGTCCCATCACTTTCTCACATAACAAAAATGAAAAAAAAATATCGTAGTATCTCTTGCCGGTTCTTTTTTTTTTGAATATTGAATATAGTGATGAAACGAGCAAAACGTTCACCTGATGTAAAGTGCAACGTCTACCCATAACAAATGCTATGTCACCCAGAACATTTCTGTGTGACACTACACTGCGCCCGTCACCGAGAGACATCAGTTCTAAAGTCTCATATGCCCATTGATTACGCTAGCGTACAGTGCCCTTTAAACCGAAACACAGTAATGTTTGCACACTACTGCTTCACGTCAGAATAACTGGCTCTGGGGGTGGTACTTACCCAGACGGATTTCTGATAGTAATAGTGATGAAACGAGCAGACGTTCACCTGATGGTAAGTACAACATCTGTCCATAGCAAATGCTGTATAACCCAAAAACATTTCTGTATGACACCACACTGCGCCTATCACCCTGAGACATCAGTTCTAAAGTCTCAATATGCCCAGGGATTACACTAGGTCACAGTGCCTTTCACACAGTAATGTTTGTACACTTCTGCTTCACGGCAACTACAAACTTGACGGCCCTGGGGTGGTAACTACCTAGACGGACTCCTGCACAGGAATCCTACCACCAGTTCTTCTCTAAGAACTCTTGTTAGTAGTCCACTTGAAAAAGGTTTCGTCCAAAAAAGAAGGATTTTCCAAAATTACCACGCTTGCCTAGTCGATTTGTTTTTGCTGTACCAGACGCCAGATGCCATGTGGTAGCGGCTGATGAGAACCTACCACCCCATCTCCATCCCGTAGGTGTCGTAAGAGTTTTTTTTATTGGAAAAAGTGACGAGACGACCAAAATGTTCACCTGGCGGTAAGCGCAACGTTTGCCCATAACAAATGCTACGCCACTCAGAACATTTCTGTGACACCACACACTGCGCCCATCACTCTGAGACATCAGTTCTAAAGTCTCATATGCCCAGTGATTACACTAGCTCTAGGCGAATCAATCAGAAGAATCTAAAGAATCAGAGGCAAATGAAAACCATAAGATGGAGAGCAGTATCTTCCCGGAACATCTGAATAAATAAACTGCGGTTTCCAACCCGCCTGCTACTATGACAATATCCCACCATAATGAGAGCTACAGACGGCTTTGTGGCAATCTATGGGGGAGGCCTATGTTTAGCAGTGTACTGGTAATTAATTGAACCCAAGACGCATTGCACTTTAGACGCGACGTATCGCTGTCGAAGCCCTACCTTTTAGGCTATTTGCACTCATCTTAGACATGTACATACATACAGTCACATTTTTTTCCCATATAAGGGGTAGGCAGAGAACACCAACGTAGCCCATTTTTCGTAGCGCTCGCGGGAAACGAGTCGTGACAGGTGGCGAACCGTCGCCGCCGTTTTAGTACCTATTAAGTTTATTACGTAATTAATAGTTTCATTATAATCGTCCAAGCAGTATACTTGACTGCTATGAAATGTGTTATGCATGTGAAATGAACAAACCAAATTAATCTCTGCAAATGATAAAACGATGATACAAGTTGAAGAATGATTATTTTTTAATAAAAACAGAAAATCAAGCAAACAGAAATAAATAGGTAATTGAACTGACAACGTCAAAAAACAAAGAATAATAAAAAACTACATCAGCTATCAAAATAGCAAAGAGGTCCGCAACATCCTCCCCCTCGTGCAGCTAAGCACAAACTGGTTATACAAACCAAGGTCAGTCAAGGCCTTAGGTGGAGAGCCTAACCAGCTTTCGCACGGGTCGGCGTAGCATTCCCCCTGCTGTTGCAACGTCCACTACTTTTACCTCACCATCTTTCCCAGGGTACACTTTCGCAATACGTCCTCGTGGCCATGTTCCGCGGGGCAAGTTAAAGTCAGCAATAATTACTACGTCACCCTCTTGAAGAGCTGTTGAACTGCTGTTGCCTCTTGTCTGTTCACGTGGTTGTAGGGACGGGAGAACCTCGCGCATCCAACGCGACCAAAAATGATCCGCTAGCCTCAATGCTTTCCTCCATTCGGAACGGCTGACCAAATCGTGATCATTCAAGGCAGTAGGTAGGGTCTGCACGGACGAAGAACCGATTAAGAAATGAAAAGGTGTGAGTGTTGTCGGGTCGTCAGGATCTGTAGATACATGAGTTAATGGACGTGAATTGACAATGGCTTCTGCCTCGGCTAGTAAACTGCTCAGGGTTTCTTCTTTTGGAGCTCGTTCGGTTAATGTTGCGTTCAGAGCCACCTTTACTGATCGTACCAAGCGCTCCCAACATCCTCCAAAATTAGTGCCGCAGGTGGGGTGAACTTCCAGAGTATTCCTTGAGTGCTTGTGAAATTTTCGACATTTTCTCCGTAGAACTCTCTGAGAATGCGATTGGTACCAACAAAGCAGGTTCCGTTGTCCGAGAAAATAGTGTTTGGAGAGCCCCTATTTTCTTCTTGCATCGTCTTGCAATGAATCTTCTAATAGCCATGATAGCAGAGTCAGTCGATAGACTAAGTTAAACAGGTGAAAAGGGCCACATAACGTTTTTCATGCCTGCGCCCGATAGTGACGCTTACGGGGCCGAAGTAGTCTAGGCCCGTAAAAGTAAAGGGCCGTCGATGGTGAGCTAATCTTTCAGGTGGCAGATCTCCTGTTTTCGGGTTCACCGGCAAGGACTTTCTAATTCTGCAGAGTAGACACTGTTTTGCTACTGTTCTCACTGTGTTCCTCAGCCTTAACAACCAGAATTTTTGTCTTAATTCGTTCACGACTAGTTCATAATTTGCGTGACCCGCTTTTCGATGATAAAATTGTACCAATAAACGTACAATTGGGTGACGACCGTCAAGAAGGATGGGGAAGCGTGTGTCAGGGTCAATGACTTCTGCGGCTTTTATTCTTCCGGCTAACCGCAGTAATTTGTCCTCTCCCAAAGCGGGTGACAGTTTTCTGAGACGACTGTTCGGAGGAATAGGCTTCGAGTTCAGGATATGAAGAAATTCTATGGAAAAGCTCTCGAGCTGTGTTCGTTGCAGAATTTGCCTTTCAGCGGCCTTTATAAAATCTGCACTAAGAGGTGGTAGAGTAGTGGACGCTGAAGGATGGCGGGCACAAACAAATTCGCCTTTCAATTTAGAATTTCTAATGGAAGCCAAAATTACACCAAACTTTGCCGCAGCTTGAAATACCCGGGCTGTGGCACGTAATAAGCGCTGCCAATTACTAAAATTAGCAAAAGTGGCTGTGACCGGAGTCGGTAACTCTTCGACAAAGGAAGTAAGTCCGACCAACTCATAACTATTGGTCTTAAGTTCATCGGTGTTTGGTGAGGCATATCTTGGCTCTGTAGGCCAGTCCTCAACGGATTTCAAAAGAAAAGATGGACCGCGAAACCATCTGTGGGACGCTTTGAGGTTGATTGATCGCGTTCTGGTAGCGTCATCGGCAACATTCAAGTCTGTTGGTACCCATCGCCAGTCTCTGACGCAAGAGTTTTCAATAATTTCGCCTAAACGATGGGCAACAAAAGGCTTAAAAGAGCGCGCGTCACTACGTAACCACTGAAGGACTGTCATAGAATCGGTCCAAAAGAAAGTATGTGCCGGTTGTTTTCTATGACTGTCCTTAATGGTGACCGCGAGACGAGAAGCTACGAAAGCGGCCTGGAGCTCTAAACGTGGGATATAGGTAGGTTTCAAGGGTATAACTCTTGTCTTACTAGAGATAAGAGAAAGCTCGATGCTGCCGTCTGAGTACAAAAGGCGCCAATAAGCGACACATGCGTACGCGAGCTCACTTGCATCAGCAAAAACGTGTAACTCCCTCTGAGTTGGTTCAGAGTTTTTAGAGTTAGAATACCAACGCGGAATTTCCAAAGAAGTTACTTTTGACAACTCCTGAAACCAATCAGACCACCTTAATGCTTCCGTGGGTTGGAACTCGGTGTCCCAGTCGACATTAGACCTCCACGTTTGTTGAAATAAAATTCGACCCTTAACAACTATTGGAGCTAATAAGCCTAACGGGTCGTAACACACGCATGACGTGACAAAGAACTTTGCGTTTTGTGAGAGGGTTTGAAAATGTTTCACCTAAGCTTGAACGGAAACCTAAGTTATCTGTTGTGGGATTCCACAATACTCCTAACGCTCTAATATTGTTTACAGAGCAGCTACCAAGATTGATTTCCGACGACATTTGAGTGGCCCTAAGATCAGCAGGAATAAATTTTAGCGCTGATGGGTCGTTGGAAATCCAGTCCCGCATCTCGAAGCGGGCATTATTGTGAACGTCAACAATATCTGCCGCCAGTTGTGCTGCCTCTTGAATGTCATCGAGAGAGTCAATATAATCGTCCAAATAATGATTGTACAAAATAGCATGAGCTGCTTTAGGAAATAAACTTTCGTGCTCACGAGCGTTTTTATTTTTAATAAATTGCGCTATAAATGGGCTGCAGCACGCACCGAAAATTATGGCTGTCATCCTAAACTCCTTTATAGGTTGGTCTCTGCTTGACCTCCAGAGATACCGGAGGGCGTCTCTATCTTGCTCCCTGATTCTTACTTGACCAGGTAGCAACAAAGAGTTTAGGCTGACGCCCTCATTCGTGGCTGCGGCGTCGTGAACTACACAAAGCTTACGTTTCTGAGGGTGGTACACGCCAAAATGGGGTAAATAGAGCCTCATAAAAGAATATTGTTTCTCTTTAATGTGGTTGGCGTAGTATGACTCAGGAGCACATTCTTCTGCATAACCTTTGGCGATCATGTTTGAAATAAACACTTCATATGCTTTTGCAAAGTCAGCGTCTTTAGCCATGCGCCTTTCTAGACTTAAAAATCGTGACATGGCTTGAGGGTAGCTGTCGGGAACGCGCTGTATATCGTCACGCCACGGCATACCAACCTCAAACCGCCCAGAAGTGGGGAGACGTCTAGCAGTTTTTTCTAAAATCTCGACTGCACGTTTATCTGACTTAGAATGTAGGGTTTCTTTTTTAGAAATACCTAACGAGTCAATTTTGTATTGTTCCCTAATAAGAGAGTCTAATTTTTCCTCATCGGAAGGTTCGATACACACACCGTGATTAACAAACTCCACTAATTTAGTTTTACTGGTCGCGATTCCATAAAGCACCCAGCCTAAGGCAGTTAAACAGGCAACGGGTTCATTCTTACCACCACACCTTACCTCGCTGCTGATTGACAAATGCCAATGCTCTGCCCCAATTAAAACTGTTGGAGTAGCATCTTCGTAAGTTACGTTGCAAGGTAAATCCGCTAAATGTGCGAAAGAAGCAATAGTTTCCTGCCTAATTGTTTGAGGACGCAGAGACAAAGACTCCATAGCTCTCGCATTTTTCACTAAAAATGTGTCTCGTGTGTGCCTACCTTTAATGTGAAAATCTACATACGATATCGTAGCGTTTTTACTAAGACCGCCTATACCATTGACCGTTATTTTCTGGTGAGGCCCTGTCGCACCGATTTCAGCAGCAATACTTGAGTCGATGAGCGTAGCAGTGCTACCGTCATCGAGAAGTGCGTAAACACTTGCAACTTCCTGAGGGACCAGAGACAGTAACGGGTAAGATTTTCAGAAATACACGTGGGCACAGAGTTAAGATGGAGCTGGGTTCTTGAACACCTGTAGAAGTGGTAGAAACTATTACCTTTTCGACAGATGCAGGTTCGTGTCGCGTAGTCGCATGATCATTTTCGGTGGATTGCGTGTCGAACGTAGTATTGACAGAAGAGGAGAGTTGTTTACCATGCAGTAACGGGTGATGACGTATTAGACACCCATCGACACCACAAGGGTTAACTTTACATGTTTTCCACTGATGTGAACTACGCCTAAGACATCTATAACACGCTTTTACCTCACGCAGCCAGACCCACCTTTCATCAACAGATAAGGCTTTGAACTCAGAACATGACTTAATATTGTGATCTTTTTTGCAAAACGTGCATTCAGGCTTTTGTGTAGACACCACCATAGAATTTGGTTTAGAGTGAGTAACTATGTGAATATTTTCCCGTTTATACGGTTTGTTCAGTTGAGAGTTTTGTGGTGAATGTTGGATCGAGCAAGATTCCGGTGATAAACCGAACCGAATAAGTTGATCTAACTCGCGCCTCAAAAAATCGGACATAATCTCTAATTTAGGACGCCCTGTAGTATCTTGCATAGCAAAATCCGTCCATCTTTCTTTAGTAACCGGGTTTAATTTTCCTAAGACGGCGTGAAATAGTTCTGGCGAGTGCAAGTACTCAACTTGTTTCAGTATTTTAAAAGAAGATATAGAATTACGTACCCTATTCGTTATCGTAATTCACTCTTTCAAGTCACCCCCCAAACGTGGCAGATCTTTTAGAGCGGAGACTTCCTTAAATACTATAATTTCCGGGCGAGCGAAGTTCTCCTCCAGAGCTCTTATAATATCGTTCGGGTCGTCTGTAGCCAGCAACAGTGACGCGACTGCATCTCGGGCCGCGCCGCGAAGTGCATTTTGTAAACGACTAATATTTTCAATATCTGAAAAATTGCTTTTGGTTAAATCAAAAATACGTTTAAAATGTAGCCATGTTAAGACGTCTCCGTCGAAGGGAAACAATTCGATCTTTTGTTTATGACGGTGCGAAGTAGGAAGCGCCTTGGCCGCAGCTGCAGTGTCAGCAACAGCCTGAAGCAGACTACTCTTATCAAGCTCCGTGGAAATGAGCGGTCGCGTAAGCACGGCCGCCTCGGACGCTTTAGTGACGTTTAAAAGTTGCTTCTGATGAATAAAACGGTTAATAGGGGATGCAGATGACCCAGTGGCCGGCAGAGGTGCCTGGTGGCCGGGAGGCGGAACCACTACTTGCTCGCGCCCTACTGCGGGGATGCCTCTATTAACGGTATTTTCGCCAACGCAAACTGGCTGTTCTAAACTTTGTACCCATCTTTCTGTTCTTTCTACGCTTACCCTGGCAGAACCACTGCGACTGCTGTGACTTGCCGCGGCTTTCGCGTCGAGAGCGGCAAGTTCGGCCTGCAGTTCGCCCTCCTCTACCTGCTGACGGAGTGCTGCCAGTCGACTTTCACGTTGCCTCTCACTTTCAGCGTCAGCGTCACGTTCAGCTTCTCCTCGTGCTCAAGACGTCGGCGCAGGGCGAGGGCCTCTACGGCGGCCTTTTGAGCCTTAATTGTGGACGACGAGCGTGATGATTTTGACTTAGAAGTCTCACTTTGGGCAACGCTGTCAACATGTTGGGAAGTACTAGGTTGCATAATATTATCTTGCACACCAGTACTAGTCGCGGGGTTTGTCGGCATGATTTTACTTTTACTGCGGGTGATCATTAAGCGCGAAATAAAAATAAAATAAAGCAGTGAAAATTAAAACAATTACTACGAAATGAATGAATAACTAAAGTTACGTAATGAAGAATAGGTACGCTGGAAAATTACTGGTGAAGGACCAAAATGAAATGAACAAACCAAATTAATCTCTGCAAATGATAAAACGATGATACAAGTTGAAGAATGATTATTTTTTAATAAAAACAGAAAATCAAGCAAACAGAAATAAATAGGTAATTGAACTGACAACGTCAAAAAACAAAGAATAATAAAAAACTACATCAGCTATCAAAATAGCAAAGAGGTCCGCAACAGCATGAATGAAAAAATGTCTAGTGGTAGGATTCTTATGCAGGAATTCGTCGAGCTATTCAGTCGCCCGCAGAACTGTGCAAACATTACTGTGTTTCGATCTGAAGGGCACTGATAGCTTGAGTAAGTACTGAGATATAACAACTCATGTCTCACGTTGAGAAGCACGGTGTGGTGCCGCACCGAATTTTTTCTGGGTAATGCATCATGAATCATGGGCAGACTGCACTTACCATCAGGTGAATGATTCGCTCGTCTCGATAATTTCATAAAAAAAATGTGATTTATTTTTCAGAAAGTAGTAAAGATTACATTACATACAGTCACGCCTTTTTCTCATATAACGGGTAGGCAGAGGCCACCCATGTTTCGCCCACTTTTCGCCATCGCAGGAAACGAAACGTTACGGATGGCGAACCGTCGCCGCCGTTTTGGTACGATTAAAAAAGTTCTTTCGTCCCTATTGCGTTCCCACCAGCAGTAACGAATAAAGACTGTCCATACAGTATCTTAGTTGTAGTGTGTCTTACGACAGCTCGGTAGGAAAGAGAAAGGTGCTATTCCACTCTGCCGGATGATATGTGTCGGCGGCTTTTCGGGCTTCAAAATTATAATATTTATAAAAAAAAATATGATTTAAATTGCAAAGAGCAGTGAATGTAAGGGAACATTATTGTATAAAATAAAAACAGACTTTAAAATCATAATATTTTAATATCGGACGCCAACGGACCGTGAAAAAAATAAATTCATGCAAATCGACGTATTTACGAAAGGCAAACGGTAGAAAAAAAGCTTTTTTAATAATAACAATGAGGAAAGTCGACTCTGAGTGAGCACGGGGGTATTTTTCTCTTAATTTAATCAAATCATGGACTGCCGTGTACTTTTCTGAGTCATTTATTTTTAATTTTGCGCCTTCGCTGCAGGGAATGATCGGTGCGAATCGATGTTGGTACGAAATTAAAAAATACCATTTGTTAACCGACTTCAAAAAAGGAGATTCATAATTCGTCCGTATATTTTTTATGTGTTAGGACGTAAACTTTTTTTATGGACCGATTTTAATGATTATTTAAGGGTGGCCCCTTTCTAATAAAAAATATATATTAGAAAGTGTGTGTATATTAAAAAGGCTATATTTTGGTCAAGTTTGATGATGTGATTCATGAGTGAATTATGAAGCTCTGTTTGGAGCGGCGATGAAGTCTGTGTTTTAATTCAATAATTATTTTCTAAATATTTAAGTTGTTAAAAAAAGACATTCCTTTTCTTTAGGTATATTTGATAAATGATTAGCCGATAGGTGTCCAGCAGAGCAGAATAACTACCTCTTTCCTACCGAGGTGTCGTAAGGCGACCAAAGTTTTGTACGGAGAGCCTTTATACGTGCAGGATAACACCATAATATTTAATGCTGTCACTATACTGTTCGTGGGAATGACGTGGGGAGTAAGAATTTTTATCATCATCATCATCATCATTTCAGCCTATTACTAGTCCACTGCCGAACCATAGGCCTGCCGCATAGATTGCTACAAAAGTTTGTAGCTGTCATTTAGGGGGGAATTTTGCCATAGTTGCCACGCTTGGCAAGCAGGTTGGCAACTGCAGTTTATTTATTCTGATGTTCCTGGAAGATGCTGCTGGTTTTAATTTTCCCTCTGTCGACTTTTACGTACATGATGAGATGAGATGTTATGAGATGGGGTGGTAGATTCTCTTAAGCCGCTACCACACGGCAATAATATGCTCGTACCTAAATGGCGGCGATGTGGTCCGCCGCCCACCACGTGTCGTTTCTCCCGAGGACGGAAAGTGGGCTACGGGAGGGACCTCTGCTACCCCTTATTTGGGAAAAAGGCGTGACTGTGTTTGTATGTAGGTATGTATGATGATAAATTATCGGGTAGGTTGTAGCAGTAGCTAAGTTGCCTTCGACCTTGTGGGTCGCGGGTGCGATTACCGCTTAGGGAAAGTATTCGATTGGCCCTACAGGCAATTATCCTGTGTTTGAGAGATTGTGCATTTTTTTTTATTTCATAAGAGTGACGGAACGAGCAAAACGTTCCACCTGATGGTAAGTGTAACGTCTGCCCATAACAAATGCTGTGTCACCCAGAAAATTACTGTATGACACCACACTGGGCCCGTCACCCGGAGACATCAGTTCTTAAGTCTCGTATGCCCAGAGATTACGCTAGCTCTCAGTGCCCTTCAAACCGAAACACAGTAATGTGCTTCACGGCAGAATAACTGCGGTAAGGCCCTGTGAGGCCACCACAGGGCCTTACCGCCGGCCTGCGGTAATCCTATCACCAGTAGATGAAATAGTCTCTTATTTAAAATAACTTACGATATTGACCAGTTTATCTAATAGTAAGTAGTAACTGGGTCCCATAGATTCCCACATTTCAATGTGCCATCAACATAAGTCTGTTAGTTAGCCATAGTTATTTCACCAATGTGCTGGAGGATTTTACTTTAACGCACGACCAATTCAAAATCGGCTTGGAAGACTAGGTTAAATTATAATTGACCTTTTTTTTAAAGAAAAAAAATGGTTTTGAAGTTTTTCATATACCTCGCCGATGTAAAATAAATGAAAAATTGAGTTAAGGTTCCTTTTCCTTTAGTGGATTTGTAAATTATATATCATGTTACTAACAACTTACATTTAATTACACGTATTACTCGAGGCGTCTCAAGAACATAACGGAACCCTTAGCGTCGTATGTCCGATAATATGATAATTTATCAGGGCATAAAGCATCATTAGTCGTCTCCCGCGGCCCCCTCCCCCTCCCCCGTCGCGAGGGTAGCTGTTAATTGTTCTTAACGACCGCTCGGTAGCGACCTGCCGACTCGAGGTGATACCGATTAGATTGAGTACGGAGTGTGGCAAATATGTCTTATTGTATAGCGACATACTTTTTACAAGTACATTTTTTAAAATAAAAACGTATACAACGAATTACAGAGTATCGTGGGTGCGTTTTACAAGCATACATGTCACATGCGCAATACAACCAGACCCGAAAAACAACAACTTTGTGTTTTTACACAACTCGTTGGCGCCGGCTGGGTACCTAGGAGCTACACAGAAGTTATGTATTCTCAAACTCAAAATTTCTTTGTTCAGTTTAGGCTTGTATAAAGCTCTTATGAATGTCAAAATCTACATCGGTTCAAAAAATAAGTCCTCAGAGAACAACCGGCAAGAAACTCTGAAGTCTTTCTTTTTTTCAATGCCATATATGTCATTTATAATTTACATAATCATTTCATGTCTGTATGTGAGTATAAAATTACATCATAAATTTAGTAGCCAGGGAGGATGCAAGTGCAGAATAAGAGTTATTTCCACACATCTCTGTCCTCTATGTCATTACATACATCTACTTTATAATACGATTTTTCCAATAATGTCTTCTTGACAAGTTTATTAAAGTCAGTTTTTCGAGTCACACTTTCAAGGAATTTTATTATAAAATTTTATGGACATATTCTGATATCTAGAGCGTCGTCGTCGTCGTCGTTTCAGCCTATCAATAGTCCACTGCTGAACATAGGCCTCCCCCATAGATTGCTACAAAAGTTTGTAGCTCTCGTTTTGGGGGGATTTTGCCATAGTTGCCACGCTTGGCAGACGGGTTGGCAACCGCAGTTTATTTATTCAGATGTTCCAGGAAGATGCTGCTGCCCATCTCTTGGTTTTAATTTCCCTCTGTCGACTTTTACGACACCCACGGGATGACATGGGGTGGTAGATTCTCTTAGGCCGCTACCACACTTATTAGCACAGTTATTATTTCCAAAATAAGTAAACTTATTTTTGTTACTACATACGTACATACATAAGATCACGACTGTATCCCATAAGGGGTAGTCAGAGACTGGGCACTCACTGCAAAAACAGATCCACGACTGCCACAATCCACGTTTCACCAAAACAATATAATGCACTTGGTGTGATAGGTGGTGAGCCCATCGCCACCATGCGCTGCTGGGTGCACAGTGCATTTTTATTCCTTACTCGCCTTTTACGGCACATTTTTGTTATTAAAACAACGTAATTAAGATAACACAATTGTAGATAAAAATCTGATACTCGTATATGTATCTGTAATTTGCGTCTCTCGACCACCGTTTCCGTGGTGTAGCGGTTATCACATCTGCCTAACACGCAGAAGGTCCCCGGTTCGATCCCGGGCGGAAACATATTTTTGTTGAATCCAAATATACCGAGTCGCTTACCAATCTTTAAATTTTTGTTAACGTTTTTTTTTTAAGATTTAACGGAAACACAATTTAATCGACACAAGCTGTGTTTTTTTTATAGCATAAAGTGATGAAACGAGCGAAACGTTCACCCGATGGTAAGTGCAACGTCTGCCCATAACAAATGCTGTGTTATCCAGAAAATTTCTGTGTGACACCTCACTGTGCCCATCATCCTGAGACATAGGTTCTTAAGTCTCATATGCCCAGTGATATATTATATATATTTTGGGGATAACGTTATCTATGAGATTATGACTGAAACTGACTCGGTTGGCTCATTTGCTAATCGATTGGCTTCCGAGCTGTTCCCGTAATTCCTAGGTTCGATTCTCGCGCGGGACTTTTTTGTTTGGGGTACCGCATATAGTAGTTCGGAGTCCGGATGTTCCTGCTTGTGCGTTAAACTGCACCGACGACAGCAAGCATCGGCATCCATACAGAAGATCACGACTGTACCCCATAAGGGGTAGTCAGAGACTGGGCACTCACTGCAGAAACAGATCCACGACTGCCACAATCCACGTTTCACCAAAACAATATAATGCACTTGGTGTGATAGGTGGTGAGCCCATCGCCACATGCGCTGTTGGGATGTTCAGAATTAAACGTGATAAAATCCATAAAAAATCCCGTGACCATGGGTGCTGTAAAGCACTCGAAACGTCGGGTTATAAATAGTAATAAATTAAACGCGATAAAATCCGTAAACTTAGTTTCATTTAAACAAAAAAAAATAGTTTTATTTAAATAGAATTCGGTTTGCCTCTTAATTACTCGTTTTCCCTGTTATTTTGTTTTTATTACTATTATTTTTTTAAACGATGCCGCATAGTAGCATTTCTCCTGTATCGTTGGTGCGGTTAACAGGCATACTTTTCACATGCACAGCACAACCAGACCCGAAAAACAAACAAGTTGTGGTTTGCATAAATGTTGGCTCCGGCTGGGATTCGAACACATGACCCGTGCGGCGTAGAAGTCAGGTACGCTAACCACTAGGCCACGCGGTTAATGTAAGCCCATTACATTGATGTAATAAAACCATTTAAATAAATAAAAATTGCGTATGTAGGGGCTGCTTGTAATGAATGTAGCACAAGCTACGAGTATGAAGTTATTCTTGTATTTGCTATATTTAATTAGAGCCCTAGTTAGAAGTAAATAATAAATAAATAAAAATAATATAATTTTTGGATTTTATCAACCCACAATTACTTTCTTTATGATTTCTTTCAATATCTTTTGACAGATGTGACGTTGAAAGGATTAGCAAGCTGAAGTATCAAAAGGCCGGCCATATAGTTCGTAGAACCGATAACTGTTCTCAAATGGCAACTGCTAACCTTTAAACGCAGTGTAGGGTGACCTCGCTCTAGATGGAGCGACGACCTGCACGGCTTTGCGGGAAGTCGATGGATGCCGGTGGCTCAACGCTATGTTTTGTGGCATTATATGTTAGAGGCCTATGTTCAATAGTGGATTACGATGGCCAGAAATGATGATGATGATGTTGTACGAATGGTAGAATCCCCCGCCACAAACTAGAACACAGATCTGTGTTCTAGTTAGTAAAGACCAATCTAACCGACTGATAAAACTTGGGTTCAGTGTCTTAGTTGGTGTCGAAAGTTATTACAATCTACAGGGTGCTGCCCTTGCCCGCTGCAGGTGGGGCAAGAACAAGGTAATATATCAAAGTTTGTAACTTAACCGAGTGCGAGGTGCTATGAGTTATGTCGACCGCAAACTGCTGCGAGAAACAAGCGTTAAGCGATCGCGTGCGGTGAATTCGACAGACCTGGACAGTTGCCAGCTTACAAAAAATAAACACTTCGGTGTAGTGAACCACTGCGACTGCAGGAGACATCTTTGATCTGCAGTAAAAACAATGGGCTGTAATGACAATGACGAAGAACTAGTTGGGTGAACTAACTCTCATCTGGCTTTGCGAAGAGATGTTGCATCTCTTTGCATTTTTATAGGATCTACCCATGGGGAGTGTTCCGAGAAATTGTTCGGTTTAATTCCAGCTGCAGCTGAATTTCACCATCGCACATTGCGGCACAGCGCAAAATTCTATCGTTATTACCTTGATGGTTGGCATTCCAGCACAGTGCGTTTTTCGCGGAATTTTCTGCCACGCACAAGCACTTTATGGAATCTGCTGCCGCCAGTTGTTTATTCCGGACCGATACGACTTAGGTACCTTCAAGAAAAGAGCCTATTCCTTCCTCAAAGGCCGGCAACGCATCTGCTATTCCTCTGGTTTTGTAGATGTTCATGGGCGGCGGTGATAACTTACCATCAGGTGAGCCACTTGCTCGTTTGCCCAATCTTCCATAATAAAAATCGTTTAAAATCAGTAAACATTTAAGCTTCAACTGATGATAGATTCTAAAAATAAATCGGACCTCATATATCCAGACTATAGTCGAGCAGTAGTCAGATGCTAGACATTTGGTACAGTCGTCATCCGCCTGCCAGGCGTGGGGATCAATGCAAGTTCTCCCAAACTGGGATAGTCTTATCTGCAGCGGGGGATTGCTTAAATGTTGATGGTGGTGAAAAAGATCATCATCATCATTCCAGTCCACACTGCTGTATATAGGCCTCCTCCCAAAGATTGCTACAAAACACGGACTTGACCTACTTGCCACCATCGACTCCTTCTACCCAGACGGACTAGAAATCCTACCTGGGAATATTGTTAATAGAATCAGGCGTTACTTTGCGGAAATCCATTATAATGAAGGAAAGAAAGTTAATTTGCTAAGATCCGCATGGAAAATATAAAATGTTGTATATTAGTTAGTTTTGAAGAGCACCGCCCGCCCTCCCACACTAGCCAATATACACCGCTGAAGCCGAGCCACGGACAAGTGTTTCACCTCAAAACGAGGCATTATCAAGTGATATTGACTCTACGTCAGTCCGCCGACTCGACTTTCCCTTATTACCTAGGAATAGTTTTTTTTATTGGATGAAATGATGAAACGACAAAACGTGCACCTGATGGAAAGTGCAACGTCTGCCCAAAAGAATAGCTGCGTCACCCAGAAAAATTCTGTGTGACACCACACTGTGCCTATCACGCTGAGACATAAGTTCATGAGTCCCATATGCCCAGTGATTACGCTAGCTCACAGTGCCCTTCAAACCGAAACACAGTAATAGAATAACTGGCAGAATAACTGTCCCTGGGGTAGGTGCCTACCTAGACGGATTCCTGCATAGGAATCCTACCACCGGTAAAGTTTTAGTCCGTTCCCGTTGCCGCTTGTAACTCACGCGGTATAATAACTGAAACGCATTTATCGCGGAGCCGACTTGTCGCTTGTAATTGAGTTACAGTTCACTAAGACACGGGAACGGCTCGCCGGAGATTTCAAGTTGGTTCTGTTCACATATAGAAATTTACTAAACATCGAAACTAATATTATATAAAGAATATATTTGATTTTTGTATGCTTGTTTGGTTGTAATGAATAAACCCAAAAACTACGAAAGCGATTTAAAAATTTCTTTCACTTATAGACAGCTACATTATCAGCGAGTAACATAAACTATATTCAATTAAAAAAAATGATATCCCTACAATAATCGCTATGATGTAACAAAAGGTATTCAAAATTTACTCATAAAAGTCATTATTTGGAGTGCGCTGCAAAAACTATTGATGGTGAATAGAATAATATACTATATTTTCATAGTACTCATCACTGCTCATAAGAAAGTCCGCGAGGCTATATATCTAACTAATATAGTCAAGTCACAATAACCGCTTTTTGGTTAAATTAGTCTATCAAAACACGGGTAGAATCGAAAGATGATGACATTCGTATCATGATATTAATCCTTAACCTACTAAATAGTTTCGTAGTCAAGGTTTATTATGTACATATAAATTCGTTTCTAGATTATTCGAATCGGACTTATCGTTTAGAAGTTACGACGGGTATAAATATGCAAAAAGTAAGAAAAATGCTGCGGCGTGAGCGAACAGCCATACGCTCGCCCGAATAGACTAAGATCTATTAATTACCTACTTATATACGACTACTTACTTATATTATTTTATTATTTTTTGTAAGCTAGAACCAATTGCATAGTCGTTTGTAATATTAATTATATTTTTTTTTAATATAAAACTTTGAAACGCTCTATTAAAAATACAGCGGCCGCGGTGTCTCCCGAACGCCGCGCTGCCGTCCGGCTTCATGCGACTTGAACATCATCGAGGTGCGGGGCTCCCTTAGCGAAGCGGACGAGAGCGGTCGTTTTATTTTGCTACCACGACATCAAATATTGTTAACAAGGAAGCTCTGAGTCACTAAACTTTCACGGCTTATTACGTTATTTTACCAAAAATATTTCGGTAAAATAACGAAATCTTACCTGACCAGCTGCAGAGCCGTCGATGAGAATAGTCGCTCCTAAAAATATTAGTGTAAGGAATTGTTGTTGTTCTATTTGTTCAAATAAAGTATTAACTTATCTTTCTAATATCTATTTACCCGTGCGAAGCCGGGGCGGATCGCTAGTCATTAAATATATTTATACTTCTTGGCAGGCAACCAGCCCATCTAATCCCGTAGGTGTAGTAAAAGAAAAACCATGAGGTGGGCAGCAGCATCTTCCTGGAACATCTGAATAAGCAAACTGCGGTTGCCATCCTGCCTTCCAAGCGTGGCAACTATGGCAAAAATCCCCCAAAATGAGAGCTACAAACTTACGTTATTTGTGGCAATCTATGGGGTAGGCCTATCTATGTTCAGCAGTGGACTAGTGACAGTCAGAAATCATGATGATTTTTTATTCGTCGTCGATTTCTTACAGCATATGCATCACAACGCTTAAGCAATACGGCCAGTGTCACAGACACGGGCGATAGCCGTTATATATCTAGACCGATTGGAGTACTTTATTTATACAGTAGTAGTAAAGTACTACCACTACCATATAGATAGACTACTCCGGTCCTGGGTCCGAATTCAAGCCGGTACCGACATATAAGGAAACATACTAATAGTAGGTTTTTGGCACTACATCTTAATGCACTTCTGATCTTGTCGCATGAGCATTACATAAGGCGCGGGTAGGTTGAGACGAGGGAGCGCCTCTCATTCTTATGAGCAGTTGATAGTTTCAGTATATTAGACTATAGTTTAGTATTAGGTTTTTGTTTGGTTTCCGGAGGTCATCATCACCATCATCATCATTGCAGCCTATCACAACAACTGCGGAACATAGACCTCCGCCATAGATTGCCACAAAACTTTGTAGCTCTCATTTTGCAGCGATGATACGCTTCGTAGGCAGGTTTTACGACACCCCCGAGATGAGATGGGATGGTAGAATAGAATAGAATAGAATAAATTTTTATTCAATATAGACTATTTACATAGTACTTATTGAAAGTCATTTTTTTTTAAGCTACACTGGTTCGCAAAAATGCCTCTGTCCTGGGAAGAACCAGTAAGAAACCCAGCGGGCTTTTTTTTTTTAGTCATTTTTAAAATAATGTACAATAACTGTATTACAATAGCTGTATTATAAAGATGTAGAAATGGCTTGGCGGCGATCACCTCATTCCCAGGGGTTATCATCATCTATGTATTCTTAATATTATAATAACCCTTTTTATGAAGTCTTTGTTTAATATAAAATTTAAACTTTTTGATTGAAAGACTTTTAGCACTTTCTGGGATTTTGTTGTAAAAACGTATACATTGCCCCATAAAAGAGTTACTGACTCTGTGAAGTCGGGTAACTGGCATAATTAATTTGTGCTTGTTCCTGGTATTCAGATTATGAACATCACTTTTTTTAGTGAACTGGTTTATGTTCTTGTGTACATACAAAACGTTTTCAAATATATATTGAGAGGCCAAGGTTAAGATATTAATTAAGGTAGATTCTCTTATGCCGCCACCACACGGATGTATTACGCATATACTAGTTTCTTTTCAACTGACACCTACTACAATGTATCGCTACTGACCGGCTGTGAATGCTGGCAGGCAATCAGTACGCCCATTGTATTATCTTAGAGTAAAAATAATGAATCTCTAACAAACAAATAAAAATAATTGGGCAGAAGGACACCGTATCCAGATTAAAGTCAAATTCAGAAGTCAAGAAGTATTGGACTGATAAGATGCTTTTATCTAATCTATCAGTTGAGAGTAGTGCGAGTTACATAATTATAATTTAAACAAAAAAAAACAACAACCAATATGTGTTGTAAAATCGATAAGAAAAATAACAGATCTTTTAACAGAGAATGATTTCTATACTATTAGGTGTTTTTCAGACTCCTGCTGTGTGGCGGAAGTTGTGACAAACGGACGCACAGGGCGATGGATATCAATATGGATTATCCGAATTCACAGCTTATAGGTGTATCCGTACGTGTGTAGAGACTAAGGAAAAAACGCTGAACGTGTTCCGGCATACTGATATCGCCAACTGTTCCTCTAGTGATTTACAACTATAATTTACACTCATATTGGTAATCCAACATATAGAGTCAGGCGTTACTTTGCGGAAATCCATTAAATTAAAGTAAGTAAGTAAGTAAAACATTTATTTACGATTAAAAAACATACAGCACAAAATACAAACAAGAAATAAAATAAAAAAAAGAAAACAAAAAAAAATGTCTTAGCCACTACGAAAAAAATAAATAAATATATACACACATATATATATATATATATATATATATATACACACACACATACACACATATACCTATTACCAAAATATCTGTGCTGCAGGCATATAATCGTAAAGTGGACCGAACTCAGTTAAAGCCGCGATGCTAACATCGCAGCACTGGTTTTCAGTTCGGCCCAGAACAGGAGGAAACTTGGACCACTCCATGTGCACCGCCATGCTAATCTGGCACAAAATAGTTTTTAATTTGTAAGCTCCTATTGACAGCGCAGTTAAATAATAAAGCTACTTTGAAATTATGAGCACGAAAGTTATAATCCCACTCCTTCCAAGTCATATATTAATTTATGATAATAAATTGTCAATCCCATAAACCTACCTTTATTGATAGTTAGCCACTATTTTTTTTTGTTCATCTAACAATAACAATTTGTATCTAATTCTAAACCCATTTACTGATTTTAAGTCACGCAAAGGACGCGGGAGGTTATTCCAACACTTTGTGGCACTATATTTAAAACTACCTCTAAAAGCGGCTGAGCGGTTGAAGGGGTATGTTAGCTTGTTACCAGACGATCTGGTACCTACACCGCACTCCGCCCGTCACCCTGAGACATCAGTCCATAAGTACTTATCATATGCGACTTAACAACTAATTTCTGAGGCATGCGCAGTGTGGTGCCACACAGTAATGTTCCTGTTGACACAGCATTTGTTTTGGGCAGACACTTGCCATCAGGTGAACGTTTTGCTCGGCTCGTTCCTTTGGCCTATTAAAAAACACAGCTCTCTCTCTGTTCTCCACAGTTGTACATGTGGTAGCAAAGCTGTCAAAGTTGCAGTTAACAATTTTATGTTAGTATAGTCTGGCTGTAGCGTAGCTCAGGGGACGGGCACTCGCTTACTTTTTCATAGTAGGTAAGTAACCTGAGTTCGAACCCCGTTGCCGGCACCTCTGATTTTGTTTTCCAATTCTTAATGATGATTTACCTCGTGTTTTAGTGGTGAAAGATAACGTCATGAGGAAACCTGGCATATCTCCGGAACTAAAATATTACATGTGAAGTCCGCCAACTCTGTGCTGCAATACGGCTCTAAAACTTTGTTTGAGAGACAGGAGACCTATGTTCATCAGGTCAATGTTAATATTAATTTTAGTATCGGATAACCGAGTAAGAGCTGCCACAGATTACAATTATTTGCCAGCACAGTCGCTCCAGATGAGTTTTTAAAGTGGGGAAATGCCTAACGCATCTGCTCTCGCAGGGGCAAGGATAGTTCATATCGGACTTGCACCGACTGAAACCCCATGGCATTCCGCCTTCGCCGCAAGTTGACAGGGCAGTGGGAACGCTTACGCATACATCCGCGGCCCCTCCGGCGCCGGACGCCAACCATTTACGGCCTATACTCGGAAGAGGACCGCTCCTCTCCCTCTTCTTGTTAGCATTGCACGCCGGAGAACACGACACGCCTTCCACGGCCCCTCTATGTGCCTGAAAAGGACTTTCCCAAGTCCGCCATCCGGAGTGCACGCGGTTCAGGAAAACTAGCACCGGAAGCCCCAGCGGCGGTAAAAAAGAGGTTTACTCGAGGAACTATGAATTCAAAAACCCGTGTCTTAGACATTAACATAATAAGTACTAAAATTGCTCGTATTCATTTTTATTAACCTAAAATTAACTGGTAATAATTGTATCACTAGAGAAACGTCCCTTGGCATTTCGGGCAATTTATTAATGAAATAATTCCCCCCGACTGTTGAAGTTTTACGTCTCATCGCAGCTAGGAGGAAACACCTTGGAGATCAGGCGTGGAGTAACAAGGGCCATCCACTCAGTTTACGAGCGCCACGGTTATTAATCGGTTCATTTACGACACTTTGCCAAATGCTTCGAGTCCCTAAAGTTGCGTCTGTAATTTCAGCGTGTAATGGAAACTAATTAGACCGGTCGACTTCACTAGTGGTAGGATTCCTATGCAGGAATCCGCCTAGGTAGGTACCACTCCAGGGTCAGTTATTTTGTCGTGAAGCAGTAGTGTGCCAACATTACTGTGTTTGGGTCAGAAGGGCACTGCGAGCTGGTGTAATCATCGTGCATACGAACCGTACTCTTAACTTTCTACCATAATACCATACGGTAGAAAGTTACGAGACAAACAAAAAATCACATGATGGTAAGTGCAACGTCTGCTCATAACAAATGCTGTGTCACCCATTACATTTCTGTACCCGTCCACCTGAGACGTCAGTTCTCAGATAGAGGGGCACAGAAATGACTCAAGTCACATATGCCCAGTAATTGTTCTAGCTCTCCCTTAATACCGATACAGTAATGTTTGCAATCTACTGTTTTATGGCAAAATAACTGACCCTGCGGCTGGTGCCAATCCAGACAGAATCCTATTACCAGTAAAAACCAGTAAGTATAAGCACAAACGAAGAGACACACACTCAGCCACATGTGCATTCGTTTACTGACGTATGTTGGATTATATGTATACGTAATGTTTTCTTTTGTTTACGCGAATACTACACATTTAAATAAAACTAACTTTAACGGAATTAGTTTTATTTAAATATATGTATACGTTTTCATATTCAGTATGCGTAGGCGTACGTATACTGGACATGAAAACGTTTAATATATTTTATTATTATAACAATAGTTTAACTGTTTTTCTTTGAAGTTATCCAAATAACATTCCGCTAGTCGCTTTTGTCCGATTAATTTTCAGAATCCCCGCGGTAAGTACGCACCCACGTCAAAGTCTAGTCGTAATATACTGAATACGCGAAGGTAACTGCCGAGGCTATTGATTCGTACATTAGTGTGTTTTAATTCCGGTCACTCACCCATTGGACTAGTTTATATACGCTCAGTTTAATTGAATTTCTTCCGATAATTGCATTCGGTTTGGCACCATACTGCGTCAACAGGAGACATCAGTTCTAAAGTCCCATATTACCAGTAATTACACCAGCAAACAGTGCGCAGTCAGATCGAAAGGCAGTAATTTATACACACTACTGCCTGATGGCAGAATTAACCTACTTAGACGGGAATCCTACCACCAGTATATGAATATTTTGAAAGAAAATAATTTGAAGAATTATTTAAATTTAAATTTTGATAGTAAACATAAATGACGATGATGTCCGTGGCGCTTACTAATACGGTCTGAAGCTGGAAGCTGTCAACCGCGTAGGAGATATTATAGAACTAGAGGCACTTCTTCGTTCTAAACTACTCGTCCACGAAATAATATCAAAGGCATGGTAACAATCACAAAGTAAATCACATGAGCATTATGTTAATAATGTGTAATGAAATAAATTACCGTGTGGTAGCGGTTTAAGAGAATCTATCACCTCATCTCATTCCATTCTCATCTCATCATGTCGTAAAAGTCGACGAACTGGAACATCTGAATAAATAAACTGTGGTTGTCAACCCGCCTGCCAAGCGTGGCAACTATGGAAAATTCCCCTCAAAATGAGAGCTACAAACTTTTGTGGCAATCTATGGTGGAGGCCCTACGTTCAGCAGTGGACTAGTGATGATCTGAAATGATGACGATGAAGTGTAATGAATAAAAATATATTCCATTCTAATATAACAAAACCATTAACGATGTGGCAATATCTACAACTATGCGAAATTTTAACACCTATTAATTTTATCTAAAACGATAATACCAGTTCATTAAATTTAAAAAAAAAGTAATCAGCAAACCCTATCCAGTTCATTGAGAGCTGTGGATCGTAAAACTGCGTGAAAACTCGATGTTATTGAAAAATAAAAAATGTCAATTGACATAATAGCGATTGGAGCGACGCTTTCTCTTATTTGTTCTGGTGCCTTAATAACTACTTGGTGCTTATTACCACGATGGCGAACCCTTCTCAACTACGTTATTATGAACCAAATTATAACAGGTACTCTGAATCTATGCGGTACTTGCATTTTTGAATTTGGCTTTAGCGACAATATCTCCGAAATTGTAAACCTGATCAACGACTACCTATTTCAAGCATCGTTGTGCTGGTCCATGTGTGCATCTATTATCTCTTACTCGAAGCTGGTGTTAGCGTATCCAGGAAAGATCAGCTACGGGAAGAGAAAAGCTACATTATTTAGCTACGGAGTGTTTCTTTTAACGAGGCTTGTGACAGATTTATTTATATATATAGTCAAAGTTTTCCAAATAAATGATTTTGTTTCTTTAATAGTAATAAGATTCTTGCCGATGTATGTGATTATGTCTGTGAACCTATTTGTGTTTGTTAAAGTTATTCTCACTGTGATGTCGTGCTGCAAAACTCGGATGTCTAAATTGAAAGGTAGGCATGTAGTTTCATTAATCGGAGTAGGTTCTGTTTGTGATATGGTGACTACAGTAAGTACGATGATGACATTGATAGATATTTATAAACGGAACGAAACAACTATGTGGTTGAATGTGCTGGCTCTTAGGCCTCAAGCCTTGTTGGTGTTATTTAATGTGAAGTCAATAGACATTTGGAGAAAATATCTGGAAAGAAAGAGAAATAATAAATTAAATAATATACAATTACGAAAAATACAAGTTTAATATTAACACTGTAGTTGTATGTGTTGAATAAAATGTATACCTATCTGAAAAGAGAAATGTTCGCAGAGTCTCAAGACTTCTGACAGAAGAGAAATAACTATCTCAACAAATGCTAAAGCTGTGCCTAGAAGTATTGTCTATAGTGCTAAACGTAATGTAAATAGGGATATGATAGTCCTATAGATAGACTCAAACAAAAATTCAGCAGTGCCATAAGTCCATGCTCTCTCATGATTATATGTTCTAATTAGAATATGTCTTAAATACATACCATTATATAATTTAGAAACCAGTATATAGTTTAGAGGAAAAATCTGAAAAAAAAGAGAAGTAGTAAATTAAATAATATAGAATTACAAAATATACAAGTCTAACTTAACAACTGCAGTTATATATCAGAAAAAGTGTATACCTATCTATTCTGTGTGGTAGCGGCGCAACTAAATCCACTACTACTAATTGGTGTCGTAAAACTTGACCGAGAGAAATGTTTTGGAGAGTCTCATAGCTTCCGACAGCGAAATAACCATCCCAACAAATGCTGAAGCAGTCCGAGAAGCGGCCTCTAAAGCGCGCGACGTGATCTAAATAAGGCAATGATAATCCTATAGATAGACCCCCAACAAAACTCAGTCCATGTTCTCTCATGATTATATATACTGTCGGATATGTTTACTGAACATTTTTAAACTTAAATAGATATATTTGATTTCAAAATTAACATATATTTTTTATTACTACTCTTATGTACTGCAATACTCTAAAATACATTGTCTTGTAAACCTCTAGTGACCCTTACGATAAGGTGGCATACGACCACGGCTATCCTTTGAACATATGTCTTTGTTCAAGTATTAAATTGAAATGTATATGTAAGTTTTACTTAGATAATAAGTATTGAGTACCTTATAGATAAGAATGTCAGACAAGAATATTTTCTAGTTTCATACTTACATATTGAGAGCGCTATTTTTAGGTTGTCGGGTCTTATTTTTTATTTAAATTATCTTGGGTTTGCATAAACCTTGTTTGCCGCTTTACAACTTATTTAGTTCACATAACTTATATGTTACCTGTATTTCGGAATTAGAAACACTCGATAATCTTTAATAATAATCTTTAATAATCTTTAATCTTTAATAGGTGGTTCAATAGGTGGATTCCTATCCGTCTAGGTAGGTATCACTCCAGGGCCAGTTATTCTGCCGTGAAGTAGTAATAAAACATCAATGTCTTTCGGTCTGAAGGGCACTAAGAGCTAGCGTAATCACTGGGCATATGAGACATGTCTACAGGTGACGGGCGCAGTGTGGTGCTACGCAGTCACATTCTGAGTAACACAGCATCTGCTATGGGCAGACGTTGCCCTAACCATCAGGTGAACGTTTTTCTCGTCTCCTCACTTTATAAAATAAAAATAAAAAAATACTGCCAGCGGCTTAAGAGAATCTACCACCCCATCTCATCCCGTGGCTGTGGTAAAAGTCGACAGAAGGATAATAAATACCAGGAGATGGGCAGCAGCATCTTCCTGGAACATCTGAATAATATGATGATCCTGGCCTGATACTATGCCATATATATCAAATGAGCTAGATAGTGTGCGATCGCCAATTCATCTATCGAGCGTGATGCTGTAATTACCACTCTGCTGCGCGTCATTGGTCTGAGTATTTTAGTTGTTGTATCGATGAGGTAGCTACTTCGCCATCTGTTCAAAGCCACGAGATATTACGGACAACGAAATAAGATTTTTTTTATCTAAACAATTACACTGATATACATTTAACCGTATTTTTCTTTCAATAAATACATTTCTATATTTAAAATAAACCAACTAAAAAAGCTGTTCTCGATGTAGCAATATCTAAAATGTTGCATTATTTATAACATCCTATTAATTTTATCTAGAACGACAACAACAATTAATTCACATTAAAAAATAATGGCACACACAATTCAGTTTATCGATAAGCGTGATGGCGAGAACTGCTATGTTATGTTATGTGAAATAAAATAAATAAAAAATGCCAACTGACCTAACGAACGTTGGAGCGGCTCTTTCTCTAATTTGTTCTGGTGCCTTAATAACAACTTGGTGTCTACTGCCACGATGGCGAACCCTTCTCAACTACGTTAGTATGAACCAAATTATAGCAGGTACTCTAAATCTGTGCAGTTCCTGCTTATTAGAATTTGACTTGAGCAAAAGGATCTCCGATATTGTAATTTTGATAAACGGCTACCTATTTCTCGCATCGCTGTGTTGGTCCCTGTGTGCATCTATTATCTCTTACGTGAAGCTGGTGTTAGCGTATCCGGGAAAGATAAGCTACGCGAAGAGAAAAGCCACGTTATTCAGCTACGGATTGCTTTTTATAACAAAGTTCGTGACGGATTGTTTCATTGCCAACATTTTCCGAATTAATAACTTTATTAGTTTAGTAGCAATAAGATTCTTGCCAATGTATGCGATAATATCTGTAAACCTATTCGTCTTTGTTAAAGTTGTTCTCACTGTGATGTCGTGCTGCAAAACTCGGATGTCTAAATTCAGAGGTGGGCATGTCGTTTCATTAATCGGGGTTGGTTTTGTTTGTGACATGGGGACAACAATTAGTATGATGATGATATTGATAGAAATGTATAAAGGTAGCGAACCTACGATATGTTTCAATGTGTTGGCTATGAGGCTGATACCCCAAGCCTTTGTGGTGTTGTTTAATAAGAAGTCAAGAGACAGTTGGAGAAAATATTTTGAAACAAGGAGAAATAATAAATCAAATAATATGCAATTACGAAATATACGAGCCTAACACTACAATCTTAGTTGTCTTGAAGAAAATGTATATTTAGCATAGTCGCATTTGTTGTTCGGAATTGATAAAAAAGTATTTGGCGTAAAAACACCGAAGTTCCTTCATAGTGAAACAGTTCTAGAAATTTCCTAAATTAAGTGTTCAATTAAAAAAATACAAACCAGAAGAAAATAACTGGCTCGGGTTCTCAGCGAGTTCTGTTAGACTCCCTAAAGCAGCTACAAAGGTGATATTATGTGGAGCTAAAGAAAATCTACCACGTCTTATTGGGTATCGTAAAACTTGTATTGAAATATCATATCGATTGATTATAAAGCAGTTTCTATAAGCAGCGTATAAGTGTGAGACGCAATGTTAATAAGACTGTGATGATACTAAAGATAGAGTCCAACAAAAATATAGCAACGCCTTAACCAATGTTTCTGAATTTATTATATGTGTAGTATATACCTAAGTTCGTATCAGTCGCGATTATGTTATTCAAAAAATAAAACACTAATGAGAAGTTCCTTATTTTGTGTACGTGTGCATTATGTTTTGATGGAAGCGTGTGCTGATTTGTATATATTTTGAAATATATGTAATACTTTATCTGAAATAACATCAAATTGACTTATTATTTATTTTTTCTATAGAAAACTATGTCACAACGTAGCGTTATGTTATATGCCCTATAGCTTCCTCGATGAATGGGCTATCCAACACTAAAATAATTTTTCAATTCGAACCAGTAGTTCCTAGATATATAGTAATAGAGCTAGAGCCGTGACTAGGCGCTCGCTTTAAATTTCTTAGTAAGCGAGTGACCGGGTTCGATTCCCGGTGCCAGCTCCACTTAAAATAGGAATTTTAAGTGCTGATTTATGACGTGCTCGGCTTTGAAGGAAAACATCGTGAGGAAACCCGCATGTCTGAGAGACAAATAATAAAGACACGTGAAGTCTGCCAACCCACATTGCAGCTTGGCGGATTCTCAGCGAGCTCCGAAACCTTAAGAAAGGCGGCCTCTACTCAGTAGTATGGTGGCGGCTTAAGAGAATCTACCACCCCATCTCATCCCGTAGGTGTCGTAAAAGTCGACAGACTAGTCCTCTGCTGAACATATAGGCATTCCTCCATAGATAGCCACAAAAGTTTGTAGCTCTCATATTGGAGGGATTTTGCCATAGTTGCCACGCTTGTCAAGCGGGTTGGCAGCCGCAGTTTATTTATTCAGATGTTCCAGGAAGATGCTGCTGCCCATCTCCTGGTTTTGATTTCCCTGTGTCGACTTTTACGACACCCACGGGATGGGATGGGGTGGTAGATTATCTTAGTCCGCTACCACACGGCGAAAGAGCATATAATAATAAATTAATCAATAAATATTAAATAAAAACAAAACCGACCACAGCTTAGCTGCTACATATATGTCATTTATATATAATGTTTTGCGACAAAGCTAAAAAAATATTACAAAAAAGAAGATGTTTGCGAAGTTTCCTAGACTGTATTTTCTCTTAAATAGAAACATCATTATAAAATTTACAAATGAAATTTATACTTCTTTGTTGAATATAAAAAAAAACATTTTATTTCTATAGTGCGATTTGACGATCGCGCGGCCTAGTGGTCAGGGTACCTGATTTATACGCCGCGATTCCTGGGTTCGAATCCCTGCTGGGACCAACATTTGTGCAAATTATTATAGCTTCTTTTTAATCTTTTGTCGGTACGATAAGAGAAATATGTTGAAAAAAAAATATGTCAAAAACTACTAGCGAATAATAAGAAAATGCGCAAAAAGTATCCCTGATCGTACTCTAATATCTGGTATCCACTATACCTAGACGGCGTGCGGTGCTCTTTCGCGGATTTTAGCTAATTAACCTTCTTTCCCTATTATAATAAATTTCTGCAATGTTATGTTATGTCAGACTGTTGACGGGCAGCAGCGACCAGGGTGCGAAGTGTCCGGTTTTGTAATAGCCAATCCACCTGCCAAACGTACCCATTAAAGCAAAAGTGGTTTGGCCAAACTTAGAAAAAGCATATATCAAGTAGTGGACTTTTTACAGGCTGAAGAAAAAGAAAAAGACATATGGTATTTGGGTTTTTTAAGCCCTCCTGTTAGATTTTTGACCACGGTGACATCTTCCGGATACTGTCGGAAGCCATCAACGCAGCGCAGGAGATATTGTAGCGCCATAAGTGTTCGCACAAGCCCAGAGAATATTTCTACTCAAAAGCCTTTCTTAATACCTTCTCCAAGTAACATTATTACTGGTGGTAGGCGTCCACGTTGGTACCACCCCAGGGCCAGTTATTCTGCCGTGAAACAGTAGTGTGCAAGCATTACTGGGTTTCGGTTTGAAAGGCACTGTGAGATAGTGTAATCACTGGGTATGTGAGACTAAGAACTAATGTCTCAATGTGATGGGCACATTGTGGTGTCACACAGAAATGTTCGGGATGACACAGCCTTTGTTATGGGCAGACATTGCACTTACCATCAGGTGAACGTTTTGTTCGTTGCATCATTTATCCGATAAAAAAATCACCATTTTCGTCTTTTATAACGTCTGCCCATAACAAATGCTGTATCACTCAGAAAATTTCTGTGTGATACCACACTGCGCCCGTCACCCTGAGAGATCAGTTCTCAAGTCTCATATGCCCAGTGATTACGCTAGCTCTCAGTGCCCTTCTAACCGAAACACAGTAATGTTTGCACACTACTGCTTCACGTCAGAATAACTGGTCCTGGGGTGGTACCTACCTAGACGGGTTCCTGCATAAGAATCCTATTTTCGTTTTTATAAAAACTGTTTATAATAAAATATTTAAAATTAATTTGCACTGTACTTTTGATAATTGGTTCTTCTGAACCCATTTACATATTTTACGTTCAATATTCATTACGAAATATACTATAATTACAAATTTAAAATAATTGATATTATAATTTTTACTTTATATTAAGTCTTTATCCGTTTATTAAATAATTTCAAAAACAGTATTGGACGTATCTCATCATCATCATCATCATTTCAGCCTATCACTAGTACCACTGCTGAACATAGGCCTCCCCAGTGATTGCCACCAAAGTTTGTAGCTCTCACTTTGGGGGATCTTGCCATAGTTGCCGCGCTTGGCAGGCGAGTTGGCATCTGCAGTTTATTTTCCCCATCTACTGGTATTAATTTTCCCTCTGTCGACTTCCACAGTCACAAAATGTATATTTCTTACTTTGACTATAAAGAATTTTCATACGATTTCCATTGTTCAATTTGACGGTCGCACGGCCTAGTGGTGAGATAACCTAACTTCTAGTTTGGTGTTTACAACAATAAATTCAATAGCGTAGATTCCAAAGTCCCACTCAACACGGGTAACTCGATTGTCGCTCACTCGATCTAGCTAACGACGTTATGCTTTAAGACAGACTCGAAGACTACGTTATAGGTACGGCTCGATATCGATTGGGATATGATCTTATTAGCGGAGTAACGGACGTCGAGCGAAAACTTTGAGGTCGAATTAGCATATAACGAGAGTTTGATGGATCAGCGTACAAAATGCAGACTGTTTTATACCTTTATAGGCACCGGATGATGTCTTTTTTACCCGACCATTACAAAGCCGTGAGCCGTGATAACTCAGGGTCTAGACCGTACTGGAACATTTAAAGCGCACGCGAGTGACCTGAGTTCGATTCCCGGTGCCAGCACAAAATTGTTAATATCAATTTTAAGTGCTGATTTACCACGTGCTCGGCGGTGAAGGAAAACATCGTGAAGATGTTGATGTGATGATTATGTCAGAACTTTGCAAATCTGAGAAATCAAAAATATTTTAAAGAAATGTGAAGTCCGCCGATGGAGCAGCGTGGCGGATTCTTTCCGGCTCTAAAACCCCTTTCAGAAATGAGAGGAGGCCAGTGCTCAGCAGTAGGACATTTATAGGCTATTACTTTACTTTTAACTTTTTTACAAAGTCATAAGAAGGTTATGATTTTACGATTGAAGAGAGACGCATGCGAAATATCAAATGGTGTATATAGCTTGTTGTTGAAGAGCATTGCCTGCTCTCCCTCAGTAGCGTGCACAAGCAAACTAACACCGCCACCAGAAACCGCCCCCAGATACCCTCCACTACTACAATACTACCACTAGGTAATATACACCACTGATGTAGAGACCACGACACGTGTTTCGCCCAAAACGGGGCATTATCAAGCGTCATAGACTCTACGACAGAAAGCCTTTTGTTGTACTCCTAGCGGTGTTAGTTTGCTTGTGCACGCTACTGAAGGAGGGCGGGCGGTGCTCTTCATAAACTAGTAAAATTCACCATTTTATATTCTGCATGGATGGTGGGAGAATCTCTAATACTACTGTTGCAGCAATGTATTTTTTTAATATTGGTACTTTTTTAATATTAGTTAAAGCTTACCATAGCAAGTGGAAAGATATAGTCTCTGCATACCCTAATTCGCTCTTAAAGGAACTACTCTTTTCAACCGTTTTGATGAGTACGTGAAATTGAAAAACACGTAACTCGTGTCTTATTATTAGCAAATCAATCAAACAATTATTATGTCTAATTACTCTGGCGACCCTTAAACCGTATAATAGAAAGCAATATAAATTCACCAATAGACGTCTCGATTGCGCATTAAGTCGCGTGCACACCCGCGCCACTGTAAAAAAGTTATTGTCGACCATAACGCCGTCCATTACCGTAATGAATTATGTGTAGGGACGTTAATCTGCCTTGAGACATCACTCCTCATCTCATCGGCAATTAGAAGTAATTGAATATTAAGGCGGCCGAATAATTGCTTATAAAACGGGAAATTGTACGGATCGAAGTGTGTGAGAGAGCCTTAAGAGACGTTAGGTTAAATAAATTATTTTTATGTAATGGCAGAGAGGATTAGATGCTATAGCTCTGTCAGTAGACATCATAGTTTGGAATACTATATTTTTAAATAAAACTACTTTTTTACGGATTTTATCGCGTTTAATTTTTGAACTATTTTTACCCGACGTTTCGGACGCTTTACAGCACCCATGGTCACGGGGGGACTGAGGTGACAGTTGTCCCAATGTCATAGTTAACCCGGAGTACCTTCAGCTTTTAATTATTATTTGTAGTCCGATCTACGAAGAAAGAGCTTACTGTGTCTTGAAGCCTTGCAGTGGTATGCTTGGTTTTTGATTTAATTTTATTAATAATAGGATCCCAAGCCGGTGGTAATACCCAACCATCTTCCCTATTGAAATTAGGATGTTTTTTAATTTCAATAGCCTCGCGAATCATCCTTGGTAGGAATCGGTGTTCTTTTGCAAGGATTTGTGGTCTATCAAATCTGATGTAATGGTTGGGATGATCCAGAACATGGTCACAGACTGCAGACTTCCTAGAGCGTCGATGCTTCACATCAGCTATGTGTTCTTTAACGCGGGTTTTAATGGATCTTTTAGTTTGCCCTATGTAAGAGAGACCACATTCACAATCCAGCTTGTATACTCCTGCATCTTGTAGAGGGATGTTACACTTGACAGATGGTAAAAACTGACTTATCTTCTTCGGCGGTTTGAAAAATGTTCTTATAGAAGCTCGCTTCAAGATATAGCCAATCTTGTCCGTGACTCCTCTGACATATGGAAGAACAGCAGGTACACGCTCGACTGTGGCTGGCTTCACTCGGTCACTGCGACGAAGGCGCGGAACCCGAAGCTTGTTGTCTTGCAAAACTTGCTTGACATGCTGAAGCTCGGCGGCCAGGTGTTTACTGTCACAGATCCCTTGTGCTCTCTGAAACAAAGATTTACCCACGGTAGCTAACTGTGAAGGATGGTGGTGAGATTCACCATTTAAATACCTATTTGTATGGGTCTTTTTTCTATACACAGTGTGACACAAGGTGTTATTAGGATTCCGAATTACTAACACATCCAGAAAAGCTAAAGAGTTATTTGCCTCTAACTCCATTGTAAATTGAATTTTAGAGTTTAGGGAGTTAAGGTGGTCTAGAAATGCAGTTACTTTATGCGATGGTAAAATTGTGAAAGTATCATCTACATACCGCTTGTAGAATCTTGGATTTACAGGAGAAGTACGGAGGGCTTTCTCCTCAAAGTCTTCCATGAAAATGTCGGCGACAATGGGAGATACTGGAGAGCCCATCGCCACACCATCTACTTGCTTGTAGTACTGTTCCTTCCACAATAGATAGCCAGATGTAAGGCAATGTCTAAGTAGTTCTGCATATTCTGCTGGCATGTTGTTCTCCGCTAGCTTCCTGGATACAATTGAGATGCAGTCTTCTACAGGTAGGCATGTGAATAGCGACTGGACATCAAAACTGACCATAGTTTCATTGTCAGTAAGATGTAGGTCTTTAATCTCACTGACAAAATGGTATGAATCCTTTGTGTGTGCTCTTGTGTGTCCTCTGAGCGGTGAGAGTATTTTCGCTACATGCTGAGCCAATCTATAAGTTGGTGAATCGATCTGGCTCACTATTGGACGTAATGGAGCATTTGGTTTGTGTATTTTAGGTAACCCATACAACTTCGGTGGTTTGGCACATGATGGTATTACCGAATTTACGTCCAGATTCAATTTTTCGGAGTATTTCTTTGCTAGCTCGCTAGTTGTTTTCAGCGTGTTCGCGGTTGGGTCTGATTTAACCTTTTTATAAATATTTTCTTCCGACAAAAGTTGTTCAATTTTAAAATTATAATCTGGCGTATCCATTACTACCGTAGCGTTTCCTTTATCCGCGCGGAGGATCGTGAGTTCCGGTCTGTTCCGTAAGTTGTTCAACGCTTTAAATTCGTCTTTGGGAAGATTTAGTTTGGGCACTGAACTTCGACGTAACATAGACGAAATGTCTTGACGCATGGCCTCCAAATCTTCCTTACCGATATTATTTTTATACAGACAATCTTCGACACTACAGATAATTTCTTCGTACGGGATTTTTCGCGGTGTTATTGCGAAATTCATTCCTTTCGATAATACGTTTAATGTTGGTTCATCCAGTGTTTGTTTTGACAGATTATAGACCGCGCATAGTCTATGATCTTTGTCTGTTGTCAACGGTAACTTTCCGTTCATACGTTGAGATTTGTATTTGACATTTAATTTGTTCGTTAATTTTTGGTATTTATCTATATGTTTATTTTTGCATTCATTATATTTAGCTGTTTCGCGCTTATTTAAAGTATCAATGCAATTGTTAAAATCAAATGTCGTTAAGATAGATTTTAATTCACTGGATGAATTGTCTATGGCCGTATTTATGGTGTGTAGATCGGTACGTTTTTGCTGAATTACCGTCCTTAGCAACTTTTTACTTGCCTGGCTTAGGATCTTCGCGCTTCCTCGAATGTCCTTTTTAGCTGATATTTTGACACACGTAGGAATGAGATCATGGTCTCTGCATCTCTTCAAGAAATTCAAAGATGTTATGAATCTTGCGCGCTTGGTCTTGAGATCTTCTAACCGGCGTATTTTATTTGCGATTTCCAGTCCGTACTGGTTCACATAATGTTTTCTTTTATTTACGCGAATATTACACATTTAAATAAAACTACTTTTTTACGGATTTTATCGCGTTTAATTTTTGAACTATTTTTACCCGACGTTTCGGACGCTTTACAGCACCCATGGTCACGGGGGGACTGAGGTGACAGTTGTCCCAATGTCATAGTTAACCCGGAGTACCTTCAGCTTTTAATTATTATTTGTAGTCCGATCTACGAAGAAAGAGCTTACTGTGTCTTGAAGCCTTGCAGTGGTATGCTTGGTTTTTGATTTAATTTTATTAATAATAGGATCCCAAGCCGGTGGTAATACCCAACCATCTTCCCTATTGAAATTAGGATGTTTTTTAATTTCAATAGCCTCGCGAATCATCCTTGGTAGGAATCGGTGTTCTTTTGCAAGGATTTGTGGTCTATCAAATCTGATGTAATGGTTGGGATGATCCAGAACATGGTCACAGACTGCAGACTTCCTAGAGCGTCGATGCTTCACATCAGCTATGTGTTCTTTAACGCGGGTTTTAATGGATCTTTTAGTTTGCCCTATGTAAGAGAGACCACATTCACAATCCAGCTTGTATACTCCTGCATCTTGTAGAGGGATGTTACACTTGACAGATGGTAAAAACTGACTTATCTTCTTCGGCGGTTTGAAAAATGTTCTTATAGAAGCTCGCTTCAAGATATAGCCAATCTTGTCCGTGACTCCTCTGACATATGGAAGAACAGCAGGTACACGCTCGACTGTGGCTGGCTTCACTCGGTCACTGCGACGAAGGCGCGGAACCCGAAGCTTGTTGTCTTGCAAAACTTGCTTGACATGCTGAAGCTCGGCGGCCAGGTGTTTACTGTCACAGATCCCTTGTGCTCTCTGAAACAAAGATTTACCCACGGTAGCTAACTGTGAAGGATGGTGGTGAGATTCACCATTTAAATACCTATTTGTATGGGTCTTTTTTCTATACACAGTGTGACACAAGGTGTTATTAGGATTCCGAATTACTAACACATCCAGAAAAGCTAAAGAGTTATTTGCCTCTAACTCCATTGTAAATTGAATTTTAGAGTTTAGGGAGTTAAGGTGGTCTAGAAATGCAGTTACTTTATGCGATGGTAAAATTGTGAAAGTATCATCTACATACCGCTTGTAGAATCTTGGATTTACAGGAGAAGTACGGAGGGCTTTCTCCTCAAAGTCTTCCATGAAAATGTCGGCGACAATGGGAGATACTGGAGAGCCCATCGCCACACCATCTACTTGCTTGTAGTACTGTTCCTTCCACAATAGATAGCCAGATGTAAGGCAATGTCTAAGTAGTTCTGCATATTCTGCTGGCATGTTGTTCTCCGCTAGCTTCCTGGATACAATTGAGATGCAGTCTTCTACAGGTAGGCATGTGAATAGCGACTGGACATCAAAACTGACCATAGTTTCATTGTCAGTAAGATGTAGGTCTTTAATCTCACTGACAAAATGGTATGAATCCTTTGTGTGTGCTCTTGTGTGTCCTCTGAGCGGTGAGAGTATTTTCGCTACATGCTGAGCCAATCTATAAGTTGGTGAATCGATCTGGCTCACTATTGGACGTAATGGAGCATTTGGTTTGTGTATTTTAGGTAACCCATACAACTTCGGTGGTTTGGCACATGATGGTATTACCGAATTTACGTCCAGATTCAATTTTTCGGAGTATTTCTTTGCTAGCTCGCTAGTTGTTTTCAGCGTGTTCGCGGTTGGGTCTGATTTAACCTTTTTATAAATATTTTCTTCCGACAAAAGTTGTTCAATTTTAAAATTATAATCTGGCGTATCCATTACTACCGTAGCGTTTCCTTTATCCGCGCGGAGGATCGTGAGTTCCGGTCTGTTCCGTAAGTTGTTCAACGCTTTAAATTCGTCTTTGGGAAGATTTAGTTTGGGCACTGAACTTCGACGTAACATAGACGAAATGTCTTGACGCATGGCCTCCAAATCTTCCTTACCGATATTATTTTTATACAGACAATCTTCGACACTACAGATAATTTCTTCGTACGGGATTTTTCGCGGTGTTATTGCGAAATTCATTCCTTTCGATAATACGTTTAATGTTGGTTCATCCAGTGTTTGTTTTGACAGATTATAGACCGCGCGTAGTCTATGATCTTTGTCTGTTGTCAACGGTAACTTTCCGTTCATACGTTGAGATTTGTATTTGACATTTAATTTGTTCGTTAATTTTTGGTATTTATCTATATGTTTATTTTTGCATTCATTATATTTAGCTGTTTCGCGCTTATTTAAAGTATCAATGCAATTGTTAAAATCAAATGTCGTTAAGATAGATTTTAATTCACTGGATGAATTGTCTATGGCCGTATTTATGGTGTGTAGATCGGTACGTTTTTGCTGAATTACCGTCCTTAGCAACTTTTTACTTGCCTGGCTTAGGATCTTCGCGCTTCCTCGAATGTCCTTTTTAGCTGATATTTTGACACACGTAGGAATGAGATCATGGTCTCTGCATCTCTTCAAGAAATTCAAAGATGTTATGAATCTTGCGCGCTTGGTCTTGAGATCTTCTAACCGGCGTATTTTATTTGCGATTTCCAGTCCGTACTGGTTCACATAATGTTTTCTTTTATTTACGCGAATATTACACATTTAAATAAAACTACTTTTTTACGGATTTTATCGCGTTTAATTTTTGAACTATTTTTACCCGACGTTTCGGACGCTTTACAGCACCCATGGTCACGGGGGGACTGAGGTGACAGTTGTCCCAATGTCATAGTTAACCCGGAGTACCTTCAGCTTTTAATTATTATTTGTAGTCCGATCTACGAAGAAAGAGCTTACTGTGTCTTGAAGCCTTGCAGTGGTATGCTTGGTTTTTGATTTAATTTTATTAATAATAGGATCCCAAGCCGGTGGTAATACCCAACCATCTTCCCTATTGAAATTAGGATGTTTTTTAATTTCAATAGCCTCGCGAATCATCCTTGGTAGGAATCGGTGTTCTTTTGCAAGGATTTGTGGTCTATCAAATCTGATGTAATGGTTGGGATGATCCAGAACATGGTCACAGACTGCAGACTTCCTAGAGCGTCGATGCTTCACATCAGCTATGTGTTCTTTAACGCGGGTTTTAATGGATCTTTTAGTTTGCCCTATGTAAGAGAGACCACATTCACAATCCAGCTTGTATACTCCTGCATCTTGTAGAGGGATGTTACACTTGACAGATGGTAAAAACTGACTTATCTTCTTCGGCGGTTTGAAAAATGTTCTTATAGAAGCTCGCTTCAAGATATAGCCAATCTTGTCCGTGACTCCTCTGACATATGGAAGAACAGCAGGTACACGCTCGACTGTGGCTGGCTTCACTCGGTCACTGCGACGAAGGCGCGGAACCCGAAGCTTGTTGTCTTGCAAAACTTGCTTGACATGCTGAAGCTCGGCGGCCAGGTGTTTACTGTCACAGATCCCTTGTGCTCTCTGAAACAAAGATTTACCCACGGTAGCTAACTGTGAAGGATGGTGGTGAGATTCACCATTTAAATTAAAAAACATCCTAATTTCAATAGGGAAGATGGTTGGGTATTACCACCGGCTTGGGATCCTATTATTAATAAAATTAAATCAAAAACCAAGCATACCACTGCAAGGCTTCAAGACACAGTAAGCTCTTTCTTCGTAGATCGGACTACAAATAATAATTAAAAGCTGAAGGTACTCCGGGTTAACTATGACATTGGGACAACTGTCACCTCAGTCCCCCCGTGACCATGGGTGCTGTAAAGCGTCCGAAACGTCGGGTAAAAATAGTTCAAAAATTAAACGCGATAAAATCCGTAAAAAAGTAGTTTTATTTAAATGTGTAATATTCGCGTAAATAAAAGAAAACATTATACTATATTTTGTTAACACTATGCTATAAATTATTAAAGATTACATCGATAACACTTTTGCCATTTTTGCTACCGCTCTATGTAATAATTGTTTTTTAATCCCGGATCGAGTCAAGTCCTTTTCTTCTTATTTTTTTATGGGGAAAGTGACAAGACGACCGAATCGTTCACCTGATCATAAGTTTAAAGTGTGTTCACTACAGTTCCTAAGTCACCCATAATATTTCTGTGGGGCATCACACTGCGCCCTGAGATATCAGTTCTTTATTGTCATGTTCCCAGTAATTACACTAGCTGTCAGTACCCTTCAAACCGAAACTGTGTTGTATGAAACGTTTGCATAGTACTGCTTCACGGCAGAATTATTGACACTGCGATGTAAAAAAATAACTAAACCTAGTCTGAATTTTTCACAAACGTACATATAAAAACAATCGGTATTTAATTCTCACAATACTATACTTCAAAAACCTTATCCACTCTCGGGCAATATGACGAAAATACTCATATTTATGGGCTCCGACGGCGGGGTACTGCGTTGAGTTTAGGAGACTATAAATAAATACAAAACCCTGGGGACGAATCGTGCCCACAAGCCCAGGTGGTTATGGATTATTTAGTTGCTTATTTCATATTCAGATTGAAGTAAACTACTATATATTGACGAGCCGTGGTAGCTCAGGGGCTCCGCGCTCGCTTTAAATTTCACAGTACGCAAGTGACCAGGGCACGATTCCCGGTGCGGGCAACACTAAAATTGTTAATTGCAATTTTAAGTAACGATTTACCACTTGTACGGTGCTAAACGAAAATACCGTGAGGAAACCTGCATGTCTGAGAAATAATAAATATTTCGAAGACATGTGAAATCTACTAAGCCGCATTGGAGCAGCGTGACGGACTCTTTCCGGCTCCAAAAACCTCTCAGAAATGAGAGGAGGCCTGTGCTCAGCAGGAGGACATTTATAGGCTGAAACTTTATTTTTACTTTACTTGACAGTCGTAGAGTCAATAAAAGTCAACAACAATAATACTGTCAACCGCCGAGCAAATTAACTTTCTTTCCTTTACTATAATGGATTTCCGCAAAGTAACGCCTGATTCAATTAACTACTATTTCTCTTTCTTTAACAAGCGGAAATGCCAAAAAAGTGCGACGTCTGACAGATGGTGAAATAACCAGGTGCACATTGTCTGCGATCGCCGAGTTTATTTCCTAGCCATAGAAAATTCTCTAAGTACTGTTCCTGGCTTTGCAGTCAAAGCATGTCCCGTCCCAACTCGAATAATGTTTTAGTTTTTGAAGTGGAACTTGTTTTTGCGCGATGTGAGTATAATTTCAAGGTCGAATTTGTGTGCAGCGTTTTCGTGCAACTTCGTGTTTCTGTTATTCTAAATTAATATTTATCGATTAATTATGTATGTATGTATATATACAACTACTATTTTTTCGTAGCCTCGTAGCGTGATACCTGTAGGAGCCTGTTATGCAGCTGATCGACGCAATGAACTCATAAATTTAATTGGTTTTGGTAAAAAGTTTTTCGATCTTATAAATAGTTACTAGGGTAACATAAATGAAATGGAGAAGAAAACGTATTTTGAATTTGCCTGGGTTCGGGGCAACGACTTTCTGAGTTAGGGTTGCGTAAAGTCACACAAAACAAATAATTTTAAAGTTTTGTATAGACATTTGTAGTATTCAATTTTGTCATTAAAGCTTCACCGTTTTGTTTATCAGATCTAAGTAGCATGGGTAGGTGCCGGGATGTTATACCAATTCTGAATAACGTTGTATATGAGGTAACTTCTAGTACATGTACTGAGTTAAACGCGGTCGTATACCGCTATTCGTTTTATAAAATAAATATAATTAAAAAAATTACAAAGTAAAAAAGTGAAGTTGCATACATATATACAATCAAGCCTTTTTCCCATATAAGGAGTAGGCAGAGACCACACACGTAGCCCTTACACACTTTACGTTCTCGCGGGAAACGAGACGTGACGGACGGCGAACCAGGTCCCCGCTATTTTGCTACGAATTCTTACTCCCCATTGCGTTCTAACGAGCAGTGGGTATAGCGACAGCATTGCATATTGTCGTTTTATTCTGCACCAAGGTATATGGACAGCCTGTCCATATACCTTAGACGCCTCTTACGACACCTTGGTAGGAAAGAGGTATGTGCTATTCTACTCTGAGTATCGGTCTTAAGTAAAGCTACAGCTCCACTGCTGAGCACAGGCCTCCTCTCCTTTCTAAGATGGTTTTGGAACCCGCCAGTGCTGGTGAACTTCAGATTTTTTTTTTTATTTTTTTTTATTTCATAAAAGTGACGGAACGAGCAAAACGTTCGCCTGATGGTAAGTGCAACGTATGCCCATAACAAATGCTGTGTCACCCAGAAAATTACCGTGTGACACAACACTGCGCCCGTCACCCTGAGACATCAGTTCTTAAGTCTCATATGCCCAGTGATTACGCTAGCTCACAGTGCCCTTCAAACCGAAACACAGTAATGTTTGCACACTACTGCTTCACGGTAGAATAACTGGCCCTGGGGTACCTACCTTGATGGATTCCTGCATAAGAATCCTACCACCAGTAAAATTATAATAATTAAAATAAAAGTAAAATTATAAAATTATAATATAATTTCGGAGATATCATTATGAGTCAGTATTGTTGAAGTATTTTTATTCCTCAGATATGCAGTTCCCTCATGATGTTGCTTCACCGCTGAGCATATGCTAAATCAGCACTTTGTTCTACCAATTTAAAGGTGCCGTCACGGGGGATCTAACTTAGGACACTCGAAATTGAAGGCCAGCGTCCGGCCCCTGAGCTACTGAGGCCGCGTGGCCTATTGGTCAGAGTACCAGACTTCTACGCCGCGGGTCCTGGGTTAGAATGCCAGCCGGAGCCAACATTTTGCTTGCACATTGCGATCTTATCGCATCAGCGTTACACCGGGCGCGGGTGGGTTGAGACGAGTGAGTGTCTCTGTGTTTGCGTGCACTTGTGGCACTATAATACCACCTGCGCAGTTGACAGCTCCCAACAATATTCGAAAGTTGTCACCGTGGTCGAAATCACAGCTAAATAAACTATCTAACTAACTAAATATTGTAAAATTTCATTTAAGCTGTTTATATATTGTTGTTTGCTGTTGAATTACTGTCTGGCTTTTCGCTAACATCATAAAACGTGCAATGCAAACGGCATTTGTAGGTGGAGGCTGTCAATTGCGAATACATTTTGCATTTTTACGCGCGTGTCAACAAAGTGCGGCAATAGAGGAAGAAATGTAAAATGATAATTGTCAATAAAGGCGTTCGTATCGCGCGCGACGTGAATTATTCGTCGTAAAAGTCGCGACTATCGGCGATCGTTTAGGTGGTCTTAATGTGCGCGTTTTGCTTGCTAGTGTGCGTTGCGATTTTATACGATTAGTTGCATATACTACATTTTTTTGGTTTTATTCAAATACGTCAACAATTATATAGGCGGCATTGATACCTAACGCATTCTCTACAGTGAACATGAGGGTGATGCAGAGACAAAATGAAGTTGAGGATAAGAAATATATATATATATATATATATATATACAGGGTCATTTGTAATGTCCTATACATCCCGGCAGGCTGGGCTTAGGGACGATGTGTATATGCCGTGAAACCTGTAGGAGATATGTCGACTTAAAGAATTTGCTTAAAACTCATAGGTGATTACCCTGTTATGCAGCTGATCGAAGCAATGAACTCTTTCTTCTTCTTAGTCTTCGTTTTAACATCAATTATTTCGAAGACATGTGAAGTCCGCCAACCCGCATTGGAGCAGCGTGGCGGATTCTTTCTAGCTCCATAACCCTCTCAGAAATGAGAGGAGGCCTGTGCTCAGTAGTGGGACATTTATAGGCTGAAACTTTTAACATCAAAAAGTTTAAACTTTCATAAAACATAAGGTCCTCGCGAACCAAATTGTTGGTCAACATTTACAAATGTGATAATGCTGCTACGGTGAAGTGGCATGGTCTACCAATCCATCTCAACCCACTCATGGGAGACTTAAGTTGTAGTAACTTAGTTTTTAGCTTCCGACAGATGACAAGATTTTTTTTTATAGGGGAATGTGACGAGATGCACAAAACATTCACCTGCCCATAACAAAGTCTTTGTCATCAGGAACGTTTCTGTGTGGCACCACATTACGCTCGTTACCCTAAGACATCAGTTTTTAAGTGTCATAGGCCCGTCATTACACTAGCTCTCAGACCAAAACACAGTAATTTTTGCAAACTGCGGAATAACTGACTGTGCTGGTAGCTACCTAGACGGACTCCTGCATAGGAATCCTACCACCAGTATGCTAGACCTTTAATATTCAAACCGGTGTTGGACAGCAGAAATTATGGTGCCAAAACGCCAATACCTACTAATATACTTTCTAAGCGTGGCGATTACGGAAAATCTATTCAATTTTGACTGCGACCTACGTCCAGCAGCGGACATCATAGAGTAAAAAAAAGTAAAGTAACAGCCTATAAATGTCCCACTGCTGAGCACAGGCCTCTCATTTCTGAGAGGGTTTTGGAGCGGGGAATAGTCCTCCACGCCGCTCCAATGCGCAAACGGCCAGCGAGCTACCACGGCTCCTACATCATAGAGACTGATGATAATATAGCTAAGGCAATTATTTTTATTATTATTTCTGCCTCTTCATTATAATCTACTCTTTTAAGGTTTATGTTGTAACCAGTCAATAATATGTCTAAATCGGAGATTCTCTTATTTATTTATCTGCATGCTACAATTTACATATAAGAACCAATTCAATTCCCGCGCTCACGGTATTCGCAGGGATTAAGGCTCTATTTTTCCCCCTACTGCCCCCCAAAAGGCCATTTCCCGCATAATCCCTATAAATCCACTTTATATTCATCCACCTTAAAGGCAGCAATAAAAGTATCTAGTGTATACAATTTTTTGCGTTTCCGGTTTCTTAGAGAGAACTTCGGATTCAATAAAACATTGGTACGCTATGCATTCCCATTAAAAAAAAATCATGACCATCTTTTGGCTTAACGATCAGAGGGTCTGCCTGCTACAACTAACGATGTTTTCATAGGGGCCGATTTTTGGCATCTTTCGAAACGGTCGGTAGTTACCAACTGCGCAGGAGGTGTTATAGTGCCACGAGTGTACGCGTAACATAGAAGCACTCATTCTTCCTAACTTGTCCACGCCCCATGCGATGGGATGGGATCTGATGCTGTGTCAAAGACACGGGGAAAATCAGAACAACCAGACCCGAAAACCGACAATTTGTGTTTTTCTCCAAATGTTGTCTCCGGTTGGGATTTGAACGTACGCACTATGGCGCAGTATTCAGGTACCGATCACTAAATCAAGCGGTCGTTATGATGAAGCTAATATCGTTTTATGAAGGTATGGTGTGGAAGGTAACGCCACCCATTCGCTCGTAAGCTGACTGGGCCTCGGCCGAAAGGGTCCAGGAATGCAAAATATAAAGAGTATTGTTTGTGTACTTGGGATTTAGGGCTTGTACGAGCAAACTTCAATTAAAAAGGGCTCAAGCGACAATACAATCACCGTGCGGTGGCGGCTTAAGAGAATCTGCCACCCTATCTCATCCCGTAGGTATCGTAAAAGTCGTCAGAGGGAAAATGAAAACCAGGAGATGGACAGCAGCATCTCCATGAAACATCTGAATAAATAAACTGCAGTTGCCAACCCGCCTGCCAAGCGTGGCAACTATGGCACCCATAATGAGAGCTACAAACTATGGTGGCAACCTGTGGAGGAGGCCTATGTTCAGCAGTGGACTGTTGATAGGCTGAAATTATGATGATGATGACAATACGAGTACAATAATTTTTATACAGTATAATTTTGAAAATAAATCATCCACAGATTTACCTTTTCCACCAGCAACACCCTGAATATTATACATATGATATCATACGTGAAGCAATGAAAGATCAACATGCGACCCGTGCGACTGTAGATTTCGATACTGCATCGATATAAATGCGTCTTAGCTACTTTATTAAACTCTCTTACAGAACAACAAAGGTGTGGTGTCCTTTTGAGATAGCATTTTATATTTTATTTAGTTTAATGGTAAAAATCAGCTCACTGGTAGCCGTGTGGTGGCGGCTCGATAAAAGAATACTACCATTCCATCTCATCCAATGGATCTCGTAAAAGGCGAGTAAGGAATTAAACTGCACTGTGCATCCAGCAGCGCATGGTGGCGATGGGCTCACCACCTATACCACCAAGTGCATTATATTGTTTTGGTGAAACGTGATTGTGGCAGTCATCTGTTTTTGCAGTGAGTGCCTAGTCTCTGACTACCCCTTATGGGATACAGTCGTGATCTTATGCATATATGGTAGCGGTGTAATATACTCTTCTATCCGATCACTCCTTTAACGTTAGAGTCATTATCGGGAAAACCTCATGGCTTTCGACAGATTTCCACTTAATACCTATACTAATACTACTAATACCGTTTTAAGGCTTAAGAGAACTTAAGCCTTAAAATGGTATTGGCAAAGTAAATTGGTAAAGTTTCTACTACCACCCGATCTCATCCCGTGTGTGTCGTAAAAGTCGACAGAGAGAAAATGAAAACCAGAAGACGGCAGCAGCATCTTCTTGGAACATCTGAATTAATAAACTGCGGTCGCCAACCCGCTTGTCAAGCGTGGCAACTATGTGAAAATCCCTCCAAAATGAGAGCTACATACTTTTGTGGCAATCTATGGGGCAGACCTATGTTAGACGCTATACTAGTGATACGATGAAATAATGATGATGATGATCTCGAAAACTGCTAGTTCATAAAAACCGGTATTAGGCAGCCATGAGCTAAGGTGCAAGGTGTCTAATAAAGCGATCACCAATTTACCTACTACGCATGGAGAATACGGCAAATCCCCTTCCTCCCCCTCCTTGGGAGAGAACTGGGACTGGAAATGACCAGCAGTGAAAAAAATAAAAAGCCTTGTAAATTCGGTCCACTTTTAAAATTCAATAATCATTATACTCGTACTTTCCAATTCTTTTAATCAATTTCAATTCTTTTTACTTTTAATCTAGTTCATGCTAAAGGGACTATATAAATTTTATAAAAGTAACAAGCCGGTGAACCTTAGCAAAGACCGTTTTTTTAATGTAGCTAAATAATATTTATTTAATCAAAACACACCACGCAACAGCTACAAATATGCTTGAGCTTAAGAATTTAAGAGCTTCGTGGTTTTCTCATGGATCCCATCATCAGAACTTGACGGAAAATTATAAGAGCAACCCTTACGGTTTTCTCTTTCAAACAAAAAAAAAAATGAAATTGGTCGTCAATTGACGAAAATATTGGTGAACATACGTAAAAAAACATATAACCGCCTCCCGTTTTGAAGTCCTTTAAAAACAAGTACATTTATACATATATATTTTTTTACTGGTGGTAGGATTCCTATGCAGGAATCCGTCTAGGTAGGTACCTCCCCTGGGCCGGTTATTCTGCCGTGAAGCAGTATTGTGCAAACATTACTGTGTTTCGGTCTGAAGGGCACGGAGCGCTAGCGTAATCACTGGTCATATGAACTTAAGAACTGATGTCTCAGAGTGATGGGCGCAGTGTGGTGTCACACAGAAATGTTCTGGGTGATATAGCATTTGTGTTATTGGGTAGACGTTGCACTTTACATCAGGTGAAGGTTTTGCTCGTTTCGTCACTCAATCCAATAAAAAAAATGTAGGACAATTGATAGAATATTTTACCTTTTTATTGCATTTAATCAATAATTTCTAATAACAAAGTGGGCGCAGGCGCTTTAAGACGTACGTATTATTCATAGATTGCAGTGCCACTCTAGCAGAAACCAATAATAGAGCAACAGATATTGGTTTCGGCAATAAAGATGTTATGTTCTACACCAGAGGTTCCCAGACTTTTTTTCTCATAGATCACTTTCAAAATTTAGCTGGTGTCGGTGGACCCCCTGCAGCTATATTTCTATCATATTCCCAAAATTATAACTGACTAACCCATTTTTTGTCACGCCAACTTAGACCCCCCTCAAGTCTCCCGTGGACCCCCGGGGTTTTCGGGGGGGGGGGGGGGGGGGGACCGGTACGACATTTTGAAAGCTTAATTGTGGTGAAGCTTAAATGTGTGGTAAGTAATATATTAAAAGCTTTTACTATTTTATCTATTTATTCTATTTGATTTTTATTTATACTAAATCTAATTAATACAATATATTTAGTTGTTAAAAGTTTCTGTATCTACTTTATTAAAATTATTACAACACTCCACATCATTCTCTGTCCAATTCAAGACGACGCGGCGCGTAATTCGCACTTTGTATTCATACGCGGAGACCGTTCGCTCGCGACACGCGGCAACGTCACGACCTTTCAAAATTTCATTTATTGCATCTTTACTGAAATCTCATTTTAATAATGCCTTAAACATGAAAGCAAATGAGAGTAAATGTACCAGTCTTAGTGACATTATGTTTGAAGTGTTAATTTGTTGGTGGTAATCTTCGGCATTGACTGAACATGAGCCACATCACTTAATCATTTATGTCGTGAAGTATGGAACCTAGTGAAGTCCCTCTTCATCATTTTTTTATTTGTGTATTTGTGATGTGAAAGGTACGGTGAACCAATAAACAGACGAATATAGGTGTATCTACTTATATAGATCGATCTCTAGATAGCTTGACTAATTTCAAATTGTGAGCGAACAACAAAAAGAAAGGAAAGATATAATGTTCATCGTCGTGGTCTATATTGTCACTTTACATTAGTGGCTGCGATTTATTTGACGTGGTCTAACAGGAACTGTTATTAAAAAAAAACTAACATTATCTAACGAACATTAAAATAAACCAGAGAGCATAATTTCATTTTTTAATCATGTTTGTGTTATGTTACATTTAATTCAAGTTATACGAAGAAACGAAGCGATAACATACAATGGTACGATGATTTTCGATATAACTTAAGAAAACAAGAAATTTCTTTCGTCCACTTTAGTATAACCGGTATACTTAGTAAAATACACCCGTACGAGAGTAGTCTGCAACAATCAGGTTAACACAACGTCCACATATTTACATAAATAACAAAAAAAAAATATTTTAGAAATCCACACAGAGGGGCAGTGTTATCGGTCCCTCATCCAATCCCTCCACTATTAACTTATGAAAATAAGTTACAATAACATTTTGTGTATTTTGCGTTATTTCTTACTTGAGAGACGCGATGGGAGGATTCAGTCAAAGATGGTCGAGCTCGTAGAATGAAGCTAACAGACGAGCATTCTTTGTGAACGTAAAATTCTGAAACTTCAAATGTTCTGAAATATTGTCGCTCTGTTTTGTAATTAGAGACTCAGACACGTCCGCATATTATGTTCGTGAAAAACAAAACCACAAACGTCATCCGAAGAAAGGAATCAATAGAATGAGAAAAATAACATTTCACTATTTCTCACAATTTACAGTGCCACAGATATTTCTCCTCGAACTTACGTATATTAAAAATTTGCAGCGATTTGTATTGTGTGTATACCTATTACAATATCCAATTTAGATACGTAAGTAAATGTGACAAAGTTGTTATTATATAATTACGACGTTCAAATTTACCTAACCCGACATCGTTTACCACATCCAACTTTACATCATCATATTCCTTCAATCTTCGTGCGATAAATAAGACATCGTGTCAAATAAATAAGAATGTATCCCCAAAAAGCATGAATACTATGAATTACACGCAATCGAACATAACCGACGACTTACCCCCCTCACGAATAAACATAACATTGGAGGGAAACACTCAAAAATGCCCCGGACAAAAGCCCCGTGAAATCTCGACCCACCTCATAAAACACGTGAAACAATATCTTGAAACGCAACACACCGTACCAGTGCAACTTCTTCAGTTTGTTCACCCTTAAAATGTAGCGAATATGATACACTTTCTTCAAGTTTGACTGCAATCGTAATGTTGTCATGATTCGGCTTTTCCTTGGCCATAAAAGTATATTGTGCGTTTGTAAAGCGGCTCGGCTGTTTGTCACCATTTGCATAGAGATGCCGAGCATCGTCTTCTCAGTTACAAATGAAAACGATAAAAATAAGCGTCTTTGATTGTGTAATAACAGGTAGGAGAATAACAAACGCGTTCTGGAATATTTCTTTGTCAAAAAGCCACTAATAGACTGAACTTCAATGGGGCCCCCATATATCTAAACTAGCAAGTAGACTTAGCTCTGCAGCTTCTACTGTGAAAATAATTAGATACCTGACTAATGTTCACACACAACAGCTAGATTAGTTTATTTTAGTTATTTTCGCAGCATAATGTCTTATGATATTTTGTTGTGTGGAAATGCGACTGACGTAGAAGGGATTTTTGTTTTGCAAAAGAGGGCCATATGATCTATTTATAACCTTGGCTCTAGAGTGTCTCTGAGAGATAAATTTAAAGAAATTTATATCTGAATCTTGGCCTCTGAATATGTTTATGAAAACCTTATGTATGTGTATAAGAATATTAATCACTTTCATAAAAAAGTGATGTTCATAATGTGAATACTAGGAACAAGCAATTAATAATGCCATTTACTCGACTTCACAGAGTAAGTAACTCTTTCATGGGGCAATGTTTACGTTTGTACAACAAAATCCCAGAAAGTGCACAAAGTCTTTCAATCAAAAAGTTCAAATGTATATTTATGTTACTTAAAAAAAGACTTTTTAAGAAAGGTTATTATAATATTAAGGAATACATGGATGATGATAATCCTTGGGAATAAGATGAACGCTGCCAAGCTATTTGTACATCTTTATAAAACTGCTGTAATTGTATATTTAATATGAAAATGAAAAATCCCGCTGGGTTTCTTACTGGTTCTTCCCAGGACAGAGACATTTTATTTGCGAACTTATATTTATTTGCGAACCAGTGTAGCTTAAGAAAATGACGTTCACTGAGTATTATATGATCTATATTGAATAAGAAATATTATATTCTATTTAATTATATTCTATAACGACGCAACTTCGGATCTACTGTTCCACTTCAACTATCATAAATATTACTTCACCACTTTTATTTAAGAAAAAAAAACCATGAAAGAAAGGAAGTTAATTTGCTAAGATCCGCATGCAAAATCGCCCGCCCTCCCACAGTATCGTGCACAAGCAAAGTTACATCGCTACCGTGGAGGGTATCTGGTGGCGGTTTCCGTTCTTTCATTATCCATACAATAGTCAAAGTAACGCCTGATTCTATTAACTATATTTAAAAAAAACAAACTGTAGGCTAAGAAAGGTGTAAGGCTTTTATGCCGGTGAACTATTTCTTGTTAATGTCGTCTACTAATGCCATAGAAAAATTGCCATTGAACACACACAGTTTCTTTTAAAATCAACAGATCGTACTGTTTCAACAACCTAGTAATAGGCATTCATTTTCATAAGCAATGACTAACCCTCTCTTAGTAACTCATAATTCATCGTCATCATTTCAGCTATCACTAGTCCGCTCCTGAAGTAAGGCCTCTCCCAAAGATTGCCACACAGGTTCGTAGCTCCCACTTCAGGGGATTTCGCCATAGTTGCCACGCTTGGCAGGCGGGTCGGCAACCGCAGTTTATTTATTGAGATGTACCAGGAACACGCTGCTGCCCATCTCCCGGTTTTCATTTTCCATCTGTCGACACCTGCGGGATGCGATAGTGTGGTAGATTCTCTTAAGCCGCCACCTTAGGTCACTTATAACTATGACAAGTAATTTCATAATTCTTACAATTACAATTGCATGTACATTTGATAATACGCAAAAAAAAAAAATTGATAATAGGCTGTTGAAGGCATTTTTGCCAACCAGTATGGAATATAAAAATACATGCAATAATATAATGTAAATAATGTACTTCAAACAAAAATGATTCTATTCTATTCTCCAAAGAGATAAACAAAAACAATAACAGAATTGATCTAAACAGCCACAAATGAAGCTCGCTGCATAGCTGCGCGGCGCAAAGGAATATCTTAATCAAAGCCCTCGGCTAAAGCAGATCTTTATTTACAGCGGGGAACACTCCCAGTAATCGGGTCGTGCGAGTAAAGAGCTTGCGAGAAGAAAAAACTACTGTATCACGCGGGAGGTTTCGAAGATATTCATTAGGGTTCATCCGTTGGAATGAATGGAATGAAATGAAAAGAGGCGAGGTGCCGGCGACAGGGCCGCTGCAGGGAGGCGATTTTTCTTGAAATAATCGCATTTTCAGAAGTAGGTTTTGTAAAATCATTTTGTCACATTCCAGTCTATTATTATTAATAAAAATAATGACTATTGATTTCATAACTATTACGTAAAGGAAAATTCATTGACCCTTAACATTGAAATATGTCCTAAACAGAAAACTGTTAATCGAAATTCAATTATAGAATCCACAACAGTCTGCTAAGGTCATCTTAGTTAGATTGTTTGAATTATTAGAAAAAAATCAATTCAATTTGTTATTGCCATTGAAACTGTGTATCATAAGGAAACGACGCTCGCTTTGAATAACGTTTAATGTTATTTGTATCTTTTCATGTACCATAACGCAAAAAACATGAAAAAAAAAACATCACAAAAAAGTTTCTGTCTTCAAATCCGGCCCTGCACAACAAAAGTCCTTGAATCGTGTAAAAAGGGTGGTAGTACTCGACTCACGTCCCGTCTCCAGCACTCTGCCGCCAGTGCCGGTCATGGGAATTATATAAATAACTGCTATGTATGTCGAATATGGTTCAACGTTGAGCATTCGCCATGTTAATCATGCTAAATGGGGCATCGCCTAATGAATTATCAGCCTTCTAAGAGGCTTACGCAAATTACGAAGGATCGACACTAATAACTTTACATTTTGTTTATACGATATTCTTGGCCTGAATTTATTTAGAGATTTGCTTATAGTGTTCTTTCTTGGAATGTTCCATCAGGCGACGCGAAGGCTGGTCTCTGCAGCACGTAGCATTTATAACGTTAATATGCAAATGACTTGTGAGTGATTGCAGTGTTTATTACTTTTGACAGAATACAGCTACAAATGTTAATGATATTGAAATGATACGGTGGTTTAGATTCATTTAGTAAAATTAAAAATATATAACAGAAATATTAAACGAAACTAATCTTTAGTACATAGCACATACATAGCACGTACAAAGGCTAACTAAGCAGGCTTAAATAAAGTAACGACAGAAAAATAAAAGTAATGATAAGGAATATTATGCAATATAAATATTAAAAAAAATTTAATATTTTTTTATTGGACAAAGTGAGGAAAACGTTCACCCGATGGTAAGCAACGTCTGCCCATAACAAATGCTGTGACACCCAGAACATTTCTGTGTGACACCACACGGGGCCTGTCTCCCTGAGACATGAGTTCTTAAGTCTCATATACCCAGTGATTACGCTAGCTCTCAGTGCGCTTCAAACCGAAACACAGTAATGTTTGCACATTACTGCTTCACGGCAGAATACCTGGCTCTGGGGCGGTACCTACCTAGACGGATCCCTGCATAGGAATCCTACCACCAGTAAGTATCTATATGATTTTCTTATAATATTAGGTGGGTTAATCGACACATTTTGACAAGATACATTGACAAGTTATCCAATCTTTCATGTGTGGAGAATGTGCACAATCAACGTTACATACGTGCAGCGTGCGCTTTCCGGTTGGGAGGTCGTCTGGTACTGACATGTGGACTCGATCTATGCCGACGTCCTAATGACGTACGAATTTAATGAGGATGCTCTCCAATACTTTCACACAATAGTAACAATATTATATGAAATGAATTGATACATCATATATTAGATTTCGTTTATCAAATATAGTTTTTGACAGGCGAAAGAAGATCCGCGAAAAGTATACTCTTTTTTAGTCATTTTTTTAAATTACTTTTTTGATTGATAAGTTATAATATTATTTAGAAGCAGCCCGGCAGCGATCACCTAATTTCCAGGGCCTCATCCATGTATTCTTTTATATTATATTAACTCTTTAGATAATGTCTTTGTTTTATTATCATCATCATTTCAGCCTATTTTAGTCCACTGTTGAACATGGGCCTCCCCCATAGACTGTCACAAAACACGGTCCTGAGCCACCTGCATCCATCGACCTCTCATCCATCCACTAGATGTAGACGACCGTGTGAGTTGGTGTGGGGTGCTAGATTGCAATATCAACTGTAGCCAATTTCCAATGTATTAATATTTGGAAAAATAACAACTAGGGGGCCGGGCGCTAGCCATAAACTTAATAGTTTTTGAGTGGCCTGACTTCGATCCCCGGTGCCGGTACCTCTAAAATCGTTATTTTAAGTACTGATTTACCAGTTGCTCGGCTTTGAAGGAAAATGTCGTGAGGAAACCTGCATGTCTGAGGAATAAAAATATTTCAAAGCCGTGTGTGCGCCAACCCGCATTGGAGCAGCGTGGTGAGTTTTTGCGTCTCCAAAATATTCTCAGAAATAAGAGGACGCCTGTGCTCAGCAGTGGGATATTTGTAGGCTATAAATTTACGTTTTTTACATGTACTATCTTTTTTTTTCTATCACTATCGTCATCATTATCACTTCAACCCATCATAAGTCTACTGCTGAACATCAGGTCACCATGTATTGTCAGAAACACGGTACTGCCACCTACATTCATCGACTTCCCACAAAACGTGCAGGTCGTTGCTCTATACAGTTGAAGGTTGCCCTACAGTGCGTTTGCAGGTACGAGTTTGTCCCTCGAGAACCTTTCTTCCCCAGCGGTTCTACAAGCTATATGGCCGGCACATGGTCACATCAGAGTGTTAATCCTTTAGAATATATCGGTTACTCCAGTTCCGCTGCGGTTGACATCGTTACGAATTCTATCTCGCAGAGAAACATCGAGGACTGTCCTCTCCTTAGCGTGTTGAGCGATTTTGAGTTTCCTTAGGCGGCAGCATCTTTCTGGAACATCCAAATGAATAAACTGCGTTTATCAATCCGCCTACCAAGTGTAGCAACTATGGCAAAATCCTCAAATCACTAGATTATACTGTTGGTAGGATTCCTATGCAGGAATCCGTCTAGGTAGGTACCACCCCAGGGCCAGTTATTCTGCCGTGAAGCAGTAATGTGCAAACATTACTGTGTTTCGGTTTGAAGGGCACTGAGAGTTAGCGTATTCACTGGGCATATGAGACTTAAGAACTGATGTCTCAGGGTGACGGGCGCATTGTGGCGTCACACTGTTCTGGGTGACGCAGCATTTATTATAGGCAGACGTTGCACTTAACACCAGGTGAACGTTGCGCTCGTTACGTCACGTCCGTCACGTCAAAAGAAAAAAACTCCAAAGTCGAGAACAAGATACATGTTTAACCTTAAAACGAGGCATTATCAAGTGTGTGACTCCGTAGTGTTGTAGTGGTGAAGGGTAACTGGTGGCGGTTCCCAGTGGTGGTATTAGTTTGTTTGTTCATGCTATTAGAAAAGTGGAAAATTTTAAAACACGCGTAATGGATTTTCGCAAAGTAACGCCTGATTCTATTAAGTATTAGAAGAAACGAATGTACGCACTAGGTGCATTGGAAATAAATTAAATTGTATGACTGAGCATGGCAAGTCAGTGATTAGACCAAGTCAGTAGTGAGTGAAGATTCAGTGATCTGTGAAACCCGGTTTGTTTCTGATAGGTGGAAATGAGTGGAACGAAATGTTTAGTAAATTTATTTTGCTTGTATTGTCGACATTGCACAATGTGATTAAGAATACGAGTACATTCGGCATGAAGTGATTGTTAATCAGTTCCAAAAATGGCCATTATAGAAAATGGTCGATTGGTGTTTTTTAGGACACAAACTATCCGTTTTCGATTCGCACGGGTGATAAGTTTCTTAGTTTTTTATGGGAGTAAGTGACGAGACGAGAAAAATGTTCACCTGATGGTAAGTGCAGCGTCCGCCCATAGCAAATGATGTGTCAATCTGAATATTTCTGAGTGGCACTACACTGCGCCCGTCACTTCACAAACATCACTCCTTGAGTCTAATATTCCCAGTTATTACGCTCGCTCTCAGAGCTCTTTAGACCGTAGCACAGTAATATTTGCACACTACTGCTTCGCGGCAGAGTAACTGGCCCTGCGTTGCCAACCTACCTAGACGAATTCTTGCTTAGGAATTCCTACCACTAGTAAATATATTATATTATTTATTGATCAACGCAAATGTTAAGCTAGTTTATATAATTTCATTTTCTTTAGATGCGGTTGACTACATTATTATAAAGATTAACCCACAGATACCTAACCAAAGATAATAGTATTCAAATTGCAATAAAAATGTAAAAACAAAGCTTTAGTTTTATAATACGCGGGTGTCTGTTACCGCTGCAAGGGTATAACCAAATTTGTTAGGGTTTCTTTATAGAAGAGGGGCGCACGAGCAAGCTGCGTACTTAATGGTAAGTGACTACAGCCGCCGATGAACGTCTACAATGTCAGTGGAATTACGGGTGCATTGCATCTTTGAAAAATGACCTTTCATTACCTTAAAACCGTTGGCGGCAGCAAATTCCTCAAAGTGGCCGTGCGTGGTAGAAAACTCCTTGAAAAATGCAATCGTTCAATTATCAGTGACTTACCTGACTTACCAACTGCGGCAATGTAGGAAAACATCGTTAGTTAATATGCGTATCTGAAAAAAATTAAAAACATTTTGTTGCACTAGGCGTGGCGCACACCACCCGGATCTCAAACTCTCCCAGCAAATGATAGTAGGCCTGTGATGCATACGGCAGTGCGACTTTGCAACCGATATGTGTCTTGTATCACTAACTCCTCCTTCGAACTTATCGCATAACTGTTACATCGGGTATGTGAAGGTAAAGACGAGTGGATGCCTCTATGTTTGCTGATTTAGGTACAGTATATTTGTATATTATATCTTCAGGAAGATGTTGCAGTGGTCAAAACCAAGAAGTCAGTATCATAAATAACAATACGACTAGTAAAAACCATAAAATTTACCAAAAATAAAATAAGCTGCTAGCTCAGGGGCTAGGCGCTTGCTTTAAATTTCATAGTACGCGAGTGACCTGGGTTCGATTCCCGGTGCCGGCACCACTAAAATTGTTAATTGCGATTTTAAGTGCTGATTTACCACGTGCTCGGCGGTGAAGGAAAACATCGTGAGGAAACCTGCTGAAAATATTTCGAAGACATGTGCAGTCCGCCAACCCGCATTGGAGCAGCGTGGCGGATTCTTCCTAGCTCCAAAACCCTCTCATAAATGAGGGGAGGCCTGTGCTCAGCAGTGGGACATTTATAGGCTGACACTTTTACTTTTTTACTTTTTATACTTTGTTAATTTTTTCTCTTGCAAGTCAGATTCCCAAACACTTAATGTGCACTTCAGAGGGAAATACTACATGAGTGAAGATGTGTGTGGAGACGATGGAATGTGAAGAGATATATGTATTCCGCTATACGACTAAAGTGATGTCACCGTTCAATAAACGCGCTGTCCTGCACTAGTGACGTGCCCCGACATCCCCTCTTCCGTGCTATCAATTAAGCAAGAGCCAGTGAGTCGGAAATGATGCTAGTCGGACCCACGCATCAGCTTCATGTATCTGAACATTACGTGTCGCTCTGATGAATGCAATAATTACGTCGAAATATTGTATTTTCTTGGTATCATTTGTAAGTTTACTGGTGGTAGGATTCTTATGCCGGAATCTATCTAGGCAAGTACCCAGGCAAGTTTTTCCGCGGTGAAGCAGTGGTTTGCAAACATGATATGAAGAGCACTAAGAGCTAGCTCTGCTGAGCAGAGGCACTCCAGCTAGCGCTAGCTGGAGCCGGGCATATGACTTGAGATGATGTTCTCCTGGCCAATTTCAGCAACGGCTACAATTTCCGACTATTGTCGAGAGCTATCAACTGCGCAGGAGATATTATAGTGCCACAAGTGTACGCGCAAGCACAGAGGCACTCACTCGTCCCAACCTACCCGCACCCGATGTAAAGCTGATGCGAAAAGATCGGAGGTAGGCTAGGATGCAGCGTCAGAAACACGGGGATAATCACAACACAACCAGATTCGAAAACCAACAATTTGTGTTTTAGCACAAACGGCGGTTCCGGCTGAGATTTAAATCCAAGACCTGCGGCGTAGAAGTCAGGTTCTCTAACCACTACGCCATGCGGTTCATCATGAGACTTGAGAACTGATGTCTCAGTATGGTGTCACACAGAAATTTTCTGGGTAACACAGAATGTGTTATGGGCAGACGTTGCACTTACCATCAGGTGATCGTTTTGCTTCGTCTCGTCACTAATCCATTCAAAAAGTAAGCTAATCCAGTCAGTCAGCGTCAGCGGAGCCAACATTATTACATCATCGTCATCATCATTTCAGCCTATCACTAGTCCATTGCTGAACATAGGCCTCCCTCATAGTTTGCCTCAAAAGTTTGTAGTTCTCATTTTGGGGAATTTTCCCATAGTTGCCACGTTTGGCAGGCGGATTGGCAACCACAGCTTATTTATTCAGATGTTCCAGGAAGATGCTGCTGCCCATCTACTGGTTTTGATTTTCCCTCTGTCGACTTTTACAACACCCACGAGATGAGATGGGGTGGTAGATTCTCTTAAGCCTCTACCACGCAGCGTTACGGGCCGCGTTGTATTGTGCATGTTTTTTTTTTAATTTGATATAGTGACGGGACGAGCAAAACGTTCACCTGATGGTAAGTGAAACATCTGACCATAATAGATGCTGTGTTACTCAGAATATTTCTGTGTAGCACCACACTGCGCCCGTCATCCTGAGACATAAGTTCTTAAGTCTCATATGCCCAGTGATTACGCTAGCACTCAGCGGTAAGTCTACTGCTGAACATCAGGTCACCATGTATTGTCAGAAACACGGTACTGCCACCTACATTCATCGACTTCCCACAAAACGTGCAGGTCGTTGCTCCATACAGTTGAAGGTTGCCCTACAGTGCGTTTGCAGGTACGAGTTTGTCCCTCGAGAACCTTTCTTCCCCAGCGGTTCTACAAGCTATATGGCCGGCACATGGTCACATCAGATTGTGAATCCTTTAGAATATATCGGTTACTCTAGTTCCGCTGCGGTTGACATCGTTACGAATTCTATGTCGCAGAGAAACATCGAGGACTGTCCTCTCCTTAGCGTGTTGAGCGATTTTGAGTTTCCTTAGGCGGCAGCATCTTTCTGGAACATCCAAATGAATAAACTGCGTTTATCAATCCGCCTACCAAGTGTAGCAACTATGGCAAAATCCTCCAATCACTAGATTATACTGGTGGTAGGATTCCTATGCAGGAATCCGTCTAGGTAGGTACCACCCCAGGGCCAGTTATTCTGCCGTAAAGCAGTAATGTGCAAACATTACTGTGTTTCGGTTTGAAGGGCACTCCTAATATTCCCAGTTATTACGCTCGCTCTCAGAGCTCTTCAGACCGTAGCACAGTAATATTTGCACACTACTGCTTCGCGGCAGAGTAACTGGCCCTGCGATATCTTCAGGAAGATGTTGCAGTGGTCAAAACCAAGAAGTCAGTATCATAAATAACAATACGACTAGTAAAAACCATAAAATTTACCAAAAATAAAATAAGCTGCTAGCTCAGGGGCTAGGCGCTTGCTTTAAATTTCATAGTACGCGAGTGACCTGGGTTCGATTCCCGGTGCCGGCACCACTAAAATTGTTAATTGCGATTTTAAGTGCTGATTTACCACGTGCTCGGCGGTGAAGGAAAACATCGTGAGGAAACCTGCTGAAAATATTTCGAAGACATGTGCAGTCCGCCAACCCGCATTGGAGCAGCGTGGCGGATTCTTCCTAGCTCCAAAACCCTCTCAGAAATGAGGGGAGGCCTGTGCTCAGCAGTGGGACATTTATAGGCTGACACTTTTACTTTTTTACTTTTTATACTTTGTTAATTTTTTCTCTTGCAAGTCAGATTCCCAAACACTTAATGTGCACTTCAGAGGGAAATACTACATGAGTGAAGATGTGTGTGGAGACGATGGAATGTGAAGAGATATATGTATTCCGCTATACGACTAAAGTGATGTCACCGTTCAATAAACGCGCTGTCCTGCACTAGTGACGTGCCCCGACATCCCCTCTTCCGTGCTATCAATTAAGCAAGAGCCAGTGAGTCGGAAATGATGCTAGTCGGACCCACGCATCAGCTTCATGTATCTGAACATTACGTGTCGCTCTGATGAATGCAATAATTACGTCGAAATATTGTATTTTCTTGGTATCATTTGTAAGTTTACTGGTGGTAGGATTCTTATGCCGGAATCTATCTAGGCAAGTACCCAGGCAAGTTTTTCCGCGGTGAAGCAGTGGTTTGCAAACATGATATGAAGAGCACTAAGAGCTAGCTCTGCTGAGCAGAGGCACTCCAGCTAGCGCTAGCTGGAGCCGGGCATATGACTTGAGATGATGTTCTCCTGGCCAATTTCAGCAACGGCTACAATTTCCGACTATTGTCGAGAGCTATCAACTGCGCAGGAGATATTATAGTGCCACAAGTGTACGCGCAAGCACAGAGGCACTCACTCGTCCCAACCTACCCGCACCCGATGTAAAGCTGATGCGAAAAGATCGGAGGTAGGCTAGGATGCAGCGTCAGAAACACGGGGATAATCACAACACAACCAGATTCGAAAACCAACAATTTGTGTTTTAGCACAAACGGCGGTTCCGGCTGAGATTTAAATCCAAGACCTGCGGCGTAGAAGTCAGGTTCTCTAACCACTACGCCATGCGGTTCATCATGAGACTTGAGAACTGATGTCTCAGTATGGTGTCACACAGAAATTTTCTGGGTAACACAGAATGTGGTATGGGCAGACGTTGCACTTACCATCAGGTGATCGTTTTGCTTCGTCTCGTCACTAATCCATTCAAAAAGTAAGCTAATCCAGTCAGTCAGCGTCAGCGGAGCCAACATTATTACATCATCGTCATCATCATTTCAGCCTATCACTAGTCCATTGCTGAACATAGGCCTCCCTCATAGTTTGCCTCAAAAGTTTGTAGTTCTCATTTTGGGGAATTTTCCCATAGTTGCCACGTTTGGCAGGCGGATTGGCAACCACAGCTTATTTATTCAGATGTTCCAGGAAGATGCTGCTGCCCATCTACTGGTTTTGATTTTCCCTCTGTCGACTTTTACAACACCCACGAGATGAGATGGGGTGGTAGATTCTCTTAAGCCTCTACCACGCAGCGTTACGGGCCGCGTTGTATTGTGCATGTTTTTTTTTTAATTTGATATAGTGACGGGACGAGCAAAACGTTCACCTGATGGTAAGTGAAACATCTGACCATAATAGATGCTGTGTTACTCAGAATATTTCTGTGTAGCACCACACTGCGCCCGTCATCCTGAGACATAAGTTCTTAAGTCTCATATGCCCAGTGATTACGCTAGCACTCAGCGGTAAGTCTACTGCTGAACATCAGGTCACCATGTATTGTCAGAAACACGGTACTGCCACCTACATTCATCGACTTCCCACAAAACGTGCAGGTCGTTGCTCCATACAGTTGAAGGTTGCCCTACAGTGCGTTTGCAGGTACGAGTTTGTCCCTCGAGAACCTTTCTTCCCCAGCGGTTCTACAAGCTATATGGCCGGCACATGGTCACATCAGATTGTGAATCCTTTAGAATATATCGGTTACTCTAGTTCCGCTGCGGTTGACATCGTTACGAATTCTATGTCGCAGAGAAACATCGAGGACTGTCCTCTCCTTAGCGTGTTGAGCGATTTTGAGTTTCCTTAGGCGGCAGCATCTTTCTGGAACATCCAAATGAATAAACTGCGTTTATCAATCCGCCTACCAAGTGTAGCAACTATGGCAAAATCCTCCAATCACTAGATTATACTGGTGGTAGGATTCCTATGCAGGAATCCGTCTAGGTAGGTACCACCCCAGGGCCAGTTATTCTGCCGTAAAGCAGTAATGTGCAAACATTACTGTGTTTCGGTTTGAAGGGCACTCCTAATATTCCCAGTTATTACGCTCGCTCTCAGAGCTCTTCAGACCGTAGCACAGTAATATTTGCACACTACTGCTTCGCGGCAGAGTAACTGGCCCTGCGATATCTTCAGGAAGATGTTGCAGTGGTCAAAACCAAGAAGTCAGTATCATAAATAACAATACGACTAGTAAAAACCATAAAATTTACCAAAAATAAAATAAGCTGCTAGCTCAGGGGCTAGGCGCTTGCTTTAAATTTCATAGTACGCGAGTGACCTGGGTTCGATTCCCGGTGCCGGCACCACTAAAATTGTTAATTGCGATTTTAAGTGCTGATTTACCACGTGCTCGGCGGTGAAGGAAAACATCGTGAGGAAACCTGCTGAAAATATTTCGAAGACATGTGCAGTCCGCCAACCCGCATTGGAGCAGCGTGGCGGATTCTTCCTAGCTCCAAAACCCTCTCAGAAATGAGGGGAGGCCTGTGCTCAGCAGTGGGACATTTATAGGCTGACACTTTTACTTTTTTACTTTTTATACTTTGTTAATTTTTTCTCTTGCAAGTCAGATTCCCAAACACTTAATGTGCACTTCAGAGGGAAATACTACATGAGTGAAGATGTGTGTGGAGACGATGGAATGTGAAGAGATATATGTATTCCGCTATACGACTAAAGTGATGTCACCGTTCAATAAACGCGCTGTCCTGCACTAGTGACGTGCCCCGACATCCCCTCTTCCGTGCTATCAATTAAGCAAGAGCCAGTGAGTCGGAAATGATGCTAGTCGGACCCACGCATCAGCTTCATGTATCTGAACATTACGTGTCGCTCTGATGAATGCAATAATTACGTCGAAATATTGTATTTTCTTGGTATCATTTGTAAGTTTACTGGTGGTAGGATTCTTATGCCGGAATCTATCTAGGCAAGTACCCAGGCAAGTTTTTCCGCGGTGAAGCAGTGGTTTGCAAACATGATATGAAGAGCACTAAGAGCTAGCTCTGCTGAGCAGAGGCACTCCAGCTAGCGCTAGCTGGAGCCGGGCATATGACTTGAGATGATGTTCTCCTGGCCAATTTCAGCAACGGCTACAATTTCCGACTATTGTCGAGAGCTATCAACTGCGCAGGAGATATTATAGTGCCACAAGTGTACGCGCAAGCACAGAGGCACTCACTCGTCCCAACCTACCCGCACCCGATGTAAAGCTGATGCGAAAAGATCGGAGGTAGGCTAGGATGCAGCGTCAGAAACACGGGGATAATCACAACACAACCAGATTCGAAAACCAACAATTTGTGTTTTAGCACAAACGGCGGTTCCGGCTGAGATTTAAATCCAAGACCTGCGGCGTAGAAGTCAGGTTCTCTAACCACTACGCCATGCGGTTCATCATGAGACTTGAGAACTGATGTCTCAGTATGGTGTCACACAGAAATTTTCTGGGTAACACAGAATGTGTTATGGGCAGACGTTGCACTTACCATCAGGTGATCGTTTTGCTTCGTCTCGTCACTAATCCATTCAAAAAGTAAGCTAATCCAGTCAGTCAGCGTCAGCGGAGCCAACATTATTACATCATCGTCATCATCATTTCAGCCTATCACTAGTCCATTGCTGAACATAGGCCTCCCTCATAGTTTGCCTCAAAAGTTTGTAGTTCTCATTTTGGGGAATTTTCCCATAGTTGCCACGTTTGGCAGGCGGATTGGCAACCACAGCTTATTTATTCAGATGTTCCAGGAAGATGCTGCTGCCCATCTACTGGTTTTGATTTTCCCTCTGTCGACTTTTACAACACCCACGAGATGAGATGGGGTGGTAGATTCTCTTAAGCCTCTACCACGCAGCGTTACGGGCCGCGTTGTATTGTGCATGTTTTTTTTTTAATTTGATATAGTGACGGGACGAGCAAAACGTTCACCTGATGGTAAGTGAAACATCTGACCATAATAGATGCTGTGTTACTCAGAATATTTCTGTGTAGCACCACACTGCGCCCGTCATCCTGAGACATAAGTTCTTAAGTCTCATATGCCCAGTGATTACGCTAGCACTCAGCGGTAAGTCTACTGCTGAACATCAGGTCACCATGTATTGTCAGAAACACGGTACTGCCACCTACATTCATCGACTTCCCACAAAACGTGCAGGTCGTTGCTCCATACAGTTGAAGGTTGCCCTACAGTGCGTTTGCAGGTACGAGTTTGTCCCTCGAGAACCTTTCTTCCCCAGCGGTTCTACAAGCTATATGGCCGGCACATGGTCACATCAGATTGTGAATCCTTTAGAATATATCGGTTACTCTAGTTCCGCTGCGGTTGACATCGTTACGAATTCTATGTCGCAGAGAAACATCGAGGACTGTCCTCTCCTTAGCGTGTTGAGCGATTTTGAGTTTCCTTAGGCGGCAGCATCTTTCTGGAACATCCAAATGAATAAACTGCGTTTATCAATCCGCCTACCAAGTGTAGCAACTATGGCAAAATCCTCCAATCACTAGATTATACTGGTGGTAGGATTCCTATGCAGGAATCCGTCTAGGTAGGTACCACCCCAGGGCCAGTTATTCTGCCGTAAAGCAGTAATGTGCAAACATTACTGTGTTTCGGTTTGAAGGGCACTCCTAATATTCCCAGTTATTACGCTCGCTCTCAGAGCTCTTCAGACCGTAGCACAGTAATATTTGCACACTACTGCTTCGCGGCAGAGTAACTGGCCCTGCGATATCTTCAGGAAGATGTTGCAGTGGTCAAAACCAAGAAGTCAGTATCATAAATAACAATACGACTAGTAAAAACCATAAAATTTACCAAAAATAAAATAAGCTGCTAGCTCAGGGGCTAGGCGCTTGCTTTAAATTTCATAGTACGCGAGTGACCTGGGTTCGATTCCCGGTGCCGGCACCACTAAAATTGTTAATTGCGATTTTAAGTGCTGATTTACCACGTGCTCGGCGGTGAAGGAAAACATCGTGAGGAAACCTGCTGAAAATATTTCGAAGACATGTGCAGTCCGCCAACCCGCATTGGAGCAGCGTGGCGGATTCTTCCTAGCTCCAAAACCCTCTCAGAAATGAGGGGAGGCCTGTGCTCAGCAGTGGGACATTTATAGGCTGACACTTTTACTTTTTTACTTTTTATACTTTGTTAATTTTTTCTCTTGCAAGTCAGATTCCCAAACACTTAATGTGCACTTCAGAGGGAAATACTACATGAGTGAAGATGTGTGTGGAGACGATGGAATGTGAAGAGATATATGTATTCCGCTATACGACTAAAGTGATGTCACCGTTCAATAAACGCGCTGTCCTGCACTAGTGACGTGCCCCGACATCCCCTCTTCCGTGCTATCAATTAAGCAAGAGCCAGTGAGTCGGAAATGATGCTAGTCGGACCCACGCATCAGCTTCATGTATCTGAACATTACGTGTCGCTCTGATGAATGCAATAATTACGTCGAAATATTGTATTTTCTTGGTATCATTTGTAAGTTTACTGGTGGTAGGATTCTTATGCCGGAATCTATCTAGGCAAGTACCCAGGCAAGTTTTTCCGCGGTGAAGCAGTGGTTTGCAAACATGATATGAAGAGCACTAAGAGCTAGCTCTGCTGAGCAGAGGCACTCCAGCTAGCGCTAGCTGGAGCCGGGCATATGACTTGAGATGATGTTCTCCTGGCCAATTTCAGCAACGGCTACAATTTCCGACTATTGTCGAGAGCTATCAACTGCGCAGGAGATATTATAGTGCCACAAGTGTACGCGCAAGCACAGAGGCACTCACTCGTCCCAACCTACCCGCACCCGATGTAAAGCTGATGCGAAAAGATCGGAGGTAGGCTAGGATGCAGCGTCAGAAACACGGGGATAATCACAACACAACCAGATTCGAAAACCAACAATTTGTGTTTTAGCACAAACGGCGGTTCCGGCTGAGATTTAAATCCAAGACCTGCGGCGTAGAAGTCAGGTTCTCTAACCACTACGCCATGCGGTTCATCATGAGACTTGAGAACTGATGTCTCAGTATGGTGTCACACAGAAATTTTCTGGGTAACACAGAATGTGTTATGGGCAGACGTTGCACTTACCATCAGGTGATCGTTTTGCTTCGTCTCGTCACTAATCCATTCAAAAAGTAAGCTAATCCAGTCAGTCAGCGTCAGCGGAGCCAACATTATTACATCATCGTCATCATCATTTCAGCCTATCACTAGTCCATTGCTGAACATAGGCCTCCCTCATAGTTTGCCTCAAAAGTTTGTAGTTCTCATTTTGGGGAATTTTCCCATAGTTGCCACGTTTGGCAGGCGGATTGGCAACCACAGCTTATTTATTCAGATGTTCCAGGAAGATGCTGCTGCCCATCTACTGGTTTTGATTTTCCCTCTGTCGACTTTTACAACACCCACGAGATGAGATGGGGTGGTAGATTCTCTTAAGCCTCTACCACGCAGCGTTACGGGCCGCGTTGTATTGTGCATGTTTTTTTTTTAATTTGATATAGTGACGGGACGAGCAAAACGTTCACCTGATGGTAAGTGAAACATCTGACCATAATAGATGCTGTGTTACTCAGAATATTTCTGTGTAGCACCACACTGCGCCCGTCATCCTGAGACATAAGTTCTTAAGTCTCATATGCCCAGTGATTACGCTAGCACTCAGCGGTAAGTCTACTGCTGAACATCAGGTCACCATGTATTGTCAGAAACACGGTACTGCCACCTACATTCATCGACTTCCCACAAAACGTGCAGGTCGTTGCTCCATACAGTTGAAGGTTGCCCTACAGTGCGTTTGCAGGTACGAGTTTGTCCCTCGAGAACCTTTCTTCCCCAGCGGTTCTACAAGCTATATGGCCGGCACATGGTCACATCAGATTGTGAATCCTTTAGAATATATCGGTTACTCTAGTTCCGCTGCGGTTGACATCGTTACGAATTCTATGTCGCAGAGAAACATCGAGGACTGTCCTCTCCTTAGCGTGTTGAGCGATTTTGAGTTTCCTTAGGCGGCAGCATCTTTCTGGAACATCCAAATGAATAAACTGCGTTTATCAATCCGCCTACCAAGTGTAGCAACTATGGCAAAATCCTCCAATCACTAGATTATACTGGTGGTAGGATTCCTATGCAGGAATCCGTCTAGGTAGGTACCACCCCAGGGCCAGTTATTCTGCCGTAAAGCAGTAATGTGCAAACATTACTGTGTTTCGGTTTGAAGGGCACTCCTAATATTCCCAGTTATTACGCTCGCTCTCAGAGCTCTTCAGACCGTAGCACAGTAATATTTGCACACTACTGCTTCGCGGCAGAGTAACTGGCCCTGCGATATCTTCAGGAAGATGTTGCAGTGGTCAAAACCAAGAAGTCAGTATCATAAATAACAATACGACTAGTAAAAACCATAAAATTTACCAAAAATAAAATAAGCTGCTAGCTCAGGGGCTAGGCGCTTGCTTTAAATTTCATAGTACGCGAGTGACCTGGGTTCGATTCCCGGTGCCGGCACCACTAAAATTGTTAATTGCGATTTTAAGTGCTGATTTACCACGTGCTCGGCGGTGAAGGAAAACATCGTGAGGAAACCTGCTGAAAATATTTCGAAGACATGTGCAGTCCGCCAACCCGCATTGGAGCAGCGTGGCGGATTCTTCCTAGCTCCAAAACCCTCTCATAAATGAGGGGAGGCCTGTGCTCAGCAGTGGGACATTTATAGGCTGACACTTTTACTTTTTTACTTTTTATACTTTGTTAATTTTTTCTCTTGCAAGTCAGATTCCCAAACACTTAATGTGCACTTCAGAGGGAAATACTACATGAGTGAAGATGTGTGTGGAGACGATGGAATGTGAAGAGATATATGTATTCCGCTATACGACTAAAGTGATGTCACCGTTCAATAAACGCGCTGTCCTGCACTAGTGACGTGCCCCGACATCCCCTCTTCCGTGCTATCAATTAAGCAAGAGCCAGTGAGTCGGAAATGATGCTAGTCGGACCCACGCATCAGCTTCATGTATCTGAACATTACGTGTCGCTCTGATGAATGCAATAATTACGTCGAAATATTGTATTTTCTTGGTATCATTTGTAAGTTTACTGGTGGTAGGATTCTTATGCCGGAATCTATCTAGGCAAGTACCCAGGCAAGTTTTTCCGCGGTGAAGCAGTGGTTTGCAAACATGATATGAAGAGCACTAAGAGCTAGCTCTGCTGAGCAGAGGCACTCCAGCTAGCGCTAGCTGGAGCCGGGCATATGACTTGAGATGATGTTCTCCTGGCCAATTTCAGCAACGGCTACAATTTCCGACTATTGTCGAGAGCTATCAACTGCGCAGGAGATATTATAGTGCCACAAGTGTACGCGCAAGCACAGAGGCACTCACTCGTCCCAACCTACCCGCACCCGATGTAAAGCTGATGCGAAAAGATCGGAGGTAGGCTAGGATGCAGCGTCAGAAACACGGGGATAATCACAACACAACCAGATTCGAAAACCAACAATTTGTGTTTTAGCACAAACGGCGGTTCCGGCTGAGATTTAAATCCAAGACCTGCGGCGTAGAAGTCAGGTTCTCTAACCACTACGCCATGCGGTTCATCATGAGACTTGAGAACTGATGTCTCAGTATGGTGTCACACAGAAATTTTCTGGGTAACACAGAATGTGTTATGGGCAGACGTTGCACTTACCATCAGGTGATCGTTTTGCTTCGTCTCGTCACTAATCCATTCAAAAAGTAAGCTAATCCAGTCAGTCAGCGTCAGCGGAGCCAACATTATTACATCATCGTCATCATCATTTCAGCCTATCACTAGTCCATTGCTGAACATAGGCCTCCCTCATAGTTTGCCTCAAAAGTTTGTAGTTCTCATTTTGGGGAATTTTCCCATAGTTGCCACGTTTGGCAGGCGGATTGGCAACCACAGCTTATTTATTCAGATGTTCCAGGAAGATGCTGCTGCCCATCTACTGGTTTTGATTTTCCCTCTGTCGACTTTTACAACACCCACGAGATGAGATGGGGTGGTAGATTCTCTTAAGCCTCTACCACGCAGCGTTACGGGCCGCGTTGTATTGTGCATGTTTTTTTTTTAATTTGATATAGTGACGGGACGAGCAAAACGTTCACCTGATGGTAAGTGAAACATCTGACCATAATAGATGCTGTGTTACTCAGAATATTTCTGTGTAGCACCACACTGCGCCCGTCATCCTGAGACATAAGTTCTTAAGTCTCATATGCCCAGTGATTACGCTAGCACTCAGCGGTAAGTCTACTGCTGAACATCAGGTCACCATGTATTGTCAGAAACACGGTACTGCCACCTACATTCATCGACTTCCCACAAAACGTGCAGGTCGTTGCTCCATACAGTTGAAGGTTGCCCTACAGTGCGTTTGCAGGTACGAGTTTGTCCCTCGAGAACCTTTCTTCCCCAGCGGTTCTACAAGCTATATGGCCGGCACATGGTCACATCAGATTGTGAATCCTTTAGAATATATCGGTTACTCTAGTTCCGCTGCGGTTGACATCGTTACGAATTCTATGTCGCAGAGAAACATCGAGGACTGTCCTCTCCTTAGCGTGTTGAGCGATTTTGAGTTTCCTTAGGCGGCAGCATCTTTCTGGAACATCCAAATGAATAAACTGCGTTTATCAATCCGCCTACCAAGTGTAGCAACTATGGCAAAATCCTCCAATCACTAGATTATACTGGTGGTAGGATTCCTATGCAGGAATCCGTCTAGGTAGGTACCACCCCAGGGCCAGTTATTCTGCCGTAAAGCAGTAATGTGCAAACATTACTGTGTTTCGGTTTGAAGGGCACTCCTAATATTCCCAGTTATTACGCTCGCTCTCAGAGCTCTTCAGACCGTAGCACAGTAATATTTGCACACTACTGCTTCGCGGCAGAGTAACTGGCCCTGCGATATCTTCAGGAAGATGTTGCAGTGGTCAAAACCAAGAAGTCAGTATCATAAATAACAATACGACTAGTAAAAACCATAAAATTTACCAAAAATAAAATAAGCTGCTAGCTCAGGGGCTAGGCGCTTGCTTTAAATTTCATAGTACGCGAGTGACCTGGGTTCGATTCCCGGTGCCGGCACCACTAAAATTGTTAATTGCGATTTTAAGTGCTGATTTACCACGTGCTCGGCGGTGAAGGAAAACATCGTGAGGAAACCTGCTGAAAATATTTCGAAGACATGTGCAGTCCGCCAACCCGCATTGGAGCAGCGTGGCGGATTCTTCCTAGCTCCAAAACCCTCTCATAAATGAGGGGAGGCCTGTGCTCAGCAGTGGGACATTTATAGGCTGACACTTTTACTTTTTTACTTTTTATACTTTGTTAATTTTTTCTCTTGCAAGTCAGATTCCCAAACACTTAATGTGCACTTCAGAGGGAAATACTACATGAGTGAAGATGTGTGTGGAGACGATGGAATGTGAAGAGATATATGTATTCCGCTATACGACTAAAGTGATGTCACCGTTCAATAAACGCGCTGTCCTGCACTAGTGACGTGCCCCGACATCCCCTCTTCCGTGCTATCAATTAAGCAAGAGCCAGTGAGTCGGAAATGATGCTAGTCGGACCCACGCATCAGCTTCATGTATCTGAACATTACGTGTCGCTCTGATGAATGCAATAATTACGTCGAAATATTGTATTTTCTTGGTATCATTTGTAAGTTTACTGGTGGTAGGATTCTTATGCCGGAATCTATCTAGGCAAGTACCCAGGCAAGTTTTTCCGCGGTGAAGCAGTGGTTTGCAAACATGATATGAAGAGCACTAAGAGCTAGCTCTGCTGAGCAGAGGCACTCCAGCTAGCGCTAGCTGGAGCCGGGCATATGACTTGAGATGATGTTCTCCTGGCCAATTTCAGCAACGGCTACAATTTCCGACTATTGTCGAGAGCTATAAACTGCGCAGGAGATATTATAGTGCCACAAGTGTACGCGCAAGCACAGAGGCACTCACTCGTCCCAACCTACCCGCACCCGATGTAAAGCTGATGCGAAAAGATCGGAGGTAGGCTAGGATGCAGCGTCAGAAACACGGGGATAATCACAACACAACCAGATTCGAAAACCAACAATTTGTGTTTTAGCACAAACGGCGGTTCCGGCTGAGATTTAAATCCAAGACCTGCGGCGTAGAAGTCAGGTTCTCTAACCACTACGCCATGCGGTTCATCATGAGACTTGAGAACTGATGTCTCAGTATGGTGTCACACAGAAATTTTCTGGGTAACACAGAATGTGTTATGGGCAGACGTTGCACTTACCATCAGGTGATCGTTTTGCTTCGTCTCGTCACTAATCCATTCAAAAAGTAAGCTAATCCAGTCAGTCAGCGTCAGCGGAGCCAACATTATTACATCATCGTCATCATCATTTCAGCCTATCACTAGTCCATTGCTGAACATAGGCCTCCCTCATAGTTTGCCTCAAAAGTTTGTAGTTCTCATTTTGGGGAATTTTCCCATAGTTGCCACGTTTGGCAGGCGGATTGGCAACCACAGCTTATTTATTCAGATGTTCCAGGAAGATGCTGCTGCCCATCTACTGGTTTTGATTTTCCCTCTGTCGACTTTTACAACACCCACGAGATGAGATGGGGTGGTAGATTCTCTTAAGCCTCTACCACGCAGCGTTACGGGCCGCGTTGTATTGTGCATGTTTTTTTTTTAATTTGATATAGTGACGGGACGAGCAAAACGTTCACCTGATGGTAAGTGAAACATCTGACCATAATAGATGCTGTGTTACTCAGAATATTTCTGTGTAGCACCACACTGCGCCCGTCATCCTGAGACATAAGTTCTTAAGTCTCATATGCCCAGTGATTACGCTAGCACTCAGCGGTAAGTCTACTGCTGAACATCAGGTCACCATGTATTGTCAGAAACACGGTACTGCCACCTACATTCATCGACTTCCCACAAAACGTGCAGGTCGTTGCTCCATACAGTTGAAGGTTGCCCTACAGTGCGTTTGCAGGTACGAGTTTGTCCCTCGAGAACCTTTCTTCCCCAGCGGTTCTACAAGCTATATGGCCGGCACATGGTCACATCAGATTGTGAATCCTTTAGAATATATCGGTTACTCTAGTTCCGCTGCGGTTGACATCGTTACGAATTCTATGTCGCAGAGAAACATCGAGGACTGTCCTCTCCTTAGCGTGTTGAGCGATTTTGAGTTTCCTTAGGCGGCAGCATCTTTCTGGAACATCCAAATGAATAAACTGCGTTTATCAATCCGCCTACCAAGTGTAGCAACTATGGCAAAATCCTCCAATCACTAGATTATACTGGTGGTAGGATTCCTATGCAGGAATCCGTCTAGGTAGGTACCACCCCAGGGCCAGTTATTCTGCCGTAAAGCAGTAATGTGCAAACATTACTGTGTTTCGGTTTGAAGGGCACTCCTAATATTCCCAGTTATTACGCTCGCTCTCAGAGCTCTTCAGACCGTAGCACAGTAATATTTGCACACTACTGCTTCGCGGCAGAGTAACTGGCCCTGCGATATCTTCAGGAAGATGTTGCAGTGGTCAAAACCAAGAAGTCAGTATCATAAATAACAATACGACTAGTAAAAACCATAAAATTTACCAAAAATAAAATAAGCTGCTAGCTCAGGGGCTAGGCGCTTGCTTTAAATTTCATAGTACGCGAGTGACCTGGGTTCGATTCCCGGTGCCGGCACCACTAAAATTGTTAATTGCGATTTTAAGTGCTGATTTACCACGTGCTCGGCGGTGAAGGAAAACATCGTGAGGAAACCTGCTGAAAATATTTCGAAGACATGTGCAGTCCGCCAACCCGCATTGGAGCAGCGTGGCGGATTCTTCCTAGCTCCAAAACCCTCTCAGAAATGAGGGGAGGCCTGTGCTCAGCAGTGGGACATTTATAGGCTGACACTTTTACTTTTTTACTTTTTATACTTTGTTAATTTTTTCTCTTGCAAGTCAGATTCCCAAACACTTAATGTGCACTTCAGAGGGAAATACTACATGAGTGAAGATGTGTGTGGAGACGATGGAATGTGAAGAGATATATGTATTCCGCTATACGACTAAAGTGATGTCACCGTTCAATAAACGCGCTGTCCTGCACTAGTGACGTGCCCCGACATCCCCTCTTCCGTGCTATCAATTAAGCAAGAGCCAGTGAGTCGGAAATGATGCTAGTCGGACCCACGCATCAGCTTCATGTATCTGAACATTACGTGTCGCTCTGATGAATGCAATAATTACGTCGAAATATTGTATTTTCTTGGTATCATTTGTAAGTTTACTGGTGGTAGGATTCTTATGCCGGAATCTATCTAGGCAAGTACCCAGGCAAGTTTTTCCGCGGTGAAGCAGTGGTTTGCAAACATGATATGAAGAGCACTAAGAGCTAGCTCTGCTGAGCAGAGGCACTCCAGCTAGCGCTAGCTGGAGCCGGGCATATGACTTGAGATGATGTTCTCCTGGCCAATTTCAGCAACGGCTACAATTTCCGACTATTGTCGAGAGCTATAAACTGCGCAGGAGATATTATAGTGCCACAAGTGTACGCGCAAGCACAGAGGCACTCACTCGTCCCAACCTACCCGCACCCGATGTAAAGCTGATGCGAAAAGATCGGAGGTAGGCTAGGATGCAGCGTCAGAAACACGGGGATAATCACAACACAACCAGATTCGAAAACCAACAATTTGTGTTTTAGCACAAACGGCGGTTCCGGCTGAGATTTAAATCCAAGACCTGCGGCGTAGAAGTCAGGTTCTCTAACCACTACGCCATGCGGTTCATCATGAGACTTGAGAACTGATGTCTCAGTATGGTGTCACACAGAAATTTTCTGGGTAACACAGAATGTGTTATGGGCAGACGTTGCACTTACCATCAGGTGATCGTTTTGCTTCGTCTCGTCACTAATCCATTCAAAAAGTAAGCTAATCCAGTCAGTCAGCGTCAGCGGAGCCAACATTATTACATCATCGTCATCATCATTTCAGCCTATCACTAGTCCATTGCTGAACATAGGCCTCCCTCATAGTTTGCCTCAAAAGTTTGTAGTTCTCATTTTGGGGAATTTTCCCATAGTTGCCACGTTTGGCAGGCGGATTGGCAACCACAGCTTATTTATTCAGATGTTCCAGGAAGATGCTGCTGCCCATCTACTGGTTTTGATTTTCCCTCTGTCGACTTTTACAACACCCACGAGATGAGATGGGGTGGTAGATTCTCTTAAGCCTCTACCACGCAGCGTTACGGGCCGCGTTGTATTGTGCATGTTTTTTTTTTAATTTGATATAGTGACGGGACGAGCAAAACGTTCACCTGATGGTAAGTGAAACATCTGACCATAATAGATGCTGTGTTACTCAGAATATTTCTGTGTAGCACCACACTGCGCCCGTCATCCTGAGACATAAGTTCTTAAGTCTCATATGCCCAGTGATTACGCTAGCACTCAGCGGTAAGTCTACTGCTGAACATCAGGTCACCATGTATTGTCAGAAACACGGTACTGCCACCTACATTCATCGACTTCCCACAAAACGTGCAGGTCGTTGCTCCATACAGTTGAAGGTTGCCCTACAGTGCGTTTGCAGGTACGAGTTTGTCCCTCGAGAACCTTTCTTCCCCAGCGGTTCTACAAGCTATATGGCCGGCACATGGTCACATCAGATTGTGAATCCTTTAGAATATATCGGTTACTCTAGTTCCGCTGCGGTTGACATCGTTACGAATTCTATGTCGCAGAGAAACATCGAGGACTGTCCTCTCCTTAGCGTGTTGAGCGATTTTGAGTTTCCTTAGGCGGCAGCATCTTTCTGGAACATCCAAATGAATAAACTGCGTTTATCAATCCGCCTACCAAGTGTAGCAACTATGGCAAAATCCTCCAATCACTAGATTATACTGGTGGTAGGATTCCTATGCAGGAATCCGTCTAGGTAGGTACCACCCCAGGGCCAGTTATTCTGCCGTAAAGCAGTAATGTGCAAACATTACTGTGTTTCGGTTTGAAGGGCACTCCTAATATTCCCAGTTATTACGCTCGCTCTCAGAGCTCTTCAGACCGTAGCACAGTAATATTTGCACACTACTGCTTCGCGGCAGAGTAACTGGCCCTGCGATATCTTCAGGAAGATGTTGCAGTGGTCAAAACCAAGAAGTCAGTATCATAAATAACAATACGACTAGTAAAAACCATAAAATTTACCAAAAATAAAATAAGCTGCTAGCTCAGGGGCTAGGCGCTTGCTTTAAATTTCATAGTACGCGAGTGACCTGGGTTCGATTCCCGGTGCCGGCACCACTAAAATTGTTAATTGCGATTTTAAGTGCTGATTTACCACGTGCTCGGCGGTGAAGGAAAACATCGTGAGGAAACCTGCTGAAAATATTTCGAAGACATGTGCAGTCCGCCAACCCGCATTGGAGCAGCGTGGCGGATTCTTCCTAGCTCCAAAACCCTCTCAGAAATGAGGGGAGGCCTGTGCTCAGCAGTGGGACATTTATAGGCTGACACTTTTACTTTTTTACTTTTTATACTTTGTTAATTTTTTCTCTTGCAAGTCAGATTCCCAAACACTTAATGTGCACTTCAGAGGGAAATACTACATGAGTGAAGATGTGTGTGGAGACGATGGAATGTGAAGAGATATATGTATTCCGCTATACGACTAAAGTGATGTCACCGTTCAATAAACGCGCTGTCCTGCACTAGTGACGTGCCCCGACATCCCCTCTTCCGTGCTATCAATTAAGCAAGAGCCAGTGAGTCGGAAATGATGCTAGTCGGACCCACGCATCAGCTTCATGTATCTGAACATTACGTGTCGCTCTGATGAATGCAATAATTACGTCGAAATATTGTATTTTCTTGGTATCATTTGTAAGTTTACTGGTGGTAGGATTCTTATGCCGGAATCTATCTAGGCAAGTACCCAGGCAAGTTTTTCCGCGGTGAAGCAGTGGTTTGCAAACATGATATGAAGAGCACTAAGAGCTAGCTCTGCTGAGCAGAGGCACTCCAGCTAGCGCTAGCTGGAGCCGGGCATATGACTTGAGATGATGTTCTCCTGGCCAATTTCAGCAACGGCTACAATTTCCGACTATTGTCGAGAGCTATCAACTGCGCAGGAGATATTATAGTGCCACAAGTGTACGCGCAAGCACAGAGGCACTCACTCGTCCCAACCTACCCGCACCCGATGTAAAGCTGATGCGAAAAGATCGGAGGTAGGCTAGGATGCAGCGTCAGAAACACGGGGATAATCACAACACAACCAGATTCGAAAACCAACAATTTGTGTTTTAGCACAAACGGCGGTTCCGGCTGAGATTTAAATCCAAGACCTGCGGCGTAGAAGTCAGGTTCTCTAACCACTACGCCATGCGGTTCATCATGAGACTTGAGAACTGATGTCTCAGTATGGTGTCACACAGAAATTTTCTGGGTAACACAGAATGTGTTATGGGCAGACGTTGCACTTACCATCAGGTGATCGTTTTGCTTCGTCTCGTCACTAATCCATTCAAAAAGTAAGCTAATCCAGTCAGTCAGCGTCAGCGTCAGCGGAGCCAACATTATTACATCATCGTCATCATCATTTCAGCCTATCACTAGTCCATTGCTGAACATAGGCCTCCCTCATAGTTTGCCTCAAAAGTTTGTAGTTCTCATTTTGGGGAATTTTCCCATAGTTGCCACGTTTGGCAGGCGGATTGGCAACCACAGCTTATTTATTCAGATGTTCCAGGAAGATGCTGCTGCCCATCTACTGGTTTTGATTTTCCCTCTGTCGACTTTTACAACACCCACGAGATGAGATGGGGTGGTAGATTCTCTTAAGCCTCTACCACGCAGCGTTACGGGCCGCGTTGTGTTGTGCATGTTTTTTTTAATTTGATATAGTGACGGGACGAGCAAAACGTTCACCTGATGGTAAGTGAAACATCTGACCATAATAGATGCTGTGTTACTCAGAATATTTCTGTGTAGCACCACACTGCGCCCGTCATCCTGAGACATAAGTTCTTAAGTCTCATATGCCCAGTGATTACGCTAGCACTCAGTGCCCTTCAGACCGAAACACAGTAATGTTTGCACACTACTGATTCACGGCAGAATAACTGGCCCTGCGGTGGTACCTACCCTAACGGACTCCTGCATAGGAAATGTATGTCTGTAAACCGCACCCACGGTACAGGAGAAATCCTTCTGTTGGGGATCGTTTTTTTTTAATTAATTTCTGTTGGACTTTTATTGCTATTGCTATTGTCAGTTGCTATGAAAACACGTAATCAATCAAAACACTCTGTCTTTTGCATCAAAAGGCGCATCAACCGTAAGCTAATCTTGATCAAAGCAAACTCGTTCTTATCCCTATGAAATAAGTTTACAGGTCTACGTGAAATGTAACTTTTGAGCTACAAAGCGATCGTCACACTGGCGAGGGTATGAGACGGTGAGTTCGTTGGGGTGCTAAAATGATTTTTATGCTTTCTGCAATTGTCATCGATAGCTAATGGATGGAACGTCATTAGAGGGGAACAAATTTTGATATATTAAAGTTCTAATAGAACTTGTTTACAGCATAACTAGACGTCGAACCTAAAATAGAATGGTAGAATTCCTATGCAGGAATCCGTCTTATTTACTTTGTTTCGGTTTGAAGGGCACTGTGAGCTAGAGTAATCACTGGGCATATGAGACTTAAGAACTTATGTCTCAGGGTGATGGGCACAGTGTGGTGTCACACAGAAATTTTCTGGGTGATACAGCATTTGTTACGGGCAGACGTTGCACTTACCATCAGGGAACCAGAAGGTGGTTTTGCTCGTCTCATCACTTTATTCAATAAAAAAACTGACTGGTGAAAGCACAATCGTTTAGGCGCCTGGAAGAGTTCGCCACGATGCACTAATGCGGGTTGGCGGACTTCAGATGTCCTCGAATTTTTTTATTCGCCAGACATGCAGGTTTCCTCACGATTTTTTCCTTCACCGCTGAACACGTTGTAAGTCCGAACGTAAAATTGTAGAACTATTTTATAGGTATAATAATAAGGGAATAGAACCAAAATCACTCGCGTAATATGAAATTAAAAGCGAGCGACTAGCCCCTCAACTATTTAAGAATAATATTAAAAAGAATATATATCATTTTCGATTGGTTTTTACGTTATGGTACGAGAGTCCGATTCCCGCACGGGACAATTATTTGTATAGCCTACGAATAACTGTTCCGGTACCCGACCCTGAAAACTAAAATTGTTAATTGCAACTTTAAGTGTCGATTTTCCACGTGCTCGGCGGTGAAGGAACTGGTGGTAGGATTCCTATGCAGGAATCCGTGTAGGTAGGTACCACCCCAGGGCCAGTTATTCTGCCGTGAAGCAGTAGTGTGCAAGCATTACTGTGTTTCGGTTTGGAGGGCACTGTGAGCTAGCTTAATCACTGGGCATTTGAGACTTAAGAACTAATGTCTTAGGTTGACGGGCGCAGTGTGGTGTCACACAGAAATATTCTGGGTGACTCAGCATTTGTTGTGGGCGTACGTTGCACTTACCCTCAGGTGAACGTTTTGCTCGTTTCGTCACTTTATACAATAAAAAAAAACATCGTGTGGAAACCTGCATGTCTGAGGAATAATTAATATTTCGGAGACATGTGAAGTCCGCCAACCCGCATTGGAGCAGCGTGGCGGATCTTACCGGCCCAAAACCCCCTCAGAAATGAGAGGACGCCTGTGCTCAGCAGTAGGTATAGGCTGTTATTTTACTTTTTACTTTTACATGGGTTCATGTAAAATTATGTCTTATATTATTACCATGTTGGCAGGGAAACAGAAATGTAGTAAGGTTATATAAAGAACCATCTGACATTGCTCTAAATAGAGTAATTCATCCTAAAAAAGGCAGTAAGGCCACGTGCACAGCGGACACCGGAAGGAAATAAACATAAGTCACTCAGCGAGCGCTTCGCTTCCGGGAACGATCTGCCCTCCACGTGTCCAAGCAGGCGGGGACGGGCGGACTCGTAGCTATCGACAAATACGACAAATTTGAACTTTCCACGTTAAATAATGACCCCATAGCCTATTTACATCATACTGATATGAACGTCATGCGTTTGATAATGACCTTTTTAGCAAAATCTTCGTGGTATAACTAGAATATTTTGTAAAGCAATTTTGATAGAAATACTGTGTACGCGCAAGTTAAACTGGGCGGAACTGAGATGAATTGTACTCGTAAGAACGTGGTTTTTTATTTCAAAACATCATGCATTATGATGATATGCCTTGAATATGATACCTGATTATTTTTAAAACAGCAAGTCTGACAAATAAAATAATGAAGGAAGGTAAGTTACTTTGCTAAGATCCGCATGCAAAATATAAAAATGGTGTATATTACCTAGTTTTTTGAAGAGCACCGCCCGCCCTCCCTCAGTAGCGTGCACAAGCAAACTAACACCGCCACCAGGAACCGCCACCAGGTACCCTCCACCAACCACTACAATACCACTACTAGATAATATACACCACTGAAGTCGAGAACACGACACGTGATTTGCCCCAAAACGAGGCATTATCAAGCGTCATAGGCTCTACGACAGACGGCCGCCGAGCGCCGTCCACTACTACTGAGGGAGGGCGGGCGGTGCTCTTCAAAAAACTAGGTAATATACACCATTTTTATATTTTGCATGCGGATCTTAGCAAAGTAACTTACCTTCCTTCATTGTAACGGATTTCCGCTAAGTAACGCCTGATTCTATTAACTACGAGTAAAATAAAATAATGCTATCGGCATCTGAAGTCCGTCAACTTACACTAGAATATAGTGGTGGTCTCTTCCCGGATGCAAAATACTATCATAAATGAGAATAATCTGTTTAGGAAGTACCTGTTCAGCGATGTAATGTTATTAGACTATTATAAAATATATTTTGGCAACAAATTAACTTTTAATAATTACCGTTTAAAATATGTGGTATAAACGTTAAGTCAATTTTTTTTAATAAACAATGATTTTTTGAGAGGGTTTATTATAACATTAAAGAATGCATGGATGATGATAACCCCTGGGAATGAGGTGATCGCTGCCAAGCCACATCCACATCTTTATAATACTATATTTTTAAAATTATGTAAAGAAAAAAAAATTGCCTGCTGGGTTTCTTACTGGTTCTTCCCAGGTCAGAGGCTTTTTTTTGCGAACCAGTGTATTTAAAAAAAAAAGAAAAAAAAATGACTCAATAAGTATTATGTAAATAATCTATGTTGAATAAAAATTTATTCGTTTCTATTCTATTATCGCCATTGGCTGTTTTAGAATCAAGATAAAGATGAATAAAAATGAATAATAAAAACATAAATATTTTTATTTCAAAACACATACGACTTTAAATTAAATTAAATGTAACTGATTTCATAGCGTTTATTATTTCCCGACGTTTCGAGTACTTTACAGCACTCGGTCACGGGAGTACTCATTTCAACGTAGTACATTTTCAACGTCCTAATATCGTAGTTAACCCGGGGTTCCATAAGTTTTTATTTATAAATTTACGTCCTGAATGAATACTGTTTAAAATATACATAATCTATATCTGTGCAATGTCAAAATAGATCCTACCTTGTTGATAATCTGTGGTGGTACCATAGCTTCAGTATACGGTGGGGACCTTTGTGAATCCCACAATCAGGCAACAAGTACAACGACAATAAATTAATATGTAAAAGAAAAAATATTCGATATTTAACATATTTTTTATTTTTGAGGAACCACAGGTTACATACATTCGATAAGAGCTGAACTACCTCGGTAAAGGAAAATACACATTACTGGTAACATTATATAAAACTTGGTATTATTAATTTTTTTTATTGGAAAGATTGACGAAACCAGCAATCACGTTCATCTGATGTACAGTGCAACGTCTGCCCATAACAAAGGCTTTTTCACCCAGAACACCAGAACACCTTGAGACATCAGTTCCTAAGTCTCATATGCCCAGTGATTACGTTAGCTCTCAGTGCCCTTCAAACACAAACACAGTAATGTTTGCACACTACTGCTTCACGGGAGAATAACTTAGTTAGTACCTACCCAGGCGGTTTCCTTCATAGGAATCCTATCACCAGTAAAATTTTGATGCGAAAGTAATTTTCTCTGTCCCTCTGTCTGTTGTAACCTTTTCGCGCTTAACCGGTTGAACCGATCTTAACGTAATTCATCACATATAAAGCTGACATCCTGAAGACGGACATAGGATACCTTTTATTCCGAAAAATTAAAGAATTCCTACGAGATTTTTCATCATCATCATCATTTCAGCCTATAACCAGTCCACTGCTGAACGTCTGTAAGAAAGTCTGTAGCTCTCATTAAAGGGGTAATTTTGCCATAGTTGCCACGCATGGCAGGCGGGTTGGCAACCGCAGTTTATTTATTCAAATGTTCCAGGAAGATGCTGCTGCCCATCTCCTGGAACTTACTAAACCTAAATACACGCGATGTAGTCGCGGGATTTAGCTTGTCGTAAATAAAACAAATAAAACTTCTGTCTGTCTGCCAGAACGAATATACTCGTAACTCAAAAAGTAAGGTAAAATTAATTTTATGCAGATTACAAATAACCTAAGTGACTGAGGGACTAAGTGGGTCTTAAGTAAGTGGTACGTAACAACATTCTTTAATGTTCTGGATATAGATAAATGCTGAAATTCGACTTTACAGTTACTGTCTCTTAGTTCCAATGGATGGTAATGATTGTCATGTCATACGTCCTACTGCCACTCTTCTTACTTATCATTTATAGATGTCGGATAAAAAATGGAGAATGGTTACATTGTGAAATGCTGCACCACATTAATCAGCTGTCGAGCTAGTTTTATTAGTTACAGCAACACTGAACTCGACGTTCGTAATGCCCGCGATGACTGCTTCATATCTCTGCGTAAATGGCGAGGTGCGTCTGGCTTCGGCCAACAGGAAGTGTCATGATTTGTCACCTCTGCACATTCGATTGTTATTTTTGAGGTGTTAACGTTTTGTATTGCGCTGTCTGTCTGATTAAATCACGTAAGTGTTATAAATGCGAAAGTAAACTCCCTTTCTATCCCTCTGTCTGTTTGGTAACTTTTCACAGTAAAACCGCTGAATCGAACTTGACGAAATTTGTGCGAAGAGATTGCTTGCATCTTGGACATACATAAGATACTATTTATCCCTGCTAATCAAACAGTTCCTACGGGTTATTAAAAAATCCTATATCCACGCGTGCGAAGTCGCGGGCAACAGCACTTTGTTTAATTAGATCAGCAAGAACAATACAAAATCATTTGTAGTTATCTCTGTTTTGATTTGTTTTGTTTTGATGTATTTGTATTTCTTTACAGTATAAGTAGGTTTTTGATTTTCGAACTTATTATTTTCCATAAAAATGCAATACCGTCTTTCATTTAAAATTAAAAAGTAAAAAGTAAAGTAACAGTCTATAAATGTCCCACTGCGGGGTATAGAACCCCTTTAACTTTTAAGTAAGTTTTGGAGCATGTGTGAGTCCGCAAAGCCGCTCCAATACAAATTGCCGAACTTCACATTATACTATCTATCTTGTTTAAAAAACGATGCCCCACAGTAGGATTTCTCCTGTGTCGTGGGTACGTTTTACAGACATAAATTCCACATGCACAAACCACCCAGACCCGGAACAACTACCTATAGCTCATACAAATATTTGTCCCGTGCGGGAATCGAACCCGCGACCCGCGGCGCAGAAGCCAAGGTGTTAGCCACTGCACCAAACATTATATTGGAATTTTTTTTATCATGACATGCAGACTTTATCACGCAGCTGCAACGGCTGAATTACGTTTAGGACAAGCAACCAGCCTTAGGCTTCTAAGCTTTCTGAAATAAAAAATCATCATCATCATCCTCCTGTAATATCTAATAGTCCTTTCCCAAGAGAATTTGCACTACTCGCCACGCTGGGCGATCGCAGTTGCAAATACGTAAGACGTTGCGTCTCACGGGAACGTCTTTTTGTCGATTTGGCATTTTCGAAACGGTTATTCTGCGATCTTTTGGAAGCCTTGACATGTTACAGACACAAAAGTTCACGGAATTATTAACAATAAAAAAATCTGTGTGAAATTACAACTGTTATGGGCAGGCTTATTATTTGCTCGGAATTGCAGATCTTTTTGGTTTTACAAAGTCAAGTACATGCCAACTAGCAACATTGCACTTTATGCGAATGTAATCCTCCAACGTATACATTTATGAATAAGGGCACTAACAGAACAGCGTCCGATGCTTTTCTGTTGTTATACGAGTAGTTCTGTATTTTATTAATGTTAAAAACATAGTTTTCTTGCCAAATGTTTATCTACCCAGAGCAATACTAACGAATTTCTTTCTTTCTTCCTTCCTTCCTTCCTTCCTACCTTTCTTTCTTTCTTCCTTCCTTCCTTCTTTTCATTCTTTTTTCTATCTTTATGTAAATTTATGTAACTCTTTATGTATCACTATACGTATTTTTTTCAACAAGTGTAGTCTAGTGTATTTAAAGTACCATTCTACCCAAAGCGATGAATGATATAACCACAGCGATTACCTCGGCGGTTCCCTGAAGCCCGGCTACGTGCGTCTCGCGATAAATCAGCCGGCTCAATTCGGAGAATTAATTGTCACGCGTCGCTACACGCGCGAGACTATGGTCGACACAAATAATTATTACCGTTGTTTAACAACCACTAAGTCTTTGTGGATGGGTTATTAATTACTAGATGCGCCCCGCGGTTTCACTCGCGAAAAATAAGCCCGCCATATGACTGCGCCGCAGAGCATGGTACTTTGCTGACCTGAGCTTTCACAGTACGTCCCTTGTCGGTAGTTTGGTTTCAGCGTGCGGCCTTGTTTTTTATTCTATAAAGTGATGAAACGAGCAAAATGTTCACCTGATGGTAAGTGCAACGTCCGCCCACAACAAATGCCGTGTAACCCAGAATACCTCTGTGTGACACCACACTGCGCCCGTCACCCTGAGACATCAGCTCTTAAGTCTCATATGCCCAGTGATTACGCTAGCTCACAGTGCCCTTCAAACCGAAACACAGTAATGCTTGCACACTACTGCTTGGTACCACTGCCGGGCCAGTTATTCTGTGAAGCAGCAGTATGCAAACATTACCTGAATTTCGGTTTAAAGGGCACGGAGATCTAGCGTAATCACTGGGCATAAGAGACTTAAGAACTGATGTCTCAGGATGACAGGCGCAGTGTGGTGTCACACAGAAAAATTCTGGGTAACACAGCATTTGCTTTGGGCAGACGTTGCACTTACAATCAGGAGAACAATTTGATGGTCAGTGATAAAAAAAACGCTAGTGTTCGAAACAGTATTATTGGATTATCGAAATCGTGTGCCGAAATTCGTGAGAGAAAGTACATAAGCCAGCAGCAGTTCATAAGGTTTAAATATTTTTTTAAAACTGTAAACATAACAGTTTCTTTTGATAAATAGCAAATTATAGCTGTTTAAATGACAGAATAAAAAAAAAGTAAATCCCGGCAATAAACAATACTTGTGCCAAATGCGCAAAACACTGAGCCAGTAAAAGTGTGTAAAAGTGACAGACGTAATGCTATCGTAAATCAATTACATTAATATTAATAACAGTAACTCTATTATAAACAGAGACGTTGTAGCTCAGGGGCCGGGTTATCATTATCATCATTTCAGCCAATCAATTGTCCACAGCTGGACATAGGCCTCCCCAAAGCTTGCCTCAAAAGTTTGTAGCTCTCATTCTGGGGAGATGATGCCTTAGTCGCCACGCTTGGCAAGCGGGTTCACAACCGCAGTTTGTTTATTCAGATGGTCCAGGAAGATGCTGCTGCCCATTTCCTGGTTTTTATAAAAACCAGAGGCCGGGTGCTCACCTATTAATTTCATAGTACGCGAGTGACCTGGGTAAAATTGTTCTACAATTTTAAGAGCTGATTTATCACATGCTCAGCGGTGAAGGAAAACGTCGTGAGGAAACCTGCATATCCGGGGAAAGAAATATTTCGAGGACATGTGAAGTCCGTCAACTCGCATTGAAGCAGCGTGGCGGACTTTTCCCCGCTCCAAAAACCCTCTCAGAAATGAGAGGAGGCCGGTGCTCAGTAGTGGGACATTTATGTGGGCTGTTACTTTACTTTACTCTTTTAACTCTATTGAATATTGATCACGTTGTTTTAAATATTAGATGATTTTAAATATTGTTTTAAAAAACTAGCAGTTTTTGTATTTTAAAAATACGATGTCACACTAAGATTACTCGTGTAGCGTGAGTGCGTTTTACAGGCATAAATCTAACATTCACAACCAGACCGGTGTGGTGGCGGCTGAAGCGAATCTACCACCCCATCTCATCCCGTGGGTCTCGTAAAAGTCGACAGACGGAAAATTTAAACGAGAAATTGAGCAGCAGCATCTTCCTGGAACATCTGAATAAATAATACGGTTGCCATGCTTAGCAGACGGCCAACCCGTTTGTCGACCGCGTGGCGTAGTGGTTAGCGTACTGACTTCTGCGCCACCGGTCCTGGGCTCGATTCCCAGCCGGAGGCAACATTTGTGCAAAAACACAAATTTCGGGTCTGGCTGTGTTGTGTGTGTGAAATGTATGTATGTAAAACGCACCCACGATACAGGAGAAAATCCTACTGTGGGGCTACGTTTTTTTTTAAAAAAAATCTATGGGAAACCCACCCCAAAATAAGAGCTACAAACTTTTGTGGCAATCTGAGGGGGAGGCCTATGTTCGGAAGTGGACTAGTAGGTACAGGCTGAAGTGATGATGATGAACCAGATCAGAAAATCAACAATTTATATTTTTTCTACAAGTGTTGGCACCAGTTAAGACACGAACCATGGACCCGCGGCCTAAAACTCAGGTACTCGACTATCTATCGCGATGGCCGACACGTCTTGATTATGTTGTGATAGATTCTATTCTAAGTAAGAATTCCTACTTAAATGTACAATATTTAACATCATCATTTCAGCCTATCCCAATTTTTTATTTATTTGATAAAGTGATAAAACGAGCAAAATGTTCACCTGATGGTAAGTGTAACGTCTGCCCATAACAAATGCTGTATCACCCAGAAAATTTCTGTGTGACACCACACCCGTGTCCATTACCCTGAGACATCAATTCTTAAGTCTCCTATGGCCAGTGATTACGCTAGCTCACAGTGCCCTTCAAACCGAAATTCAGTAATGTTTGCACACTACTGCTGCCATTACATTCGTACATACTGGTCAAATTAATAAAAGCGAGGTGAAAATAACCCTAGCTCGATTGACAATTCGAAAATCTCTTATCGGCTTAAACTTGCATAAGTCATTACGTAATCGCTACCGGAAACGTAAAGTCCGCCATATTGTGTGAAATCGCTTGTCCTGTCTTCCGCGCTGTTGCACCTGTGAAAATCCGTTTATTATGATACGCCTAAACAATTGTAACCTACTGTAATTTGTGTCTTGTTTCAAAGGACCAAGAGTTGAAATCTTACCTTACAGATTTAGTTCAAAGTAAAATGTTATTTGTCATTTGCTAATTTAATTAAAATCAACTTTAAAACCGTCGCTTCAATATTGAAAATGGAATGAAAAGATGATTCAGGTGATAACGTAATTGTATTCCATTCCCTGAACACTTGATCATCGTTTTGTCCAGTATTTAACGCCTCAATTAACGTCAAGGTAAATTTAACTTTATGGCAATAAATTTACGGTGAAATATGGATTGCAGGAAGGCATTTACGTGTTGAGCAAACCGGTGTTAAACTTTTGGAATTGGGCTGCTGAAATTGCAATTGTATTACTTAGGATTTAAGATGAGTTTTTACTTGTGGGTGTTCCGAAATACGAGTGCGACAACGGGCAGATTTCCGCTGCGGGGGGTATCTCTATTGTTTTCGCGTCCGAATGCGAATTAATGCGGATTTTCAGGTAACGCGTACGTGGCAGATTTTGAAAGCTGTCACGGATATGTGGGCTACGTTGGATCCCCGCTCAGTACCCAGCGGACCGTACTTGGGACGTGCTTTTCGTATGTACCGGATTAAAATATATTAACTGTGATATGAATGTGGATTGAAAAGTACTCGGCCTAACCAAGAAAATAAACACATACTAAATCAGTTATATTTTTATTTTTCTACATAATCACCATCAAGTTCAATACACTTTTGCCACCTCCCCTTCCAAGCATTTAGACCGTTAAAAAAAAATGATTCTTCCTTAGAGTCAAAATAAGCGTCTACAGCTGCTTTGACCTCGTCGTTTGTCGAAAATCTTTGACCTCCCAAGTGCTTTTTTAGGTTAGGGAACAGAAAGAAGTCTGATGGTGCCAGATCAGGTGAATACGGCGGATGCGGTAACAGTTCAAAGCCACAGTTGTGAATTCCAGCCATTGACTGTACTGACGTGTGAACACGGGCGTTATCTTGATGAAACAGGACTTTTCTTCTGAGCATTCCTCGACGTTTTTCTTTTATTTCCTCTCGTAAACGACGTAGTAAAGTGCAGTAGTAATCAGAGTTTATAGTCTGACCCCTTTCAAGATAATCAATCATAATCACACCTTTCGAGTCCCAGAATACTGAAGCCATCACCTTATTTGCCGACAAAATCGACTTAGCCTTTTTAGGGGGTGGTGAACCAGGTCTTCTCCACAGTTTTGATTGTTGTTTTGTTTCCGGTGTACAGTAATGAACCCATGTTTCGTCCATAGTAACAAAACGATTCAAAAAATCATCTGCATCGGCTTCAAATAACTCCAAACAGTCGCGTGAAATAGTCAATCGCGTCCTTTTTTGTTCAACTGAAAGCAGTCGCGGAACCCACCTCGCAGACACCTTGTGGAAACCCAACTCGTTGACAATGATGTTTTGAGTTCGTTCATAAGAGATGCCTTTAATCTCGGCTATCTCTCTAATTTTTAATCTGCGGTCTCCCATTATTAAATCAAATACTTTTTGAATATTTTCGTCAGTAGTTGACGTCGAAGGCCTTCCAGAGCGGGGTTCATCTTTCACACTCTCTCTACCACGCTTAAATTCTGCTATCCATTTTTTGACGGATGAATATGACAGAGCACAATCGCCTAATGTACTGACCATGTCATCATGGATGGCTTTTGATAATAGCCCCTTCTTATGGAGGTACTTAATGACGGCACGCTGCTCGATTTGCTCCATTCGCGGAAATTATGACCGACTACTTTGTTAATAAATTTATAAAATCACAACTAATTATCGCACACGTTTCGAACTTCACACAATGAACTAGTCTGAACTGAACTAAACAATGTGGGTAGATTTGATTTTTAGAATTGAATGGATCTGTGTTAGGCCGAGTACTTTTCAATCCACCTAGTATTAAAGTCTGTTATCTTGGCGTGGTAAGCGACCTTGACTTCGTCGCCGCGTGTCCTAGCCGGAGCAAAAATTTGTCCAAAATTCACAAATAGGTGGTTATCGGATCTGGTTCACACGAAATTTTTGTTTTGTATTCTTTGAATCTAATTGAAATGAAATCTATTGAAATTTCTGTATTTTGACTGCGTTTTACAAACATGAATTTGACATGCACAATACTACCGGACCCGAACACGAACAATTTGTTTTTGCACAAATGTTGCATCTGGCTGGTATTCGAACCTGGGACCCGCGGCGTAGAAGTAAGGTACTCTGACCACTAGGCCACGCGACCTTCAATATTTTAGATGTAGTATGTAGATTACACCACCCCTTAGTCTACCTGTGGATGTCGAGTCGACTAAGATGAATCCCAATAAAACCACGTTTCGGATCTGGTTGTGTTGTGTAATTGAAATTAATGTATGTAAACGCACCCACTATATATGTGAAATCTTAGTGTTCTTCGTTTTCTTAAAATACATAACTTACAAAATAATTACAGTACCGTCGAAAATCATGTTACACCACGTCTGATGTCGCTATTTATTTTTATTTTCGCTTCACTTTTCTTCAGCGATGTTTTCGTTTCCCTAAAAGCCAGATAAAAAAAACCGCCACGTCACCATCAGAACAGTTTCCAGTCATTGTGCACCTGCCACTCTCGCGGTAATTAATTATCCCCACCCCGTCCCCCCCCGCGCTGCCTCCCTACCTTGCTGCGTTGTATCAAGGTGCTCCCATTGTTTTGGACAGCTCGGTGAAACCGTCTAACGAGAAGATAATTTATCATTAAACATTAACTGTAGGTTTTTTTAGACTTCAGCAAACAATATCGGTATATTTTAATGTAATAGAAATTAGATCGATTTTGATTTCTCTATTTTCATTTTCTTGCCATTACCATCTTCCGTTTTACTGTTGGTAGGATTCCTGTGCAGGAATCCGTCTAGGTACCACCCCCGGGCCAGTTTGAAGGGCACTGTGAGCTAGCGTAATCACTGGGTATTTGAGACTTACGAACTGACGTCCAGGGTGACGGGCGCGATGTGGTGTTACACAGAAATGTTATGGGTGATACAGCATTTGTTGTGGGCAGACGTTGCACTTACCATCAGGTGAACGTTTTGCTCGTTTCGTCACTTTATAAAATAAAAAAAAATCATTTCGGTCATTTAAGATTAAGTAAAAAAAATTACTTGCTATTAAAATTAAAAAATGGTTTATATAACGTTATGTTTCGCCAATTTACTTTATTTCCATACCGAACAAATTTTTGTGGTAGCTCAGGAGCCGGGTGCTCGTCTTTAATTTCATAGTACGCGAGTACCCCGGTTTCGATCCCCGGTGTCAGCACCACTGAAATTGTTCTACGATTTTAAGTGCTGGTTCACCACGTGCTCAACGGTAAAGAAAAACATCGGAAGGAAACCTGCATGTCCGAGGAATAGAAACATTTCGAGGACATTTGAAGTCCGCCAACCCGCATTGGGCAGCGCGGCGGACTAATCCCGGCTCCAAATGCCTCTCAGAAATAGGAGGAGGCCTGTGCTCAGCAGTAGGACATTTATAGGCTGTTCCTTTACTTTTTTTTTACCAACTAAATTTTATTTCGATATCCACCAACTGCACAAGCTTTGTTATATCTCTTTGTTAAATCTCTAGAACATATGTCAAAGCTACCTCTAAATTAACTTCCGATTTAATATATATTAAAATAAAGTTTATTCTTCCAATAAAATTCCAGCTAGTTACGGCTGCAATGTAAAACGTGTGGATAATTCACTTAAATAATAATAATATATAATTTTTCTTTATTTCCGTATTAATTTTTTCAGTTATGTTCAATAAAGACTGGCCGAACGCAATTCTTTTTCATTTATAATTTTTTTATTCTCAACTATTGGCATAAGGCGAGTGCAATGCTGTGGAATCCATTTTTAAATTTATTTAACCCTGAATTATGTTAAAACTGCTTATTAAACGAAGTAAACTAAAGTCGAGCAAGGCGGTGTAGCACCGGGCCCGTTAGGTGTCGTGTCATTGATTAACGACGCCGGAGACGTGTTTATTGTGGCGAAATGCGAGTCACTCAGTCAGCGGGCGTCATGTCACCGTGCCGGGGAACTTGCTACCGTGGACTGAAAGTGACTCGGAGAAGTGTGACAAGAAATGAGCTCGGAAAAGATAAAGTCGCGTTCGATCTTTAGGGTCGATCTACTCGTATGAGCAAATCATCCTGTATTCATCTTCAACATCTTTTTTTTTATTTCTCAGAAGTGGGACACGAGACGCGCAAGTCATTCACCCGATAGTAAGTGCCACGCCTGCCCATAACAGTTGCAGTTTTTTAATGAAAGTAACGATTTTTTTTATGGGATATACTGAAGATACGAGGAAAACCAGTTGTCTGGGTACTTAACGATTGCGCCGCGGGTGCTATGTTAGAATCCCAGCCGGAGCTGAAAAAATTTAGGTTTTCGGGTCTGGTTGCGTTGTGACTATCCCCGTGTCTCTGACACTGCATCTTGGCGTATTTTCAATCTTATCACATATACATCGGGCGCGGGTAGATTAGGTGGCGTGGGTGACCCTGAGGTTGCGCGTACATTTGTGGCACTATAATATCTTATATGTACTTGATATCCTCCGACAGAAGTCGGAAGTAGTCGCTGTAGCGGAAGGACATCATAAGAGCATTAAGAGTAAACAATTATAAACCAAAAAAAAATACTCCAAGAATCGTTTTGGTTAGTACCGCAAAATATTATGATTATTAAATAATAATTTACAAATTATTCAGCATTATAATAATGTGACCATAGGTGTCCGGTAGAGTAGAATAGCACCTACCTCTTTCCTACCGAGGTGTCGTAAGAGGCGACTAAGGTACGGACAACCTTTATTAGTGCAGAATGTCACCATAGTAATTTATATTAGTATTTTTTTTTTATTGTATAAAGTGGCGAAACGAGCAACACGTTCACCTGATGGTAAGTGCAACGTCCGCCCACAACAGATGCTGTGTCACCCAGAATATTTCTGTGTGACACCTCACTGCGCCCGTCACCTTGAGACATCAGTTCTTAAGTCTTAAATGCCCAGTGATTACGCTAGTTCACAGTGCCCTTCCAACCGAAACACAGTAATGCTTGCACACTACTGCTTCACGGCAGAATAACTGGCCCTGGGGTGGTACCTACCTAGACGGATTCCTGCATAGGAATCCTACCAATCATCCTACCAATCAAATTTTTAAAATCATCTTTGTAAGTTTATATCAACTTTGATCTTTTCTTTCTTTCATCGGTCATTCTGTAATATGTATGTACAGTTTTACGTGTATGTGTATTTAGTATATATATCTATGTAAATATTTATGTGTAATATGATTTTAAATATTATTTTTATTGATATCTAATCAATCAATATTTTAGTACAATTAGCGTATTGTTTATATTGGCAATAATTTAAAATGATGAATTTGTAATGCACCTATAACAATGTCTCTCTATGCCTTGGGTTGACTGGGAGAGAATGCCAAAAGGCATTAAGTCCGCCCTTTGTAATTATTTTTTTTTTATTAAAATTAGGTGAATGCAATAAAGAATAAATAAATAAATAAATAGTATGCAATTCTGTCACCATACTGCTCGTGGGAACGCAATTGGAAGAATTTTTTTATTGACTCGACTAAAATGGCGGCGACCTGGTTCGCCAACGGTCAAGTATCGTTTCCCGCGCGGGCGAAAAGTGGGCTGCGTGAGTCTCTGCTTTCCCCTTACATGGGAAAAAGGCACATTTCTCTTCAAATAAAACTAAAAATCAGACGTAGTTGCAAAGTTAAAAGCAATGTTCTCGTATTGAACTTATAAACTACACTACAGACGTCTGTGCTGAAATGTTAAAGCACGTGCCGATATCCAAGTTAGCTGAGGTACACACTTCGCTTGTCACCTCGCGCACCGTAACCGCAGAACGCGACGTCGCGGATGCGGCGACAGGCGACGTACAGCCGGAGATTGAATCTGTCGCGCGGTGAAAGTTAGTTTAATGAGCGAGCTCGCTGCGGTTGATGGCTGGAGTTCCATGGCAAGCCGCGGGAGTAGACGGTGGAACGCGGTATGTAGTGCGCAGATATATCTGCTTTTGTGAATACTGGAAGGGCACCAAGCAATTGCAGTTTAGGTACACAATTTTTTTATTAAAGAACAAATTGTTGCGATGACTCCCAGAATAGGGTATTGGAAAGGTCTTACCGCACTGCGACATACAGAGTCCTACCACGACATTACTAGAGATTTAAAATTTTCGTAATTATTAAATACACATACGATAAGAGATGCACACACAGTAGGGAAACGAGACGTGACGGGTGGCGAACCACGTCATCGCTTAGCTTAGTCGCCTCTTACGATACCTGGCGAAGACGTGTGGTGGCGGCTCATTAAAAGAATACTACCACTCCATCTCACCCAATGGATCTCGTAAAAGGCGAGTAAGGAATTAAACTGCACTGTGCACCCAACAGCGCATGGTGGCGATGGGCTCACCACCCATCACACCAAGTGCATTATATTGTTTTGGTGAAACGTGGATTGTGGCAGTCATCTGTTTTTTTGCAGTGAGTGCCCAGTCTCTGACTACCCCTTATGGGATACAGTCGTGATCTTATGTATGTATGTATGTATGTTACGATACCTCGGTAGGATAGAGGTAGGTGCTATTCTACTCCGCCGAACGCCTATCGGCTTTGTGTCTCTTCTTGGGTTAACTGAAAGAGAATGCTAACAGGCATTAAGTCCGCCTATTGTAACCACCTTTTTTGGTGATTAATAAAGAATAGCTAAACCAATAAAGTAAATAAATAGCTCACACTAGGATTTCTCTTGCATCGTCCACTGCTGAACGTAGGCCTTTCCATCAGAACCATCACCATCCATCGACTTTTTGCAAAACCGTGCAGGTCGTCCCTGCATCTAGTTTGGTGTCGCCCTTACCTTCCTTACGAGGTCCAATTTATTCTTGACCAAAAACCCTTCCCGCCGTGTGGTAGCGGCCTAAGAGAATCTACCATCCCATCCCATCCCATCCCGTGGGTGTCGTAAAACGACAAGTCGATGAGGGAAATTAAAATCACGGGACAGGCAGCAGCATCTTCCTGGAACATCTGAATAAATAAACTGCGGTTGCCAACCCGTCTGCCAAGCGTGGCAACTATTGCGAAACCCTCCAATATGAGAGCTACAAACGTATGTTGGGATATATTGGGGAGACCTATGTTCAGCAGTGAACTTGTGATAGGCCGAAACGACGACGACGAAAAACTCTTCAAGTGAGCGGTGTGAAATTGTTCAGTACAATTTTTTTTTATTTCATATATGTGACGGAACGAGCAAACCGTTCACCTGATGGTAAATGTAACGTCTGCCCATAACAAATGCTGTGTCACCCAGAAAATTACTGTGTGATACCACATTGCACCCGTCACCCTGAGACATCAGTTCCTAAGTCTCATATGCCCAGTGATTACGCTAGCTCACAGTGCCCTTCAAACCGAAACACAGTAATGCTTGCACACTACTGCTTCACGGCAGAATAACTGGCCCTGGGGTGGTACCTACCTAGGCGGATTCCTGCATAGGAATTCTACCACCAGTAAAAAACTTAAATCTAAAATTATACGGTCGAAAATGGCGACTGTGGCGTAAAATGTGTTTGTGTTCGTTTGCGCATATCGCTACATCGTTTCGCAAACTGTGCTACGCAACAACACATGCCTATACTTGCTTATAAAACTTGTAAGGAAATTCGCATGTCCCTATTTCGCTAACTATTCGGAATATGTCACACCTAGTGGCAGTAAATTTCGCTGGCACGGCAAGAAGGTTGGGCCGGGACAATTAAACATTTCGACCAACACTTGTGAACTATGCGAATAAAATCCGGCCTTAAGGCGGTGGCCAGGAAACGCGCGGAGTGTGACAGATAACTTCGCAGTTTATATATTTACTAGCGGACCGGACAGACGTTGTCCTGCCCGAACGTTGGCTTGCCTGCTGTTATCCGATTCAGCAAACGATTTTTCGATTTCGAATTATCGATGAACTACATACTGACTGACTTTTGTCATTTTATTAGAGCTCTATCGCAGCGCCACCTACTGGGTCCAATTATGAATCTAAACCATACAGGGCCACACAAACACACACAAAAAAATTCATCAACATCGGTCCAGACGTTCAGGAGGAGTTCAGTGACATACACACGCACAGAAGAATTATATATATAAAGATTATCATCTTTCTCAATATCTTCCCGCGGTAGTCCATTGCTCGATTTCCTTGTATTGTTTTCAGAAATTAATGTAGTCATCAATTCTAATGAAGCCTTCACTAAAAATGAGAGGAGGCATATGCCGAGCAATATGACATGTAAATGCTGTATTAATTAAGACCAGGACCGTGTGGTGGCGGCTCGTTAAAAGAATACTACCACTCCAGCTCATCCAATGGATCTCGTAAAAGGCGAGTAAGGATTTAAACTGCACTGTGCACCCAACAGCGCATGGTGGCGATGGGCTCACCACCTATCACACCAAGTGCATTATATTGTTTTGGTGAAACGTGGATTGCGGCAGTCATCTGTTTTTGCAGTAAGTGTCCAGTCTCTGACTACCCCTTATGGGACACAGTCGTGATCTTATGTACGAGGGTGGATTGAAAAGTACTCGGCCTAACCAAGAAAATAAACACATACTAAATCAGTTATATTTTTATTTTTCTACATAATCACCATCAAGTTCAATACACTTTTGCCACCTCCCCTTCCAAGCATTTAGACCGTTAAAAAAAAATGATTCTTCCTTAGAGTCAAAATAAGCGTCTACAGCTGCTTTGACCTCGTCGTTTGTCGAAAATCTTTGACCTCCCAAGTGCTTTTTTATGTTAGGGAATAGAAAGAAGTCTGATGGTGCCAGATCAGGTGAATACGGCGGATGCGGTAACAGTTCAAAGCCACAGTTGTGAATTCCAGCCATTGACTGTACTGACGTGTGAACACGGGCGTTATCTTGATGAAACAGGACTTTTCTTCTGAGCATTCCTCGACGTTTTTCTTTTATTTCCTCTCGTAAACGACGTAGTAAAGTGCAGTAGTAATCAGAGTTTATAGTCTGACCCCTTTCAAGATAATCAATCATAATCACACCTTTCGAGTCCCAGAATACTGAAGCCATCACCTTATTTGCCGACAAAATCGACTTAGCCTTTTTAGGGGATGGTGAACCAGGTCTTCTCCACTGTTTTGATTGTTGTTTTGTTTCCGGTGTACAGTAATGAACCCATGTTTCGTCCATAGTAACAAAACGATTCAAAAAATCATCTGCATCGGCTTCAAATAACTCCAAACAGTCGCGTGAAATAGTCAATCGCGTCCTTTTTTGTTCAACTGAAAGCAGTCGCGGAACCCACCTCGCAGACACCTTGTGGAAACCCAACTCATTGACAATGATGTTTTGAGTTCGTTCATAAGAGATGCCTATAATCTCGGCTATCTCTCTAATTTTTAGTCTGCGGTCTCCCATTATTAAATCAAGTACTTTTTTAATATTTTCGTCAGTAGTTGACGTCGAAGGCCTTCCAGAGCGGGGTTCATCTTTCACACTCTCTCTACCACGCTTAAATTCTGCTATCCATTTTTTGACGGATGAATATGACAGAGCACAATCGCCTAATGTACTGACCATGTCATCATGGATGGCTTTTGATGATAGCCCCTTCTTATGGAGGTACTTAATGACGGCACGCTGCTCGATTTGCTCCATTCGCGGAAATTATGACCGATTACTTTGTTAATAAATTTATAAAATCACAACTAATTATCGCACACGTTTCGAACTTCACACAATGAACTAGTCTGTACTGAACTAAATAATGTGGGTAAATTTGATTTTTAGAATCGAATGGATCTGTGTTAGGCCGAGTACTTTTCAATCCACCTAGTATGTATGTAATTAAGACCAGCAGTTGTTGGAGCTTCGTCGGTGAATCAAACGAAAGGTATGCATTCAATCGTCATTTCAGCCTGTCACTAGTCCACTGCTGAACATAGGCCTCCTCGATAGATTGCCACAAAAGTTAGTAGTTTTCACTGTCAGGTGGATTTAGCCATAGTTGGCAGGCGGGTTAATTTATTTAAATGTTCCAGGAAGATGCAGCTGCTCATATCCTGATTTTTTTTACCTCTGTCGACTTTTGCGACACCCAAGGGATGAGATTGGGTGATAGATTATCTTAATATTTTCGTCAGTACTGCCACAATAAGGTTAGTATATTTATTATTTTTATATCTATGAGCCGTGCGGTGGCGGCTCGTTAAAAGAATACTACCACTCCATCTCATAGTAAAAGGCGAGTAAGGAATTAAACTGCACTGTGCACCCACAAACGTGGATTGTGGCAGTTATCTGTTTTTGCAGTGAGTGCCCAGTCTCTGACTAACCCTTATGGGATACAGTCGTGATCTTATGTATGTATGTATATTTTATATCTATTCGAGTCGCTACGAGAACTATTACAGGAGACTAATATTACTTACAAAAAGACTGTATCCTGTAGAACGGGTCGAGGCATCACACTAGAGGTTTCTAAGTTGAGGTTATTTTCTTAGTGAATTTATAAAAAAAATTAAAGTGTGACACAAAAATCAGACAGATTTCAAAACACTTGTCAAGATTCCTGGGTTCGAATCCCAGCCGGAGCCAACATTTGTGCTAAAACATAAATTGTTGGTTTTCGGGTCTGGTTGTGTTGTGATTGTCCCCGTGTTTCTGACACCGCATCCTAGCCTACTTCCGATCTTAGTGCATCAGCGTTACATCGGGCGCAGGTAGGTTGGGACGAGTGAGTGCCTCTGTGTTTGCGCGTACTCTTGTGGCACTATAATATTTAATTAAATTTTTTTCGAGGGTAGGTGTGCAATAAGTAACAGCTGTTTAACAAGCTCTTATATTTTATTTATATTTAAATTATTTACAGTCCGTTTTGTTATACTTAATAATTTAAAACAATCTGGGATATCTTTGTGCTTCTAATTGTTGTGGAAGTATGTCTATATAGAGAAGTTTTAACTTACTTGCACCTCCCATTAGTGTAACCTTACTACAAACTACTAAACTTGTTTGCTTCCCTTTGAGTTCACTACACTTTAGTTACCTGCTTATAAAATGGCAAATGTAATTGATGTGGAAACTATGCACAAGGAGCTCGAAGGAAGTTGGACACGCAAGATGGCAGATTTTGAGAATAGATTGAAGGCTGCTTCTTCTCCAACTAATCCTACCCTTACACAACTCCAAGAGGAGTTTTATGCCTTCAAGGAGTTAGTAAGCTCAATGCTAAATCTGCTGCAACAACAGGTATGTGTCTGTAGAAATTCCATTGACTCCATTGATATGCGGCACAGGCAGAAAATTCTTTTATTCTATGGAATTGCTGAGAGGCCTGAAGTGGATTTGGAGTCAGAGGTACTAGGCCTTGTACAAAATAAATTGGGTATATCACATGTATCAAATGCTTCTCTGAAACGGTGTCATCGGATTGGACCTAAAAAGGATGGTCAGATACGGCCAATCCTTGTTCACTTTCATGAGCATCGAACTAAGGCTGAGGTGTGGAATGCCAAGAGTAAGTTGAAGGGATCTCAAGTGTCAGTATCCGAATTCTTGACTAGATTAAGGCAATCTATTCACAAGAGAGCTCGCCAGCACTTTGGGATAAGGAATGTGTGGACCCTTGATGGTAGTATCAACATCAAACTCCCCAGCGATGGCCGTGCGAAGATCTCTACAGAAGAGGAGTTGGATATTCTTCTTCACAAATTCCCTGATGTTAGTTCACCATCAAGTTCCGGCTCAGCGTCTAAGGGCATCGACACTGCTGCTGTACGTGCTACGTCCATACAAATGCAGCATAGCTCTTCTGGTACAAATCGTATAAATGAAGCTGGTCGGCGAAAACCTGGCACATTGACCCAAAATGACGACGCTAAGAGGTCCCGCCGTTTCATTGTTAAGAAATAATTTCCGCATATTACTTGATTGGTGTTGTTTGGATGTCTTATGGATTTTATATAAAATGTTGTGTAGCGGCCTAACACTTTCAATTGCCAATTATTAATTTCTTTTTTCCTTTTCTGTGTTTTTGATTTTAGAATAAGATAACTTGTTGACATTGTTTCTGTAAGTTTTAACCTAACAAATTTTCTCAATGTCATTAGATCATATTGATAGACAAAGGTTGTTACCATAATGCCTAAAACAATCGATACATTGATGTTTTCAATTGATAGATAATATTATTTTTTTTGTTTTCTCTCAATAAGTTGTGTAATTTTTCTTTGGATTTATTTTTGGTACTAATATTTTTACTGTTTTCATTAAATTTTTTACGTTATTCTGTCTTATATATCAACTTTAAATATAACATTAATATATCATTGTATTCAATACTTTGACTCTTGTTGTAGTTGACGGCTACACTTCATTTTTGTCGTTTGTTTTTGTTTTTTTTGTTTTCTTTTTTACTAAATAACTGTATTTTTTTTTACGTTATTGTGAACGGTTAACTAATGGGATGGTGTTGTCTTGTTGACAAATCTTACGTTTTAGAATTCCATAGTTTCATATATATATTTATATATTTAATTTAATTATTTTTGATTATTTACATTTTTATTAATATATAGTATATCTTAATAATTATTATGTCTGATGTAGAATCCTTCTATTCTGCACATGACTCAGATCTTTCATTTAATTCTTGTAATGACTCTTTGTATGGTAGCACTTCCAATCTTCATGACCTACTTAAAGGAGTTTTTTCGACTTGCGATAAATTTTTGAATATCTGTCACATTAATGCTCAAAGCATTCCTAGCCATCATTCTGAACTTGAACTATCATTCTCATCCATTAACGCTCATGCTATTTTGGTGTCGGAAAGTTGGCTAAAGCCGTCTTTACAGTCAACATTGTATCCCTTACCCGGCTTTGTTCTCATTAGGAATGATCGCGTTGATAAAGGAGGAGGTGGAGTGGCTATATACTTGCGAGCATCGATTCCTTATAAAATTTTGCTAGCCTCTCCATCTAGCTACTCCGCCTCATCTGAGTTCCTGTTTCTGGAACTTGATGTCAAGGGCATAAGGATGCTTCTGGGGGTAGTGTATTGCCCACCCTCTACTGATTACTTCGCCACTTTGGAATCGGCTCTCGACAACGTTTGCTCTGATTACACACACTGTATGATCATGGGGGATTTTAACACTGACTTGTTTAAGGAATCCCCACGTTCTAAAAAACTTATTTCGATAATGGAGTCGGTTAATCTTTCACTTCTTCCATTAGGGGCAACTCACCATAATGTTGACACCAATGACTCTTTAATAGATCTTATCCTAGCTGCTTCGCCTGACCGTGTTGCAACACACGGGCAGATACCCGCCTTGGGTATTTCTCGCCATGACCTTATTTATGCTTCATACAAGCTTAAACCTCCTAGGCACTCTCCTTCCGTACTGTCTTTACGCAGTTTCTCCAAAATAAACCACGACAAGCTAAAATGTGACGCTCTCAATCTTAACTTAGCCCCAATGTTTGCAGAACCTTCGGTCGACGATAAAGTTACTTTTTTCAATAACAAAGTTCTCAGCCTCTACGATGCTCATGCTCCTGTCCACAAGATTAGATTGAAGCGTCCTCCTGCCCCCTGGATGACGGAGGGCGTACGGATGGCAATGTCTAGACGGAATCGGGCATTTCTTAGATTTAAGAGAGAACGTACGCAGGAGAATTGGTCGTGCTTTAAGATAGCCAGGAACAGGTGCAATCAAATGGTACGGGCTGCTAAACGCCGATATTTCCATGACAATATTGATAATTTATTTTCTCCCGAAGTGTGGAAATTCCTCAGTACTTTTGGTGTTGGCAAACCTGCCACACTGGATTGTGGTCCTTCTCTTTCACTCGATGAGTTAAATCTACATTTCGCTTCTGTCGAAGCATTGGACCCTACAATCCGTGCTCAAACTATGGCTTCAATTGCGTCAAGGCCATCTCCTCGCATTCCAGCATTCAACTTTTCACCTGTTGACCAGGATGAAATTAAAAATTTTATTTCGAAAATTAAGTCTAAGGCTGTGGGTTGCGATGACATTAGCAGACATATGGTTGTCACTATATTAGAACATTTACTCCCGGCAATTACCCATATTATAAATTTTTCTCTTGACTCTGGTCAATATCCTAGGCATTGGAAAAAAGCTTTTGTTAAGCCACTTCCTAAAGTTTCAACTCCTATTCTCCCTAATCATTATCGTCCTATATCAATTCTGCCCTTCCTTTCCAAAATTTTAGAAGCCTGTGTTCACAAGCAAATTTCCATGTTTATTTCGAAACATAACCTACTGAGTACATATCAGTCAGGGTTTCGTCCCGGTCACAGCACTGCTACTGCTTTAATCAAAGTCACTGATGACATTAGACAGGGTATGGAAGATAGAAAGATTACAGTGGTAGTGCTAGTTGATTTTTCGAACGCTTTTAACACAGTTGATCACGATATTCTCCTTTCCATCCTGTCTCATCTTAATTTCGCACCTGCTGTCTTAGAATGGTTTTCATCTTATCTTCGCGGGCGTCAGCAATCTGTTCACGTGGGACAAAAATCCTCAGCTTGGGCTGATATTAAAACTGGCGTGCCGCAAGGCGGTATACTATCTCCTATTATCTTCTCTGTTTTTATAAACTTGATCACCTCCATAATTGATTGCCCGTACCATCTGTATGCTGATGACCTACAGCTGTATTTACAATGCGATATTGTTGATCTTCATAACGGGATTAATAACTTAAATAAGAATTTAAACGCCCTTAAAGATTGGTCATCTCGTTATGGAGTGACTGTTAATCCTTCAAAATGCCAAGCTATGCTAGTGGGTAGTCCGAAGATGTTGGCTAAGGTTAATTTTGCAGACTTACCTTCTATACAATATAATAATATTTTTATTCCATTTAGTAAGTCTGTAAAAGATCTTGGTCTTATCATTGACGACACCCTTTCCTGGAAAGTTCAGGTTACTGAAATCAGTCGGAAAGTCACTGCCTCCTTACGTTCTTTGTATCGTTTAAAACATTTTCTTCCCATTAAATCTAAGCTCATGCTTGTCCATACGCTAATACTACCCATTATTGATTATGCAGATGTGTGTTATCCAGACCTATCCCAAGATCTTCTTAACAAGCTGGAGCGCCTGCTCAACAACTGTATTAGATTTATTTTTGGTCTGCGAAAGTATGACCATGTATCTCAATATCGATCTCAGCTTAATTGGCTTACTGTTCGACAAAGGCGCAAATCCAGAAGTTTGCTTGTTCTTTTTTCCATCTTAAATGATCCATTTTCGCCGTCTTATCTCAAAGATAAGTTTCAGTATCTCTTCTCATCACATGATAGGGTTCTTCGTTCTTCCTCCAATAATAAGATTTGTATTCCTACACATTTCACCGGGTTCTATAGGAACTCCTTCACTGTTCAGGCTGCGCTTCTCTGGAACTCCTTGCCCGATGACATCAGGAAAGCTTCTAATAAAAACTCGTTCAAAAAATTGGTTCGTGATTATTTATTGAAGAGTCATTGCATGTTAAACTGGTAGTTGTCTGTCCCCGATTTGATTTTACATTGTTTTGTGTATAGTATGTGTGTTTATATGTATACGTATATATCTGTTTGTGTATATGTTTATATATATATATATATATATATATATATATATATGTATATATGGGTATGTATATGTATGTTTCTACTTACATATATGTAAATGTTATAAGATATTTATATATATAATTATTATAATATTGTTTTATCTTATATTTTTTGTCTTTTATTGTTTACACCTTAATCAAAATCTCACCACTCCATGGGTTGACTGGGAGAGAATGCCTAACGGCATTAAGTCCGCCCTTTGTATCCTTTCTTTGTAAGGGAACAATAAAGTTTAATAAATAAAAATATCTCCTGCGCAGTTGATGGCTCTCGACTGTAGTCGTAAGTTGTCGCCGTGGTCGAAATCGGCTAGGAGAACATCATCATTATCAATTAGAGAAGCGTATTATAAAATAGATCATTATATAGATGAGAAAGATTTGTGAAAATAACTCTTACTCTTTACTTGCAAGTCCCTTGACTACTAAATTTATAATGTAGTGATAATTTTTGTGAAATTTATAAATGACTTTATGTAATATGGGATTGAAAAAAGGAAGAGCCCAGTGTTTTTGGCGCTTCTTCTCTAAAGCTGTAGTTTGGAAACATTACTGCATTTCGGTCTGAAGAGCACTGAGAGCTAGTGTTATTACTGCATGCATATGAGGGTGCATTGTGGTGCCAAACATAAATGTTCTGGGTATGGTGCCTAAGCATTTGTTATGGGCAGACGCTGCACTTACGAGTAGGTGAACGTTTTACTCGTCTCGTCACTATTGTCCGTTAAAATATTTTTATCGGAAGACGACACTTTTTTGACTCAGTCGGAAGAAATGAGTGCCAGGTTCTTAAAAGCCGCTCGTAAACATACAATATTGAAACGGATTATACACATACATGAATTAATTGGCTATTTAGTTTTATTAAGTTTATTATTTATTTAAAATCTTAATTTCAAACACATCTTATAACCTTTGCAAGTTTAATGGCCCGCCTTTACAGCCTCCTTGATATAAACTTTTGTCAAGGTATTCGGATCAGTCCAAAGGTTCGATGTAATGTTACGAACGAAGATATTTGCTTTAAAATTTCTTAATCAGCCATAAAGCCACTGACACACTTAAACTGAAATCATTATAATAATACGTGAAAACAATTTAGTTAATTTTTTTAGTATTTATTATAAAAGGCAGGTAAAATAAAGTGAACATACAGACATGATTTTTTTTATATAAATGAACCAATAAAATGAAATCATTTTGATCACGTTCATGGCTGTATGAACTAAGATTCCTTTGCCTTCTCTGCACGGGAAAATATTACCAAAAAAGAGTTAGCGTTACTTGATAATTGGACGAATTTCGATACTGCCTAACAGTTCTTATCAAACAAAGTTATTTACGTTTTGTCATATACGGGTTGTTATTTATGGATCTTGTAAAACTGTAAAGACGGATGTGACGCATGTCACTGTTAGCCCGAAGTTTCTATAGCGTCGCCGGATGGAAAGTCGCTGAGAGCGCTTAGCCGAAACCTTTATTTATGGGTAACCAGCGTTGCTATTTCACCCAGGACATTTGTGTGCATCACACTACGCTTGTCACCTTGAGGAATCGATTCTTTGACCAGTAAAATTACACGTGGTTTTATAGTTACAAGTGGCCTACAAACGTAAACGCAGTACTGTTTGCAGACTACGGCTTCACGGCATAATAACTGGAGCTGCGGTGGTACCTACCTAGACGGATTCCTGCACAGGAGGCCTACTAGTCAAAGATAACAATTTTTAAAACTCTGTCTATCCTACTAACAGAGTCTTAGAAATGAACCTGAGAAATTTTAACCTACATATAAATTGCACTAATTACACAAATTGTCTAAAATAATGTTGTGTAAGTATCTTGAACTATACTAAGGTTATTTACTAGCAAGCAAGCATCAATTAAACCTTTGTACGTTTATCCTTGACATGGAGCCGTAAAATTTAATACGGACTTGGCAGCGAGTTACGGTGCAGTTGGCAGTGTCGCCGCGCACCGCGGGGCGCACACTGCAAAAATTACAAGCATGCAGGCAACTAGCTGTTGTAAAGTGAAAAATAGTTCCTAATGCAATATGTTTCGTGTTTTCTTCAGTCTTTTTTATTTAAATAAGCTATGTCTTCTACAAAAGAAGTAAGAACAATATAATGATATCTTATATTTACGCGAATACTACACATATTTTTCGGATAGTATCGCGTTTAATTTCGTACTATTTATAACCCGACGTTTAGAGCGCTTTACAGCACCTATGATCACGGGAGGACTAAGATGACAGATGTCCTGATGTCATAGTTAACCCGGAGTACCTTCAGCTTTTAATTATTATTTTCTGTCCCATCTACGCAGAAAGAGCTAACTGTGTCTTGAAGTATTGCAGTGGTATGCTTGGTTTTTGATTAAATTTTATTAATTATTGGATCCCAAGCTGGTTGTAGTACCCAACCATCGTCTCTATGAAAATTAGGATCTTTTTGAAGATTCAGATCAGTAAAAACTTGCGTAAAACTCGCGTAAAAGAATAGCTGATGTGAAGCATCGTCGCTGAAAGAAGTCTGCAGTCAGTGACCATATTCTGGATCATCCCAAAAAGAAGACCTACCAAGAATGATTCGCGAGGCTATTGAAATTAAAAAACATCCTTGCCCAGTGATTACATTAGCTCTCGGTGCCCTTCAGACCGAACAATGTTGGCACACTACTGCTTCACGGCAGAATAACTGCTCTGGTATATATAATTTCGGTGATTTAATTGCTGTTAGCCTTTTTGGCTTTTACAGCTTCATCGGATACTGTACTTACGGGCCAGGGGCCTGCGTGCCAGGGGCCCGCGTGCCAGGTTTGGTTTAACCCAAACATAAATAAATAAATAAATCTCTACAAAAACCTCGAAATTCGGACTGTGTCGCGTTCGCTGCGTGCTTTCGCGATTTCGAATATCTTAAATTACTGCCCTGGGTACCACCTACCTATACGGATTCCTGCATAGGAATTCTAACACCTGTAAACCACACTGGGAAAGAGACCTGTATTAAAAAGTTGGTACACACAATATTTAAATTGAATTATTTTTTAATAATAATAGAAACGGAAATCAATAACGCAACCGCAATTCTTCTGGTGTTGCGGATGTTCATGGGCGGTGGAGTAGATCTTTTGCCTCGTTTTGTATAAAAATAATTGATAGATTTTCTTCAGAAATTAATACAGAATTATAGAATTATATAAACATATTCATTAAATTATTGATCAGTGAACTTCTCAATAACGAGACAATAACTGTCACCGCATACCGCAAAGGGTTAAATTTTGTAGGTACGGCATAGGCAGAAACGCACGCGTCGCTCGTAACTAACGCGCCGTCTGTGCCGGCTTTAATATTTGAGCGTGTGCCGCCGTTCATTCAGGTGAGCCTCCATTGTCTATACGTGCGGCAGTTACATTAAATATGATATCGTCGTAGCTATCTAGCGATGTGTATGGCTCTTTGAATTTAAACTAGTGATGTAACGATCCGTTTCGATTCGCAAACATTAACGGTTACGGAATATTCGTTGTTGTTTTAATAATAATAATATCTCATTTAATCAATCCAGCACAGATGGTACATAAAACACAAAAGAAAAATGGAACACTATAGAAAACATATTACCTTAAATCTATAGTAAATTTAAAAATAAGAATTGCGATGCTGGATCGATATGGTTTCAGCTCAGCATTATGTTGGCAAGAAAGCCAACGCTGGTATTCTGCTGACACCGCTAGGTACCTTCCGTGTGTCAATGGTAGAATTTACTTGTACATGTAGTTCATAACGCAACCACCTAACGAAAGAATATAATAATAAAATAAATAATACATACTATGTGAAAAAAAGCAAGGAATAAAGTTAAATAGACAAGAAATTATACAATCAAGATAATATGATAAGATAATATATTTATTTACCATTATTATTGAATTTATTCAAAACACAGCAGGCGGTTTAATCATTTCTCTGCGTATTAATTAAAAGTAGTTTCATTTTGTTTTTAAATGCGCATTTGACTCGCAGGAGTGAGACTCTGTGTTGTTTGATAACCATTGATGAATTCTATTTAGATAGTTTTAAACAGTTTTCTCACCTCAGAGAGGCGGTTTTCGATGGCTGGAAATATTTAGACAGATGGAAGATCTACTTGCAATTGTTGTGCTTTTTGATTTAATATACCTGACTTCTAAGCCGCGGGTCCTGGGTATGAATTCCAGCCGGAGCCAACATTTGTGCTAAAACATAAATCGTTGGTTTTCGGGTCTGGTTGTGTTGTGATTGTCCCCATGTTTCTGACACTGCATCTTAGCCTACCTCCGATCTTATCGCATCAGCGTTACATCGGGCGCGGGGAGGTTGGGACGAGTGAGTGCCTCTGTGTTTGCGCGTACACTTGTGGCACTATAATATCTCCTGCGCAGTTGATGGCTCTCGACAGTAGTCGGAAGTTGTCGCCGTGGTCGAAATCGGCTAGGAGAACATCATCATCAACTATTTCTCATTATGCTATATATATACTTATTGCTAAGTATTATCCATATAATCATTCGAGCAGTATTAAGTAATAAAAGGATCTCTATGCAGCGGCTGTTAGTTCAGCTCCATGCGTTTAGAAAACATACACACATAGACACGTCTCTTTCCTGTTGGGGTAGGCGGAGACCACTTCTTTCCACATGCTTAAGATAAAGCTCGCTTCGGTTTGGAGGGCGCCGTGACTAGTGCGAATTGATACCTCATCGTGGACAACGCAGAGCTCTGCTAGACAGAAATAGTAACATCGCAACAATGTCCACGCCATTGCCGTTCGACAAGCGAAGCACACATTTTTACCTTAAAAAGACAGTAAATGTTTATTGCTCAGCACAAGCCCCTCATTAATGAGCTCAAGCTCTGACCACTTCTGGAAGAATTCTTGGAGCCGAGAAGAATCCGTCTCGCTACTCCAACGAGGAATGGCAGAAAGGACATTGATAATCATAATGTTTACCCAAAAAATATACATATGTTACCTATACATGTGTGGCAGACACATTGTTTAGGTCTGGTACTCGAAGACAGCACCCAAGACTCAGCAATCAGGACACCTGATTACTAAGCCACGAGGGCATCGTCCAGAAATAAATTAGACAAAATATGATACTCGTATGTTATTTCAAATTAAGAGAAAAACAAGACATTCAAAAGACTTTTTCTGATGTTAATGCGTAATAAACTAAAAATATTGCGCTGTTATAAAAAAAAAATAACATTTCAACGACGTTCGGGAATTCTGTTAGTGCTTTGAAAATGTTTTCAGTTATGAAAATTTCTTGAAAAAGCTTCTAATTCTTACTCACATTCATTAAGCATTACTGTGTTTCGGTTTGAAGGGCACTGTGAGCTGGCGTAATCACTGGGCATTTGAGACTTACGGAACTGGTGACGGGCGCAGTGGTGTGTCACACAGAAATATTCTGGGTGACACAGCATTTGTTGTGGGCGGACCTTGCACTTACCATCAGGCGAACGTTTTGCTCGTTACGTTACTTTATAAAAAAAAAAAACATATTTACGCTATGTCCACTCGGATATTTTACTTAACGTTGTGAAAACCATCGGAAAATGCTCCTTTGATATATATGGACTTCTTTTTTTTATTTAATAAAAGTGACGGAACGAGCATAACGTTCACCTGATGGTAAGTGCAACGTCTGCCCATAACAATTGCTGTGTCACCCAGAACAGTGTGACGCCACAATGCGCCCGTCACCCTGAGACATCAGTTCTTAAGTCTCATATGCCCAGTGATTACGCCAGCTCTCAGTGCCCTTCAAACCGAAACACAGTAATGTTTGCACACTACTGCTTCACGGCAGAATATCTGGCCCTGGGGTGGTACCTACCTAGACGGATTCCTGCATAGGAATTCTACCGCAAGTAAAACTTACTTGTTTTATTTATATCATAAAAGATAATAAGCAGTAAGCTATGTAGGTCCAACTGCGACCCAGTGGTCAAAAAACGGATCCAACTCGGCTGTGTTCGGAAAACTGCGTCACGTCTTCTCGTCGAGTACACCTCAATGTCTCAAACCACAAGTCTTCAACCAGTGCATGTTGCCTGTGATGACAATCGGAACCAAGACGTGGCCCTACATAGCTGGCGCATCAGGAAGCTCAGAATCGCTCAGTGAGCTATGGAAAGAGCTACGCTCGGTGTTCCTCAGCGGGAAAAATCCGCCACGCTGCTCAAACGCAGGTTGGCGGACTTTACACGTCTTCGAATTATTTTTTATTCTCAGAGGTTTTCTCACGAAGTTTTCCTTCACCGCCAAGTACGTGGTAATACAGCCCTTAAAATAGCAATTAACAATTTTAGTGGCGACAGGTCCGGGAATCGAACCCAGGTCACTCTTCTTCTTCTTCTTCTTTTCAGCCTATCACTAGTCCACTGCTGAACATAGGCCTCCCCCATAGATTGCCACAAAAGTTTGTAGCTCTCATTTTGGGGGGGATTTGCCATAGTTGCCACGCTTGGCAGGCGGGTTGGCAACCGCAGTTTATTTTTTCAGAAGTTCCAGAATGATGCTGCTGCCCATCTTTTGGTTTTCATTTTCCCTCTGTCGACTTTTACGACAACCACGGGATGAGATGGGGTGGTAGATTCTCTTAAGCCGCCACCACACGGCCATCACTCGCGTACTATGAAAATTAAAGCGAGCGCCTAGCCCCTGAGCTACCACGGCTCTACTGTGTTCTCTCATTTCGAGAGGAAACCATAGTAAATCGACACTAACTAATAGCAGTTAATAATTTTATTGGTGTCGGCATCGAACTCTTGGCCGCTGGACGTACTATGAAATTTATGACGGACACACTGCCACTGAATTAGAATGATTTCCTACTCGTTATAATGATACCTATAAATTATCCTATCATCCTAATGCATTTATTATTAACTAGTGGTCGCTCTGTGGTCCAAATTCAGTCCGTAATTCATAAAAAAATAAGTTTGAACGTTATTAAAATTTTAAGATTCTATGGCGACAATCTCTACTCTGGTCACAGACTATGATGTGTGTATCAACGTAAACAAACGACAAACTGTTACGTGATTGACATTGCCAGTGTGAACTGGCGTGTATAATATAATAGAATTACTAAAAGTGTAACACAAAAATCAGACATGGATTTTAAAAAACTTATCAAGAAGACATAATTAGTTATAAGCGTTATATAGAGGACAAAGATGTGTGGAAATAACTCATACTCTGCACTTGCAAATTCCCCTGGCTACTAAATTTATGATGTATTCTTTTTTGTAATCTATAAATGACATTGTAATATGGCATTGAAAAAAGAAAGACCCCAGAGTCTCCTACCGGTTCTTCTTTGAGAAGGTCATTTTTAGAATCAATGTAGAGTTTGACGTTCATAAGAGCTTTAAACAAGCCTAAATTGAATATAGAAATTTTACTTTGACTTTAACTTTGAACGTAAATATGGAATGTTTTATTTTTTTTAATTTAATGTTTGTTACACATAGATACATTTTGGCTCTCATGTTTCTTCTCCATACCAACTTTAATTATGCGAAATCTCACACTCCATCGTGCGTGTCCAATATTCTCCACGTCAATGCTCAAATTTATATTGTTTGGAATAAGATGTTGAAAGACATCGCTGGCCTGTGCTCTATTGATTTAGCCGGCTCCACTGGGAATGTATGGCGTAGGTGCGTCCCCTGCATCCTTATTCGGGATTATTCTATTGAAACTTTAATTTTTTGAGCAAACGAGCAAGCGGCTCACCTGATGGTAAGTAATCACCGCCGCCCATGAACATCCGCAATACCAGGGGAACTCCGAATGCGTTGCCGGCCTTTGAGGAAGGAGTAGGCTCTTTTCTTGAAGGTCCCTAAGTCGTATCGTTCCGGAAAAACTGCTGGCGGCAGCCTATTCCACAAAGTGGTTGTGCGTGGCAGAAAATTTATGGCAAAGCGCACGGTGGTGGAATGCCAGTCATCCAGGTGGTTTCGATGACATTTTGTTGTGTGCCGCAATGTACGATGGTAGAATTTAGCAGCAGGAATTAAACCGAACAACTCCTCGGAACACTCCCCATGATATATACGGTAGAAAATGCAAAGAGATGCAACGTCTATTAGATTTATTAAACTAGGTACTAGCTGATGCCCGCGACTCCGTTCGCGTGGATATAGGTTTTTGAAATATCCCCTGGGAACTATTTGTTTTTCCAGGATAAAAGGTATCAGAATGTCAGTTTTCAATTTCCTCAAGATCGGTTCAGCGGTGAACCATGAAAAAGTAACAAACAGACAGAGGGACCGAGATAGTTACTTTCGGAGTTATAATATTAGTCATGTTCTCCTAGCCGATTTCGACTACGGCGACAACTGCCGACTACTGTCGAGAGCCATCAACTGCGCAGGAGATATTATAGTGCCACAAGTGTACGCGCGGACACAGAGGCACTCACTCGTCCCAACCTACCCGCGCCCGATGTAACGCTGATACGATAAGATCGGAGGTAGGCTAGGATGCAGTGTCAGAAACACGGGGACAATCGCAACACAACCAGACCCGAAAACCAACAATTTGTGTTTTAGCACAAATGTTGGCTCCGGCTGAGATTCGAACCCAGGACCCGCGGCCTGGAAGTCAGGTACTCTGACCACTAGGCCACGCTGGTCGTCATAATATTAGTATGGATAGCTTGTCGTCAGCAATACAAATGAAAGAAACAAATAGTCACGTTATGACGTCATCCTTTATATTTAAGGTTTTATTTATGTCCTTAGTTGACTTTCAGGAGCTGTTGTAATACCCGTTTTAGACTATAGACCGAATTTAATGTACAATTTATAATCTGCAGAGTATTGTTTGTGTACTCGCGCTTCCTGTTTGAATACCAGTGTCTTAACAGGTTCACTGGGGATCAGACATAATCGGCCCGATACGGCGCTTACCGCTGTTGCACACGGTCAAAAGTACATCTTTCTCGCTGGTGCGGAACGATTATCATCGGTATTTGTAGGAGTTCGACAGAGACAAATATAGATTTCGGCTCGATTCGCAACGTTATAGCGCTTTAATCAATCCTAGTGGCGTCAGGTCAAAACCGACTGATACGCACTGGCGAAAAGGTCTATGGATGCGTATTCCGACCGCCACCGCACCAGATGAAAGTTTATTATTTCTTTGCCGCAGCCAACGTGTTAGGGAAGTTTAAAGCTGAGATAGAATAATTTTGAATAACGAAAAACAATTCACTGGTGGCAGGATTCTTATGCAGGAATCCGTCTAGGTGGGTACCACCCCTGGGCCAGTTATTCTGCCGTGAAGCAGTATTGCCCAAACATCACTGTGTTTCGGTATGAAGGGCACTGAGAGCTAGTGTAAGCGCTAGGCAAATGAGGCTTAAGATCTGATGTCTCAGTGACGGGCGCACTGTAGTCACACAGAATTGTTCTGGATGATACAGCATTTGTAATGAGCAGACGTTGCACTTACCTTACTTACAGGTGAACGTTTTGTTCGTTTCGTCACTAGCTCAGAAAATATTTTTTATGAAGAATTATTAAATGTGCCAAGTACCAGAATATGTCCGCAATTACGAGACTAAATCTCGATGAGCTGAAACCCTTTGGCTGCACATTAGATTAACTGACACAAAACATGAATCGATGAGTAAAATCACACCATAACGCAAATAACGGGGAATGCTATTGAATTAAGGGACAATAAATTGCTATTAGAATCTGGTAGTGGTGTATCGTTCATTAGACAAAATATAACATTAATAAAATATTAAAGTAAAGAAAAAGTAAAGTTTCAAGCCTATAAATGTCCCAATGCTGAGCACAGGCCTCCTCTCATTTCTGAGAGGGTTTGGAGCTAGGAAGTAATCCTGCCACGCTGCTCCAATGCGGGTTGGCGGAATACACATATCTTCGAAATATTTTTTATTCCTCAGACATGCAGGTTTCCTCACGATGTTTTCCTTCACCGCCGAGCACGTGGTAATAAAATATATGTTATAGTACTTATAAAGCAAGGGTAAAAATTACATATATTACTATAGTTAATAGAATTATTAACGTAGCAGTTGACATTGAAACAGGACATCTCTACCATATATGGTCACTAAAACACATAAGTTTGTGGCTGTCATTTTGGGGGGATTTTGCCATAGTTCCCACGACTTGGCAGGCGGGTTAGGCAACCGTAGTTTATTTATTCTGATGTTCCAGGAAGATGCTGCTGTCCATCTCCTGGATTTCGTTTTCCTCTGACAACTTTTCCAACAAATTTTCCAACACGCCGTGTGGTGGCTTAAGAGGTGGTAATATTTTATAGAAAAGACAAAAAATATTAAAGGTAACCAAGTAAGGCTTCTCCGACAAATCTCGGGAAACATTCGTTTGGAGTATCACGAACTCAACAAATTTCATCTACAAAGTGGCGGCTCACGTTGATAATAACTGTAACATTACCATGTGAGATGGCAGCAATGAATAATTTGTGACATATTCACGAAACACAAACTGGTTGATTCTGTAATGTTGCTACCTTGTTGTCTCGGCTAGAATTGCAAAATTTAGGCTAGTAATGTAGATGAATTCGTTGAATTGAATATATTATTCTTATAAAAAACACAACATAATTTCGCCTGCATCGATGGTGAGTTTTTACAGGTATAACCTTTAATGGACAACACGACTATACCCGAAAACCAACTACTTATATGTAATGTTTCGTGTTTTTCCATGTCTCAGTAATATAGTCTTCTTCTTTAACAGCCTGCAAAAAGTCCACTGTTGTATAGAAACTTATTCCAAGTTAGAAGGATTAGCCGTGATCCCTACGCTTAGCAGGTAAATTGACGACTGTAGCACCAACACTTCGCACCACAGACGCTGTTGTCTGCCACGGGTCTTGACAATCTAGGTGTGGTGTGGTTTAGTTTAGATAGTGAAGCGCCATCAATTGGAGATCATGATATTTTCTGATATTATCTTAGTCGACTTTCACAACACCCATAGCATGAAGTATGGCGGCAGATTATCTTACGCCGCCACCAGTTCGGTAATGTAAGGAGTGTGTAAATTTGGTGCACATGGATATAAGTTTTTTAAATATCCCGTGGAACTTTTTGATTTTCCGAAATGAAATGTATTTTATGGAATTTTATATTCATCCCCAGGATGCAAGCTACGAGTATCTGTGTGCCAAATTTCGCCAAGATCGGTTCAGCGGGTGAACCGAGAAAAGGTAACAAACAGACAGGAGGTACAGATAAAGTTACTTTGGCATTTATATTATTAACAAGGATGTGAATTTTGGGCTAAGTTTAAACCAGTAAAAAGCGCAAAGAAGCAGCGACGGGAACTGAAGATCTAATTCCAAAGAAAAAGGCTCTAGGTTTCCTCACTATGTTTTCCTCAATCTTCGTGCACTTTGTAAATCCGTTCATCAAAGACTGCGTAACCTAGTGGTCGAGTACTTGACTTCTATAGTTAATATAATCAGGCGATACTTTGCGGAAATACATTATAATGAATGAAAGAAAGTCATTTGCTAAGATCCGCGTGCAAAATTTGTGCAAGTGTGTTCTACCCAGTTTTTGAAGAGCACCGCCCTCAATAGAAAGAAAGAAAGATAACATTTATTGCGGAAATACGCCACAGACACAAATACATAAAAATTAGGCACTAGACATACAAGTAAACAATGTATTTACAGACAAACAGAAAGAAACATTAAACAACATCACAAAAGTGAACATTTAACAAAACTCGTGTACAAAAATATTGTCACGTGTGTCGTGGAGCATTGAGCCTCGCGAACGGGTCTCACTCAGCTTAATGCCGCAGTCGAGACTACAGCGCTGGTTTTCAGTGAGACCGAGCGGCGAGGGTACAAGCAAACTAACACCACCAACAAGAGCCGCAACCAGACCAACACTACCGCTAGGCAATACATACCACTGAAGTCGAGCGAACACATGTTTCACCTCAAAACAACGAAGCATTATCAAGTGATATTGACTCGGCGGCTGTCTGTTGTGTGTTGCTCTTCAAAAACTAGGTAATACACCATTTTAAGTTTTGTATGCGGATCTTAGCAAATTAATTTTCTTTCCTTTAGTACTTGACTGCAGAACCTGCTTAATAGAACATGCAGGTTCTGAACCGTGTACCATCCTGTGTATATCCGTGTACCCATATCATATATCCGTGTACCCATATCATCCTGTGGGTGTCGCAAAAGTCGACGGAGGGAAAGTTGTCGCCGTTGTCAAATAGCGGCCAAGAGGACATTATCAAATCTTTCAATTGCAAAGCAATAACTTTTATCATCATCATCATTTCAGACTAGTCCACTGCTGAACATAGGCCTCCCCTATAGATTGCCACGAAAGTTGCTAGCTTTAATTTTGGGGGTATATTGCCATAGTTACCACGCTTGGCAGGCGGGTTGGCAACCGCACTTTTTTTTTTTTTTTTTAGTTTATTTATTCTGATGTTCCGGGAAGATGCTGTTGCATCTTCTGGTTTTAATTTAACTACTGTCGGCTTTTACGACACCCACGGGACGGAATGGGGTGGTAGATTCTCTTAAGCCGCCACCATACGGCAAGCCGCAACCACACGGCAAACGGTGATAAATTTTATTGACATTCTTTATTGTTGAGCCGTAGAAGCCCAAGGGCTAAGCGTCCGCCTTCGATTTTACAGTACGCGAGTACCCATACCATACACCATGCGCTGTTGGGTGCACAGTGCAGTTTAATTCCTTACTCGCCTTTTACGAGATCCAACGGATGAGATGGAGTGGTAGTATTCTTTTAACGAGCCGCCACGACACGGCACAAAATAATAATAATAATAATAAATCATAATTTTAACGATCATTTAAACCTGTTTGTGAGTATAGCGTGCATATATGCTGATCGCAAAAGTTATTAGATTCACCTGAGGGGTTAAGTTGATATATCCACCGTGTTTGCACTTCAAACAATGGATCCAAATTATTATGAACCCCTCTCGTAAAGCGAGTACGGTTGGCAATCGAGTTAAGCACCGCACACACAGATTGTACGAGCTAAAATGGTTCTTATTTTCGAGATATTCGAGCGATATTAACGAGAATACCATGAGGTGTTCATACCTTAATATACTAATTTGTGTGTGCGTTGCGATCGTTGATAGGAGAATGGATGAGGAAATTTAGTATCGATGGAATATACACGAGAAACATGAATAATAATATCGCATTCGTCTAGAGCTTACGTCTGGAAATAAATGGATATTGGCATATTTCTGTCAGATTAATTTGGCCAGTTAGCTGCTGTATCAAAGTAGAGCTCGGCGGTATATTAAGCCTAGATTGATCTCGTACCGAGAATAGTTTTGTGTCGTGCTTTGCATTTACAGATCACTCAGACCCTACCAACTACTAACAACTATCTTTGATGGCTGCTCGTGAATTTTATCAACGACCCCGATAGAATATGAGCGCCGCAGCAAGACTGCTGTAGCATCATTCTGAGTCGGAAAACTGTTCGTTGCTGCATACATACATTAGATCACGACTGTATCCCATAAGGAGTAGTCAGAGACTGGGCACTCACTGTAAAAGCAGATGACTGTAACAATCCGCGTTTCACCAAAACAATATAATGCACTGGTGCACAGTGCAGTTTAATTCCTTACTCGCCTTTTTCGAGATCCATTGGAGTTCTCGTTGCTGCAATCGAACATAAATTGCAATGTATATATAAATTGGAATGTATATGTTAATACAATTAAAAATTAAACTCCGACACATATAGTAGCAAGCACGAACTGGTTATTTTACACCTAGTGAACTATTATTTTAAATTTCTACTAAGCATCCAGATTGTCCGTGACTCACCCTCGTAGGCGTCAGCTGAAAATCAGCGCTACCTTAACTGTAGCTTTATGCTGAGCTGACTACCTTTTGGTCGTCGCATACACCAACATTGTATTAAATCGTCATTATAGCCTACCTAGCTAGCCTACCTACCTAAATTAACCTACCAAGACGGATTTCTTTGCAGGAATCCATCTAGGTAGGTACCACCCCTGGGCCAGTTATTCTGCCGTGAAGCAGTAGTGTGCAAACATTACTGTGTTTCGGTCTGAAGGGCACTGAGAGCTAGCGTAATTACTGGGCATATGAGACTTCAGAACTAATGTCTCAGAGTGACGGGCGCAGTGTGGTGCTACAAAGAAATATTCGGAGTAACACAGCATCTGTTATGAGCAGATGTTGCACTTACCATCAGTTGAACGTTTTGCTCGTCTCGCCACTTTGTCCAATAAAACAAGATATTATCTATGTAAATTTGTTATTTTTGGTTCCGAACCGTGAACGATTAATAAAGATTTTCTATGTAGTCTGTTAAATTTATCTGAAGCTACGGAAAAAAAATGTTCCTTTCTTTCTTATAGGAGAAAGAGACGAAACGAGCAAAACGTTCACCTGATGGTAAAATCATTTGTTATGGGCAGACGACAGGTCTTAAATCGCATATGCCCGCTAATTCTGAGTGTCCTTCATACCGAAACACGGTAATATTAGCACACTACTGCTTCACAGAATGGTTTTGCATAGTACTTAAACGGATTCCTGCGTAGGAACCCCACCATCAGTAAACGTATCTCATACAAACATTTATTCTAAGCGAGAATCGAACTTCCGTCATTGTAACCAGTCGCTCAGTGACCGCGCCTACGGAACCGTTCATTATCCTATTATTTGTATAATTCTAATCTGTTCTATTAGTCTAAATATGTCTACGTAAAATCAAAACAACGGAATAAATTTGTAAGCCCAGTAATGTCGATTAGAAGCAAACTTCCGTGCGCCGAGTAACCCGAAATTACCTATAGAGAGCCGTGAACAAACAATTTTGAGGATGGCAAGTTATTAAAACATCGCGGTTCGACATGACGTTAATTACTTAAGCCTAACCCGGGAGTGTTTGCGCCGGGCCGGGAAGACCCGTCGTTTAATAAATTTAGCCCGTGTTTGAGTTGAACGCTTACATGTAGGTGAATTAAAGTAATACGGGCGATCGTTTGCAGCGCATTGGTTTATTGTTTGAATGGGTCGTGAGCTTTGAGCTCTGTAACTTTTAACTATAATGACCTTGGTAGCTCGGTAACTTGAGACCGTTAGGGTGAAACCTGGGTTCGATTCTCGGTACGAATGTAACACGGAAAACTGATAAAATGGAAACTTATATACATTCATACAGTCACGCCTCTTTCCCATTGGGGTAGACAGAGACCACATCTTTCCACATGCTACAATCCTGACACACATCTTTCGCTTCTTATACTTTCATTAGCGTTTTCATATAAGCAGAAGATGGAAATCAGCATCTTCCTGGAACATATGAATAAATAAACTGAGGTTGCTAGTGGACTAGTGATGGGCTGAAGTGATGTGGTGATGATGATGATACGCTAGGGTACTAAACGTATTAAAAACTAGCTGATGCCCGCGACTACGTCCGAGTGGATTTAGCTATGCAGGAATCCGTCTAGGCAGATACCACCCCAGGGCCAGTTATTCTGCCGTGAAGCAGTAGTGTGCAAGCATTACTGTGTTTCGGTTTGAAGGGCACTGAGAGCTAGCGTAATCGCTGGGCATATGAGACTTCAGAACTTATGTCTCAAGGTGACGGGCGCAGTGTGGTGCTACACAGAAAAATTCGGAGTAACACAGCATCTGTTATGGGCAGACGTTGCACTTACCATCAGGTGAACATTTTGCTCGGAAAAAAAGCATCTCTATGTCTGTTTTCGGGATGCAAGCTGTGTCTGTTCCGACATATATAAATTCTGCGTACGTCCTATAATGACATACGTGGGCTTAGGTTTCGACCACGTTCCCAAACGCAGAATTAATAAAGTACCAACGATTCAAAATCGTTCCTAACTCCGAATAGCCGGCGTAGGAAACGATTTAGTCCAGTTTTAAATTATCGTCGATTTACGAACACATTTATTTTAAAATAATTACTCAGTTCTAAAACGGATTGCCCCCATGTTATTTTTTTTAAATTTCAATAATGTATTAAACCTCGGTCGTCTGCATTAGACGGTTAGGTTGGCATCACTGTACACCTGGAGAGTAGGACTTTTGTTATTTCAGAGGGGTATAAAGTTACACCGTTCCATCGACAATACAGCATGCGGGACACATTGTTCTGTAGTTTGATTAAAAAAGAGGTATAAAGCGGGGAAAGTAGTGTATAATTGTTTTGTTATCCTTATCGTACAAGGTTTGTTTTACTATATAAGCTTTGCCAGTGACTTTTCTTCGAGAATTTTAACGTCGTAGTACCAGATATAAATCCCCTGATATAGCACCCCTGATTATAATAAGGGAAGAAAGTTAATTTGCTGAGATTTTTTTTAATTTTTTTATTTGATAAAGTGATGAAACGAGCAAAACATTCACCTGATGGTAAGTGCAACGTCTGCCCATAACAAATGCTGTATCACCCAGGAAATTTCTGTGTGACACCACACTGTGCCCATCACTCTGAGACATAAGTTCTTAAGTCTTATCCATTAACACCTACAGCCGTGTGGTGGCGGCCTAAGAGAGATATATCACCCCATTTCATCCCGTGGGTGTCGGAAAAGTCGACAGAGGGAAAATGAAAACCAGGAGATGGGCAGCAGCATCCTCCTGGAACATCTGAATAAATAAACTGCGGTTTTCAACCCGCCTACCAAGCGTGGCAACTATGGAAAAATCCCTCCAATATGAAAGCTACAAACTTTTGCGACTATCTATCGGGGAAACGGTGACGATGACTACATAAATACGACTAGGCAACATACACCACTGAACCACGACACGTGTTTCACATCGAAACGAAGAATCATCAAGTGTTGACTTTACGATAGAGTTGCCAACAGCCTAGGAAATTTCTTTTCTTATAAATTTCCGCAAAGAAACGCCTGATTTTATTAAATTCAGATAACGTAAATCTTGTGATAGTGATAAGAAGCTAGAAATTGTTCATATGCAGAAAAAATATGTTATAGGTAATTTTACAGCGCCCATCACGGCGGAGGAAAATTTCAGAGAAGTACTGCAAACCCCACTGGAGCAGAACCGCGGATTCCCACTGAAGAAAAAGTGCTTAAGTGAAATGAAAATTATTTATTTTTCGACGTAAGAAATATAAATTTCGTTTATCAAACGTCATTTCTTTACAATCTACCGCCGTTTCGTTTTGAGGTTCCTCTGACGGAGAAGAAACAGGCGAAGGAAACTTAGGTATCAGCTGAGCTCCTAAACTGGCAGTCAAATTATACATGTCATTGGCGATTACAACAATGCCGCCATAAAGAAAGAAGAAGAAGAACTTAGGTATCCTCTTTTTTGTTGATCCTTTTTTATATCAGTCATAAATACATTATAATTATATTTACAAAGAATAGTCTCAAGGAAAACAAAGCACGCTCCATGTTTAAATCTTAGACAAGATTTAATTCAATCCATATATATGTAAATTGTAAGCTCGAGCAGACCAGCCTCCACCCATACAAGTATGACGCAAGTGGCCATCGCCCTGCTAAACCATTTCAAAGGGAAGTGGACGACCTGCCACACGACGCCGCCGCAAGCAGAGACATTACGCGTTCTTAATTAAGCGTTTTATATAAAGTAACCATCCAACATCGTTAAGTTCCAGTCATCAGATGTTCAAACAATATACAAATTTTCCGAAAGTATTGGATTGGCATTAAATATTAATTACACAGATATTTAAATTAATACAGCTGGCACAAAAGCATAGATTTATAACGTAGGTAAAATTTAAAAACACCATCGGAATGAGTGAAAATAACTCTCAATTACGAAACAAAAGGGCTAAGGGACAGCTATCGTGTCTACAATCGGCGAAAGGGCCACCATGCGGGCAGCGCGAGGAAATTATTAATTTGAACCATTAAAATTACCTTCGGCGCAATTGAGACGGACGGACAAAAAGCTCCCCCAACTAAGTGTTCATACGGCACCTCCGAATACCTTTTAAAACGATTAATGGCCACTGGGAATATGGTTAGCCGTTAGGGATTGTATTTGACGTGGTGAAAGATGAGTTATAATTTGCTTAGTACATTTTGTTATTACATTTTGATGTTATGTTTCAACACTGCAATTTTATGTTACTTATCTTGATTTCTCTGTTGGTAGGATTTTTATGCAGGAATCCGTCTTGGTAGGTATCACCCCAGTGCCAGTTATTGGTACAGATGGTAAGTGTGACGTCTGTCCATAACAAACGCCGTGTCACCCAGACCATTTCTGTGTGACGCCACACTGCGCCCGTTACTCTGAGACACCAGTTCTTAAGTCTCGTATGCCTAGTGATTACACTCAGCGCCATTCTGACCGAAACACAGTAATGTTTGCACAGTACTTACCATTCCAGATTCCTGGTAAGTACCAGGACAGATTCCTGGAATCTTACCACTACTAAGTGAGTGCTTCTGTTTTTTGGGTACACTTGTATCACTACAATATCTTTAATGCAGTTGATAAATACAGAGTATTCAGAAGTTGTCGCCGTGATCGCAAAATCGGCTAATAAGACATCGTTATCATTATGAACCCAGAAAGGTTCACGCTTTCAGAAGGTTCAGAAGGTAACGCTCAAAGGTATTATAATCGTAAACACCGGGAGAACAGTCTCCATGTGAAACAAAATGAGCGAAATAAATCATTAACTATCCTTAACGAAACCTTTAAGGGTAAAGTGTAATGTTACGAGCAACAAAAGGCATGCGGGCTCTTTAAACTATTAGTGTGCGGGCGACACCTTTACAAAGCGCTTTTATTTTATTTCAAACGATATGTTTTAAGTTACATACACAGCCCTGTGGGCTGTTTGAAAGGAATATGTTAGTTTTAGTTTGAAAACCCTTTGTCAGGGTTGACACTGAAGTTTTTGCTATATGAATGTTGGTTTTCAGTAATCAGTAATGTATCTTAGTTAATTCATGTATTAAAAACCGTACGAAAATACACTGCGTCTGACGAAATTCTTTCCATCAAAATTTCTATTGAGGACATATCGCGATTACTTTTATTACTAGTATTAACCAGATATACCCGTCTGGGAACTCAGACAACTGCACTTGCAGATCCTGTTTGGTAACAAAAGAGTAGCGAAGTTCAGCTTTTTACTGATAGTAGGATTCCTATGCAGTGCCAGTTATACATACATACATAAGATCACGACTGTATCCCATAAGGGATAGTCAGAGACTGGGCACTCACTGCAAAAAACAGACTGCCACAATACACGTTTCACCAAAACAATGTAATGCACTTGGTGTGATAGGTGGTGAGCCCATCGCCATCATGCGCTGTTGGGTGCACAGTGCAGTTTAATTCCTTACTTGCCTTTTACGAGATCCATTGGATGAGATGGAGTGGTAGTATTCTTTTAACGAGCCGCCACCACACCACTTAATATGCGGTGAAGCAGGGGTGTGAATATATTGCCGTGTTTCGGTTTGAAGGGCACTGATAGACTTAAGAACTGACGTCTCAAAGTGACAAGCACAGTGTTTATTTGATGCCGATGGTAGGATACCTATGCAGGATCCGTCTAGGTTGGTATCACCCTAGGGCCAGTTATTCTGCCGTGATATATAATTTCGGTGATGTAATTGCTGTTAGCCTTTTTGGCTTTTCAGCTTCATCGGATACTGTGCTCACGGGCTAGGGGCCCGCGTGCCAGGTTTGTCTGCCGTGAAACAGTAGTGTGTAGTACGTTACTGTGTTTCGGTCTGAAGGGCACTGAGAGCTGATACTAGTGGGCACATGAGACTTAAGAACTGATATCTATAGGTGACGGGCGCAGTTTGGTGCCACACATAAATGTTCTGGGTGACACAGCTTTTGTTATGGCCAGACGTTGCATTTACCACCAGGTGAATGATTAGTTCGTCTCATCACTTCCATAAAAAAACCTTCATAAAAATTACCGATAAAAAATGGTTTTTAGTTTGTAGGTTTTATTTTACTGACGGTAAAATTTACCGAACACCCATCAATCCTCCTTGGATGGGGATTGATTGGCCTCACTGTCAGTAGTTATGTACCCAGAAATTAACCTCAACGCAAAGCCGCTTTGTGTAATTTGCTACCGGTAGTGGTTTTTTCCGGGCCGATATGACTTAGCTACCTTCAAGAGAAGAGCCTATTCTTTTCTAAAAGGTAGGCAACGCACTCGGAATTCGTCTGGTATTTCGGATGTTCATGGGGGCCAGTCGATAACAACATCAAAGTGAGCCGCTTGTTCAAAACGCTAGAGCATTACGTTGATACTCTGCGTCAGCGGTCTTTTACTAGTTCAAGGAGTAATGGGTAAAGGGATAACAAAATAGTATTGTTAAAGTATACGACAGACAGCCAACGAGTATCTCGTCTTAGAGAGTCAATAACACTTGGTGATGCCTCGTTTTGAGGTGAACCACATGTCGTGGTCCCGATTTCAGTGGTGTGTATTGTCCAGTGGTAGTGTTGTAGTGGTGGAGGGTATCTGGTGGCGGTGCCCGGTGGCGGTTCACTTTGGGACGTGTCGAATCTCGCACTGGACAAATATTTTTATGGCCTACAGATAGTTGTTCCGCGTTCCGTTGTCTGCGTGTATGTGCATCTTTAATTTATAAAACGCTCCAACGATAGAGGAGCCTACTCCTTGTACCCTCCTTGTACCTCTTTATAGAGACTGAAAAATACTTCAGATTCTAACGACAAAAAAAATTATAATTTTACTATGTGTGTAAGGACGTTTAATATCAAATATAGGCTGTTTAGATGTTTCGTTCTTCATGATTGAATTAAGACACACTCACAGCACCTTCCCGTACCTGCATCTGTCACCTAAACTAACTCTCAATTAGGCGGGATGTGGGTCATCCGGACAGCGATTGGAATGGAGTAGCAAGCAATACATTTTTTTATTTATTTATTCTTTATGTACACTATGTAATTAACATTAAGTCTAATGATAAGAAGCTAATGTACAAAGGCGTGCTTAACTCTAAAACAGTTTTCTTCCAGCAAATTTATGTATTTTTGTAATCATATTTGTAATGATGTCTTCGTGGCTGTTTCTATAACGGCGACAATTTCCAAATATAGACAGCTTTACTGATATGTTGCAGAAATCCGTCTAGGTAGGTACTACCCCAGGGCTATTTATTCTGCCGTGAAGCAGTAGTGTGAAAATATTACGGTGCTTCGGTCTGAAGGGCACTGAGAACTAGCACTGGGCATATGAGACTTAAGAACATGTCTCAGGTTGTCCGGCGCAGTGTGGTGCCACACAGAATTGTTCTGGGTGGCACAGCATTTGTTGTGGACGGACGTTGCACTTACCAACAGGTGAACGTTTTACTCGTCTCGTCAACTAATACAATAAAAAATAAAACAAAAATTGGAGGTACTCACTTGTTAATAGGTTAGGAAATTTAACTAAAAAATATCGCGATGATATCGCATGTGGTCTAGGATGAAAAGCCGGCCCCGAAAACGTACAATTTGTGCGAATATTGGCTTCGGCTTTGATTCGAATCCAGGATCGTGGTAATCTGGTACAGCTACTACCACGTGTGGTGGCTGCTTAAGAGAATCTACCACCCCATCTCATCCCGTGGCTGTCGTAAAAGTCTACAAAGGGAAGATGAAAACCAGGAGATGGGCAGCAGCATCTTCCTGGGATATACGAATAAAAAAACTGCGGTAGCCAACCCGCCTGCCAAGCGTGACAACTAAGGCAAAATCCCCCGAAAAGGGTAGCTACTAACTTTTGTGGCAATCTATGGGGGAGGCCTATGTTCCGCAGTGGACTAGTGATAGTAGAGACTTTTTATTATTGGAAAAACTTTGTCCTAGTCTAGAAGATCTCCTGTATCGTGAATGGTTTTATAAACATAAATTCACACAAATGTGTGGAATTTTATGTTTGTAGACAGTTCCAGAAAAAAATTTGTTTCGTTCGGGAATCGAACCGGCGACCCGTTGCCACTGTTTTACAAGAGCTGACGTTTTTTACATTATATCGTTTTTAGTACTGTTTAAAATATAATACTATTATTTTTATTCGATGTATGTTATTATTTACACAATACTTATTTAACGTCATTTAAAAAAAATGCTTCCGTCCCTGGAAGAACCATCAAAAAACGCTGCGCGCAGGCTTTTTGTTAGTTTTTTGTTATCAAATACAATAGCATAATAAAGATAAAGAAAAGTCCGACAGAGATCAGTTCATTCCTGGGGATGATTATCATACAAATCTTTTTTTCCTAAAAACTTTACCATTCTAGCGACTCCATGTCCCCCTTTGTTACGTTCCCATGATATCTATTAACTAAATTGTCTGAGTCACGCGCCACCTGGTGGCCGATCACCTTAACTGGCGTACAATTGACACTGATCTGCGTTACTCAGCACTTGTTAGGACGAATACGGGATCATTTTATGTTATAAGATTCGAGACAAATGAAAAAAAATACCTGTGGTAGGATTCCTATGCAGGAATCCATATCGATCCATTATACTGGATAAAGAGATGAAACGAGCAAGCTCATAGCAAATACTGTGTCACCCAGAACATTTCTGTGTGACACCACACTGCGCCCATCACCCTGAGACATCAGTTCTTAAGTCTCATATGTCCCAGTGATTACACTAGCTCACTGCCAGGTGAACGATTTGCACGTTCTGTCACTTTCTTTTATTAAAAAAACATAAGATAGATCAAAATAAAATACTCTCGTACTGATAAACATTGCGGCGACGTGTTTCTCCACCCATCACGTCTCGTTTCCCAAAAAGGAGTCTACAGATATGCTCTTAGCCTACCCCAATCTGAAAGAGGCATCAATATTTAGCATACATCTATCATCATCATCATTTCGGCCTATCACTTGTCCACTGCTGAACATAGGCCTCTTCCATATACTGCCTCAAAAGTTTGTAGTTCTCATTTTGGAGGGATTTTGCCATAGTTGCTACGCTTGGCAGGCGGGTCGGCAACCGCAGTTTATTTATTCAGTTGTTGCAGGAAGATGCTGCTGCCATCTCCTGGTTTCCATTTTCCCACTGTCGATTTTTACGACACCCACGGGTTGAGTGGTAGATTTTCTTAAGCCGCTACCACACGGCGTCGCGCTTCTTTCATTATGTTAGGCAGATACTATATCCGTTGCCCACTTTTGGCCCCTCGGGTAACGAGATGTGACGCGTGGCGAACTACATGGCCGTCATTTTGGTAAGAGGTAAATTCCTTGCCCCCTATTGCGTTATTTACTACCAGTAAATGTGTCATCATTGTGTACATATACCTTAAAATGTATAAACTTTTAGAGTTCACATAATTGTGGATAATAGTCCAATACTTGACCGCAGCTACAAATTACACTAACCGTAAACAACCCTCAATTTCCGCATATTATCTTTCAATCACAATTTCAACAATTGCTTGCGTTCACCGCAGCATATCTCAGGTTAACAACGACATTCATGCAGCCCGCATGCTGGTGGTAATTGGCGTCAATGAGACCGGATCACGCAATGAATAAAGGACTTCTAAATTCTGCTAATGATCGTAAACGCTGCACTCCAAATGTGTATTTATTTCAATTACACTCACATGCATATTAACATACATAGAAATACGGAGGTAGAATTCCTATGAAGGAGTTCTTTTAGGAGGGTGGTCCTTGGGCCAGTTATTCTGCAGTGAAGCATTATGCAAACATTCCTGTGTTTTGGCCGGAAGGCTGAGAGCTTATGTTTAATAATATTTACTGGGCATATGAGATTTAAGAACTGATGTCTCATGGTACGGGCGCGGTGCGGTGCCATACAGAAATGTTCTGGGTGACAGAGCATTTGTTGTGGGCAGACGTTGCACTTACCAGTGAACGTTTTCCTCGTTTCGTCACATTCATCATTAAAAAAACGCTCACGCACGACTAAACTAACCCGAAAAGGTTAGAAGAACAGAAACCAACAAAAAATCTAGTACTCCCCCCCCCCCCCCATCCACCCAAGCTAGTGGCAGAGATAGTCTGGGATGCAGTATCAGAGATTTGGGGAAAGTGAAAACAAAACCAGACCCGAAAACGCGCAATTCGTATCTTTGTATAAATGTTGGCTCCCACAGCATAGAAATAAAGTATACTAGGCCACGAGGCCGGCGATTTTTTTATTTTTTTTTAAATCCTTATTCCTTACCTTAAAATAATAAGATACATAGAGCCACTCAACTCCATGGAGTGGTGAGATTTTGATAAAGTGTAGCAATAAGACAAAAAAAAACATTATCGTAAAAGCATGATTATAATATCGAAACAGTTACTACAGCGACATCTTTTGTTTGATAGCAACACAATGTCATTTTCGCAGAGTAGACTACGGTGAACTTCTGGTTGTCATCCATAAGTTGCCATCAGCTGAAGTAATATAATATATTAGAGACCCATAAGTACTAAGGCAATCACTCCTCTTTCTTCTCGCGTACCCGATGTCATGAAATCTTTCTGGCCAATTTTTGTTGACAATGGCGACAACTTCTGAATACTGTCGGAAGCTATAAACTGCTCAGGAGATATTATAAAAACACAGTTGTGGAAGCAAAAAACTAAGAAGTACTCATTCGTCCTTTTTTTTATTGGATAATGTGATGACCCTGAGACATAAGTTCTTAAGTCTCATATGCCCAGTGACAGAGCTCACAGTGCCCTTCAGACCGAAACACAGTAATATTTGCACACTACTGCTTCACGGCAGAATAACTGGCCCTGGGGTGGTACCTACCTAGACGGATTCCTGCATAGGAATCCTACCACCAGTAGACTTGCCTTCCCACGCCCGATTTAACGCTCATGCGATAAGATCGGAGGTAGGCTAGGATGCAGTGGCAAAGACACAAGGACACGTGGTATGAAAACTCATGACATACGAGTACATACACACATTCACGCCTCTTTACCATTGGGGTAGGAACAGACCGCATCAGCAGCCCACTTTTCGCCTTCAGGAAACGAGACGTGACGGGTAGCGCACTACATCGCCGCCATTTAGGAAATAGTAAAATTTCTTGCTCCTATTGCGTTACCCCGAGTAGTTAAGGAAGATGTTGTCCACCCAAACAGAGCTTCGCATGCTTGGGAAAGGCTACCCTTTTTTAGGGGCACCCGGTCGCAGAGCAGATCGCTAGCTAACCAATAAGCTACCCACCCAAATCACTGTCTTCGAGGAGAGAGATCCAGGAAGATGCTGCTGCCCATCTCCAGGTTTTCATTTTCTCTCTGTCGACTTTTACGACACCCACGGTATGCGATGGGGAGGTAGATTCTCTTCAGCCGCTACCACACAGAGTTCGCCGCTGTGTGTATGGTAAATTAGGGATCAAAATTGCAATCAACTATGATAACTAAAATAGTTAATTGCAATTTTGATTGGGAATCAAACCTAGGTCAGCCGTGTAGACTAGTGCTCGGAGCCCGAGCTGTCACGTAGAATGTTAATAACTTTGCTAATATTCCTTTTATCACTCCAACTAAGCTTAAAAGCTTGAGCTAGAAGATGGTTCACGACAATAATCAAATGGTGGTCTCGATCCAGTGACGTCCCGTTCCGTAGTCCGTACCCTAAACCATAAAGCTGTTGCCGCTTCATGACGCTTCACAATTATTTATTTATTTATTATTTATTAATGGAAACAGTCATAAAGTATATTCCAGTGTCAAGTAACATATCCAAGTTTACAATCTTCAAGCAGCAACACTTTAAAATTTCGATCGACAGTAAAATGATAGTCGACTTGTACTGAAGATTTGCTGGACTGATGGAGACAAAACGAAAAGCACAATTTTGGTCTTTAATTGAATTTTCCAATCACTGTACACTTTTGGGAGCACTTGCTGCATAATAAACTATCAATGTTAAACATCAAAACTTCAAATATACACTGAAATTACAAAATTAAATAAAAACACTACTGCCACTTTTCGAGTTGGCGCCAAAAGCCCAATTCACAATGATATAAATTAGCTTAGTAACAGTTTTAAAATAAAATTCAACATCATTAACATGTCATAACGCGCAACCGTTAAGTGAAATTAAAGCCCTAAATTGTTTTCTTTTTGAAATTACAAGCCTAATGAAATTAAAATAAAGTAAGTTAGCATAAGATTTTTTTTTTTTTCTTGTATAAAGTGACGAAACGAGCAAAACGTTCATCTGATGGTAAGTGCAACGTCCGCCCACAACAAATGCTGTGTCACCCAGAATATTTCAGTGTGACACCACACTGCGCCCGTCACCCTGAGACATCAAACAGTTCTTAAGTCTCAAATCACACAGTGCCCTTCAAACCGAAACACAGTAATGCTTGCACACTACTGCTTCACGGCAGAATAACTGGCCCTGGGGTGGTACCTACCTAGACGGATTCCTGCAAAAAAATCTACCACCAGTAAAGATAATAACTAGATAACAAATAGGTTATCTATGTATATATTTAGCGTTAACACTGTTCTCCCAAAAAAGTTTTAGTTCACATGAATATACCACACACAAATACATATGTACATAAACGAATGTGTATGCGTTACGCATACACTCAGAATTAGCTTGTAATATTCAATAAATATATCTGTCACATTTCTTAAATTACATAACCAACCTTAGTCTCTGCTCCGTGTAGTCATTATAGTATATTTTTTTTTTTCTAAACAAGTTCTTAATAATAATGCCTTCACCTAAAAATCAGTGCCACTTACATTGCAATTTCCGTGGGATTAGCGTGTAGGGCGACCGAGCCGCGAGCGCCCGGGGGACAGAACAATGGACTCTCACGTGACGTCGGCGCGTGGCGGCCGGCGAACGCGGGGCGGGGAGGGCAGGGGACACTCGTAATGCAATATTTGTTCGGCGACACACGGGTGACACGCGCGCTCCTCTATTGTATGCACCTACGGACAGGGGTATTAAACATTTGATGCTGTGGTATTTTTATAAATTAACTTAAAATATTTCATTTGTGCTTTATTTATTGGTCACATCCTAAGACATTACAATCCTATATACTAGAACAAATCATTTACCTCTATATGATTATTATCATCATCACATCATATTGTACAAGTCTACATGACATTATAATTAAGTTTAGGTGTAAAAATGACAGAATAACAGAAAATGACAGAATAAAATTCAAAAGCTGTGAACAATTGGTGGTCTTATTGCTGACAGCAATATCTTCCAGACAACCATTGGATAGACAGCTTCACATGAAGAAAAATGTAAACGTTGACTGTCTTGTAAAATAAAGAAATAAAATCGGTTGCATAAAGTACATATTTATGCAATTGATAAACATAAAATACATACGAGTTATATATTTACTTAGTGATTATATCATGCGTGCTTTAAAATTTTTGTTATGGTTCCAAAAAAAAACATACATTCTGAGGGAGAAGACGTTGAAAATGGTTAACACAATGCAATCGTAGCAGCAAGTGTTTTACTTTATCAGAATACAGAAATTTCAAACTTGACCCAAGAAAATGGCGAGGAATCATTTTAACATTACTGTTGGGCATTACATCAGCCTAGGTAGGTAACGCCGCAGTGATTTTTATTCTGCTCTGAAAAAGTAGTGTGGAAACATTAATAGCAAGTGTAATAACACGGCAATTAAGAACTTGTTAAAGAACTTGGAAAAAACAGGGTGTCGCAGTACAGTGCCACACAGAGATTTGCAATAGAATTTTCTAGATGAAACTGCAACTGTCATGGGCAGACGTTGCACTTACCATATGGTGAAGAATTTGCTCGTCTCGTTACTTTCTATCATTAAAAAATACATTTTTCTGGTTCAATTTTATATCCAAAAACACGGCTTAAATCATTAAAACGTCCATACTTTGTCCAGGCCACAATAGAAGTAAATGTGTTCATAGAAACTTAAAAATATAACTTTGAAGATAGCAAAACGTTTTGAAGAAAGAAATATATATGAACGTATAAGCTACTTTAAAAATAAACAAAAGGGTCAGGTTTTTTAAAGTTGCCAACTCCTGGCTTACAGTTTAATCCATACGTTTGGGGTGCAACGATAAAAAGATAATGCGGGCCGAGCCGCGTGCGCATCAAAAAACTCGTTTTAATGACGCACCTATGTGGACCGGCTTATCGCGCCTGCGCTGCGCCGCGCAGCAAAAATAACAAATGAGCTTAATTATAATACCTTAGCAAGGGGAGCGGTGTGACAGAATAAACATCGTAGCAGGAGGTCCCGACGTGTTTTTATTGGCGATGCGTGCTGAGCAGTCAATGTCGCGAGAGTAATGATGGGAATGGATTTTGGATTCCCTTTTAGACGGTGCATGTCTTATCTGCGAGGGAAAATATTCTGACAACACTTAACTGTCTGCACTGTTTACGATTATAGATTAATGTTATATCACAGTCAAACGACCGCGTGACCACCGGCCGATGCAAGATTCAAAGTCTATCCGGAGCCTATACTTGTGCAAAACCACAAATTGCTGCTTTCAGATCTGGTTGTGCTGTGCATTTCAATTATGTCTGGAAACTGCGCCCACGATAACGGAGAAATTGTACAGTGATGCATAGTTTTTTAAACAAAAAAATAATCAAATATGAACTGGACTTCTGATATGGAAACTCAGATTTTTTTAAAAGTCTTTATCATAGATTATATTGTATTACTACGTATTCATATATCCATTAGAGGTACAACAACAGAAATGAACGCAACAATAACAGAAAGGGCTAAGCACACGTTACATATATAATATAAACATGTCGAAAATCCAATAGCAATTTTTCAATAGTTTGAAACGAAACTATGCCATATGCAACGGCAATAATTACTAGGCGTACATTGGAAACAAAAAGCTTTTCATGCTAACACCCCCAGTTCACGGATCTCATAACCGTAACCGGTTCGCATTGTTTGTGAGTGTTATAAATCACACGAATATGTCGCACGGACTAAAAGTCACAATGAGCGACCACACGTGCCGTTTGTCCGGGACGTCCAGTTACCATGTTAACGCTAAATAGATACATAGCATATTTCTAATAAAGTGAAGTACGAAAACGTAGTTCATCATCATCATCATAATCATTTCAGCCTACCATAGTCCACTGATGAATATAGGCCTCCCCCATAGATTGCCACAAAACACGGTCCTGAGCCACCTGCATCCATCGACTTCCTGAACGTAAAACGTAATTAATAGCATTACATTGGGTAAGACATTAACTGATAGAATTGTATCGAAAGAAATAGTTTATATAAAAAGAGTCATGTAAAAAAAGAAAGAAAACAAGAATACTCCACTTAGTTTTTATGATTTTTTTCGAGACAGATTTTTCAAGGAAAAACCTTTTTGTAGAATAGTTGCTATTGAGGCAATAAGGCTTATCTACAAGATGCAATATGTCAAATCTAAATAAAAAATAAAAAAAACAAATGCAAAAAATCTTACTGGTGGTAGGATTCCTGTGCAGGAATCCGTCTAGGTAGGTACCACCGCAGGGCCAGTTATTCTGTCGTGAAGCAGTAGTGTGCAAACATTACTGTGTTTCGGTTTGAAGGGTATTGTGAGCTAGTGTAATCACTGGGCATGTGAAGTACTGATGTCTCAGGGCGATGGGCGCAGTGTGGTGTCACACAGAAAAGTTCTGGGTTACACAGCATTTGCTGTGGGCAGACATTGCACTTACCATCAAGTGAACGTTTTGATCTTTTTATCACTCTATACAATAAAAAAAGCAAGGCTAATAAATAGTCGCATTGCGTTTAAAACATGTCCCAAAAAAATCTCTACCATATCTGGCTACACGAACTGAGAGAGTAATTTATTGTAGGTGCGGGACGAGCGGGGGCAGTCAAGGTGAGGGCGAGTTTTTGTAACACTATTGTAACGGCCGGATTCCGGTCAGAATCGGTGCATTGTTGTTACCCTACAATCATGGCGCGTCAAACTACGACTGTTTGACGATTGATAATACCGATTTTTGAACGGTATTTCTATAGCTTTTTATGCTTCATTGCACAATATTTTGCCGGTTATTTTGGTGAACAAGGATTTACTACGGTTAAAGTATAAAAATATTTTCGAGGATATTACATGGCCCTGTCTTACACCTTTCTACAATTGGATCGGTTTCGTACTATGGTTCTTGAAGTTCTTACTTAGTTAGATATAGTTCTACCAATACTGGTCACTATTGATAGAGCTGTGGAACTGAGGATAGTTTGCCATGTTGTTGCCTTGGGAAAAAAGTTAAGTAAAGTAAAGTTTCAGCCTATAAATGTCCCACTACTGAGCACAGGCCTCCTCTCATTTCTGAGAGGGTTTTGGAGCTAGGAAGAATCCGCCACGCTGTCATGTCTTCGAAATATTTTTTATTCCTCAGACATGCAGGTTTCCTTACGTTGTTTTCCTTCACCGCCGAGCACGTGGTAAATCAGCACTTAAAATTGCAATTAACAATTTTAGTGGTGCTGGCACCGGGAATCGAACCCAGGTCACTCGCGTACTATGAAATTTAAAGTGAGCGCCTAGCCCCTGAGCTACCACGGCTCTTGGGAAATATATATATATATATATATATATATATATATATATATATATATATATATATATTTTTAAAACCGAAGTCCCACAGTAGGATTTCCTCCGGTGTCGTGGGTGCGTTTTACAAACACATACATTTCACATACACAACACAACCAAGACCCGAAAAGAAACTATTTGTGTTTTTGCACAAATGTTGCCTCCGGCTGGGAATCGAACCCAGGACCGGTGGCGCAGGTCGCAAGTCAGGTACACTAACCACTACGCCACGCGGTCGAGTAAAATATAACAATTATTTTCATGCTGTATTTTTAGACTGTCTGGCTATACAAAATTGGTATCCGGATGCGCGAAATAATGTGACTTACTAGGATTATTGATTGCAATTGTAAGTGCTGACTAACCTGAATGGTTTATGGATGGTTTGGACACGTAGAGAAGATGGATGAAAGGAGATTGACGAAACATTTTTGAGGCGATAGAAGCTACCGAATCGAAGTCACTCGTATTTTTTTATAAAATTTATGGCGATCGCTCGGCCCATGCCTACCATGGCTCCTCGTCTATTATAGTGCCACAAGTGTACGCGCAAACACAGGCACTCACTCGTCCCAACCTACCCGCGCCCGATGTAACGCTGATGCGATAAGATCGGAGGTAGGCTAGGATGCAGTGACAGAAACACGGGGACAATCACAACACAACCAGGCCCGGAAACCAACAATTTATGTTTTAGCACAAATGTGAGGCGATAGAAGGTACCAAAGTGAAGTCACTCGTATTTTTTTATAAAATTTATGGCGATCGCTCGGCCCCATGCCTACCATGGCTCCTCGTCTTATACATACAGTTTTAAAAACTTCTCAAATAGAACAGTACGAGATTGCAGATAATATTGTGTTATATCTCCCTTCATATCGCTTTCATTTATTTTTTCATCTGCACAGCACTGCCAAGTCAGGGCGACAATCTAATAAACTGTCCGGCGCCCCACTGAGACCATCCGATTACACGTTGGAAATCTTGTTACCCTACGCTGATTAAAATAAGGACAGTCTGGCGATATACCAACGTGCATGTCCATTTTAGAGAATCGAAGCATAATAAAATTAAACCTGCGTGGCCCTTGTTCAGTTTTTTAGGGTTGAGGAGAATTAGATTTGCGATCGTTTTCATTCCGTTTATGCGGCATGTGTTTTGCGGCCATATTTTCTCAAATTATCGCGTTTGCTAAGGAGAACATGACATATATTATTTTTAAATATAATGTATATTATTATAAGTATCGGAATGTTTTTTCTGAAGCCATGTAAATTATTTCTTTGTGTATTTATTAATCGTATTATGCGTACATATCTCGGAAATACAATTGATTTCGATTTGAAGCAGAGGAATACATAAAATAATTATAAATAAACTTAATTAAAGTAAACTTTAATTATAAATAATAGGTCGGGGAAACAGTCTTTTCGAATATAGTATGTATAAACTTGCAATAAAATCTCTTTGGCTGTAATATTTGTAACTGTCTGGTTTTGATAAAATTAAAAAGAAACAAATTAGTAAATTGTTGTCCCACCTATTTTTCATTTGTTTTATTCGAAAAAAATCGATATATTTTAAAAACTTATTACAAAAAAGAAAAAATTGCAACGCAAGCCGCGAAAAAATTTTGTGACGTTGGTGGACCTAATGCAGTGTCAGTAAGAGTAGTACAAAGTTTGTTTAAGCGTTTTCAATCCGTGAATTTCGCCTCGCTCTGGTCATCCTGTTACGGATAAAATGACTATGTAACGACTGATATGCGGATATTCGGCATATCAGTAGTTACGACGTAGCTGAAGAACTGGGAATTAACCAGTTTTGACCCATTTCAAAAATGGTACACATAAAAGCTCGATATTGGGTGCCACACGAGCTCACCGCAAGAAACCTAATGAACCGTGTACTCATTTGCGATTCTTTATTGAGACGTAATGAATCCGAACCGTTTTGAAGAGGTTGATAACTGATTTAAATGAAACTAATTTTACGTTACGCACAGCACCCATGGTCACGGGGGGACTGAGGTGAAAGATGTCCTGATGTCATAGGTACCCTGGGGTACCTATCATGTATGTACTTATCATCCTATATCTATATACCTATCATGTATATATATGTACCTTCAAAAAAAAAATATAACGATAAAAACCGTGAAATTAGTTTCATTTAAATGAGTAGTGTTCGCGTAAATATAAGAAATCATTACGTTGATAACTAGTGATGAAAAGTGGATCACGTACGACAAGAACGTCCGAAGAAGGCCGTGGTCAATGTCGGTCAGGCTTCACAGACTGTGCCAAAACTCGGGTTAGCTCTCAATAAGGTGATGCTGTGTGTATGGCGGAATTGGAAGGGCGTTGTTCGTTATGCCACCAAGCTTTTACCGCCGGGCAGAACCATCGATTTGGATCTCTACTGCTAACAACTGATGACAATAAAGCAAGAAGTTGAAAGAAAGGGGCCGGAATTGATCTACTAGACCACACACATCTTTAGCCACTCAGCACAAATTAATTGAGTTTGGCTGGTAGGTTGATGCATCAGCCATATGGCCCTGATCCTGCACCTTGAGATTTCGGTTACCGGTTTCGGACTCTTCAGAATTCTTTAGGTAGTGTCAGGTTAACATCAAAAGAGGACTGTCAAAACTACTTGTCGCGTTTTTTTGCTCAGAAGTCCCAAAACTTCTACAGCAACGGGATCATGTCACTACCTTCAAGATGGCAAAAAGTCATCGAACAGAACGCCACATATATATTGTAATTAAATGTAAATAAACTTTGAAAAGAAATGTCTAGAGTTTTCAAATAAAATTCAGCCTATCACTAGTCCACTGCTGAACATAGGCCTCCCCCATAAATTGCCACAAAACTTTGTAGGTCTCATTTTGGGGGATTTTGCCATAGTTGCCACGCTGGACAGGCCGGTTGTCAACCGACAGGCGGGTTGGCAACCGGCAGGCGAGTTGGCAACCAACAGGCGGGTTGGCGGGTTTAATTATACTTAGACATTATAAGTTTTAAAAATTAACATGTTTATGAAAAGATTAATAATTAAACAATTTAACATAACCTTTTAAAGGTAACTCAGTAAATATTTTTCGTAACTGGATATTTATCTGAATTGGCAATCAAATTGATAACTTTTTTCTAATAACAATGCCCACAGTAGGATTTATCCTGAGTCGTGGGTGCGTTTTACAGAAATTTCACAACCATTATCTGTAGGCAATACTCGTACAAATATTTGTCTTGTGCGGGAATCGAACCCGCGACCCGCGGCGCAGAAGCCAAGGGCATGACCACTGCGCCAACCGAGCCGACATTATTTCCTTGCATTTTCTTCCAAAAGGTTTTTTCTCGCGTTTTTCTTTGCAACGATGGAACAAATGCGAAGCGATGAGAAAACTCACGGCTTTTATTTTTTTGAAATATTTCGTTTCTAATCGTCTATCGCAAGCAACGTGTCTCTGAAATCTGATCTTTTCGGTAAGAATACGTGTTAATTTTGATTTTGCATTGATACTTCTATTATTTATTTATTTATTATATTATTTTATTTATCTATTATCTAATAATTATCAGAAATTATTATTTACTCAAGCTACCTTGAAATGGTCCACTGTTGGACATAGGCATATTAAGGCGATAGGATCTGTTGCGTGGGAACTTGATTTTTTCGTGATTTATTTTTGCATTTTACAACCCGACGTTTCGAGCGCTTTACCCATGGTCACGGGGTCACTGAGATTTTTAATTAGTATTGTTGGTCCGAGCTAAGCAGAATGAACTTACTGTGTCTTGTAGTCTTGCAGTGGCATTTTTGGTTTAAAATCTTTTTAACCAACCAAAATCCGTAAATCTAGTTTTATTAAATGTTTTATTCGCGTCAATATAAGAAATCATTAGTTCCGGCATATTGGATGTTTCGCTTGACCTAGATCTACTTATATCAATACCACACAGTAATAATCTAATAAAATTCATACCTAATACTCATCATCTTGATGGTGGAAGAATTTATATGCAGGAATTTGTCTAGGTAGGTACTATCGCACTACTAGTTATTCTGCTGTCAAAAAGTAGTGTACAAATATTACTGTTTCCGTCTGAAGGGCGCTCTTAGTGTAACTACTGTATAAGAGACTTAAGAACTGATTTCTCAGGGTAACGATCGGCACACAGAAATTATCTTGGTGACACAATATGTTGGTGAGCAAACATAGGACATACAATCGTATCGATAGTTTCTTCCAAAAAAAAATTGATGACTAGATAAAAACAAAAGGAAGTTTAGATCTAGTGTCTTAAATATTACTGCAGTACAGTACAGAAACCGCAAAAATCTGAAAAAGATAATGTTAAATTAACAAATGAAATGATACCGTCGTTCCCAATCAAACTACTAAAATAAAATAAACTTAAAAAAAATCTAAGCTTTGTTACAATCATTAGGCTAGAACAGGAAAAATTGTAAACCTTCGAATAGGAGAGGTTAAGTTACAAAAATCGAAAAGTTTGTAAGAAAACGTGAGTAGCGCTCCAGTGAGCGTGTTAAGAACTAAATTTCAAAGCACAAATCAAATGCACTTACGAGTACGTCAAATAAAACGTAACGCCGCCATGACGTTGTTGTCCAGTTTTCCTAAAAAAATCTACTACAATGTGGCTGCAGGAATCCTTATTTGACGTTTTGTTTGTAAAGTTTACGAAAATCTGTATAGTAAATGACGCAAATATTGAGAATTTCATAGTAACTCGCTAAAATTTTGAAGTGACAGAGTTTGCGTTGAAGTGTGGAATAAGTCACCCGATACGATTACTTCACATAATATTCATAAACTTATTTTTTTAAATTGTATAAAGTGACGAAACGAGCTAAACGTTCACCTGATGGTAAGTGCAACGTCCGCCCACAACAAATGTGTGTCACCCAGAATATTTCTGTGTGACACCACACTGCGCCCGTCACCCTGAGACATCAGTTCTTAAGTCTAAAATGATTACGCTAGCTCACAGTGCCCTTCAAACCGAAACACAGTAATGCTTCCACACTATTGCTTCACGGCAGAATAGCTGACCCTGGTTGGTACCTACTTAGACGGATTCCTGCATAATGACGGTGATCGCTGTTCCACAGGATGACGAGAGACGTAATACTTAAATTTTAGCGGGACAAGTAATTTGACAAAGTACGTTAGGGAATGTTTCATTCGTTCCTGATCTAAAAATAAACAGGGAGGTAGGATTCACGAGAGCCGCTCAACAATGTAGTTCAACGAACTGCGTCAACTCCAAATGTTCTACGCAACTCTATTTACCTACGCCTAAACTACTCATCTGAATAGATTTAGTGATGTGTAAGATAACGAACGATTAATATCGATTAGATTTTTTTTAATAATATTATTCTAAGGACATGCAAATTTATTATTTAAATATAATGTACGCATCTAATAAGGAGCATTAATTCTAAACGCGAATGTAACTAGCATGAGTTTTTCAGTCATAATAATAACTGAGCGGACAATTACACACTTATATTCTGAAACCAGGTTTTGCTTTATCTAGTACATAGAAGTTCTATTTGTCTTCGCAATATTTGAATTGTTACACATTCGGAAAAAATTGTGTCGTAATAGCAGATCTATAGAAAGAAAAAATATTTATCGGCACAGCACAAGCAGACACCTGTCTTATAATCTATCTTTAATACTGTTATCGATATGTTCGAACATCACTATTAGCGTAAAGGAGTGTCTGTGGCAGGGCCGACGGTGGAGTTTGCATAAAATCGTCATTTGTCAAGGCACTAATGCGCTGGCGTCCGCGGCAGATTGCTGCTCGCCCCTTCACGAACGGCTTGATGTTATGACTGACTGACATCACGTGTGCCGGCAACTGTGTAATGGGTAGTGTACTAGACATCGAGATGTCACGCATACATTTACAGTCAATGTGAGCTTAATGCAATTTATTTCACAGTATCGTCGGTGTATTGTGGGATATAACTAAATTTAACACGATTTGGAGTGTAAGATATTATGATAAATACGTAAAAATTCTATAAAATGCCCTACTGAAGAGTCCACATTTGTAACTGATCTTGCACTTGATACTTTTACGCTTTTTTAAGTGTAACGTCATACGATTTTTCATGTTATCCTGCTGGCTGCTTATTTAACAAAAAAGATCTCTCATCACACTCTGGCATCACAGCAAAGTTGATACGAAATCATCAAAGACCATCAAAAGACCATCAAAATAAATTCCTTGCACGAAAACATATTATTTTTGAGTCGTTGATGTCTCCGATAGTTGTTCAGCAAAACTGAATAGCACATACCTTGTTCCTACCTAGGTGTGGTAATAGGCGACTAAGGTGATAGGATTCCATTGTAGGTCTAGGTAGGTACCAACCCAGGGCCAGTTATTCTGCCGTGAAGCAGTAGTATGTAGACATTACTGAGTTTCGGTCTGAAGGGCACCGAGAGCTGATGCTAGTGGGGATATGAGACTTAAAAACTGATATCTCTAGTTAGTGATAGTTCTGGGTGATACAGCATTTGTTATGGGCAGACGTTGCACTTACTATTAGGTGAACGTTTTGCTCGTCTCGTCACTTTATCTAATAAAAAAAATTCAGAGCGAATACATTCGACAATAAAGGTATATTATTAGCATTTACATAATATAGGACTACAGCAACAAAAACGCATCCGACTCAGCAAAACTCACGGACAGCGACCAAACATTTTAAAAATAACGAAAAAAATTAAAACGAAAAATAAAAAGGTTAAATTAAGTGTAAATAATAAACAATAGCTCTCATTTTGGGGGGGATTTGCCATAGTTGCCACGCTTGGCAGGCGGGTTGGCAACCGCAGTTTATTTTTTCAGATGTTCCAGAATGATGCTGCTGCCCATCTTTTGGTTTTCATTTTCCCTCTGTCGACTTTTACGACACCCAAAATGAGAGCTACAAACTTTTGTGGCAATCTATGGGGGAGGCCTATGTTCAGCAGTGGACTAGTGATAGACAGAAAAGAAGAAGAAGAATAAACAATATATAAACTAAAAACTAGCAAAAGATAATAAATAAACATAAATTAATCGATTGCTCGCATTACTGTCATTGCGCTCAAAGAAGTTACACTTCAAAATTTGAAACTTAGATATAATCCTTTGAAACCTATTCCGTTTCCATTCTTTAAAACTTCTCCGCCACTATCGTTAACGCGAATTCATCTCAAATGCTATTAGACACGTCGAGCCGTGACTCTAAAGAGACCTCCACATAAACACTTCAATAAACGAACATTAAAAGATATGTCTCCAATTTAACTTGAATTTATGGTCACCATAACACTTCGACAGTCTGTGAGCTGGGGATAAAATTATTAGGTCGTTGTACATCGATGGCTTACATTTGTTTATATTATGGAAGTAGCTGACACTGGGGCGCCCCCGCCCAGAGATGAGAACAGTACTCCATGTGCGGCCGAACCTGCGCCTTATAAAGTTGCAAGCGTTGGGTCGGCATGAAGTATTGTCGCGCTCTACTGAGGACGCCAAGCTTTTTGGAAGCCAATTTGGCCTTCCCTTCCAGGTGACCGCGAAACTGAACGTCACTCGATATGTCGACGCCAAGAATACCGATACTGGCTGCGGCAACGAGGGGAGTGCTCTCAAAATTAGGTGATACGACGAAGGGTTTCTTTTTAGCGGTAAACGCGCAAACCTGTGTCTTCTTGGGGTTGAACTGGACTAGATTTAGTCGGCCCCAATTCGAGATTATGTCTAACAAAAACTCTACTTCCGACACAAGTTTGTTCCGGTACTCGTCAACGTGTTCCCGAGAAATATTAGCACGGCCGGTGTATACGGCATCACCAGTGCTGTCATCTGCATAGCAATGAATGTTACTAATTTGCAACATATCATTGATATGCAGAAGAAACAGGGTTGGTGATAGAACACAGCCTTGTGGGACACCAGCATTCACAGACTTAGAGTCCGAGCATGCACCGTCAACTACGACCTTGATGCTCCGGTCTGTGAGAAAACTGGTGACCCAATTACAAAATTTCTCGGGAAGCCCGTAAGAAGGCAGCTTCGAAAGAAGCGCTTTGTGCCAGACCCGATCAAAGGCCTTCGCTATGTCCAAGCTAACTGCCAGGGCCTCCCCCTTACTCTCGACTGCCTCCGCCCATCGATGAGTGAGGTACACTAGAAGATCACTAGCCGAGCGACCCCGACGGAAACCGTACTGGCGGTCGCTAATCAGCTGGTGCTCCTCTAAGTACCTCAAGAGCTGGCAGTTCATAATGGACTCCATAATTTTGGAGAGCAAGGAGGTGATGGCAATCGATCTGTAGTTGGACGGATCTGAGCGGTCGCCTTTTTTAGGAAAAAAGGAATAAAAAAAAAAATATAAATGTTGGAGTCCAAAAAAAATTTAGTTTGATCTACACTAAGCCGCGTATATCCGATGACTGGGATAACAAAATGTAATGTTATTTTTTTTAAAAGAATAATTTTTTTCTACTTTTAGTTCAAATAGCAATAGTTGATACCTTATGAAGATTTAAAATACGTATTTTTTACTAGATTTGTTAGAAGCAGCAATGAACCGCCAATTCAAGTAAAAGCCGTTGCAAGTTTCCGATTGCAGAATGGCACTAGCGTGTTAGATTTAGTTACTAAGTCCCCTTCAAGTGCTTGCCCCATAAACTTTTAGAAATGTCCCGTTAATACTTCATAAAATTTATATGCACTTTTATTCCATCAATAAAGTTCGATCCTACTACGTTGTCTGTTGCACCGTACTGACGGAAAGGGATGTGGTTAAGATAAATGAAGGGAAGAAATAATTAGATTTTATTAATATGATTTCAGAATTTATTTTTCTACAAATAACAATTTCATGATCCTTAATTTCAAGACATGATTCTGAATAGGAAAGGGAACGTTTCGGTGTGGTAGAAGGTGTAGTGACAAACATAGAGAAAGAGATGCTTAGATGATTTGGACACGTAGAGAGGATGGATGAAAGATGATTGACGAAACAGATTTATAAGGCGAGTGTGAATGGGCAAGCCGGTAAGAGCGACGTAGGCAAACGTATTACGATCAGATCGAAATCGTTTTAAGATAAGGCCACGTCCAAAGTATCCGCAACCGACGAGCTTGTATGAAAACACTAATGAAAGTAGAGAAAGCTAATGATGTGTGTCAGGATCGTAGCAAGTGGAAAGATGTGGTCTCTGCCCCTATGGGATTAAATCGTGATGTATGTATGATTCTGAAAATCTTCCAAATTTAATTTAAATTATGATTCTCTGATTAATTATGGATTAAGATTTCACTCTCAGAATTTTTTTAAAAAAATAGTGAAATGGAATGCACTAAGCAATGAATTTGATATTTAGTTTTTTTTTTTAAGAAAGAAAGTTACGAGACTATAAAATCGTGATATGTGGAACGCCTGCCCATAGCAAATGCTGTGCGACCCAGAACACATATGTGTGGCACCGCACTGGTCTCGTAACCCTGAAACATCAGTTGTAAGTCATATGCCCTGTAATGTTTTTTAAAGACAGTAATATTTTCACTCCACTGCTTGACGACGGAGTAACTGGCACTGCAGTGGTACCTATCTTTTTATGTGATAAAGTGACGAGACGAGCAATGCGTTTGTCTGATGGTAAGTGAAACGTCTGCCCATAACAAATGCCGTGTCACCCAGAATATTTCGGTGTGGTGCCAACACTGCGCCCGACAATCTGAGAAATAAGTTCTTAATCTCATATGCCCCAGTGATTACACTAGCTCTCAGTGCCCTTCAGACCGAAACACAGTATAACCTTTGCACACAGCTGCCTAATAGCCCTGTTGCTTTTTATCTAATGATACTAGAAATACGATACAGTAAAGTAGCTGCCTATAAATGTCCCACTGCTGGGCACAGGCCTCCTTTCATTTCCGAGATGGTTTTGGAGCCAATAAGAATAGTGTGGCATAACTTTCCAAAAAATACATTTCTTAAGCGCACTACCACCCATACTAGTCCATACTTATGTTATAAATGCGAAAGTAAGTCCCTCTGTCTGTTTATTACCCTTTCAAGGTTCAACCGCTGAACCGATCTAGACCAAATTTGGCACAGAGTAGACGTAAAATCACAGAGCTCCCACTAGATGTTTAAAAACCTTAATCCACGCGGACGAAGTCGCGGGAAATAGCTAGTCGGTCATAGTTTTTATGCGATCCATAACAATCTACCTTTCAATCATGTAGTTGACTATAAAACAACGCTATTCATAATTGTTTATTACGTAACAAAACAACCACTTAGAGATTTACGAGTTATGTCCATACGTATGTCTGATATAGCCACACAAAAAGGTCTCTTTAGTGCTATATTAAAATTTTATTAATCGTATGGTAAGGACCATCCCCGAGTCCGAAACTAATCTTTATTGATATGATTATGAAATGGTTAATAAAAAACAACAATCCCTTAAAGTTTAGCCGTATGTTATTACTGGTGGTAGGGTTCCTGTGCAGGAATCTATCTAGGTAAGCACATTCCTGCATAGGAATCCTACCACCAGCAAAAATCTTCAATCTCGCCCGTCATCGGTATTTGTATGGTTATTTCGCCGTCTATGGGAGTAAACAAGATATTATAATTTCCCTCAGTCAACTTTTACACCAATCTGTGGGGGAAGCATATGTTCAGCAGTGAACTAGTGATAGGCTGAAATGATGATGATGAGACCATCAAGTGAACGTTTTGCTTATTTTGGAAAACAAACATTGGACTGTGTTTCATGGTTTGCATTTTTTTCATTGGTCCATCAGTGGTCGTCGTTTCGTCGTCGTTGTTTCAGCCTATCACAAGTCCACTGCTGAACACAGGCCTCCCCCATAGATAGCCACAAAAGTTTGTAGCTATCATATAGGAGTGACTTTGCCATAGTTGCCACGCTTGGCAGGCGGGTTGGCAGCCGCAGTTTATTTATTCAGATATTCCAGAAAGATGCTGCTACCCATCTCCTGGTTTTTATTTCCCTCTGTCGACTTTTACGACACCCACGGGATGAGATAGGGGTGGTAGATTCTCTTAGGCCGCTACCACTCGGCATCCGCTACCACACGGTATAGTACCTGAATACCATCTGTGGTATAGTAACTAAATCCTAGATAATCCTTCATATATGTTTGATTCTTTATTAATATTTCTTTAATGAATCTAAAAGTTAACGCGAACAACGTCGCGGCTGCAGTTAATTCACTGTAAATTTTAAACAAATATCTTTCCAACTAATACAATTAAGCATCAAATGGTGTTTCATTAAAATCAATAACAGCGACACATTTAAACAGACGGCTACATTTCAAAATAATATTCCCCATTCAACGCGCAATTGCATTAGAGTCGCAGAAATCGGAGGTGATGCCGCACCTTTCAACGTCTGAAGATAAGGGGCTAACGCATTTAGGCAGGCATTCGCAGTCCAAACAACATTTCCAGCGCCCCTCGACTTGAAAGGGCTCGCTGCCTTGCAAATTAACGATTTCCAAGTGATAGATTTGTCTTGCCGATTTCACTCGCGGCCCGCTCGTCCGTGTTTATGTTAATTTAATATTACAGAGGGTTATGATGTTTGAGGGGGAAGCTGAAGATGACTCGTGGAGGGAAAGCAAAATGACTACAACGCAGATAATGTTCTACCTGATAAATCTATTTTACGTTATAAATGTGTTGATAAGAATTATGCTACCATGGCAGCATAATTTGTGTATATTATCGAGAATATGCACTATGCGGTAAAGAATAACATAATTAATTCCAGACGCGGAATTTCACCGACGCACCTTACGGCACAACTTAAAATTCCATCGTCACCACCTGGATGATTGGAATTCCACCATAGTGCATTTTTCGCGGAGTTTTCTGCCACGCGCTTGCAGTATATGGAATGTGCTGCCGTCAGCGGTTTTTCCGGACCGATAGGACTTGGGGACCTTCAAGAAAAGAGCCTATTCTTTTCTCAAAGGCCGGCAACGCATCTGCTATTCCTCTAATGTTGTAGGTGTTCATGGGTGGCGGTAATCACCTACCATCACGTGAGCCATCTGTTCTATAAAAAAATAAAACAATAGCGACCGCGCCTAGTGGCTAGCGTACCTGACTTCTACGCCGCGGGTCCTGGGTTCGAATCCCTGCCGGAGCCAACATTTGTACAAACACAAATTGCTGGTTTTCGTAAAAATATGTCTGTAAAACACACCCACGATACAAGAGAAATCCTACTGCGGAGCATTTTTTTAAAGGAAAAAAAATGAATATCAAATGACATCATTTAATAAGATCGAACGTATAGTCATGGATCTTTGGGGCGTTGCTAAAGAACATGTTAATAGAATCAGGCGTGATATTGACTCTACAACAGTCAACCGTCTAGTGGTAGTGTTGTAGTGGTGGAGGGTATCTGGTGGCGGCTCCCGGAGGCGGTATTGGTTTCTTTGTGCACGCTGTTGAGTGAGGGCGTGCGGTGCTCTTCCTTTGGAGAGCACCGCACGCCTACCTGTGTATTACCGGTGTGTATTACCTAGCTTTCTAGGTAATACACACCATTTTACATTTTGCATGCAGATCTTAGCAAATTAACTTTCTCTCTTTTACCAAAGAACATAATGCTTAAATACTCATGTTCTCAAAACTTTGTCACAACGAGGTGCCAAGGGAATAGAATAGCTACCTGTGCTATATGTATCTAGGATTTTAACTCATGGTCCTCGATAAAAGAGGAATATGACCACTACGTTACTCGATTGTATTTACTAAACCACTAAATTTTTTTTGTAACATCTCTAGTTGTTACAAATTCATTTCTGTTTCCTTAACTCTTTCGTATGCAAAACAGCCCTCGCTGTCCCCGAGATCGCTTTTTAAGAGTTCACAAATTTTTATTGCGATAATTAAATTCAAAACATAAATTTTCATACGCAGCGGCGACTCGCCGAAATTAAATAAACTACCATGTTAGTATTATAATATTTATGTGATTTTTAAGGACTTTATACTAAACTTGTATGTAAAATGGTGGTAGGATTTATATGCAGGAATCTGTCTAGGCAGGTATCACCCCAGGGGTAGTTATTCGCCGCGAAGCAGTAGTGTGCAAACGTTAGTGTTAGAGCTAATGTAATTACTGGGCATATGAGACTTAAGGACTGACGTCTCAGTGTGACGAGCGTAGTGTGGTGCCACACGGAACTGTTCTCGGTGACACGACATTTGTGATGGGCAGTTTCACTTACCATCAGGTGAACGTTTTTCTCGTCTCGCCCCTTCATCCAATAAAAAAAACTGTGAGGAGTAACTTTGACGGTATTTACTGCGCAGTGGGTATTGTAGTTCCAGAAGTCTACGCACAAACACTGGACCACGAGTCCTAATCCCACCGACGCTATGTACCGCTCATGAGATCAGGGAAGCGCTATTATGCAGTGATAGAAATAATAAACATACGTCACATAGTCACGCCTCTTTCCTATAGGGGTAGGCAGAGAACACATCTTTCCACTTGCTAAGATCCTGACACATCCTTCGCTTCTTCTACTTTCATTAGTGTTTAATAAACGCTCTGTAATGCGAATACTTTTAACGTGACCTTTCCTCAAAAGTTCTCTGATCTGATCGTGATACGTACGCCAAGGTCGACCCTTACCTGCTTTCCCATTCACACTCGCCTCATAAATCTGTTTCGTCAATCTTTTTTCATTCATTCTCTTTACGTGTCCAAACCATCTAAAAATCCCTTTCTCTATCTTTGTCACAACATCTTCAACCACACCGCAACGTTTCGTTATCAAGCTGTTTCTCACTTTGTCTCTCCAGTTATACTTCTCAAACTTCTCCTAACACACCATTAATCTTACTTTCATGCTTCTTCTGCAAGACCCAGCATTCACCACCATATGTAAGTGTGGGGAGCAGAACATGTACGTGCCATCCAGACGTGCCTTTTTTGATACGTTCTGGCTGCACATAAAGTTATGCAGAGCCACATTCGCTTGATTTTCTGCCAATACTCTTCTCTCAATATCACAGTCATACTCCCCGTCTCTCGTAAACTTAGAACCCATTTCACAACAGGAACAATCAAAACACAACCAGATCCAAAATGTAACAGTTAAAAAATTTTTTGATATTCTTTTTGGAGGAAAAAAATTCAAATGTCTGAAAATAAAAACCAATCAAACTGCTTCTGCCGCAGCATCTTCAACAGAAGCTTCAAAAAAAAATCAAGATAAACATTTTGTCAAACTCGTAAATGAGCTTAATGCTTCGAATATATTTTATCAATGACTTTTTTGACACATAAATTGTTATAATTCACCTATGTACAATATTAGGGGAGCAAAAATGGCAAGGTGCTCGCGAGCGGGCGACGTGCGACCGAGCGCACGCGTCGAATCTCAGCCCTTTGTGACACTCTCACCCTAGCGCTAAGTATTATTATTACGGGATTTATTGCATGGAAAATTGCACGTATTGTAGTTAGTTCTGACGCCGATATTTCATGTAGTTATAAATAATTTTTATGTTAATAATGTGTTATGGCTGCTCGTTAAGGTACGACATTAATGTAACGGTCGTTTTCTTTTCTTCTTCTTGGGATGGCAGGAATTGTGAGCCATGTGTAAAAAACGAAATATATCAATTCTAAACAGTTATCGTGCTGGGAGATGGAGTAGCTCGTATCGTGTGGAGCGTTAGTATAAGGAACTTTTGAATGTTCCAAAGATCAATATTCGCATTTTCAATATCCTGTAGTTGAGTTCTGTAGTTATTTTAGCACTTCCATAGCAGGCATTTTTTCGTTTACTTTTCAATTTTAAGTTGTCTTTTAAATTTTAAGGGCATCACAAGACTTGTCTTTAATCTGAATTCTGAACCTAGTACACCATGGTTTATTATTGTAATGTAATATATTCTGAACTAAAGAGTGCTCAGGTCAGTTCGCAGTGCCAAACGCCTCGCACCGTGCCTGCCGCTTGCTTATCGCGGATCTATGCATTTTTGGTCTGGCATTTATTACTCGTAGATATATTTTTTTAACAAAAAGTGTCGAGACGAGCAAAACGTTCACCTAATGGTAGTTGCAACGTCTGCCCATACCGACTGCTGTGTCGAGTGATGAGCCTTAAGTCACAGATGCGCAGTGATTACACTAACTCGCAGTGCCCTCTAGCCTGGAACCACAACATAGTAATGTTTGTTGCTTTACTTTTGCTACTGCTTCACGGCAGAATAACTGGCCCTGCCTCTTTTCATTGGGGTAGGCAGAGATCACAAGAGACGGGTGGCAAACCACGCTGCCGTACAATATTATAGATGTAGTAAAAAATGAAAAAAGTCACAGAAGTTTATATAAGTTATGATAGACATTTTATTAAAATAAAAATATATAAACATGAATTTAACAAAAACATAACACACTGGTAGCTATGGTAGGTAGAAATGACATAGAAATGGGCACGTTACGGTGTAGTAGAAGATGTAGTGACAAAGATAGAGAAAAGGACGCTTAGATGGTTTGGACACGTAGAGAGAATGGATGAAAGAAAATTGACGAAACAGATTTATAAGGGGAGTGTGAACGGGCAAGACGCAAGCGTCGACGTAGGCGAACGGATCACGATCAGATCGAAGTCGTTTTAAGGGAAGGTCACATCAAACGTACCCACTACCGACGAGCTTGTATGACAACACTAATGAAAGAAGAAGAAGCGAAAGATGTGGGTCAGGATCGAAGTAAGTGGAAAGATGTGGTCTCTGGCTACTCCAATGGGAAAGAGACGTGACTCTATGTATGTATGAAGAAATGCTCGAAAATATTTCACCGAGAGGCTGCACTGAAAGTTGACCTAGAAATTTTACTCCCATAGCGTTTTATTAAAAATAAAGTTATTTTAATTATTTTCGTCAAAATTTCCACTATATGTATGATGATCCATACTGTCACAGGAGTCATAGACAAGATCGATTATCTTGAAGCGGGCTTCCATAAGAACATTTTTCAAGCCGCCAAAGAACATAACGCAGTTTTTACCATGTGTCAAAGGTAATGTCCCTCTACAAGATGCAGCAGTATACAAGCTAGATTGTGAATGTGGATGAGGGATTCCTGTGCAGGAATCTGTCAAAGATGGTTAACCATCCCAAGGGGTTCTAGCGTGAGCTTCTGCGCTTTTACCGTGAAGCAGTAGTATGCAAACATTATATTATAACATAACAAACGGCGATCACTTAACATCAGGTGAGCCGCTTGCTCGTTTGCCCCCTCTTCTATAAAAAAAAAAATATTGTGCTTCGGTGTGAAGGGCACTGTGAGCTAGTGTAATCACAGGGCATATGAGACTTAAGAACTGATGTCTCAGAGTGATGGGCTTAGTGTAGTGTGACTCAGAAATGTTCTGGGTGACACAGCATTTGCTATGGGCAGACGTTGCACTTACCATCAGATGAACGTTTTGCTCGATTCGTCACCTATTCTAATTAAAAAAAATTAAATCATTGCTTCCCACTAGGATTTCTTCTGTGACGTCGGTACGTTTACAAACATACATTGCACATATAAAAACACACAGTACTTGTTTCGTGCGGGAATCGAACTCGAGGCCGGCCTCCTTGGGCACCCTCGTAGTCGGTTACTCTCGCGCACAAGATGACGGCCCAATGCCAAGGTCCCCTCTCGGGAGCCCTTGCGCCGGTTATTATAAATGAAGGTTTCGGCTAAGCGACCTCAGCGCTCTGCCACCTTTCAATCCGGCGAAGCTGTGAAAGCTTTCGGGCTAACGGTGACCATCAGTATTAAAAAAGGGGAAACGAACCCACGACCCGTATTGTAGACATCAAGCGCTTAACCACTGCGCCGAGCGACCCGTTAATTCATTCGCACGTTTTGTTATGTTTCAATTAAAGTCTCAAAGTGAGCACACGTTTACCAACTGAAATTATTTTCGCAACCCTCCGCATTAGGCCGGTGGGCCGCACAAAAAACAATCTTTTTAATCGTCTAAAATACTCAATGAAAGGCGGCGTTAATTCTGACCGAGCGAGCGGGCCGCGAGTCCCCGATGCATTAGCTAATACCCCCGACAATGGCATCTGACGTGCGGATTCACACGCACGAACAATCAGCGACAGTGTAGCCCCGGCTTTGGATTCGAACTACGGCGGAGTTACCGTGCGGAGTTTTAGGTTTTAATTACAATCAAATGTTGATGGACTTACAATCATATATATAAAATAGAAATAATTTTTGTCTATCTGTATGATCGATTTTAACTTGAGATCTACTAAAGCTAATGACATAAATTTTACACGGGTTATCTATATATTAATACGTGATTTTGTAACTATGTTTTCCTTTACGGAAAACAAATTTAACAATAATTATTAGCCCTTAATTTACTACGAATCTGAAAACATTATAACATAATTATTGAACGTATTTTTTTTAATCGGCGCGCCAAAAGTGCTTCTCTCCTAGGAAGAAACAACAAGAAACCCAACGAGAAAGATTTTAATTATCTTTTCCGTCATTTTAAAACAGCTATATCGTAATAAATATAACAGTGTAACAGTGTTATATTTAATTTAACAAATATAACAGTGGCGATCACCTCATTACCAATGAGTGATTATCATCATGTACTCTAACCTGTTATTAAATTCCTTTTTATAACGTTACTAGTTGATGCCCGCGCATTCGTCAGCGTGATTTAGGTTTTTTTTTTAAAATATCCCGTGGCTGTTTAATTTTCCGGAATAAATAGTATCCTATGTCCGTCTCGAGGATGCAATCTTTCTCTGTGCCAAATTAGCGTTGCGGTTGAACCATTTTTTTTATTTGATAAGAGTGACGGAACGAGCAAAACGTTCACCTGATGGTAAGTGCAACGTCTTCTCATAACAAATGCTGTGTCATCCACAACATTTCTGTATGAAACCACACTGCGCCCGTTACCCATAAACAACAGCTCTTAAGTCTCATATGCCCAGTGATTACACTAGCTCTCAGTGTCCTTCAAACCGAAACAGTAATGTTTGCACACTACTGCTTCACGGCATCACTGGGGTGGTACCTACCTAGACGGATTCCTGCCTAGGAATCCTACCATCAGTACCGTGAAAAGGTAACAAACATACAGAGGGACAGAGAGATTTACTTACGCACTTATAATATTAGTATAGATTGTAATTTTATACTTAAAAAAAAACATTAAATAGTTTATAATAATACATTTTATAATTTACTACTGGTAGTAGAATTCCTCCCCAGGGCCAGTTATTCTGCCGTAAAGCAGTAGTGTGCAAACATAACTGTGTTTCGGTTTGAAGGGCACTGAGAGCTAGCGTAATCACTGGGTATATTAGACTTAAGAACTGATGTCTCAGGTTGATGGGCGCAGTGTGGTGTCACACAGAAATGTTCTGGGTGAGTGTGTCCACTGCTAAACATAGGACTCCCCCATATTTTAAGGGGATTTTGCCATAGTTGCCACGCTTAGCGGGCTGGTTGGCAACCCCAGTTTATTTGTTGAGCTGTTCCAGGCAGATGCGGCTGCCCGTCTTCTGGTTTTCATTTTTTGTGTTGTTTCATTGACGACATGCATGGGGAGAGATGAGATGGGATGGTCGACATTAGCCGCCACCACACGGCTGGCTGGTGTATCTTCCTGTTTAGTTAGGTACCACCGCCTACTTGTGGTGCCTGAATTCCTGCATGGGAAACCTACTTCTCGTTAGGATGAGCGCAGTACGGTGCTTTAACGAACTTTTAATTCCAAGGTTTCGTCACTTCATCATCATCATCATTTCAGCCTATCACTAGTCCACTGCCGAACATAGGCCTCTCCCATAGATTGCCACAAAAGTTTGTAGCTCCAATTTTGGGGGGATTTTGCCATAGTTGCCACGCTTGGCAGGCGGTTTGGCAACCGCAGTTTATTTATTCCACGAAGATGCTGCTGCCCATTTACCGTTTTTTATTTTCACTCTGTCGACTTTTAAAACACCCACGGGATGTGATGGGATGGTAGATTCTCTTAAACCGCTACCACATGGCACGTCATATGAGGTATAGTTTAAAAACTAAAAAAAAAACACCATTGAACTTAAATTATTCGGTCACTGCTGAAAATGGGCCTCCCCCATAGATTGCAACAAAAGTTTGTAGATCTCATTTTGGAGGGAATTTCGCCATACTTGCCATGCTTGGCAGACGGGTTGGCAACCGCAGTTTATTTATTCTGATGCTCCAGGAAGCTGCTGCTGCTCATCTTCTGGTTTTGATTTTCCCTCTGTCGACTTTTAAAACACCCACTGGATGAGATGGGGTGGTAGATTCTCTTAAGCTACCACATGGCACGTCATATTAGGTACAGTTTAAAAACTAAAAAAAAACACCCTTGAACAGGAAAAACTAAAAGAAAACACCCTGGAATGCCAGGTGCCAATATTGTCATCGGTCCATAGTTCGTGTGCAAAATTTAAAATATTCGATCGACTGGAAAAGTGTAAAAAATTTAATTGAAAGATTCCATTACATTCATACATACAAACAGTTCAAGCTTTTAAAATGATTATTTTTGGGTCCGATCTACGCAGAAAGAGCTAACTGTGTCTTGAAGTCTTGCAGTGGTATGCTTGGTTTTTGATTTAATTTTATTTATTATTGGATCCCAAGCTGGTGGTAATACCCAACCATCTTCTCTATTGAAATTAGGATGTTTTTTGATTTCAATAGCCTCGCGAATCATCCTTGGTAGGAATCGGTGTTCTTTTGCAAGGATCTGTGGTTTATCAAATCTGATGTAATGGTTGGGATGATCCAGAACATGGTCACAGACTGCAGACTTCCTAGAACGACGATGCTTCACGTCAGCTATGTGTTCTTTTACGCGGGTTTTAATCGATATTTTTGTTTGGCCTTGGTTTGGTTTTGTGTTTGGTTTTAAAATGAGTTAATAATTAAAAATATTGAAATGCTTAAGAAAAATCTAAAATACTTAAAATAAAACAGCACCTACTTCTTTCCTACCGAGGTGTACTAAAGGCGGCTAAGGTATTGCACGGACAGCCTTTATTCGAGCAGAGTAACACAATAATATGCAATGCTGTCACTATACTGCTCGTGGGAACGCAATGGGGAGTAAGAATTTTTGACTCGTACCAAAATGACGGAGACGTGGTTCGCCACCTGTCTCCCGTTTTTTATTTTCCCTCTGTCGACTTTTACGACAACCACGGGGCTGAGATGGGGCGGTAGATTCACTTAAGCCGCTACCACACGACGATTCGTCACTTACTTCCAATAAAAAAGGTTTTGCTCATTTATTATCGTTTCACACAGTTTACAAACATACCTAAATCCCTTCGAACTGGAACGATATTTAGAGAATGGAACTGTTTAATGCTCACGGGCTATAGTGATTTAAATAAGGATGAATAGTGGGTCCGCGGGCCGTGTCGAACAATGCCGACGGGGGATAGAGCGGGGACAGCGTGGGGTGGACGGATTCAGCGCACCGCGGCTAATCGCCTTTCATCTGCGCACACTCGCCGAATTATGCACGCTTTTATTAATAATTTGAAACGTTGCCTTGGACTCATCGCTGCCGAATCACGTCGATAAGTCTATAGGTTAAAGTTGAATACAATACGACTGCAAGCGTTTGCCTGCGATGTGTTAGTCTGAATTAAACGTAAATCGTGATATTGTTCCGGACTAATTTTTTTTTTATTGAAATATTCAAGTTGATTCAGCTTGCTTCAGTTCATAGATTTGTATACGTATAATTACTTCAAGGTGTCCGGCACCTACCGCTTATCTACTATCGAGGTATCGTAAGATAGCCGTGTGGTGGCGGCTCGTTAAAATAATACTACCACTCCATCTCATCCAATGGATCTCGTAAAAGGCGAGTAAGGAATTAAACTGCACTGTGCACCCAACAGAGCACGGTGGCGATGGGCTCACCAACTAACACACAAAGTGCGTTATATTGTTTGGGTGAAACGTGGGTTGTGGGAGTCATCTGTTTTTGCAGTGAGTGCCCAGTCTCTGACTACCCCTTATGGGATACAGTCGTGATCTTATGTATGTATGTATGTATGTATGTATCGTAAGATGCTACTAAGATATTGTACCGGTAGCCTTATTTCGTTCAGGTTAATACCATATATGCATTGCTGTCACTATACTGCTCGTGGTAGTAAGAATTTTTTCGCAACGTGATTCGCCATCCGTCAAGTCATATAGCCCTGGGGCTACGGGTTTGATCTCTGCCTACCCCTTACACGTAAAAAAGGCGTATGTATGTATGAGTACTTTATCGTCGTCATGATCAGCCTGTTGATAGCTATCCTCGCTTTTTGCTCTTTAGACGCCACTGGCCAACACCGGTCCATTTTAGGTTTTTTTTATTGGAGAAAATGAGGAAACGAGCAAAACGTTCACTTGCTGATGCAAAGTCTGCCCTTAGAAATTCTGTGTCACCCAGAAATTTTGTGTGATAACACAAAAATGTTCAACACTGCGCCCGCCACCCTGAAACATCAGTTCTTAAGTCTCATATGCCTAGTAATTACACTAGCTCGATGTGCCCATCTAACCGAAACACAGTAATGTTTGCACACTACTGCTTCACGGTAGACTAACTGGCCGTAAGGCGGTACCTAGGCGGATTCCTGCATAGGAATCCCACCACCAGGTGTATTTCAGATTGTTATTCCGTCGATGGTTGCGCGGAGAACAGATGCTATTAAGCCGCACAAGTAATTGTATGGTGTGTAAATTAAGAGCACAATAAAATGTTCTAAATAGTTATTATATGCTTTATTTACATATAGTTTTTCTTCTCAATTACCGATACAATTACTCATTTTTCAATTACGACCGCGAAATTGAAATTCGTTACCACAGTGAGCGCGGTGGCTGGCAGCTTTTGAACTATGGCTCCTGATTAAGATCGATTCTCGCACGAAACAATACGGACACTCAGAGTTGACTGCTATTCCGAGATATTCAAAATATTTGTTGAAGTGAAATTTCTACTTGTAACTACAACCACAATATAGGACAAATGTTATTGTGGTGTAAGGGTTTTTTTTATCTTCGATTTTTGTAATAATGATGTCTCAAGTAAATATGGCGGCTTGAGAGTGCCGTGTGGTGGCTTAAGAGTATCTACCGCCCCATCTCGTCCTGCGTGTGTCGTAAAAGTCGACAGAGGAAAATGAAAACCATGAGATGGGCAGCAGCATCTGAAACATCTGAATAAATAAACTGCGGTTGCCAACACGCCTGCCAAGCGTGGCAACTATAGCAAAATCCCCACTAAATGAGAGCCACAAATTTACGTGTTTTGTGGAAATCTATGGGGGAGGCTGATGATGATGATGTATACAAGTTAATGTTGTCTCGTTCATGTTACTCAAATGCATCACATATAAAATTTAAAAAGAAATAGGATATCATAAAGTAACAAAAGAAAAATTTTATTTGGCCTGACTTTTTAAAATACTATTGCAACATTCTTCAAACCAATTTCTCTACAATCACTGGACAATGTAACGTGCATCTGTCAACTGTTCAATTTTTCAGCATGATAGCGATCTCGTCCATCTTGCATCGGCCGGCCTGACCGACTGGCCGTTGTCGTGACGGAGATCTTTTCATTACGGTTATCTGATCGCATTGACACGTGTGGTACATTCAGATATGGTATCTTTACATAAAGTAAAGGACCCAAAGGAACCCTTAAGGTAATACGATTTATTTCTGGGAAATTGCGTCGAATTAAATTAAATTTATGAAGTATGTACGTGAAAGAACCTAAACTTTGTTTCTTTTATTGAAAGGGGGGGGGGGGGCAAACGAGCTAGCGGCTCCTCTTTTTTATTGGAAAGTGACGAAATGAGCAAAACTTTCTCCCGGTGGTAAATGCAACGCCTGCCCATAACAAATGCTATGTCACCCAGAATATTTTTACGAGATCCATTGGATGAGATGGAGTGGTAGTATTCTTTTATCGAGCCGCCACGATACTGCAAACGGTTTTTTTTAAATGGTGTGTATTAAGGTAAAGGCACCTAACTCCGCGGTGTTTTCACCACAACTTAAAAGAACTTTAAAAATTAAGTATTTATTATACCTTTCTGTAGAAGTGACTATTTTTATCGGAAGTGTTAATTATCTTATTTTTGAAATATACTCACAGTTTAACAGTAAATGTTTGATAAAAACGTTAAATTATTTAAAAATATGATGAAGACCGAGGCACCTTATTCCGATTTAAAAATCCTAATTCCGTTGCATTTGGTTCTTAATTCCGAGTGTACAAAATAGAAAGGAAAGGAGGTGGGGAGATTGATACATGATGTTCAAAAATCCAGCCTATTTATTGTATTTGGATTTTAAATCAGTCTTAGTCTCTGTCTTATATGATAAATAAAATGGCACCACAATATGTAATTTAATTAGTAAACAACATTATTTTAAATATAGATGGAAAATTAAATAAATCGCGCTAATGGACATTTTTTGACATACATAGTATTATATAAGTAGATATAAACACATCGTGACATTATTAAGCACTATCAAGTTTTCTTTAGATTTTCTATTCAAAAAATCTTTGCAGAAAAGACGTAGTGGCAACGAAATATGCGAGGTATGGCCATCCATAAAAAAGACATTATTATTTTGTTTTCTAGTACCTACTTGTAAAATACATTCGCGACATATTCATAAAATGCCTCCATATTCATCCACCCTGATTCTGTGCATCCTATACCCCATGTAGATGGCACCGTCAAAGGCAAGTTTTTGACAGGCATTTGTACGGATACATTACCATAGGTAGGGCTATTTCGTTACCAGCAGAAACATTGACTAAGACAGTTAAACATTCTCTATCATCGTTAGCAATTCTGTTGTACATGCTTGCTACTCTTTTTACAATAACTTTCTTTTCTTTGGGGCAGAGAAAAAAGGCCGCTTCGTCGCAGTTATAAACTCTTGACTCATCTGCACACTTAGTACATCATTTGTTTCAAAGTAAATTTTGACTCTATCAAACCAATTGCGCACATCTGGTTCAGTTATTTTGTTTCAATGAGTTGACAAAGTTTTCAAAGTTACAAAGTTAGACAAAGCCGCCACCTGATACCACCCACCACTACAACACTACCGCTAGGCAATACACACCACTGAAGTCGAGAACACAACACGTGTTTCACCTCAAAACGAGGCGTTGTCAAGTGATATTGACACAATTAGCCTCGGTACTGTAATGTACACCATTTAAAAAAAAATTGCATGCTGATCTGCAAATTACTTTCTTTCCTTTATTCGGGGACGACTTTTTTAAGCGGCTGAAACCGCGGAGCACACCTAGTATATAATATGAATAAAATCAAGATTAAGGGTTGATTACTTCTCTCTCACGAGCTTACCGCGCGTTGTTCAGGGTGGACGCAACGATATCGGTCAATTAATATTCGCGCACGGGGCACTAAGGTTTTTAATTTGTTAAACACGTGCGTAACTAAAGGCGACGCGTGCGTACTCTGCGCTTAGGGATGCGGCAAGAAGTACATTATTTAGGTGGGTTTTTTTTTATTTCATAGAGTGACGAAACGAGCAAAACGTTCACCTCAAGAAAAGCGCAACGTCTACCCATAACAAATGCTACTACACTGCGCCCGTCATCCTGAGACATCAGTTCTTAAGTCTCATATGCGAGTGATTACGCTAGCTCACAGTGACCTTCAAACCGAAACACAGTAATGTTTGCACACAACTGCTTCACGGCAGAATAACTGGATAGTTATCACATTCAGTTATTATATATTATTATTTATTTGACCGCATTCAGCGAAGAGCGGCTCGAATCGTCGACGACCTTGTTCTATCTGATCGGCTTGATCCCCTGGCTTTGCGAAGAGATGGGGAGTGTTCCGAGGAATTGTTCGGATTAATTCCAGCCGCTGATTTTCACCATCGCACATTGCGGCACAGCGCAAAATTCCATCGTCACCACCTTGATGGTTGGCATTCCAGCACCGTGCGTTTTTCGCGCAATTTTTTGCCTCGCACAAGCACTTTTACACGAATAAAAGCTGTCCGTGCAATCGCCTCTTACGACACCTCAGTAGGAAAGAGGGAGAAGCTATTCTATCCTACCGGACACCAATCAGCTATTTTTTTATTTTTTATTGGATAGAGTGACGAAAAGAGCAAAACGTTCACCCGATGTAAAGTGCAACGTCTACCCATAACAAATATTATGAAAATGTAAATTTCTGTGTGATACTACACTGCGCCCGTCATCCTGAGCCATCAGTTCTTAAGTCTCATATGTCCAGTGATAACGCTAGCTTAGAGTACCCTTAAACCCAAACGCAGTAATGTTTGAACACTTCTGCTCCACGGCAGAATATCTAGCCTTGGGTGGTACCTACCTAGACGGATTCCTGCATAGGAATTCTACCACTAAAAATTTATTAAAAATAATTGATTCTTATTAAATAATAAAGGTAAGGAATTTAATTTGCTAATATTTTTTTTTATTGAATAAAGTGATGAAACGAGCAAAACGTTCACGTGATGGTAAGTGCAACGTCTGCCCGTAACAAATGCTGTTACCCAGAAAATTTCTGTGTGACACCACACTGTGTCCATCACCCTGAGACCTAAGTTCTTAAGTCTCACATGCCCAGTGATTACGCTGGCTCACAGTTCCCTTCTAACCGAAACACAGTAATGCTTGCACACTACTGCTTCACGGCAGAATAACTGGCCCTGGGGTGGTACCTACCTAGACGGATTCCTGTATAGGAATCCTACCACCAGTTTGACACACCGCATGTAAAATGTGAAATGGTGAATACTACCTAGTTTTTGAAGAGCACCGCCCGCCCTCCTTCAGTGACGTGCACAAGCAAACTAACACCGCCACCGGGAACCGACACCAAATACCCAATATATATATACTACTACAATACTACCACTAGGTAATATACACCACTGAAGTCGAGACCACGACACGTGTTTCGCCCTAAAACGAGGCATTATCAAGTGTTTTAAACTCTACGACAGACAGCTGCCGAGTGAGCGGCGCGGTCTGTTAACTATATTCTAATGAAATAAATAAAGCACAGTTTTAAAGATAATTTGTATGCTGAATATTTTCTGATTATTTATCTATATAAGCAATTTACGACCTTACGACTTATCACGATATCTCCGAAGCTACAAAACTACGACACAGGACTAGGTGGTAGGATTCCCATACCGGAATCCGTCTAGGTAGGTACCACCCCAGGGCCAGTTATTCTGCCGTGAAGCAGTAGTGTGCAAACATAACCGTGTTTCGGTTTGAAGGGCACTGAGAGCTAGTGTAATCACTGGGCCTCTGAGACTTAAGAACTGGCGTTTCATACTATTGAGAGCGAAATTTTTAAGTTGTCGGGTTTTATTTTTTATTTAAATTATCTTAGGTTTGCATAAACCACGTTTGCCGCTTACTTAGTTCACATAACTTATACGTAACCTATAGTATTATATTTCGGAATTTGAATGACTCCATAATATTTATATATAATCACTGGGCATATGAGACTTAAGAACTGATGTTTCAGGGTGGCGGGCACAGTGTGGTGTCACACAGAAATGTTCTGGGTGACACTGCATTTGTTATATTATATACATAACGTGGAGATCATGTGACGTCAAGCGATAATGTGCAGTATGATGATACGGTCAAGTTTCAGTATGTCGAGACGTATGGAGACAGTGTTGATGCCGCCGTTGATGATCTTCAGTGGCTGAGAGACTAAGAACCACGCGTTGTGTCGACAGCAGACCGGTGTTGTGACCGCGATGGCTGCCGATGACGATATTGCTGTGGTTGGGAGAAGCTAGCTGAGTTGTTCATATTATCACGTCGGGATCGCCATTTTGGCTGATGATATTGCCAAGGAAACGTGTAGCTACCCGCCAGATCGGGTGATCTGATCTGAGGAGAACGTCTCCTCCAACCAGTAATCTTTAGATGTCGTATATAATAGTTCGCATCCCTGAAATAGCGCGATGTTGGACGTATGATATATTTTTTGAGCTTCTCATATATACCATAGATGTCGATTCAGATTAAGAACAATGTCATGACCTCCGTCTGCTTAAGAGTAACTGTTTGTAATATGCCTAACCCTTTTCCTTGGCACAGCATTTTTCGTTTTCGTTTCCAATTCTCTTTCGTTGAAAAATAAAGAAATTTCATTTAATTTCTTTTCATCACAAGATATTCTGATATTTATTCCTAGGAAGTTTTAAATTTCCTTTAAAAAATAAATCGGAGCCAAGAACAATCGGGATGAGAACAGCAACGCTCCTCCACTGCAACTTGGTGGAAATTACACGCGAACAGTTTTTATGCTAAGACAGGTTTTCCCACGTTGTTAATATCCCTATGAAGAAATCCGTCTAGATGGGTACCACCGCAGTGCCAGTTATTCTGCCGCCAAGCAGTAGTATGCAAACATTACTGTGTTTCGGTTAGAAGTACACTGATAGCTAGTTTCGGATGAGACCTATATTCAGCAGAAGACTTGCGTTAGACTGACTTGAGATGACCTGTAAACCTCTTGGTTAGCACGTATCCGTAAAAACAAAGAGAGCAATTTATGTTTTTTTGTTATTGGATAAAGTGAAGAAACGATCAAAACGTTCACCCTTTGGTAATTGCAACGTTGGCCATAACAAATGTCGTGTCACACAGAACACTTCCTAAGTCTCATATGCCTTGTGATTACGCTAGCTCACAGTGTAATTACTGGACATGCGAGACTTAGGAACTGATGTCGCAGTGTGGCGCCTGGATGCCTGGATGACCTGGATGCCACTAGCATTAATTAAAAACAGGCGTTGCCACTAAGTGAACAATGGTCTCTGCCGTCTCATTTTCTTCCATAAAAAAGATATACTTATTTCGCCGATAGTATTGATACGGACAAAAAGCGTTTGTATGAAAGCACAAATTAAAACGTGAGCATAAACCGGCACAAAAGTTTGGAACATTCAGCCGTCATTTCAAAAACATTTCCAAAAAAAGGGCCGCCAACAAGCCGGTCAGTCGACTCACAGCTTTTTCCCCGCCAATAGAGCGACATCCGCTGTCCGGACGTGCTCTGGTTCCCGCTTGTTCCCGGTTGTTCCTGCCCGGCCCACAACCGGAGCGCTTACCTTAGTTTTTTATTTGTCCCGCGCTGATTTATCGTTGTTTTGAATTTGTTCGGGCGTATGTCCACGCCAAAATGCTTTCGACGCTCTCAGGAAATCTAGCGCTGGCTTTTTTACGTTCAGTTTAGTTTCGGGAAATGGGCGAGGTCAGGAAGTTTCATTGCAGCTCAAATAGCAATGCTTTCAGTAGTTGTAACCAAAACTAAACTGGGTTAGAAAGATTTAGTTATAAAACCCATATACAAAATCAAATACTTCACTGCATACTTTTTACTTTTACTTGTTTTTTATATCTATATTGTTTTTTATATAAATATCTTACTAATAAGACAGTGTCGTTTGGTGGCTTAAGAGAATCTACCACTCCGTCTCGTCCCGTAGGTGTCATAAAAATTGACAGAGGGAAAATTAAAACCAGAAGATGGACATCATCATCTTCCTGGAACATCTGAATAAATGAACTGCGTTGCAACCGCACCTATACTGCTATGCCGCCTTCCAAGAGTAAGGGGAACTTTGGCAAAATCCCCCAAAATGAGTACAAACTTTTGTGGCAATCTTTGGGGGAGTCCAGTTCAGCAGTGGACTTGTGATAGGCGGAAATGACGATGATGAATATGATAGTTATTAGATGTAAGTTTGATAGGATGTAACAATCTATCAATATATATATAAATAAAAATCTATTGTCGCATGTACATACATACATACATAAGATCACGACTGTATCCCATAAGGGGTAGTCAGAGACTGGGGCACTCACTGCAAAAACAGATGATTGCCACAATCCACGATTCACCAAAACAATATAATGCACTTGGTGTGATAGGTGGTGAGCCCATCGCCACCATGCGCTGTTGGGTGCACAGTGCAGTTTAATTCCTTACTCGGCTTTTACGAGATCCATTGGATGAGATGGAGTGGTAGTATTCTTTTAACGAGCCGCCACCACACGGTACGAGTATGAAAAACCATCGCTTGAGAACAGCTCGACCGATTTGGCTGATTTTTTTTTGTATTCGTAATTGGCAGAAGAAGGTTTGTCTCAATGAATATTTTTGGAAAATCAACCTGAAAATTTTTAAGGTATTTTTGTACTTAAATGTCAAAAAAAAAGAAAAGTTGCGTTCAATTTGACATTTCTGCTGTATACTATTCTACATTAGTAAATTGCACCCGCTGTAGTATAATATAAAAATGCCCTACGTTAGTTTTTTTCTCTGTTCATATTTGTTTTATTAAAGAAACGATGCCCCACTAAGATTTATGCAGTGTTGTTTTTTTTTATTTGATAAAAGTGACAGAACGAGCAAACCGTTCACCCGATGGTCAGTGCAACGTCTGCCCAAAACAAATGCTGTGTCACCCAGAACAGTGTGACACCACAATGCGCCCGTCACCCTGAGAGATCAGTTCTTAAGTCTCATATGCCCAGTGATTACGCTAGCTCCCAGTGCCCTTCAAACCGAAACACAGTAATGTTTGCACACTACTGCTTCACGGCAGAATAACTGGCTCTGGGGTGGTACCTACCTAGACGGATTCCTGCATGGGAATCCTACCACCAGTGGGTGTGTTTTACATGCATAACACAACGAGACCCGAGAACCATGAATGTATTGTATTGTATGTATTTTGCACAATTTTTGGCTCCGACTGGGATTTGAAACTACGCCCAGTGGTGTAGTATTCATGTAATGTGGCCACTGGGTCACGCGAATGCTTTTACTGCCATAAATTGTACATAGACAATCACTCAGACCCAAAACAACTATCGGTAGGCCAAACAAACATGCGTACTTGCGGTAAGGTTATAAAGAAAAGACGATGCATTGTTCGAAGTCCTGTATCATACGTGATGTCCTCATGGCCAATTATTTTTTTTTCGACAAAGATGACAACTTCGGAAGACTGTTGGAAGCTACCAACTGCACAACATATATTATATATAAACATTTCTGAAAATTCCGGACCGAAAATACAAATATGATTATGGTTTTACCTGGTGGTACAATTTTAAGCGGTGGTAATTACCTACTCCAGGGCCCATTATTCTGCCGTGAAGCAGTAGTGTGCGAACATTACTATGTTTCGGTTTGAAGGGCACTGAGAGCTAGCGTAATCATTTGACATATGAGACTTAAGAACTCATTCTCAGGGTGACGGTCTCACTCAGAAATGTTCTGGGTGGCACATCATTTGTTATGGGCAGACGTTGCACTTACCATCAGTTGAACGTTTTGCTCGTTTTGTCGCTTTATCAAATTAAACAAAAACCATATGACATTGGGCTATGGAAATAACGGAAACAATGTTGAAACAGCGAGATTGTCGCTGTTTCAACATTGGTTAAACTTCTCACAGCATAAACTGTAGATCTTTTAAAAAGATCATGTAATTTTAAATTGAAAAAGAGTCGAAATTCCTAAAATTATGTTAAGAGCGCAATCTATTCAACATCGGAACGAGTACAGAGCGTTGTAAAGTGTAAAAAAGAAAACGAAATATTTTCATTAGGGAGACCAAACAATGACAACTGAATCGGGCGCGGTGTACCTTCCACGGATTACTGCGACTTATTGCGACTCCACAATATTCCCCACTCCGCTCTAAAGAATAATATGTCTTTATAACGGATCCCGCGGCTTTCCCTGCTTTACTTCTTACACATTTTCAGTAAAATGTGAAAGCTTCTTTAGTTCTCTACACGATTTGCTGTTGCAATTTCAGCCGTATTGCAATAAGCAACAGTATAATTTGGATTGTGGTTACAGTTTTCAGAATAGATTGCATTGTCTTCTCAAGTAAATCGCTTTGGAGTAAGGCAGTAGTTGTTGTTATAGAAAACTAAATTTTTTCGATTGTTCAATAAGGTTTAAATTCAACTGAAGCGTAGTGGTTCATGAAACTTTTCATATTGATCGCAACTGTCTCACGTGGTAAAAGGTCACTTTGCCAGTGACGGACGAATTAAATTTATAAAATGAAAGAAAACGCTCCAAGCAACAACGTCTGGCGCTAAATTATCGAAATTTAATTCAATTTAAGTTTGAACTCGAAAACTTAGCTCTTCGAATTAAGTTTATGTTAGATATAACCTTAAATGTTCCAATGGTAATGCGTATTTTCACGCATTACCATTTGGACATTTAAGGTTATATCTAACATAAACGCATTTCACTGTAACTTTTATTGAGATTTTAATACAAAATTACAATCAAAATTTCGAGATTTCCGAAATTTTTTCCAAATATTTTCTTTCATACCAACCTTGTTCTGACAACAAAACAAAAATTCGTTCATACATGCGACATTTGATGTTTATTTTTAATTATATAATAGATAGAAAGAATATACCTAATAGAATCAGGCGTTACTTTGCAGAAATCCATTGTAATAAACGAAGAAAGTTAACTTGCTAAGATCCAAATAAGATTTTACTGGTGGTAGGATTCCTATGCAGGAATCGGTCTAGGTAGGTACCACCCCAGGGCCAGTTATTCTGCCGTGAAGCAGTAGTGTGCAAACATTACTGTGTTTCGGTTTGAAGGGCACTGAGAGCTAGCGTAATCACTGGGCATATGAGACTTAAGAACCAATGTCTCAGGGTGATGGGCACAGTGTAATGTCACACTGAAATTTTCTGGGCGGCACAGCATTTGTTATGGGCAGACGTTTCACTTACCATCAGGTGAACGTTTTGCTCGTTTCATCACTTGATCCAATAAAAAAAGAGGTAGTTTTGAAGAGCACCTCCCACCCTCTCACAGTAGCGTACCCTAGTGGTAGTGCCTAGTGGTAGTGTTGTAGTGGTGGCGAGTATCTGGTGTTAGTTTGCTCGTGCACGCTACTCTGGGAGGGTCGCTGACTGAAAACGAGGTAATATACACCATTTGTACATTTTGCATGTGGATCTTAGGAAATTAACTATCTTTCCTTGAAGATAGATTCTGATATAGCCGTGTGGTGGCGGCTTAGCCGTGTGGTGGCGGCTTAGCCGTGTGGTGGCGGCTCTTTAAAAGAATACTACCACTCCATCTCATCCAATGGATCTCGTAAAATGCGAGTAAGGAATTAAACTGCACTGTGCATCCAACAGCGCATGGTGGCGATGGGCTCACCACCTATCACATCAAGTGCATTATATTGTTTTGGTGAAACGTGGATTGTGGCAGTCATCTGTTTTTGCAGTGAGTGCCCAGTCTCTGACTACCCCTTATGGAATACAGTCGTGATCTTATGTATGTATGTATGTAGATTCTGATAAAATATAAGTAGTATAGAAGCAGTTAATAACTAGCAAAAAGAAGTAGCAGCACACTGCTGGTTCTTTGAGTTTGAAGTGCTGATGGGGGCAGGATATGTTTTTTTTTCTAAAAATGTGTTGACTTACTATAATTTTATTGACAAACATCCAGAATCGGAGCACAATATATTTTTTTTATTGGAGAATGAGACGGGACGAGCAAAACGTTCACCTGATCAGCAAGTCAGTTCTTAAGTCTCATATGCCCAGTGATAACGCTAGCTCTCAGTGGCAGGTGGTACCTACCTAGTCGGATTCTTGCATAGATAAATGTCTACTAAATTACAACTAGCTATTCTCAAATTTGTTTTTGATACTACTACTGGACATAGTCCTCTTCAAAGAAGAAATGATTTGCGTTCACTACCGCCTTACGCCTCGAACTTAGATACTACTGCCCTTCACCCTGAAAGTGTGTTTAAAGTGTTAGTTTTTTTTTTTCGAAATGTTTATGGATGGGATGAGCCGAATGTCGTACACTGCCACCACATAGCGAATATTAATTCCTTTTGTTTTGTTATATTTTTTCTTTAATAGTTTTATTTGTTTAGGAAAATTCTTCGAAGAAAGCCATCTTTATATTTGTGATTTGAGATTTCTTCAACGATTTTTTATAAAAAATATAGTTAATAGAATCAGGCGTTACTTTGCGGAAATCCATTACAGTAAAGGAGAGAAAGTTAATTTGCTAAGATCCACATGCAAAATGCAAAATGGTGTGTATTACCTAGTTTTGAAGAGCACCGCCCGCCCTCCCTCAACAGCGTGCACAAGGAAACCGATACCGCCACCGGGAGCCGCCAAATTCATTGGTTGTATTGGTTTATTTGGTTAGCAAATTAAGTTTCTCTCCTTTTTATAAAAAAATAAAAAATCGTCACGTGCGTTAATATTGCTCGATCATCAAAAAAAAAAGTAAAGTAACAGCCTATAAATGTCCCACTGCTGAGGACAGGCCTCCTCTCATTTCTGTGAGGGTTTTGGTGTTGAGAATAGTCCGCCACGTTGCTCCAATGAATCATCAAGTTTTCATGTTATTATCAGACCTAATAACTGTGGAGATAAAATCAAATTGTCGCAGAAATTATTTTTCAGTGATCATAAATAGTGAACATTTAAGGACGCAATTAAAAAGGTAATGGTCACTGTTGGTAAACTAGTGAACTGGGAAAGTACGGAGCTCCAACCCTGCAGCAATATAATATAACTAATAGCATAAGCAGCCCATAATAAAAGCTAGTAGCAAACAAAGGCTAAAAGCATCTAACAACGAAAAGTTATTTCTATGCGAAAATAAAGAGAAAATATTATTTAGGCGCGCAAGGAACACCTTAATTCGATAAACATAATCTTTCATTTACAGACTTGTTTACGGCAGCTGTCTTCCTTTTGATGGCTGTCTTTGTCTTGCTCTTACTAAAGATGTATTTGCGTCTTTTTCTCTTCAAGGTGCGTCCGGCTTCCGGTCACTTTTCTCCATTTTGATAGCGTCGCGACCCTCCGTAATGATGATTGGTTCGTGCTAGTAAATTGGCGGTGGCAACGACACCCGAATTCACTTAGCGCGAACTATTCAATTGTCACTTATATTTTTCAATACACGAAAAGAAATTTTGGAATCTTCGATAATCGGTTAATAAAGAATATTATAACATTTTTTTTTCTAACGTTCTACGTATTTTAAATATCTTTTCATACACAAAGATTTTTAAAGTGTTTGCTTTATAATAATCATGATTCAGCCTCTTCCTATAATCTATTGCTGGACCCAAGCTCCCAAGTTGGGTGGACGTCTTTTTTTGAATACTAGCTCCGCGGTTGTTGTTGTGAAAAAGCCGACCCCGATCGATGATATAGGAGACGGTAAGGTAACTTGGACCAGCCGTTAAATCGTACCACTTGTCTGATTTCTACTAAATTTATTGTTTTCTTTAATATATTAATGCCAACGTATTGCTGAGATCACACAATAAACACGGTCAGTTTACCAAGTCTCTCTAATTTGTGTCGTGTAAATTAAATAAAAAAAGTAATTTCTACTTGTGTTTGTAGTAATATTTCGACGAGAGAACTTACGCTCTAGCGCATTCAAGGTAAGATGATTACGAATATTCACTGTAGGAGGATATTACATACTGTACTACTCCTTTATATCTGCAAATTGGAATCGACATGGACCTCATAGGTTATAAAGTGACAATATTTTTTAACACGAGACAGTTGTTCGACAAAAAGTACCGGTTCCGAGTTTAGAAATCGTACCGGTAAGATTTGTGTAAAGTATCATACTTTATTTAGTTTATTTTCTCAACTTGAAACAATTTAACACTAATGTACATATGATCCTAAATACAAGTATTTGACAATTTTATTTTATAGATAAACGAATCGAAGGAAAAAGAAAATATACTTGGAAACCCGAAGACTTGTAAAACGCATTGCAAGCTTTGAATACCAAACCAACTAGGATTAAATTAATGTTCACAACGTTAGGTGTTCTTCTTTTTCTTTTAATTCTGGCCTCTTTCGATAGAATTCCGCCAATGTCAAGTCAGTCACGAGAGTGACAATAGAATTATTCAAAATGTCTATCAACAGTAAAATGATAGTTGACTATTACTGAAGATTTGCGTGACTGATGGAGACAAAACGAAAAGTACAATTCTGGTCTTAAATTGGATTTCACTATCACTGTACACTTTCGCAAGCACTTGCTGCGTAATAAACTATCAATATTAAACATCAAAACTCATTATTTACACATAAATTACAAATTTCAAATAAAACACTAGCGTCACTTTTCGAGTTGACGCCAATAGTCAGGTGTTCCAGAACCCATTTTAAAGAGACACCTGTCGAAGCAAAATAAATTTTCAAATAAAGCTAACATTATTAAAGGAAGACCTACCGTGTTTCTGGAGATTATTGAAATGCAATTAACCAAACATCTATTAGAAGTGGAGAACTGTGTGTTTGGTTTAACTATTTCTGTTATATCAGAGCAGGCATCTTTAAAATTACTAATAAAAATAATGTACAGCATAACTTTAACAGTGAAACTATACCGTATTCACGATGAACCCTTTGTTTTAGAGGTCTATCAAGCTAAAAACTAGATATTTTTAAGTGTTTAAAAATACTACTGTTGTATGTAATACTTCAAAGAACGATTTAGGATCCATAGTGTACGATTTAACATACCGTTACGTACTTTTTTTTTAATATTTGAGAAGAACATAACTTTAACTGTTTGAAATTTGCAATGGCATGAAGTGGATTAACGATAGAACCTTCTAAACAAAAACACATTACGATATCGTTAATAGTTTTCTTTCAAACCTGTTTGAAAATTAAGTGGTACGATATAGGCTTCCCTACACATTTATACTTCCCTATTTGAATCGGATTTTGGTGTTTTAATTTTTATTGCGTGGAACCCTAATTATTTTTCAAAAAATTAAAGTAGCCTAAGTTACTGCTATAATATCACCTATCTGTCAGTGGAAGTCCCAACAAAATCGGTCCAGCCGTTTCGGAGATTAACCGGAAAAAACAAACAGACGGACAGAAATTTTAAAAATTGTTTATTCCTTATAAGTACCGTATATACTTTCATAAGCATTAGTAAAAAAGCTGTCATTTTGTTATAAAGAACAAACACTTCAATTTTATTTGTTTGTATAGATAGTGATGAGATGAGCAAGACGTTCACCTAATGGTAAGTGCAACGTCTGAACATAATGCTGAGTCACTCAAAATATTTCCGTGTGGTACCACACTACGTCCGTCACCATAAGACATCAGTTGTTTAGTTCACTTTTATATAGAGCCGTAGTAGCTCATGGTTTGATAGCTCACCTCAAATGTCAAATAACGCCAGTGACTTGTATTCGATCCCCGATGGCTTTATCACATTATATTTATTATCTGCAACATTACGATCTAACTTATCAAAAGCTCCACGATGAAGGAAAATATCATTAAAAAATTTGCATTTCTGACAAAAAATATATTTTGCGGCTCGTTAAAAGAATACTACCACTCCATCTCATCCAATGGATCTCGTAAAAGGCGAGTAAGGAATTAAACTGCACTGTGCACCCAACAGCGCATGGTCGCGATGGGCTCACCACCTATCACACCAAGTGCATTATATTGTTTTGGTGAAACGTGGATTGTGGCAGTCATCTGTTTTTGCAGTGAGTGCCCAGTCTCTGACTACCCCTTATGGGATACAGTCGTGATCTTATGTATGTATGTATGTATGTATGTAAGTGAAGTCTGTGAACTTACATGAATGAAGTAAAGGAAGTTAATTTGCTAATGCAAAATACAAAATGGTGTGTATTACCTGGATTTTAAAGAGCAGCGCACGTTCCCCCTCGGTAGCGCGCACAAGCAAACTAACACCGCCACCAGGAACCGCCACGAGATACCCTCCACCACTACAATATTACCACTAAGTAATATAAACCACGAAAGTCGTGGCCACTTACATTAGACAACAATTATTATTACCGTTTTCAAAATCCTTTCCAAAATGAGGTTGCGTGTGCCCACACGTGGGACATTTAATTTTTTTTAAGTTTTATACAAGTCAAATAATAGAAACGCTCAAAAAGATGGAAATTAGCATATGCGATATTTTATTTTTGCTGCAAATTATCCTTGTAATAATAAGCCTTGACCTCTCAATATGTATTGATGTTCATAATGTGAGTACCAGGAACAAGCACAAATTAATTATGCCAGTTACCCGACTTCATAGAGTCAGTAACTCTTTCATGAGGCAATGTATACGTTTTTACAACAAAATACCAGAAAGTGCACAAAGTCTTTGAATCGAAAAGTTCAAACTATTTGTTAAACGAAGACTTTTTAAGATGGGTTATTATAATGTAAAGGAATACATGGGTGATGATAACCCCTGGGAATGAGGTGATCGCTGCCAAGCTATTTCTACATCTTTATAAAATGCTGTAATTGTATATTTTAAATGACTGAAAAAAAAAATCCGGCTAGGTTTCTTACTGGTTCTTTCCAGGACAGAGGCATACTTAGCGAACCAGTGTAGCTTAAAAAAATCACGTTCAATAAGTATTATGTAAATGATCTATATTGAATAAAAAAAAAATCTATTCTATTCTGATAATTGAACTACGCGTAATGAGTATATCGCGATAATATTTTTTTTTAAATTAGAGCGAGATAGACTATTTAAAGTATAGTTCTAGATTTATCTAGATTTACGTAGTGCGTAAAAACAGTTCACTTTGTGAAGTTATTAAAATGAATTACATTTACTTCAGTATATAGTTGCGTTCGAATTCTCGAAGTGTAAGTCTTCACAGCAAAACAACTCCATTTTTACGCAAAAATAAAACCAACCAACACTCATTATTATGCCTCTTATACGTTCCCTAATAACCCGTGTCGATGCGAAACACACAGACGTTCAATAATTTATACACATTTGTATAGAGCCGTCTGAACCTCGCTTCATTACCTTCCTATAGATTTGTTTGCGTCGGAAATATATCAATGCGAATTGCTTCGAGGAAAGAGCCCGTGTATGGAGGTTCCGTGCCCGCCAGTTATTGTTTTGCAGTGACCTATGACAGAGCGCGTCTGCCAAGCTTGTGCGATCTGTCAAATCGTGTATTCCATTGTAGGCATTGTAAGCTTTTGTATAATGACTATAGTGGCTTATACAATATTGATGGCAATGTAGTTGGCTGACAGCCATGATGGGTAAGTAGGGTTGTGGGAATGAGATTGTTGAGTATTTATCTTTTAGATCTTTATTTGAAAATAAAATAAATACAGTCACGCCTTTTTCCCATATAAGGTGTAGGTAGAGGTCACTCACGTAGCCCACTTTTCGACCTCGCGGGAAACGAGACGTGACAGGTGACGAGCCACGTAAAAATTCTTACTCCCCATTGCGTTCTCAAAAGTCGACAGAAGGAAAATTAAAACCAGAAGATGAGCAGGAGCAGCTTCCTGGAGCATCAGAATAAATAAACTGCGGTTGCCAACCCGTCTGCTAAGCATGGCAAGTATGGCAAAATCCTCCCAAAATTGGAGCTACAAACTTTTGTGGCAATCTATGGTGGAGGCCTATGTTCAGTAGTGGACTAGTGATAGGCTGAAATGATGATGATGATGAAGTGACGAAACCTTGGAATTAAAAAGTTCGTTAAAGCACCGTACTGCGCTCATCCTAACGAGAAGTAGGTTTCCCATGCAGGAATTTAGGCACCACAAGTAGGCGGTGGTACCTAACTAAACAGGAAGATACACCAGCCAGCCGTGAGATCTACCAACCCTCCAAAATGAGATCTACCAACTTTTGTTGCAATCTATGGGGGAGGCCTATGTTCAGCAGTGATATGCTGAAATGATGATGATGACCTAATATGATTATTTTACATCGTTCAATGAAATTATAACACTTTGATGTATACCTACACACGTCTATATTTTCTATTTTTACCTGACTTAAACATGATAAACGGGGTAATTTTTTTTCTTTTTAAAATAAAAACGGAGCCCCACAGTAGGATTTCTTCTGTATCGTGGGTGCGTTTTACAGACATAAATTTCACATGCACAACAGGCCCTGTCAGCAGTGGACTAGTGGTAAGCTGAAATGATGATGATGATGACGCCCTTGTGGTATTCAAAGTCGGTACTTTCTCGGCACAACCACATTGCGCATTATAGCTGCCAGCAAATTATGCATCATTTTGACACATCGTACATCGTACATCGTATTGACTTAAATCTGAGTCAAAGACAATATTAATGTGGCATAAACTAATACTTTTTTATTATAAATTATTGCCAAGGCTTTATATTCGGATGAGCTTTAACCACAATTAAGCATTAATTTAGAGCGAATGTATATAGTTATATATATAGTTTTACCGGTGGTAGGATTTCTATGCAGGAATCCGTCTAGGTAGTGTTACCGCCACAGGGCCAGTTATTCTGCCTTGAAGCAGTAGTGTGCAAACATTACTGTGTTTCGGTTCGAAGGGCACTGAGAGCTAGCGTAATCACTGGACATATGAGAATAAAGAACTGATGTGTTGGGTGACGAGCGTTTGACTAGTGTGGTGTTATACAGAAATGTTCTGGGTGACACAGCATTTTTTATGGGTAGACGTTGCACTTACCGTCAGGTGAACGTTTTGCTCGTTTCGTCTCTTTATTAAAAAAAAAGTTTGGGTGGTTGACCTTTGGTATACTGTTGAAGCATCGCTATTCTTATGTACTGAATGTTTGTCTTCCTTTAAGCTTTGATGATATAGGTCAAATATCATCATCATCATTACAACCTATCACTGGTGGTAGGAGTCCTATGCAGGAATCCGTCTATATAGGCTCCACCCCAGGGCCAGTTATTCTGCTGTGAAGCAGTAGTGTGCAGGCATTACTGTGTTTCGGTCTGAATGGAACTGAGTGCTAGCGTAATGACTGGCCATGGTAGAACTTATGTCTCAAGGTGACGGGCGCAGTGTGGTGATACACAGAAATATTCCGTGTAACACAGCATCTGTTAGACGGGGCAGACGTTGCACTTATCGTCAAGTGAACGTTTTGCTCGTCTAGTCACTTTATCAAATAAAAATAAATGGTCCACTGTTGAACATAATCGGAACAAGTTCGTACTCTCATTTTGGGGGGATTTTGCAGTAGTTGTCACACTTGGCAGGGTTGGCAACCGCAGTTTATTTATTCAGATATTCCTGGAAGACGCTGCTGCCCATCTTCTAGATTCAATTTTCCCTCTATCAACTGTTACGACAACTACGGGATGAGATAGGGTGGTACATTCTCTAAAATGATAGTAGGTAGGTTAAATAGGACAATGGTTAGATTATTAGCATTATTTACTATTGATAGCATTATTCTACTATTTTATTCTTCTCTTGTAATGTAATATGGAGAATATATAATACTATCTATTATGATATAACAAATAGTAAATAATGCTAATAATCTTTGAGCCCTGCACTATCAAAAAGCTCATTGCAAACGTGCGCCACTTTATACCATTACCTCTCCAATTCATTTCCACTGAAGCGTTTCTCAACACAGGGCAGACAATGCGTCCGACACGCGACTGCATCCTTCCGTTGCGAAAGACGAACGCTGAATGCGCCTAATTGCAACGATCGACTGCCACGTGGCGCAGAGTATGTCATTCATATATCCCAGACAAATGACTCATCTCATTTCATCCATCAATAGATTTTCTACTCTATTTTTAGACATCTAAAGTTGGAAATGCACTGACAACTACAATTGGTTGCTGCATTACGCGTTGGTAATGCTAAGGAAACTGTGACAAATGAACGTGAGTTTGAACTTTGGAACACGTTTGAATGATTTTAAAGTGAATACCGAATGGCTGGGGAACGAGATTAAAATTTGTGATCGCAGTGCATTCTATGCTCATTGTATTCATTACACGCATTAATTGGAAAAATGTTTGTATTTACGTTGCAATTACTTATACCTTATTTGGAACGGTGAGAATATGAGAGTACGTCTGTAAATAAATATCGTCATGACATATATGTATTATTACATATAAGTGAAATATATTTTTTCCATTTTCTGGTATCTTCTAGGACAAGTGTTATTAGAAGAAAATACGTACGCAGGTAGGCAGAGGCCACGCATGTAGCCCACTTTTCGCCCACACGGGGAACGAGACCTGACGAGTCGCCGCCATTTTGGTACGAGTCGAAAAAAAATGTAACTCTCCGTCGCGTTCCCACCAGCAGTATGGCGACACAATAGTATAAAAAATTGTATTGGCATTTGTAAATTCGTTGTAAGTCAGTACCTCTTAAATCACCAAAGAACGACATTTAATTTCTTACTAGTTTCTAAAACATTGCAATATTTCAGAGATTTAAATTTTTGAAATATTTTAAAAAATAATCATGAATGATGAATTTTTAAGGAAATTAATAAAAATAAATTCTTCCTCCTAGTCCTAGAGCAGCGTCTCAGGAACTGATATGACGCTACTCTGGATCCGTCTACAGTCCATTCCTGTTCTATTCAATCATAATCATAATAATCTAGAAAATTATCTTTATTCGCGGGAATACGGGTTGTACAAAAAAGATTTATTTCGTTTTATTTAAATTCATTGTATCCATTACATTTTTTCCTAAACCTGTGCCGTGTGGTGGCGTCTCGTTAAAAGAATACTACCACTCCATCTCATCCAATGGATCTCGTAAAAGGCGAGTAAGGAATTAAACTGCACTGTGCACCCAACAGCGCATGGTGGCGATGGGCTCACCATCTATCACACCAAGTGCATTATATTGTTTTGGTGAAACGTGGATTGTGGCGGTCATCTGTTTTTGCAGTGAGTGCCCAGTCTCTTGACTACCCCTTATGGGATACAGTCGTGATCTTATGTATGTATGTTTTTCCTACATAATGGCTCATCAGTAAACAACAATTTCAATTATATAATTGAACTCAACAGTGATGGTGAGTTCATGTCAATTGTCAATATTCAATGTAAACAAAATATTACAATTAAATCAGATTATTAAAATGGTAGAGTCTTAACAGAATCTTCCACCCCATCTCATCCCGTGGGTGTCGTAATATCGACAGAGGGAATATAAAAATCAGGATATCGGCGGCATCATCTTCGCGGAACTTCAGTTTAAATAAACTGCGGTTGCCAACCCGCCTGCTATCAGGCCATCTGTCACCTCAGTCCCCCCGTGACCATGGGTGCTGTAAAGCACTCGAAACGTCGGGTTATAAATAGTAAAAATTAAACGCGATAAAATCCGTAAAATTAGTTTCATTTAAATGAGTAGTGTTCGCGTAAATATAAGAAATCATTATGTTACTTAACCTGACTAGCAAACAGCAATCTGGGTATTTTTTATCAGGTATGTCTGCGACTTCGTCACATCTCGTTTCCCGCAGGGGCGAAAAGTGGAGTACGTGTGTGGCCTCTGTCCAAACTTAATAGTAAAAATGCGTGACCGTAGCTGTGGTGGTAACTACTCACAGGCCGATGAACTGGTATGTCTTAAGAATTTAGAATGGGCAATTGTAGCTCTGAAGCCGGGTCAATTTGTCTCAAATTTCATAGCATGCGAGTTGTTTCGATTTCCGATGACTGCGTTTTTTATTGGATAAAGTGATGAAACGAGCACAACGTTCACCTGAAGGTAAGTGCAACGTAGTAACAAATGATTTATCACCCAGAAAATTTCTGTGTGACACCACACTGTGTCCAACACCCTGAGACATACCTTCTTAAGTCTCATATGCCCAGTGATTACGCTAGGTCTCAGTGCCCTTCAAACCGAAACACTGATTTCTCAAGGTGACAGGCGCAGTGTGGTACTCAGTAGTGATCTGGGTGGTACAGCATTTGGTATGGGCAGACGTTGCACTTAACAACAGGTGAGCGTTTTGCTCGTCTCATCAATTTATCCAATAAAACAAAATATATAAGATTTTATTTCAATCCTTTATAGAAAGTAGATGCAAGGCTACATTAATTTGTATGATTACCTATTATGACTCTTATTGAAAGCCGACACGGTGTATAATGACTTGCACTTCATAAAAGATAGCATAAATGCACATTACCTCCTCATAAACACATCAGAGCACGTCGGCCAAAGCAATATCCACGCATTAAAATAAAACGAAGTTCCATCAAAGTCCACCTATAAGGCTGACCTTATAAACACTGGACTTTTAACTATAATTCCCATGTAATAGACTCCACATTTGTTTACAAATGTATTACATGCCTGCTGCAAGGTAATTGTGTCTGTATCCAGTGGGAGTTAGGAGCGATTTTTAATTGAAGCTGTGCAGCAATGGACACGTATTATAAGTACCGGCCAACGAAATGAACTGCGGAAGATGTATGAGCGTAAGGATTAAAAATATTTGTACGCGCCATTATACAGGCTGTAATGAAAACCCTAAGCGTGCCTCTTTATTAACCATACAGGCTGTTCCGTTAATTGAACCCGGGAATATTCAATAAGCCTGTCCTTTTTACCGTTTTGACGGAGGTCCGACATCAGAAACATTGGTGCGATCAAAAGATCCCTGTTCACTTTTTGTTGGGTGATATTAATTTTGACCAGTAATCCTTGTTTCCTTTTAAATTCGCCCCAGCATTATAAGGCGAAATAGTATGAAATAAGTAGTTTTTTTTAAGAATACAGTCTCGTGACGGGCAGAAGCATCTAAGGTAAGAGGCGACTGGAACTTCATTCAGAAAAAATCGGGAGTCCGAGGTCCACCAGACGATTATTCAGTATATGATTGCTCGTTTTTAATAAAAGTGGGACCCACGAGAAAGCGGCTCAGCTGATGGTAAGTGATAACCGCGGACCATGGACATCCGCAATGCCGCAATGTATCGCACACTGCGGTATAAACAAAAAAAAATTCCATCACTTTGATTGGTGGCGTCCCACCACTGTGCTTTTTTTTTAGATTTTTTCTGCAACACAAAACCTGAATCTCCTGCCGATGTTCATGGGCGGCGGTGATCACTTACCATCAGCTGAGCCGCTTTCTCGTGGGTCCCACTTTTATTAAAAACGAACATTGTAATTACTGAATAATAGTCTACTGCAGTCGGACTCTCCCAAGAATGGATTTGCTCTGAACGAATTTTTGAACGAAAATTCGGCGGCAGGAATTAATCCGAACAATTCCTTGAAACACTCCTCGTAGTAGATACGATAAATGTCTGTATGTCATTTTTAGTTCTTTTAAATCAATAGTTTTTTTTTTCTGGAAAACGTAAGCCAAAGTCATCTATACCAATAAATAAAATTGAATTGTCTGTTTGTGGATAACAAATTAACAGCTTTTTTCTCAATACTTATAAAAGTACAAATGGTACTTACAGGAAAATAACTATTTAAGAAATTTTTCTCTGTCTTTCTGTTTGTTTTGGCTAATCTCCGAAACTACACCACCGTTTTTGACGGGACCTTCACTGACAGATAGCTGATATTATAGCGGATAATTTAGGCTACTTTGATTTTAGAAAAAATAATTATGGTTCCGCGCAAAAAAAAACCCGAAAATCTGATTCAAATAGGGAAGTATATATGTATATCATCGATCGGGATTGGCTTTTTTACGCGGTCGGGTCACAGCTGATTTTAAAATATATCTTGCATATTTAACATATTTTAATATTGACGGGAAGATGTCACAGTGAACGGTATTGATCAGGGCAACATAACTATATATATATGTGACTCGTTGACGAGCAGACGGTTGCATCTAATGCTCTTCTGCATAGGCAATTAACTGATCTACCGTTAAAGGAAAGACAGGCTTAGATATTAGACTTTTGATATTAGATATTAGACTTAATTTTCTGTTGAGTTAGGAATCTTTTATCGTATAAATAGTTTTGTTTTATTATCTTCTTCTTTTTCATAAGCTTGTAAAAATTTTGGCCACGCTTTGCTGACGGTTTGGCGATAGTAGAACCATCTCACACCTTAAATGCTGATGTCCGCTATCATACATACATACATACATAAGATCACGACTGTATCCCAAAAGGGGTAGTCAGAGACTGGGCACTCACTGCAAAAACAGATGACTGCCACAATCCACGTTTCACCAAAACAATATAATGCACTTGGTGTGATAGGTGGTGAGCCCATCGCCACCATGCGCTGTTGGGTGCACAGTGCAGTTTAATTTCTTACTCGCCTTTTACGAGATCCAATGGATGAGATGGAGTGGTAGTATTCTTTTAACGAGCCGCCACCACACGGCGTCATCGGTCCATATAATTTAGGAGTTCGAGCCCCGGTGCCGCTACCTTTAAAATTGTTCTGCAATTGTATGTGCTGATTTACCACGTGCTCAGCGGTGAAAGAACACATCGTGAGGAAACCTGCATGCCCGACAAATTATTACAATATTTCGAAGACATGTGAAGTCCATCAACCAGCATTGGAGCATCGTGGCGGACTCTTTCCAGTTCCCTTTCAGAAATGAGAGGAGGCCTGTGCTCAGCAGTGGGACATTTATAGGCTGTAAAGTAAAGTTTCAGCCTATAAATGTCCCACTACTGAGCACAGGCCTCCTCTCATTTCTGCGAGGGTTTTGGAGCTAGGAAGAATCCGCCACGCTGCTCCAATGCGGGTTGGCGGACTTCACATGTCTTCGAAATATTTTTTATTCCTCAGACATGCAGGTTTCCTCACGATGCTTTCCTTCACCGCCGAGCACGTGGTAAATCAGCACTTAAAATTGCAATTAACAATTTTAGTGGTGCCGGCACCGGGAATCGAACCCAGGTCACTCGCGTACTATGAAATTTAAAGCGAGCGCCTAGCCCCTGAGCTACCACGGCTCATCGGCATAGGCTGTTACTTTACTATACTACTTTTATAACTGTAACAGCCGATAGGTTTCCGGCAGAATAGAATAGCGTCTACCTCTTTACTACGGAGGTGTCTTAAGAGGCGACAGACCTTATTCGTGCAGAATAGTGCTATAATATAATATGCAATGCTGCTCGTGGGAACGCTATGGAGAGTAAGAATTTTTTGACTCGTACAAAAATGGCGGCGACGTGGTTCGACACATCTCCTTACCCGCGAGGGAGGAAAGTGAGCTGCGAGTGTCTCTGCCTAACCTTATGAGGGAAAAAGGCCTGACTGTATGTATAACTGTGATGGATAATCATCCTCTACTCCTATACTCAATACTCATCCTCGCCATCATAGTGATGGCGAGGATGAGTATTGAGTATAGGAGACATATCCGTATGTTTTTTTTTAATTTGATAAAGTGTCGAGACGAGCAAAACGTTCACCTGATGGTAAGTGCAGCGTTTGCCCATAACAGATGCTGTGTTACTCAGAAAATTTCTTTGCAGCACCACACCGCGCTCGTCACGCTGAGACATACGTTCTTAAGTCTCATATGCCCAGTGATTACGCTAGCTCACAGTGCCCTTGAGACCGAAACACAGTAATGTTTGCACACTACTGTTTCACGGCTGAATAACTGGCCCTGGGGTGGTACCTACCTAGACGGATTCCTGCATAGGAATCCTACCACCAGTAGTTTCTTTTTTCTTTCGCCAACCGCAAGAAGAAATTGGGTGATAGATCCTATCACGCCGCCAACACGCACCACGTAACATTATCTGTTACCTACTAGAATTAAAAATTACTAAAAATATGCAGATACTTCCATGGCACATTTCGGTACGTAGTAGCAGGTTGCACAAAGCGTCCTGGGCGATGCCTCGTGCGGCGGCATTCATTACTGCCATGTAATGAGCCGCACCCACCCGCGCTCTACCGACCTTACATAGATTATGCACTCGCAGACTGTATTTTCTATTAAATAGAAAAATATGAGCGGAAACTAAAAGAAACAGACATAAAATATGAACGTTTTTACGGAAGTAGCAGGAAGAGTTCGTCTGTGAATTACCAACAGGCCTCGTCTAAGAAAGGTGGATTTGCCGTAATTAACGCAATTTTTACTGGTGCTAGAATTCCTATTCAGGAATGAGTTTAGGTAGTGACCACCCTAACGCCAGTTATTCTGCCGTAAAGCGGTAGTGTGCAGGCATGACTGTATTTCGGTCTGAAGGGCATTGAGAGCTAGTGTAATCACTGGGCACATGAGACTTAAGAACTGATGTCTCAGATAGGCGCAGAACGGTGCCACATATAAATAAAACCCTCGTTAGTTTATCCCGTATAAAACAATGGGCTTGTTAAATGTCTATGCAAAATTAATCTCCAAACAGTGTAGCAACGTAAAATTGACCAACGAAATTCTTACAAGTTTTAATACAGATTAAAATTACTAATTAATTGAGCATACATACACAATACACATACACAGGCACAAACACTTACTAAAATACACACACCCGCGCACAGACATTCACACACTGTAGTACTCGTATAGACACATCATATTAAATCATTTCAAAATTTGGTCAAAGTTCAAAAGTTGGTACCCTATCAGTTAAAATGGGTAACCTGATCTTTAGTCCGAGGGGTGAGGACCTGGTGATCTGTAATACAGGTATACTTGCCTACCTCAGACACCAGCTCCTCATTTAGACTAGACAACAAACAATATTTTACAACAACTGTAACAATTGTAACAATATTTTACTGATGAGTTTATATTTTAATGTACCTTTATAATTAGTAAAGATTGCCGTGTGGTTGCGGCTCGTTAATAGAAGACTACCACTCCATCTAATCCAATGGATCTCGTAAAAGGCGAGTAACGAATTAAACTGCACTGTGCACCCAACAGCGCATGATGGCGATGGGCTCACCTATCACACCAAGTGCATTATATTGTTTTGGTGAAACGTGGAAAGTGGAACTCATCTGTTTTTGCAGTTAGTCAGTCAGTCAGTCCCAGTCTCTGACTACCCCTTATGGGATAAAGTCTTATGTATGTATACGTATGTATGTTATAATTAGTCTAAATTGTGTAAATACACAGTATTATTATTTAAAAAAATATTGGGCAATGAATAAAAAAAATACTTTTTGGATGCATTTATTTCTTACCTACATACACCATCTGCGTTTATAATCTATGCATTCGTTTGTACCTTTTAAGGCTTTTAAAAGGCTCTCAGGGCGGCTAATCACGCGGCCCGCGGCGCTCGGCCGAGATTATCGCACTTCCACTGCATTGTGTCTGTGAGTGCATATATGCCTGAGTGTTCCAGATTAATTCTCATGCACCGTAGTGAGAAACTAAGTAAGCGTAGTTTTCCTTTACAATTACTGAAAGCTTTTTTGAAGAATTACAAAAATAAATTAGCAAATAATATTTTTTTTGAATCATACATACATACATAACGAGATCCATTGAATGAGATGGAGTGGTAGTATTCTTTTAACGAGCCGCCACCACACGGCCCCTGAAAAATTTGAGGGTTGATTTTTTTGAATCGTCTATCTTTAATCTCTAAAAACTGCCAGTTGAAACTTTAGTTGGATATATTATAAAAAGCAGTCAGTGTTAGCCTTTATACACTATAATTTTTTTAAAGCAAGTTCTTTAACTGGGAAGAGTTCACAATTAAACACTAGTACAGACAAACTAACTTCTTATATTCAGATTAAATATTTCCCAAGATGATTTCGTTTCTCGGCGAGAGCGTGGTTAATACATACATCAATACAGTCACGCATTTATGCCATGTAAGGGATAGGCGGAGACCACACGAAGCCCACTTTGGTCCACGAGTCAAAAAATTCTTAGGTCGGCTAAGCGCCCTTAGCGCTCGGTCACCTTTCAATCCGGGAAGTTGTAAAAGCCTTCGGGTTAACAGTGACCATCAGTCCTAAAAAAATCCCCATTGCGCTCTCACGAGCAGTATAGTAACAGCATTACATACTCTGGTATTAATCTGCACGAATTAAGGCTGTCCGTACAATACCTTAGTCGCCTCTTACGACGCATCGGTACAGAAGAGGTAGGTGCTGCTCTGCTCTCCCGGACACCTATCGGCTCCCAATAATATATATTTTTTTCTTTATTGGATAAAGTGATGAAACGAGCAAAACGTTCACCTGATGGTAAGTGCAACGTCTGCCCATAACAAATGCTGTGTCGCCTAGAAAATCGACGGACTCCTGCATAGGAATCCTACCGCCGGTAGTATATATAGTAGCTAGACGTAGACATAGTACAATTGTAGATTTTTTTGTATCAGTCTTTTATTGTCCCGAAGTATTAGAACATATTCACTCACTCCAACGTTCGATCTAAATATACGGAAACAAACCCTGCTCAGTGAACCCCACGGCTTCAATATTGACGCAGTTCATTCAGGAGGTAGCCCCGTAATGGGCATAAAAAGCGGTCGTCCATCGCCGGCGGCGTATTACCTAGGCTTTATTACATTCCGACCGCTCAATATGGCTCTCCGTTTTTGTATACGACCGTAATGTCGTCCAGTTCCGAGCGCAATTACATTTTTTGCAATACCGCTACGTGTGACGATGCTGTAATTTTAACCTGTTCATAATTGTTTATTAACTACACTACAGTCTCCATTCAAGGAAATAAAGTTAATTTGCTAAGATCCGCATGCAGATATAAAATGCCGTACATTACCCAGTTTTTAAAGAGCAACGCCCGCCCTCCCACAGTGGTGTGCACAAGCAAACCGGTGCCGGTATGAAAATTATACTCTTATCTTCTAATGATCTAATGTTTTATAGTTTTTTATTATTAGAATTCAAGCACGCATTGTTATAAATAAAGTGCCATATCCAAAAAAAAATTGAACGACGTTATCAAATTATATGTAAGCTAGCTGATGCCCGCGACTTCGTCCGCGTGGATGCATCTTTTTTAAATATCCTGTTAAACCTACATCCACTATTTGATTTTTCGGGAAAGAAGGATCCTATGTCCGTCCTCAGGATGCAAGCTATCCCTGTTCCATATTTCGTCAAGATCGGTTCAGCGGTTGATTTCTGAAAAGGTAACAAACAGACAGAGGTACAGATAGAGTTACTTTCGCATTTATAATTTAAGTATGGATAACATTGCTTTCCACGAAAAGAACGTTAGAATAAACAAAATATCAAAAAAGCGCCGGTGAATGACTGGAATAGAAATAATTCACGAGTTCTATCATAGCAGAATTTCCTACATTAAATGTAGAAATAAAATATGAAAAAATTACAAAACATGTCGGTCACAAGGTTAACAACCGAATTTACAATCAGCTGTTTCCGCTGCTTTTCACTCATTAATGTGACACAGAATTTGTTGATTCATTCACGTTCGCGTATGGACGTCGTAACGTAAAATATATTGTATCCGCCGCTTTGATGCTCGACTTTGATAGGTGCGACATCTATCTAATATTTTTCAAGCCGCGTTATTATTTATGCGGTCGTCTAAACAACGATTGGTACGACAAGAAGATACTGCCGTGGCGCGACTGTGAGCGATTGTTGTTCCGAGGATTGGGTTGCTTTCGAAGACGAATGATTAAGTCGAAATTTTACATTTCTTATCACGTTTTAAGCGCTCGCTTTGAATTTCATAGTACGCGAGTGACCTGGGTTCGATTCCCAGTGCCAGCACCACTAAAATTGTTAATTGCAATTTTAAGTGCTGATTTACCACGTGCTCGGCGGTGAAGGAAAACATCGTGAGGAAACCTGCATGTCTTAGATATAAAAAATATTACGAAGACATGTGCAGTCCGCCAACCCGCATTGGAGCAGCGTGGCGGATTCTTCCCAGCTCCAAAACCCTCTCAGAAATGAGAGGAGGCCTGTGCTCAGCAGTGGGACATTTATGGGGTGAAAGTTTACTTTACTTTTATACTCGCTCGACCCTGGCAGCGCAAGCGCTCTTGCCAGCCAATGAACCAGTGGGGGAGGTGGGTTTCCACCACGGCAACAATTACCGAATACTCTTGTATGTTGGCTTGGCGTTAGGTAAACAAATTGAGACTCTTGTGCTCTTCAAAACTAGGTAATACACACCATTTTACATTTTGCATGCGGATCTTAGCAAATTAACTTTCTCTCCATTACTATAATGGATTTCCGCAAAGTAACTCCTGATTCTATTAACTATATAGATATCCGTCTTCTGCATATAATAATCGTTCCGTAAATAACTGTCATCAAGGAGTAAACGATCCGACCACTTAGTTCCTGTAGCCTGCAGTCACTACTAACGCTAATTGCTGTGTATAATAAAGCAATGATCGCTCTGTTTTTCCGCGAAGAGTGGCCGCTAATGTGTACCCGCATTAATTTTTCGACGCATTTACTGAAGTAAGTCAGCTCCGAGCATTCGAAATAGGAAAGACCTGCTAATTTCGTAAGACTAGAGAATTGTTTTAACATTGAATAAAGTAAAGAAAGTTAATTCTCTAATTTCCGCATACAAAATTACCTAGTTTTTGAAGAGCGCCGCTAACTACTACCGACTTACACCATCGCATGGACCCGCCACCAGATCCACCACTACAACACTACCAATGGGCAATACACACCACTGGAGTCGAGAACACGACACGTGTGATACAGCATTTCTTATGCACTTACTATCAGGTGAACGATTTTTGTTTTTTTTTATATATAGGAAAGGAGGCTAACAATCATGCGGTTCACCAGATGGTAAGTGATCACCGCCGCCCATGAACATCTGCATTACCAGAGGAATTCGCCCTTTGAGAAAGGAGTGGGCTCTTTTCTTCGTAAGTGGTACTTTGGTATGGATGGCGTGACTGTAAATTCTAAAAGAAGTAAATTTAACTGGTGGTAGTATTCCTATGCAGGAATCCGTCTAGGTAGGTACCACCCCAGGGCCAGTTATTCTGCCGTGAAGCAGTAGTGTGCAAGCATTACTGTGTTTCGTTTTGAAGGGCACTGTGAGCTGGCGTAATCACTGGGCATTTGACACTTAAGAACTGATGTCGCAGGGTGACGGGCGCAGTGTGGTGTCACACAGAAATATTCTGGGTGACACAGCAAATGTTGTGGGCGGACGTTGCACTTACCATCAGGTGAACGTTTTGCTCGTTTCGTCACTCTGTACAATAAAAATAAAAAAAAAAATTATAAATCTTTAGCAGTTTTGTACTTTAATTGAAAATAATCTACACTCATGCTACGGTACACAGTGCACGGAAAATTCGAAGAAGTTTTTCGTAAACCATGTTGACACGGACACTCGAAGCTAACACCATTTTTCCCCCATTCTATATCAAAGATCGACACTTTAAACTCCACGTAGGTGCAGTTTTATGGGTCAGCGCGACTCTCGAGTGGGCAAACATTTTAACTGAGCAAACATCGGGTGACCCGCAAACATGGGGGAGGGCGGAATGACGCGGCGCCGGTGCTGTTCTAGACAAACACCACCTGTCTAAAGGGTTTCGGATTTGATTTCCTATGTCGCTTTATATGTCGATAAACAAATATTTTTTTTTATTTTTTTTATTCAATACACGAAAGTGAGGGAACGAGCAAAACGTTCACCTGATGGTAAGTGCAACGTCTACCCATAACAAATGCTGTGTCACCCAAAACATTTGTGTGTGTCACCACACTACGCCCATCACCCTGAGACATCAGTTCTTAAGTCTCATATGCCCAGTAATTACGCTAGCTCACAGTGCCCATCAAACCGAAACACAGTAATGTTTGCACACTGCTGCTTCACGGCAGAGTAACTGGCCCTGGGGTGGTACCTACCTAGACGGATTCCTGCATAGGAATCCTACCACCAGTTAAAATTACTTCTTTAAGAATGTACAGTCACGCCATCCATATAAGGGGTAGGCAGAGACCTCACCCGTAGCTGCCATTTTGGTACGAGTCAAAAAAAATTGCCCTCTATTGCAGTTCAGTGACAGTGTTGTACATTATGATATTATTCTACACGAATAAAGGATGTCGATACAATACCTTAGTCGCCGAATTAAAATGATGACACTATTATTTTTTGGTCACTCATATGTGTGTTGAGCCGTGGAAGCTCAGGGGCTAAGCGCTCGCTTTAAATTTCATAGTACGCGAGTGACCTGATTTCCGATTCCCGGTGCCGGCAACACTAAAATTGTTAAATGCAATTTTAAGTGATGATTTACCACGTGCTCGGTGGTGAAAGAAGGTATCGTGCGGAAACCTGCATGTCTGAGGAATAAAAAATATTTTCGAAGACATGTGCATTCCGCCAACCCGAATTGGAGCAGCGAAGCGGATTCTTCTTAGCTCCAAAACCCTCTCAGAAATAAGAGGAGGCCCGTGCTCAGCAGTGTGACATTTATAGGCTGAAACTTTACTTTACTTTACTTTATGTGTGTTGACCTAGTTGCTTTGTCCGGTAAATACGGTAGAGTGGGGTAAGCGACCCCTGCCTCCCCAGCAACTGCTGTTTCCTCATGCTCCTTCCGAGGTATCCTACACCTTATACAACCCATTTCCTATCCTATTGCCGTGTGGTGGCGGCCCGTTAAAAGAATACTACCAGTCCATCTCATCCAATGGATCTCGTAAAAGGCGAGTAAGGAATTAAACTGCACTGTGCACCCAACAGCGCATGGTGGCCATGGGCTCACCACCTATCACACCAAGTGCATTATATTGTTTTGGTGAAATGTGGATTGTGGCAGTCATCTGTTTTTGCAGTGAGTGCCCAGTCTCTAACTACTCCTTATGGGATACAGTCGTGATCTTATGTATGTATGTTCCTATCCTATGTCCATTTCCTACGTAATCCTTTCCTTTCTCTGCGCCAAGCCAGTGGTTGCCGTGCCTTTTTGATTTTTTTTTATTTCATTAAAGTGGAACGAGCAAAACGCTCACCTGATGGTAAGTTTAACGTCTGCCCATAACAAATGCTGTATCACCCAGAAAATTACTCTGCGTCACCACACTGCGCCCGTCACCCTGAGACATCGGTTCTTAAGTCTCATATGCCCAGTGACTATGCTAGCTCTCAGTGCCCTTCAAACCGAAACACAGTAATGTTTGCACACTACTGCTTCACGGCAGAATAACTGGTCTTGGGGTGGTACCTACCTAGACGGATTCCTGCATAGGAATCCTACCACCACTGAAACTCTAAGAACTGATGCTTCAGGGTGACGAGCGCAGTGTGGTGCCATACAAAAATGTTCTAGGCGACACAGCATTTCTTATCTTCTTCTTATCAGGTGTATTGTACTCTTATCTTCCCAGGACACAGGCTTTTAAGCGACCCAGTGCAGTTAAAAAAAATGACGTTCAACAAGTATCATGTAAATAATCTATGTTGAATAAAAATTATACTGTTCTATTCCTATATGTTGCACTCATCACGTTATTTCATATTAAAATTGCTCTTAAATCAGTAGAGGAGACAGAAGAGAATAATTTAGTATGAACCTTTGTTTTGGCTTCAGAATCGAACCCGGTGTTCAATTTGGCCCCCTTTCTTGTGAGAGACCATTATCTAGCAGTGGACTATTAAATGGCTGAAGAACGAAAGAGAGAAAGTTGTAGAAAATGTTCTTTGAATTTAAATGTGAGCAAAAATTAAGAAACTATCTTATACAAGTGGATATTATTGCAAATTGAACGGCATTCACGTTGGAAAGTGAGTTAGAGTTGCGATTTTCTTCTGGTAGCCACTGCGTGTATAAGCGGAAGCGATAGTGAATAGTGGTTGCCTAATGGTCCAAATTCGACCGTAATTCATTATCTTTTTTTTGGATTTAATGTATTTGTAACACATCCATGCTAATATAATAGAATAAATGCGAAAGTAACTCTCTTCTGTTCATCTGTTTGTTACGTTTCCACGATTCAATCGATCTTGACGAAGTTTGGCATAGAGATAACTTGCAGGATGCAAAAAGGAGACGGAAATATAATAATTTTATCCCGGAAAATCAAAGAGTTCCTACGGGATACTTAAAAAAAATGGTTTCTGCGCTTCTTCTCCACACTTTCTTTCTTTTTTTCACTTCCTTTTTTACGGTTGCGTACCTCTAAACAATGAAATCTTATAGGATCACACGTGTGTCTGTCTGTCCGTCTATCACAACCAATTTGCTCTGAAGCTAAATACAGAATGCTCTGTAGCTACATATGTATGCCCAAACGTTAATAAACATATTTTAAATAGATTTAAAATTTTGATTATATATATATATAGTTATTTTTACTGTATAAAGTGACGAAACGAGCAAAACGTTCACCTGATGGTAAGTGCAACGTCCGCCACAACAAATGCTGTGTCACCCAGAATATTTCTGTGTGACACCACACTGCGCCCGTCACCCCGAGACATCAGTTCTTAAGTCTCATATGCCCAGTGATTACGCTAGCTCACAGTGCCCTTCAAACCGAAACACAGTAATGTTTGCACACTACTGCTTCACAGCAGAATAACTGGTGGTCGTTACGAATTATGTTTACATTGTTATGATTATTTTTCACATTCTTTAGTTTTTCAGGTTTACTAACCGTGTTGGTGAAACGTGGATTGTGGCAGTCATCTGTTTTTGGAGTGAGTGCCCAGTCTCTGACTACCCCATATGGGATACAGTCGTGATCTTATGTATGTATGTATGTATGTACTAACCGTGTTATTATTTTTTTTTGTATTAGCATCTTGTTTAGAAATCACGTATTATAATTCTGATCGGTTCCCGATTTTTTGTAACTAGACGAGTTGTATCAACTTGTCACAACTCTCCTGCTATTATTGAGTTACATAAGATCACGACTGTTTCCCATAAGGGGTAGTCAGAGACTGGACACTTACTGCATAAACAGATGACTGCCACAATCCACGTTTCACCAAAACAATATAATGCACTTGGTGTGATAGGTGGTGAGCCCATCGCCACCATGCGCTGTTGTGTGCACAGTGCATTTTAATTCCTTACTCGCCTTTTACGAGATCCATTGGATGAGATGGAGTGGTAGTATTCGTTTATCGAGTCGCCACCACACCATGATTGAGTTTTGCTGAAAAAATATCGTATAGCTAACATTCCCCACACATTGCCCTCACATTGCGTCACATTGCACTCACAAGATGCAATTAATGGATCGTGCTGACTTTGGGCCTCTAAACTTTTACTGGTGGTAGGATTCCTATGCAGGAATCCGTCTAGGTAGGTACCAAACCAGGGCCAGTTATTCTGCCGTGAAGTGATGTTCTCCTAGCCGATTTCGACCACGGCGACAACTTCCGTATACTGTCGAGAGCCATCAACTGCGCAGGAGATATTATAGTGCCACAAGTGTACGCGCAAACACAGAGGCACTCACTCTTCCCAACCTACCCGCGCCCGATGTAACGCTGATGCGATAAGATCGGAGGTAGGCAAGGATGCAGTGTCAGAAAAACGGGGACAATCACAACACAACCAGACCAGAAAACCAACAATTTGTGTTTTAGCACAAATGTTTGCTCCGGCTGGGATTCGAACCCAGGACCTGTGGCTTAGAAGTCAGGTATTCTGACCACTAGACCACGCGGTCATAACTGTGTTTCGGTCTGAAGGGCACTGAGAGCTAGCGTAATCACTGGGCATATGAGACTTAAGAACTCATGTCTCTGGGTGACGGGCGCCGTGTGGTGCTACACTGAAATATTCTGAGTAACACAGCATCTGTAATGGGCGAACGTTGCACTTACCATCAAGTGTTTTTAAACACTTTATCAAATAAAAAAAAACAAAGCTATTAGCTTGTGATAATTTGATGCTCTCAAATACTGGGAAAGTCATGACATATGACGAATTCAATGACTCCCTAAGCGAGTGACCGTGTGGTGGCGGCTTAAGAGAATCTGCCACGCGATGTCATCCCGTGGATGACGTAAAAGTCGACAGAGGAAACATTATAACCGAGAGATGGGAAGCGGTATCTTCTTGAAACATCGGAATAATAAAACTGCGGTTGCCGACACGCCTGCCAAGCCTGGAAACTACGGCAAAATCACCCTAAGATGACAGTTTTTAACTATTGAGTCAATCTGTGGGGGAGGCCTATGTTCAGCAGTGGGCTAGTGATAGACTGAAATGATGATGATAATGACGAGTGATCTGAGTTCGATCCCCTGTACCGGCATCTCAAAAATTGATCTGCAGATTTAATTGCAGATTTACCACAGATTTTGGAGCTAGGAAGAATCCGCCACGCCGCTCCAATGCGGGTTGGCGGACTGCACATGTCTTCGAAATATTTCTTTTATTTCTCAATCATGCCGGTTTCCTCGCGATGTTTTCCTTCGCCGCCGAGCACTTGGTAGTTCAGAACTAAAATTGCAATTAACAATTTTAGTTGTGCCGGCACCGCGAATCGAACCCAGGCTACTAGCGTACTATGAAATCTAAAGCGAGCGCCTAGCCCCTGAATAGACAGTTATTTTGTTTTTTTTAATCGCCGTTCTTACCACTGTGTCCGCACGGCAGCTCCGTTTTATGAGCGACGCTGCCAGTAAATAATGTCTGTTGCAAAGAGTTGCCGTTACGACCGCGGCGCTGGCTAGGTGCAACGTTTGTTATTAAGTTGCCACTTTTATATCCACAATCCTGTTCCACGTACTCCGTACATTTGCAATTTTGTAGGGAATTGATTCTTTATTGGTGCTATAAATTATTCACCAACACAACAGCAAGCTATCCCGTTCCACCTCCCTATGCGAAACAATGGAATACGAATCTTTAAGGTTCAAATTACTTCGTATAACATTTCTACAACCTGAAGAGACTTGGGCATTAATATCATATAATGCAAGCTTTTCTAGTCCTTAATGATCGTTAAAAACACTTCATTCAGTTATTAAAGACTAATATTACAATTCGCTGACGGCGGTATTACTCATGTCCTCCAAATAGTTTTTTTTTTTTAATTTGTCAATCATGTAGATCAGGGCATTTTTCTATTGTCCAAGCATGTGTTAAATCAATTTAAAAAATGCAATGCTATGCAGAAATCCGTCTAGGTAGGTACCACCCCAGGGTCAGTTATTCTGCCGTGAAGCAGTAGTGTGCAAGCATTACCGAGTTTCGGTTTTAAGGGCACTGTGAGCTAGCGTAATCACTGGGCATTTGAGACTTAAGAATTGATGTATCAGGGTGACGTGCGCATTGTGGTGTCACAAAGAAATATTCTGAGTGACACAGCATTTGTTGTGGGCGGACGTTTCACTTACCATCAGGTGAACGTTTTGCTCGTTTCGTCACTTTATACAATAAAAAAATGAAGGTACCATCGAGTGCCAGATATTCTGCCGTGAATCAGATGTGTGTATCGGTCTGAAAGGCACTGAGGGCTAGCGTAATCACTGGGCATGTGAGACTTAAGAACTGACGTCTCAGGATGATGAGTGTGAATAGCAATGTGGTGCCATGCAGCAATGTTATGGGTGACACAGCATTAGTTAAGGGCTTACTTACCATTAGGGAAACGTTTTGCTCGTCTCGTCACTGTATACAATAAAAATACACGCATCCGGGATCGATCTAGGTCAATAGCATCTTTCGAAATTTGAGACAAGCGCTCGGCACCTGCGGGGCTATTGCGTATCCAGAGTGAAGATCACTTATAAAAGTGTTGAACGAATATCTCTCAAATAAAAACAAAAAAGACGTCATATAGAAAAATAATCGTGAATATCGTTGAGCGTAACCAGTATGAAAACAATTATTTGACAGATATTCGTTCAGTGACGTGTGGTGGCGGCTCGTTAAAAGAATACTACCACTCCATCTCATCCAATGGATCGCGTAAAAGGCGAGTAAGGAATTAAACTGCACTGTGCACCCAACAGCGCATGGTGGCGAATGGCTCACCACCTATCACACCAAGTGCATTATATTGTTTTGGTGAAACGTGGATTGTGGCAGTCATCTGTTTTTGCAGTGAGTGCCCAGTCTCTGACTATATCCCATACCATAAGGGGTATGGGATACAGTCGTGATCTTATGTATGTACGTATGTATGTATATTCGTTCAACACTTTCATTAGTGATCTTCACTTTAGATACGTAATGGCCCCGCGGAGCTACTTATGTTCTAAAAATTCATAACACCCTAAAACATAACATTCAATAAAAATCCTTATAAAAGAATTAAGTCCTGATTATCCTATAGATACTAGATAATGGAAACCCTACGAAGGTTTCTTATTAGTCGTCGTAATTACAGTAGAATGCCTAATTACTAAGAGTACTATGAAGCGCTAGACTATCTACCTAGCGTAGGTAATGAGCTAGCACTGAAAGGAAGGGAGAAGGTGGTTAGGGTGGGCTTAAGGGTGGTAAAAACCACTCTAATTATGAAACTAACTTTGATACGATAGTACAACGGCATTGTAGTAATAGTACGTCCCGTATTTTGTTTCGAAAGTTTGTATATTTTGAGTGTAGTTTCAAAAAAAATATTTAACTCGATTACTGAATGACATAGAACGATAAATTTTATTTTCCCACTTTCGCCTATTATTGGGATCGGTCCATTGCTTTTTATGTATGTCATTTCTACGGATAACAATTTTTTTGTATCTACTCTGTTGGCGTGCCTTTCTAAATAAATAAATACATAATAATAAATACAAATAAAAATAGGAAAAAGTTTAAAAACAAAAATAAACCAAAATTAATTCTATCCAAAAATAGACTGCCGGATAAAATACTCTAATACACAATAATCTGAGAAACGTACTATTGTAAATATAGGGCTCTGCACATGTTAAAAAACGACATACAATCATTTACTCGTACGAAATCTTACTTACGTCTTTGACCTTCGGAGCAGGGCGCGGCTGCCACCTCCGTACTAAATTTAGCACACCTCAAGAAACATCAATCGTACCAACACATGCGCACAATTTCACCCCCCTTTCCCCCCACTTAAAAATATTCATTAATGGCCAAAGAGGACACTGACCGTATAGAGCTAGGAGTCAACTGACAACGTTATTACATACCTGGTTTTGTATACCTGGGTACACCTTCGGCCAATCAGCGCGCAGCCCACCTGCGCAGTTCGATAAAAAGGGGGCGGGGTGCGTGCGAAGGCGTTTAAGGCACCTGAGTGTACCTGTTACTGTAACGACAGGTGCGGTTGTCTGGTTGGCTGGGGACTTCTCGCAGCCTTCCAATGCGGAGTTGCGACGCTCTCACCTGGCAGGTGGGCGAGCGGCGCAGGTATTGGTAGGGCGAAGTAGGTCGCGGAATTGGGTCAGCTCCGGCGCTCAATCGTATATACGAGCGTTATGTACTGGGAAATGTTCGTTGTGGACTTTCCGGTATACGTTTGCTCCTCGCAATAAAGATAGTCCGAATACGTTGTTTAGGTCTTAACGGGTAAGTGCGCTCGAAATCTATGAGCGTCGTTGAATTCATTTTGTACGTATTGTAAATTTTATATGTACTAAGAAATAAGGATTGCTTTGTATTCTTTCTGTGTTTAATTTTATAACATATTAAAACTTGAAGATTCGGACATAAAATAGATCATTAATGTAGGACAAATATGTGTGGAAATCCATACTAATATTATAAATGCGAAAGTAACTCTCTCAGTCCCTCTGTCTGTTTGTTACCTTTTCACGGTTGAACCGCTGATCATTTATCTTAGCGAAATTTGGCACAGAGATAGCTTGCATCCTGGAGTCGGACATGGGATACTTTTCATCCCGGAAAATCAAATTGTTCCCCCGGGATATTTAAAAAATCAATTTCCATGCGGGCGAAGTCGCGGGCATCAGCTAGTAACTCGACTTGCAAACCGTTTGGCTACCAAATATATGAAGTTTTAATAATTTTAAGATAATTTCTAAATGAAATTATGTATTAACATGGCATTTTCAAAAACGGATGATTCTAAAGTTTCTTGTCCTGCCTTTCAAACCGGTGTAGATTTTGACATTCATAAGAGCTTATTTAGCTATATTTCAATATTTTTTTTGTTTCTATGTAAATTACGCACGAAGAATTTATCATAAATTATTTTCATTATTAATATTTAGTTTTGCTTTTATTTATGGTGACTTATAAATAATACATAACCTTGTTTACGTTGCCAATAAAACTTAAAAAAAAAAACATATTTTTAAAATATAAAACATCATATTAAAACATCAAACGTTAGATAATGTACAACGATAACTCATCCCCAGTGTATAAGACCTAATCATTTGCAATTTAACCGAACCTGAGCAAAGACGTCACGGCAGCCATTTTTTTCCACCGCCCACACCCAACCTCTGCACAGTTTGTCTTCAAACTTGCCTCGACCTGGCAACCCCCCACCCGCTCCCAACACCCACTGTAATCAGGCTGCGTCCCCCCTTCGCTTATATACGACCTTAGGTGATAGCGCCGCTCTAAGCGCTGAAGGTAGATATTACTGGTTATAATGGCTGTAGGTGCTTTGTTTACATTTCACTATGGTTGTGTTTAATTTATCTTATATGTTATTTATTTGACGACTACGTTGCTAAGTGGTCACAGTACCTGACTCCTAACGGCTGGTCGTGGATTCGAAACTCAGTAGGAGTCTACGTTTGTGTAAAAAGGCATATAGTTGCTTTTCATTTCTCGTGTTCTTTAACTTTGCATTCTAGCCTACATTCGATCTTATCATAAGAGCATAGGTAGGTAAAATTAGTGTGTGCCTCTGTGTTTGCGCGTACACTTATGGCACTATAATATCAACTGCGCAGTTGATAGCTTCCGACAGTACACGCACGTTGAAACGTTGAAGATTAAAGTGTGTTCGAGAAAAGTTCGGTCACAGATTAGGTGCAATTAATAGATGAAATCTCATAAAGCTTATTTAATAAACATATTATACGAAAAGGAAGCTCAGGTAGCTCAGGGGGTAGGCGCTTGCTTAAAATTTCATAGTACGCGAGTGACCTGGGTTCGATACCCGGTGCCGGCACCACTATAATTGTTAATTGCAATTTTAAGTGCTGATTTACCACTTGCTCGGCGGTGAAGGAAAACATCGTGAGGAAACCTGCATGTCTGAGAAATAAAAAAATATTTCGAAGACATGTGCAGTCCGCCAACCCGCATTGGAGCAGCGTGGCGGATTCTTCCTAGCTCCAAAACCCTCTCTGAAATGAGAGGACGCCTGTGCTCAGCGGTCGGACATTTATAGGCTGAAACTTTGCTTTACTTTTTACAAAAAGGAAAGTAGTGAGAGCCTATAATATGTCCCTCATCATCATAATCATTTCAGCCTATCATAGGTCACTGTTGGACATAGGCCTCCCCACGTGGCGACAAAGGCCAAATCTCTCCAAAATGAGAGCTACAAACTTGTGGCAATCTATGGGGTAGGCATATTTTCAGCAGTGGACTAATGATAGGCTGAAATGATGATGATGATGATGATCGAAATTTAACTATTTGGATGTTGGCTATATGCTATATAGCTGGAATAACATCCAGAGGGCACAGAAAGCATGCCCAAGGTTTTGCTTTAATGTACCACCACGTACTCACGTTACACCGTATCTCAACAATGCCTATATGATAAAAATGAAAGGTAGACGCGCAAAGGTAGACCTGCAATTAGCATGTTTACCGTTTAATACGTTGAAATATCGTACGCAATCTTAGCTAGTCGACATACTTATTTATTCCAGGTATATCAAACTCGGCGGTCTAAGTGGTCATAAAAAATCCTAAGTCGATGTATGCAGCTATTTCGGGGTAGGTTTAGATAAGGGCGGATGTTGGAACCATTGGCCACGAGCAAAACGTTTACCTGATGGTAAGTGCAACGTCTGCCCATAAAAAAATCTGCATCACCCCTTTTCTCGGTGCCCTTCAAACCGAAACACAGTAATGTTTACCCACTACTGCATCACGGCAGCATAACGGGCGGTACCTACCTAGACGGACTCCTGCATAATACTTCCACCAGTGAATATCCTAATATTATGGCTATATGTTTCTACTGTTTAAAATTCTGAACATTTGTAACTATTTTACTGAAATTTGTAACTAAAATTTTTAAGTGCAAACTATTTTTCCGTCTTTTTTTCTAGTCGTGGAAGAAGGTACGGCTACGAAGGTATACAAAACGAATAAGGCTAACAGCGGCGCGAGCGGACCGGAACTAGGGATGTGGCCATTTTTAACTTAGATCACATGTTTATTTAAAAGAATACGAAATATTTTTTTATGGAACAAAGTGACGAAAAGTGCAGTTCGTTCACCGTCGTCTGGTCATATTAAACCCTGAGATATACTAAGTCATCAGTTCCTAAGCCATATTCTTAAATATATATAAATATATAAATTTACTGGTGGTAGGATTCCTATGCAGGAATCGTCTAGGTAGGTACAACCCCAGAGCCAGTCTGCCGTGAAGCAGTAGTGTGCAAACATTACTGTGTTTCGGTTTGAAGGGCACTGAGAGCTAGCGTAATCACTGGGCATATGAGACTTAAGAACAGATGTTTCAGGGTGACGGGCGCATTGAGGTGTCACACTGTTCTGGGTGACATAGCATTTGTTATGGGCAGACGTTGCACTTCACCATCAGGTGAACGCTTTGCTCGTTCCGTCACTATTATTAAAAAAAGGAGCACATATATAAGTATATAAATCTTATATATATATATATATATATATATAAGCCCAGTTATTACAACAGCTGTCCCTTCAGACGAGAACACAGTAATGCATATACTAGTAGTACTTAATACAGAACAGAAAGCCTACTTTTGGAAGGTTGGGTTGCAATTATGATCGTGTCGAATAGACTAAAATACCTACTTACGTTCATATTTTTTTTTCATTGAATAGAGCGACGAAACGAGCAAAATGTGCAGATGTAAAGTGCAACGTCTACCCATAACAAATGCTATGTCACCCAGAACATTTCTGTGTGACACTACACTGCGCCCGTCACCCTGAGACATCAGTTCTTAAGTCTCATATGCCCAGTCATTACGCTAGCTCACAGTGCACTTCAAACCGAAACAACAGTAATGTTTGCACACTACTGCTTCACGGCAGAATAACTGGTCCTGGGGTTACTATGGTACCTACCTAGACGGATTCCTACGTAGGAATCCTATCACCAGTGAACAGTGAACCAACAGTGAAGTCACATGACTAAGATTGCAACCAGTAACCCTAATTGATCGTATTTGTTTGCAGATAAGGCAGTGCTCAACTGTTTTATACATACTAGCTTTAAATTTAATAAAACTAAGCAAGTGAGCTCGGTTTGCGCATAGGTTTAAGGATTGACATCTGCGCTAAGCGCCATGGACTCAAATTAATATTTGTGTGGCATACAACTAGTTGCTCTAGCTCTGGATGTTTGTGCACGTGGAAGTGTTGGGAAAATGTTTCTCTGAAATAGCCGAGAATAACGCGGTGGTGCTAAATCTAAATTATTTCGAAGACCAATACTGCACATCACTAGTTGCGATGTACGCCGGCAAAGCGCGGGCAACTTATAACGAGCGAGGCGAAGCGAAAATAAAAACTTACGCCGAGCCTTCCTCGTCGCGGTCGCCTCCGTGGTGATTCGCGATTGTTGTCACCCTGAATGGAAACAAGATACCAGAATGTCTCGCAATCAGAAAATAACGATGTCTACAAACGTAACGATATTGTTAGCAACGCGACCGCCAAGCAGACGAAGTGAAATAAATGTCAAGAGATTCAGATTGTATTCGAAATAATAAATGTACGTATACTTTTAGGCTGATTGATTGAATAAAACTGAGCTTGACATTAAAATATTATTAAGTTTATCGCTCTTAATCGATATATATATAATAGCCCTTTAAAGTTTTTCTGAAATTGGAAACGACTAAGACCCGATATCACCGATCGCTTTGGAAACCAAGTTTAATAAAACCACGTTTTACTGAACTTAGTTCAAATGCATCATTTGAACTCGGTTTTCGTCTAACCGATTTCACCGGCTCCATTTTGATCGCGTTCAGAAAAACGAGCTTTACGTGAAATATCGTCACAATCTAAAACAAAAAGTCGGTGTATTTATTATTTTGCGACATCAAACAGCCTGTTCTATGCATAAGACACATAGGTATGCAAACAATAAACCAAACGTATGAATAATATTTTTACTGGTGGTAGGATTCCTATTCAGGAATCCGTCTAGGTAGGTACCACCCCAGGGCCAGTTATTCTGCCGTGAAGCAGTAGTGTGCAAACATTACTGTGTTTCGGTTTGAAGGGCACTGTGAGCTAGCGTAATCACTGGGCATGCGAGACTTAAGAACCTATGTCTGAGGGTGATGGGCACAGTGTGGTGTCACACAGAAATTTTCTGGGTGACACAGCATTTATTATGGGCAGACGTTGCACATAACACCAGGTGAGCGTTTTGCTCGTTTCATCACTTTATGCAATAAAAAAAAAAGTTTACATAGTTGTGCAATTGACAATGACAGCTCTCTAAACGCGTTTAAATACCGCAACGTCGAAAATTGGGCGTTCAGAATTCGAACCGCGTTTAGCTTTAATCGCGTTCAGTTGATGTTGGTGAAATGCAAACAGTAGCAATGAACTCAGTTAAACGCTTAAACTTCGTTCAGCTTGAACTGATCGCGTTTAGTTTCAACGGTGAAATCCGCCCTAAAAGTCCACTAATAACAGATACAACGTAGTGTAGTGTAATAGCAAGGATATTAAAACAAACGTTCAGTGCAAGGTATGGATTAATTATTAGTTGCGGAATTTTCGAGGGAATTTAAGAAAAACTGTACATACATACTTACAGGCACGCCTTTTCCCATTTAAGAGACCACAGACGTAGCGTTTTATTGTTCAATAAAACCGTTTCTTTCTTTATTTCTTTTTCCTTTAGCACACTTTTCGCCTCCGCGAAAAGTAGTTAAATTATTATTTACAAAATTTTCCAGGAATATCAAAGAAAAAATGTTATAGGCGGTGAGGAGCAGTTGCTTCTTGGAAGGGAAGTGTCTGGTACTGCGATCGACAACCCTCCTGCCTGTCATGGGGCTTAGGGTTCACAGTAAATAATCCCAACTTTCGAGAAGTCTATGTCCAACAGTTGACAATTCCGAGGCTGTCAATTAGATGACAATTTAGTATGAAATACTAAGTAAAGCGGATTGCATTGGAGCAGCGTGGCGGATTCTTCCTAGCTCGAGGAGCTAGAGGCCTGTGCTCAGCAGTGGGACATTTATAGGCTGAAAATTTACTTTTTTACTTTTATTAAGTAAAGATCAGCAAGCTGAAGTGGCAATGGGCCGGCTATGTACGTCGCAAAAGCGATAACCATTGGAAAGAAAAGATCTCGAGTGGCAACCTCGTACCGGCAAACGTAGTTTAAGGCGACCCCCCACTAGATGGAGCGACGACCTGCACGGTTCCGCGGGAAGTCGATGGTTGCGGGTGGTTCAGGATCGTGTTTAGCGGCAATCTGTCTGGGATGCATATGGTCAGCAGTGAAATTACTGGTGGTAGGATTCCTATGCAGGAATCCGTCTAGGTAGGTACCACCCCAGGGCCAGTTATTCTGCCGTGAAGCAGTAGTGTGCAAACATTACTGTGTTTCGGTTTGAAGGGCACTGTGAGCTAGCGTAATCACTGGGCATATGAGACTTAAGAACTTATGTCTCAGGGTGATGGACACAGTGTTGTGTCACACAGAATTTACTGGCTGACACAGCATTTGTTATGGGTAGACGTTGCACTTACCATCAGGTGAACGTTTTGCTCGTTTCATCACATCATCCAATAAAAAAAAAACTTATGTAATTATTATTATTATATTCTATAGAAGAATATAAGACAATGATGGGTGGACAGTGTATCGTTTAGCACGTTTTCAGTTAAATTTCTCCGCCATCTTGAATTCTTTCGACTCTTTGCCTATAAGAAAACTCATCTAAGTCATCTCCATTAAATAGCATCATCAACAGCCTGTAAATAGTCCACTGCTGGGCGTAGTTGTTCATTATTAGCGGATTAGCGATCTTTCGGGGTTGCGGTGCTGTGCGAAAGCGTTCTCGTAGCCCCGATACATGGCAACGAGAGGAACATAATAACCAAGACCAATACATTCACGCTTTTGTACCATTGGGGTACCTTCTTGCAAATTGGGGTGCTTCTTGGGGGACCTTCGTAGCAAACTCTACGACCCTTCGGGAAAATAGACGTGACGGGTGGTAAGCCACGTCGATGCCATTTTGGTAAGAGCTAAATTGTTACCCATTGCATTCCCACGAGTAGCCAGGAAAGATGTTGTCTAACCAAACGGAGTCCAGCATGCTTGCGTACGACTAGCCTTATTCTAGGGTCGCCCGGTCCAGAGCAGATCGGCACGCTAACGACTACGCTCGTCTCTGGCCATGCAGGACATCGGCGCGGCTTCCACTGGTTCAGCAGAGAGGAACGGAAAAGGATTAGGTAGGCAATGGAATTGGGGTAGGGAATTTGGAAGTTGGGAAAGGAACTATAAGGTGAAGGATACTAGTGTAGATGTAGCGGCGGGGTCAGCGTCGCTTACTCTACCGTATTTGCCAGACAAGGCAATTAGGTCAAGTACTCCCTGGCTGAAAGAAACGCCGTAAGGTTTTAACCGCTACAAGTCCGTCTTAACGCCGTCGATGACCCGATAAAAATTGGGTCTGGCATATTTCAGACGGTTATTTCTCCGTCAATCGGAGTACGCGAGATTACTCAATTTTTACTACACCCTCGGGACGAGAGAGCTGTTTTATTTAGACTCATTTTTTTATAAATTCTTAATCCGTTACTGCGATTAACCTACAAAAGTCGCCTTCGTATAGTCGAAACACTAACGTGCATAGGTCTGAGAAATACGACAGATGCTAAAATTGTGTCGTTGTTTACCACCTCGGCAACACTTAGTGGATTGTTTTATGCAAATGTCGCGAGTTCGCCGACGCGACGCCGCACGTCACACCGTCGCTGCTGTAGACTGGTACAGGACGTGAGCGGGAGCGATTCTTAAAACGTGTTTAATTGCTCAATTCTCTTCTAACCTGGTATTTTTCCATATAGACTATTTAGGGCGGATTTCACCTTTGAAAATAAACGCGATCAGTTCAAGCTGAACGAAGTTTAAGCGTTTAACTGAGTTCAATGCTACTGTTTGCATTTCACCAACATCAACTGAACGCGATTAAAGCCAAACGCGGTTCAAATTCTGAACGCCCAGTTTTCGTAGTTCAACCCTTTAAACGCGGTTAAAGACCTGTCATTGTCAATTGCACAACTATGTAAACACAAAAAATATTTTTAATTTGTATGGTTTATTGGTTGCATTACCTTCGTATCCTAAGCATAAAAACAGGCCGTTTAATATCGCAAAATACGAAATACATGGAGTTTTTTTTTATTTTGTGACGTTATTTCATTTAAACTTCGTTTGTTTAAACGCGATCATGAAGCTGGTGAAATCGGTTAGACAAAAACCGAGATCAAATTATACATTTGAACTCAGTTAAGTAAAACTTGGTTTTATTGAACTTGGTTTCCAAAGCGATCGGTGAAATCGAGTCTTAGTCTTTGTTTATATCGATGCCTACAAGATTTTTTTAACTATGGCATTTGCACACATGAATCGGTTACCGTATCTATACCGTATATATAATTCTCTGGTCACGGCGCATGGTGGGTTGTTCTACTTGGTATCGGTACACGGAACATATTTTGTACCGCACGAGTTTACAATTATGTTCAGCAGTATTGACCCGTACCCTCTTTACCTATATTATAAGTATTTTTTAATATATGTATCTGTAAATGTGTATGTGTATGTAGTATGTATATTTATTTATTTATTTATTTAAACTTTATTGCAAACCTTAAATAAAAAAAAGGTAACAAAGGGCGGACTTAATGCCTATAAGCATTCTCTACCAGCCAACCCATGGTGTGGTGAAAACTTGTGATAGGTGCATAAAATACATAAACTAAACATAAGCTACACATACATACATACATACACACATTAATACTTACATACAATACATATCTATATTATATATATATGTACAGACGCACAAATAAATAAATATATATATATATACATATACATATATACACACGTACTAATAACTGCTAATGATAATAAATGATTCAGGTAGTAATAACCGGATTCCCTAAATGCTCACGAATCAACCTTTTGAAGGCGCATTTATTGGTAGTGTTTCTGATGTTTTCGGGCAAGGAGTTCCAAAGGAGTGTGGCCTGAACAGTGAAGGAGTTGCCGTAGAACCCGGAGAAGTGCGTTGGGATACGAATCTTATTGTTAGATGACGATCGAAGTTCCCTATAATGAGATGAAGAAAGATACTCAAATTTATCGTTGAGGTAAGAAGGTGAAGATGGATCATTTAAAATAGAGAAAAGAACAAGCAGTATTCTAGAATGCCGCCTCTGTCTGATAGTAAGCCAATTGAGCTCAGATCGATATTTTGAAATATGGTCATACTTTCGTAAGCCGAAGATGTATCTGATGCAATTATTAAGGAGGCGTTCTAGCTTGTTAAGAAGATCTTGGGATAAATCTGGGTAACACACATCTGCGTAATCAATTATGGGCAAAATGAGCGTCTGTACTAGCATGAGCCTTGTTTTAAAAGGAAGGAAATGTTTTAAGCGATAAAGAGATCGCAAGGCAGCAGTGACTCTGCGGCTTATGTCAGTAACATTAACTCTCCAACTCAGTGTATTATCTATGAGCAGACCTAGATTTTTTACCACATTACTATATGGTATCACAATATTATTATAGTATATTGGAGGTAACTTGACACCGTCAACTTTCGTCAACATCCTCGAACTACCAACTAGAACTGCTTGGCACTTTGAGGGATTGACAGTAACACCATGGCGAAATGACCAATCTCTAATGGTGTTCAGATTAGCGTTTAATTGATTTATTGCGCCATGGAGGTTCTCAATACTAGCTTGTACATATAATTGTAGATCATCTGCGTACAGATGGTACGAGCATATGCGTACAGATGGTATATGTGTAACATATATTATTATGTGTGATATATATATATATATATGTATATATATATATATACATATGTATGCGTGTATTATATATTATTGGATGCCACTGAAAATCAGGGTAGGATCATGCATCCTAGCATATCCTGAGTGGCCGTCCTTTTTGGAGCATTGCACCATGAACGGATGGATTTAAATATTGTTTTTTCTGTGTTTTTTTTTTCTATACACTGTTAATCTGTCTGTGAATTGTGTGCGTGTGACAAATAAATGTTTCTTTCTTTCTTTCTTTCTTTCTATCACGTTTTGGGTGAAGTCGATGGTTGCACGAGGCTCGGGGCCTTTTTGTTTAAGTGTTAATATATATCAGATTGCAACAATAAATTGACACTCTAATTTTGGGGGAATATTGCCATACGCTTGGCAGGCGGGGTGGCAAACGCAATTTATTTATTCATATGTTACAGAAAGATGCTGCTGATTCTCTTAAGCCGCCACCACACGTACCGCAAAGATGACGTTAGTTACCAATTATCAATTGTTCTAAATTTACATGAATTTGATCGTTTTATCTTTAGAAAATTAATTAAGATTTATTAATCTTAAATTTGAGAAATAAATAGAGAACATGTCAGTTTTTCAAAACAGGTTTTTGAGAATGGGACGAGACGAGCTGACCTGATGGTAAGTGCAACGTCTGCCCGTAGCAAATTCTGAGTCACACATAATGTTTCTGTGCGACACCACTCTGCGTCCGTTCCTCTGAGACATCAGTTCTTAAGTCTCATATGCTCACTGATTACACTAGCGAACACAGCACTACTGTTTCGCGGCGGAATAGCCCTGTGGTGATATTTACCTAAACGGATTCCTGCATAACTTACCCGCCAACGCCTGTACACTTGCAGCCGCGAACTATACGTAAATGTCGCACAAACACCGTCGTCTGACGGTAGCTCCATTACAGATAAAAATAGGACGTGTAGGCTTATACGTGACAGCTTCACCTAAACATTCTACGTATGTGTTGCCTTATGAGTTCTCTGTACTATTATTATGTTGCCTACATTAAAAAAAATAAGGTGTTGTGGAAAAAAATCAAGTATTTCTGTATTAATATGTGACCGGTTAATCATGTTTTTAATGGGATTATTATAAATTTAGTAAAACAAATTTTACGGATTTTATCGCGTTTAATTTGTAAGTACTTATACCGACGTTTAGCTCTTTACAGCACCCATGGTCACGGGAGGGTCAGTCCTCCCTCCAGTCCACACTCCTTATCGGCGCGAAGACGCATCCGGGATAGCATAATTTTTTTAGTAAAAGTTTATTTAGTATTTAGTACAAGTATTAGGTACAGTCGAAGTTTCTTATTTATATGTGTATTTTTATATTGTGTAACGAATTGTAAATGTATGCAGTTAAACAGCTACAACTTATTTATTGGTTAGTAAAATAAAATAAACATGTAAAATTTAAAATTATGTGTATAACCTACTTTTTAAAGAGCACCGCCCTCCCACAATAGCGGCACAGTAATAGCGGCACCGGGAACCGCCATCGGATACTCTCCACCAATGTTACATTACCACTAGGCAATACACACCACTGAAATCGAGAACACGACACATGTTTCCCTACTGCTTCCCAATTTGAATTTGAAAATATAGTCTAAGTTACGCGCTATAATATCAGCTATCTGTCAGTGAAAGTTCCGTCAAAATCGGTCCAGCCGTTTCGGAGATTAGCCGGAACAAACAGTCAGACAGATTAACAGTAAAAAGATAGCTGTAAAAAAAAATATTGTTTTTTTCTTCTAAGTACCGTAAATACTTTCATAAGCATGGATTAAAATATGTTAGATAGATGTATAGATACATAACTCGTTTTTTTGGTCACCACAACACAGATACATTTATATATACAATGATTTTTACATTACAAGAATGATATAGTGTATATGATAGAATGATACCCAAAACACTACAAAATGAAATCAAGAAAAAAAATAGATAATATTAATGAGACAAAAACGCCTTAGATAGCGTTTTTTTATTGGAAAAAGTGACGAGACGAGCAGAACGTTCACCTGATGGTAAGTGCAACGTTTGCCCGTAACAAATGCTGCGTCACCCAGAACCTTTCTGTGTGACACCACACTGCGCCCGACACCCTGAGACATCAGTTCTTAAGTCTCATATGCCCAGTGCTTACAGTAGCTCTCAGAGCCCCTCAAACCAAAACACAGTAATGTTTGCACACTACTACTTCACGGCAGAATAACTGGTCCTGGGGTGGTACCTACCTAGACAGTTCCTGCATAGGAATCCTACCACCAGTCAACGTAAGCGTGTGCTGCAGTGACACAAAAAGGCCATAGCTCAGTGCTCAGTTTTGTTTAGTCCAGACACTTCAATTTTATTTATTTGTATAGTTGTCTCTGTTTGACGGCCTCAGAGTGGAGCCACGCTGAAATTTTCAGTGTGACACAGCATTTTTTGTGGGCAGACGTCGCACTTACTATAAGTTGTCCGTTTTCCTCGTCTAGTCACATTATGCAATTAAAAAAAACTACACAACTAACGAGAGCCGTGGTAGCTCAGAGGCTAGGCGCTCGCTTTAAATTTCATAGTAGGCGAGTGACCTGGGTTCGATTACCGGTGCCGGCACCACTAAAATTGTTAATTGCAATTTTAAGTGCTGATTTACCACGTGCTCGGCGGTGAAGGAAAACATCGTGACGAAACCTGCATGTCTGAGAAATAAAAAATAGTTCGAAGACATGTGAAATCCGCCAACCCGCATTGGAGCAGCGTGGCGGATTCTTCCTAGCTCCAAAACCCTCTCATAAATGAGAGGAGGCCTGTACTCAGCGGTGGGACATTTATAGGCTGAAACTTTTCTTTACTTTACTCTTTACACAATCAACATCGCTATGTCATATGAATGAAGACAGATCAGTAACTCAACATTTAAAATTCATTGATACCCTCTCTAATTGCTGCTAAAAAGGCACTACAATTCATAACTTATTCACAAGAAGGGACAAGAGTTTGCTGTTACAAATGCAACATCTCTTACACCGTTACGGTCTCTTCCTATAGTCGACAATTAGCTGCTTTGATGGCGTCTCGGTCCGTTAGCGTGCTGTCAAAGGCTCTCCGGTTAATTTAGCCGGGAAATTAGGTCAGGTCGAGCGAGATGTAGCTACTCGTATATGCAACGTGCCACCAATGTATATTGCATAATACTTATGTATATTACATACAGAGCGTTTTCGATGTGTGTATGTAATGAGTGTGTAATGATACCAAGAGTATTAATAAAGTGTTTTTATTAAAGTGTAAAGATAACGTATATACATTTATTTTCTAATTTGTCTGGTGGTAGGATTACTACGCAGGAATCCATCTAGGTAGGTACCACCCCAGGCGAGTTATTCTGTCGTGAAGCAGTAGTGTGTAAAAATATTGTGTTTCGGTTTGAAGGACACTGTGAGCTAGTAAAATTATATGAGAATTAAGAATTTATGTTTCAGGGTGATGGGCGAAGTGTGGTGTCACACAGAAATGTTCTGCATGACACCGTATTTGTTAGTAGTAGACGTTGCACTTACCATCAGGTGAACGTTTTGCTCGTTTCATCATCTCATCCAATAGGTAAATATAAATTAATATCATTAAATTAATATGAAATATTTACGTGACAAGTGTTTATTTATGAGTCATGTTTACACACTGCTGCTTCACGGCAGAACAACTGGCCTAACGGGTTCGATCACCGTACGGAAGAAATATTTGAATAAAAATGATTTTTCACACTCGTCATCCACTTAATCTGCCACTGTTTGAAAGAGGCTCCGTCTTTCACGTTGGAAGGGTTTGCAATAATCGCCAACCTTGACAGCAGTTTGGCGATCGCAGTACCAGACACCTTAGGATCTTAAGATGGGAAGGGACCATAAGATTTCTCTGGCATTTTCCTTACAGGACTTTTTTCACACCCACGGGATGAATTGAGGTAGTAGATTCTCTAACGCAAATACATATATGCATATAGTCACGCCTTTCTCCCACATAAAGAGGTAGGGAGAATCCACACACGTAGCCCACTTTTCGCCTGGCTGGGAAAAGAGATGTGATGGATCGCCGCAAGTTTAGTAATAGTCCAAACAATTCTTACCCCCTCACGAGCAGTATACAGCATTGCATATTATGGTGTTTCTCTGCACGAAGAAAGGCTGTCCGAAGAATACCTTACTCGACTCTTACGACACCTCGGTAGGAAAAACTTGGGTGCCATTCTACTCTGCCAGACACCAATCGGCTAACACAAATATTTTCGAAAAAATTGACTTATGTATAAAAGTCTCTTAGTATATAATCGCTACGTAATGGACGTAGTCTTGTATATTAATTACATAGGTCTGCAACAAATTCTGCACAACTTTCTGTTGCGAATTCCATATTCAGTTTGTTCTGGACAAAAAAAAAGGTAGCCGGCAGAGTTTTTCTACGAAGTTGAAATGAATTCACGCACGCGGCACACTTTGGTAAAAAAAAAATGGATTTTGTTTGAAGCTGATCCTTGTTTATATTCCAAAAGGTGTTTGTTCAAAACCTTTTAGTTTGCTTATTTTATATTTAACATCCGAAACCCTTCCTTAATTCACTCAAGTGTTTTAACGTGAATTTGTTTTATTATGAAGCCCGCGACTTCGCCAGCGTGGATACAGGTTTTTTTTAAATACCCCGTAGGAACTTTTAGATTTTTCGGGATAAAAAGTGTCCTATGCTCGTCTCTAGGATGCAGGCTATCTCTGTGTCAAATTTTGTCAAGATCGGTTCAGTGGTTGAGCCGTGAAAAGGTAACAAACAGACAGAGAGAGTTACTTTCGCATTTATAACATTTGTATGTATTAGATCATATCCATCAAGAACAATCGTTTTCAGTCTTTTAATGTCAACTGTATAGGTAATTGTTATTAATTTGTTGCTGGTAAGAGTATTTTGTAGCGGCGTGCATATGGTAGCGGCCTAAGAGAATCTACCACCCCATCTCATCCCGCGGGTATCGTAAAAGTCGACAGAGGAAAAATGAAAACCAGGAGATTGGCAGCAGCATCTTGCTGGAACATCTGAATAAATAAACTGCGGTTACCAACCCGCCTGCCAAGCGTGGCAACTATGGCAAAATCCCCCAAAACGAGAGCTACAAACTTTAGTGGCAATCTATGGGGGAGGCCTATGTTCAGCAGTGGAATATTGATAGGCTGAAACGACGACGACGAACAGTATTTTACTGAAATCCACCTAGGTACATACCTAGGTAATTACTCAGCCGTCAAGCAGTGGTGTGCCAACTCGACCGTGCTTCTCTTTGAAGGGCACTTTAGCAGGGCACACGAAACTTAAGAACTGATGTCTCAAGGTGACGAACGCATTGTAGTGCCACAAAAATATTCTGAACGACACATTTGCCGTGGCAGCTCAGAGGCCTTTGTTCAACAGTGGACTAAGTTGGGCTGAAATAATGACGATGTTGATGTGAAAGGTGTGAAGCGCGGCACCGCAGTCGCCAATCCTCCTCCCAAGTTCAATTTTGAAGTCATAGTCATATCATTTGTTACTTCATGTGGTTACACAACATCTTATTTACACAATATGTACCCTGTTAAATAAAATTTATTTTTGGGATTAATTATAAACAAAATGAAATAGTGTTAAAAATATGGAAAACTTATGTAATATGTTATCATATTTACTAAATGATAATAGAAATTGTAGGAAATAGTTTGTAAATATTGTGTGGTAACCGTGGTAGCTCAGGGGCAGGGTACCCGCCTTTATTTTCATAGTACGCGAGTAACCGGGGTTCGATACCCGGTGCCAGCACCACTAAAATTGTTCTACAATTTTAAGTGCTGATTTACCAAGTGCGCAGCGGTGAAGGAAAACATCGTGAGGAAACCTGAATGTCCGAGGAATAGAAATATTTCTAGGACATGTAAAGTCCGCCAACCCGCATTGGAGCATTGTTACAGAATTTTTCTGTCTCCAAAACACTCTTAGAAATGGAAGGAAGCCTGTACTCAGGAGTGGGACATTTATAGGCTGTTACTTTACTTTTTTACTTTTTACCGCACGCCGTTCGTCAACGTGGGGTATGGTATTTGTTAGTCTCCTATTCGTTTTTTACCATCAATAAAATGATCTTAGACGTGTTTTTTATCACCGATTCCAAAGCCTGATGCTTTAATAGCTAAGGTGCAGATGATCATACAGAATCATACATCATCAATCATCATATTATCTATACAAGTACTTAAATAAAATTGAAGTTGTATGTTTGTAATAACAAAGTATCAGCTTTTTACTCAATGCTTTTGAGAGTATATACGGTACTTATATGATTTTTTTTTTGTATCTGTTTGTTTTGGCTAATATCCGAAACGGCTAGACCGATTTCGACGGGACTTTTACTGACAGATAGCTGATGATATAGTGCGTAACTTGGGCTATATTTTCAAATTCAAATTGGGTGGTGTGTATTGCCTAGTGGTAATGTAACAGTGGTGGAGAGTATCCGATGGCGGTTCCCGGTGCCGGTATTACTGTGCCGCTATTGTGGGAGGGCGGTGCTCTTTAAAAAGTAGGTTTACACATAATTTGAAATTTTACATGTTTATTTTATTTTACTAACCAATAAATAACTTGTAGCTGTTTAACTGCATACATTTACAATTCGTTACACAATATAAAAATACACATATAAAAAAGGAACTTCGACTGTACCTAATACTTGTACTAAATACTAAATAAACTTTTACTAAAAAAATTATGCTATCCCGGATGCATCTTCGCGCCGATAAGGAGTGTGGACTGGAGGGAGGACTGACCCTCCCGTGACCATGGGTGCTGTAAAGAGCTAAACGTCGGTATAAGTACTTACAAATTAAACGCGATAAAATCCGTAAAATTTGTTTTACTAAATTTATAATAATCCCATTAAAAACATCATTAACCGGTCACATATTAATACAGAAATACTTGATTATTTTCCGAAAATAATTAATTATTTTTGGAAAATAATCAAGTAAAGTCAATTAATTTAATTTTGAAAAATAACAAGGGTTTCGCGCAAAGAAATCAAAACCTCAAAATCCGATTCAAATGATGAGGGAAGTATATATGTATATTATGGATCGGGGTCGGCTGTTTTATGCAGGTGAAACCGCGTGGCACCGTTTGTAAGAATATAAAATGCAAAGCAGGTTGACCCACGTGCGCGGTGGGCCCGCGAGTGAGCAAAATGGGCAAACACAATAGGTCATAATCTCATATCATCAGGATAACGTATCGCTAGCAACTTTCACATAGTCCTTTTAGTTCTCAGTAATTATATATATATATTTTTGGATAAAATGTACAGCAGAAAGACACATGAATCTCCATCACCAACAAAGACTAACGCACTCGTGATAAATAATTAGCGAAATATTTCCGCAACAAAATATTATTTTTAATCTTTGTAAACTTCGCAGAGAGCTCTATAGTAGCGAGCTTATTAAAAGGCATCCGTGCAGGGCGAGCTATGTCTAATTTTCCGGTTTCGCCCGCGCAGATTGCGGCGTCCCGGCGGGAGCGCGCTCGGTACACGGCACCCGCTTTATGCGACCCGCTTTGAGCTCGCCTCTCATGTTTTCCTGGTTAGAGTTGGTAAGAAACGGTGACAATGCCATATATACATGTTGTTTGCGATGGAAAACTAACAAGAAAATATAATAAATTCTCGTAAATACGAATGTAACATTACTTGAACCGAAACAAAAAAATAAAATTTATGAACAGAAAATTTTAAAGGGAAGAAAATATCTTGTATGAATAACAAACGCGATAAAATCCGTTAAAAGTAGTTTTATTTAAATTTGTAGTATTCGCGTAAATAACAGAAAATATTAGGGTCCTATTCGTTGCTGCAATCTAGTATAAATGAGAATACTTTTTATTGTTAATTATTTGCTTTTTATGTTGTTGTAATGAGCAAGTGGTTTACCTAATGGTAAGGCGCAATGTCTGTCCGTAACAAATATTGTTTGTTCTCTATATGCCCTCATATGCCTGCAACACAGTAATGTTTGCACACTACTGCTTTGCGCGGCAGAATAACTGGCACAGCGGTGGTACCTACCTAGATGGATTCCATGGGAATCGTACAATAAGTAGTTACTTACCATCAGGTGAGCCACCCACTCATTTCATTGTTTCTTATAAAAACACGAGTATTACTACACATCATCATCAACCTAAAAATCAGTCCAGAACTTAAGCCCGTAACAAAATCAAGTGACTTTGTCGTAATGCCACGCTTGATAGGTCGATTGGCAACGTTTCTTGATTGGTCTCATACTACGAAGACTGCTGGCAGTAGGATTCCTATGCAGAAATCCGTATAGGTAGGTACCACCCCAGGGCCAGCTATTCTGCTGTGAAGCAGTAGTGTGCAAACATTACTGTGTTTCGTTTTGAAGTGCACTGTGAACTAGTGCAATCACTGGGCATATGAGACTGAAGAACAGGTGGTCTCATAGTGACTGGCGCAGTGTGGTGTCACACAGAAATGTTCTGAGTGACACAGCATTTGTTTTTTCACAATCAGAATCAGAATCAGAATCATTTAATCCTTAGAAAATGGTTACATGTTGGTGTACAAGTTAGGTTAGTACAAGCATCTTCTGCCAAAATTGGCGTAGGAATTAGAAGCTAAATTAAATTACATTGTTATGGGCAAACGTTGCACTTAACATCGCGATTCGCGTAAATATAAGAAATAAATATGCGAACAAACTTATAAACTTACAATGTAACCGCCGCTTACATAATTAACACCACGGAACAACTTTTGATGTACCCAAAAATAGTTTCACGACATGAAAATTTCCAACGAACATTGTCGCTTAAATCGTGAGGGTAATTTTATTCTCTGCCCGCGGTGTAAGATTCAGGGTGCAATAAAATAGTTAGAAAATAATATGACAGTGTGGGACGAGCGGCGAGATTGGAAAACTTGCCCGATCCGATTATGGCCTGAAAAGTTCGCCGGCCGGGCGATTTGTCGATACCTATGATCGCAATAATGGATGCCCTTACTTGCAACCAGCGTTGCCAACATTAAGATTGGAGATACGCGAGATAATTGGGTTACGTTTCCACAAAGGAAAATTGTACCAAAAATATTATTCTTGGTATTTTTTTTATTGCATAAAGTGATGAAACGAGCAAAACGTTCACCTGATGGTAAGTGCAACGTCTGCCCATACCAAATGCTGTGTCACTCAGAACATTTCTGTGTGAAACTACACTGTGCCCATCACCCTGAGACATAGGTTGTTAAGTCCCACATGCCCAGTGATTACGCTAGCCCACAGTGCCCTTCAAACCAAAACACAGTAATGTTTGCACACTACTGCTTCACGGTAGTATAACTGGCCCTGGGATGGTACCTACCTAGATGGACTCCCGCATAGGAATCCTACCACCAGTAAAAGTTGGTACCATTTTCTATTCGAAATATTTTTCTTACGTTTTAAAAAACGATGTCCCAAGGTAGGATTTCTTCTGCATTGTGAGTGCGGTTTACCGACAAAAATTTCGCAAGCACAACACAACCAGACCCGAAAACCAACTATTTAGATTTCTGCCCAAATGTTTGCTCTGGCCGGGATTCGAACACCGTACCCGCGCTGTAGAAGTGCGGATCTCTTTCCGGTAGGCTATGCGCGGTAGCGTGAATCTCAAAAATATGAATAAATAAACTGGCAAAGTCCTCCCAAAATGAGAACTATTAATTTTCTGGCAATCTATGGGTAGACCTTTGTCAGTAGTGGACTACTGATAGGCTCAAACGATGATGATGATGATGGTTACTTTATGACAGTATTTTTTTAAGAAAGTAACTAACGAGATGAGCAAATCGTTCACCTGATGGTAAGTATATGTAGGTGGTGGGATTACTATGCAGGAATCCGTCTAGGTAGGTACCACCACAGGGCCAGTTATTCTGCCGTGAAGCAGTACTGTGCAAACATTACTGTGTTTCGGTTTGAAGGGCACTGTGAGCTAGCGTAGTCACTGGGCATGTAAGACTTAAGAGCTGATGTCTCAGGGTGACGGGCGCAGTGTGGTGTCACATGAAATGTTCTGGGTGACAAAGCATTTCCTATGGGTAGACGTCGTACTTCACGTCAGGTGAACGTTTGGTAGCGGCATAAGAGAATCTACCACCCCATCTCATCCTGTGGGTGTCTTAAAAGTCGACAGAGGGAAAATGAAAACCAGGAGATGGACAGAAGCATCTTGCTGGAACATCTGAATAAATAAACTGCGGTTGCCAACCCGTCTGCCAAGCGTGGAAACTATGGCAAAATCCCCCCAAAACGAGAGCTACAAACTTCTGTGGCAATCTATGGGGGAGGCCTATGTTCAGCAGTGGATAGGCTGAAACGACGAACGTTTTGCTCGTTTCGTCACTCTCTCCAATAAAAAAAGTGCAACGTCTGCAGATAACAAAAGCTGTGACACCGTCATGTGTGAGCGTGTTTCGCTTCGTGACGTCACCAGTCTGTGAACGAGTAAGCTCGTTAGTTAGACGTGTTATTTATTTGTTAGCTGTAGCAAGAGCTAGGTAGAGCATGCAATAAGCGCACAATAACGTGTTCGACAAGACGCGCCCGACGAGGTATGGCGAGCACGTGTGTCCGCACAAAAAACCCGCCTTAATAAAACGAGGTGCCGCGGGGGTCGGTTGTAGGGATGTGGCTGTACGTCGATATCGATAAAACTATGTTTCGTTTTTAGTTATGAATCTGTATGTACGAATTTCAGCCAAGAGAAGTTTTTCAAACGAGGTTTCATTTAATTATGAAATAACGTTCTTTGCAAATATCGTGCCAATAACGCGTGAATTTATGTATAAATAATTAATTAACGATTGTAATAACGTCTGCAGTTTTAATGAATTTAGTCTAAAGAATACGGTAATTGTTAAAAAGTGGTACATCGTTCTGGATGTGTAAGCAGTAACGTAAAGGATTTTAGAACCTACTTTAAAAGGGATTATCATATTTCTAAGTCTCATGAGTGAGCGGCAGAATAGAATAGCCCCTACCTCTTTCTTACCGAGGTGTCGTGAAAGGCAACAAAGTACGGACAGCCTTTATTCGTGCAGAATAATACCATATGCAATGGTGTCACCATATTGCTCCTGGGAACGCAATGGGGAGTGTTTTGACTCGTACCAAAATGGCGGCGACGTGATTGGCCTCCCGCCACGTCTCGTTTCCCGCGAGGGGGAAAAGCGGACTACGTGAGTGGCTGTATGTAAATGTTTAAGATGGATATTCTAGCTACGACAATTTTTCTTATACTTTCCTTAGTCGACTCTTATGACCATAGGAGGGTTTAAAGTGGTAAGTTTAAGGTTTTCTTACATCGCCATTATAGGGATAAATAAGTGGTTGCCCATGGTCATTGTTGCTCCAATGTAGCAATTCTACTTTAAAGCCTCTCAGTGCTTTTAAAATCATTTGACGTTTCATTGAATTAACAAAATTGTATCGTAGAAATATTCTATTATATTTAGTAACCTTTGTTTAGCTTGAAATATGAGCATCATGCGAGTTGACTGAGGAAATCTTCACTTACTTTTTTTTTATCTCATAAAAGTGACGGAAACGAGCAAGACGGTCACCTGATGGTAAGTGCAACGTCTGCCCATAACAAATGCTGTGTCACCCAGAAAATTACTGTGTGACACCACACTGCGCCCGTCGCCCTGAGACATCAGTTCTTAAGTCTCATATGCCCAGTGATTACGCTAGCTCACAGTGCCCTTCAAACCGAAACACAGTAATGTTTGCACACTACTGCTTCACGGCAGAATAACTGTCCCTGGGGTGGTACCTACCTAGATGGATTCCTGCATAGGAATCCTACCACCAGTGATATAGTAAAAAAAAGCTATAGTAAATTAGTTACAAAGAGCAATTTTAATAACCCATTTAGCTTCTTTAAACAAGCGGCTTATATTGTCATAGTTACGTACCAATCTGTTTATAGTTTTGCTACAAGGAAGTAGTTTTTAAAAAATACTAACGATATCGATAGCCGATAGGTGTCCGGCAGAGTACAATAGCACCTACCTCTTTCCTACCGACGTGCGTAAGAGGCGACTTTGTGTAGAATAACACCATAATATGCAATGCTGCCACTATACTATTCGTGGGAACGCAATGGGGAGTAAGAATTTTTTGACTCGTACAAAATGGCGGCAACCTGGTTCGCCACCCGTCACGTCACGTTTGTCGCGAAAAGTTAACTACGTGTGTGGCCTGTTCCTTATATGGGAATAGGGGGTAATTTATGTATGTATAATAATGGAGCTTATCAATCTGTTTAAATTTAAATGAAACTAATTTTACGGATTTTATCGCGTTTATTTTTATTATTTTAAGCTTGGGATCCTATAATTAATAAAATTGAGTCAAAAACCAAGCATACCACTGCAAGACTTCAAGACACAGTTAGCTCTTTCTGCGTAGATCGGACCACAAATAATAATTAAAAGCTGAAGGTACTCCGGGTTAACTATGACATCAGGACATCTGTCACCTCAGTCCCCCCGTGACCATGGGTGCTGTAAAGCACTCGAAACGTCGGGTTATAAATAATAAAAATAAACGCGATAAAATCCGTAAAATTAGTTTCATTTAAATGTGTAGTGTTCGCGTAAATATAAGAAATCATTAATCTGTTTAAATATTTTTTTCAAATAAGTAGTCTTAAAAATAAAATATCGATAACTATTAGCAAAACGACACATCACTGCCACCCTCGGACGGGTTTAATTACACGGCGCGGGCGACAGGTTGTCGCCTGACGTCATCGTTGCACACATGCGCGTCCGTGTGGGCGCCCATAGGTATCTAGCATCACTTAGTGCTGGGTAATATCGCTATGCCTACTCGATGTTTTTTTTATGTAGAAAATACTTTTTGGCATTGAAAGAATGTTTTGCAGAAACGTAATCACCGTGTCGTGTGGTGGCGGCTTAGGAGAATCTACCACCTCATCTTATCTCATGGGTGTCGATAGAGAGAAATGAGATCCAGGAGATGAGCAGGAGCGTCTTCCTGAAACATCTGAATAAATAAACTGCGGTCGACAACCCGCCGGCCAAGCGTGGCAACTATGGCGAAATTTCTCCAAAATTAGATTTAACAACCTTGTGGCAATCTGGAGGTCTGCATTAAGTTGTGGACTAGTGATAGGCTAAAATTATGATTATCATGCCAGGGTTAGATTTAGTTAAAAATTATATAAACTTTCTAATGACTTTGTTAGTGATTAATCTAAGTGATGGAAGGATTTCTATACAGGAATCTGTCTAGGTAGGTACCACAGTAGTGCCAGTTATTCTGCTGTCAAGCAATGGTGTGCAACATTAATGTGTTTCATTCAAACATCCATCAGAGTCCTGGGTTCGAGTTTCGTTGTGTTGCATATCCTAGCCTACGCATAAGCATGAGCAAAAGCTTTACATCAGTCACGGATAGGTTGGGACAACTGAGTACCCTGCGTTTGCGCGTACACTTGTGGCACTACAATATCTCCTGCGCAGTTGATAACTTTCAATAGTTTTCGGTAGTTGTTGCTGTGGTCAAAATCGGTGAAGGAAAATATCGTGAAGAAACCTGCATGTCTGAGATATAAAAATATTTCGAAGATATGCAAAGTCCGTCCACCCGCATTGGAACAGCGTGGCGGAAACCCCCTCAAAAATGAAAGGAGGCCTGTAGGCATTCATTAGCTGTTACTTTACTTTTCAATGACGACCGCGTGGCCTAGTGGTCAGTGTACCTGACTTCTACGCCGCGGGTCCTGGGTTCGAATCCCAGCCGGAGCCAACATTTGTGCTACTAGTGCTAAAACTAGTGCTAAAACATAAATTGTTGGTTTTCGGATCTGGTTGTGTTGTGATTGTCCCCGTGTTTCTGACACTGCATCCTAGCCTACCTCCGATCTTATCGCATCAGCGTTACATCGGGCGCGGGTAGGTTGGGATGAGTGGATGCCTCTTTATTTGCGTGTACACTTGTGGCACTATAATATCTCCTGCGCATTTGATGACTCTCGACAGTAGACGGAAGTTCTCGCCGTGGTCGAAATCGGCTAGGAGAACATCACTTCACTTTTACTTTCCAGACGCAGTAGAGTCACTTTGCTAATGTTGTCCATAGTTGACCGCGTCGCCTAGTGGTCAGACTACGTGGTTACTCCGCGGATCCCGGGCTCGAATCCCAGCCATATTTACGGGTCTGGTTGTGTTGTTGTTGTCTCCGTATCTCAGTCACTGGATCTTAGCCTATGATGAATCCATACTCCATACTTAATATTATAAATGCAAAAGTAACTTTTTCTGTCCCTCTTTCTGTTTGTTTTTACCTTTGCACTGCTCAACCGTTAAATCGGTCTTGCATCCTGCAGATAGTAAAGGAGAGAAAGTTAATTTGCTAAGATTCGCATGCAAAATGTAAAATGGTGTGTATTACCTAGTCTTGAAGAGCACCGCCCGCCCTCCCTCAACAGCGTCCACAAGAAAACCAATACTGCCACCGGGAGCCGCCACCAGATACCCTCCACCACTACAACACTACCACTAGGCAATACACACCACTGAAGTCGAGAACACGACACGTGTTTCACCTCAAAACGAGGCATTATCAAGTGATATTGACTGTACGACTGTCAACCGCCCAGTCAGCCCTGCACATAGTTTTTCAGCAGAATAGCTGGCCCTGCGGTGTACCTACCTAGACGGATTCCTGCGTAGGAATCCTAACACACGTCTAAGTTGATCCCAATGTATTATTTAATTGTTCAAATTCATGGCAACAGCTATACTAGTTCTCGTTATAATATCTGTTCGTACAAAGGACAGACAAAAAAGGTAGGGCAGACCGGGGTGGGTTTGGGACTGGGGTAGGTAGAATAGATGCTCCTAACTTCTTGCAGGTTTGAGTGAGAGAATCAACGTTACACTCAAAGAAAGCCTGCTGCTTGACCGATCATTCGCCCAGAACGCGAGACACGAGGAAATGTCTCACTGTCACTTAGAGCGCAATGTCAATAATTGGGATACCAAAGTAGTTTTTCATCAACACATCTTTTTTGTTCTTACATTGTAATTTATAGTCAAGTTCATACAAACTTAATTTGAAATGGATAGTAAATTATTTTAAAAGGTATTACAATTATGCAAAGCATTTTAGTTTAGTGAATTTTTGAAAGCAAAGGCTCCGGTCGGGGTTTGTAGGCCAATTGCGTATTGGTATACTGACTATAATCCATATGGTAGCATTTTTTCGAAAATATTTATGGTTTACGAAAGAAATCAAAGATTGAGATAAAAATGAATCATTCAATTATAAATAAACCCATCTAGGTAGAATTCTGCAAAACTTATGGTTTTTTTTTATTGGATAAAGTGACGAGACGAGCAAAACGTTAACCTGATGGTAAGTGCAACGTCGGCCCATTGCAGATGCCGTGTCACCAAGAATATTTCTGTGAAATTTTTATTACACATTAAATTTTGTCATCCCGAAATTCAAGCCACCCTGCAACAGTTGAGTAGTCTACCTACCCCGGCATTGGGGCAGGTTGACCATCTCGAAGAGGTTTTCTAAAACTGAAAAAATACGGATTTTATTAAATAATATCCACATAGAACCTTTTTTTTATAATTGACTATGAAATTTGGCACAGTTTACAATATTTTTTTTTAATACCAAGGCAATAGTTTTTTAAAAAAAAAAATGATGACCAAAACCGTGATCAACCATCCCCGGTCTGCCCTACTTGCTTATGTGTCTTCAAAAAATTTGTTTTCATTTTGCTCTTCTCTGTTAAAAAAAACAACTATTGACTGTACCTATGTATCAGTAAGTAGTAAATAATTATCACAAAGAACGACTCGACAGAAGCCATGTATGACGAGGTGCGCATTTGATTGGCCGAAACCTTACAAAGAACAAAGTTCAAGATGGCTGCCATGATAAATTTAGTGGTATTATGGGAAAACCGTTGATATAACAATAACGAGTTAATAAATATGCATCCGTAAGTTTATTGAGGTATGAGTAATTATTTATTGGTAACTTTTTAAAATTCTGTGGCGAATATATTACTTATTGGTGAAAGGGTCGAGACGAGCTCTGTTCGACTGTTTGACCATAAATTATTATATGTTTGACATCGGCATTACGTGAACGTAAACAAACAACGAAATTAAATGCTTCATAAATAGTCGTTTCAGCCTATCACTAGTCCACCGCTGAACATAGGTCTCCCCCATACATTGCCACAAAAATTAGTAGCTCTCATTTTGGCGGGATTTTGCCATAGTAGCCACGCTTGGCAGGCGGGTTGGAAACCGCTGTTTATTTATTCACTGAAGATGGTGCTTCCCATCTCCTGGTTTTTTTTTCCCTCTGTCGACTTTTACGACACCCACGGGATGAGATGGGGTGGTAGATTCTCTTAAGCCGCTACCACACGGCTTCATAAATAAGTTCAACGTAAATTATAAATTTACGTTTATTAAATAAAATACTTTGATCGACATGCAATATAACAACACCTGCGATGTTTTATTTAAATGACCTTATTTTTTATTATATTTTCTCGAAGAAATTTAGATACTACGCTTAAAAGTATGTGAGATTTGGCATAGTTAAAGTTTGTATTTTTATTTTTTATATTTTATAAAGTGTCGAAACGAGCAAAACGTCCACCTGGTGGTAAGTGCAACGTCTGCCCATTGCAAATGCTGTGTCACTCAGTACATTTCTGTGTGGCACCACACTGCTTCATCAGTTTTAAATGCCTAGTGATTACACTAGGTCTCAGTGCCCTTCAGATCGAAACAGTAATGTTTGCACACTAATGCCTAGCGGCAGAATAACTGTCCTAGGGTGGTATCAACGTAGACGGATTCCTGCATAGGAATCCTACCACTATTGTAAAATATTTGTAGACCGTACAATTATTAGACCCTTGATGGTATCCAATACACGGCTCATAGCCCAGAAGGCAGCTTGGCCACTGCGCCAGCAAAGTCGATACAATTAACATACCTAATATGTAAATATTTTTACCGCTATGCTTGCTACAAAAACTCTGTTTGTAGATTCATTATCTCTGTTCTAAGTAATGAAGTTTAGTAGCGAGTGACGACCCGACCTAAGATAAGACGGAGGACTGATAAAGCACCTTTATGATTATCACGATGTTCTGTTGTTAGTGTTTAATGTCATATCTTCATTGGACGACCGCGTGGCTTAGTGGTCAGAATTAATCACTTCTTCAGTAGATCCTGGGTTCGAATCGCAGCCGGAGAGAATATTTATCCAAGGACTCAAACCGTTGGTTTTCTGGTCTGGTTGTGTTGTGATTGTTTCGTGTCTCTGAGACTACATCGTAGCTTACTTCAGATCTTATTTCGATGTAACGTAGCAGATAGGTAAGGACTAGTAAATATGTATACGTACACTTGTGGTAGTGACAAGACGAGCAAAACGTTAACCTGATGATAAGTGCAACGTTTGCCCATAACAAATGCTGCGTCACCCTGAACATTTCGGTGTGACGCCACAATGCGCCCGTCACCCTGAAACATCAGTTCTCAAAGTCTCATATGCCCAGTGATTCCGCTAGCTCTCAGTGCCCTTCATACCGCAACACAGTAATGTTTGCACACCGCTGCTTTACGGCAGAATAAATGGCCCTGGATGGTACCAACCCAGACGGATTCCTGCATAGAAATTCTACCACCTGGTCAAAATATCTCCTGCGCTCTTGCTACTTTCCGACAGTAATGGGAAGTTGTCGTCGTGGTCGTGGTCAGAAATTGGCCTGGATGACACAATTATATTTGATTCATATGTGATAACATCAACATACTCATTTATTTATATACGAAACACTTCGAGGGAAGGGTCAGATGCAGTCTAAAGTCATAGACCAATCACAGCTGAAAACCAAAATTATATATGTTACAGAAATATTGACATCAGATGGGGTTGAATCTCAAGACTATCAATGACACTGATCGCTAAACCACTCGGTGGGAATTTGACAGTTATATTCAAACCTACCACCCTAGTGTTTTCTTTTATTTACGCGAATATTACACATTTAAATAAAACTATTTTTTACGGATTTTATCGCGTTTAATTTATAACTATTTTTAACCCGACGTTTCGGGTGCTTTACAGCACCCATGGTCACGGGGGGACTGAGGTGACAGTTGTCCCGATGTCATAGTTAACCCGGAGTACCTTCAGCTTTTAATTATTATTTTTAGTCCGATCTACGCAGAAAGAGCTTACTGTGTCTTGACGCCTTGCAGTGGTATGCTTGGTTTTTGATTTAATTTTGTTAATAATAGGATCCCAAGCCGGTGGTAATACCCAACCATCTTCCCTATTGAAATTAGGATGTTTTTTAATTTCAATAGCCTCGCGAATCATCCTTGGTAGGAATCACCCTAGATTAACAGGCAAGAAAGGCGAGATCGAAGTCACGTGATCGTAGGCATACATCATAGCGGAGCACATTATGGTGTAATATTTCAAAACTCTCACGAACCCCACCTTCGTACAAAAAATCTCTTACCTGCTTAACTTGAAACACATGTTACGAACACCTATTTACCTATAATGTGCTCGAGTAATTGAAAATTAAAAATCAACTTAATTTCTCGGTGAATAAAGTCGACATTCACACTTTTGTTGATTTGTATTAATCCAAAATTTCGGTGGCCATTATTATGGTTGTAACAATATCCATTTAAGACCCACATGGCCTACACCTACGCAGGTAAGAGCGGTCCATTTGAAAGCATCTTGAACCATCTACAAGGAGACACACTGCTTACCTTTATAAATACAAATAAAGGCTATATTAAAATGGCGCAGAGATCTAACATAAATGGTCCTACAGTCTTAATTCATGTGTCAAGTAAGATTTATAACTTTAAATCTATCACATTAAGGTACATATTCATCGACGCTTGTTCTACATGTGGTTGCGTTAAAAAAAACGAAAAAGGCCATCTTTGTCCTCCTCGCATGTGCTCTTCGGGGAATTTAGTACCTCATTAATGAGTGACGCAGGTTCTGGGATACGATTATCTAAGGTCTGATCCAAAATAATACATTAAATAGGCGACTAATGTTTTGAGTTTTCCTTGTAAGGCATTTTTATTGTAACTAGCGGTTACATTGTGGCCGAAATTCGACGGTAATTCATATTATTTTTAAATAAGAGTGTTATTTAAGTTTCAGAAGCTATTTGACAGCATTTTAAAATTCTGTGCCATCAATCTCATCTCTGTGCGACTGTTTGAACACAGACTATTATATGTTTGACATTAGCAGTGTGAACAAATGACAGTCTATTATGTGATTGAAATTGTCAGTGTGAATGTAAATAATTAATGTTTTATTTTATTCGATTTAATGTATTTGTAACACTTATTATATAAAAATTTTAGATTTCCTCGCTTCTTCTCCGTACAAAAGTTAACTATGACAAGTCCCACATTCCTTTGTGCGCGCAATGTGCAGAGTTTTCTCTTCACGTATCAATGTATAGAAGAATAATGTCCTCTAAATAGAGATTAGTAATGTACTGTACACAGTAAATGTATGTGTACTGTCGAAGCGGATTACTGAATAGGACTACTCCTACTAAAATCCGTCTAGGTAGATACCATCCCAGGGCCAGTTATTCTGCCGTGAAGCAGTAGTTTGCAGGCATTACTGTGTTTCGGTCTGAAGGGCACTGAGAGCTAGCGTAATCACTGGGCATATGAGACTTATGAACTAATGTGTCTAGGTGACGTGCGCAGTGTGGTGCTACACAAAAATATTCTGAGTAACACAGCATCTGTTATGGGCAGACGTTGTACTTTCCATCAGGTAAACGTTTTGCTCGTCTCGTTACTATAATAGTAAACAAAAATTCAATCACGCACACATTAAAATTATATTCACAATTTACTTCAAATAAAATCTTTTTTTTTCAGAATATTTTTATTACCAGCCAGGTAATAGTCCATTTATTTAAATTTATTTAAACCTACGCAAATGCGAAATATTTTGCAAATCTTTTAATGTATTTAAAAAAAAACTAGTCTTTAAACGCACCACGTCTTTCCCGCCAACATAAGTGTCAAATACATTCGTAATTTATAACACACGGCGCGTTTCCTAATTCTTTTGCGTTACATATTTCATTTGTAAACTTGTTAGATAATTTAATAAACCTTGTAACAATTTGTTTATCTCTCTTTTTTATATGGCCTCATTACTACCTAATTTCTGTCACATCGTCTGTCAGTGTTATCATAGTATCACGCAGTAAAAGCCACGTAAGCATTCCGAACCCGATTCCAATGAAATAGTATCAGAAACATCAAATTAAATTGTATCATAAATCGAGATATTTACCAAGATAATCTTTTAAACACTCATTTACTTCGTATATATATAAATGAGGTATCGGAGGCCGATCGTCGCTCATTAATCAAGACGCGGGACATCGGCACACCGTCGGGCATTTAAACCAAAACAACGATACATTTTATAAATAAAAATAGCACAAGTAGAACGTGGCATGGAATTAGCGAAGCAATGATAAGGAATCGTGAAATTTTATAACGAAACTACTACTAACGCCATCTAGCGTCCAGTAGAATATTTAATTTAAAATCGTAAAAGAAATTGGTTTTTTTTAACGTTCAGTGACCGAGTTAAATTTCATAATATTCGAGTGATGTGGGTTATATCCCTTATTTTATTAATTTCTGTTTTAATTCCTGATTTACCTGGTGCTCGGCAGTGAATGTCAACATAGTAAGGAAACCTGCATGGTGCTGCATTTACTGGTGGTAGGATTCCTATGCAGGAATCTGTCTAGGCAGGCCCCACCCAAGGGCCAGATATCCTGCCATGAAGCAGTAGTGTGCAAACATTACTATGTTTCGGTTTGAAGGTCTCTGTGAGATAGCGTAATCGCTGGGCATATCAGAATGAAGAACTGACGTCTCAGGGTGACAGGCGCATTGTGGTGTCACACAGAAATTTTCAAGGCAACAAGGCAAAAAAGGCAAAAAAGGGGTAAATTACCAAAAAATAAGTTTTACTATGGAACTGAAAAAGTGGCTGACCAATGTTTTACTCTGTTAACGAATTACTGGTACAAAATTTGCGAAACTATTTTTTTTTAAATAATTATAAGTTTTGACTTTGGTTTTGTATTATAAATTTGATAAAATGTTGAGTAATTTGGACATTATTTAGTGATAAATATGGTATTATTAATCACTAAACAATGTCCAAATATAAAATATAAATTTAGATTAGGATGTGATTTTTAGGAATTATTTGATTTTTTCTGTATGTTTTAATAATAATTTTTGAATGTATTAGTCTAAACTAATATTATACATACATACATAAGATCACGACTGTATCCCATACGGGGTAGTCAGAGACTCACTGCAAAAACAGATGACTGCCACAATCCACGATTCACCAAAACAATATAATGCACTTGGTGTGATGGGTGGTGAGCCCATCGCCACCATGCGCTGTTGGGTGCACAGTGCAGTTTAATTCCTTACTCGCCTTTTACGAGATCCATTGGATGAGATGGAGTGGTTGTATTCTTTTAACGAGCCGCCACCACCTAATATTATAAAGAGGAAAGATTTGATTTTTTGTATGTTTGGTTGTAATGAATAAACTATAAAAGTACTGAACCGATTTTAAAAATTCTTTCACTTATATAATTATCACCAACTAACATGAGTTGTATTTAGTTAAAAAAAGCCGATACCCCTACGAAAATTGCTATGATGTAACTCAAGGTATCAAAAATTTACTAATAAAAGTCATTATTTTCCGTGCGCTGCCAAAACTATTGATGATAAATAAAATAATGTACTACATTTTCATAGTACTCATCATTACTCACAAAAAAGTCCAAGAGGCTATATATCTAACTATTATAGTTAAGTCACAATAACCACTTTTTGTTCAAATTAGTCAATCAAAACACGGGTAGAATCGAAAGATGATGAAATTCGTATCATGATATTAATCCTTATCCTACAAAATAGTTTCATAGGCAAGGTTGATTATGTACATGTAAAGTCCTCTTTAAATTATTCGAATCGGACCTATCGTTTAGAAGTTACGATAGGTAAAAATATGCTAAAAGTAAGAAAAATGCCACTGTGTGAGCGAATAGTCCTACGCTCGCCTGCGCTTCTCGCGTATAGACATAGAAGATCTAATAATATTATTTACCTATTCATATTATTTTTTGTAAATTATAAACAATTGAATAGTGGTTGGTAATTTTAATTACATTTTTTTTTATTTAAAACTTTGAAACGCTCTATATAAAATACAACAGCCACGGTGTCTCTTGAACGCGCCGCTGCCCGGCTTCATGTAACTTGGGCATCATCGAGGCACCTCGATAATACCTTTGCGCAGCGGTCGAAAGCGGTCCTTTTATTTTGCTACCACGACATCAAATATTGACTATATTTCATGGCTTATGTTCCCATAAATAAAACATTATTTTGGTAAAATAAGTTAATCTTATCTGACCAGCTGCAGAGCCGCCGATGAGAATAGTCGCTACGAAAATGTTAGTATAAGGAATTGTGGTTGTTATATTTGTCCAAATAAAGTACTAATTTATCTTTCTAATATCTATCTACCCGTGTGACGCCGGGGCGGATTCGCTAGTTATTAGTAATTTATAGTAGATATGCATGCCAGGACTGGGGATGTGTCGAACAATAATTACAATGTCATGTAATGTAACTAATAATGAAAATAAATAAGAAAACACTGCATTAATAATAAACTCATAAAACACATTCATCGTCATCACAGACTAGTCCACTGCTGAACATAGGCCTTTCCAATAGATTGCCATAAAACTTTAATTTATGGGGGTTTTTTGCCATAGTCGCTGGCAGGCGGGTTGGCAACCGCAGTTTAGTTATTCAGATGTTCCAGAAAGATTCTATTGACCATCTTCTGGTTTCCATTTTCCCCCTGTCGACTTTTACGACACGCATGGGATGAAAAGGGATGGTAGATTCTCTTACGCCGCCACCACACTGTGCCGCCATTAAACACATTAATATAATTCATAATCATCATTTCGGCCTATCACTAGTCCACTGCTGAACATTTTGGGGGGAATTTGCCATAGTTGCCACGCTTGGCAGGCGGGTTGGCAACCGCAGTTTATTTATTCAGATGTTCCAAGAAGATGCTGTTGCCCATTTCCTGGTTTTGATTTTCCCTCTGTCTACTTTTACGACACCCACGGGATGAAAAGGGATTGTAGATTCTCTTAAGCCGCTACCACACGGGATAATATAATTAAACTCTTGTAAACACGAAGTCCTTGCTCGTCCATTTTGAGATAAACTAAAGCGTTTATTACAAACTTTACTGAACATACGAGTACCATTAATATATAAGAAATGGGGCACGTAGCCGATACGTCGAACGATATTCAGCGAACGTACGCATCCGGCGAGATTGATGTGTGCCCATTCCCAGTCACTGAGACGTTGCTAGGTGTTAATATAATTTGTTACTTCTTCGTCTTGATAAACATAACTGGAATCAACTTTTTTTTTCCGGTAAATAAAAAATACGGCAGGTTTAAAAGAAAGGTAAAATTAGCAACAGTGACACACTTTTCAAATTCAACACAAGCTTCGTATGGTTTGGGCATACGGAAGGCCGGACAGATGAACTTCTGATTATCAAAATACGTTTTACTCGACACTTGCTCCTATAAAAGAACCTAATATTATTTTCCTTGTTTTTTAACATTTTTGTATTGGACTTTAGATGTTGTCATATCTGTCATTCTGTTATAAATAACTGCAGTAGAAGTCCCTTACTGTATTCATAATTACAAATAACCAATGTAATAAATAATAAATAAATATATATTTACATGATGATGTTCTCCTGATCGATTTCGACCACGGCGACAAATTTCCGAATATTGTCGAGAGCTATCAACTGCGCTGGAGATATTATAGTGCCACAGGTGTCCACGCAAACAAAGAGGCACTCACTCGTAACAACCTACCCGATGTAACGCTAATGCGATAAGATCGGAGGTAGGCGAGGATGCAGTGACAGAAACACGGGGACAACCACAACACAACCAGACCCGAAAACCAACAATTTGTGTTTTGGCACAAATGTTGGCTCCGGCTTGGGATTCGAATCCAGGAACTGCGGCTTGGAAGTCAGGTACACTGACCACTAGGCCACGCGGTCGTCATACATATTGGCTAGAGTAAGCCGTTACGCTGTTCGCCGCGAAACGCTTTTTATGGAATAGACAGCACATAAAAAGCAACGTTTATTTGCATTGAAAGTTTAATCGTCCTTCCTTAAGTCCTTGTATTTTTTTTTTTATTAGATAAACTAAGGAGACGAGCAAAACGTTCACTTGACGGTAAGTGCAACGTCTGCCCATAACAAATGCTGTTACCCAAAACAACGAGTGCCACCACACTGTGCCCGTCACCTTGAGACATCTGTTCTTAAGTATCATATGCCCAGGGATTACACTAGCTCTCAGTGCCCTTCAGACCGAAACAAAGTAATGTCTACACACTACTGCTTCACGGCAGAATAACTGGCCCTGGGGTGGTCTGATCCTGCATGCACCACTTGTTATAAAACCAGTCAAAAACTAATAGTAAGGCCAGTTATTCTGCCGTGAAGCAGTAGTGTGCAAACATCACTGTGTTTCGGTTTGAAGGGCACTGAGAGCTACCGTAATCACTGGGGGCGCAGTGTGGTGCTACAAAGAAATATTCTGGGTAACACAGCATTTGTTATGGGCAGACGTTGCACTTACCATCAGGTGAAAGTTTTGCTCGTCTCGTCAATTTATCAAATCTTATTTTACATTTCTTTTACATTCTTCTTTTACATTTTTATTATTCGCGTAGACTAATTTAATAACAATTTTAAGGACTTCTACGGCACTACCAGCTTAAGATTATAATCAGGCTGTGCTGGAAATCAGTCTTGACCTATTCGTTGCCTCACATTGTAGTACAGGAACTGTAGTCTAGTAAAATTTTAGGATACAACTTTTGTATGTTTTGACATCTTTGTCTCTTTTTCTTTATAATTTTTTCTTGATTTTTTTCTGTTTTTTTTGTGGTAACTATTGCTTTTTGCCTCGCGTGTCGTGATGCAATGAATAAAGTTACCTATCAATCTATCTACAGAGTGCATCGACCGCGAAATTTGCGCACCTCTCAGTGTTGAAAATAACGTCCGAATCGCGGCCAGCCGGGTCCTCGTCGAGACTCACAAAGGTTCTTTCATACACGTCCGCTCGCGCCGGATGCACGCATCCTGATACCTGACACCGATCGGCTAATGTTACCGCGTTTTAGAATCTGGATTCTCGTGGCTTAGCTTACAGTTAGCAAGTGGACTTAAAAGTTTTAGCTTATTTCTTTCTACGTCCGTGACTGTGATCCTTGACGGCCAATAATTTGATATCCAAGTTATCATGCATCGATAACGCAATGCACGAAGGTCATCGCTTAGTTACGTGTATCTTGATCACAAATCCCAACTGTTTCTGAATGGCTGTCTCTTGTTTCTTACTTACTTACGACACTTCAATCTAACTACGATTTCTCACGCCTTTGATGCAGGAACTTTATTTAATTTTTTATTCATTTACTCTTTATTGACAGCCATTAGATGCTAAGGTAAGGATAGGCGTATTTTGCTAAATTCTACCAATTCACATTGCGGCACAGAACAAAATTTCATCGGCACCACCTCGATGTCTGGTATTCCACGACTGTGCGCTTTGCCTAGAAATTTTCTGCCACGCACAACCTCTTTGTGGAATCCGCTGCCGCCAGCAGTTTTTCCGGACCGATACGACTTAGGGACCTTCAAGAAAAGAGCCTAATCCTTTCTCAAAGGCCGGCAACGCACCCGGAATTCCTCTGGTATTGCGGGTGTTCATGGGCGGCGGTGATCACTTACCATCAGGTGAGCCGCTTGCTCGTTTGCCCCCTCTCCTATAAAAAGAAAATAAAACTTTTTTTTTAAATTTTTGTTTATTACACATTATACATACATATGGTTACCACGAACTCATACCACTTAAACCCTTACTTATAGAAGAACTTAGAATTAATGTCTAATTTATAGAAGCTGGAGCAAACGAGCAAACTTCAAACTCGCTAAGTCGTACCAGTCCGGAAATGCCACTGGCGGCAGCAAGTTCCACAGAGTGGTCGTGCGTGGCAGAGAATTCCGCGAGAAGCACACAGGGGGGATACCAACCATCAAGATGACGCGGATGGAATTTTGGTGCCGCGATGAACGATGGCGAAAAACATGGTGAAACAGCGGCTGGAATTATTCCGAAAGAGACGCAGTCTCTTCGCAAGTCCGGTGAGTGGACAAAGCCGATCGGAAACAACCTGGTCTTTGACGTTTCGAGCCGCTCTTTCCTGGATGCGGTCAAGTGGAAGGAGCTGGACACAGGGGTGCACGTGCCCAGAGATGAAAACAGTACTCCATGTGTAGGTCAGAACTTGCGCATTGTAACAGTTGCAAGCGGTGGACCGGCATGAAGAACTGTCCCGCTCAACGCCGAGCTGAGCACGCCGAGCTTTTTGAGGCTAATTTGGCCTTCCCTTCCAATCTGCATTCTCTGCCAGTCAACCCCTAGTGTGGTGAACTATCGTGGCAAGTGTGATATACCCTAACAAGAGAACCGTTTAAAACTATACGTACTACATCTTTGGAGGTTTTCTTTTGTCTTCAGGCAACTTTCCTGGACGAAAAGGAGTGATTGGTTTCACTCACAACTTTGAACTGAAAGATGTCGTTAATGTATTGGAAATCAGGCTAGAAAATTATAATAGCAAAGTGTATGAAAAGTGCGAAAAGTAGTAAGACGTTCACCTTGTGGTAAGTGCAACGTCTGCCCATAAGAAACGGTTTGTCACTCATAATATTTCTCCGTGGCACCTCACCTCGCACGCCCTCCTGAGATATCAGTTCTTGTCTTATATGCCCAGTAATTACACTAGCTCTTAGTGCCTATCAAACACATTAGTGTTCTTGACCTATTCTTATTTAGGAATACTACCACCAGTGGATATATGTCACCCAGAAAATTTCTGTATGACACTACACTGCGCCCGTCACCCTGATACATGAATTCTTAAGTCTCATATGCCCAGTGATTCGCTAGATATCAGTGCCCTTCAAACACGCACACACCGAAACACGGTAATGTTTGCACACAACTGCTTCACGGCAGAACCACTAATCCTGGTGTGGTAACTACCTATACGGATTACTGGACATATGAGACTTAAGAACTGATGTCTCAGGGTGGCGAGCGCAGTATGGTGATACAACATTTGTTATCGGCAGACGTCTCACTTATCGTCAGGTGAACGAATTGCTTCTCGTTGCTTCGTTTCATAAAAAAAATTGGCGCCGGGTCGCCCCGCTTCAAACTTGTTTACGTCAATTTTACAGAGGAAATGCGAAGAAAAATGACCACAAGCCCACAGACGCGGCCGCGCCGATGGCACCGCACACATAAAATCCCACGTGCGCGACACGAATTTTAAAAAAAAATAAAATATATCAAATCTGAGGTGGAAATTTGACGGAACGAAAAATGTTTGTTTCTGTTATTCCAACATTTGTTCTTTACATTGGAAAAAATATTGATGACACTGACACAATTGAGATTTATGTTGGTAACCAAAAACTTTAGACTTTGTTTTCTATATTTTTTTTAATATTGTGACAGTTCTGATCTTAATGATATTGAATATTCATATTTACGTTCAATAATGAAATATTCGTTATTACGTTATATTATATTAGAAAGAAAGAAAGAAGAAGAAAGAAAGAGACGTTTATTTCAAGCACCCAAATAATAAATACAGGGATAACGACAAAAAAACTAAACACGAACGAAACGGAGAAATAGCTTACCCGATGTTAAGTATGAACAATTGTGATCTTATCTACGAATTGTGTGAGTGTGGGACTGTATTGTACTGTGCCGTTTGGTGGCGGCTTGAGAGAATCTACCACCCCATCTCATCACGTGGGCATCGTAAAAGTCGACAGAGGGAAAATAAAACGATAGGATGGGCAGCGGCAACAACTATGGCTAAGCGGTGACAGCTATGGAAATCTCCACTGAAAATGAGAGCTACAAACTTTTGTGGCGCTCGTCATCTAGAGACTACATTTCCTTAGTCTCGTATGGTACCACCCCAGGGCCAGTTATTCTGCCGTGAAGCAGTAGTGTGCAAACATTACTGTGTTTCGGTTTGAAGGGCGTTGAGAGCTAGCGTAATCACTGGGCATATGAGACTTAAAAACCTATGTCTCAGGGTGATGGGCACATTGTGGTGTCACACAGAAATTTTCTGGGTGATACAGCATTTCTATGGGGACGTTGCTTACCATCAGGTGAGTTTGTCACATCTACCGAAAAATTTTTGGTGATATCAGCATAACTCTCAATTATGGTAACCTAGGCGGATCCTGGACTTCTACCAGCAGCCTAACATGATTAGTTCGTATAAATGCATAAGACCGAAAACCATTTTATGAGTTACTAATCAGAGGATGCCTTGCTCCAACCACTCAGGTACCTAATATAACTTATGTAGGTTTGTCCAAATAATTGACGTCTATTTATGTATCTATTTCCTTAAAACTGCACAAATTAATGTTAATTGAAATCGGCACTAAATTCAAATGTGTGTGTGTTAAGATACTATACCATTTTACAGGTGCTAGGATTCCTATACAGGAATCAGTCTAGGTTGGTACCACCCCAGTGCCAGTTATTTTCGGTCATGCAGTGTATTCAAACATTATTGCGTCTCGGTTGGAAGGGCACTAATATAATTACTGGGTAAATAAGACTTAAGAAGAGTCTCAGGGTGACGAGCGCGGTGTGGTGGTACACAGAAATGTTCTGGGTGAGACAGCATTTCTTATAGACTTACGTTGCACTTACCATCAGGTGAACGTTATTCTCGTCTCATCACTCTATCTAATAAAAAAAAACCAAACTGTCGAAACTTCAGAATTTGTATTCAACGCCGACTCTGTTACAATCTCGCCGCTTTATTAATGACCATTGTTCGTAACAAATAGATGGCGGTGTGTTTTTAAATGTTATCATTAATTAAGAGGTTAGGTTTTGATCTTGAGAATTTACAAACACAAAAACTGACGTGCTACGTTAAAAATATCCGATGTTTTTGTTTTTATGTAGGTTACAAATTTGTTTCATAAACACGTAACGTCTCAAGGTTTCTTACGAAAAATGCAGCTTTATTCAAAAATAACACTAAGTCAGCTGCGATTTATCATAATTTCTGTGAAACACTATTCACAATCTGATTAGCTCCTATTTTTTTTTATTGTATAAAGTGATGAAACGAGCAAAACGCTCATCTGATGGTAAGTGCAACGTCTGCCCATAACAAATGCTGTGTCACCCGGAAAATTTCTGTGTGACATCACACTGTGCCCATCACCCTAAGTTCTTAAGTCTCATATGCGCAGTGATTACGCTAGCTCACAGTGTCCTTCAAACCGAAACACTATATATCTATTCGATGGCGATGCCAATTAGAAACTTAAAGTAAAAAGTAAAGTTTCAGCCTATAAATGTCCCACTGCTGAGCACAGGCCTCCTCTCATTTCTGAGATGGTTAAGGAGCTAGGAAGAATCCGCCATGCTGCTCCAATGCGGGTTGGCGGACTTCACATGTCTTCGAAATATTTCTATTCCTCGGACATGCCGGTTTCCTCACGATGTTTTCCTTCACCGCTAAGCACGTGGTAAATCAGCACTTAAAATTGTAGAACAATTTAAGAGGTGCTGGCACCGGGGATCGAACCCAGGTTACTCGCTTACTATGAAATTAAAGGCGAGCACCAGGCCTCTGAGCTACCACGGCCATTAGAAACTTGGTGGAAATAATTTAAATGTTGGTAAATAAATTAATAAATGAACATTTTTTTGAAAATATTCCTAAACGTGTTTTAGGGAATCAATTGGTTGTCGGACACTGCATGCTTTTATCTAATCTAACGGTCTTAGTCGCAGTCCTTTCATCTTCGAATAACATTTTTCGCCATAAGACACCACTATAACTTCTCTATTTTGTTTATAAATTATAGTTAAGGAGTCGATCTACTAGAATGCTATTAAAACTTTGGTTTGAATACAAGAAACCAGTTCATGGTTTCTTTTTAATTTCTAGATGCATTAAATGGATAAATCTTGTCCGACTGCTGCTCATTATCATCATCATCACTTCAGCCTATCACTATGTGTATGTACTATACACTGTTGAACGTAGGCCTAATTTTGGAGTGATTTTGTAATAGTTGCCACGCTTGGCAGGCGGATTGGCAATCGCATTTTCTAATCAATCCAAGAAGATTCTGTTGTCCCATCTTCTGGTTTTAATTTTCCCTCTGTCGACCCACGGGATTTGACGGGGTGGTAGATTCCCGCCACCACACGGTATCTTAAGTCGCCAACACACGTCTGCAGGTAGGTTATTTATGAGTGGTACCGACAGAATCGTGTTGCGGCAAATTTGTTGTGGCAAACGGAAGCTTTGAATAAAACTATGTTCTCTCTTTCTTGCTTTTCCTCTTTCGCTTTCTTCTTTATTTATTTATTTTTCTTTCTATTGTCAGCCCGCAATTATCATTATCAGCCTATTAATAGTTCACTTCTAAGCTATGAGTCTTCCCCTGATTCATGACCACTCGAGCTAATATAATTACTGGGCATATGAAACTAAAGAAATGTTGCCTCTGCTATCATACTATTGGTTTTCCCTGAGCACCTTAAACCAAAATCCTGAAACGTTTTCTATGTAACTGTTTTTGTATTGCAAACTGTTCTATTTAGTAGTCTGCATATAGCACAACCGTATATTATCGTTATAAAAGTACAATTCTACTGCATAGTGTTATAAATACGTACTGAAATTGAAATGAATTCGGTTTCCCGGAAATTGCTGGTGAAGTTTATCTATATGTCTTAGTCTTTATCACAGTTTGATGATGACCTCTATACCGATTTTCTAAGTTTCAATTTGAACCAGTGTAGTTTGAAAAAAATTACGGTAATGTAATATCTTTATTGAATAAAAATTATTCTATTCTATTCTACTGGTCCTTACCTACAGCGCCCGATACAACATTCATGTAATAACATCGGAGGTAGGCTATGTATGATGCAGGGTCCGAGACACGAGGAAATTTATTACACAACGAGATTTGAAAACCCACGATTTGTATTTTACAGATTTTGGCTCCGATTGTGATTTTAACCTATGCCACCACGCGGTCGTCACCACAATTTATACGCGTAAAAGATCCCTCACAATTTCGTTTTTTTTTAATGTGTGAATTGTGCGTCCCTGGGTAGTCTATTAGTAAGATTGCGTTCATACTCATGTATACCCCAAATATTGCCTGATTTATGTCCTTTCAACACTTTTTCGCGCACTCACATCGGACCGGGTTATCCGAACAATATCTTTAAGTATCTCTGATAAATATCTCCGCTAATAAACGCTAAGAAACGATAAATCTTTTTAGCGCCGCATGGTAAATGGCAAAGAGTATGCTAAATCAGTAAACCAACTTGGAAACCTTCCTTAAGCCAAGTAGGTAACATTGGTCAAGAACATGCGAATTTATGAACGAATTACGGGTTAAAAAGTAATTTAGCCTCTAATATAATTCGATGTATATTTTTAATTGTTATGTTATAAAACTATAACGGCATTATTATACGTTCCTTTGAAGTATACGTGCCGTGTGGTGGCGGCTCGTTAAAAGAATACTACCACTCCATCTCATCCAATGGATCTCGTAAAAGGCGAGTAAGGAATTAAACTGCACTGTGCACCCAACAGCGCATGGTGGCGATGGGCTCACCACCTATCACACCAAGTGCGTTATATTGTTTTGGTGAAACGTGGATTGTGGCAGTCTTCTGCTTTTGCGGTAAGTGCCCAGTCTCTGACCCTTACCTTACCCTTACTCTACCCCTTATGGGATACATACCATAACATCTTCGTTTTTATTGGATAAAGTGACGAAACGAGCAACACGTTCACCTGATGGTAAGTGCGACGTCCGCCCACAACAAATGCTGTGTCACCCAGAATATTTCTGTGTAACACCACACTGCGCCTGTCACCCTGAGACTCCCCTGAGTTGTCTGAGACTCCCCTGAGTTGCCAATATCATCAGGTGAGCGTTTTGATTGTCTTGTCTCTTTCTCCGATATAAAAAAACATCAGGTCGACCTTATGCTCGCTTTGTCACTTTCTGCTATAAAAAAGTCATCATAGTTAAAAAATCCAAGAAAAATCTGAAGGTCAAAACTTTATGAATTCTATGATAAAGTTAGCCATGTGGATGTAGCGATATCTATGTCGCCACATGAGAAGCTCAAGAAATATCATATACATTCCATAATCGAGCTATGAAAAGTTTCTGAGATGCGAACTATATATACGACACCTAAATATTACTAGTATGAGGGTCCTCCCCTTTTCCTTGGCTATATCACCCGCCAAAATGGTGACCCCGACGGTGACCATCGCAGTCAGCTTTTCCGAACCCACAGCAACGACGTCATTGGCATCGCTGTTACAACAGCAGACTACTGTCGGCACAACGCGTTCTTCCTAGTCTCGGCCACTGAGGATCATCATTGGCCCCTCTCCGCAGGCTGACTCCTGCGGCATCAACACTGTCTCCGTACGTCACGACACACTGAAGACCTGGAACACTGCCTCGCCGCATCGCCAGACTGCACAACATCGCCGGACGACTCAACATCCCCACGCTCACTACAACTTCCAGTCTCAGCTGGGGAGTTCTGTAGCGACATCTATGTCGCCACATGAGAAGCTCAAGAAATATCTTAAACATTCCATAATCGCGATATGAAAAGTTTCTGAAATGCGAACCATATATACAACATTTAAATATTACTAGTAGGAGATCACTCGATCTAGCCGGTAGCTACCCTTTCCCTTGGCAATATCAACCGCCAAATGGAAATCATTATCATGAGGGACTACATATTAGGTGTAGAGTTTACAATAAAATCACGGTTTAAACATAACTATGTTTTACTGAATTTGCTTACTCTGTGCCTGAAGCGATAGGCGTGTAAAAATATAGCCGGGCCTAGGGGCAAATAGATTTAACATGTATGAAATATTGCTGTTTGGAATATGCTGTACGGGCATCGCTTAGTTAATACACTGGGTGTTATTTGTGTACAATCTATACATATATACGCGTACCCACATACATTAATATTCCTTCATTGGTTTTTTTCTAAGGCCATGTAGGACGGATGGAAGATGGGTCGACCGATTGATCGACGTACGTCTGGTCGTCCAAAAAATTGCCGAAGCGACCGAGTGAATTTGCGCGTACTTAAAGTCAGTGCAACTAACGAGTGATCGCGCATACCATGGACAAGTGGCATGCCCTCGTGTCGGAGACCAAGACCAATTTCGGAGTCGCTGCGCCTAATTAGTAGTAATAGTAGGATTAGATAGTAGGCCAGATAGTAAGTAGTAAGCATCGTAGACTTCATATCGGTCTTGCACTTTTAATAAAAGAAAGAGAGAAGAAGACGAGAGTAAGTCGTCACGCATACTCTTCGACTGCGGTCAGTAAATAATGGAACGGTAGGCGACCGTTTTTTTCGTGGAAAAAAGTGACTATGCGAATCTTTAACCACCGAAAAGTACAACGTTTACCACAAACAAATGCTGTGTACCGAACATTTCTGTGTGACACTGCGCTCGTCACCCGGAGACATCAATTATAGTATAAGTCTCATATATCCACCTAATTAAACTAACTGAAACGCAGTAATGTTTGCACACTATTGCTCGACCATAGAATATTTGGCAAACAGGAATCTTTTATTTCCCACGAAACGATTATGAAATAAAAGAGCGTTCTGATGCAGTGGCAGATACACATAAATATATTATTGGTGTGTTGTACTGATTTTGATTTCAGATGGGGTTCCAACTCAAGTCTCACGACTTAGGAGGCATTGCTATGGAGAAGGACCATTTCATACATATATTGTATTGGTTATTACTATATATTTTTTTATAAAAGTGACGGAAACGAGTAAAACGTTCATCTGACGGTAAGTGCAACGCCTGTCAATAACAAATGCTGTGTCACCCACAACAGTGTGACACCACACTGCGCCCGACACCCTGAGACATCAGTTCTTCAGTCTCATATGCTCAGTAATTACACTAGCTCTCAGTGCCCTTCCAACCAAAACACAGTAATGTTTGCACACTACTGCTTCACGGCAGAATAACTGGCCCTGATGTGGTACCTACCTAGACGGATCCCGTCTAGATAGGCCACCGCAGGGCCAGTTATTATGTCATTAAGCAATAGTATGCCAATATTATTGTGTTTAGATCTGAAGGGCACTGAGAGCTAGTGTAATTACTGCACATAGATTTAACAACTGATTTCTAAGGGCGTACGTACGCTCTGAATGAGAATTAATGAGTACGCTACGAACTGATGACGAGAGTAGTGCGGCACACAAATGTTTTGGGATATGTAGCATTTGTTGTCGGCAGACGGTGCACTTACCATCAGATGAGCGTTTTGCTCGTCTGGTCACTTTCGACTGTTAAACAAATTCATTTATGCAAATCTTTATAAACGAAATCTTATCGTATCGTTATTATCTTTATTTAATTTTTCTTTAAAAAAAATTCGAGACAATTTTACAACAGTTATGATACATTGTATTCGTGTAACATAATATCGTATTTAATTGATTGACCTCAACCTCTGAGATGGGCAGCAACATCTTCCTGGAACATCTGAATAAATTAACTGCGGTTGCAGTTGCAAAGCGTGGCAACTACTGACAAAATCTCTGCAATATGAGAGCTACAAACTTTATGGCTCTCTATGGGGGAGGCCTATGTTCAGCAGTGAAACGACGATGACGACGACGAACCTCTGTATTTTATAAATTTAATCTGTTGTGAAATAATGTTTTTTTTAATTCCGTTGAAATTTCACAAAAACTGTGTATTAACTGCAAAAACATTACCCTTACCCTTGCAAGATTTAGATGCGTGCCGTGTATGCAAATAGCATACGCGTGTCCATAGACAAAAACTAGCTAAAATAAAAATTCATTGTAGATATTCCTACACATCAATGCGCACGCTAACAAGCAGATAAATTGCCGCGCGAGATCACAGCGTGATGACGGCCTAATGCTCTTAGCTGACTGTTAAAACAGTGTGAACGGACCCTGTGTTTACCTAGGACATAGTGTACTTTCAAATGATACACTAATCGGGTACGTTAGGAAAAATAAATTACTAAAAATCATAGCATATACACAATCATTTTTTTTTTTTTTTATTTACAGCAAAAAGTCTCTACTATATTAAAACGATATTATAGAAACGCAATTGTATGCGTACGGTATCAGTTATACGAGGTCTTTTTTAACGTGGTGAAATTCCTTACGCATACCCGCCCTTGCGTGGGCAAGTTACGAGTATGTCGGACTTGTACCGACTAAAACCCTATCATGTTTTGCCTTCGCCGCACGTTGGCAGGGCCACGGGAATGCATATATGCGCACATCTGCGGCCCCACTTGCTCCTACAGCCCTTTTCGGGAGAGTATAGTACTGTCCTTCAAGCAAGGCGCGCCGGAACACATGACGCGCTTTCCAACACGGTCCCCGTCTCTGTGCGCAACAAACTCCTTCGAGTCCGCCACGCAGTGGCCATGGGGCCAGGAAAACGAGCACTAAGAAGCACCAACCTTGCCGGCCCCAGCAGCAGATCTGGTCAGTGGCTTTGTTACTGTCAACTCCTACACTCCTCTACCCTCCGCAACTACGCCCTGGCTGCAAAGGGCAAGGTGAGCGGTGCCTATACACTCATCCTATCCACCCAGCAGTCCTCCAGTTCGCATCCAGTGCGGGCTTACCAAGCCCACTCAGAGCGACATCCCCGGGTCAGCCCTATTCCTCAGGTCGACCAAGTGGGCTCATCTTAGCTTCACCGTGGGTGACAAAGACACAGTTACTAAGACACGACAAGGCTAAAACCCATTCGGGAGTGGGAGGTATATATATCAATACAACCAGACCAGAAATCCTACTATTTGGTTTTTTGTAGAACTGTTGGCTCCGGCCGAGTTTCGTACCCGGGACCCGCAGCGTAGAAGTCAGGAACTACTGGATCACGTGGTCATCGATATATTCCGGTAGGAAATAACCTATCAGGGAAAACTAAACCAGGAGATAGGCATTGCAGCATTCTTTGTGCCAACCAAAGGTCTGCGGTCATGTTTCCAACCCGTCTGCAAAAGAAGGTCCGGGTCATCCAGGTGTGTTGGCGGCTAATGGAATCTTGACAAATATTTCATAACGTGGGTAAGACATGACTTCATCATCATCATCATCATCATCATTTCACCCTATCACGAGTCCACTGCTGGACATAGGCCTCCCCCACAGATTGCCACAAAAGTTGTAGCTCTCATTTTGGGGGGTTTTGCTATAGTTGCCACGCTTCGCAGGCGGGTTGGCAACCGCAGTTTATTTATTCAGATGTTCCAGGAGATGCCCATCTTCTGATTTATATTTTCCTTCTGTCGACTTTTACGACACCCACGGGATGAGATGGGAAACTTATATGGGAAAAAGGCGTGACTGTATGTATGTAAGAAAAGTTCCCGAGTGGCAACCTTGTACTGGCAAACGCAGTGTAGGAGGACCCCGCTCGATGTAGCGACGACCTATATGGTTTCGAAGGAAGTCGGTGCATGCAGATCGCTCAGAACCGTGGTTTGTGGTGGTCTATATTTCATTTTTTTATAATCGTTTTGTTAACTATATTATTTTATAAAACAATTAAAATATACGGTGGAGGCCAATATTCATTAGTGGGCTTATGATAAGCTGTAATCATGATAATGCGTGGCCTAATGGTATGAGTACCTTAGTTCTATGGCGCCGGTCCTAGGTTTGAACTAGAGCCAACATTTTTGCAAAAACACTAATTATTGATTTTTGGGTCTGGACTGTGCTGTGCATGTCATACGAGTATTGTGTGTAAAAATTATGTCTGTAAAATGCACTCACGATGTAGGGTCAATCCTAGATGACATATATTTTTACTCTAATTTTCTGAAAGTAAGTTAGAGAAGTGGTAATGAAGCAATACTAAAAAAAAACTACAATATGAACACGCCTTGTTTAAAAAATCACAAAAATATTACGATTTCGAATTTGCGTGTAATCTCTGTCAAAACCTTATCTGCAGCCGGCACTAGTTCAAGGAAAAATTTACCGAGAGAAAAAAAAAATTGTTTACAACATCGTCAAAGTTATCAATTCGTCTGTCCGTCCGCCGGAGCGATTTTTGAGTGATCCTCTTCCCCGGGGCTGGGGCTTGATTAATGCACCTACGATCGGGGGCTATTGGACCGTTGCCAGGACACTGTTGCTCTAACCCGGTGCCCGGAACTTTTAATAACTGGTGTTAGAAAAACAATCAATTCCGATCCGAGTGGAACGTTTGAGCTTGTTTCTCTTCACCGGATAACGGCGTTAAATAATACAAATGTTCGCGCGTAAACTTGGTTTTCGGTTGTCGGTTTTGCGGTTGAATGCTACGCTTTGGAGCAATAAAGTGCTTGGGATTTTGAATTCGGAATACTTTTTTTTAAAGGACTGGATTTTGGTCGTTTAGTACCTAGTTCTGGAGGTAGGATACCTATGCAGGAATCCGCATAGGTAGGTACCAGATATTCTGCCGTGAAGCAGTAGTGTGCAAACATTACTGCGCTTCGGTTTGAAGGGCACTGAAAGCTAACGTAATCACTTGGCACATGATACTTAAGAACTAATGTCTCAGGGCGTACTGGACGCAGTGTGGTGTCACACAAATATTCTGGGTGACACAGCATTTGTTATGGGCATATGTTGCACTTATCATCAGGCGAAGGTTTTGCTTGTTTCGTCACTTAATTAAATTAAAAAAAAGTGCAATGTCTGCCCAAAACAAATGCTGTGTTATCCAGAACATTTATGTGTGGCCGCCATCTTGAGACATCAGCGGGGCTGTTACATATCCAAAGTGAAGATCACTTATAAAAGTGTTGAACGAATATTTGCAAATAATTGTTTTCATACTGGTTATGATTAATTAAAATGACGATTATCTTCCTTATGGCGTCTTTTTTGGTCATCATAACCAGTATGCAGACACGTATTTAGCAGATATTCGTTTAACACTTTTATAAGTGATTATCACTTTGGATACGCAATAGCCCTGCTGTTCTTAAGTCTCATGTGCCCAGTGATTAGGCTAGCTCTCAGTGCCCTTCAGAGCGAAACACAGTAATGTTTGCACACTACTGCTTCACGGCAGAATAACTGGCCTGGGTTGGCACCTACGTAGACGGATTACTGCATACAGTCACGATACAGGAGAATACATCATAGAGATCTACATCGTTCGTTCGTGCATCGTTTTACCAAAAAAATATATCCTCTAACACAGGAATGTCAACCTTCTTACCGATTTTGTTGCATATGCCTCACATCATATACGGGATGAGGTGTAGACTTGTGAGTGCCTACTGCGTTCGGGCTAATATCGACAGCACTATAATACTCATATATGCCACGTAGATCACAGCTTTCTGGAGTTAAGAAGAAGATGTCACTGTGTAATACCTGACAGAAGTGTAATACCATTGTTATATAATAAAAAAAAGTAAAGTTTCAGCCTATAAATGTCCCTCTACTGAGCACAGGCCTCCTCTCATTTCTGAGAGGGTTTTGGTTTAGGAAGAATCCGCCACGCTGCTCCAATGCGGGTTGGCGGACTTCACATGTCTTCGAAATATTATTATTACTCAGACATGCAGGTTTCCTCACAATGTTTTCCTTCACCGCCAAGCACGTGGTAAGTCAGCACTACAAAATTGCAATTAACAATTTTAGTGGTGCCGGCACCGGGAATCGAACCCAGGTCACTCGCGTACTATGAAATTCAAAGCGAGCGCCTAGCCCCTGAGCTACCACGGCTCCTTATTATATAATACCTCCACTTAATAGAAGAGAATATTAAACTCGTTTTGGATTCAAAATCTATAAATCTTTACCTATTTTAACTTTTTTCTTTTTGGGATAACTAACACTCAGTACACTATTATAGTACGTATTTTTTTTATTTAAAAGCTAGCGTTTAACTACAATCCCACCTGATGGTAATTGGCGATATAGTTTTTGATGGTAGGCACACTAGCTTAGAAAAAGCCTCTTCAGTCTTCTCTTGAAGACACCTATAGTATGTAGTAGTGTAGTAGTAGTACACCTACAGTAGTTACGTAATTAAATTACATTTAAAACATTAAAACATAATATACATAAAAACAATAAAAAAAAGTTGAATATGCTTCAAATTGACGACACCTGTCAAAATAAGTACTATATATTTATATAAGTTTAATATACCATAGACTAAGTCATAGTTTCTTTGTCACAACAATAACATTTAATTTAAACTGAAAGGTTGTACTAGAGCCGCCGCCATGATGCTGCAGAGCGCGTCGCAAATGTCGTGCTTTAAGACATCTAAGTCCGTTATAACATCTTAAAAGTGGTATAATGTTATTTCCGATACACTGTGGCTTACGAGTGGCTTTCATTCAAATCCGAGCGAAATGTCATCGACGCACCGAGCTCACGGCGACGCGACTGTGACTAATGTGCCTTTTACACGCAACACGTCGCAGCGACACCTGTTGTCGCCTGCCGAAACATAAAACGTCGCATTTCACGTGAAAAACTCTATTTTCTAACTCGCAACTCGGTGTAGAAATCAATGATATTAGGGACGAATTTAGATCAAGACGACGATTAATTAACGCAACGAATTTAAAAATCAACTCATCTTCTCTTCATACTGCTGTCCGAATATCTGTTTTGTAAACTGACGCCTTTGTTAATGAAAGAAAATGAAGAGACGAGCAAATCGTTGACCTAATTTTTTTTTTGGATAAATTGACGAAACCAGCAAAACGTTCTCCTGATGGTAAGCGCAACGTCCCAGAACATTCCTGTGTGATACCACACTGCTCTCGTCACCCTGGGACATCATTTCTTAAGTCTCATATGCTCAGTGATTACGCTAGCTCTCAGTGTCCTTCAAACCGAAAAAGTAACGTTTGTACACCACTGCTTCACCGCAGAATAACTGACCCCCCCGACACTACCACCAGAAGAAATTCTACCAACAGTCACCTAAGTGCTTTGACGAATGCTGTGTCATCCAGAACATTTACGTGTGGCACCACACTGCGCTCCTTACCTTGAGAAACAACTTCTAAGGCCTAAATACTCAGTAATTAAACTGGCTATCAGTGCCCTTCAGACCGAAACGCAGCTGTGATTGCTGCTTGACGGCAGAGTAATAGGCACTGCGGTGGCTGTACGAATTCATGCACAGGAATCCGACTATTGCCAGTAAAAGAATATTAGGTACCATTTTCCGTTAGGAGACGGCGTTAGAGAATCTGCCGCAACGTTTCATATCATGATTACCGTAAAAGTCGACTAAGGGAAATTCCAGAATAATCTCATCACTTTTCATCATTTCAACCTATCACTAGTCCGCTGCTAAACATAGGCCTCCCTCATAGATTGCCACAAAAGTTTGTAGATCTCGTTTTGTAGGATTTTGCCATAGTGCTATGCTTGGCAGGCGGGTTGGCAACCGCAGTTTATTTATTCAGATGTTCCAGGAAGATGCTGCTGCCCATCTCCTGGTTTTGATTTTCCCCCTGCCGACTTTTACACCATCCATGGGACGAGATGGGGTGGTAGATTCTCCTATTGATGGCGGACTAGTCATCTCAATTATGCCAATCCTAAACTGTCCAGACTTTCTTTTTATTTATTTTTAATTATTAAAGAAAGTGACGGCTCGTCTCGTTCACCTGATAATAAATGTAACGTCTGCCCATTTAAAACGCTACACCCCGAACATTTATGTGTGGCATCGCACTGCCGTCATTACACTGAGGCTTCAGTTTTAAATGTCATAAGCAAGTAATTACTGGTGGTAGGATTCCTATGCAGGAATCCGTCTAGGTAGGTACCACCCCAGGGCCAGTTATTCTGCCGTGAAGCAGTTGTGTGCAAACATTACTGTGTTTCGGTTTGAAGGGCACTGAGAGCTAGCGTAATCACTGGGCATATGAAACTTAAGAACTGATGTCTCGGGGTGACGGGCACAGTGTGGTGTCACACAGTAATCTTCTGGGTGACACAGCATTAGTTATGGGCTGACGTTACACTTACCATCAAGTGAACGTTTTGCTCGTTCCATCACTTTTATAAAATAAAAAATAAAATTACACTAGCTCTCAATGCCCTTCAAACTTAAACACAGTAATATTTGCACACTACAGCTTCACGGCGGTATACTAGTCCTGCGGTGGTACCTACCGAGACGGATTCCTGTGAAAGACTGGTGACACACACAAGCGTCCTAGCTTCAAAGCACCTGGCGTGTTTATTTCGAAAAATCTTTACAATTTTGAGGAAGCCGATGTCCAACAGTGGACTTTTACAGGCTTATGAAGAAGTCTTGCCTATAGGTGTCCGTCAGACTACAATGACACCTACCTCTTTCCTACCGAGGTGCCGTAAGAAGCGACTAAAACGACAGCCTTTATTCGTCCAGTATAACATAAAATGCAATGCTGTCACTACACTGCTTGTGGGAGCGCAAAAAGTGGGCTGCGAGTGTGGTCTCCGCCTAGCACCTATATGGAAATAAAGAAGTCTATTGGGACTTCATTTTTTGCTACCAGAATCGATGGAGATGAGGCAAAATAACTCCACTACTAACGCTCATTGTACAGTGCAGTAGTCAGGAAGTTCAACCAGTAGACCTTCGAAGCTGTTCAACGGATACTGGAAGCTTAAGTTTTTATGTACACTGTACTATAATGTTGAAAACTTCAAGTATAGTTAATAGAATCAGGCGTTACTTTGCGGAAATCCATTATAATGAAGGAAGGTAAGTTACTTTGCTAAGATCCGCATGCAAAATATAAAAATGGTGTATATTACCTAGTAGTTTTGAAGAGCACCGCCCGCCCTCCCTCAGTAGCGTGCACAAGCAAACTAACACCGCCACCAGGAACCGCCACCAGGTACCCTCCGCCAACCACTACAATACCACCACTAGATAATATACACCACTGAAGTCGAGAACACGACACGTGTTTCGCCCCAAAACGACGCATTATCAAGCGTCATAGACTCTACGACAGACGGCCGCCGAGTGGACATTGTACTTGGCGGCCGTCTGTTCGTGTCGTGTCGGATCTTAGCAAAGTAACTTACCTTCCTTCATTAACTTCAAGTATCTCAAATATGAACTCGATCGAACTTGGCTGGAAAGTCAAACCAATACAAAAATTTCGAGACATGTTTCAAGTTCAAATGGCAACGGGACCAAAATTACCAATGACGCGATATAATAGTGCAATCATTCATTCTATAATGTAATCCAAACATCGTCTAGCAATGTTTTTACAGCCGTCTTTGCCTGTTAAAGTCATTAGCGAGTTGTCATCGCATTTGACGCGGATCGTGATAAATTGCTCTCGGCCGGAACACACTGACAACACTGCTACCGACTGGTATATTTGGAATTGATACTACTTTGTGCCGTGCCATGTGAAACGTACGACATCGTATGACATCGACCATAAAAATGATCATTAATTGGAATGTTATGTTTTTGATGTCGATGTTAGCCAACAGATGTCCGGCAGAGTAGAGCAGCGGCTACCCCTTTCCTACTTAAGTGTCGTAAGAGGCGACCAGGATTTGTACGGAGAGCATTAATTCGTGCAGAATAATACCATCACATGCAAAGCTATTACTATACTGCTTGTGGGAACGCAATGGGGAGTAAGAATTTGTTGATTCGTACCAAAATGGCGGCGACCTGGTTCGCCACCCGTCCCGTCTCGTTTCCCATGGGGGCAACGGAATGTGGCCTCTGCCTACCTTATGAGAAAAAGGCGTGACTGTATGGTATGTTATTTATGATGACCTCCTGACCTATATTCGACCCTAGTAAAAACTTTCGGATACTACCGGTTGGGAATTTCATCCTGAACCCACAGCGCAGGAGTCATAGTAGAATGAATTTTATTGCCGTGTGGTGGCGGCCTAAGAGAATCTACCACCCCATCTTACCCCGTGGGTCGTAAAAGTCGACACAGGGAAAATTAAAACCAGGAGATGGGCGTCAGCCTGTCAAGCGTGGCAACTATGGTAAAATCCATCCAAAATGATAGCAACAAATTTTTGTGGCATATCTATGGGGGAGGCCTGTGTTCAGAAGTGGACTTGTGATAGGCAGAAACGACGACGACGACGACTTATTCGAGAAATAAATCCGCTAAATATAATAAATCTTTAATAACAATACTAAGAAACTCACATCATTTATTAAAATCCACAAGTTCATGGTCTCTCTTAGTGGGTGGTTGCGTTTAAGCCGAACGTGTAACATCGAAAGCGATTTCGGTTTCCACGAAAGCAAATAAATACGATTTGGAGAACACGAGCATCGCCAGGTGTTTTCTGTGTTCGACCGTAAATGTGTCCGCGGTTCACGCCTGTTAGCTTAATATTTGAATATGTCGTGCGTAATTTTACGATCACTGACATCACAATGAAAATTCGACTTTATATTATTCAGAGCTAAGGCCTCAAACGAAACAGCATACATGTGGTCTTGCAGTTTATAATGCTTTGGCTAAATTGTCTGCCCGTTTGCTGTTCTTGTAATTATAATTATTTCTTACAGAGTGTGAAGGCGTAATAGAATCTATCACTTTCAGTAATAAAAGTTAACTAAGACAGTGTAACTAACCAAACTAAGAGAAAAGATTAGCGTGTGGTGCTACCACCGGCTTGGGATTCTATTATTAATAAAATTTAATCAAAAACCAAGCATGCTACTGAAATACTTCAAGACACAGTAAGCTCTTTCTGCGTAGATCGGACTAAAAATAAAAAATAAAAGCTGAAGGTACCCCGGGTTGACTATGACATCAGGTCATCTGTCACCTCAGTCCTCCCGTGACCGTGTGTGCTGTAAAGCGCTCGAAACGTCGGATTATAAAATAGTAAATTATACGCGATACAATCAGTAAAATCTAGTTTTATTTAAACGTGTAGCATTCGCATAAATATTAGAAATCATAATATTCAATTTTTAATTTTTTTTTATTAGGTGACTAAACGAGCAAAACATTCACCTGATGGTAAGTGCAACGTCTGCCCATAACAAATGATGTGTCACCCAGAACATTTCTGTGTGACACCACACTGCGCTCGTCACCCTGAGACATTAGTTCTTAAGTCTCATATGCCTAGTGATTATGCTAGCTCTCAGTGCCCTTCAAACCGAAACACAGTAATGTTTGCACACTAGTGCTTCACGGCAGAATAACTGGCTCTGGGGTGGTACTCGTACCAACCTAGACGGATTCCTGCATAGGAATCCTTGTTTTTCAGATGGGTTGGAGATGGAGATGGAGATGGAGATCTCGTCTGTTGGGAAAGGTTTTTGACTATGTTTCTGCTGTATCACTCTTATTTTCGATGGTTATGATAGGTTCTGGGTGGTACTTAGCATCCCTCTCTGTAAATATATGTCATCGAAGTACTGTTACACCAGTTATGATAGAGTTCCATTACCTCTCAACCGTCAAGAACCGATTTCACCGTACACTTTGGAAACCAAACTTAATATGAAGTAATCCGTCTAGGTAGGTAGATCCCAGGGCCAGTTATTTTGCCGTGAAGCAGTAGTGTGCAAACATTACTGTCTTTCGGTTTGAAGGGCACTGTGAGCTAGCGTAATCACTGGGCATATGCGACTTGAGAACCGATGTCTCAGGGTGACGGGCGCAGTGTGGTGCCACACAGAAATTATCTGCGTGACATTTGTTATGGGCAGACGTTGCACTTACCACCAGGTGAACGTTTTGCTCGTTCCGTCACTTTTTTCAAATAAAGAAACACGTTTTACTTAAGTAAGTTCAAATGTATAATTTGATTTCGGTTTTCATCTAACCGATTTCACCAGATCTATTTTGATCGCGTTTATGAAAACGACGAACGATCTTAAACAAAATCTCGACGTATTTCGTATTTTGCGACGTCAAACAGCCAATTTTTATGCAATTAACAATACTAAATAAAAATAATTTTTGGGTTTACATAGTGCCGCTTGGTAGCTTGGTGCCGTGTGGTAGCGGCTTAAGAGAATCTACCACCCCATCTCCTCCCGTGGGTGTCGTAAATGTCGACAGAGGGAAAATGGGAAAATGAAAACCAGGTGATGGAAAGCAGCATCTTCCTGGAACATCTGAATAAATAAACTGCGGTTGCCAATCCGACTGCCAGGCGTCGCAACTATGGCAAAATCCCCCAAAATGAGAACCACAAACTTTTGTGGCAATCTATGAGGGAGGCCCATGTTCAGCAATGGACTAGTGATAGACTGAAACGATGATGATGATATAGTTGTGTAAATGACAGCTCTCTAAACGCGTTTACATAGTTAAACGTCGAAAATTTAATTGACCGCGTTTATTTTTAGCGGTGAAATTCGCCCAAAGTTACATTTAATATTATATGCTTGCTTAAACTAACAGATACATTGCAGTAAAGGTGACATGTGAGAGGGTAAAAGCACCATGTGTAAGATGTCTGTTAATTATGGAAAAAAAATCGAATGACTCGTGAGAGTTGGATAAAAACACGAGGTGAATGCACGTAGCGCTGCGTGACGCGATCACTCGGCGATCTATATGTCTTAATGTGAAACGTAAGTTGTATGGGAGGTTCTTCTTTTTCTTCTTCTTCTTTTTCTTCTTCTTCTTTTTCAACCTTTCACCACCCAATGCTGAGTGTAGGTCTCTTCTAATGCACGCCATTCTTCCCGGTTTTGCGCCTTTCGCATCCGGTCCTTACCGGCCACTCTAAAAAGGTCGTCGGTCCCACGCATCGGTTGCCTGCCTACATTTCTATGCCCTACTCTAGGCCTCCACTCAAGCACCCGACTACCCCACCTGTTGTCCTGTCCACGACATATATGGCTACGACATATATGGGAGGTTACAAATCATTGAATTCTAACTTCAGATCTGTGACTTAGTGGCCAGAGTCACGCCGCTAGTCCCGGGCTCGAATCCCGGCTGCAGTAAAAGTTTGCGCAGAAACACACATTGTTGGTTTCCGGGTCTGGATGCTTTGTGCATTTGAAATATACTCGTATGTCTGTAAAACTTACGATAGTGAAGCAATCCCAGTTTGGGACACCATTTTTTATTTTAAATTACATACTAGTTTCCTCTTTTTTCCATATAAGGGTTAGGCAGAGGCCAATCACGTAGCCCACTTTTCGCCCTCCCGTTCCCACGAGCAATGTAGATTATATTGAATATTATATTCTGCACGAATATAGACTGTCCGTGCAATACCTTAGTCGACTCTTACGACACTACGGTACGAAAGATTCATCTATTTATTTATTTTTGGATCAGTGCCGTGAATTGTTTCTTCTATATGAAATTAAAAAACTCCAAGATTTTTAACATCAGCAGTCTCTTAGCAGTCTCCGGGTGGACGACAGGAGCATTAACATGCGCATTTGGCCTTAGACGCTGCTGTCCATCAATGGTGCAGGTAAATTAAGACTGGCATCATGAAAGAAGGAAAATATCTTTATTCATTGGTACGCTCCACACAACACAGATTAAAAAAAATAAAAATAACTTTAAAAATATATATCGGCAACGATAGGAACGCGACTCAGCTAATGCAACAGCAAAAATTGCCGCAGCGCTGGTATTCTGTCGATGTAACTGATATGGAAACTACTCGTATAAGCATCTGACAGACAGTAATCAAAATAGAAACAAATAATTATTATTAATTAATAATAATAATTAACGTGAAAATATGTAATATTTATAGAGTTTAACCGTGTGCGCCACCACACGCTCGTTAAAAGAATACAACCACTCCATCTCATCCAATGGATCTCGCAAAAGGCGAGTAAGGGAATTAAACTGCACTGTGCACCCAACAACGCATGCTGGCGATGGGCTCACCACCTATCACACCAAGTGCATTATATTGTTTTGGTGAAACGTGGATTGTGGCAGTCATCTGTTTTTGCAGTGAGTGCCCAGTCTCTGACTACCCCTTATGGGATATAGTCGTGATTTTATGTATGTATGTATGTGTAATGTTTCCGAGATCCAATAAAACACACACTTTCAGACACTCGGGTAGATATACGGTATGCGAAAGCTATAACACGTGCGCACTCGCCCACGGCCGGTAATCGACTGACTCGCTAATGCCTGCGCATACACTACATCCCTCCTTTATTTTTATTGAATTGAAATGTTTCAAAAATACAATTAAGATAAGAATAGAATAGAATAAATTTTTATTCAATATAGATTATTTACATAATACTTATTGAAAGACTTTTTTTTAACTGCACTGGTTCGCAAAGAATGCCTCTGTCCTGGGAAGAACCAGTAAGAAACCCAGCGGGATTTTTTTTCCAGTCATTTTTAATATAATGTACAATAACAGCAGTATTATAACGATGTAGAAATAGCTTGTCGGCGATCTCCTCATTATAATAACCCTTTATATGAAGTATTTGTTTAATATAAAATTTGAACTTTTTAAAATTGAAAGACTTTGTGCACTTTGTAAAAACGTATACATTGCCCAATAAAATAGTTACTGACACTGTGAAGTCAAGTAACTGGCATTATTAATGTATGCCTGTTCCTGGTATTTACATTATGAACATCACTTTTTTAGTAAACTAATTTACTCGTATGTTCTTGTGTACATACAAAATGTTTTAAAATATAGATTTATCCCTAAGAGACACTTCAGAGCCAAGATTATAAATACTCGTAGTATAACAATATTACAAAAATCGCTTATACATCAGTCCCATTTCCTCATAGCAAAATACCATAAGACATTATGCTATGAAAATAACTAAAATAAACTAATCCAGCAGCCTCAACATTAGTCAAATTCCTAATTCTTTTTTTCAGTATAAGCTGCAGAGCTAAGTCTACTAGCTAGTTTAGATATATGGGGGCTCCATTGAAGTTTTGCGTCAAGAGTTATTCGGCTTTAAAAGCCGCCGGGCTAACAGCGCACTTCTCACATTTTGGGAAGAAAATCGAGCGCCGTAGCGAAATTGTTAACCACTGCACTACCAAGTCGTTCGATTTTCTTCCAGCGCTTCCACATGGCGCATTTAAACAAAATAATAGTCGCATGATATACTACCATTAAACAATGTTAAAAAGTAAAAGGATTACCATGCTGTAATCCATTTAGATACCACCACCATCACCGCAGTTCCACTTATTCAAGAATGAAGAATAGAATAATTACTGGGCACATAGGAATAAAAACTGATGTCTCACGGTTACACTTCCTTCTTTAAAAAAAACGGGATACTATACCGTTTTCATACCGAAACACATCGCTAGACGCCGTTGTTAACGATCTAAATAAACTATGAAAGCTTTAAAAAAGTAACAAAAGAAAATAAAATAATAAATAATAATAAAAGATAAAATATCCAAAAACATTTTAGAGGACGCAAGGAGTTGTGACGTTGGAAAAGGAGGGTACTAAAACACCAAGTAAGACCTTAAAAATGGCTTACAAAGATGTACTCAAAATATTAGGTTGAAATTAAAACATGGCCGTTTAATGATAGTTAAAGCGAGTAACACACGTAAGGATTAACACGTACGTAAATAGAATCAACGCCGCGGGGGACATGTGGAAATGGTCATAAACACTCCCGTGCAATCACCGTATTCCTAACTGCAAACGTAATAAAGTCTAAATTAAGTATGAGCTGGCTTGAATGCATGTGGTATCTTACTCAGTGTCACATCGAGGTGGTTTTGTTTTGAGAGCGTAATGTAACGATACCGTGGAGTGACAGACGTGTGAACGTAACGGTGGCTCTTTCACAGGGCCAGTGTGAAAGGACTCTTTAATTCGACGATTAAAGTTTAAGAGGGAGATCGGACGAAAATAGAACAGTTATTTCAACTCAAAAATCAAGGAAGCGTTTTTGTGTCGCTTCTTTGTTATATTGACATAATTAATTAGCATTAAGATCCGTTTTAAAAATGAAAATATTGTTGTACTTTTATAATTATTTTGTACAAAAATACTACAAGATTTAAGAAACTGACTTAATGCCCAAATGTAATGATGGTGACGATGATGATAGCCTTCTCACAAAATTAAGAAGAAACCGTTGATCAGCAAAGGGACGCTTATGACTGTTATTTTACTTTTTTACCTATACGTATGTTTTAATTGGTTATTTAATTGGAGAAAATGAACTGACTGAATTAACAAATGTATCATCAAGAAGACGTGAAACGTTTCAACATTATTTTTTTAAACAAATAGGTTTTTTTTATTGCATAAAGTGATGAAACAAGCAAAACATTCACCTGATAGTAAGTGCAACGTATGCCCATAACAAATGCTGTGCCACCAAGAAAATTTCTGTGTGACACTACACTGTGCCCATCACCCTGAGACATAGGTTCTTAAGTCTCATATGCCCAGTGATTACGCTAGCTCACAGTGCCCTTCAAACCGAAACACAGTAAGTCTCATATGCCCAGTGATTACTCTAGCTCACAGTGCCCTTTAAACCGAAACACAGTAATGTTTGCACACCACTGCTTCACGGTAGAATAACTGGCCCTGGGGTGGTACCCATCTAGACGGACTCCCGCATAGGATACCTACCAGCAGTAACAGTAATTTATAGGTCTAAAATTGATACTAAATGATCTAATATCATTTCGGTACAAAACATTTGAAAATATACAAAAATCTACTTTTCTTTAACAATCTACATTTCGTTATGTTACAAGCAAATAAGAGGCCGCATTTCAGGGTAATATCATTTGACCAAAGACTTTTATTTAACGTTAAACTCGCATACGCTCGAATGTTTCGAATAAAATCAAAAGGAAACAATAAAACTTTACAACCTAACATACAGTCGCAGACAATTTCATTAGGAGTATTCCCTAAAATTTCAAATGGAATGACCACTTTAAAGACTCCTTATTCGCAGCGATGTTGTTTAAAAATGTCACAATCTGACATGAAAATCGTGCGGGGCCCTCGACGAATGCAAATTTTATTTTTAAAAAATGCAAGTGGCCAGCCACATGTCGCCACGGGCGGCCATTGCGTAGCGACCGCTCCTTTTTTATTACTTTTATTGGGTTGTCCACATTCGCCCACCTTCCTACTTGAGCTAGCATTTGGTCAGTATGTATTTCGGTTTGATTAGCCAATATTCCGCCTTTGGTTATTTTATTTATGTTATTCATCAATTATTTGTGTTCTAAGTAAGTATAAGATTTTGTAAAAAAATAAATGACACCAATCGAAGTAAATAAAAATATCAGTCAAATATTTGGGATTGATAGACAAATGTTGGGGCCAGTATTGTAAATGCTATGGATGAAACGAAAATGACAATTAAGTAATAGTTAAAAATTCCTATTACCTATAAGACAATTGCTAGGTATTCCTTATATATTAGAACAAGACTAAAAGTATGGTACAAAGAAGAATTAGAGAAGAACAACTTTCTTAGTAAGTGTTAAAGTTTTGTACTTCTAAATATATTTTTTTAATTTGAACTAAGTGACGAACCGAGGTGGTAAGTATAACGTCTACCCGTAATCGTTTGCTGCGTCACTCGGAACATTCAATCGCTAAGTTCCATGTGGCATAACATTGCTCTTGTCACCCCGAGTCACACAGAACATCAGTTCTTATGTCTAATATGTCGCATAGTTTTACTATGAAATAGTGCAGACCAAATCGTAATGTTTACTAACTATTACTCGCCGGCAGAATAACTGTCACTGCGGTAGTACCCACCGAGACGTATCCCTGCGTAGGTTTACCACCGGTAAATTTATAAAACAGCGTACATAAACGAGAAAATCAAGTAACAACATTTAAATTCGTAACACGTCTATCTCGAGTCTCGAGCTGTCTTCGGATTAATATTATATGTTACGGACTTACGTTGGACACCCGTCGTGCAATTTTTACGAGTGGTCATCGGATCTCACGTGACGTCTTTATTAAAAGAGCAAGGTGTGCGCCGTAAGCCGGAGATGTCATAAAAGGGCACCCGCTGTACGGAATGAACGTCAAACTTACGTTCGTTCTTGCCGACCCTTGCTCCGATCTTATCGTCATACCGGATACGAGATAGAAAAGATGAGTGCCAGTGTTTGTGCTAATATTTATGGTACCATTACACGCCTTGAACATTTACTTGTTATCTGACAACTTCAATTCGTTAACTGGAAGATTGTTGAACTCTGCCAGGATGTCATCATCATTAAGTTTTATCTGAACACGCGACTTCCGGTTTGCAGTGGACACTCTGAAGACTAAGACTTTACTGGTGGTAGGATTCCTATTCCGTAATCATTTCAGGGTCAGTTATTCTGCCGTGAAGCAGTAGTTTGCAAGTATACTGTTTTCGGTATGAAGGGCACTGAGAGCTAGCGTATTCACTGGGCATGTGAGACTTGAGAACTGATGTCTGGGGGTGACGGGCGCAGTGTGGTGTCACACAGAGGTGTTCTGGATGACACAACATTTATTATGGGCAGACGTTGCACTTACCATCTGGAACGTCGAACGTTTTACGTTGGGAACGCAAAAGAGAGTATATTTTTTTTGACCTCCACCAAAATGGAGGCGACATGGTTCACCGCCGTTTCACGCGGGGGCGAATAGTGACCTACGTGTATAACTGTATGTATGCTATGTAATACCACGCGTCTCTGTAGAGTTCTCATTACTGATCGGAGATTTGCCTGATAAACTTTTCCGTGGGTCTACTGGGTGGGAGAGAAAGGGAATAACCGATCTTACAATACGATGCTGTAGAATGGTGAAAGTGTTAGTCAGCTTTAACATTAGTAGCAGTTAACAATGTGCATCAGACGTTTTCTAAATCTAGGATTGTATTAAGTATCATCATTGGGGGAAGTCCTTTCATGTACCTTGTTTAACAAAAACTCATTCGGAGAAGAAATTTTTTCCTTAGATTATTCACCACTCAGCAGTATCAATAAAGGAATTACCGATCAGCGCCTAGAATGCACTGGCCCAAAAAATTGCAGTTCCCCATCATAATTCAATGAGGATTAGCAACAGTCGATATTTAAGTATAAGTTGTTTGCAAGATGGTGTATTGTCGCTGTCTATAAGCCCTGCGATATTGAGTCATATTCACACATTAGTATATTGTCAAAATTACTACAAAAAATGTATATAAAAATATATTCTGAATCACATATACTGTATATAACCTCGAAAATAGTCAGAAAATATTGGTTTCACCACCTCCAAAGCGACGTGATTTGTAGTCGGGATCACGAGCTTATGCATATTGTCATAGTTTGATACAGAATGTTCAGTCGTTTTTTTTAAAGTGAAGCATCCCGGGAGTAAGTTGGGTAGCTGGAATAATAAATGCGGCCGGGGCCGCGCGGTGTGCCGAAACATATAAAATATATAAAGTTTGACCGCTGGCGGTCACTGACTGTACCACCTATAGCTATGTTATGGGCTTACATGGCGCTGCTTCCGATTTAAAAAAAAATCAGTGATTTTAAAGAGAATTGTCTTCATGTGTATTTATTGCTCATAGCGTATCCGGTTAGTATGCCTAGTGTAACATATGCCGAGTGATTACGCTAGCTCTCAGTGCCGTTCAAACCGAAACACAGTAATGTTTGCACACTACTGTTTCACGGCCGAATTACTGGTCCTGGGGTGGTACCTACCTAGACGGATTCCTGCACAGGAATCCTACCACCAGTGTTATATCAATGTTAAACATTTCATAAAATATTATTTTCATTTATTAGAATACTAAATGCTAGAACGCTGAATACTAAATGCTGGTTTCGAATTCAATCAGAACTCGAACTCGGGATACTCGTATTTGTGTAGGTAACAAAAAATATAAGTTGAGGGGTTCACTTGCATTTGTCCGATCTTATTGCAGAAGCGTTACATCGGAAACGGTAAGGCGAAGCTCAGTAGTGTATCTGTGTTCCGAAGCATCGGCCACATTTATGGCACATACATGTTGTGTAGACTGCTTCTTCTGATTGTATTCTATACATAAAAGCGATTTACTACTAAATTTGTAATTCGGAGTACTAAATTAACATTTACATAACATTCCTTTCCCGACAAAGACACCCACTGAGTACGATTTTTTTATGATTAATTATAGCGGCAATAGCCTAATGGTTTAGGATACGGACAGCAAAACATGAGATCGCAGGATCGAGCCCGCCATTCGACTATTGTCGTGAACCACTGGTGGTAGGATTCCTGTGCAGGAATCCGTCTAGGTAGTTGCCACCCCAGGGCCAGTTACTCTGCCGTGAAGCAATAGTGTGAAAACATTACTGTTTCGGTTTGAATGGCACTGAGAGCGTAATCACTGGGCATATGATATTTAAGAACTGATGTCTCAGGGACGCAGTGTGGTGTCACACAGAAATGTTCTAGGTAACACAACATTTGTTATGGCCAGACGTTGCACTTACCATCAGGTGAACGTTTTGGTCGATTCGTCACATTATCCAATAACAAAAAGGACCATCTCATAGCACAAACTTTTAAGCTTAGTTGGAGTGGTTAACAGGAATATTAGTATGGGAATATTAGAATATTAACAGGAGTATTAGTAGCTAGTGTACTTTTAAAAAAAATCTCTTAAGTGTGTAAACGTGCTGGTACTGTTTTTCTATATACAGACTTTAACATAAGAATAACATCCGTGCGAAGCCATATCTCTGGCTTCAGGGTTATCGTATCGTCACACAGAATTGTTCTGGAAGACTGCAGCATTTGTTATGGGAAAACCTTGCATTTACCATCAGGCGAACGTTTTGTTCGTCTCGTTAATCATTCCAATAAAAAAAATCATAACGTATGCCATTTTTTATTGCTACCAATCCAGGAATGGAAAACGGCAATAGAACGTTATAATGATGTTGTTTATTCTATATCTGAGACATGTAAGCCCACCTCGCTTGTAGCAATATTGTATCAAGTAGAAGAGTCCACGTACCGACGTGTTTGTATGAAAAATATTCCAATATCCACCGCACCCCACCCCGCGCTCTCCCTGAGGGGAGGGGCGGACTGATACAGCGTCAAGAGAAAATATAAGGTGATTGTAATAAGATGGCTCAGGGTATGAGATCCGCCACTTCTCAAATTACATGTATATATTGTCTGACATATCATTGTAAGTTAGCTCTTCAGAAACCATTTTAAAGTCGTGTGCTTATAGATGCTTTGTTGTTTGAAGTTTGGGTACAGTGAACTAAGTTATATGGGAATTTGATAAAGATGTCTTTCTGGCAGCTACAGAATATTGTCGGTAGTTGTCAACTTCGCAGGAGATATTATAGTGCCAGAAGTGTACACGCAAACAGCACTCACTCGTCCTATCCGTATCGATCTACCTGTATCGACACGGGTAACGCTTGTGCGTTAAGACCGGCGGTAGGCTAGGATGCAGTGTCAGAGAAAATGGAACGATCACAAAATAGCCAGAACTCCGGCTGGCATACGAACCCAGGATCTGCGCTGTGTTAGTCTGGCACTCTGAGCACTAGGCTACCGGTCGGTGAGAATTTATTAAGTATTGGAAATCAGATCCTCATCACATGCCACTTCCAAGTTGGAATGATTTGTCCGCTGCTGGAGTACTAGACATCTATATAGAGGACTAATAATTTTGTTCTGTCGTATTCCGCCATATGCCGTATTAAACTTTTGGCATTTCACTTAGTCGACTTTTACATCCCATCGTAGCAAATTAACCTTGTTTCTCTGCTTTATTGTAATGGATTTCCGCAATGTAACGACTATGTTAAACCTAAAAGTAGTACTAAACAATTATGTTGTAAGCGGCTTAAGAGAATCTACCACCCCATCTCATCCCTTGAGTGTCGTAATAGTCGACAGAGGGAAAATTAATACCAGGAGATGGGCAGCAACATCTGAATAAATAAACTACGGTTGCCAGCCCGCTTGACATGCCTGGCAACTATGGCAAAATCCCCCCAAATGGGAGATACAAACTTTTCTGGCAATCTATTGTGGAGGCCTATGTTCAGCAGTGGGACCATTGATAGTTTGAAATAATGATGGTGATGATGATAAATATCTTAACATTCTATAAGAATATTGAAAAAATCGACGAAGACTCAAAGGCATCGGAATCGTTTTTGTATCAAAATCATGAAGGGGACTTCAAGTATTCTGTAAATATTCAATGGTATTATTCAAAAATTAACACCTCTCAATACCTCGCGAAAATCTAGTCATTAATACATCCTAATGTAATGTTTTTTTCTGTCTACTTTAGGACAAAAAAACAATTTAAAAAAGCAAAATTTACAATTTCGTCCACCGTACAAAAAATTCAAAAGTTAATGATCAAAGAACGATCCCGTACATGCAATACCAAATCCGGTAGATTAAACATAAGCCTGGGCAAAAATGGGCATATCGCGAGATCTGCCCTGTGACCGGAAATTAAGACAGAGGGCGTCCCTCCCCAGTCTCCCTCCCCGCTTCCGCCGCTCGGACGTCACCTTGTGCCGTGGGCGAAGGTTGCTGAGATGAATAACCATTATCGTTAGGCCGATGTTTCGATATTTTATCGTATGGAATGTGATCAACGCGTGGCGAAGTTACAGTTGAGTTATGGATTGAAGTTTCAAATTCCTATCGAAAAAAAGTCTCGTTATAGAACGCATTTTTTGTTATTTGGTAAAGTGATGAAACGAGCAAAACGTTCTCCTGATGATAAGTGCAACGTCTACCCATAACAAATGCTGTGTCACCCAGAAAATTTCTGTGTGACACCACACCACGCCCGTCACCCTGAGACATCAGTTCTTAAGTCTCATATGCCCAGTGGTTATGCTAGCTCTCAGTGTCCTTCAAACCGAAACACAGTAATGTTTGCACACTACTGCTTCACGGCAGAATAACTGGCCCTGGGTGGTACCAACTTAGACGGATTCCTGCATAGAAATCTTACCACCAGTAATCACGCATCTAAGGATTGGAAGACTTAGCCGCAGTTACGCTAGAATAACACAATATAGGTACTCGTATCTTCAATGCATGGGGTTCTGGACCTCTTAGTCTCACTTTATTTAAAGAGGCGTGGTTCAGGAGCTGTGTTTTATTGATTGAACTGGGATCGATCCCCAGTACCGCTAATATTGTCAGTTGAAATTAAACGCTAATTTACCACGTGTTTGTTGAGATGAGAAGAAATGAAAGTAAGTGGCGTGAGTTTACCTGCACGACTGAGAAATAAAAAACAATATTTCGACGTATGAAATCTACGAAGCCGAAGCGTGGCGGACTCTTCCCGGGTCCAAAACCCTCTCAGACATTAGAAAAGAGGTGCTCAGCTATAGGACAGACATAGGCGGTTACCTTTACTTTACCTTTTTTAAATTTAAAATTATTCACAATAGTCTTACAATAAATTGTAAATCGTAATTCTAACACTGTATCGAGCACATTCTCCGATACGATACTTCAGCGGTTGACTGTCGTAGAGTCAATATCACTTGATAATGCCTCGTTTTGAGGTGAAACACGTGTCGTGTTCTCGACTTCAGTGGTGTGTATTGCCTAGTGGTAGTGTTGTAATGGTGGAGGGTATCTGGTGGCGGCTGCCGGTGGCGGTATTGGCTTTCTTGTGCACGCTGTTGAGGGAGGGCGGGCGGTGCTCTTCAAAACTAGGTAATACACACCATTTTACATTTTGCATGTGGATCTTAGCAAATTAACTTTCTCTCCTATACTATAATGGATTTCCGCAAAGTAACGCGTGATTCTATTAACGGTACTTCACGTTAATATGTGTAGTACACCAATACGACACTATAATACTTTCCACATATATACAAGACTTGTCCTTGTTGTAATTCGGAAGATGTTCCAGCCTTACCGCAAAGTGTTTTTGAATTAAATAATATGAAATATATATATTTTATTATCCAGATGACGAAGACTCGGTAGGCGCAGTAGCTAAGCGATTGTCTTCTGCACTAGTCTGGTGGTTAAACTCCCGCATGGAATGAATTGCACTCAGAGCTAGTGTAATTACTGGGCATATGAGACAAAAATACTGATGTCTCAGGGTAACCGCTTCAGTGTGGAGTCACTTATCTTCAGGTTAATAGTTTGCTCGTCTCGTCAATTTATGCTTAAAAAATATATATTTTTCTAATAAAAAGTAACAGTTTCCGGGTCTGGTAGTTTGTGTATGTGCAAAATGTGCCTGTAAACGCACCCATGTTACGGGGGAGATCGTAGTGAGCCGTAATTTTTTTTGATAAGAAAAAATAAAAATGAAGACTATATATAACAATGTTTGAAACCTAATAAATTATAAGTGTTCCTTTTATTTAAAAAAAATTAACGTTTCCCCACTGTAGGATTTCTCCTGTATCGTGGGTGCGTTTTACAGACATATATTTCACATGCACAACACCAACCAGACCCGAAAACCAACAATTTGTGCTTAGCACAAATGTTGGCTTCGGCTGCGATTCGAACCCAGGACCCGCAGCGTAGAGTCAGGGACGCCAAACATTAGGCCACGGGGTCGTCAATAATTTAAGTATGTTAAAAATACTAAAATTATATTGAAGTATAAGGAATAAGTATGACCTCCTTGGCAGGCGAAATGAATAATCGTGTTACAAACAAGAAATATGTCTACAATATAACGGAAACTAGTGAAACTGGCCATTATATGGCAAACAAGATAAAGAATAAATCTCAAGTTAATAACGTGGTCGCAGTGGTCGTACATCAAAAGAGAGGCTATTATGTAAAAATACTCGTAACTTTTCCTATTAACGACCCACCGCCATTTTTCCCAGATTCCCTCGTCAACGTTAAGTGTAATGAATTGTATTTTATTGTAGAATTGTTGTTATTTTCGTATTTACATGTGCAGTTAGTTGTTGGCCCTGGTTTGGAATCCCAGCCATAACCAATAATGGTTCAGTACACAAAGTTTTGATTTTCATCTGAATGCATTGTGACTCTCCCCGTGGGTAGGTTTTTTGTGTTGTTGTTGTTGTTGTATGACACGAGCAAGTCGGTCACCTGATGGTAAGTGTCGCGCCTGCTCAGCTGCATTATCATCCAGAATTTCGCATTCGAAAGCTCTGTAGCACTACACTGCACTAGTCATCCTCAGACTTAAGTCTCATATGATCTGTAATTGCATTTTTTTTGAGGACTGATAGGCCGAGGGCCTACACAGCTTCGCCGGTTTGAAAGGTGACCGAGCGCTGAGGATGATCAGCCGAAGCCTTTGTTTATGGGTAACTGACGCAAGGGTTCCTGAGATGGAACCTCCTCTTGGACCGTTAGCTGGTGCGCGAGAGTAGTTGACTCGAGGGTGCCCGAGAGGGCCAGACCTCAGCTCTACTACTTCAAGGAAGGGGAGGGGAGGAGAGAAAGAGAGAGACACTTGTGGTAGGATTTTTATGCAGGAATCCGTCTAGGTACCACCCCAGAGCCTTGATTCTGCAGTGATGCAGTAGTCTGCAAACATTACTATGTTTCGGTTTGAAGGGCACTGTGAGCTAGTGCAATCACTGGGCATATAAGACTTAGGAACTGATTTCTAAGGGTGACGGCCGTAGTGTGGTGTTACACAGAAAGGTTTTAAATGACACAGCATTTGTTCTGGGCAGAGAGCGGCGCGCAGCAGTCAACAATCACACCGCGTACACACGATACACCGTGTACCAGGGCGGTTCTCACCGCCCAGAGTTACCGATACACAAGTCGAAAGTCCGAATGGAGGCCCGTAGCCTCCCTCGGACGGTCATATTGAGATCATACGGCAAAATCATATTGAGATATTCTTAATCGCGCAAGCACGCCGCGAACGCGACAATCCGAATTTCGAGGTTTTTGTAGGAGTTTATTTATATATTTATGTTTGGCTCAAACCAAACCTGGCACGCGGGCCCCTGGCCCGTGAGCACAGTATCCGATGAAGCTGTAAAAGCCAAAAAGGCTAACAGCAATTACATCACCGAAATTAGATACACCAAAAAACAGTAGTTTGCATACTACTGCTTGATGGCAGTACAGCTAGCACGGCGGTGGATCGACATGAGAACAATATGACGACGGATTCCTTCTTATGAATCATGTATGAGTCACCTTTACTAAAATAAAAAAATCTGCTTACTATTTGCTACTCAAGCCTACTTCGTAAGTGATAGAAAGGTCAAAAAAGGAAATTTGTACCTCAAACGTCTGCCTCAGCGCACACTCTGTTTCAAGTACAGACAAATAATACCTCAGTTGTCTGAATTGATAGAAGCACACAGTAATTACAGAGTATTGCTGACGGCATTACATTCTTCATACGAAAATACCTCTTATTATCTCCAGTTAAAGTCGACTCTGCTTGCTGGCTGTCTGTCTCTAAAGTCCAAATGTGTCCAAGTGGCAATTGTGCTTCGGATGGCAACCGGACACCGGGCGATATGAAAGCGACAATAAAAGGTGGTAGACCTGTCTCGTTGATTGGTACAGTTGTGTGATCAAGTGGGAAATTTATGTCGCTATTAAATATTATTACCGTTGATTTTTTTTAAGACTGGCCCCTTTTCTAATTAGATATAACGCCGAAGAAAGCATGGCATAGTTTAAATCCAAGCGGGAGCCAACATATGTTGAAAAACACAAATTGTTGGTTTTCTAGTCTGATTGTCTCTCTTCGAGTTGTAATTGTCTACGTATTACTATGTAATCTACCTCCGAGATTACCGCATAAGCGGCACATCGGGCGCACATAGGTTTGTATTAGTAAGTATGGTATTCGGAAGATGTTGCCTTGGTCGAAAATCAGCCATTGGGATGTCACACAAAACGAACGTTTTGATGAAGAATAAGGATTCGTGTTTGAAAACGAATCCTAATTTATTTTTATAGTTTAAGTCTAGAAAAGTTTTCCTACAATGCATCTAGTGCTGTAACACCTGGACAACTGCTAGTTTATCAAAACGAATTTTACGTATTTCATCGCGTTTAATATTTCATACAATTTATAGCCAGACGTTTCGAGCGCTTTACAGCACCCATGGTCTCGGGAGGACCATGACCTGTATGTCTGGTGCAGTAAAGCGCTCGAAACGTCGGGTTATACATAGTTTAAAAATTAAACGCGGTAACATCCGTAAAGTCGTTTTATTTAATGTTAAATATTCGCGTAAATTTATGAAGTCATTAATAGCTTAAACAAAAAAATACTTGTGGATAACTAAGGATATTTTTAATGCTAGAACTTGATACGATATCGAACTCAGCAGGTTCATATAACTGAACGTCAAACAGGTTGATTTAATTTGTTTTATTTTAATTGTAATAGTTGACGACCGCGTGGACTAGTGGTCAGAGTACCTGACTTCTAAGCCGCGGGTCCTGGGTTCGAATCCCAGCCGGAGCCAACATTTGTGCTAAAACATAAATTGTTGGTTTTCGGGTCTGGTTGTGTTGTGATTGTCCCCGTATTTCTGACACTGTATCCTAGCCTACCTCTGATCTTATCGCATCAGCGTTACATCGGGTGCGGGTAGGTTGGGACGAGTGAGTGCCTCTTGCGCGTACACTTGTGGCACTATAATATCTCCTGCGCAGTTGATGGCTCTCGAGAGTAGTCGGCAGGTGTCGCCGTGGTCGAAATCGGCTAGGAGAACATCATTAGTTGACGAGACGATCAAAACGTTCACGGTAAGTTCAACGTCCGCCCACAACAAATGCTGTGCCACCCAGAACAATTCTGTGTGGCACCACACTGCGTCCGACACCATGAGACGTCAGTTCTTTAGTCTCACATGCCCAGAGTTTACGCTAGCTCTCAGCGCCGTTCAGACCGCAACACAGTAATGTTTGCGCACTACTGCTTCACGGCAGAATAACTGGCCTTGAGGTGGTACCTACCTACCTCGTTGCTTTAGTTAGATGCGCATTTAATTGGACATTATATTTTTATCTATGAAATAAACGTAGTTTGTAATAGATCTTTTTGTATCTGATCCTTTTAGGTTTTATCTTTTTTTTTATTTTTTATAAATAAAGCCCCACAGTAGGATTTCTCCTGTATCGTGGGTGCGTTTTACAGTAATACATTTTACACGCACATCACAACCAGACCTGAAATCCTAAATGTCCAAATGTTGACTCCGGCTGAGATTCGAACCCAGGACCCGCGGCGCAGAAGTCACGTACTCTGACCACTAGGCCACGCGGTCGTCAAATGTGATTATATCTTATTTAATGAGCTAAATACACCGCATTTACTTTCTACGTTCGCCTGAAGTAAATAAACAAGTAAAGTAACAGGATGCGCCTCCTCATCTCGCTCGCTTTTAGCCCGCTGGGTTTCTTGCTAGTTCTTCCCAGGACAGGGGCTTGTTTTGTGAACCAGTGTAATCAAAAAAAGAAAGAAAAAAAAGTACTTTTAAAGAGTATTATTTAAATAATACCTATTAAAGTCAGAGAACAAGGCGCCAGCCAAGCGTGGCAACTATGGCAAAATCCTCCCAAAATGAGAGTTACAAACTTTTGCAGCAATCTATGGGGGAGGCCCATGTTCAACAGTGGACTAAAATAGGCTGAAATGATAATGATTATTAAGACATGACATGAGCTGATGATGATGATGGGGGAGGAATATGTTCAGCAGTGGAGTAATGATAGGCTGATATGATGCTGATGATGAAATAATCTATGTTGAATAGAAAATATTCTATTCTATTCTATTCCTCTCATTTCTGATAGGGTTTAGAAGTCGGCAAGAGTCCGCACGCTGCTCTAATACGGGTTGGAGGGCTTCACATATCCTCGAAATATTTTTATTCCTCCGATATGCAGGTTTCCTCGCGATGCAAATAAATAATTTCATTCATTCATTCGATGTTTTCCTTCACCGCTAAGTACGTGGTAAATTAACATTTACAATTGCAGAACAATTTGAGAGGTGCTCGCACCACCACCTGGTGTACAGATACGTGACGACAGATTCGTTAGCAGCTACCAGGTGAGATAAGACATCATCATAATCAACCCCCATGCAGTCCCCTACTGATAACCTGCCAAGTCCGAAAGCTATGCTAATCGCTACGCTTGGCAAAATTGATCACAATAACAAATGACTTGGCTGCCTGTTTGACATTTTTGTGATGATTTTAGATGTCAGATAATCTGACCATTGCTCCGCGGGCGCTGGATTCCAATCCGAACCAGAGCATCCAGAGTCAGATATTGCGCGAAAACTTAAATTGTTAGCACTGGAGAGGGAACTCAGATTTCCTGCGTACTATGAAAATGAAGGCGAGCGCCGGACCCCTATGCTACCACGGCTGTAGAGTATGCAGCCAGACATACATTAAAATTATTAATGAAAGCAATTTACAGTATTGTAGATAAGTTTCTTGGAAGTATCGCATGCGGTAGGTACTGATAACCCACATGTCACACACCTTTATCACTGGATACATGTATCACACATGTGTGTGTGAGGTCGTGGACCCAGCGGCGGATATGGCCAATTGCCGTCGCAATAAAGGTGCGTTTACCTCGCGACCCGCCTTGAACTTCGTGTCGGGACCGTATAGGCCGTTGCAGCATCCATACTAATTTATGAATGCGAAAGTAACTCTCTCTGTCTTCTCTGTCTGTTTGTTACTTTTATACGGTTACAACCGCTGACTTGATCTTAACGAAATTTGGCACAGAGATAGCTTGCATCCTGAAAATTGACATAGAATACTTTTTATCCTGAAAAATCAAATAGTTCCAACGGGATGTTTAAGAAATCTACATTCACGGCGGACGTAGTCGTGGGCATCAGCTAATGTCGATATAAATTGCATAAATAGAAATGATTTATATAAAATATTGTGAAGCAAAAATTGTTGTGATTATTGACATACTTCGTATTTTCTGGACATCAGAGGATGGCCGTAGTTCTGCATAAATACGTATTATAGAAATGTCTATTTTAAATTTATATATTTGAAAATCTATTCTTTAATGAAAAGGAAAAAATACCTTGACGAGTTTTTTGCAGGTTCTTTCCATGACAGAGGCGTTTTTTGCGAACCAGTGCAGTTTAATAAGTGACGTTCAATGAGTATGACGTAAACAAATCTACATTATATAAAAAAATTATGTACTATCTATACATATAATACAATTGTTCCTGGCCGATGTCTGTATTGTACAATGGTCTTTATAAGCCCAATAGAATCCAAAATAATTTATCTTCAGAATTTTGGTTTGTCTGTGTGTCTGTATGTTATTACGCGCATCACGCAAAAACAACGGCACGAAACTGAAGTTTTAAGTGTTATTTAGGTCTGACTATAAATCTGTGTACATTTTCTCATTGGATACGAGTTATTAATTTATAATAAATCTGGAAATATTGAATTTTTGAAAGCGTTAATTTGATACCGTGCGGTGTGGTATGCCGCGTGGTGGCGGCTCGTTAAGAATACCACTCCAGTCTCCAATGGATCTCGTTAGTTAATTTACGCACTGTACAGCTGCGAGGCTAACCATATCACACCAGGCTTATATTTTGGTGAAACGTGATTGTTATACTGCTTTCTGAGTGCCCAGTCTCTGACTACCCCTTATGGGATACAGTCGTGATCTTATGTTTGTATGTATGTAATCTGATACAATACTTTTTTTTATTCGATAGCACGTTCATTAAGGAAGATTATAGGCTACAAAATGTTATGCCGCAACTTTAAGGTGCCGCACGTTGAGAATAGAAGAACGTTACCGAGAAGGGCCGCACTGTGAATGCTCAGGTCCTAAGGTCCCTTGCCGTACAGCGCAATCATGTGGTCGGCTAATGGCACGTAGACGAAACCGCGGTGGTTCCTTGAACATTTGACCAGCACGTCTATCACCCGATGGTTTTGGGTTCTACGAGTAGGTTCTGGTGACGGCTGTCCTTAAATCCGCCGCATTAATAATGCCGTGTGGTGGCGGCTCGTTAAGAGAATACTACCACTCCATCTCATCCAATGGATCTCGTAAAAGACGAGTAAGAAATTAAACTGCACTGTGCACCCAACAGCGCATGCTGGCGATGGGCTTACCACCTATCACACCAAGTGCATTATATTGTTTTGGTGAAACGTGGATTGCGACAGTCATCTGTTTTTGCAGTGAGTGCCCAGTCTCTGACTACCACTTATGGGATACAGTCTTGATCTTATGTATGTATGTATGTCCTTAAATCTAATATTCCCTGTAATTACAATAGCTTTAGTTCACTTCTAACTCCACCCCGATGTCTAGGCCATAAGACCTTTTTAATTTTAAAAAACGACGCCCCACACGAGGATTTCTTCTGTTTCTTGAAAGCGTTTTACCAACATAAATTTCACGTGCGCACCATGCGGTCGTCAACATTACTCCGCCTATATTCAGAAGATGAGTTTGTGAAAAACTGAAATCATGGTGGGACATGGTGGTACTAGGTAGGTTGGTACCTATACATCGTACATCTAGATAGGTACCACTGTAGAGCCAGTTATTCTGCCGCGAACCACTAGCTTGCAAACATTGGTGTGTTTCGGTCTGAAGGGCACTGACAGCCAGTGTAATTACTGAGCATATGAGACTGAAGAACTGATGTTTCAGGATACCGAGCGCAGTGTGGTGCTACACAGAAATTTTCTCGGTGGACACAGCGTCTGTTATGGGCAGACGTTGCACTTACCATAAGGTGAACGTTTTGCTGGTGTCGTCACTTTCTCCTATAAAAAAATACTAGTAAATTATATCTTCTACAATAACAATCGTTGGGATAGTTACTCGGCTAACGGCTGATGCGCTTACGGTTCGTGAATCCCGAATAGAACGTATATTTATATGTTTTAGAAACCTAAATGATGATGTAAGAGAATAAAATTTTCTTTAACACAGGTACGGGACGAACAAAACGTTCGTAACAAATGCTGTGTCATCCAGAACATTTACGTGTGGCACTGAACTGCTCTTGTCCCACTCAGATATCAGCTCTTGTCTTCTATATCCAGTAATGACAATAGATCTCAGTGTCCTTCAGACCGGAACACAACAATGTTGGCACACTACTGCTTCACGGCAGAATAACTGATGCTGTACCTATTTAGACGGATTCCTGCATCAGGTATCCTTCCGCCAGTCATAAACCTCGTAGACTAAAATTGTTACCTTGATACTCACTCATTGAAAACATCAACAAATTACAGTCTATAAATCTGTCACGGTCCATAAATGTTTTGGAGGCATCAAGCGTCGTTGGCAGAGTTCAGCTGTCATTAAATAATTTAAATTCATAACATTGAACTTTCCTCCACCACCATACATTTTTTTAACGCCGTGCATGTGACATGGAATCAAAGCTAGTTCACGAACTACGATATTTAAGGCGATCGCCAGGCCCCTGAGCTATATATTTAATTTGCAGTTAGATTTGAGATGCATCTGGTCTATCCATTAGCCCCACACCTTCACACAGCGGCATGCGTGCCCGCTTGATTGCCGGCAATTGTCGACAATCAGCGTCAATTCGCCGCACCGCCGCCGCCCCTCCCCCGCGCCCCCTTCCCGCTTTCACTTCTCACAGGTACTGTCACAAGCATATGCGTTTGATTAATATTAGGAAGCGTTATTTTGGATAAATTCGAAGTCAGTGTCATAATGATTGATTCGATTTAGGCTTCCACGTTCTAGCAGCGTTGTTGTTAGAGCACATTATGTCTAGGTTCGAAACCCAGCTGCAAATGATAGCCTTTTATGATTGGTTGTATGGCCATTGTGTTTGCACGTACGTTTTTCCACCCATTCTTAAAGGTAACAACGAATCCACAGTTTTAGTTCTTCATCGAGAACAGATGAAGGTATATATACGTCCAAGCCACATTGTCCACTGAACATCAGGTGGACTTTAATGCTCGTTCGTATATTACATACATACAGTCACGCCTTTTTACCATACCTTATATGGCAGAGAGGCAGAGACCACACTCGTAGCCCACTTTTCGTCCCCGCGGAAAACGTCTCGTGACGGATGGTGAACCACGTCGCAGCGACGACGACATTTTGGTACGAGTCAAAGAAATTGTAACTCCCCATTGTGTTCCCCCGAGCAGAATAGTGACAGCATTGCAAAGTATGGTGATGATGGTGATTTATTGTGCACGAATAAAGGCTTTCCGTACAATACCTTAGTCACCTCTTACGATACCCCGGTAGGAAGAATGTAAGTGAAGGAAGTATTATACTCTTCGGGACACCTAGCGGCATCCTTGTTAATAAAGCTCTTAATATTTGACTTCTGGACATAGACATCTTCTAAGAAAGGAGGATTTGCCATAGTCATGCTGGCAGCCTGAGGTCTCAGTGCCAGACTCATACCTTAGCTTCCGCTGTCTGTCAACGGTCTGTGTAAATTCTGTCTGATATTCTTCGAGGTTATTTCGATGAGAGACAGTGGACTAACACACGCTAAAGACTGTGCGAAGTGGAGACCAAAAGGTCGGAAACCGGATCCTTGTTCTAGCCAGGACAAACGCTAGGCAAAAGAAGAAGATTCTTCGAAGTTTTTCGGCCACCTGTCGGAAAGCCATGAGATACCCAGGCAGTTTCCTCTGTCGTCTTTTAGGACTAGGGAAGAGATGAGGTGTCGGATTTTCTTACTCAGCCACCACACGCACAGCATGAATGGACAATGTGGATGTATTGTTGACGACCGTGTAGCCAAACGGTTAGACTATCTGACTACCATGCTGCGTGTCCTGGGTTCGAATCCCAGCCAGAGCCAACATTTGTATAAAAATACCAATTGTTTATTTTGATGTCCGAGAGTATTCGATCGATAGATAGGATCAGACGACCATACTGTTCACCTGATGGTAAGTGTAACGTCCGCCCATAGCAATGCTGTATCGCCCAGACTATTTCTGTGTGGTGCCCCTCTGCGCCTGACCCCCTGAAACGTCAGTTCTTAAGTCTCATATTCCCAGTAATTACACTAGCTTCAGACTGAAATACAGCAATGTTTGCACACTACTGCTTCACGGTAGAATAACTGTTCGTGCGGTGGTACCTATTTAGACGAATTCCTGGATAGGAATCCTACCATCAGTAAATCTTTGTTGATAGATGAAGTAATAGAATTCGCTGTAATACTACCGTTAGCGTTGGCAAACAAAAACATCCACGTGAATTTCTCATTTCGGACGGCACACGTGTTGCGTATAAAAAAATATATGTTGAGCAAATAAATAGACAGCGCGAACGGAGCTTTGTTTATTATCACAATGTCGAATTACGCCTCTAATATAATTGTAGGTGCGGGGTTTCGAGATGGAAGCAACTCATTGGGTTCTCTACACATTCAATATTTTTAACTGATTTAAAAAAAAAGATTCTATATTAGCAAAAGCTAACCACTTCCAAACGACTTTACCAAATTTGAAACATCGTGCGTATAAAGTAAAAGTAAAGTGCCAGCCTATAAATGTCACACTGCTGAGCACAGGCCTCCTCTCATTTCTGAGAGGGTTTTGGAGCTAGTAAGAATCCGCCATGCTGCTCCAATGCGGATGGCGGAATGCACATGTCTTCGAAATATTTTATATTTCTCAGATATGCAGGTTTCCTCACGATGTATTCCTTCACCGCCGAGCACGTGGTAAATCAGCACTTAAAATTGCAATTAACAAATTTGGTGGTGCCGGCACCGGGAATCGAACCCAGGTCACTCGCGTACTATGAAATTTTTAAGCGTAAGCCTTCGGATGCTTGTTCGTAATTATTTCAGAAAATAATAAAAGGATTTTTACGAAAGTTCTTATTTTCGTTGACAAAACGTTTACTAGTGGTCCTACCACACGGAATAATCATCTCATATATCATCATCAGTCTGTTGACATTCCACTGTTGAACTTAGTCCTCTCCCATGCATCATTTTACTGGTGGTAGGATTCCTATGCAGGAATCGGTCTAGGTAGGTACCACCCCAGGCCCAGTTATTCTGCCGTGAAGCGGTAGTGTGCAACAGTACTGTGCTTCGGTTTGAAGGGCACTGAGAGCTAGCGTAATCACTCGGCATATGAGACTTAAGAAATGATGTCTCTGGGTGACGGGTGCAGTGTGGTATCACACAGAGATAGGTGCCACAGCATTTGTTATGGGCGGACGTTGCACTTACCATCGGGTGAACGTTTTGGTCGTTTCGTGACTTTATGCAAAAAAAAGATAAATGTCATGTATGCAAAATAAAGGTAACTAAATGGTCTAAATGGTTTAAATGACTTAAGTACGACGAAACAGAGATACCTCTGTATCACTTAAAAAAGCACAATGTATAAATATATAATATGTAAATATATAACACCACAATACCACACACAAGCTCACAAGCGTTCCTGCCTAGGCGGATTCCTGCATTGGAATCCTACCACGAGTAAAATGCTGCTTGAGCACTGTTGAACTAAGTCCTCTTAGTTCAACAGTGGACTGTTAACAGGCTGATGACGATCTACATACATACATACATAAGATCGCGACTGTATCCCATAAGGGGTAATCAGAGACTGGGCACTCACTGCAAAAGCAGATAACTGCCACAATCCACGTTCCACCAAAACAATATAATGCGCTTGGTGTGATAGGTGGTGAGCCCATCGCCACCATGCGCTGTTGGGTGCACAGTGCAGTTTTATTCCTTACTCGCCTTTTACGAGATCCATTGGATGAGATGGAGTGGTAGTATTCTTTTAACGAGCCACATGATCTATTAGATGATTATTCCGTCATTCGTTGGAAGCCATGAGATTTTTCTGACATTTAATTTAGTTCACTCCTACGATATCGACGAGATGAGTTATAGTGACTGATGGTAAAATTTTCCTTACCATGTTTTCCTTCGCGACTGAGGACGGCGTTAATCAGCACTTTAAATTGCTTAACAATTTTAGAGGTCCCGTCATCAGGGATCATACTCAGATCACTCGCGTGCTGTTAAATTTAAAGCGAGCGCCAGGCCCCCTGTCACAGCTTCGTAGATAATTAAGCTTAAATGTAATTTGCATATTCTATATAACTACCTAGTTGGTTTGGTTTCGTATGTGGATACATACATACATACAGTCACACCTCTTTCCCATAGGGGTAGGCAGAGACCACATCTTTCCACTTGCTACGATCCTGACACACATCTTTAGCTTCTTCTACTTTCATTAGCGTTTTCACACACGCTCGTCGGTTGCGGGTACTTTTATGTGGATCCCTAAAAAAATTAACACACCTTGCTCATAAATCACGAGATTTCTGTGCAATCATAATGTTTACAGATTTAACATGGTGTTAGGTTATTTTGTGTCGTAATTAATTTATCATGTTTATGATTCTGTAAACTAATTTAGATAAAGACACAATTTTAAAAAAAGAACAACACAACTAAGAAGATAATTGTATAAAATGAAATGTTATCATATTGAAATTCAGAACCGCAAGGGAAAAGTTTTTCTTCATTTTTCTTATTAGATCGATTGAGACGCAAATCACGATTGACATCATTATCATTTCAGCCCACAACTAGTCCACTGCTTAACATAGGCCTCCCCGCTAGATTGCCACAATAGTGTGTAGCCCTCGATTTGGGGGGACTTTGCCTTAGTTGCCACATTACTGTGTTTCGGTTTGAAGGGCACTGTGCGCTAGTGTAATTAGTCACACAGAAACGTTCTGGGTGATACAGCATTTGCTATGGGCACTTTCTGATGTTGCACGTTGCAGACGTTGCTTTTACAATCAGGTGAACGCTTTGCTCTTTTCATCACTTTATCCAATAAAAAAGGGGGTCTACTACGAAAATCGGAATACAAAGTTTCGGCTGAAGGAGAGCACGTCTGCTACCGTTGTCTCCCTTTACTAAACATTCATTATATTAGTTGCCTATGGATCCGAACGAAGGCCGTCCGTAGAAATAGCCGATCCGAAGTAATTTGGTGGTAGGATTTATGTTTGAGGTCAATCGTTGCTTCGAATCGATCCGAAACTTCTTACTTCGATTTCCGTAGCACCCTGGTTATGCTCAAATCCGCCCGCTAAACATGTTGATTACGGCGACTCCATAACTATTTAAAGACATATTAACAACATACGCAAACACTATTTATTGTATTTGTAGTACTTCTGTTTAAATGTGATCCGACTTTTTAGTACCATCAACTCGTACTTTGTTTCTGATTTGATTTGAATACAGTGACTGCCTTACAAGTATCAAATACTTATTTAAATATAAATAAACTTACAATTCATAAAATTTTATTTTATGCCTCTATGTATTTGTAACTTGATTCGTAGTGATTTCCTTATCACAACATAGGTGTACAGCGCTGGTTAAGGATAAATCGTTATATTAAAGCTTTGCCATTGTATCTGGGGAAGGTATGTTTCGTTCGCACCGTGGCACCTTTTATCCGAGTCTGTCTAAATGACAAAGATAAGCTTTCTTATAACCATGGTTAACTACTTACAGTCTCGTTGCCTCCCTGAGACTACCAAAATTTCTCAGTTTTGTAACATTATTCTCGCTTCTTAGAAAACAAAATATATTTTTGTGATATTAATCAGTGAATCAGAATCAGAGTAGCCCACATATACAGTTATGTGTAAGAACCGTCATCAGATAGCTGAAGTGGCAATAGATTGACCATAAATCGGAACCGACAATCATTGGCTCAGGGGCTAGGCACTCGCTTTAAATTTCATAGTACCCGAGTGACCTGGGTTCGATTGCCGGTGCCGGCACCACTAAAATTGTTAATTGCAATTTTAAGTGCTGTTTTACGTGCTTGGCGGCGAAGGAAAACATCGTGAGGAAACCTGCATGTCTGAGAAATATAATATATTTCGAAGACATGTGCAGTCCGCGAACCCGCATTGGAGCAGCGTGGCGGATTCTTCCTAGCTCCAGAACCCTCTCAGAAATTAGAGGAAGCCTGTGCTCAGCAGTGGGACATTTATAGGCTGAAACTTTACTTTACTTTTAATCACTGGAGAAGAAAATATTCTCAACGACAATTTTTTTTTTAAATAAGGCTTGTTCGAAATTATATAAAAACATTTTAGTCATAAAGTAAATGGGAACAGAGTCAATATATTAAGAAGTGTATAGAAAAAGTTTTCGAAACACCATAATATATTAAAAGATGCTATTTATATGAAAATGGACAATAATTTATGCTTATTAATGAGGATCTAGCACTTGGCATGAGTATACTCGCAATACCAATAAACAAATGGACTGTCAAACAATGCGTTATGTGAATTTATTACTGCGTAAGTATTTCATATGTTATACCACCATTTCTTTGATCTGCATATCACATTTTCTAGCGTGTATTTTAATACGATTGGTGTCATTATAATTATTTGTTACTAATCAATTCTCCACGTGATGCCGGTGCTAATATCACTTCATTTCTTTTCGTGAATATCAAAAGAATCGACTGAGGAAAATACCAGAACATTTCTGGTTTTTCGATAGATAACTGAATGACCGCCAACTGTCAGATAGTAAATTCCAGACTGATAGACGGTAGACACACTTTTCATTGGCAATTTTATTATTTAAAATAGCAAAGACTTTCAAATCTCTTTACTTATATTCTGAAATGGTAAAACTTAAACGATATTCTATATATTTTTTCGCTTCGTTTATCTGATAAACGAATTTGTGTTTAACAATAATCTTATATTTAAGTTTTTAGGTAATAACATCGTCCCAACTATGTCTGCTAGAAAATTTAAATACAGATAAGTCTATAAGTAAAATTGAAATATTTTAAAATATATTTTTGTTACGGATATATACTGGGATTGACCTGGCTGCTCTGTAATCACTTCGTTCTTTAACTCTTCGGACTTTCGCAACGTTATGATTGCTTACAAAGCCTGTCCCGATCGAGCTTTAAAAATCAAATCTTAAAATGATCAACATTTAACATAGACATATACATATGTCATTTCTGCATTGCATCGTCTATAATCTTTGTCTGTTATTTCCCAACAAAGACTCGGTTGTTTCGACCACCGGCTCGCATTGTCCGCTCCCTCGCCGTTCCATTGTTATTCTGACAATCTCTAACACACCGGTATAGATATAAGGGCTAGACGCTACGCGAGATTTGATTTCAACGATGATTTTCATGACAATGTATCTAAGAATTCGAATTTCTATCATCTTCTATTAAATGGATCACACTGAGCTTTATCGCAGTTACAAAAATCTATGTTTGTAATTTTACAAATGCTGTTGCAATTTAAGAGAAAGTAATATCATTTAAAATAAAGAGATGCATTCATTACATTATAATAAAGGTCATTTTAAGTAATTGGTTTAAAGTAGTGTGAGCCTTTCCGTGAATATGAAAGTGAGCTCAATGAGTGTGTCAATTCATCAAGTGCTCGGAGGCCAAAACAAAATTCGAACTGATGCAAGGAGGTATATAGATGAACACAGGACTACACAGTAGTGACTGCTGCACAGATTGTTGCTTATAGTACATACATACATACATACAGTCACGCCTCTTTCCCATAGGGGTAGGCAGAGACCACATCTTTCCACTTGCTACGATCCTGGCACACATCTTTAGCTTCTTCCACTTTCATTAGCGTTTTCACACACGCTCGTCGGGTGAGGGTACTTTTAACGTGACCTTTCCTCAAAAGTTCACCGATCTGATTGTGATACGTACGCCTAGGTCGACCCTTACCGGCGTTTCCATTCACACTTGCCTCATAAATCTGTTTCGTCAATCTCCTTTCATTCATCCTCTCTACGTGTCAACACCATCTAAGTATGCCTTTCTCTGTCTTTTTCACTACATCTTCAACCACACCGCAACGTTCCCTTATCACGCTGTTTCTCATAGTATGAACTTTCTTATGGAATTATGACGAGACCAGCGACACGTTCACCTGCTGAAAATGTGCAGCGTCTGCTCATAACAAATGACGTCACCTGCAACACATCAACATGGCATCGCACTGCGTTCGTCATCCTTAGACATCGTCATCATCATCATTCCAGCATATCACTAGTCTACTGCTGAACACAGGCTTCCTCCATCGATTGCTACAAAACACACAAGTTTGTAGCTCTCATTTTAGGGGGATTTTGCTATAGTTGTCACGCTTGGCAGGTGGGTTGGTGACCGTAGTTTATTTATTCAGTTGGTTTTATTTTCCGTCTGTCGACTATTATGACACCCACGGGATAAGATGGGGTGATAGATTCTATTGAGCCGCAAACACATCATCAGTTACGTCTCATATGCCCAGTAATATCAATCCCCATAAGAACGTGGCGCAGTCATTTTCGCAAACCACTGCTTGACAGCAAAATAACTGGCGCTGCGGTAGCACCCACTAAAACGGATTTCTGCCAACAGTAAAACAAAAAAATTAATCTCCTTGATTGACCTTTTAAAAAAAATAATTAAAAGAAGCTCATCGTGGCGAGTCGATTAGATATTTACCATGTAGTGGCAGTTTTAGAAAATCCCAACTCGTTTGATACCAGTTGTCGTAAAATTTGTTGGCAAAATAATATTTTGCCAACTATATTATCTATCTATATTATAAAAAAAAGTAAAGTAAAGTTTCAGCCTATAAATGTCCCACTGCTGAGCACAGGCCTCCTCTCATTTCTGAGAGGGTTTTGGAGCTAGGAAGAATTCGCCACGCTGCTCCAATGCGGGTTGGCGGACTTCACATGTCTTCGAAATATTTTTTATTTCTCAGACATGCAGGTTTCCTCACGACGTTTTCCTTCACCGCCGAGCACGTGGTAAATCAGCACTTAAAATTGCAATTAACAATTTTAGTGGTGCCGGCACGGGGAATCGAACCCAGGTCACTCGCGTACTATGAAATTTAAAGCGAGCGCCTAGCACCTGAGCGACCACGGCTTTATCTATATTATGCCAGGCCTAAATTATTCCAACTCGTGACGGGCAGAAGGGTCTAAGGTGCACAGTGTCGCAAAGACGATGGTCCAGTAGTGCATTTTTTATAGACTCTAACAAGAAGATTAATGCCCCAATTGAAGACTGTCACTCAAATTTTTGCGTAATGAAGAGATTTATTAATTGATTTCGACCACGGCGACAACTTCCGACTACAGTCGAGAGCCATCAACTGCTCAGGAGATATTATAGTGCCACAAGTGTACGCGCAAACACAGAGGCACTCACTCGTCCCAACCTACCCGCGCCCGATGTAACGCTGATGCGATAAGATCGGAGGTAGGCTAGGATGCAGTGTCAGAAACACGGGGACAATCACAATACAACCAGATCCTGAAACCAACAATTTATGTTTTAGCACACGTGTTGGCTCCGGCTGGGTTCGAACCCAGGACCCGCGGCTTAGAAGTCAGGTACTCTGACCACTAGGCCACGCGGTACATTGTATAGAGTATTTGAACGCTCTCGATCTCTAACTGTTTAATAAATCCTGAATTTGAAGCGCATAGACGCCAGGTGTCTCGAAGTTCTAAGAAACATTTCTCCAATCAGAATTATCTGTCTCACTGAGCCTTGTTTAGAGCGACAGGCGACTGCAGCGTTAAATATATTACCTGTAACTGATGTTGGAAAATCGGTCACATTAGAACTAATCCTTAGACGAATTTTGTGTTGGACCGTCGAGCCGGACTTTCACTTGCTTATTTTAAGTGACATTTAATTAACGCTTAAAATTAACCAAAGCCTTTGATGGAATGTAGTTGGCAATTCCATAAGACATCGGTATATTTACTGTGTTCCTGGAGATAATATTTCTAGGTAATTTTGTTACGCAATTAAGGTAATTTATCTTAGAGAATAAAATATGATTCAATTATCATCAATCATCATTAACGGTTATAGAGACTTTGAATAATACTGCTGGTAGGATTCCTATGCAGGAATCCGTCTAGGTAGGTACCACCCCAAGGCCAGTTATTTTGCAGTGAAGCAGTAGTGTGCAAACATTGCTGTATTTCGGTCTGAACGGCACTGAGAGCTAGTGTAACCTGGGCATATGAGACTTAAGAACTGTTGTCTTAGGGTGACGGGCGCAGTGTCACACAGAAATTTTCTGGGTGACACATTTGTGGGCAGACGTTGCACTTACCATCAGGTGAATGTCTTGCTCAGGATGGCAGGCGGGTTATGTGGCAATCGGCAATGTTCTGGGTGACATAGCATTTGTTAGGCAGTTGCACTTGCCATCATGTTAACGATTTGCTCGCCTCGTCACTTTCTCCCATAAAAAATTCCACACGTGTACGAGCAAACACAGTGGCACTGCTCGTCATTACCTGCCCGCGCCCGATGTTACGCTCTTGCCATAAGATCGGATGTATGCTAGGGTGCTATGTCAGAGATACGGGGAAAATCACAACAGAGCCAGACCCAAAGACCAATAATTCGTGAGTATGAAGAAATGTTGTCTCCAGCTCAGATGCACACCCAGGACTCGCGGCGACCTTAATTATTCATGAGAAAAAAAAGATGATGAATATTGGAAAAATAGTGACTTGCACAATTTCAAGCAGTCGGATATCAAAGCTAAAAGAGATTTTAATAATAATGATTAATAAAATATTCTTGAAACTGGCGCCAAAAATTGCTTTTAAGATCCTTTTATCTGATATTTATATTTAAACGGACATACTGTTGTCAGTAGTCAGGTACTCTGACCACTGTGCCGTGAGTCGTCAAGGTGCGCTGAGATCGCTTGATTTAGAAAGACGTCTGTTTGATTTTCTTTAAACTCTCGTAACGCTATCTGTTCATCGCTGCAATCGCTATAAGCATCTAACCGTACATCATTTATTTCACGAAGGGGATTAGTCCCTCGACTCCATTACCGTCCTGCCTCGTTCGTTGCAACAAAGTCATCCAAATAAACAATCGAACGAGCGGCCGAGTGGGCCGCTTTGATCTGTACCCGCTGAGCGATGAGCTCGACCGCTTAAATCCAACCGTTGACTTGCGCCCGTCAAAACCGTACTATTTCATACGGGGACTTAAAAGCGAGCATGACTTTACGACCACTATAAATTAGGCGCACGGTTAGAGTGAGTGTATTTGTAAAGGAAGAAGTGTGGTGTATAGTGTCAGAGACACTGGAACAATCACAACACGACCACCCCGGTAAGTCATCAATTTGTGTTTTTGCAAAATGTTGATTACGGTTGTCGATTAGAGCCAGGACCCGCACTAGACCACACATTCATCGTCATTCGAGTCATCTATTTTATATGTTACCAGCTGAAGCCCGCGGCTATGTCCGCGTAAAAGTTAAAGTTTCAGCCTATAAATATCCCACTGCAGAGCACAGGCCTCCTTTCATTTCTGAGAGGGTTTTGGGGCTGGGAATAATCCGCCACGCTGCTCCAATGCGGCACGGTTAGAGTGAGTGTATTTGTAAAGCAAGAAGTGTGGTGGTTGGAGCCGTTTCAACTTGGTCAGGTAATGTCGCGATCTGTGTGGATTCAATAAGCTATGTCGTGTGTCAATCAGTTTGATATAACCTTGAAACAGATTTTTTTTATTTGATATAGTTATGAAACGAGCAAAACGTTCACTTGATGGTAAGTGCAACGTCTGCCCATAACTAATGCTGTGTCACGCAGAACATTTCTGTGGGACACCACACTGCGCCCGTCACCTTGAGACATAAGTTCTTAAGTCTCAAATGCTCCGTGATTACGCTAGCTCTCAGTACCCTTCAAACCGAAACACAGTAATGTTACACAGAATAACTGGCCCTGGGGTGGTTTCCAGCTAGACGGATTTCTTCATAGGATTCCTACCACCAGTGAAAAAGAATGTCCATTTTAATATGAATATCAGAGAAAAGTATCTAAAAAGCATTTTTTTTTGCGCTAGTTTCAAGAATAGTGTATTAATAATTATTATTAAAAGCTCTTTTAGCTTTGAGATCGTGTGGTGGCGGCTCGTTAAAAGAATACTACCACTACATCTCATCCAATGGATCTCGTAAAAGGCGAGTATGGAATAAAACTGCACTGTGCACCCAACAGCGCATGGTGGCGATGGGCTCACCACCCATCACAACACTGAAGTCGAGAACACGACACGTGTTTCGCCCCAAAACGAGGCATTATCAAGCGTCATAGACTCTACGACAGACGGCCTTCAGTGGAGTATATTATCTAGTGGTGGTATTGTAGTGGTTGGTGGAAGGTACCTGGTGGCGGTTCCTGGTGGCGGTGTTAGTTTGCTTGTGCACGCTACTGAGGGAGGGCGGGCGGTGCTCTTCAAAAAACTAGGTAATATACACCATTTTTATATTTTGCATGCGGATCTTAGCAAAGTAACTTACCTTCCTTCAATGTGTCGCTCTTGTCTCTTTGTTAAAATTACACGTTAAGGGTTCAACCCATCCTGTCGAAATTCGGCACAAAGTAAGCTTGACTCCTGGAGACAGATATAGGATATTTTTTATTCCGGAAATTTCATAGAACGCGAGTGACCTGGGTTCGACTCCCGGTGCCAGCACCACTAAAATTGTTAATTGAAATTTTAAGTGCCGTTTTACCACGTGCTCGGCGGTGAAGGACACCATCGTGAGGAAACCTGCATGTCTGAGAAATAAAAAATATTTCGAAGACATGTGCAGTCCGCCAACCCGCATTGGAGCAGCGTGTCGGATTCTTCCCAGCTCCAAAACCCTCTCAGAAATGAAAGGAGGCCTGTGCTCTGCAGTGGTACATTTATAGGCTGAAACTTTACTTTTACTTTTACGCGGACATAGCCTCAGGCTTCAGCTAGTAACATATAAAATAGACGACTCGAATGTCGATGAATGTGTGGTCTAGTGGTCAGTGCACTTCACTACTGCGCTGCGGGTCCTCGTTCTTATCGACAACCGTAATCCACATTTTGCAAAAACACAAATTGATGACTTTCCGGGGTGGTCGTGTTGTGATTGTACCAGTGTCTCTGACACTATAAACCAGCTTACCGCCGATCTTATCGCATGAGCGTTACATCAGCTGCGGGTAGGTAGTGGGATAGAAATCAAGAACGAATAAGTGCCTATGTTTGCGTGTTCACTTGCGGTGCCATGATATCTTCTACGCAGTTGAAAGTCTCCGATACATACATACATTAGACAGGCAGGGGCCACTCTTGTACCCCACTTTTCGCTCGCGCGAGAAACTATACTTGACAGAGGTGGCGAGTCACTTCACAGCCATTTACCTCATAACCCCTAACTAAAGCTGCGTCACCCAGAACACTTCTGGCTGACACCACAATGCAGCCGTCACTCTGCGACATCAGTTTCTTAATTTGCGCAGTGCTTAGCTCTCAGTACCCTGTATACCGAAACAGTAATGTTTGCACCCTACTGCTTCACGGCAGAATAACTGGCCCTGGGATGGTACTTAGCTAGATGGATTCCTGTATAGGAATACTACCACAAATAGTTAAAATACCTTAATTACTTTTGAGAAAAAAAAGATATTGAACGTCGGTAAAATACTGACTTGCACGATTTCCAGCAGTCAGATATTATACATACATACATACATAAGATTACGACTGTATCCCATAAGGGGTGGTCAGAGACTGGGCACTCACTGCAAAAGCAGATGGCTGCCACAAACCACGTTTCACCAAAACAATATAATGCATTTGGTGTGATAGGTGGTGAGCCCATCGCCACCATGCGCTGTTGGGTGCACAGTGCAGTTTTATTCCATACTCGCCTTTTACGAGATCCATTGGATGAGATGTAGTGGTAGTATTCTTTTAACGAGCCGCCACCACACGATCTCAAAGCTAAAAGAGCTTTTAATAATAATTATTAATACACTATTCTTGAAACTAGCGCAAAAAAAATGCTTTTTAGATACTTTTCTCTGATATTCATATTAAAATGGACATTCTTTTTCACTGGTGGTAGGAATCCTATGAAGAAATCCGTCTAGCTGGAAACCACCCCAGGGCCAGTTATTCTGTGTAACATTACTGTGTTTCGGTTTGAAGGGTACTGAGAGCTAGCGTAATCACGGAGCATTTGAGACTTAAGAACTTATGTCTCAAGGTGACGGGCGCAGTGTGGTGTCCCACAGAAATGTTCTGCGTGACACAGCATTAGTTATGGGCAGACGTTGCACTTACCATCAAGTGAACGTTTTTGATATTTTTATATTTTGCATGCGGATCTTAGCAAAGTAACTTACCTTCCTTCAATACTCGTATAATGGATTTCCGCAAAGTAACGCCTGATTCTATTAACTATAAGAGCGACACAGACAATTACTTGCTCATTATCAATCTTAGTATGAATAATATCATATCGTATTGTCGTGGTAGCAAAGATCATCTCCTAGTAAGGATTGTACTCGTATTACAACTACCTGACACTATTTATTCTCTAACACGACATACAAAGTATCCCGCTAACTATAACCCAGTCATTTGTTTAATAGACTAGTAATAAATCAGGCAATCAGTTAAACGCCCGCGCGACAGCCGTGCGACATAGTTGCGACCGATTCGCAACACTACCGGAATAGTCGGGTGATGTATTCAGCGCCAGGTTAATCGAGTGTACGGCAAAATAAATCTAGGATGGTGGAAGGTGAGGGATTGCTCGGATGGAGACGTGAACTTTAATTAACAGCGCACAGGTATGACGATGGCAGCACCTGTGCCGCAATGAATTAGTGCGATGCTCCGGCTGTCACACAGGTATTAATACTGGCCTGCGCGTGCGCCGCTTCGAGTGGATAAATTGAGTCTAATATTATATTTTGGAATTAGGTTTATTGTCCTGAAGATCCTACGGTTAATATACATTTAATTCACATGTTCATTAAATGTATCTTAACCATCATCATTTCAGCCTATCACGAGTCCACTGCTGAACTTAAGCTTCCCCCATAGATTGCCACAAAAATTTGTAGCACTAATTTTGGGGGGATTTTGCCACAGTTGCCACGCTTGGCAGGCGTGTTTGCAACCGCAGTTTATTCAGATGTTTCAGGAAGGTGCTGCTGCCCATGTCCTGGTTTTCATTTTCCCTCTGTCGACTTTGACGACACCCACGGGATGATATGGGGTGGTAGATTTTCTTAAGCCGCTAAGACACGGCACATCTTAACCAAAGAAACATCAATTTATTTATATAACTACATATCTTGTTTCTTTGCATTCCAAACGGGACCAGCTAAGAAACATATACATTTTATCCGATTGCGATGAAACTTTGGTGTGTGGTTGTGTGCACGTCCGCAGTGGTCTCTGAATTAGTTGTTTTTGTGCTGGATAAAGTGACGAGACGAGCAAAACGTTCACATCTGTTTCCTCAGTCTCATATGCCTTGTGATTACTAGCTCACAGTGCCCTTCAGACCGAAACACAGTAATTTGCACACTACTGCTTCACGGCAGAATAACTGGCTCTGGTTGTACCTACCTAGACGGACTCCTGCATAGAAATCCTACCACCAGTTATACTACACTGCAGTATAATGATTTTTAATCAGGTGGCGCCCCAGTCTCATCGAATAATTTTTCGTTTTTAATGCGTTCGCGGATCGTCCAATCGATTGTGTTGACAGTGGCACTTGCGCGAAAGTAATGTATATAAATCTTTGTATTTTATTTATTTTGTACATGTAATGCTTTGTGTATATATATGAGTATATACCTACTATTAAAATTACAAAAAATAAATTTAAAAGGCATTAATTAAAGTATGTAATAAATGTAGGTATATCGTCGTCGTCGTCGTCGTCGTCGTCGTCGTTTCAGCCTATCACTAAGTCCACTGCTGAACATAGGCCTCCCCCATAGGTAGCACCAAAAGTTTGTACCTCTTATATTGGAGGGATTTTGTCGTAGTTGACATGCTTGGCAGGCGGGTTGGCAACAGTAGGTAGGTATATAGGCTGACTTAATGTATGAGTCTTTTCCTAGCAGTCAGGGAGTTGATTCAGGGGCAGAATGAAATAGATGTAGAAAGTCGATGTAAGAGTGCGCGATAGACAAATCGCAGGTTGCCTATACAAATTAATAAAATTTAAGTGTCTGTTTGTAATAAAAAAATAACAGTTTTTACCCAATTCTTATTAGAGTATATGAAGTACTCAGAAAAATTTTGTTTGTCAGTCTGTCTTTTTGTTCCGGCTAATCTATGAAATGGCTGCACCGATTTTGACGTGACTTTCACTGTCAAATAGCTGATATTATAGCGGGTAACTTAGGCTACTTTAATTTAAAAAAATGATTAGGGTTCCGCGCAGAAAAATGAAAACCCCAAAATCCGATTCAAATGGGGAAGTACATTATGTACTCGTATTACGATCGGGGTCTTTTACGCGGGTGAAACCGCGGTGCACAGCTAGTCAGTTATAGAATCGATCGGGGTCTTTTACGCGGGTGAAACCTTGGTGCACAGCTCAGTTATAGAAAAACAAACAACAAAGATAAGCGTATTAAAGTATATACAAATATAATATCTGTTCCATCTATATATAATAAATAAGCAATTTACCACCGACGCATCACAAAATCTTACAAACTTATAAGACCTATACATTTGAAATTTGCCATACATATTTCTTAACCGACGCAGACACTCATTACGAACGAATATTTACATTTGAATATGTGAAAATGTTTTGATTGGACTAAGTGACGAAACGAGCAAAACGTTCACCTGATGGTAAGTGCAACGTTTGCCCATAAAAAATGCTGTATCATCCAGAATATTTCTGTGTGACACCACACTTCCCACACTTCCACGCGCCCGTCAGACATCAGTTTTATGTTTCTTATGCCCGGTAATTACTCTAGTTCGTAGTGCCCTTCAGACCGAAAAACAGTTGTTTGCAGACTACTGCTCACTGTAGAATAACTGACCCCGGGGTGAACCTACCAAGACGGATTGCATATGAATCCTACCACCATTTACTGTGGGAGAAGAGAGCACCGTTATTCTTGTATATTGTTATCTCAATCATTGGTAACTTTTTGTGCTTTCTAATTTCCATAACAAACGTTCTCATAGTCACGTAGAATATTTTCAGCGACCGCTCATTCGAATAGCTCAGCTCTTTGTTGCAACAACACGTTATATTGTGTTCAGTTTGTACGGACGTGTTTCCTGTAGTAAATCATTACTATCGAATATAACACTTTATAGTCTTCACTTTATTTAGTTAATATAATCAGGCGTTACTTTGCGGAAATTATATGTGGAATGAACGAAGTTAATTTGCTAAGATCCGCATGCAAAATATAAAATTGTGTATATCACCACTAGAACCACTAACCTGCCACTGCCCGCCACCACTGAAGTCGAGAACACGACGCGTGTTAGCCCCAAAACGAGGCATTATCAAGTGTCATAGATATTACGACTCGGCGGCTGCTGAGGGAGGGCTACACTATTTTATATTTACATGCGGATCTTAGCAAATTAACTTACTTTCCTTCATTAATTCCACATGTCTACAATATTTCTACTATTGAGTGGTGGTAGGAATCCTATGCAATTAATCCTAGGCGGTTACCATTGATACAATTTGAGGGGCACTATAAGCTAGTGTAACTACATTGTTTTTACTGTTTCATTAGTAAAGTAAAAAAAAAGTAAATTTTCAGCCTATAAATGTCCCACTGCTGAGCACAGGCCTCCTCTCATTTCTGAGAGGGTTTTGGAGCTAGGAAGAATCCGCCGCGCTGCTCCAATGCGGGTTGATGGACTTCACATGTCTTCGAAATATTTTTTTCATTTCTCAGACATGCAGGTTTCCTCGCGATGTTTTCCTTCACCGCCGAGCACTACCACGTGCTCGGCGCGATCAGCACTTAAAATTGCAATTAACAATTTTAGTGGTGCCGACACCGGGGATCGAACCCAGTTCACTCGCGTACTTTGAAATTTAAAGCGAGCGCCTAGCTCCTGAGCTAGCACGGCTCACACAAGCTACTTATTAAAATTAAATATGAAGGATGACAATGTCCCCCACGCACGGCGACTTCTTCAGAATATTGTCAGAAGCTATCAACTTCGAAGGATAGGAAATATTACAGTTTCACAAGTGTACGCGCTAACGGAGGCACCTAATCTACCCATGCGCGATGAAACGTTTTTGAGATAAGATTCATAAATTAGAATGAAGTGATAGACACGGGGAGAATAACAAGACAAAAACAATTCTCAGGCGGTAGGATTCCTGTGCAGGAATCCGTCTAAGTAGGTACCACCTCAGAGCCAGTTGTTCTGGCGTGAAGCAAACATTACTGTTTCAGTTTGAAGGGTACTGAGAGCTAGTGTAATCACTGGGCATAAGAGACTTAAGAACTGATGTCTCAGGATGACGGGCGTGGTGTGGTTTCACACATAATTGTTCTGGGTGACACAGCATTTGTTATGGGCTGACTTTGCAATTACCATCAGGTGAACGTTTTGCTCGTTTCGTCATTATCTCCAATAAAAAAAAACACCACCAGAACCGCAAACCAGCAATCCGCGTTCCTGCGCATTAATAAGATTCGATATCAGGACCCGCGATATTGACGTGAAGTAGTCTGATAACCAGGCCGTGTCGTCAGAAAGTTATAAAGTTACAATAAAATAAAAAAATAAAAATATGATACAGCGAAGGTATAGAATGAAACAAAACCGCTTAATAGATATGAAAGGACCAATCGACATCATCAATTTCATCAAACCAAAACATTCAACAAGAAAACTAAATCAGCCGCAAATAAGACACGCGCATTGACATTATGAACGACGGTTATCAAAGGCGAATCATCTGCTAATGCATCATAATAACCATCGATATCAATCACATCAGAACTTCTTTAAACATGAAACACTGCTGGAGACACGATACTGTATCTATTGCTGTCAAGATACTCCGTCTACTGGCGATTTGTCAGCTGCCAACCTGTACCTTAATTGCGCTGCGCCCTGTCCCTCCACCACCCCCCGCCGCACCCCCTGGACACCTTGATTAAACGGCCCGACTATTTATATTTGATACTGGGAACTCGCCGGCGTTTCTCGTTTTGCTCGCGGTTCATGTTGACCGCTCTGTCATGAGGTATTAGTAAGTTTACTACGAATTTCTTGGTTTTCTAATTAATTTTCTGTAATATGTTATACCCGGTTACAATTCATTGATTTTAAAATATACGCATTATGAATTCGGATAGAGTGGACTCCATATTTTTTTTTACTGGTCATCAAACTATGTCCCACAATATTTGTATTGCCCCCGAATGAGAGCTGCACACTTTTGTGGCAATCTACGGGGGAGGCCTATGTTCAGCAGTGGACTAGTGATAGGCTAAAATGATGATGATGATCATCATTTATAAAGAATTTTTCCTGTAGCGCGGGTGCGTTTAACAGACATAATTCTTACATGCACAACACAACTTGACCCGAGAACAAACAATTTGTTGTAGAGTGACAGCCTATAAATGTCCTCCTGCTGAGAACAGGCATCCTCTCGTTTATGAGAGAGATTTGGAGTAAGAGTCCGATACGCTGCTAAATACGGGTTGGCGGACGTCACATGTCATTGAAATAATTTTATTCCGACACGCACGTTTCCTCAAGATGTTCTTCTTCACCGCTGAGCACGTAGTAACTTAAGATTGCAGAAGAATTTTAGAGCTTACGGCACTGGGGATTGGACTCAGGTCATTCGTATATGAAATTTAAGGCAAGCGCCGGCCCGAAAAGTGGGCTACGTGAGTGAGCTTTGTCTACCCCTTATATGGGAAAAAGGCCTGACTGTATGTATGCATGTATAAGTAACTTTTTTATTTAAAAAAATATTTAAAAGAAATTAATTAGTTGTCAAGTCTGTATTCATTCTATTGAAATGAAATGAAATGAATGAAATTAAAAATTATTATTTATTTATACTTTATTACACACCAATGTACAAGAAAAATGTAATAAAGTGACTGGCAGAGAATGCCAACTGGCATTAAGGATTTTAGAAGATACAATGGGCGGCATTGTATCTTCTAATATCCTTTAAGGGGAAACAATAAATTATAAATAAATAAATAAAAAAAAATAAACAAAAGATTTAAATAAAATGGTAAAGCAATCGGCGGTCTTATCGCTAACAGCAATTTCTTCCAGACAAACGGTAAATGGACATTACTGAAGAAACTATTAAAGAGGGGTGTGCCGGCGATTATTATATAGCCATATAAATATATTATGAAATAATAAATACTAACATATACCAAATATATACTTACGTACACACATACATAAAACAAAACATATATACATAAATATAAACTAACGTACATACGACTGAACCGAAATAGGTGTTTAAAATCAAAGCGACAGGAAAATGATTTATCTTCAACCTAAGAAATTTAAATTTCATTTGTCTTACATCATATTTTTTTACAATCTACCGCCATTTCGTAATAAGATCCATTTGACGGAGAAGAAACAGGCGAAAGAAACTCCGTAGGTATCCTCTCTTTTGTAAATAATTTCATTTATCTTAGCCCAAAAACATTATAAAGAAATTAACAAATAATAGTCTCATAGAAAACCAAAGCTCGCTACGTGTCAATAACCTTATAATCATGATAATAGTAATAATAGTAGTAGTAATACTGCCCTCCCGATTGCAGTAACTGACCGAGCCGAGGCCGGCCCCCTTGGGCACCCTCGAGTCAGTTACTCACGCGAACAGGACGACGGTCCAAGCCGAGGTCCCCTCTTGGGGGCCCTTGCGCCAGTCATCCATAAATAAAGGTTTCGGCTAAGCGCCCTCAGCGCTATGCCACCTTTCAATCCGGCGAAGCTGTAAAAGCCTTCGGGCTAACAGTGACCATCAGTCCTAAAAAAAGAAAAAGGTACGTGACAAAATGTTAGACAATGATTCAATAACAAATGTACGTATAAATGCATTGCAAACTATTTCCTACCCTAAACGCATCTGGCTTACAACATCGAAGGGACAAAGAAATAAAAAGAAAACACTAATTTTGTCTTTAACAGAATTTCAAAACATCGCAATTTGACGTAGCAGTTGGATTTATAATGTTTATGCAGAGCGCGTGCTCGATAGCGCAGGTTCACTTCCCGTGTCGTAACTTTCGGCCAATGATGTGTTACGGACTTGTGGCCTAAATATTCAAAAGTATAAAATCATCAAACGCCGTCAATGTGGGATTAGGTGGGCTTGAAGAGAAATCCGCTATATTTTGTTAACATTTAAAAAAAAAAACGTTTTTATGGAACATTTACGTAGAGGCCGACGACATCAGAAAAACAGCCAGTAAATGTTCCTTCAAACGGTTGATTCGTGAGTATTAATAAATGAATAAATGATTATCATTAGCAATTATAATGTGTGTGTGTGTATATATTATTTACTTATGTTTATGTATGTAATGTCGTTAAAAGAATACTACCACTCCATCTCATCCAATGGATCTCGTAAAAGGCGAGTAAGGATTTAAACTGCACTGTGCACCCAACAGCGCATGGTGGCGATGGGCTCACCACCTATCACACCAAGTGCATATTGTTTTGGTGAAACGTGGATGGCAGTCATCTGTTTTTGCAGTGAGTGCCCAGTCTCTGACTACCCCTTATGGGATACAGTCGTGATCTTATGTATGTATTAGTATAATGTGTATGCATGTATGTACTATTTTTTTTTATTTATTTAATACTTTATCGTTAGATACCTTACTCTAAGGGTTTACAACGGGCGGACTTAATGCCTTGTGGCATTCTTTTCCAGTCAATAAATAATGTTGGCAGGTGCGAAACTGGCAATAATAAAATCAAAACATATATTTACAGATATTATATATATATATATATATATATATATATATATATATATATATATATATATATATATATATAATATATATATTATATCGTCAGATATTGTTTTCCTCCAAACAATGTTGGCGGACCAGTCATTTAAAAGAATGCTTATTCTGTGTTTTTTTCACATCTTCAGGTAGGGCGTTCCAGAGAAATATAGCCTGAACTGTGAAAGATGAATTAAAGAATCCAGTACTATGCTGAGGAATATGAAATTTGTGAGCGTAAGAGGAAGGTTCACGATCAAGAGTTGAATAAAGAAAGTTGAAGTTATCCTTAAGATAAGAAGGAGAATTGGGGTAATTTAAAATAGAAAAAATAAAAAAAAAATTAAATCAATCTGTTTGACATTCCATTATAGCTGCTAAAGTTAATATCGTATCGATTTCTAGCATTAAAGATATCCTTAGTTCTCCACAAATATTTCTTTTATCGAAGCTAGCGGTGCGGTAGCGGCCTAAGAGAATCTACCACCCCATCTCATCCCGTGGGTGTCGTAAAAGTCGACAGAGGGAAAATGAAAACCAGGAGATGGGCAGCGGCATCTTCCTGTTACATCTGAATAAATAAACTACGGTTGCCAGCCCGCCTGCCAAGCGCGGCAGCTATGGCAAAATCCCGCAAATTGAAAGCTACAACCTTTAGTCGCAATCTATTGGGGAGGCCTAAGTTCAATAGTGGACTAGTGATAGGCTGAAATGGTGGTGGTGGTGGATGGTGAAGAGATAAACGAGTCGTAAAACAATGATATTAACAAAAATAACTTACATTACATACGTACATAGTATTCTCTTCTCAGTAACTGTATCAGATTTATTTTCAATTTACGGAAATATGACCACATCTCTGCTTTTCGCTCTAAGCTTAAATGGCTTTCTATACGTCAAAGGCGTTGCTCCAGAATCTTGCTAACTCTTTTTTCTATTTTAAATTACCCCAATTCTCCTTCTTATCTTAAGGATAACTTCAACTTTCTTTATTCAACTCTTGATCGTGAACCTTCCTCTTACGCTCACAAATTTCATATTCCTCAGCATAGTACTGGATTCTTTAATTCATCTTTCACAGTTCAGGCTATATTTCTCTGGAACGCCCTACCTGAAGATGTGAAAAAAACACAGAATAAGCATTCTTTTAAATGACTGGTCCGCCAACATTGTTTGGAGGAAAACAATATCTGACGATATAATATATATATATATATATATATTTATATATATATATATATATATATATATATATGTCTATGTCTTTCTTTTATCGAAGCTATATATATATATACTGTCGACTTTTACGACACCCACGGGATGAGATGGGGTGGTAGATTCTCTTAGGCCGCTACCGCACCGCTAGCTTCGATAAAAGAAATATTTGTGGAGAACTAAGGATATCTTTAATGCTAGAAATCGATACGATATTAACTTTAGCAGCTATAATGGAATGTCAAACAGATTGATTTAATTTTTTTTTTATTGTATTAGGTGACGAGACGAGCAAAGGGTTCACGGTAAGTTCAACGTCCGCCCACGACAAATGCTATGCCACCCAGAACAAATCTGTGTGGCAGTGTAGTGCCACACAGAATTGTTCTGACATCAGTTCTTAAGTCTCATATGCCCAGAGCTTACACTAGTTACTTACTATATTCTCTTTAGTATAACCTTCTCAATAATACATTTTCTAATTCAGTTTGCTAATTCGACTACCAAGCGTGTAACATACCCCTTGTACATACATACATACATACAGTCTCGCCTGTTTCCCATAAGGGATAGGTAGAGACCTCGCCCCTACAGGAAACGAGAGGCAGGCCACGTCGCCGCCATTTTGGTACAAAAAAAAATGCATTCTGTATAGTGACAGCATTGCATATTAGTGTGTTCTGTCGTACGAATAAAGGCTATCCTTACAATACCTTAGTCGCCCCTTACGACACCACGGTAGGAAAGAGATGGGTGCTAGAGTAGAACTCTGCCGGACACCTATCAGCTAAAAGTACAATACAATGAGAAAGGAATATAAACACTGGTGACAAAAATGACGCAGTTTTGTGAAGAATGGATTGGACAAGTTTTCAAAGGAGCCATTTAAGATCGCTTATGATTGATTACGACCCTCTTCCTCAAAACTTCAAGCTTGCGTACATCTTGGATACCGTCCAAGATCAAAACATTATGAGGTAAATGCTTTCAGGTCACTTAATCTTAATTCTGCGCGAAACATGCAACGAAGTTTCTTCCAGGTGGTCACACTTTGTTAACGTGATGTATTCCCAGAGTTCAGTGAGTTATCGTGTCTCATTTGTTGCATTCAGAAAAACAATAAATTGACGTTTATCTACACTGGAATGCAATAAATTATTTCCGCTCATGGATTCTATTTAAATATCCTACTTTTGAAGAAATGATTGCGATACTTTTAAATCCATCACGCTGTTCCTTTGATACTGTTACGTCTTCCGGTTAACAACTGGTAGTAGCTATCTGTGTAAGACATGTCGAAGTGCTTCAGGCAGATGGTCAAGTATTTAGAACTGGTATATGCTTTTTGCGATTGACAATTGTTATGGTGTTCCTAACACTGCTTCCAATCCCTTCTCCGATATATCCTCGGATCTTATTGTATGAGAGTTACATTGGTTACAGGGAGTTGAGGACGACTGAGTGTTTGTATCTTTGCTTACATCGCTATAATAAATCACGCACAGTTAACAAATTCCGATGAACGGAAGTTGTCGCCGTGCTCAAAAACGGACGTCAGTTCTTTCCGTACCTGATGTTATGTTTATGTGAGAAGTTTAGAGGCAGGGATCTAACCCTTCCTCCAAACTTATCTAGAAAAGATGACATTATAAAAACACAAGAATCTCTAATATTGTAGACTTAAATTATTTGGGCACCGAAAGGCTAGCTGCGTCAAAGGTGTGGGATGTCGGATACTGCAACTAACAAACCGCCTGCCAAGCGTAACGATTACGGCAAGTTAGGGAAGACGACTCTCCAGCAGAAAACTTACAAAGGTCATTGTGCTCACGATACAGATTTTAAATATATATATTTTTAATACTATTGCAATATTCAACATATACAGTATCGACTTTTTCCTATGTAAGGGGTAGGCAGAGGCCACGCCCGTTACTAGGCGTGACGAGTGGTGAACCACGTCACAACTCAAAAAAATGTTACTCCTCATTGCTTTCCCACGAGCAGTATAGTTAGTGACAGCATTGCATATTCTGCACAAATAAAGGCTGTACGTACAATACGAGTACCTTAATCGCCTCTTACGACACCTCGGTGGGAAAGAGGTAGGTGCTATTCTACTCTGCCGGACACCTATAAATGTTGAAATTTAGAAAAATTAAGATAAATCAATGTAAATAATGAAGTAATTTAACATTTGATATTACTGTATTATAAATATTTAACTTTGTTACAGTAAAAATATTAATATTGTTTAAAAATAATTTTGGACAGAACCCAACACGGCAACCCACGCAATGTTATTATCACACCTTTATGTAAATTTACGTCATTTTCATTTTTTATTTCAGTCTATCACTAGTCCACTACTAAAGATAGGCCTCCCCTATAGATTGCCACAATTGTTTGTAGCTCTCATTTTGGGAGGATTATGTCATAGTTGCAGCGCGTCAGATATATATTTTCGGTGATGTAATTGCTGTTAGCCTTCTCGGCTTTTACAGCTTCATCGGATACTGTGCTCGCGGGCCAGGGGCCCGTGTGCCAGGTTTGGTTTGACCCAAACATAAATAAATAAATAAATAAATAGCGCGTCAGAGAAGTCACGGAGAAGATTGGCTATACCTTGAAGCGGGCTTTCATAAGAACATTTTTCAAGTCCATGGGTAAAGTCCCTCTACAGGATGCAGGAGTATACAAGCTAAATCTGTCTTGTATACTCCTGCATCCTGTATGGGTGAATGCGGTCTCTCTTACATAAAGCAAACCAAAATATATATAAAAACCAGCATGAAAGAATATATACTCGTAGCTGACGTGAAGCATCGACGCTCTAGGAAGTCTGCAGTGTGTGACCATATTCAGGGTCACCTCAACCATTACGTTAAATTTGATAGACCACAAATCCTTGCAAAAGAATTCCGATTCCTACCAATAATGATTCGCGAGGCTATTGAAATTTAAAGAAAAACATCCTAATTTCAAAAGAGAAGATGGTTGGGTACTAACGACATGTGATTCTATAATTAATAAAATTAAAACAAAAACCATGCAGTCCTATCTGTAAGACTTAAGAACACCGTAAACTCATTTTGCGTAGATTGGCCCAAAAATAAATAATATTTAAAAAGCTTAACGATCCCCGGATTCATATGACATCAAGACATTTTATTATATTGGATAAAGTGATGAAACGAGCAAAACTTTCACCTGATGGTATGTGCAACGTCTGCCCATAACAAATGCTGTGTCACAAAGAGAACCTCTGTATGACACCACACTATGCCCATCACCCTGAGACATAAGTTCTTAAGTCTCACATGCCCTCTCAGTGCCCTTGAAACCGAAACACAGTAATGTTTGCATACTACTGCTTCACGGCAGAATTACTAGACCTGGGGTGGTACCTACCTAGACGGATTCCTGCATAGGAATCTTATCACTTCTTTCACTTCAGTGCCCCGGTGACCATGGTTGCTATAAAGTGCCCGAAACGTCGGGTTATAAATAGTTAAAAAATTAAACGCGATACAATCCGTAAAATTAGTTTTATAACTAAAAATTATATTTATTAAACTTCTTAGGCCCAAACATCGGGAAGTTAATGCAAATTACAGACAAGTTCTTTACTAGTGTAACCTGGCAATGGGAGCAGAAATATTCCAAAAGGCGCTAAGTATCGGGTTTTATCTATACTCTGGTTGTGAGATATATATACATATGTATGTATACGTATCTCACAAGCGACATTTACACGTTCCGTAAGCCACAGGTAACTTTGATACCTTATACTTCCGTTGGAATCGACTACGCGCTGAAATTTTGAGTCCGTCTATATTCTACGACACGAATGCGAGACGATTGCTGGATGCGTTTTTTAAAGAGTATTTTTTTAATTATTTTAACAGTAAAAGTTATTAACGAATTAAAATACTAGTGAAAATATTAATATCTATATATAAAACAAAGTCGGGTTAGTTACACCATTTATAACTCAAGAATAGCTGGACCGATTTTTATGATGTTGGATTTGTGAGATTGTCCCGAATAGCACAATAACTATAACACATCGAAAATAATCGCAAAAAATAAACTGTGAAGAATTTGCTTTTACTCATACATTTTTCGTATACAACGCTATCTGTGGTATATTATTTTGTAAGCATGACAGTTTTGTGACATGAAATACTTATTCTTTCTTACTGTCTTCTGCGCAGTCATTTCATTGCATACCATTGAGCTAGCTGCGCAGACGGCCACAGCTGTTTTTATATATATATATATATATTATAATACGTAACAATTCAAGTGTTGTCGACAACAAAATTATTTCCATTCACTTTCGTTGATAATTATGTACAGTAACGATGCCAGGCGTGTGGTAGCGGTTTAAGAGAATCTACCATCCCATTGCATTCCGTGGGTGTCGTAAAAGTCGACAGAAAGAACAGGATAACCAGGAGATGGGCGGCAGCATCTTCCCTTAAAATCTAAAAACAAAATGAGAGCTACTAAATTTCGTGGCAACTTATGGGTGATGCCTATGTTCCGCAATGGACTAGTAATAGCTGAAATGATGATGACGATGATGACAGTAATAATCAATAAGTATATGACTTGTTTTATTTGACTGGATCATGCATCGTTTTTTAAAGGATGTGTCAACCCTTAGACAATGTTATGAATTCACATACAATACTCATTAGGATTATTACAAAAATTATAATTTTTTAATTATATTATTTTATAAACATTTATTGGACTAGCTGATACCCGCTGATGTAGCTTTTATAAATAATCCATGAAATATCTAGCCTATGTCCGTCTCCTGGATGCACGCTATCTCTGTGCCAAACTTTGTCAAGATCGGTTCAGCGGTTGAGGCCTGAAAAGGTAACAAACAGACAAAGGGACAGAGAGAGTTATGAGTACTATCGAATTTACTATATTAGTATGGATTATTGTTGTCACAATCATAATCGTACAATGTAAAAATTACGATATAGAAATAAACAAGGACGATGCTCACCTCATCTTAATTCATAAATTATTAAGATATATTCGTCGCTCATTGAACGGCACTGACACGTGTACATAGCGACGTAGTTACAGCAGACACTGAAATGTCGTAAAAAAACGCTGCGACGCGCTTGCTATCAATGAGATGACAGGTACGCGTTACGCTCCCTGAAATGTGGGAGAGATTCTCTGATTAGAATGATGTTTACGATAAGTGGAATGGTATTAGATACGAGAAACATGGAGCATTATAGCAATGCTTTCGGATTTTATTGGAGTGAGAAATTTTGTTCAGTTTCAAGCGACACCGCCGCTTACGAGAAGCCGTTACGCGCCTGGAAATGAACTCAACAGGTGAGATTATTTTCTTGCAAGAAAAACCCAACCGATATATCAACAGTGATAAAGTATTTAATGAAACTGTATTTTACAGATTTTATCGCGTTTATTTCAACTACTTATTACGCGACGTTTCGAGCGCTTACAGCACCAATAGTTGAAGAAAAAGAAGTTAATTTCCTAAGGTCCGACCCGATCCGAGATTTTAACAGTTGTGTATTACTTAGTTTTTGACGAACACGACTACAACACTACTGAGTGACGGCGGCTGACTGACGTAGAGTTTTTTTTTGTTTTTTTTTATTGTATAAAGTGATGAAACGAGCAAAACGTTCACCTGATGGTAAGTGCAACGTCTGCCCATAACAAATGCTGTGTCTCCCAGAACATTTCTGTGTGACACCTCACTGTGCCTATCACCCTGAGACATCAGTTCTTAAGTCTCATATGCCCAGTGATTACGCTAGCTCACAGTGCCCTTCAAACCGAAACACAGTAATAATGTTTTCTTTTATTTACGCGAATATTACACCTTTAAATAAAACTACTTTTTTACGGATTTTATCGCGTTTAATTTTTGAACTATTTTTACCCGACGTTTCGGACGCTTTACAGCACCCATGGTCACGGGGGGACTGAGGTGACAGTTGTCCCAATGTCATAGTTAACCCGGAGTACCTTCAGCTTTTAATTATTATTTGTAGTCCGATCTACGCAGAAAGAGCTTACTGTGTCTTGAAGCCTTGCAGTGGTATGCTTGGTTTTTGATTTAATTTTATTAATAATAGGATCCCAAGCCGGTGGTAATACCCAACCATCTTCCCTATTGAAATTAGGATGTTTTTTAATTTCAATAGCCTCGCGAATCATCCTTGGTAGGAATCGGTGTTCTTTTGCAAGGATTTGTGGTCTATCAAATCTGATGTAATGGTTGGGATGATCCAGAACATGGTCACAGACTGCAGACTTCCTAGAGCGTCGATGCTTCACATCAGCTATGTGTTCTTTAACGCGGGTTTTAATGGATCTTTTAGTTTGCCCTATGTAAGAGAGACCACATTCACAATCCAGCTTGTATACTCCTGCATCTTGTAGAGGGATGTTACACTTGACAGATGGTAAAAACTGACTTATCTTCTTCGGCGGCTTGAAAAATGTTCTTATAGAAGCTCGCTTCAATATATAGCCAATCTTGTCCGTGACTCCTCTGACATATGGAAGAACAGCAGGTACACGCTCGACTGTGGCCGGCTTCACTCGGTCACCGCGACGAAGGCGCGGAACCCGAAGCTTGTTGTCTTGCAAAACTTGCTTGACATGCTGAAGCTCGTCGGCCAGGTGTTTACTGTCACAGATCCCTTGTGCTCTCTGAAACAAAGATTTACCCACGGTAGCTAACTGTGAAGGATGGTGGTGAGATTCACCATTTAAATACCTATTTGTATGGGTCTTTTTTCTATACACAGTGTGACACAAGGTGTTATTAGGATTCCGAATTACTAACACATCCAGAAAAGCTAAAGAGTTATTTGCCTCTAACTCCATTGTAAATTGAATTTTAGAGTTTAGGGAGTTAAGGTGGTCTAGAAATGCAGTTACTTTATGCGATGGTAAAATTGTGAAAGTATCATCTACATACCGCTTGTAGAATCTTGGATTTACAGGAGAAGTACGGAGGGCTTTCTCCTCAAAGTCTTCCATGAAAATGTCGGCGACAATGGGAGATACTGGAGAGCCCATCGCCACACCATCTACTTGCTTGTAGTACTGTTCCTTCCACAATAGATAGCCAGATGTAAGGCAATGTCTAAGTAGTTCTGCATATTCTATAAGCTGAAGGTACTCCGGGTTAACTATGACATTGGGACAACTGTCACCTCAGTCCCCCCGTGACCATGGGTGCTGTAAAGCGTCCGAAACGTCGGGTAAAAATAGTTCAAAAATTAAACGCGATAAAATCCGTAAAAAAGTAGTTTTATTTAAACGAAACACAGTAATGTTTGCACACTACTGCTTCACGGCAGAATAACTGGCCCTGGGGTGGTACCAACCTAGACGGATTCCTGCATAGGAATCCTACCACCAGTAATTAATATCACTTGATAACGCCTCGTTTTAAGGTTAAGCACGTGTCGTGTTCTCGACTTCAGTGGTGTGTATTGTCTAGTGGTAGTGTTGTAGAGGTAGAGGGTATCTAGTGGCGGCTCCCCGTGGCGGTATAAGTTTCCTTATGCACGCTAAGGACGGACGGCGGGCGGTGCTCTTCAAAAACTAGGTAACACACACCATTTTAAATTTTACATGCGGATCTTAGTATATTACTTGCTTTCCTTCATTGCAATGGTTTTTCGCAAAGTAACGTCTAATTCTATTACTCATAGCACCCATGGTCACGGGAGGAACAAGATGTGTTACATCCTAAAGTCATTGTTAACCCGGGGTACCTTCAGCTTTTAATTATTGTTTTTGGTCCGATCTACGCTGAATGTGCTACTAGCTTAGCGTACTATATCTACTGTATCTTATGTGCTGGCCTACTGTGTCTTATGTTTGGTTTGTGTTCCCAAATCCTTGCAAAAGAACTTAAAATAAACGCAAAGAAATCCGTAAAATTTTGTCAAGCCTTTTTCCCATAAAAAAGGTAGGCAGAGGCAACAAACGTAGCCCACTTTTCGTATCCGCGGAAAACGAGACATGACGGGTGGCGAAACACTTCGACGCTATTTGGAAAGTTAGTACGCATCATCATCATCATCATCACACGAAAACCAAAGAATAACACCCAAAGCCCTAAATTGCTGGACTGGAGTTTTAAACACAGGACTTTTTTTAGTGACGGATTTCATAAAAGTGACGGAACGAGCAAAACGTTCATTGATGGTAAGTGCAACGTCTGCCCATAACAAATGCTGTGTCACCCAGAACAGTGTGACACCAGAATGCGCCCGTCACCCTGAGACATCAGTTCTTAAGTCTCATATGCCCAGTGATTACGGTAGCACTCAGTGCCCTTCAAACCGAAACACAGTAATGTTTGCACACTAGGTACTTCTTCACGGCAGAATAACTGGCCCTGGGGTGGTGCCAAACAAGACGGATTCCTGCATAGGAATCCTACCACCGGTAAAACTTTAAACAGGTATTCTGAGCCACACAGCCGCCACATTCAAAATTACATCAGTAATAAATTTCACTAACTACAAGACAAGCACAGCTGCACAAAATAACACCATGTACCTAACAAGGCTCATTAAAAAATAATTACCGTTGTGCAGTAAAAAGAAAAAAAAAACTGGAATAGAGATGAACAAACAATTAATTCCCGGCAGGAGGCGGGCTGACAAAACCCCGGTATAAATCAACATAAAAATAGAGTTTTTATAACCACGTCCACTTGAACATGTGCCCGGGACAAAAATATAGCACAATAACATGCTCACCGGCGAAATACAAGATGCTCGCGCATTCTTTGTCGATTACGACCTTTCTGAATGCGGCTCTAGTTGGTTCTTCGTTGACCGATTAGGGAATGTTTCGTCGCCAGCTTTACACGCCGTCCATAGTCCACTGCTGAACACTGGACATTTTTTTTATTGGATAAAGTGATAAGTGTTACGTCTGCATAACAAATGCTGTGTCACCCAGAAAATTTCTCTGTGACACCACACTGTGCCTATCACCCTGAGACATCAGTTCTTAAGTCTCCTATGCCCAGTGATTACGCAAGCTCTCAGTGCCCTTCAGATCGAAACACCGTAATGTTCGCACACTACACTGCTTCACGGCAGAATAACAGGCCCTGGGGTGGTACCTACTTAGACGGATTCCTGCATAGGAATCCTACCACCAGTAAATTCTAACACCATTGTCCACCTCCAAATACATCAGTTTGGGTTAATTGCCATAGTCAGCAACTGTAGTAAGGATTAGCAAATTTGTTCCATCGTTGATTTTTGTGACATAGAAGAAATGGGTTTGACTTTTACTTCGCAATTAGTCTACTGGCGAGCGTTATACCGGGCACGGATAGGTTGGGACGAGTGAGCACCTCTATGTCTGCGCTGACACTTTTCGCTGTGTGGTGGCCGGCTTAAGATAATCTAGCACCCCATCTCATCCCGTGGGTGTCGTAAAAGTCGACACAGGAAAAATAAAAACCAGGAGATGGGCAGCAACAAACGTGGTGTCAAACGTGGCAACTGTGGCAAAATCTCCCCAAAATGAGAGCTACAAACTTTTGTGGCAATCTATGGGAGAGGCCTATGTTCAGCAGTGGACTATGATAGGCTGAAATTGTAATGATGAATTGATAACTTTGTAAAATATTCGGTAATTGTCGTCGTGGTCGAAAATAGGGAAGGAGGACATCACCTGTGCGTAATAAGACAAAATAAGCGCTTCTTATAACTATGAGTTTAAAGTATAAAAAAAATGTTGAGAAGTGTATTCAAACTAAATTAAATGTAGATTAAGTTCTTTTCGGCTGCACGTAATGCGGTGAATAAATTGTCTAATTCATTAAAGCCACGTCTCGAGCACGAAGGAGTACGCTATAAACAATTCCCCCGGAGGTACTCACCGGCTCCCGATTAACATATAAATGCGTGCCACTTGCGGCAGATAGGTAAATAAAAACTCAATCGGTACACCATTAAACGTACGGTTTTGCGCACCCTACTGCCACAGACTGCAATGGCAACTTTTGTTCATTTATTTTATTTTAATAATTATTTTGAGGAATTAAACTGCAATGTGCACACAACAGCGCATGGTGGCGATGGGCTCACCACCTATCACACCAAGTGCATCATATTGTTTTGGTGAAACGTGGATTGTGGCAGTCATCTGTTTTTGCAGTGAGTGCCCAGTCTCTGACTACCCCTATTGGGATACAGTCGTGATCTTATGTATGTATGTATGTATGTTTTGAGGCACCCGAGCAAGTGGCTCAGCTAATGGTAAGTGATCGCCGCCGTTCATGAACATCCGCAATACCAGAGTAACTCCGGATGCGTTGCCGGCCTTTGAGGAGAAGAAGTTGGCTCTTATCTTCTCTAAATTCTGGCAAACCGCACAGTGGTGGAATGCCTGTCACTCAGGTGGTTCCGGTGAAATTTTGTGCTGTGCCGCAATGTGCGACGATGGAATTTAGTAGCATGAATAAATCCTAACAACTCCTCGTAACACTCGAAGGAGTGTATGATGCGTATCGATATACTAATAAATGAAATAGAATTTTTTAGAAATAAAAACACTGCAAACAGAATTGATACAGAAATGTTCAAGTATATGTTTAGAAGAAAGCAAATCGCGAACTTCTGTAGACAAACGAAGTTTGACTACTTAACTACTTCTTCCAAAATAATTTTAAGCAACAGAACAGCATACGAACTTAGCAGTCACCTTTGCCTCGATAGATGACCATGCTATTTCTGTCTTTTTTTATTGGATAAAGTTATGAAACGCCTGATGCTAAGTGTAACGTCTCTCCATAGGAAATGATGTATCACTGAAGCGGATTTTTTTATAACATCATTTTAGCCTATTACTAGTCCACTGCTAAAGATAGGCCTCCTTCATAGATTGTAGGTCTCCTTTTGGGGGGATTTTTCCAAAGTTACCACGCTTTGCAGGCGGGTTGGCAACCGCAATTTGTTTATTCAGATTTTCCAGGAAGATGCTGCTGCCCATCTCCTCGTCTTTATTTTCCCGGTGTCGACTTTCACGACACCCACGGGATGAGATGTTGTGGTAGATTCTCTTAAGCCGCCACCACATCGCACAAATATAACTTACTATATGAAACGTGTGATGGGGGCGTGAGAAAGTCTGCCACCCGTTCTCTTCCCGTGGTACGTAAGAGTCGGTTGGGAAATGGATAGGAAATAACAATCACAAAAATGACCACACAGAAAATACACAGAGCGGTGGCGGACAACAGTGTTTGGTGCTGCGATCCCCAATCCCCGATCCGGGAAAATGAAATGAAAATTATTTATTCTTCAATATAAGAAATATAAATTTCGTTTGTCAAACGCCATTTTTTACAATCTACCACAGGTGATCCCCATATGGGCTTTATGGTCTAAACTTATTTATTTTTTATTTTATTTATTTGGAATAACAAACAGTCACACAATATTGTAATGTTAAACAGAGTTTAAAAATATATTTTACTAATTGCGTAGCCCACACCGTTATCCACAAGTTAATTGATGGAGTTGTGTTATTTAAATGAAACTAAGTTTACGGATTTTATCGCGTTTAATTTTTTACTATTTATAACCCCACGTTTCGAGTGCTTTACAGCACCCATGGTCACGGGAGGACTGAGGTGACAGATGTCCTGATGTCATACTTAACCTGGGGTACCTTCAGCTTTTAATTATTATTTTTGGTCCGATCTACGCAGAAAAACCTAACTGTGTCTTGAAGTCTTGCAGTGGTATGCTTGGTTTTTGATTTAATTTTATTTATTATTGGATCCCAAGCTGGTGGTAATACCCAACCATCTTCTCTATTGAAATTAGGATGTTTTTTGATTTCAATAGCCTCGCGAATCATCCTTGGTAGGAATCGGTGTTCTTTTGCAAGGATCTGTGGTTTATCAAATCTGATGTAATGGTTGGGTTGATCCAGAACATGGTCACAGACTGCAGACTTCCTAGAACGACGATGCTTCACGTCAGCTATGTGTTCTTTTACGCGGGTTTTTATCGATCTTTTTGTTTGGCCCATGTAAGAGAGACCACATTCACATCTAGCTTGTATACTCCTGCGTCCTGTAGAGGGATGTTACACTTGACAGATGGTAAAAATTGACTTATCTTCTTCGGCGGCTTGAAGAATGTTTTTATGGAAGCCCGCTTCAAGATATAGCCAATCGTGTCCGTGACTCCTCTGACATATGGTAGAACAGCAGGTACACGCTTGACTGTGGCCGGTTTCACTCGGTCACTGCGACGTAGGCGCGGAACCCGAAGCTTGTTGTCGTGCAAAACTTGCTTGACATGTTGAAGCTCGGCGGCCAGGTGTTTCCTGTCACAGATTCCTCGTGCTCTCTGAAACAAGGATTTACCCACGGTAGCTAACTGTGATAGATGATGGTGAGATTCACCGTTTAAATATCTGTTAGTATGGGTCTTTTTTCTATACACAGTGTGACACAAGGTGTTATTAGGATTTCGAATTACTAAGCTATAGAGTTATTTGCCTCTAACTCCATTGTAAATTGAATTTTAGAGTTTAGGGAGTTAAGGTGGTCTAGAAATGCAGTTATTTTGTTGTGTTACTCAAATCTAGCATATTCTTATCTATAACTTAGATTAACTTAGATTAACTGAGATTTAAAAAGGGACTAACATATAAAATGATTTTTTAAATATAAATTTTGCTTTAAAAAAAAAACTTAATGTTAGCTATCTGTTTGAATCAATAAATGTATAACAAGATCTAAATATAGTGGCTTCTAAATATAGTGGCAGAAGAGGCAATGTATGGCTATGTACCTAATGGGTCTGTTTGCAGTTTACAGTGTGACTCAAGGTGTTATTAAGATTCATCTAGAAAAGCTAAAGAGCTATTTGTCTCTAACTTCATTGTAAATTGAATTTTAGAGACCACTGCAAGACATTAAGAAACAGTAAGCTCTTTCTGCGTAGATCGGACTAAAAATAATAATTAAAAGCTGAAGGTAACCGGGTTAACGATGACGTCAGGACATCTGTCACCTCAGTCTTTCCGTGACCATGGGTACAGCAAAGCGCTCGAATCGTCGGGTTGTCAATAGTTCAAAATTAAACGCATTAAAATCCGTAATAAATAGTTTTATTTAAATGTGTAGTATTTACGCGAAATATAAGAAATCAAAAATATCTATTCTCAAAAAAGCATGGTATTTTAAATATTTCCTATGATATAAAAAAAAATTCTTCTTCGCAAAATTTAAATTATCAAAATATATTTTTACGCAAACATTATCTCTGTATTTATTTACTACTCTGTGTTCAAGACACTCAAAGATGCAGGGTGATTTAACGCCCTACAGGGAATTTTTCATGATTGACACTTGTTTAACATCTTGATATTATGTCTTGATTGTGCGATTACATTTATTAATAATCTAAAATAATGTTTACTAATAATTATTACACAAAAATATGTTATAAAAATTTATTAAAAAATAGCACACAATATGATAGCCTAAATGATAAAAAGTAGTATAAAGTTTACCCCTGGTGGGACTCGAACCCACAATCCCTGGCTTAGGAGGCCGATGCCTTATCCATTAGGCCACAGGGGCTATGAAATTTCTTTCTAAATTACTGTTCTTATTACCTAATCTAATTACAAATAACTATTATCTACTACAGATCTTGTCTTAATTTACATACATACATTCACGCCTTTTTCCTATAAAAGGGGTTGGCAGAGGCCACACTCGTCACCAATGCGGGAATCGCGACGTGAAGGCTGGCGAACCACGTCACTGCCATTTTGGTACGAGCCAAATAAAACTTTACTCCTAGTATAGTGCAGTGCACTCCCTCCAGTATAGTGACAGAATGGCATATTATGGTGTTCTTCGGCACAAATAAAGGCTGCCCATAGCTTAGTCGGCTCATACGACACCTCTGTAGGAAAGAGATAGGTGCTATTCTACTCTGCCGGACATCTACCGGACATTTAAGACAGTTACATAACATTTATTTAAAAGTAGTATATTGCTTAAAGACTAGCTAGCTGAGAGGCTGGGCTCTCGCCTAAAAATTATCAGTATACGAGTGACCCCCCCATAGATTGCAAAAAAATTTTGTAGCTCTAAATTTTAGGAGGATTTTGCCATAGTTGCCACGCTTGGCAGGTAAGCAACCGCGGTTTATGTATTCAGATTTTCCAGTAAGACGCTGCTGCCCATCTCAAGGTTTTCATTTTCCCTCTGTCTACTTTTACGACACCCACAGGATGAGATGGGATGGTTGATTCTCTTAAGCCGCTACCACACGGCAATGAACATCCACAATACCAGAGGAATAGCAGATGCGTTGCCTTTTAAAAAGGAATAAGCTCTTTCTTCAATTTATTTTAATAAATACTTCTTCTCGTACAACGTTTGCGATTTCATCACAATCTGTAAGAAATCTGGATAAAACGATTTCGGCCTAAAATATCTTTGAATTGTCAGGTAATATTTTTTGGATTGTTTGGTTCATAGGTGTCCGACAGGAGTCCGGCATAGTAGAATAGCACCTACCTCTTTCCTACCGAGGTGTCGTAAGAGGCGACTAAGGAATGTTACGGACATCCTTTATTCTTGCATAATAACGCCACGCAACGCTGTCGCTATACAGCTCGTGGGAATGTAATGGGAGTAAGATTTTTTTGACTCGTACCAAAATGGCGGTGACGTGGTTCGCCACCTGTCAGGTCTCGCTTCCTGCTAGGGCGAAAAGTGGGCTACGTGAGTGGCCTCTGCCTATCCCTTATATGGAAAAAAGGCATGATTGTATGTATGTATGTTTGTTTGGTTCATTGGCACAATTCACGGCCAGGCTTTCATATACCACTGAAAATGTGTTATAGAATTTATTATTTAAGCCGCATAATTAAAAATAAATATTTATTTATTTTGACTGTGGTCTTTACAGTGGTGGCCGTCAGAGTACCTGACTTCAACCGGGCCATGGCCCGCGGCGTTGTTCAAATCCCAGCTGGAGCCAACATCTGTGCAAAAACACAAATTGTCGGTTTTCGGGTCTGGTTGTGTTGTGCATGAGAAATTCATGTCTGTCCCACGGTACATGAGAAATGCTATGGAGCTTCGTTTAATTAAAAAAAAAATCCTCTGAGAAGCGCTCTAGCAAATAAAAAATATACCAACATTTCTTGGACATTAGAATAGAATAAATTTTAATTTCAAAATTGATTATATATTCATGATACTTAATGAAAGTCTTTTTAAGCTACACTGGTTGGTGCAAAAAATGCTTCTGTCCTGTGAAGAACCAGCAAGAAACCCAGCGGGCGTTTTTTTTTCTTGGTAGTCATTTAATAACCATCACAGCAGTATTATAAATATGTAGAACTAGCTTGGCAGCGATCACCTCATTTCCAGGGGTTATCATCATCCATGTATTCTCTAATATAAAATAACCATTTTATGAAGTCTTTGTATAATAAATAAATTGAACTTTTTGATTGAAAGTCTTTGTACAATTCTAGGGTTTTGTTTTAAAAACTTATACATTGTCCTATAATACTGGTGGTAGGATTCCTATGCAGGAATCCGTCTAGGTAGGTACCAACCACCCCAGGCCAGTTATTCTGTCGTGAAGCAGTAGTGTGCTCGGTCTGAAAGGCACTGAGAGCTAGTGTAATCACTCGGCATATGATACTTTAGAACTGATGTCTCAGGGTAACAGGCGCAGTGTGGTTCCATACAGAGGCGTTCTAATTGACTCAGCATCTGTTATGGGCAGACGTTTCACTTACCAGAAGGTGTTACTGTGTTTCGGTTTGAAGGGCTCTGTGAGCTAGCGTAATCACTGGGCATTTGAGACTTAAGAACTGATGACTCATGGTGACGTGCGCAGTGTTGTATCACACAGAAATTATCTGGGTGACACAACATTTGTTGTGGGCGGACGCGGATCAGGTGAACGTTTTGCTCGTTTCTTCACTTTATACAATAAAAAAGGTGAACGTTATGCTTAATTAAAAAAAAAAAACAGTTACGCTGTGAAATTGAGTAACTGGCATTATAAATTTGTACGCTACCATGTCTTCCTGCGGCCAGGACACTTAAACGTGCATTTGAAACACTACACGTGTCGTGGACATAAGCAAATACACGAACTGCGTTTTAGTTTAACGTTGGTATCACGCGAGATAGCTGCGCAACGGATGTACGGTAGAGTCAATAAAATATTAGTTCAAAGACATTCTAACCGGTTTATAGCTGAGTGGATATTAAAATATTTTAAAGATAGAGAGCAATAAAACAATATCTGTCCTGTAACTGAACGGCGATTTCGTTGGCAGACTATGTTATTGTTACTGTCAATTTTATGAATGAATAATTGAAAAAAACAATGTGAAAGAGAAACCGGTTTTTGTAAAAGTACAGCGAAGTAGGTTCACAGTCAAAATAGAGCAATGTTATCATAATAATCGTCTGCGCTCGAATAGATCATGAGCCGTATGGCGGTGGCTCGAGATAATCTATCAGCATCTTCCTGGAACTTCTCAATAAATATAGTGCGGTTGCCAACCCGACTGCCAAACGTGGCAACTACGGCAAAATCCCTCCAAAATGAGAGCTTCAGACTTTTGTGGAAACGGGGGAGATCTAAACATAGTCTAATCATAGGTCTAATCACAGTATCTGTGGTCAGCAGTGGACTAGTGATAGGCTGAAATGATGATGATGAACATAGGTGACAAATGTTCTGGATGTGATGTCTTCTTCTATAAATATTCATAATATAGTTTATAGAATCAGGCTTTACTTTGCGGATATCCATTATAGTAAAAGAAAAGAAAGTTAATTTAAATAAAACTATTTTTACGGATTTTATCGCGTTTAACTTATAACTATTTTTAATCCGACGTTTCGGGCGCTTTACAGCACCCATGGTCCCGGGGGGACTGAGGTGACAGTTGTCCCGATGTCATAGTTAACCCGGAGTACCTTCAGCTTTTAATTATTATTTTTAGTCTGATCTACGCAGAAAGAGCTTACTGTGTCTTGAAGCCTTGCAGTGGTATGCTTGGTTTTTGATTTAATTTTATTAATAATAGGATCCCAAGCCGGTGGTAATACCCAACCATCTTCCCCATTGAAATTAGGATGTTTTTTAATTTCAATAGCCTCGCGAATCATCCTTGGTAGGAATCGATGTTCTTTTGCAAGGATTTGTGGTCTATCAAATCTGATGTAATGGTTGGGATGATCCAGAACATGGTCACAGACTGCAGATTTCCTAGAGCGTTGATGCTTCACATCAGCTATATGTTCTTTAACGCGGGTTTTTATGGATCTTTTAGTTTGCCCTATGTAAGAGAGACCACATTCACAATCCAGCTTGTATACTCCTGCATCTTGTAGAGGGATGTTACACTTGACAGATGGTAAAAACTGACTTATCTTCTTCGGCGGCTTGAAAAATGTTCTTATAGAAACTAGCTTCAAGATATAGCCAATCTTGTCCGTGACTCCTCTGACATATAGAAGAACAGCAGGTACACGCTCGACTGTGGCCGGCTTCACTCGGTCACTGCGACGAAGGCGCGGAAACCGAAGCTCGTTGTCTTGAAAAACTTGCTTGACATGTTGAAGCTCGGCGGCCAGGTGTTTACTGTCATAGATCCCTTGTGCTCTCTGAAACAAAGATTTACCCACGGTAGCTAACTGTGAAGGATGGTGGTGAGATTCACCATTTAAATACCTATTTGTATGGGTCGTTTTTCTATATACAGCGTGACACAAGGTGTTATTAGGATTCCGAATTACTAACACATCCAGAAAAGCTAAAGAGTTATTTGCCTCTAACTCCATTGTAAATTGAATTTTAGAGTTTAGAGAGTTATGGTGGTCTACAAATGCAGTTACTTTATGCGATGGTAAAATTGTGAAAGTATCATCTACATACCGCTTGTAGAATCTTGGATTTACTGGAGAAGTACGGAGGGCTTTCTCCTCAAAGTCTTCCATGAAAATGTCGGCGACAATGGGAGATACTGGAGAGCCCATCGCCACACCATCTACTTGCTTGTAGTACTGTTCCTTCCACAATAGATAGCCAGATGTAAGGCAATGTCTAAGTAGTTCTGCATATTCTGCTGGCATGTTGTTCTCCGCTAGCTTCCTGGATACAATTGAGATGCAGTCTACATGCAGTTCTACAGGTAGGCATGTGAATAGCGACTGGACATCAAAACTGACCATAGTTTCATTGTCAGTAAGATGTAGGTCTTTAATCTCACTGACAAAATGGTATGAATCCTTTGTGTGTGCTCTTGTGTGTCCTCTGAGCGGTGAGAGTATTTTCGCTACATGCTGAGCCAATCTATACGTTGGTGAATCGATCTGGCTCACTATTGGACGTAGTGGAGCATTTGGTTTGTGTATTTTAGGTAACCCATACAACTTCGGTGGTTTGGCACATGATGGTATTACCGAATTTACGTCCAGATTCAATTTTTCGGAGTGTTTCTTTACCAGATCGCGAGTTGTTTTCAGCGTGTTCGCGGTTGGGTCTGATTTAACGTTTTTATAAATATTTTCATCCGACAAAAGTTGTTGAATTTTAAAATTGTAATCTGACGTATCCATTACTACCGTAGCATTTCCTTTATCCGCGCGGAGGATCGTGAGTTCTAGTCTGTTTCGTAAGTTGTTCAATGCTTTAAATTCGACGTAACATAGATGAAATGTCTTGACGCATGGCCTCCAAATCTTCCTTACCGATATTATTTTTATACAGACAATCTTCGACACTACAGATAATTTCTTCGTACGGGATTTTTCGCGGTGTTATTGCGAAATTCATTCCTTTCGATAATACGTTTATTAAGTTAATTTGCTAAGATCCGCATGCAAAATGTAAAATGGTGTGTATTACCTAGTTTTGAAGAGCACCGCCCGCCCTCCCACAACAGCGTGCACAAGAATACCAATACCGCCACCGGGAGCCGCCACCAGATACCCGCCACCACTACAACACTACCACTAGGCAATACACACCACTGAAGTCGAGAACACGACACGTGTTTCACCTCAAAACGAGGCATTATCAAGTGATATTGACTCTACGACTGTCAATATCACTTGATAATGCCTCCACAGTCGGCTCCCGGTGGCGGTATTGGTATCCTTGTGCACGCTGTTGTGGGAGGGCGGGCGGTGCTCTTCAAAACTAGGTAATACACACCATTTTACATTTTGCATGCTGATATTAGCAAATTAACTTTCTTTTCTTTAATATTCATAATATTCATACTGTCGGCTAAGTAGAAGATATTATAGTGCCACAAGTGTTCATACAAACACATGCACTCACGCGTCCTCAACCCTTGCGCTTAATGTATCACTCTTGCGATAAAATCAGATTATGATGCAGCATCAGAGACACGGAGACGTCTTGTTTCTGCACAAATACTGGTTCCGGTTAAGACTTAAGAACTTCGTTTCAGGGTGATGGGCGCAGTGTGGTGTCACACAGAAATTTTCTTGACACAGCATTTATATAACAGACGACCGCGTGGCCTAGTGGTCGGAGTACCTGACTTCTAAGCCGCGGGTCCTGGGTTCGAATCCCAGCCGGAGCCAACATTTGTGCTAAAACATAAATTGTTGGTTTTCGGGTCTGGTTGTGTTGTGGTTGTCCCCGTGTTTTTGACACTGCATCCTAGCCGACCTCCGAACTTATCGCATCAGCGTTATATCGGGCGCGGGTAGGTTGGGACGAGTGAGTGCCTCTGCGTTTGCGCGTACACTTGTGGCACTATAATATCTCCTGCGCAGTTGATGGCTCTCGACTGTAGTCGGAAGTTGTCGCCGTGGTCGAAATCGGCTAGGAGAACATCATAATATCTTACCATCAGGTGAACGTTTTGCTCGTTCCATCACATTATCCAATAAAAAAAAAGATTCGAACCAAAGAGTAGCGTAGTAATCAGGTAATCTGAACACTTGACCACGCAGAAACACCGACTAGATATACCGACGAAGCCGTAACCAACATGGTACGTCGCCAGGTGTTAGCAGCATATAAACATTTTTAGCCCATACCCATTCAACACCCCTAGTGTTTCCAACACAGAATTTTACGACCTCTGACTAACATACAACATGCCGAGGCCGTGGTGTATCAGACAGATAGGGAATCAGTCGTCTCAATAACGCAAACATTTAAAATATTCACACTGGTCAGAGATCCATAAAATTTAATAACAAAATTCCGAAAAGTGTGACGCAACATACTGATGTTTTTCATGTCGTTAATTAACAAGATATTGAAAAAAAAAAGAAAGACCTCCGGGTTTCTTGCCAGTTCTTCTCTGAAGAGGTCTTATTTTTTGAGCGATTTTTGAAGCCATATACAAGACTAAGCTGAATAAATTTTACTGGTGGTAGGATTCCTATGCAGGAATAGTAGTGTGCAAACATTACTGTGTTTCGGTTTGAAGGGCACTGTGTGCTAGCGTAATCACTGGGCACATGACACTTAAGAACTGATGTCTCAGGGTGACGGGCGCATTGTGGTGTCACACTGTTCTGGGTGACATAGCATTTGTTATGGGCAGACGTTGCACTTACCATCAGGTGAACGCTTTCCTCGTTCCGTCACTAATATATATATATATATATATATATTAACTGTGATAATCTTACCACCTTTAACCGGCCTGGTGTTTAGCCGCCGATAGCTCAGTTAAGTCATAATGAATAATGTTGTTGAACAAAGCCGCCCAACTTGAGAGTGCATTGTTAACCAATAGCTGATATCTTAGTAAATCGTTCACCTTATGGTAAATTCAACGTCTGCCTATAACAAATGCTGTTTCACCCAGAACATATCTGTGTCGTCACTGCGCTCGTCGCCTTGAGACATCAGCTCTTAAGTTTCACGTGCCCACCAATTACACCAGATATCAGTGCCCTCTAAAACAGTAATGTCTACTCACTACCGAATGCAGAATAATTGACACTGTGGTATCGACTATGTATCGGTATCTACCAAGCCGTATTCCTGCAAAGAGATCCCACCTCCAGATGATGCATTGTTATAATAATTACAAGATTATCGTTCTGTACCTTTGCGAAATGTAGCCGATTCGGCACGATGTATCGCAATAACCAGTGGAAATTGTTTTTCTGTTCGAAATTCTAGTAAATGTTTTGAGTGTCGACATTTAACAATCAAAGACAGACGTAACATGTTTATTGCGGAAATAAAGAATACTGCCTGACACGTGTCTATACGAGTGGCATTGGTGCTCCGGAGTTAGTGCAAAAGTGAAATAATATAATATTGAGCACAAGTTTAATGATTCCGCGAAGACGCGCACCGGATCTAAATGTCTAGAGATTTACTGCCCGTACCGGCTGTACAGCCACAGTGTAAGTAAGGGTCAGTCGTACAAGTTTTGCTAATATCGTGAACATCATGGACTGGTGACCAGAAGGATGAAGAGAATAGTCTATTAGTGTACAAAATTATTAAACATTTTACATGAAAATAAACTTTTGGAAATCATATTTCTTTTACTGTAAAGGTAATAACAAATCCTATCAATATCACTGACATAAAAGCCGCGATAAAATCCGTAAAAATAGGTTTATTTAAAAATATCACTGACAAATATGGAAAAACACAAATTGTTCGTTTTCGGGTTTGATTGTTTCGTACATGTGATATTTATGTATCAAAATCGCAACCACGATGCGAACAGGCGAACTCCAAGTGTGGGGCAAAAATGAAAAAAGACTTTCTTTGCTGCCCCTTTAAGAAAGCCTTTTATGAAAAAAAATATCTGAATTAACAGTTCTGGAATAGTGCGCTGTTTTAATAGGTAAACATATAATAATAATTGTGTTTTTTACTCACTTCATTAAGTAATTACTGATGAAATCGTATTTTTTTCTGTATTCGAGGCATCTGACATATTGCCAAAGACTCTATGCTTGCTCTTCTACAAGTTGGGGTACTGTTATACTTTATTCTGTGAAACTGACGCTCTCACCGTTTGACGTAAGTAGATAGACATAATTTAGTTATACAGTTGTAAGAAGCTCATCCTAATTATTTTGTTACTATCAACCGTCCGTAAAACCTGGCTCTCTGATCTCACAGAGATGTGATGCTGAGGATGTTAAATATTTGAATATAACTAATAACGATGAAACAGGTGCATCCTGTAGCGCGTCCTGTTTTAAGTACATTACCGATTTAAGACGTGGCGAGCTGTCAATTAATATTGCAGAGAAATTTTATTATATTTGAATATGAAATTTTATATAGATTTTTGACCACGGCGACAACTTTCGAACACTGTCGGAAGCTATCTACTGCGCAGGAGATGCCTCAAAGTGCCACAAAAAAAGTAAAGTAAAGTAAAGTTTCAGCCTATAAATGTCCCACTACTGAGCACAGGCCTCCTCTCATTTCTGAGAGGGTTTTGGAGCTAGGAAAAATCCGCCACGCTGCTCCAATGCGGGTTGGCGGACTTCACATGTCCTCGAAATATTTTTTATTCCTCAGACATGCAGGTTTCCTCACGATGTTTTCCTTCACCGCCGAGCACGTGGTAAATCAGCACTTAAAATTGCAATTAACAGTTTTAGTGGTGCCGGCACCGGGGATCGAACCCAGGTCACTCGCGTACTATGAAATTTAAAGCAAGCGCCTAGCCCCTGAGCTACCACGGCCACAAGTGTACGCTCAAATACAGCGGCACTCGTCCTGGCCTATCGATTTATTGAGAATTACTCATTGGGACAATCACAAAAACCAGACCCGAAAGCCATCAATTTGTGTTTTACACTATTTTTGTCTCTGGCTCGAACTCGGAACCCGCTGCTAAGTATTCAAGAATTTTGACTACATAGCCACGCGGTCACATTTACTATGTAACATGCATACATATTGACACGCCTTTTCCCCAGTGTAAAAGGCCACACACGTAGCCCACTTTTTGCTCCCGTGGGAAACGAGACGGTGGTAGGATTCCTAGGCAGGAATCCGTCTAGGTAGGTACCACCCCAGGGCCAGTTATTCTGCCGTGAAGCAGTAGTGTGCCAAGCATTACTGTTTTTCGGTTTGAAGGGCACTGTGAGCTAGCGTAATCTCTGGGCATTTGGGACTTAAGAACTGATGTCTCTGGGTGACTGGCGCAGTGTGGAGTCACACAGAAATATTCTGGGTGACACAACATTTGTTGTGGGCGGACGTTGCACTTACCATCAAGTGAACGTTCTGCTCGTTTCGTCACTGTATACAATAAAAAAAAAACGGATTTAATGAAAGTATTTGATGACTGCTCATGAGCTTTGTCAATGGTGCGGACAGAAAGTGAGCGCCGCAGCAACTTTGCTGCAGCATCATGCTGAGCTGAGAGTGACATATACATTGTTACTACCCATTTACTAGTGTACTTTGTTATTGTGAAGCTTCAAATATTTTTTATAGGAAAAAGTGTGTTTGTGTTGAGACGAGCGAAACGTTCATCTGATGGTAAATGCAACGTCTGCCCATAACAAATACCGTGTCACCCATAATATTTCTGTTGCCAGCACACTGCGCCTGTTCCCCTGAGACATAATTTCTTAAGTCACATATGGTCATTAATTACACTAGCTGTCAGTGCCCTTCAAACTGGAACACAGTAATGTTTGGACACTACTGCTTCACGGCAGAATAACTGGCCAGTTTCTTTCTTCCTTCTCTAATGATGAATCTTTAAAAAGATAAGTCTTATCCATTACGACGATCTGAGTGTCACAATGAGGCAAAGTATTCAGACGATTGTTAAACATCGGGTGACGTTTATCTCTGGAATAATACGCCATGTTCGCTAGCAATTTATCTGTTTTTATTACGTTATAAAAATACTTGGCAATTACACTTTCTGTATAACGTACCTGCAATTAAACTGTCAATGTGAACGTTTGCGACTATCTTATTGTTCTTTGGAATACGAAGTGAGTGAGTGCTCGCATAAAACTTTCCGCACTGTTTAGTATCTTCATCAGCAACTAGTTGACAAACTAAAAATATCATCTTAAATAATTTACACTCAATTGGAAACAGAATATAGATATAAGAGATAATATAGTTAAGGTCAAGATAAATTGTAGAATATTGTCCGCCTTTGATTTTATTTTATCGGCAAGTGCACTGCAAAAGCCAGTCGCTTGGCTACTGCGTCCTCTTCTTCAATCTCGGATAGCCATTTAGATTACCTCACAGTGTTAATAATTGTGTGGGCTATAGTAAGTTGTTTTAGAGCCAGGTGTTTGTGTATGTTCAATTTACAGAAGTAATCCGAGGCCGGTGGCAGGAGGAGCCGTGTGGTGGCGGAAGAGAATCTACCACCCAATCTCATCCCGTGGGTGTCATAAAAGTTGACAGTGGGAAGATAACAAACAGGACATGGGCAGCACCAGTTTCCTGGACCATCTGAATAGACTGCGGTTGACAACCCGCCTGCCTAGCGTGGCAACTATTGCAATATCCCCCCGAAATGAGAGGTACAAACTTTTGTGGCAATCTACGAGGGAAGCCCATGTTCAGCAGTGGACTAGAGATAGGCTTAAGTGACAGGAGTAATCCTAGAGTAGGGAAACGTTTCAAGAAAGACAATTGCACACGCACAGTGTCCAACAACACACATTGTACAAAACATGTCTTCACACAATACAGTTGTAATAAAACGAATTAGAAACAACGCGCAGGAATCTCGAGAATATTTACTTTTTCGTGTTCTCAACAGGTGCACAATCCAAGGCTGCGTAAACTTTCACATGAAATATAACAAAAGAAAATCTAGAACATTTCGTTAGTCAAAAACGAGGCCGTCTAGACTTCAATACGGATCGTTTATCTGTCACATTTGTCTTAGAGACAATGTTATTTTTTAACAATACGGCCGGCTAGACGATACACCTAGTTCATTTGGCACAGACTTCAGACTATTAGATTACATAAATCTTTAAACTAAAATACTAGGTATAATGACTGGACATTTGGCCGAAAGTTGTGTTTTTTTTTTTATTGGATTAAGTGATGGAACGAGAAAAACGTTCACCTGATGGTAAGTGCAACATCCCATAACAAATGCTGTGTCACCCAGAAAATTTCTGTGTGACACCACAATGTGCCCATCACCCCGAGACAAAATTCTAAGTCTCATATGCCCAGTGATTACGCTAGCTCACAGTGCCCTTCAAACCGAAACACAGTAATGTTTGCACACTACTGCTTCACGGCAGAATAACTGGCCCTGGAGCGGTACCTACCTAGACGGATTCCTGCATAGGAATCCTACCTTTGGTCAGAAATCATAGCATTTTTTTATTGGAGAAAATGACAAGACGAGCAATCCGTTCACCTGATGGTAAGTGCAACGTTAGCCTATATCAGATGGCAAATACGATTCCACTAGAGGTATTGTTTGGAAAATCTCTTAACATCCAGCGAGGCCCGGATAATAATCTTAAAAACTGCCAATTGTTGCAGACACATACAAACAAACGTAAAAATAGATTCGTGTTTTTGCACAAATTGTTGGCTCCGGTTGGGAATTCGAATCCAAGATCCGCGATGTACAAGTCAGGCTACTAGATGGATATTTTTTTTAATTTTTTTTTTTTTTTAAACGATGCCCGACGGTAGGATTTCTCCTGTGTCGTGGGTACGATTTACAGACATAAATTCCACATGCACAAACCACTCAGAACCGGAACAACTATCTGTAGGTCATACAAATATTTGTTCCGTGCGGGAATCGAACCCGCGGCCAGCGGCGCAGAAGCCAAGGGCTTAGCCACTGCGTCAACCGAGCCGACAATCTTTACGCGTTGTACTTTTTTCTTAATGTGGTACATGAGTTTTTCCCCGTACAAGTTTTACAAATATCCAGACCAGAAACTACTATTTGTGAGCCATAACAAAGATTGGGGTTGCATGTCACTTTTAAAATCGTTTCAGAAATGTTTTGTCTCTGTCTCACTTACGAGTACCATCAGGTCCAGGTTTTCCACGTTTCGTCACTTTCTCCTATAAAAAGTTAAATTATTACTGGTGGTAGGATTCCTATGCAGGAATCCGTCTAGGTAGGTACCACCCCAGGACCAGTTATTCTGCCGTGAAGCAGTAGTGTGCGAACATTACAGTGTTACGGTTTAAAGGGCACTGTGAGCCAGCGTAATCACTGGGCATATGAGTCTTAAGAACTTAACTCCCAGGGTGGTGTTACACAGAAACTTTCTGGGTCACACAGCATTTGTTATGGGCAGACGTTACACTTACCATCAGGTGAACGTTTTGCTCGTTTCAACACTTTATACATTATTTTTTTTTACACTGAGTAACATATTTGGTTTAATCATGTTTATTTATTTTTGTTTTAATCAAATTTCTTATATATTTAAGTTGTACCTCTGTCAAATGTACCTGCTGAGTTGCACGCGCTCTTTCTTTTCTTTGTAAGACATTCAGATTTCATGCAGGACTTGTTGATTTAGCACTTAAAATTTTATTGTACGGCAATGTAGAATAGCTTCACCTCTTTGCTACCGAGGTGTTCTGAGAGGCGACTTAGGTATTGTACGAAAAGCCTTCATTCGTGCAGACAACACTATAATATGCCATGCTGTCACTATACTGCTAGTGGGAATGTAATGAGGAGTAAGATTTTTTCGTCTCTTACCAAAATGGCTGTGACGGGTTCACCACTCGTCACGTCTCGTTACCCATAAGTGGGCTACGTGCGTTGGCTCTGCCTACCCCTTTATATCGGAAAAGGCGTGACTATATGTATGTATGTTAAAATTGTTATTAACCTTTTGGGTACCGAATCCAGGTCACTCTTGTCCTTTGAAATGTAAATTGAACACTCGGCACCTGAGCACCCTTTGTGTCACTATATATTGAACGCAGGATACAATATTGTAACGCAATTATATGTGCAAATACTACTCTTACTTGTGGTAGACTCCTTTGCAGGAATCCGTCTAAGTAGGTATCTACCATCCCATCTCGCCCCGTGGGCGTAAAAGTCGGCAGAGGGAAAATAAAAACCAGGAGATGGGTAGAAGCATCTTCCTCCAACATCTAAATTACTAAACTGTAGTTGTCAACCCGCCGTCGAAACGTGGCAACTATGACAAAATCTCCCAAAATGAGAGCTACATTCTTTTGTGTCATTCTACGGGTGAGGCCTATGTTCAGATGTGGACTAGTTACAGATGTGGCTGAAATGATGATGTGTATAACTGGCCCTGTAATGGTACCTACCATTGCAGGGCCATTCTACTGTTGATTACTGGGTGCAAATGACAATGTATTTCGGTTTGAAAGGCACTAAAGCTAGAACATAGGATTCCAACAAAGCGGAGGACTAAATTAATGACTTCGCACTGTTATATAACAGGCCTAAGACATAACCTAACAAAATAATAAGACTCACTAATAACCTACATTTATATCACCATTTAATGCCCAAGATACATGGATTCCTGGTTTGGGATCTAACCACGTGTGTGAGTGTCATATAATAATAGTGTCATGTAGTTAATAGAATCAGACGTTACTTTGCGGAAATCCATTATAATGAATGAAACGAAATTAATTTGCTAAGATCCGCAAACAAAATATAAAATGATGTATATTACCTAGTTTTTGAATAACACCTCCCGCCCTCTTACAGCATCGTGCGCATGTAAACTTATCTTATCGACACTAGATACCACTACAACACTACGACTCAGAGGATGTATGCCGTAGAATCAATATCACTTGATAATGTGGTGTTGTTGTGGTGTGGACCGTGTGGTAGCGGCTTAAGAGAATCTACCACCCCATCTCATCCCGTGGGTGTCGTAAAAGTCGACAGAGAGAAAATTAAAATCAGAAGATGGGCAGCAGCATCTTCCTGGAACATCAGAATAAATAAACTGCGGTTGCCAACCCGCCTGCCAAGCGGGGCAATTATGGCGAATTCCTCTCAGAAGAGAGCTACCTACAAACGAGACCTATGTTCACCAGTGGACTAGTGATAGGCTGAAATGATGATGATGATGATGATAATGCCTAGTTTCGGTGCGAAACACGTATCTTGGTTTCGACTTTAGTGGTGTGTATTTGCTAGGTAGTAGTGGAGGGTATCCGGTGGTGGTTCCCGGTTGTGGTGTTAGTTTGCTTGTGCACGCTTCTGAGAGAGGGTAGGCTGTGCTCTTCAAAAACTAGGTAACATACACCATTGTATCTTTTCTGCAACTTAACTTCCTTTCCTTCATTAAAAGTATTATATTTAAAAAGAAAAAATGTTACTTAGTGTTATTCATTTGGTAAATAAACTACAAGAATTTAGTAAGACCCAACCAAATCTCTCACCTGTGCTTTCGGACACCTATCGCGAGAATATTCATAGCTAACCTACTGTAAAGTCTCTGTTATTGGTGGAAACGCGAAGACACCTGTCTCACCTTAGCGGCCGGCCAATCGGTTCCTCGGCACCTGTACGATCAATGCAAAGGCGGGGCCTTCTACCTCTGCCGTGAGACGGGTACGAATCGATTGAATGCTTAGTCTGTAGTCACACCAATCGCCTCGTCGCTGTTATTTTGTATTCCATTCTATTCAGTGGTAGTTGTGATTTCGATAAGAACGCATATGAATATAACGAATAAAATAATTTTGTAATAAAACGAGAATTTACGGTTATTATTGCGTTTTAATTTAAGTTTGTGTTGCCGTTTCTAGGCCCTTGGTAACGGGAGGACTGAGAATGTCGTCGCTGATTTTGTAGAATGTTTCCTGAAAAAAAAAATCCGATTTAATTCTCAATTTATTGAGAATGAACACGCACTATTACTAATATAAGACGCAAAGATAATTATAAAAGTAGTGTTTTAAATTCTCGTTGACCAAACCGTGGCCTAGTGGTCAGCGTATCAGGACTTTTATGCCACGGGTTCTGGTTTCGAATCCCAGCCAATATTTGACCAAAACACAAACTGATGGGTTTTCGATCTGGCTTTGCTTGCTGGTGGTAGGATTCCTATGCAGGATTCCTATGCAGGAATCCTAGGTAGGTCTAGGTAGGTACCGCCCCAGGGCCAGTTATGCCGTGTAGCAGTGGTATGCAAACATTACTGTTTTTCGGTTTGAAGGGCACTGTGAGCTAGCGTAATCACTGGGCATTTGAGACTTAAGAAATGATGTCTCAGGGTGACGGGCGCAGTGTGGTGTCACACAGAAACATTCTGGGTGACACGGCATTTGTCGTGGGCGGACGTTGCCCTTACCGTCAGGTGAACGTTTTGCTCGTTTCGTCACAAATACAATAAAAAAAACCTTAGTTTCATCCCCCGTGAAGGCGACTCTAAAAGTGTTTTAAACGCTGAATTGCCAACTGCTCAGCGATGAAGGAAAATATCGTGAGAAAACTTGCATTCCGTCTGTGGAATACAAATATTTCGCTGCATTGGAGCTACGTGGCGGAAACTTCTCGACTACGCCACACTCTCGAAAAAGAGAGAAGGCCCGTTTTTTTTTTTGTTGTGTGTATGCAAATAGCCTTGTGGCTTTGGCTGCGTCATAGGTAGCGACTCGCGAGCAGAAGGCCCGCGAGTGAGAAGGACAACTGCGCTGCACTTCGACCCCTGAAAACGAATAAAAGGTATCCGACTAACAAGGGGGGGCTCGAAGTGATCCAAGGGAATCCTCTGAAGGAGGTACGAACCCCGGCTTGGATCACCATCGAAACAGAATATTATTTATTTTATATTGCATACAATAATATATGCAATATAAAACAAACAATAACTAATAAAAAACCATCTGAAAAGAAAGCAGCCTTAGAACTCGAATGAATCGAGCGGCTGTGAACCTAAGACTTCGCACTCGCCGGCGAGGGCGGTGCGCCGCTGTGCTAGCGGGTGCGTGTATGTGCACGCGGGTGTATGTACTGAGGCGAGGGCCTCAAACGCGTTATTTATTAGCGAATGAATTTACCATTTATTATTAGATTTAAAAATTAAAAATTGTAATAACGCGGATTAAAATTAATTGCCTATTTGGCTTTAAAATTTTTAATGGCGTTGAGCACTCCGATGTGCTCAATCGACGCTTGTAAACGCTCTTTAGGAGAGCGTGCCGTTCTAATTTTATTTGCGAACAACGTAAGTTCGTCAATATCCATACACGACACTGTCCATATACTGCAGGAGGATGTCGAAATCCTCTTGTAGGCTATGGGCAGGTGTTGCAGCTACCGGCGTCGCGGCGCTCCTAGCTGAGGGTGCGGGGGCCGGGGGGCGAGTAGAGGCCGCGCTGACCACAGGCAAGGGCCGGGTCCACGCGTTAGTTTTCGGCGGCGGAGGAGGCACCGCCGTCGTAGTCTTTTTACCCGCGGGGGTGGGAGGGGCGCGGGGGTAAGCCTGTTTAGGCTTCCCTTTGCGGTTACCGCGTTTCCCGCGACGCCGCTTGCCGCGGGGGGCGTTAGGACACCCGCGATAGTTCGCAGGGTGGCCCACCGTCCCACACAGCACGCAGGTAGGGGGGTCCGCGGTGTTTGGGTCGCGACTGCACTCCGCTGTCACGTGCCCCCCGACGCATTTGACGCAACGAGGGTTCGCGAAGCAATTGCGCGCGGATTGGCCATAAAGTCGGCAGCGGTGGCACTGGCTAGGCGAGGACCGCTTACGCGGTGCCTCGACTACGATGCCAGAGAGATTGCATACACTAGGTATGTCAAATATTTTTTTGCCGTCGTCCGATAACTCTAAGTGTACGAGCACTAGGTTATACGGCGCCTTAGTTCGCATGTTCGTCATGCGATGAACTTGTAGCGCGGGGAGGCCTTTGGACTTAAGGTTCTCTAATATTAGTTGCGGCTCGATGTCTTTCGGGACGCCGCGGAGCACTACGCGGAGGATACGTTCCCCCTCGAGTGCGTATGTATGGTAGCCGATCTTCCTGTCGGCTAACCATTTCGTCAACGCGCGGTGGTCGGTCGGTGTCGGCACCGTGACACTAATGCCGTTCGCGATCGGCCTAGCGCGCGTGAAATTAATGCGCTTTTCGTCGAGCGCTTTCGAGATGCTGCCCCAGGCAGCCGTATCCTGTATTACTACAGGAGGCGGCGCCTTAGGGGCGCGGGGGGCTCCGGCTTCTCGGGAGGGCGCGGTGTCCATCGGGACAGGGCGCGTCGCCTTTTTGGCGATTATTTTCGGGCGCGGCGTCTGCGTCGCGGCGGCTACCTTGCGAGGAGGCCTGGCGTCGGCGTCTTTCTTTTGGCGCCTCTTGCGACCGGTGACGGTGGTGAAGCCATCGTCTCCGGGAGCGGCCATGTCTAACTCGGTCGACGGCGTTGAGGAGGAGCAGTAGCTCTCCTGATCGGTCATGTAGGAGTCATCTGAGTAATGACTCGCTACCGAAGAAGCTCACGATGATGCGCGCGACGACTGCGCGGAGTGCATCGCGTGCATCATTATGTCATCTGGCGATCGCGGCGGGTCGCGCCAAGAGAAAGGCGGCGGGTCACGCGACGGAGGACGCTGCGAACCGGAAGCGTCCGGTCGATCGAGCGAGGCCAGAGGGGCCTGCGACGACTGCGGGGCTGAGAGGCCTGAAGGGCCGGGGGGTCCTAACGGCCGTTTTCCAAGCGCGGCGGCGGTCGCGGGGGACGCGGCGGCGCGAGGAGCCAACGGTTTTTTGGCGTCGGAGCCAGGAGACAGGGGGCGAAAATCACCTCCGGATCTAACGTAGGATAGCTCCTGCTGCACGTATTCCGCCTGGGCCATACCGAAACCCGGGGAATATTTTACACTCACGAAAAAAAACTTTTTAACTCATGACTTCCTGCCGCGCGGCAGGGAGGTGTGTTTTGGCACTACTTGTGATGTGTACCTAGTATGTCACTGCACTATGTTTCCAAACCTTCTAGCGGCGACGAAAATCGTCGCAAACAAACTCGAAGCGATGCTCAGCTTTCCACCTGACTCGCAGAACCGATGTTGTTCCCGGTTACACGGGACACCATAAAATATGGGCCCGGTAAAATCGAACGCCCTAGTTACGCAAGGCCGTACCTTACGGCGACCTAGCTAATCAAACTTATTCACTAATATAGCTAAGCGAGTTAAACTATTTTGACGACCAAAATAAAATTTAGACGCGCCAATGCAACTTGTATGGAGGACAGTTTCTAACGGCACCCTATACAAGAATCTAACTGAAGTCTCTTCCTCGGTGTATGGTGCTTCAAGTGTACTGCGAGCGACACGTGCGGACGGACCCAATGTTCGATTCGGTATGTTTTTTCGTTTTTTGTGAAAGCCCGTGCTAAGCAGTGGGTCATTTATAGGCTGCCACTTAAATGGGCGGCGGTGATCACTTACCATTAGGTGAGCCGCATCCTCCTTTGCCCCCTCTTCTCTTATCTTCTCTATAAAAAATAATGATTACGGTTATTTGATCAAAAGTAAACAGTTTATTTTAACTTTCATAACTATACTCAAATCATGGCAAACCATCCAAAACAATAATACCTTCTGCCTACAACCAAGTCGGAAGAATTATCATATATTTCTTAAACACTTGTGACAAAAGTTACTATAATTATTTCTATTCATAGCGACCCCGAGACGAGCCAACTTCGCATTTTTTTTTTCTCGTCAGCATAATGTTATCTGCCACAGATACATATTACACGGTATTTTAGCGTTGTTTTCTGGCGGAAATCCGGTGTGTAACGACTGGTAATGATGTGTGGACATCTCACCTGGCCGCTCAGACGTGGTCATTAGCGAATAGTGACGGCCAGTGCGTCGGCGAAATGATTTGTTTTTGTCGATAACTTCAAGAATTTAGTATTTAACGATAACTGTTTTAAGATCCCAATGTTTTGATTGATCGAAATTGTTATGTGATAGGAAACGGTCTTATACAACATAATATTTTTTTTATTGTATAAAGTGACGAAACGAGCAAAACGTTCACCTGATGTTAAGTGCAACGTCCGCCCACAACAAATGCTGTGTACACCCAGAATATTTCTGTGTGACACCACACTGCGCCCTGTCACCCCGAGACATCAGTTCTTAAGTCTCAAATGCCCAGTGATTACGCTAGCTCACAGTGCCCTTCAAACCGAAACACAGTAATGCTTGCACACTACTGCTTCATAGCAGAATAACTGGCCTGGGGTGGTACCTACCTAGACGGATTCCTGCATAGTAATCCTACCACCAGTAAAACAAAATTATTCTATAATGAAGACATGCAAAGTCGCACTAAAATAAATGAACTGAAATAAGTATATGTCTTTAGGTCGTGGGTTCGATTTTCGAACAGGACTAATATTTATTTGGTCTACAGATCTTTATTCAGAATCCGACGTAATAAGGGAAATCTTAGTAAAGGAAATCACCTTTTTTATTATTATTGCGTTTCACTATTTCTTTACTTGTAATAAAATGTAGGTTAATGTACCTCAATTTCTATATAATGTTCAAACAAATATATGAATACAAGTATTTCTTTGAAAATGTAATGGTTTATGTCACTGGATGTGATGAAGATTCCGCGATTTAGTTATGAGATAATCGTTTAGACTATTATATATCTTTGTATACATACAATATATAATAATTTGTATATATACAGTACAATAATAACGATTATTTAAACATAAAATGTCGATATGAAGAGATCGAAAATCAGTGCATCACTATCATGTCCACCGACAGGCGCCAAGTTTGCCAAAACAAACGAACGCGAGATGCGTTTACTGAAACGTCTATGACAAGTTCTGAACACCTTGACGTAACGTCGAAACTGCATCTTGGCTTAACGCATTTAGACTTGGCACGTGTAAGAGAAATTTTCTTTAGTCCGGAGAGTTCTAGTCTGTTCCTTGATGATTGTCGATGGTCACATTTAATACATACAAACAGTCATGCCTTTTTCCAACATGAGTGGTAGCCAGAGACCACATCCGTGGCCCACTTTTCACAACCCGCGGGAAACGAACCATGTCGCCAGGAAATAGGTAGATGCTATTGTACTCATATACTTACTCATCGAGCCGTCAGAGGCTACGTACTTGCTTAATGCAAGTTCATAGTACGGGACTGACAACAAATCACAAATCACCCAAGGTTCAAATCACAGCCCAAGCCAACATTTGTACAAAAAAGAAATTGTTGGTTTTCGGGCCTGGTTGTGTTGTGATTGTCGCCGTGTCTCTGACACTGCATCGCCTACCTCTGATTTTATCACGTGCGCGTTGCATCGGGCACTGGTAGGTTGGGACGACTGAGTGCCCCTGTGCTTGCGCGTCAATCTGTGGCATTATAATATCTCGTGGGTAATTGATAAATTAAACAACCGAATACTGCCTCAGTATTCGGTTGTTGTCTCCGTGGTCGAATATCAGCCAGGAGGATATGAGTACATCACCTGAGGAATAAAAATACTCATGATGCGTGCTCTTCTCGCACTGCGAAATTCAATCAAAAATGAGAGGAGACCCGTGGATAGCAGTGGGACTTTTATAGGTTACTTTACGTTTTACGTATAATCTCTCTCTCACTCTACTTACCTGCTTATTTTTTTTTTGTTTGATAAAGTGTCAAGACGAGCAAAACGTTCACCTGATGGTAAGTGCAACGTTTGCCCATAACAGATGCTGTGTTACTCAGAATATTCTGTGTAGCACCACACTGCGCCCGTCACCTTGAGACATGAGTTCTTAAGTTTCATATGCCCAGTGATTACGCTAGCTCTCAGTGCCCTTCAGACCGAAACACAATAATGTTTGCAGACTACTGCTTCACGGCAGAATAACTGGCCCTGGGGTGGTACCTACCTAGACGGATTCCTGCATAAGAATTCTAATACCAGTAAAAATAATTAATAATAACTAGCTTAATATAAACTTATACGAGTAAATAACGATTTAGTTAACCACATTGCTATAGCTCTATTTGACATCCGTGGTGCACTTAGGTTCCAGATGTAAACCAGCGTCAGGCTTTACAGTCTGACATTAAGCTGATCTGGAGACCTGTTGGTTCAGCCGTGAGCCACGCACATTGCATATGTCTGCTTTTGTACTTAGTTCTTTTTCTTTAATGTTGTCTTTTTTTTTCATTTCTTGAGCTTATTTTATGATTGATTTTTTTAAGATTGTATAGTTATAGAATCAGGCGTTACTTTGCAGAAATCCATTATAGTAAAGGAAAGAAAGTTAATTTGCTAAGATCCGCATGCAAAATGTAAAATGGTGTGTATTACCTAGTTTTGAAGAGCACCGCCCGCCCTCCCACAAAAGCGTGCACAAGAATACCAATACCGCCACCGGGAGCCGCCACCAGAAACCCTCCACCACTACAATACTACCACTAGGCAATACACACCACTGAAGTCGAGAACACGACACGTGTTTCACCTCAAAACGAGGCATTATCAAGTGATATTCACTCTACGACTCGGCGGTTGACAGTCGTAATAATCTTAGCAAATTAACTTTCTTTCCTTTACTTTAAGATTGTATTTTATGTATATGTGTTTCCATTGTCTATGAGTGTCTTGTTGTACTGTGCTAATAAATGCTTTTTTTCTTTCTTTTCTTTCTTTCTTGTCGTGGACTAACCCTGGGTTCGAATTAACTTTGATGATAATATTTGTGTAAAATACCTACTAATTTTTGTTTTTATCTAGGTAAGTGCAACGTCACTGCTTCACGGCAGATTTCCTATTTCTAAACGCTGCTTGTAAATCTTTTAAGTGATTTGTAACTTTGGCAACCGCATGGCTTAGTGGCGACGGTACCTGACTTCTACGCCGCGAGTCTTGGATTCGAATCCCAGCCGGGGCAACATTTGTTTTTTTTTATTGTATAAAGCGACGAAACGCGCAAAAAGTTCACCTGATGCAACATCTGCCGATAACAAATTCTGTGTCACGCAGAACATTTATGTGTGACAGCACACTGCGCCCGTCATCAGTTCTTAAGTCTTATATGCCCAGTGATTACGATAGCTATCAGTGCCCTTCAAACCGAGTGTGTGGGGCATCGTTAGAATTGGGACATACAACACCATTTTTTTTTACTTTTTATTTAGGAAAATCAAATCGTCATCAAATCAAATCTACGCTGCTATGTGTTCTTTTAATATTACATAATTACATGTTTATTTACTATTTCTAATTGCTTTCCTCCTGCACGCAACTGAACCTGGCTATCGGATAGCAATTTACCGGCGGAATTGGGGCTCCGGATAAAAAATATTACGCCCCCGAGGCTCTGCTACTTATCGTGCGCGTTAAGGTGAAGACTTGTTTTGAAATACTAAATTTTTCGCAATCTCTTTTCGTTCTGAATTTCACCAATCCACACTAATATTCTAAAAGCGATAGTAACTCTCTCTGTCCATCTGTCTGTTTGTTACTTTTTCACAGCTGTTCCGCTGAACCGATTTTGACGAAATTCGGATAGGTTGCATACCGGAGTATTTTTAAAAAACCTAAATCCACACGGACGTTGTCGCTTACTTCAACTACTTGTAGTACTTTATAAATACTGAAATACTTCTCGGGGTGTCGCGTGGCCTAGTGCTCATAGTACTTTACTGCATCACCGCCGGTACTGGGTTTGAATCCCAGCCGGAACCAACATTTGATCAAAAATGCAAATGCCGACCTTTTTGTTCTAAAGTAGGAACTATAGATATTGGAAAAACTTGTTTACCAATTAAGTGCTTAAGAAAAATGAGAGAAATTCCAAATGTTTTCAACGAGCTTAACTATGATTTGAAACTTAAGAGAATGGTTGATTTAACTTGTAAATATCATTTTATAATGTATCGTGTGATGGCGGCGTAAGAAAATCTTCCACACAATTTCATCCGTCGACAGAGGGAACTGCTTGGGCAATAACATGGAAATACACAGACAGGAGACGGTCGGCAGTGTGTCAGATGTGAAACGACCAGACGTTTCGCATCTTAGACACTGCCATCACCAAACCGCCTGCCAAGCGTTGGGACTACGAGAAATCATCCCTCCTTGGGAGAGGCATTTGTCCAACAATGGACTAAACAATAGAATCAGGCCTACACACACGTTTAACTGGTGGTAGGATTCCTATGCAGGAATCCGTCTAGGTAGGAACCACCCCAGGGCCAGTTATTCTGCAGTAGAGCAGTAGCATTCAAACATGACTGTGTTTCGGTTTGAAGGGCACTGAGAGCTACTGTAATTACTGGGCATGTGAGACGTAGGAACTGATGTCTCAGGGTGACAGACTCAGTGTGCTGTCACCAGAAAATGTACAGGGTGACACACTTGTTATGACCAGATGTTTATCTTCCCATAATGTGGACGTTTTGCTAGTTTCGTTACTTGATCCAATAAAAAAAAAATTGCGGATTTCCTTTGTGATGAAAGAAAGAAAGATAATTTGCTAAGATCCGCATGCAATACAAAAGAGCACTGCCCACCATTCACCTGTACTATTGTAATGGTGGAGGGCATCTGGTGGCGGCTCCCTGTGGCCGCATCTGTTTGCTTGTGCAAACTTTTATGAGAGGACGGACAGTGCTCTTCAAAAACTGGGTAATACATGCCATCTTAGCAAATTAACTTTCTTTCCTTCATCAACAATGGACTGATAAGAAGCTGATAAACGACACGTGGATGAATTTGTAACAGTCACCTCATCGTAAACAAAAATAACATATACAACCTATAACATAAAAAGATATTAGAGTCATACGTCGCCTTAACGTTAAATCTGAACTGATAGCTATATCGCAGCGTAGGTGGGGTCGTTAGGAGCTATCTCGTCGTGCGTTACGCGATCGTAATTTGATCTTTTAGTGTTCCACGTGGATATGACGGGGACATACCAATAGAGATGGGATGTGGTAAATCGTATACAGTAAAAACACGATCAAACATTATTTTGTTAACAGTATTTGTCAGAATACTCGTACGTTATTTTGACAATTTACGATAAATTCCCGCCGTGTGGTGGCGGCATAAGAGAATCTACTACCCCATCTCATCCCGTGGGTGTCGTAAAAGTCGACAGAGGGAAACTAAAAAACAGGAGATGGCAGCAGCATCTTCCTTTAACATTTGAATAAATAAACTGCGGTTGCCAACCCGGCCTACCAAGCGTGGCAAACAAGGGCCAAATCCCCCCAAAACGTCAGCTACAAACTTTTGTGGCAATCTATGCGGGAGGCCTATGTTCAGCAGTTGACTAGTGACAAGCTGAAATGATGATGATGATCACGACAAATTCATAGACAGCCATTTTTTAAAATTATTTCAGAATGTATATAGTTGGATCTTATGCCGGAGGAATTCTCTAAAAGTCAACTTATGGGTGATGCAGAGACAAAATATAGTAGGTGAATGAAGTTAATCATACTAAATTTAGAAATATTATAACTTTATAGCAATATAAACAGGGTGTAAAAGAATTCATGAACATCGTTTGTAATTTTTTATATATATTTTCGGTGATGTAATTGCTGTTAGCCTTCTCGGCTTTTACAGCTTCATCGGATACTACTTCATCGGATACTGCTTCATCGGATACTATCGTTTGTAATCAACTTCAATGCAGCAGCTCCTAACATGCTTATACGAATTTAAGTGTTTCATGATTTTCTCATGGATGCCATCATCAGAACTTGACTAATATCATATGAGACGACCCTTGTAATATAGGGGCTTCTATTAAGTATCATTAAAATCGGTTCAAAAACAAGAAGTTATGCCCGAACATACAAAAAAATCAAAAAAAAAAATAAAAAAGCTATGTAGACGAATTGAGAAACTCCATGGTTATTTTTGTATCACTAGTCCACTGCTGAATATAGGCCTCCCCAACAGAATGCCACAAAAATTTGTAGCTCATACCACACACTACAGTTGCCAAGCTTGGCAAGCGGGTTGGCAACCGCAGTTTATTTAATCAGATGTTTCAGAAAGATGCTGCTGCCCATTTTCTGGTTTTCATTTTGCCTCTGTCGACTTTTACGACACCCACGGGATGAGATTGGTAAATTCTCTTCAACCGCTACCGCACGGCACGACTTATAGTATAAACAATAATTAAAAATAATACTAAATTAATAGTAACTTTTTGAGAACGGTGTGCGTATCCGACCATAGTAGTGGACTATCTCTCAGCATCGATTCAAGTCTTTTTAAAGTCTCTATTATTATATAGCATAGCCTGTTAACAGCCAACTCCTGGACATTAGCCTCTCCTAAGAAGAGAAGTTTTGTCGTCATCACCACGCTAGGCTGGCGGATTGTCTATAGCATCACCTACTACATTTTGTCTCTGCATCACCCATAAGTTGTCCGGCATAAGTCCAACAATATACATTCTGAAATAATTAAAAAAAATGGCTGTCTATGAATTTGTCGTCCTCATCATCATCATTTCAGCTTATCACTAGTCCACTGCTGAACATAGGTCTCCCCCACAGAATGCCACGCAAATTTGTAGCTCATACCACACACCACAGTTGCCAAGCTTAGCAAGCGGATTGGCTACTGCAGTTTATTTAATCAGATGTTTCAGAAAGATGCTGCTGCCCATCTTCTGGTTTTCATTTTGCCTCTGTCGACTTTTACGACACCCACGGGATGAGATGGGGTGGTAAATTCTCTACAACCGCTACCGCACGGCACGACTTATAGTATAAACAATAATTGAAAATAATTCTAAATTAATAGTAGCTTTTTGAGAACGGTGTGCGTATCCGTCCATAGTGGACCATCTCTAAGCATCGATTCAAGTCTTTTTAAAGTCACTATTATTATATAGCATAGCCTGTTAACAGCCCACTCACTCAATTCTCCCAAGAAGGGAAGTTTTGCCGTCATCACCACGCTAGGCTGGCGGATTTTCTATAGCATCACCAGACTTTCGGGAGGTATTACATTTTCTAATCATCTCATTTAATCGACTTTTATAACATCCATGGTACGAAACAGAATGGCAAATATTCTCACGTCGCCACCATAACAGAAACTCAAAATATCAATAAGTTTAATTGCTAATTAATTTCGACAATTTCGTCGAGTATTTTGGCTTATTATAATGTCGATCGAGAAAGAAAATTATATAGTTAATAGAATCAGGCGTTACTTTCCGGAAATCAATTACAATAAAAGAAAGAAAGTTAAAATTATCCGCATGAAAAAATTTAGATGTCGTATTACCTAGTTTTTGAAGAGCACCGCCCGCCCTCCATTAACAGCGTGCACAAGCAAACAAATATCGATAGCGGGAGCCGCCACTACACTCCACCACTACAACTCTACCACTAGGCAATACACACCACTAAAGTCGAGAACACGACACGTGTTTCACCTCAAAACGAGGCATTATCAAGTAAAATTTATTCTACAACTGTCATAGAGTATATATCTCTTGTCAATGACTCTTTCTAAAATGCTTGAAATTAATTTTTCTAAACATTGTTTTTAAATGGTAATCAGTTCACTGTTGAAAGGATTCCTGTGCAGTAATCCATTTAGGTAGATACCACCTATTTGCAGGGCAAGTTATTCTACAGTGAAACAGTAGTGTGTAAATATTATTGTTTTGATCTGAAGGGCGCTGAGTAGTAGTGTAATTACTGGACATGTGATATTTAAGAACTAATGTCTCATGGTGACGTGCGCACTGTAGTGCCGCACAGAAATGTTCTGGGTGACACAGCATTTATTATGGGTAACGCTACTTACCATCAATCTTTTGCCTTTTGTCACTTTCTCCAATAAAAAAACGTTCGCTTTGACTAATTCAATCAGTTTCACTTGTAGTGAGCAACACCAAACGATATAAACCAATCGTTGAATATTCTCACAAATGTTATTTGCGAGATATTCGATTAAAAATAACAAACTACCTAATTTCATAAGCGAGCTAATGGCATTCACTGCATAGTGGATATTAAGAGAATCCAAATAAATTAAATCTAGTGTCAGGCAGCTGGCGTCTGTTTGCCAGAGTAGCATGCACGACAGATTACCTGAGAGTTATTGCTTATTTTGAATTGAGGGAAAACGTAAAAAAGAGCGCCAGTGCCAAAAAATGCTTGGCACGCCAAGGTGTTTATACACTGCGTTCACTGAAATAGAGTGCATCTTACGTCAGTATGTTATATTGGAAAAGACATAATTATAAAAATACCTGATCATTATTTTCATTATAACTATCGCTTAGACACTGATAACATTTCAAAATGAAGTATTGTGTTTTAGCGTAGCGACACATAGACCGAATGATAGCCATAAAATTTCAGATAATTATTTTGACATAAACTAATTTACTATTAACATGATGGAATATTAATGAATTATTAAAAATGCAAAGAGACGCGACGCCCCTTCGCAAAGTCAGCGGAACGAGCTGATCGTAAAAAACTCGGTCGTTGACGATTCGAGCCGACATGTAAGACCGAACTCGCGCCTTGTAAAGCTGCAAGCGATGGCCAGGAGTGAAATACTGTCCCTTCTCTTAAAATACAAAAAGAAGACCAAGGGAAGAATTTGCCGTAATCAACACACTTGGTAGGCAGTATTAGCCGATAGGTGCTCGGCAGATTAGAATATTACGGTAGGTATTATTCTAATCTATAACATCATAAACGATAAGTGGGCTACAGGTGTGGTCTCCATAAGCGAAAAAGGCGTGATGTGATGTGATGTGAAAGGCTGTATGTATGTATATAGTACTAGACGATTTTTTTTTAGACTGAAGGTCACTCTTAGCACGAAGACTTTCTCAGCTTCACCGGATTGAAAGGTGACCGAGCGCTGAGGGTACTTAGCCGAAACCTTCGTATATGGATAACCAGCGCAAGGGCCACTGAGATCGTCCTGTGCGCGAGAGAAACTGACTCAAGTGTGCCCAAGAAGGCTGGCCTCACCGTTACCGCAATGTACAAGACGCTTCGCACCTTAGACACTAATACCCGTCACTAGTCAGTAAAAGCTTTCTTAAAAACAATACAAAAACTATAACTGAATAAAATTTCGGTCGCATGTCGTTAGTGTGGGACGACATTAAGCGGCAACGTCGGCTGTCACTAATAGGTGAGTTTCAGATGTTATCGTTAAGTGTATATTTTATGGCACGTACGTAGATAAAAATCAAGAATAGGAAATATAAATTACGTTAGCAAAGAAGTTTAGATTCGAGGCAATGACCTCTCCTTGTTGTTCTTCTATTAACGTAAATCTTTCGGTAAATGCATAAACATAACAATGTTGGACTCAAAAAATAACAGACTACAAATGTCTCGCAGCTGGAACAAAGGTACACCCGCGTTTTTTTGTAAAGTATCAAGCCGGGAAGACTCGGCTATAGTCTTTCCCTTGCAAGTAGGCGAACCTTACATGACTTTATGATATTTTCCTTACCGCCGCATCACAGCATATAACATTACACTGGGAGCTAGTGCAATCACTGGGCATATGAGACTTAAGAACTGATGTCGTGTTCTGGCTGACACAGTATTTGTTATGGGCAAACGTTGCACTTACCACCGGGTGAATGTTTTGCTCGTTGCCTCACTTTTTCCAATATAAAGACAAAAAAACAATCGACAATTTTGCCAGTACCGCCATCAGTGATCGAACCGTAATAACAAAATGTGAGGTGAGCATTCAGTCCTTGAACTGGCTTAAGTTTTGACTTAATGAAATGCGTAAGCGCTGTTGTGAAATATTTGATGGAAGTTCCTCACAAAATCTGCAGGAAAGTTAATGGTTGCTGGTGACTCTTGCTACGTATAAATGTATCTGCTGCCAGCGGTTTTGCCGGACCTATACAATATAGGGACCTTCATGAAAAGAGCCTTTTCCTTTTACAAAAGCCACTCAACTCGAGGCAACTCAACGTAATACATCGTCAGTATACAAAATCAATTACAACGCAACTAAGATTTTTTTGTTAAGAGCAGATGTCAGCATGTAATTTTCTTCATTCGCGAAACTGCACACTGGTATTGGTATCTTGAAAATTAATCTCTCCATCACAAAAGAGGCCATACTCGAAATTGTAATATCCCCCACAGGTGCAAGATAGCCGCGGGCGTCGCGAGGTGTCGCCACAATCGCGCGCGGCGTCTGCCACCTGACAGCTGACACGACGGTTGACAGTTGACAGCGCCCGTGACAGATTGAGGCGGCGGGCGCCCGCGGACGCCATTGTTTCCCCGCGCCGATTTTTTTTTCTTTGTTCCTTGTCTATTTTAATCATGGCGCTCGTTGGTTTTGTACGTGTCGGATCAAACGGTTCATTTAAAAGCTGAGTATTAGCGTTCGTTTTTAAGTATATTTTCTTTTAAGGTCTTCAACTGCTGTCATATATAGATACATAATTACATACCAGTGGCCTACTGATCAGAGTAATTGACATCTCCGTCACTGGTCCAGAGATCGAATCCGTAAAGCACCAGACTGGAAAAAGCAAATTGTTGGTTTTTCGAGTCTGGTGCTGTAATATTTTCCCCATGTCCTTTCGTGGCCTTTCCTATCTCCTATCTTAACGTATAAACGTAACATGGGTACGTTGAGTGTACCTCTACTGCACATAAACTTGTAATACTGTCACTGCAATATTTTGATACCGGATTTGAATGACAGCCGAAGCCAAAATTTCGGGTTGGGTTGTGTTGTGATTGTCCAAATTTTTATGCCTATCCTACCCTACTTCCGTTCTTATCGCATCAGCTTTACATCGGACACGGGCAGGTTGGGACGAGCGTGTGCCCTTGTGTTTACGCGTACACTTGTGGCACTATAATATCTCCTGCGCAGTTCATAACTTCCGACAATATTCGGTAGATGACGCCCTGGTGAAAAATAGGCTAGAAGGACATCATTCTACTACACACATTATCTCATCACGAACTTGCAATAAAAAATATTAAATGCATATCGGGCGTGGTAGCTCGGAGACTTTAAATTTCACAGAGACCGAGTGATCTGGGTTCGATTTCTAGCGCCGGTAGCGCTAACATTGTTAATCGCAATTTTAAGTGCTGTTTTACCATGTGCTCGGCGGTGAAGGAAAATATCGTGGGGAGTTCTGCATATCTGAGGAACGAAAACATTTCGTGGACATGTGAAGTCCGCCAACCCGCATTGGTGTAGCGTGGCGGACTCTTCCCGGATCCAAAACCCTTTGAGAAATGAGAGGAGGCCTGTGCTCAGCAGTGGGAAATTTATGCCATATCAATGATAAGTAAAAATAAAATTTCTGCTGGACTGGCCATTAGCTTTGTTAATTTTTTTTTTTTCAAATTGTTAAATCTTCTGGTCTGAGTGGTCATTTTGTACCGTCCTACAATGTTTTCGCGTAGCTTTACAGCTACGCCGTTGTTAACAACGGACTGTGCAAAGGCGCTGTCATTATCTTTGAAACGATTCCCTACACTAGGATTTCTTCTGTATAGTGGGTGCGTACAGATATAATTTTTTCAAGGCCAGCAACTCACCCGCCATTCTTCTGGTATTGCGGATGTTCAAGGGCGGTGGTGATCACTTACCATAAGGTGAGCCACTTGCTCGTTTGCCCCCTATCTTATAAAAAAACATGCGCAATACAACGACACCCGAATACCAACAATTTGTGTTCTTACACGAATGTTGACTCTGGCTGGGATTCAAACTCGTTCTGAGTTTGAATGCCATCCTGCGGCGTAGCAGTCAGGTACTCTCACCGCTAGGCCACGTGGTAATTGAAGTTTTTTATTCTATAACGATACCTAAATAGTTGCCTGTAGTTTTTAAGAGAATTTTTTGCTGTGGTGGAAATTGGTAAAACGTAGTTATCTATTACAAGTGTGGTCATGATGCAAGTCATCATCATCATCATCATTTGAGCCCATCATTAGTCCTCTGCTGAACATAGGCCTCCACCATAAATTGCCACAGAACACGGTCCTCAACCTGTATCCATCGACTTCACAGTGCAAGTCGTCGCTCCGTGTAATGATGCAACTAAAACCTATTAAACTTTGGTACAAGTGTAATTACCAAATTACTTTTTCAGTTACGTTAAAACTAGTTATTAAACGCAAACTCACTCAACATTAAAGTGAATAGATAATTGGCACTTGTAATTTCAAGGTTGACAGTTGGCTACGCGTCTGCCGACTGTAAAAGACCGTCATAGATTAAAGTAGGAACAGAAAATAGACGCGATTTGACGTGGTGTGTAGGCAGGAAAGTATTTAGTTACGGCAATAAGATTTTTTTGTATTTGTTACACGTGGATCACGTAGGGGTTTAAATTATCTTGTTTTGACATTTTGGATGTTACATTTCCTGTGCCCGCGATTTAGTTTTATTATTTTTATTCTTTTAATTTAACGTGGAATTTTTGAAATGTCCCACTGCTGAGCACAGGCCTCCTCTAATTTCTGAGAGGGTTTTTGGAGCTAGGAAGAATCCGCCACGCTGCTTCAATGCGGGTTGGCGGACTTCACATATCTTCGAAATATTTTTCATTTCTGAGACATGCAGTTTTCCTTTACCGCCGAGCACGTGGTAAATCAGCACTTCAAATTACAATTAATAATTTCAGTGGTGCCGGCACCGGGAATTGAACCCAGGTCACTCGCGTACTATGAAATTTAAAGCGAGCGCCTAGCCCCTGAGCTACCACGCTCTCTTAGCCATATTTAAATATATTCTGTCGTTATTGATCCGAACGACGAAGAATTGGAATCCTATCTAAGAATTTGTTATTATTTTGGATTGGAATGGGCGTACCATCAAATATGAATTTGTAGACAAATTTTCCTAAGTGTTTAATAAACAAAAACAGTATCATTTAGTAAAATCTTTAAAAAAAGTAACATTTTTACAAGCTTTAATTTAGTTTCACCTGTCCCGGTGTCTGTCCGTGAGTAATCAAATCTTACATGTTAAATTTGACTCACTTCTCGTTAAAGAAGGAAAAGAATTTGCTAAGATCCGATCCGCATGCAAAATATAAAATAGTATATTACCTACGTTTGAAGAGCTTCGCCCGCCCTCCAACAGTAGCGAGCACGAGCAAACTAACACCGCCACCGGGAACCGCCACCAGATACCCTCCACCACTGCCACTTGGCAATATACACCTATGAAGTCGAGACCACGTCACTTTTACCCATGATACTTTATATTTTGCATACGGATCTTAGCAAATTTACTTTCTTTCCTTCATTACGATGGATTTCCGCAAAGCAACGCCTGATTCTATTCACTTTTCGTTCGATTCAGCTAAAATTTAGAATACATATATAAATCTTGTAACATGGGATAATATAGTACATACTATGGAGCTGGTCTGATGATGGAGCTGGAAATTGGCCGAAGGAACTCCTCAACTAAGCAAAATAGATCCGTCTTGTTTGGGCTCGTTGGATTTGTTGTGTTAAGTGCTATAGTCCTAGTTGGAATCCAATGTTGGACACAAGTTTTACAAATTTTACTGTTGGTAGGATTCTTATGCAGGAATCCGTCTAGGTAGGTACCACCCCAGGGCCAGTTATTCTGCCGTGAAGCAGTAAAATGTGAAACATTACTGTGCTTCGGTTTGAAGGTCACTGAGCTAGCGTAATCACTGGGCATATAAGACTTAAGAACTGATGTCTCAGGGTGACGTGCGCAGTGTGGTGTCACACAGAAATGTTCTGGGTGACACAGCATTTCTTATGGGCGGACGTTGCACTTACCATCAGTTGAACGTTCTGCTCGTTCCGTCACTTTTATCAAATTAAAAAAAAAACAAAAACCTTGTAACTAAAATATTATTTTTGTTAAAAACTTGTTAAATATATAAAATTGGCCGAGCACAAATGTTTCGCGATATAACTGTGTAAAAATCGTAATAATTACTATTCACGTGAGGGTTCACGTAATCAAAAAGTCTCATCCACTGAACTTATAATCTATATATAAAAGATCAAAGAGCGCCGCCCAGTCGCAAGTCTACCAGCACGCTTGACACGATATAGCGTCGTTAATACATTTAATGTTCCTTTGTAACAGGTCCTAGTGCCATAGGTACTCATATTCACCTTTATTTATTATATCGATAAATCAAAATTACTTTGAAGTGATTCTTTAAAGACTTAACGTTTCTAGTGCATTTTATTTAAACTAATAAAGATAAGTATATTCTTTTTTTCACCAAATGCACAGTTAACTGAATGGAACTACATAGAGCTGGTGCAACCAAATAATGAAGAAAGACGAAGAAATAATGTTGATGTCCTCCTGGCCGATTTTCAACCACGCCGTCAACTTCCTAATTTTGTCGGAAGGTATGAACTGCGCAAGAAATATTACTGTGTCACAAATGTACGCGCAAATACAGAGGCATAACGCGTCCCATTCTCCTCGTGTCCAATGTAACGCTAATGAGAAAAGATCGGCGGTAGGAAGGACTGCGACACGTGGACAAAACTCAACCAGACCCAAAAATCAAAAATTTGTCTTATAGTCATAAATGCCTCAGAAGACAGGTATACCGACCACTAGGTCAAGTGGTCGTTATCTATTCATATAAATATAATTGAAGTGTCTGTTTGTAATTAGAAAATAGCAACAGTTTTTTTACTGAATACTCATGAAACTGTACTGTACGGTACTTACAAGTTTTTTTTTAAGTGTCTGTCTTTCTGTTTGTTCCGGCTAATCTCCGAAACGGCTGGACCGACGAGACGGGAGTTTAGCTGACAGATAGCTGATATTAAAGCGGGTAACTAAGGCTACTTTAATTTAAGAAAAATAATTAGGGTTCAGCGCAAAAAAATTAAAACCTCAAAATCCGATTCAAATAGGGAAGGACGAATATATATGTATATCATGGATCGGAATCGGCCTTTTTACGCTTGTGAAAGTGCAAAGCATAGCTATGAAAAATATAATAATACCAGCTAACCCGTGCGACTATTTCTCATAGTATCGTGATCATGAACCGATGGCACTATCTACCTTCTTTAAATAATGTAAACAGCTCCAACCGACAGCTGCCGTGAAACCTGTAAAATGGCTGATGTATGACTGGAAAAAAAAATAATAGGCTTTCGATCTAAAATTTTCCCTTATAGATCTGTTATTGAGGCGTTAGTTCGAAAATTACCTTATAAAATATTATTAGAACGATTTAAGTTTGTTAAAGCATTTCAAAAATGCGAAAGTGGTAAAAGACATGTCATCAAACCTTTTTTTTTTACATGGGGAAATGCCTTACGCATACCCGCCTTCACGGGGGGAAGGACGGGTTATGTCGGACTTGCACCGACTAAAACCCCATGGTGTTCCGCCATCGCCGCATGTTGGCAGGGCCACGGGAACGCTCACGCACACATTCGCGACCCCACCGGCGCCAGCTGCCTATCGTCGGCAGCCCCTCCTCGGGAGAGGATAATCCTCACTTGTCTCCTTCCTAGTAAGGCGCGCCGGAACACGCGACGCGCCTTCCAACACGGCCTCCCTTTGCTGTGTGCAACGGACCCCCCCGAGTCCGCCACGCGGAGGCCACGGGGCCAGGAAACTTGCACTCGAAAGCACTAGTCTTCCCGATCCCTGCGACGGATCTGGTCTGTGGCTCCGTCACCAACCACGTTACGGCCGCGGAGGATAGGGAGAGAGGCAACGACACACCAACACTCCTCTTCCCCCGCGGCCCCACCACCGCCGCAACTACGGTGCGGCCCCGCCAAAGTCGCGGGGGATAGGGAGAGAGACAACGTTACACCTACACTCCTCTTCCCCCGCGACTCCACCTCGGCTGCGAAGGGCAGGGTGAGCAGTGCCGACTCACTCCTCCCCCCAGCAGTCCACCAACACCGCATCCGCGGTACGGCCCCGCCAGAGTCGCGGAGGACAGGGAGAGAGGCAACAATACACCTACACTCCTCTTCCCCCGCGACTCCACCTTGGCTGCGGTGGGCAGCGTACTGCTCCCCCCAGCAGTCCACCCCCCGTCGCATCCAGAGTGGGCATCCATCCTGAGGCAACAGGCCGACCGGGTTCCTCTTAGCTTCACCGTGGGTGACCAAGCCACAGTTACTAAGCCCCCCCCCGCCACGACAAGGCGAGAACCCATTCGGGGGGGATGTCATCAAACCTATGTCAACAAAACAACATTGAAGCGGATAGCTGAGTAAGAGTTTTATAGGGGTCTTTTTACAGCCAAAGACGTTAATAAGTTAAGACTTATGGGATACAGTCGTGATCTTATTTATGTATGTATATGTTTACATATTACTCATTATAAACGTCATTTTTTTATCTACACAGTCTAGGAAATAAATTCCTGTATGTGGGAAGAAAATACAACAAACCGAGCGGTCAGTTTCTCATCTATTATTATTTGATGATGTTCTCCTAGCCGATTTCGACAACGGCGACAACTTCCGAATACTGTCGAGAGCCATCAACTGCGCAGGAGATATTATAGTGCCACAAGTGTACGCGCAAACACAGAGGCACTCACTCGTCCCAACCTACCCACGCCCGATGTAATGCTGATGCGATAAGATCGGAGGTAGGCTAGGATGCAGTGTCAGAAACATGGGGACAATCACAAAACAACCAGACTCGAAAACCAACAATTTGTGTTTACGCACAAATGTTGACTCTGGCTGGGATTCGAACCCAGGACCCGCGGCGTAGAAGTCAGGTACTCTGACCACTAGGCCACGCGGTCTACACAGTTAACTACACAGTCTAGGAAATAAATTCCTGTATCCTGGGAAGTTTCTCATCCATTATTATTTATTAATATATACAATAACTTTTAAAGTACACACTGTATCCGAATTTATTCATCTCGTTATAATAAAACCTCCTAAACTCGGTTCTCAATCTGAATAATCAGCGAAGATGTCCGGAGGTATGCGGCCGGCAGGAGCGGAAATACGGCGCCCCTGGCCTTGCGTCCGGAGGATAAGTGCGGGCCTCTGACCCAATTTCCGGTTTACACATTTCATAGATGGTATTCGCGATAATATTAGATATCTAGAGACAAACTTAGGGGTGTGATTTAGAGGTCGCAAAGAATGGGTTTAATATTTAAGTAGATGTTATAATTTTGATTTAACTAATATTTTTAACGACTGTAACAGAAACAACGATCAAGTGGATCAATGGGTGAATTTGTATAGTAGAAAATAGGGGCTAGGGGCTCCCTTTAAATTTCATAGTACGCAAGCCTGGGTTCGATTCCCGGTGCGGCACCACTAAAATTGTTAATTGCAATTTTAAGTGCTGATTTACCACGTGCTCGGCGGCGAAGGAAAACATTGTGAGGAAACCTGCATGTCTGAGAAATAAAAAAAATATTTCGAAGACATGTGCAGTCCGCCAACCCGCATTGGAGCAGCGTGGCGGATTCTTCCTAGCTCCAAAACCCTCTCAGAAATAAGAGGAGGCCTGTGCTCAGCAGTGGGACATTTACAGTTACTTTATTTTTTTAACCAACATTTCAAAAATGATCAAATTTAAGACCTCTTTGAATACAACGGCGTCTGAAGTTTAAGTCTTTTGAAGTAGCATGTTGTTATTTTAATTTCACCTATTTATGCCTATACCCAGGTGATGGGCACCAGCATCTTCCTAAAACATCTGAATAAATAAACTGCGGTTGCCAACACGCCTGCCAATCGTGGCAATTATGGCAAGAATCCCTAAAATAAGAAATACAAACTCGTGGCAATCTATGGGGGAGGTCTATGTTCAGCGGTGGACAAGTGATAGGCTGAAATGATGATGATGATCATGATGATGACATGCTAGTTGCTCATGCGCCTACACAAAATTATAGTATTGTACATACATAAATACGCCATTTTCCATAAAAGGGGTAGGCTGAGGCCACTTTCGTAGCCCCTTTTTTTCCCTCGCGGGATACGAGACGAGACACGGGTGGCGAGCCACGTAGTCGCCATTTTGGTACGACTCACAAAATTCTTACTCCCCATTGCGTTCCTACGAGCAGTATAGCGACAGAATTGCATATGATGGTGTTATCCGCACGAATAAAGGCTCTCCGTGTAATACCGTAGTCGCCTCTTACGACACCTCGGTAGGTAAGAGGTAGGCGCTATTCTTCTCTGCCAGACACCTATTGTATTTTTTTATTGGATATAGTGACGCGACGAGTAAAACGTTCACCTGATGGAAAGTACAACGTCTGCCCATAACAAATGCCGTGTCACATAGTGTGGCCGTGTGGTAGCGGCCTAAGAGAATCTACCACCCCATCTCATCCCGTGGGTGTCGTAAAAGTCGACAGAGGGAAAATGAAAACCAGGAGATGGGCAGCAGCATCTTGCTGGAACATCTGATTAAATAAACTGCGGTTGCCAACCCGTCTGCCAAGCGTGGCAACTATGGCAAAATCCCCCCAAAACGAGAGCTACAAACTTTTGTGGCAATCTATGAGGGAGACCTATGTTCAGCAGTGGACTATTGATAGGCTGAAACGACGAACGACGACGACGATAGTGATTATGGCAAATCTTCTCAACATGGGATAAGTTTTTGCCCAGCAGTGGACTTTGTAGCCACTGTGTTTCTAAACTGAATCACAAACACGTCTCCGCCTTTCCGTACCTTACGTAACGCCTATGCGATAAGTTTCAAGAAATCATCAGATGCGGTGTCTAATATATGGTAGGTACCTAAATACATCCAACACCAAGAGCCGAATGTAGCCTTCAGCTGTAAAAATATTCTGCTGAAGTATGAGAAGGGTATTCTGAATCTCGCATTCTCATACCGTACCACAAGACGAAAGAGGTGGTTTAATTTTTTTTGTGGAAGAAAATGACGAGACGAGCAAAACGTTGACCTAGTGGTAAGTGCACCGTCTGCCCACAACAAATGCCACCACACTGCCTCTGATCTCATGAGACATTAGTTCTTAAATATCATGTGCACATTTACACTAAGCATTCCTTCAAACCGAAGCGCAGTAATTTTTGCTCACTGCTGCTTTACAGCAGAATAACTGGCTCTACGGTGGTACCTATTTACACGGGTTCCTGCATAGGATTCTTAAGATCTCATGTCATAAGGCGACGAGCGCGGTGTGGTGCCACACAAAAATATTCTGGTCGACACTGAATTTGTTATGAGCAGACGTTGCACTTGCCATCAGGTGATATATAATTTCGGTGATGTAATTGCTGTTAGCCTTTTCGGATTTTATAGCTTCATCGGATACTAAAACAAACGTTACTGTGTTTCGGTTTGAGGGCCACTGAGAGCTAGTGTAATCACTGGGCATGTGAGACTGAAGAATTGATGTCTCAGGGTGATGGGCGCAGTGAGGTGCCATACATAAATATTCAGGGTGATGATGTTCTCCTAGCCGATTTCGACTACGGCGACAACTTCCGAATACTGTCGAGAGCCATCAACTGCGCAGGAGATATTATAGTGCCACAAGTGTACGCGCAAACACAGAGGCAGTCACTCGTCCCAACCTACCCGCGCCCGATGTTACGCTGATGCGATAAGATCGGAGGTAGGCTAGGATGCAGTGTCAGAAACACGGGGACAATCACAACACAACCAGACCCGAAAATCAACAATTTGTGTTTTAGCACAAATGTTGCCTCCGGGTGGGAATCGAACCCAGGACCTGCGGCGTAGAAGTCAGGTACTCTGACCACTAGGCCACGCGGTCGTCGGTTCAGGGTGACACAGCATTTAACATGGGCGGACGTTTCACTTATTATCAGGTGAACGATTTTGCTCGTATCGTCACTTTCTGCCATCAAAAAAAGTAAAATACGTTCTGCGTCGATTGAAATGGACTGACGCAACTATTTTCATAGATTGTAAAAAAGATTCGTACGTTATCATATTTTAATAGATCCAATAAACTATGTTGCTCCGATACGAGACTAACGCAACGCGAACCGATAAAGATTTACAATCGAAGTTAACAGACAACCGCACGGACGTACCTCGTAAATTGTTTTATACTCACGCCACCGCTTCCGGGAGCCGAGCAGACCGCGGCGTATTTCGCGCGAGTACTTAAACGCTAACGTTGCCAGTAATAAAGGCGTTATGAATGGGGTGAGCACACCTCAAACAATTATACGAGGACTTTTTAACAAGGTTATTCATACGCCGTTTTCTCATAGGGATAGGCAGAGGCCGCACACGTGACCCACCCTTTAACGCGGGAACGAGACTTGACGGGTGACCATGCCGCCGTTTTGGTAAAAGTCTAAAAAAAATTAGGTCCCCATTGCATTCTCATGAGCATTACAGTGACAGCATTGCATGTTATTCTGCACTAATGAATGCTACAAACTTTTGTGGCAATCTATGGTGGAGGCCTATGTTCAGCAGTGGACTAGTGATAGGCTGAAATGATGGTTACGATAAGGGAGCTGTTCAGTAATCGTTAAGCGTCATCAATAGTGTGAAGTTTCGTGACAAATGAAAGAAAAAAGCAAAGTAACTGCCTATAAATGTCCCACTGCTGAGCGCAGGCCTCCTCTCATTTCTGAGAGGGTTTCGGAGCCGGGAATAGTCCGCCGCGCTGCTCTCATGCGGGTTGGCGGACTTCACATGTCCTCGAAATATTTCTATGCCTCGGACATGCAGGTTTCCTCACGATGTTTTCCTTCACCGCTAAGCACGTGGTAAATCAGCACTTAATTGTAGAACAATTATAGAGGTGCTGGCACCGGGGATCGAACTCAGGTTACTCGCTTACTATGAAATTAAAGGCAAGCACCAGGCCCCTGTGCTACCACGTGACAACAGATTAATACATTTATCCCGTCTTGCCTTTCAGAAAGTTTCTTTTCTCTAAGTGTATAAGAAAACGTTTATCTTTACTTTTGGACAAAACAATTTTCCGGCTTTTTTGTTCCGGCTAACGTCCGAAACGGCTGGACCGATTTTAGACTTTCTCCGACAAATATTATAGCGGGTACCTTAAGCTACTTTAATTTTAGAAAAACAAAATTAGGGTAACGCGCAAAAGAATGAAAATCCCGAAATCCGATTGAAATAGGGAAGTATATGTGTACATCATCGATCAGGGTCGGCTTTTATGCGCGGGTGAAAACGCGGGCCACAGTAAGTTTAATTTAAAAAATATGTAATATATGTAGGTACGTTTTCTGAAAAAAATCATCTAATATTAATTCATTTTTTTAATCATTGCATAATAATCATAATCATAAAAGCATGGTAACACGAGTTGTGCCGCCTGCCACCCAGGTTATGCGATGGAATGAAGGTAATAGTGTATAATCTTTGTGTTTGTCTGTCAGTTTTGTTATGTTGCCAAGGAATCTAGAGTAACACATTCATGCAAAGGAACTAGGAAGCACGGACATGATAAAATATTAATAACATTTGGTGTTCACTTGGTTTCAGATGTCCATGAAGAAGTTTTGCAGGAAGTCGACTGATGCGGTTGGTTCAGGACTGTTTTTTTGTCAATCTATCTACAATAATACTAATGATAATATGCGTATATATAAAATATGTGAAGACAAAAATTTGTAACCCTTTATAAGAAAAAAGCGCGCACGGAGGAGTGTGAGGTTTGGTACAGTTCAAGTTTGCTTGGAGAAGAACAGAGAAAGATGAAATGTATATGTGTATACATAATATGTGTAAAAATACATTCATTTATTCATCTTCATCAATGAAATACATTAAATTCATTGATTAAAATACATTAAATTTATTAAAATAAAACATTAATTATATACGTTCACACTGAAAATGACAATCACCTAATAGTCTGTGGTTTGTTAACGTTCATATTGTCAATGTCAAACACAATAGTTTGTGGTCAAGCAGGCGCACAGAGTAGAGATTATCGCCATAGAGTTTTTAAATGTTGCCAGCAAATAATTACTCAAACCTTAATAACGTAAAAAACTTACGAAAAATATGAATTACGGTCAAATTTCGGCGACCACTAGTAATGTATGCATCTGCTAAGTCACCATCATCATCATTTCAGCCTGTCACTAGTCCATTGCTGCACGGAGGCCTCTCCCATAGATTGCTACAACAGTTAGTAGCTCTCACTTTGGGGAGCTTTTGCCATAGTTGATGCGCTTGGCAGACGGGTCTGCAACCGCAGTTTATTTACTCAGATGTTGCAGGAAGATGCTGCTCGTTCCCCCGGTTTTTATTGTCCCTCGGTCGACTTTTACGACACCCACGGGATGCGATGGGGTGCTAGCGTCTTTTAAGCCGCCACCATACGGCTCTTCTGCCAAATATTCGTGTATATTATTGTTTCGGTCTCGGCGCTGTTAGCCAGTGTTATTACAACCCATATGATGAGAGTTAGGAACTGATGTCTGAAATCTGCTAGGTGACACATTCCGACGTTGCACTTACCACCAGGCGAACCAATTGCTTCACTTTCTTTCATAGTCGATTTTTCCACTTACGGGCTGAGATAGGCGGGATGATTTTTTACGGCAACATACGGCAACGAAATATACTGTATCCAAATACTCAAGCACTTTTTTTTTTTTTTTCAAAATATAGTGAAGGAGAGTGCTTATAATTTCCAATGGCACACTTTTACCAAACAAATTCCAACAGAATAAACTTCTGGTCGTTGTTCAATAGAATTTTGTTGTTCAATTCCTATACTTCACATTGTTTACATAAACGAATAGTACATCTGAGGCAATGGAAAGGAAATTCGTAAATAATACTAAAATAGGCTCCGGTGAAACAAGAAGCTTATTTAAATGCCATTAGCCACAATGCGGCTTAAGATTTAAGGCATCGGTTGGGCTCATTATTTTTGTTTTAATGTCTATTTACTTGACGAATCTTGTTGCACCACCTCCGTCCTTTTTGCTTTAATAAATCTCCTTTTTATCGAAAGGTTTGCCTGGGAAGAGATCGCTGTTGTAGCGATAATGCCAACCGGTTTGATACATATTTATTTTCATATATTATTATTGTATTATATCGTTAGGGCAACGTGATTTCTGAATTCTATTCAATTCGTAAAACTCTTCAGTATAGTCCTATACAATACAATACAATATAGTTATTACATCTGTAATAAAATGAAATGTGCACGTTTCAGTTTTACTGTTAGGTAGGCAAGGCAGGTAGCACCCCAAGGCCAGTTATTCTGCCGTTAAGCAGTAGTGTGCAAACATTACTCTATTTCAGTATGAAGGGCATATGAGACTTAAGAACTGATGTCTCAGGGTGACGGGCGCAGTGTGGTGTTATACAGAAATGTGATAAAGCATTTGTTTTGGGCAGGCGTTGCACTTACCATCAGGTGAACGTTTTGCTCGTTTCGTCACTTCATTAAATAAAAAAAGTTAATTACATTAGCTATCACTACCCTTCAGACCGAAACAGTAATGTATGAACACTACTGCTTGACGGTGGGTTTCTGCAAACGAATCCTACCAGCAGTAAAATGTACATCTGTAGATATTAATAATCTGCCATTACTTATTTGTGTAAAAATTATGTCCGGACCCTGATGACAGTGGCTTCTTTCCATTAAAAATAGGAAGCCATTATCTGCGTTGGATATATTATAGCAGCTTAATTATAAGCGAAAACACAGAGTGACTCACCCGGCTTAACTTCGAAACACAGTTTAATGCATTTGCAATTAGAGCTGCGGAAGTACTTTACTAATGTTAGGTTTCCTATGCAGGAATCTTTCTAGGTAGGTACCACCCCAGGGCCAGTTACTCTGCCGTGAAACTGTAATTTGCCAATATTACTGTGTTTCGGTGTGAAAGGCACTGAGAGCTATAATATATACTCGTATTATAGTGTAATCACTGGGCATACGAGACTAAAGAACTTATGTCTCAGGGTGACAGCCGCAGTGTGGTGTCACACAGAAATGTTCTGGGTGACACAGCATTGCACTTACCATCAGGTGAACGTTCTGCTCGTTCCGTCACTTTAATCAAATTAAAAAAAAACCTTGTAACTAAAATATTATTTTTGTTAAAAACTTGTTAAATATCAACTTGGCCGAGCACAAATGTTTCGCGATATAACTGTGTAAAAATCGTTATAATTACTATTCACGTCAGGGTTCACGTAATCAAAAAGTCTCATCCACTGAACTTATAATCTATATATAAAAACAGCATTTGTTATGAGCAGACGTTGCACTTACCATCATGTCAACGTTTTGCTAGTGTAATCTCTCTATTCAATAAAAAATCCAAAAACAGTAAAATGTACCAATGATCCTCGTCGATTCGATGACGTTAACATTCCAAAAATTATTGCTCCTGCACAGACACACACATTAAAATGTTACTAATCAACCAACGATTTCCTATTCGATGATTCGACAGCGTCAACAACTTCCTAAACTATCGGGAGCTATCAACTGCGCAGGAAATATTATAGTGCCACAAGTGTTCTTTCAAACACACATTCACTAACTTGTCATAACCTTCCCGCGCCGGATGTAACACTCATGCGATAAGATCGGAGATACTCTAGGATGCAGTGTCAGAGGCAAGTCAGACTCTCTGATAACTAGGCTACGCAGTTATCACGGAGAGATGGGGTGTTAGATTCTCTTAGGCCTAGCATCTTAAAATATATATCATATGTTAAGTACACCCATGTGCAACCAGCAGCGCATGGTGGCGATGGGCTCACCACCTATCACACCAAGTGCATTATATTGTTTTGGTGAAACGTGGATTGTGGCAGTCATCTGTTTTTGCAGTGAGTGCCCAGTCTCTGACTACCCCTAATGGGATACAGTCGTGATCTTATGTATGTATGTATGTATGTTAAGTATGGGTTCTGAGGCGCGAAAATGATTACCTAACCTCCTGGAGTTTGGGTTTTCTTAGGCAAAATACTTTCTAACTACATAATCTTTGATTACTTCCAACGACCGGCCGACGTTACGGGCGGAAGTGTTACATTTCAAAGGGGCATTCTTGTTACCTGTGCACTAAAAATACAACGTGGACGCGGCCGGTGAGAGTATGCGGGACACGATTGGCCACGCCCGGCTCGTTGGCGGCGATGGCGCCTTTGATCTTGGAACAGCGCGAAATATTCTCTGGGTTTGAGACCACTTTGTGTAATCATTAGTGGATTCGGTTGACATATTTTTTATCATAAAAGAAATGCGACATTTTTTGTAACCGGCCAATTATACGAGTAGTTTTCTTTTTAACTTTTCTTTGATTTTATCCTAGAATTTAAAATCATCATTCATATATCATACTAATGATAAATCCCCGTTATTTGTGAATTTGTAGTTATTTAAAGTAGTACGTTTAAACAATTCTATTACGTATAAAGATCAAATAAAATAGAGAATCATTAAAGCATTATAATTTGTAGTTAAACTAGACATAAGACTGTCCAAAGTATGAATGATTTGCTGTAATCACCACACTTGGCACTAGATGCTTCCTGCCACTGAGCATATTTGAGATAGTATACATTTTTTTATTTTTTTATAGGAGAACGTGACGAGGCGAGCAAAACATTTACCTGATGGTAAGTGTGACATCCGCCCATAACAATGCCGTGTCATCCAGAACACCACACTGCACCGGTTACCTTGAGTCGTCACTTATTAAGTCTCACATGCCCAGTAATTACACTAGCTCAAAGTGCCATTCTGTAGTTCAATGCTTTTATTTCTGATGCGTACAGTATAAAAATAAAACTGTATGCAGTAGTTAGTTACTTTTGTTCTGGGTGACGCAACATTTTTGTTATAGGCAGACGTTACAATAAATCATGTAAACGTGCTGGTCTCGTCAATTAACCCTATTAAAAAAACGGCTAAAGATCTGCAAGAAATTATGACCATGAGGTCCATAACGCTGACTTTTGGCAGAAGTTTTGATAAAATCAATTTACTGTGGATGTGTTATTACTGGTGGTAGGATTCCTATGCAGAAATCCGTCTAGGTAGGTACCACCCCAGGGCCAGTTATTCTGCCGTGAAACAGTAGTGTGCAAGCATTACTGTGTTTCGGTTTGAAGGGCACTGTGAGCTAGCGTAATCACTGGGCATTTGAGACTTAAGAACTGATGTCTCAGGGTGATGGGCGCAGTGTGGTGTCACACAGAAATATTCTGGGTGACACAGCATTTGTTGTGGGCGGACGTAGCACTTACCATCAGGTGAACGTTTTGCTTTTATACAAATAAAAAAAAATTAAACAACAACAACAAAACTAAATATCATAAATTATCTCGAACAAAAATGAAAGGATGACTATTGACAATACTGAGAGCTTGTTTTATCTGTGCTGCAGCATTGCCGTGAAAAGGTTCACTTAGCGATGGCCGCAGCTTTGCCATTACATACAAACTCCGTGCCGAGTTCCGAGACTGCGAGCTTTTCAGTGAGTTCGGACTCGAACCGTGAAGTTCGGTTTAGCCGCGAATTATTCTGTCAACAATAGTAACAAATATTTACGCCAATACTACGCATTTAAATAAAACTAAGTTAACGGGTTTTATCGCTATTAATTTTAAATATTTATAACCCGACATTTCGAACGCTATACAGCACCAAAGGTCATGGGAGGACTAAAGTGACAGATGTCCTGATGGCATAGTTAACCCGGGGCACCTTCAGCTTATAATTATTATTTTTTGTTCTGATCTACGCAAAAAGAGCTTAGTGTGTGTTGAAGTCTTGCAGTGGTATGCTTGGTTTTTGATTTAATTTTTTTAATAATATGATTCCCAGCCGGTAGTAGTACCCATACCATCTTCCCAATTGAAATTAGGATATTTTTTAATTTCAATAGCCTCGCGAATCATCCTTGGTAGGAATCGGTGTTCTTTTGCAAGGATTTGTAGTCTATCAAATCTGATGTAATGGTTGCGGTGATCCGGAACACGGTCTGCAGTCTGTGACCATGCTCTGTTCTGGTTTATTTAAAAACAAATATTTTTACCCTTTTTACGACTTTATAAAAAGCATAGATTGCATATTTTTGTATATTACTTAATGATAATATATTAGCCGTGAGCTGTGGTAGCCCAAGGGCCGGTTGTTCGCTTTTAATTTCATATTACCGATGCCAGCACTTCTAAAATTATTCTACAATTCTAAGGGCCGAAGCGGCTTAAGAGAATCTCACCACCACCCCATCTCATCCCGTGGGTGTCGTAAAAGTCAACAGAGGGAAAATTAAAACCAGGAGATGGGTAGCAGCATCTTGCCGGAACATCTGAATAAAGAAACTGCGGTTGCCAACCCGTCTGCCAAGCGTAGCAACTATGGCAAAATCCACCCAAAACGACAGCTACAAACTTTTGTGGCAATCTATGGGGGAGGCCTATGTTCATCAGTGGACTATTGATAGGCTGAAACGACTTACCACGTGCTCAGCAATGAAGGAAAACATCGTGAGGAAACCTGCACATCCGAGGAATAGAACATCCTAGAAATATTTCTAGGACATGCGAAATCCGCCAACCCGCATTGGAGCAGCGCGGCGGACTATTCCCGGCTCCAAAACCCTCTCAGAAATCGGAGGCCTGTGCTCAGCAGTGGGACATTTATAGGCTGTCGCTTTACTTTTTTACATCTTGCAAGATTCAGGATGTAACGTCCAAAGTCAAGTTGTACAAAATCGCGAGCACTGTTCGTGCCACATAAATCTAGCGTGACGCTGTCGTCTACACAAATGCATAAATTTTAAATGACCAATAAATTAATCAGTGTCATCACAATTTTTATGAAATACGATTAAGCTTGTGGCACTAAATTTTGAGAATCGTTATTATAGTCTTGTGCTGTTATAATATATCTTCAGTAATTTAGTTCAACAAATGTTTGTTTTTGTACATTTATGATTTAAGCGTCTGCAAATTGGCTTGTTAGTCATTTTTTTTTTATTAATAAGTTACGTTCAAACAATTTCGTAATGAAATTAATTTTCGTACGTTTTGTAATTACGCAATCCACCACCGTCTTATCCCATGGGTAAAAGACAACTGAGGTAATCTCTACAAAAAAGGATAGCTATAACCTTCTGTGGCAGTCTGTGGGGGAGGCCTATGTTCAGCAGTGGACTTGTGATAGGCTGAAATTATTCGACAGGTAATGACTGGTAGATGTTATGAGTCCCGATAGTTGTTTTATTTTTTTATTAAAAAAAGATGCCCCTTTATTGGATTTCTCATGTATCGGGTCTGTCTATCATAGAGTTTATATCGCATATCAGGTGCTGTTGGTAGAGGCTGGTCTGCTCAAGTTCTCAATACACTTTGAATGAATTTAAATTTGAATTGAATTTGAATAATGCATTGAAGAATTTTCGCCGCTGAATTTCACCATCACCTCGATAAATGGTATTCCACCACTGTGGTATGCGACCACTTTGTGGAACTAGCTGCCACCAGCGGTTTTTCCGGAGCGATATGACTGAGGTACCTTCAAGAAAAGAGCGGCGATCTCTTAACATCAGGCGAGCCGCTTGCTCGTTTGCCCCGTCTTCTATAATTAAAAAAAAACTTATATATTTAATCTTGTCGAATATTATGTCATGGAACGTGTTTTGGTTTTCTATAGGAATATTCTTCTTAAATTTATTCATAATGTATATTAGACTAACTAAGATAAAAAGAATACAAAAAAGAGGAGACCTGCGTAGTTTCTTTCGCTTGTTTCTTCTCCGTCAGAGGAACCTCATTAAGAAACGGTGGTAGATTAAAAGAGAAACATTTGATAAACGAAATTCATATTTCCTGCGTTAGAGAATAAATTATTATCATTTCATTTCTTAATAATGCCTTCATAATGATTTGCGATAAAACACGAGTCGTGTTTTCGACTTTAGTGGTGTGTATTGACTAGTGGTAGCGTTATAGTGGTGGACGGTGGCGGTGACGGTGGCGGTTCCGTGTGGCTGTATTTGTTTGCTTGTGTACGCTATTGGGGGAGAACAGGCGATGCTCTTTTAAAACTAATCCACACCATTTTAAATTTTGCATGCGGATCTTAGTAACTTAAATTTATTTCCTTCAAGACATCAATTTAACATGCAATTCACAACCACACCGAAAAACAACAATTTATCATCATCATCATCATCACTTCAGCCTATCACTAGTCCACTGCTGAACAAAGGCCACCCCACAGATTGCCACAAAAGTTTGAAGCTCTCATTTTGCCATAGTCGCCACGCTTGGCAGGCGGGTTGGCAACCGCAGTTTATTTATTCAGATGTTCCTGGAAGATGCTGCTGCCCATTTTCTAGTTACTAATTTTCCCACTGTCGACTTTTACGACACCCATGGGATGAAATGGGGTGGTAGATATTCGAAAGCCGCTACCACACGGCAAAACGATCGAATCTAAAGAACAATTTATATTTTTGCACAAATGGCTGCGGCTGGGATTCAAACACAGGAAAACATTTGCTTACGTCTGCAATGGCACGGGTAATTTCTGATGATGATTTTACGTACTTACCTATTGACTTCGAATTGCAGCACGAAAGGATTGGCCCAGTTATACATGAAAATCGTTTACGAAGCGATGACGAGTGACATGTCCCGACGTAAAACGCCATGACTTACCGAATTTATACTCATTATAGTAGAACAGTCAATCCGTTGGCAGTGCGTGATATAATAAAAGAACTTTTCGTTCATTTAGTGAAGCTCCTGGATAACAATCGCACTGAATTGTGCACTTAAATATTCAAGATACTACTATATGCACGATACCGTGTGGTAGCGGCTTAAGAGAATCTACAACCCTATCTCATCCCGCGGTTGACTCAAAAGTCGAGAGAAGGAAAATAAAAACCAGAAGATGGCAGCTGCATCTTTCTGGAACATCTAAACAAAAAAAACTGCGATTACCGACTTGCCTGTCAAGCGTGGCAACTATGGCAAACTCTCCCCAAATGAGAGCTACACACTTTTGTGGCAATCTACGGCGGAGGCCTATGTTCAGCAATGGACTAGTGATAGGCTGAAATGATGATGATGATGATGATATGTACGATAAATAAATTTATTTAAGAAGAAACCTAGAGAGTTGCCAGCAGACACATCATTACACTGACGTTAATATTTTAGCATAAGCCTTATTAATTTTATTCCATATTGAAGAGCGAAACTCATAAGTTTCGTATGTTTTTACTTTTCATTATCTACTAGTGGTAGGATTCCTATGCAGGAGTCTGTCTAGGTAGGTACCACCCCAGGGCCAGTTATTCTGCCGTGAAGCAGTAGTGTGCAAACATTACTGTGTTTCGGTATGAAGAGCACTGATAGCTAGTGTAATTACTGGGACTTCCGATAGACTGTAATGATGATGATGAGAAATGTAGATTATTGTATTTAAGTTTTAAATAAGTTTGTTTCGGAGACATTTAATTAATATAATCAAGCATTAGTTATGAGATTTTTTTTAAGAAATTTTACTGGTGCTGGGATTCCTTTGAGGGGAACTGTCTAAGTGGGTACCGCCGCAAAGCCAGTTATTCTTCCGTCGAGCAGTAGTGTGCAAACTACCATGTTTCGGTATAAAGGGCACTGAGAGCTAGTGTAACTACTGGGCATATGAGACTGAAGAATAAATGTCTCAGGGTGATCAGCGCAGTGTGGTGCCAAACTGAAATGTTGAAGGTAAAACAGCATTTGTTATAGGCAGATCTAGTACTAGCCAACAGGTGAACGATTTGCTCGTCTCGTGACTTCCTTCCATGAAAGAAATCCATCCGTGCACTGTACGAGAGAAATAAAGTTAATTTGCTAAGATCCGCATGCAAAATACGCTTGCACACGCGAAGTACTGCCGCCTCCGGGATCCGCCCCACACTACTACAACACTGTTATAAGGAAATATACATCAACAATTGGAATCCAAGGCTGAATTTACAGATAGATATAGAGATTACAGGCATAATGGCCATTGGGCTCAGCGGAAGTCTTTAATAATACTAAAAAATAAAAGCGATTTCGTACACGTCCCGATAATATGCCGTAAATTTCAACTGTCATCGAAATTAAATTATTAAAAATAATATTATGTTAGCAATGACAATGATTTACAGCATTATTAAGTACATCAATTTGTCAACATTAGTCAACAAAACAGTTTTTAAGAAATACAGATTTAACCATAGCGTTAATTTCCCAAAATCGTAATTATTGGTCGTTGTTAAAATAAATCATTTATAATTTAGTATTCAAGCGGTTAAGAAAGAATATTTTTGATTTAAGAGTCTAATTCAATAATTATTTAATGGAAAAAACCGACTTCGACGCAGCATCTCCAAACATACATGGGAAATTAAGAGCTAAATGATTTACTCATGGATCCCATCATCAGAACTTGATCCAAATTATATGGGACCACCCTTACGATACCCAGTCACTACCCTCTGCACGCGAATTATAACGTAATAAAAAATTAAGTATGTATATGTTACGTGTGTATATGTGAGCACGCACGCACATATGTATGTATGTATGTGTATGTATATTTATGATATATAATTCTCCGTGTTAGGATGTCACTGAAAATCAGCGTGAGGTTGTTGATTTGTTCAACACATCCTAGCACACCCTCATTGGCATTCCTTTTTGAAGCATTCCGCCATGTACGTGTGGATATACGAGTAGGTAGTTTTATTTCTGTTTGTTTTATTTTTTTCAATAGTTTTTAATTTAGATATTTGCCATATGGTTGTCCTAGTGACATTATACCGTGCATCGTTTATGGTTTGTATTTTTTTTCTTTTAGACTGTTGATTGTTTTTGTTCTACTATGGCATTGTTGTTTTTTTTGTGACTGTTTTATTTTATTTATTGTTTTAATTTTCCGTGTCTTGTTTGCAATTATGCCTGTATTTATTGTGAGGGTGTTTCAAATAAACTTCTCTTTCTTTCTTCTTTGTTTCTTTGTAATAAAAAAAAGAATCAATAAAAAAAGTTATGCCCGGATATACATAAAAAACAACTTATAAACAGACAAATTGAAAACATCCTTTTTTGACGTCGGTTATAAAACGTACAGTAACGCTGTAGCACTGAGCCACGCTGCTCCAATGCTTGTTCGAGGAATTCAAAAGTCATCGTAATGTTTTTGCTTATCAGACAAAGAGAGCAGATGATTTTCCACTCGAGATCGATTTTTTTCATCTCCAAGCATGCGGTAAATCAGTGCTAACATTTGCTATTATCAATGTTAGTGGTGGTGACACTAAAGACTGAACCGCGACTACTTGCGAACTGTGAAATTTAAGGCGAGTGCCTGGCCCTGAACTTCCACGGACATAATCATTTAAGATTGTAATGAGCTTTCGTACATTATTTAATTTTATAGTGACGCAATTAAAATGAGAACCTACATCGTATAATAACGTAACATTTACTTATAAATAAGTGCTGATTACGACCGTGTGGCCTAGTGGTCAGAGTACCTGACTTCTACGCCGCGGGTGCTGTGTTCGAATCCTAGCCGGAGCCAACATTTGTGCTGAAACATAAATTGTTGGTTTTCGGGTCTGGTTGTGTTGTGATTATCCCCGCGTTTCTGACACAGCATCCTCTACCTCTCTACATCGGGCGCGGGTAGGTTGAGACGATTGCCTCGTGGCACACTTGTAGCACTATAATATCTCCTGCGCAGTCCATAGCTCTCGTCAATATTCGGAAGTTGTCGCCGTATTCGAAATCGGCCAGGAGGACATCAAATAAGTCAATTTTTTGGTGGTAGGATTCCTATGCAGGAATCCGTCTAGGTGGGTACCACCCCAGGGCCAGTTATTCTGCCGTGAAGAAGTAGTGTGCAAACATTACTGTGTTTCGGTTTGAAGGGCACTGTGAGCTAGCGTAATCACTGGGCATTGAGACTTAAGAACTGATGTCTCAGGGTGACGGGCGCAGTGCGGTGTCACACATAAATTTTCTGAGTGACACAGCATTTGTTGTGGGCGGACGTTGCACTTACCATCAGGTGAATGTTTTGCTCGTTTCGTCACTTTATACAATAAAAAAAAATCACTGTGTTAAATACACTAATTCTGCAGAAATCACATCAGAAAAATCCTAAATTTATTAACAAACTAATCTATTTAGAAGAGATAAATTAATTTTGTTACGTCTGTAAAATAGTTCAATGGGACTACGTAAAAATTAACAATCTGATACACCCCACTATAACGTATTGTACTTATTCATTTAACGCATTGTTTCGGAATTCCTAATTACTTAATTTTTTTTAAACGGTGCCCCACAGTAGGATTTCTCCTGTGTCGTGGGTGCGTTTTACAGACATAAATTCCACATGCACAAACACCCAGACCCGGAACAACTATTTGTAGGTCAAACAAATATTTTTCCCGTGCAGGAATCGAACCCGCGACCCGCGGCGCAGAAGCCAAGGGCTTAGCCATTGCGCCAACCGTCCTACTAAAAAGAAGAAATAAAAACTGTACGGACTAATGTATGCACAAAAAAAAATTAGGAATGCCGCGTTGCGCTAGTAGCAAATCACCCGCGACAGCAGTGCCATCTAAATCCGTCAGCGCGGACGCACCTTCCACATAAAGAACTCGGTCGGAACTAACCTGATATAAAACGAAGAGTTATCGCACCTAACCCGACCAGTTGGAAATATAACGTGAATCAGAGTTAGGGAGCGTTGTCGCATTCTGTACCTGCCAGCTGAAATAATTCACAAAGGAGGTGATCACAAAGAAATAACTCAATTTAGCAGTGTCTGAACGCTGAATCATAAAATGTGGTGTATTAATTTAGGATCGTTCCTACCGTGGTGTCTTAAGAGGCGACTAAGGTATTTTACGGACAGCCTTTATTCCTACATTGTAATACCATAATAAGTAGTGCTGTCACTATACTGCTAGTGGGAACGCAATTGAAGATTTTTTTGACTCACGTCTCGTTTCACGTGGGAGCGAAAAGTGGGCAACGTGATTGGCGTCTGCCTACCCCTAACATAGGAAAAATGCGTGACTGTATTTATGTATGTAATTTAGGATGATTGCTCTTTCTTATATCAGGTTTGGCGGTGTGATGAACATCATCATATCAAAAGTTCTGTACAACCAGTCCTACAACAATTATTGCTTTGATTCACGTAAAAGTCTACAGAGGGAATGTCTAAGCTAGAAGATAGACAGTAGCTTCTTCTTGGAGCCTTGCAACCACGACAATGACTTGCTCACCCTTCGTGAGGTCGGGAACTTGAATCAGAAACGTGCTTTGTGGCACTCTGTTGGTGTCAGAACTTGCCGTAGGCGAAACAGTTGAGAACCAGGTTTGTGCTATACTTTTACTAACATTGGCGTCGCAGTATAGGTTGTAATAATATGATGGGATGATTCATAGGTCATGTATCGAAAAGTCCGCCAACCCGCATTGGAGCAGCGCGACGGACTCATTACGACTTCAAAACCCTATCAGAAATGAGGGCTTTGTTCACCAGGGGGACACATATACATATTACTTACATACAAATAGGTATTTAAATGGTGAATCTCACCACCATCCTTCACAGTTAGCTACCGTGGGTAAATCTTTGTTTCAGAGAGCACAAGGGATCTGTGACAGTAAACACCTGGCCGCCGAGCTTCAGCATGTCAAGCAAGTTTTGCAAGACAACAAGCTTCGGGTTCCGCGCCTTCGTCGCAGTGACCGAGTGAAGCCGGCCACAGTCGAGCGTGTGCAGGTACACAGCGTGTTCTTCCATATGTCAGAGGAGTCACGGACAAGATTGGCTATATCTTGAAGCGAGCTTCTATAAGAACATTTTTCAAGCCGCCGAAGAATATAAGTCAGTTTTTACCATCTGTCAAGTGTAACATCCCTCTACAAGATGCAGGAGTATACAAGCTGGATTGTGAATGTGGTCTCTCTTACATAGGGCAAACTAAAAGATCCATTAAAACCCGCGTTAAAGAACACATAGCTGATGTGAAGCATCAACGTTCTAGGAAGTCTGCAGTCTGTGACCATGTTCTGGATCATCCCAACCATTACATCAGATTTGATAGACCACAAATCCTTGCAAAAGAACACCGATTCCTACCAAGGACGATTCGCGAGGCTATTGAAATTAAAAAACATCCTAATTTCAATAGGGAAGATGGTTGGGTATTACCACCGGCTTGGGATCCTATTATTAATAAAATTAAATCAAAAACCAAGCATACCACTGCAAGGCTTCAAGACACAGTAAGCTCTTTCTGCGTAGATCGGACTACAAATAATAATTAAAAGCTGAAGGTACTCCGGGTTAACTATGACATCGGGACAACTGTCACCTCAGTCCCCCCGTGACCGTGGGTGCTGTAAAGCGTCCGAAACGTCGGGTAAAAATAGTTCAAAAATTAAACGCGATAAAATCCGTAAAAAAGTAGTTTTATTTAAATATTACTTTACTTCTTTTTTACATACATCTTGTTAGCATCCCAAACTAACCAAGAGTTTGTTTACCATACATTTATTACGATAAGATCCACGTAACAAAATCGTGGGCACGTCTTGTTGAAATATTAAAACGTTGGAAACCTAATATCCAAAAATGTCGGTCAAGATTTATTTACGCCCGTCGAAAATCATATTCCATCTTCCATCTAAATAATATTTAATATTAAATATCGTATACAGGAAAGCCCTGTCCGACTAAAAGCACATTTTCACCTGTCATACCATTTATCTAGCAATCACATGTTGGATGTTTTTTCATTGCGTACCTCCTATTGCTGCGTACGACTATCTGTACATTCTGCGTACGTGAGGTAATTAAATATTGGATTTCGTTCAAAAACGTTGTTTCATTGTCTTGAAGTAATAATTAATATTAATGTAAGTATTTTAACGTCTAGCCGACAATTATAATAACGGTAAATTCAAATTTGTTTTGCAGTTTACGTTTCACGTGCCTTCTTATTGTACTCGTAGTTTGACGTGCCTTCTTATTGTAGTTTATCAGTATAGTTATTTTTATCATAAATCTATTAATGATGTTAATCATCTGAACTGACCCTGAAAAATAGACATACGAGTATAATGTGTAAATGTGTACCATATGATGGTAAGTAAATATTATAATCGATTAAATAATTTTATTACCTTATGAGATTTTGTATATGATCGTTGTAATTCTAGAGATTTTGTACATGACAGTGCTAATTCAAGAGATTTTGTACATGACAGGGATAATTCTAGAGATTTTGTATATGACAGTGATAAATCAAGAGATGTTATGTATGACAGTTATAATTCAAAATATTTTGTATCTGCTGTTCCTCTGGTATTGTAGATGTTCATGGGCGGCGGTGATCACTTACCATCAGGTGAGCCGCTTGCTCATTTGCCCCCGATTCCATAAAAAAAAGTATATGACAGTGATAATTCAGGAGAGCCGTGGTAGTGCAAGCGCCTGCCACTCGGTTTATATTTCAAATTACACAAGTGAGTTGGGTTCGTTTATAGGTGCAGATACCACAAAAACTTGAGGTTTTTAAGTGCTACTTTAATAGTTCTTGTTAGTATATAACATATGTGTGCACAAATCAAGTTTTCTTCGGTCTCATACAAGACTCATTGTTCCGCTACGTAAACTCCATCGATCGTAACTTGCTGATCAATGGGCGCGTTCACGCCGGCGCAACGTTGGTAAACATTGCACGTCATTAATTAGCTGTAAAATTAGACCACCCATGCTAATGCTTTATTAATAAGACTATTCCAATTATACATATTAATCTTTTGGGAGAGAACACAATGACCTACCTTCAGAAAAACTATTTGTATATTAAAAAGTGCATTAGCAGTAACAAGCAGAACAACCCACGAGATGAGATGAGGTGCCAGATTCTCTTAAGCCGTACGTCAGTCGTAAACGACAACAGAGGGAAAATGAAAACCAGGAGATGGACAGTAGCATCTTCTTGGAATATATGAATGAACAAACTGCGGTTGCCAACCCTCCTGCCAAGCATGGCGAACTTTTATGGCATTCTATGAGGTATGCCTATGTCCTACAATGGACTAGTAATAGGCTGAAATGATGAATCTATTCTATTTTATTTTAGTATATAATGATTTCTAATATTTACGCGAACACTGGCATCGGGACATCAGAACATCTGTAACCTCAGTCCTTCCGTGACGATGGGTGCTGTAAAGCACTCAAAATGTGGGGTTATAAATAGTAAAAATTAAACGCGATAAAATCCGTAACATTAGTTTCATTTGAATAAGTAAGTATAGCTGTGATGAGGAAACAAAGTAACTAACAATTGATATTTAATGCATAGCCTATGTTTGATTTGTGTGTGATAAAAATGCATCGAAAACTTTTTGTACTTTACTAAGCTATGACTGTACTCGGCCAACTTGCATTAGAGCAACATTGGCGGACTCATCCGGCTCCAAAATCCTCTTAGAAAGAGAAGAGGCCCGTGCTCATCAATGAAATATTTGTACTGTTACTAAACTATGGCTGAGAAAAATTACATTTCTTTTCTCCATTATCTGTAATGTGTGTCTTTTGTAAGTGTATCTTCTGACAGATCTTTTTTTATTTTCAGTAAATCTACGATTGAATAATTCATTACCACATCTTCAAAGCCTGCACGATTTATCACAATTGTACTTAATGCTGAATGTTTTGTCTAATTTCTCTGTGACGTTCATAATTTTCTAAGAACGCAACCGCACATCGAATTATAGCAGGTTTTGTTATGAGAAAGCACTCGATATCAAAGTGTTCGCTAAACGGGGATAATATACAACAATCATAAACAACATTACCTGTGAAATATAGTTCGTACGTACTGTGCCGTTATACGTTCGACTGCGGTGACTATGGCATTGCAAGTGAACTGGGAAAAGCAAACTACTAAAATAAGTTGACTTTGTAACTATTGCATTGCTTAATTCTTTTTTTTTGTAGGGATAAAGTGACGAAACTAGCAAAACTTTCTCCTGATGGAAGGTGTCTGCTTATAGCAAATGCTGTGTCAACCAGAACATTTCTGTGTGACACCACAATGCGCCGCTCACCCTGAGACATCAGTTCTTAAGTCTCATATGCCCAGTGATTACGCTAGCTCACAGTTCCCTTCAAACCGAAACGCAGTAATGTTTGCACACTACTGCTTCACGGCAGAATAACAGGCACTGGGGTGGTACCTACCTAGACGGATTCCTGCATAGGAATCCTACCACCAACATCTATTAATTACTATTAACTTGACTCCGATACGATTATTTATGTGTTTTTAAATTTAATTGTGAGTTCTGAGTTCAAATATTAGCTAAAACAAACATATGCCATGGTCACGGGGAGACTGAGGTGACAGATGTCCCGATGTCATAGTTAATCCGGGGTACCTTCAGCTTTTAATTATTATTTTTGATCCGATATACGCAAAATGAGCTTAAACGTGTCTTGAAGTTTTGCAGTGGTATGCTTGGTTATTAATTATAGGATCACAAGCCAGTGGTAGTACCCAACCATGTTCTCTACTGAAATTATGATATTTTCGATTTCAATAGCCTCGCGAATCATCCTTGGTAGGAATCGGTGTTCTTTTGCAATTATCTTTCTTTCTTATACTTTTTCTTTTCTTTTTTGTTCTTTTCTTTTTCTTATGGTATAACAAATCTGATGTAATATCCTAAAAAAGGAAAAACCATGGCCGCCTTCGTGTTGGCAAGTACGCTGGCCGAGCGCCAAGTGCGCCTGCTATTTGCTTATAATTCGGAATCAATATGCTAGCACACGTGCGCCCGACTATTTCCCTCATAAACGTTGTAATCGTTGTTGTAATTCACGCACGATTGCAGTTTAGGCCATCCGTACTGTTACGTATGAAGGCTCAATTGCTGTTTCGTGGTTCATTCCATACAAGCATTATCAGGCAAGACGAAACATAGACAACAAAATTGCAATCAATTTTCAAAATATTCTAAATTAAGAATACGTCGGATTACGTTATTACTGGTGGTAGGATTCCTATGCAGGAATCCGTCTAGGTAGGTACCACCCGAGGGCCAGTTATTCTGCCGTAAAGCAGTAGGGTGCAAGCATTACTGTGTTTTGGTTTGAAAGGCACTGTGAGCTAGCGTAATCATTGGGCATTTGAGACTTAAGAACTGATGTCTCAGGGTGACGGGCGCAGTGTGGTGTCACACAGAAATATTCTGGGTGACACAGCATTTGATGTGGGCGGACGTTGCACTTATCCATTACCGTTGCACCATCAGGTGAACGTTTTGATCGTTTCGTCACTTTATACAATAAAAAAAAATTCAAAAGTCGAAAACAGCAATGATGTTATTTTTAATAGAAGAAGTTGACAAGAATAGTGAACTGATCACCTTATTTCGGTGCCACGTATATCTATACCTTATGGAATTTGCTTCCGCCAGCGGTTTTTCCGGACCCATACGACTTAGGGTCCTTCAAGAAAAGAGCCCATTCCTTCCTCAAAGGCCGGCAACGCATCTGCTATTCCTCTGGTATCGTATATGTTCATGGGCGGCGGTGATCACTTACCATCAGGTGAGCCGCTTGCTCGTTTGCCTCCTCTAACATAAAAAAAATGCTGTGACACCACACTGCGCTGGTCACCTTGAGACATCAGTTCTTAAATTTCATATGGCCATCACATTACACTAGCTGTAATTTCCCGGTAGAACAATTGGCACCGCGGTTGTACCTATCTAGACGGCTTCCCGTATATGAATCCTATCATTACATTGTTAATTAAAATTCTTTGATCTAACTTCTTAAAGAGAACAGACCCACGGAAAGTTTGTATGCTAATATTAAGCATTTTATCAAAATACACGTTCGTCTTTCGTCTATTCTTAGCGCATCAACACCTGTCGCGGCGGAAACGGTCGATTAACAATACATACGTTATGAACACGGCGGGATTTGCGGCGAGCGCTTAGAAAACCCGGTTTACTGTTATCCTTTTGTATACGCAATAAAAACATCGTAAAACTGCGGTAAGGTTGAATTATCTGGATTTTTGCGTCGTTAATAAAATTCGTTGGAATAAAATTAGTTATATAAGATATAGATAATACGCGTAAGCAATAAATTGCTGAGTATGAGATTTGTAAACGATCGTATTTTTATTCTATTTATTTCTTTGTACTTTCCGAAAAATAAAAAAGTTAAATTTAAATGAAAGTAACTAAACTGAAGGTCTGAAGGTACCCTAGGTTAACTATGACATCAGGCCATCTGTCACCTCAGTCCTCCCGTGACCATGGGCGCTGTAAAGCACTGGAAACGTCGGGTTATAAATAGTAAAAAAATTAAACGCGATAAAATCCGTAAAATTAGTTTCATTTAAATGTGTAGTGTTCGCGTAAATATAAGAAATCATTATAAAAAAGTTAAAGTTTATATTACACATTAGACAGGTATTTCTAGTTCTGATTTCACTTTCAGCATAAATTTGAAACGAAAAGTCGCATGCGACTATTTTTAATCTACAACACGAAAGAGTTGCTGCGAAACATTTTATTTTTCGAGAAAAACTGGTACCTACTGCGAGTTTTTAACGGTTCAGCGATAAAGTAACATTGAATCAGAGTTAATAAAATAAACTATTAAATTAAGTAATTGTTAGACATACTCGTGCACCAACTTTACAGTGTGTTTATGACTACATTGACATCTTTCACAAAGTACAGACTTATATTAACTGTATACGGCCCCGAAATAATTTGTATCTTACGACAAAAACAAAAAGATCGTAAATATTCGAAAGTTTAACGTTTCATTGCACACGACTACTTCTTTTTATTACTAACGTAAAAGCGTATAAATAAAAAGCAATTGGCGGTCAAATTTAAATCCCTGAAACCACATATTACCAGCAGATACTTAACAATTGAAGTGGGATTACGTTGCCATCAAAACATTTGAATTTCTCTACTATTAATCCCCTTTCCCCTTCCTATATATATAATGAGAACTAACAATGACCCTATGAAAATTATTTTCAGCGATACCTTACTTTACACACACACGATACGACGACGACACGATTTTTTTGTTTAAATTTTAGTACAGGTAAGGCTGAATTGCTAATTGTGTGTAGTAACAGCCACTAATAAAATAAATACTTGAAACTCCTAACATATTATTTGATTTTGAAGCTAAAATTTGTTATTTCGTCCAATCAACGTATGTCTACGTTGTTACCAAGTAAATTTATATTTTGTTATTATGATTAGCCGATGTCCGGCAGAGTAGAATAGCACCTATCTCTTTCCTACCGAGGTGTCGTGAGAGGCGACTAAGGAAATGTACGGATAGCTATTATCCATGCAGGATAATACCAGAATATACAATGCTGTCACTATATTGGTCATAGGAACGCGATGGGGAGTAATAATTTGCCTCATACCAAAATGGCGGCACACCCGTCGCGGGGAAGAAAAGTGGTATACGGGTGTGGTCTGTACCTATCCGTTATATGGGAAAAAGGCGTGAGTATGTATGTATTAATGTGAGGATATCTCTACTTCCGATAAAGAGAATAACGGAAACCTTATGGTTAAGGAACAGAAGTTCAATCAGAAGTGCATCTGAGCGGGATATATTTATAGTGCCGTAATTATTCACGCTCACGCAGAAGCTCTTACTCAAATTTTACCTTCACGTGCACGAAATGTTTTTTTTTAAATTATATTATTAAGCATGTTCACCTGAGGACAAGTGCCAATCACAGTAGTAACGTGAACTAGATTTTTACATTACAAAGTCGACCTTGAGCGTCATATTTAGTCTCATATGCCACGAAATTTTTCTACGTATTCTTCTTCTTACGTAGCCAACGTACTGCATGATACATTATAGTTAGACTCTGGCTTAATGTGAACTAAGTCTCACTTACGGTAACATGCAGAGATTGGCCAATCCGGTGGCTAAGCGATTGTCGGTGTTTTACGGGCAATAGTGCCGATTTTTTCATAGTAGAAAGAGACAAGACGATCAAAACGTTTACCTGAAGGTAAAAGTAGCGTCTGCCCATAACAACCTACCTACACGGAGTCCTGCATAGGATTCCTAACACGGTACATATATATGTATGACGTACGAAGGGTTGTTCCGGATATGTACGTTCGTATATGTTGATTTTTTCTGTAAACGTACTCACGATACAAATAAAATAGTAGCGTAATCAAAAACAAAATACCAAGTAATACAACGAAAAACCGGTTTTATGCGGTTTTTTTTTGTAATGCTCATCAATACTAAATGAACCCATACGTATTTAACTTATTACTGAAGAAAGGAAAATTTAAACTATCGTATGGGTTAAAGGCACTAGGTGTACTAAGAGTTGAGACTATGCCAAAAGATTAGGGATCAATTGGACGATACGTGGGCGTTATTGATGACCATAAAATTCACCGTGGCTTTACTAAGAAAATGTATCCAAAATTAATATCAACATTGAGGTTGACGACTTTTATACGCGTATAGTACACGTTCCTAGAACGCTCTTTAAGATTACTTACTGGTAGTAGGATTCCTCCGTATCCGTCTAGGTAGGCACCACCCCAGGCACAGAGAGCTAGTGTAGTCACTGGGCAAATGAGACTAAAGAACTGATCTCGCAGAGTGACGGGCGCAATGTGGTGCCACACAGAAATATTCTGAGTGATACAGAATCTGTTGTAGGCAGACGTTGCACTTACCAGCAGGTGAACGTTTTGTATGTCACTTAATCTAATAAATAAATCTATTACTTGTGTGTGTGACTTGACTGTGTCTACAGCACAGCAATGTGTGATGATATCTTGAATTTTGTAACTTACGTAATCATGATTTATATCGGTGGGTCGGCGATCCCAATCCACAGACCAGTGAGGGGCTGCAGCGTCGACGGTGACATCTGCATCGTCTGTTGCTCGCCTGCAAAGCGGTGTGACCAAAAAAAAATCTAATTTTGCGAGAAGGCTATTTCTTACAGATGAGAAAAACCACCTGATGGTAAGTCCAACGTCTGCCCATAGTAACACTGCGGTCGTCATCCTGAGACATCAGTTCTTAAGTTTCATATGCCTTGTAATTTCACTATCTATCAGTGCCCCTCAAATCGAAACACTGAAATGTTGGTACACAGTTTCACGGCAGAATAACTGGCCCTGGGTAGTACCGACCTAGATGGGTTCCTGTACAGAAATCCTACCACCAGTTAGGGCTATGTCCAGCAGTGTATCATAACGTACAGATAATGATAATGTTCAACAATAATTCAAAAAAATTACATAACGTTAAAAATATGAAATCGTTTCACGAATCACAGGTTCGCCAAATGTTCTACCAACAGACAAACGTCAGGAAGTGGTTTGGGTATAAAACGAACATAAATACATGTTTCACTAGCTGATGCCCCGCGACTTCGTCCCTGTGGACATAGGTTTTTAAGATATCCCGTGGGAACTATTTGATTTTCAGTGACAAAAAGTATGTCCGTCTCCAAAATAAAATCTACCTTCAGTAATCTATCAATGTCGAATTTCGTCAAGATAGGTTCAGCGGTTGAACCGTGAAAAGGTAACAAACAGACAGAGGGACAGAGAGGGTTACTTCGCATTTATAATTTTAGTATAGATGTACGTGACTTTCAGCAAAACAAAATACACAGGCGCTTTTTATTAATATCCAACTTTTACAACATCGTATTAACCATGTCAACGGTCACCTGGCCGACGCTCACCGGACGTTTTAAATTTGTTCCAACATCGTCATATTAATTACTTTTCACCCAATTTCGCGGACTGTCAACAAGTGTAACATGTTTGAAGACGCTGCCATGTGGCCATTGCTCGTACAACGATTTTGTGCTGACAACGGTACTACAGTCTCGTTTCTGATCCAATGGAGTTTACTTATAAATATAGCTAAGCTTGAACTACGGAGAAGCAGCATGCTACAGCATGCATTGTGTAAATTCATCAACATGGCATTAATGCGTTTTCGTTTTCTGCGATTTGTGGTGACGTTCGAAGTCGAAGCCAACTATAAGTTAGTTGAATTGGGCATATTATTTCCTCTTTCAGGAAGAAGAATTAAAACTACGAGTACTATTTTAGTAAGTAATTTGAAATTTGACTTTATTTAGTAAAGCTCGGCTTGTACGCAAATAGCATCGCTTAAAGGTTTTATGGCTATTTTTTGAGGGGGTTTTAGATTGCCCATGTTGAAAGGTTTAGCGGATTTCACATGTCGTTTATTGAAGTGAAACTTATTTGGTTAATTAAAGTGCAGCGTTTTCGTGCAACGTTTCCGTTATTATTAAGTCCGTTACTTAAATAATATTTATCAATGAATTATTAGCAATTATTTTACAGTGAGTAATTCATTTGTTAATTAATGTTTATTTATTTTTAATTTTAATCAGATTTCTTAAATATATAAGTTTCACTTCTGGGAACTCGGTTGAACTCGCTTTTTTTCTTAGACTTGCATGTGTTGTGTTACATGTTAAATAACATAATTTCTGTATTTAAATTTAGCAGTTAGTTTTTTTTTTTAAATAAACGATTCTCCACAGTAGGATTTCTCCTGTATCATGGGCGCGTTTTACAGACATTCATTTGTTGGCTCCGGCTGGGATTCGACCCCAGGACCCGCGGTGTAGAAGTCAGGCACGCTAACCACTAGGCCACGCGGTCGTCGACGGAGACGTCGGCGGAGTTAATGTAATTTCCATATAGTCTACAATTACTATGCCCGTGAAATGAATCGCATATTACTATGTGGTATCATAGAAACATACTAATAATTAATAGTGCGATTCATACTAAAATCTATAAATATATGGGCCGTCAACGAAATTTACATATAAAATGAAAATTCTTACAAGATCAGTATCACTGCAATGATGACAAAGGAATACGCCTAGTAATCACTGGGCGTATGAGACTTAACTAACTTACGTCTCAGGGTGATGGGCACAGTGTAGTGTCACGCAGAAATTTTCTGGGTGACACAGCATTTGTTATGGGCAGACGTTGCACTTACCATTAGGTGAACGTTTTGCTCGTTTCATCACTTCATACAATAAAAAAAAATAGGTACTACCGCAGTGCCAGTTATGCTGCCGTCGCGAGCAAGTCAAGCGGTGCGATAACTACTCAGGGTAGACATGACACGTACCATCAGGCGAATAACTTGCTCGTGTCGTCAGTTACTTTCATAAGAGAAATACTGTTCGTTTGTCATCATAAGTTATACAAAAGCAATAATACGATAGCTCAAAAACATCATCGTTCAAACTCATCATCACCTTCATTAATAGAGTCTGCAGAGTCCACTGCAGGACGTAATCCTTTTTAAAGTTGTGACGATTTCGATCGCCGAGCTACGTTGGTGGATGGGCGATCACTGTACCGGATCCACACATTTAGACGCAGCTGCAACATTCAAATTTTAATATTTTTTTTTATAAAAAGCTTATAATTCCACCGTTTACAAGAAGTTCACCCTTATCTACAATTAGTCTATAATAGCTCCACAGTCCGCTGGTTGCCAAGAAACATCTTAACGAGATCTTGTCTGTCCGCCTGTCATCGGCCGTGTCTTCAAACTACTCGGTAACATGATTTCTGTCCGTTACGGCTACATACGTGCGTTATATTTTTTTCTAAAATATTTTCCATTATGCTTTTATTTCTGACGTTTATTAAGCGATATTTTGATGAAAATTACGTACTAAAACTAGAAATATGGATTTGATTATGACTTATATATTATGATATCTAAGAAAATAGAGTTTTTAATAAGAGAGGTGTCAGCAGATATTTTATCATGCTCATAACATTTCACAGCTTCCACTCGAGCTTCTCAGCGAAATATTTGCGACATGGCTCCCGAATTCTTGCATGTTCTTTCGCACCTCTATCCTTTCCTGCTACGACAGCCGTAATCAAGTCATCGTCATCGTCATCGTTTTAGCCTATCACTAGTTGTAGGATTCCTATGGAGTCCGTCTAGGTAGGTACCACCCCAGGGCCAGTTATTCTGCCGTGAAAGCATTAGTGTGCACACATTACTGTGTTTCGGTTTGAAGGGCACTGTGAGCTAGCATAATCACTGGTAATAAGAAGAAGTAATGTGACCTAAGAATAGGCCTCCTCCATAGATTGCCACAGAAATTTGTAGCTCTCATTTTGGGGAGATTTGGTCGCAGCTTTATTTATTCATATGTTCCTCGAAAATGCTGCTGCCCATCTTCTGGTTTTAATTTTCCCTTTATCGACGTTTACGACACTCACGGGATGAGATGGGGTGGTAGATTCTCTTAAACCGCTATTACACGGTCTAATCAAGTCATACAATTCCATATTCAATGTGCTCGACTCCATGGTTTTAGTGCTATCGCTGGTGCTGTGTCCAAGGTAGCTTTGACACTATTTGGAAAAGTGACTTTCACTGTCGAACGCCATGCGATACGTTCATCTCAAAAATGTTGTGTTCGATATAGATGAATAACCTACATCTTGGACAGACTATAGTCGCACATTTTTCCTTTCCCATTGGGGTAAGCGGAAACCACATCTCTCCACTTGCTACGATTCGGACACACATCTTCCGCTTCTTCTACTTCCATTAGCGTTTTCATACAAGGTCGGTTGCGTAATTTTGACGTGGCCTTTCTTGAAAACGACTTCGACCTGATCGTGATACGCTCGCCTACATCGACCCTTACTTGCTTTCCAATTCACACTCGCCGCAAAATTCTGTTTTTTCTTGATGGTATAGGGGGCAAACGAGCAACCTGATGGTAAGTGATCACCGCCGCCCATGAACATCTACAATACCAGAGGAATAGCAGATGCGTTGCCGGCCTTTGAGAAAGGAATGTTGTTTGTTTGAAAAAAAAAAGAAATTGTTTCGTCGATCTTCTTTAATCCATTCCCTCTACGTGGTTATAACATCAAAGTATCCCTTTCTGTATCTTTGCACCTACACGTTCAACCATACCGCGACGTTCCCTTATCACGCTGTTTCTCACTTTGTCCATAAAAGTCACTCCTGCTATATTTTTCAAACTTCTCACTTCCACAGCATTTATAATATTGTCATGCATATTCTGCCAGAACAAGCACTTCACTACCATATAGTCGCACATAGCAAACCTATAGACCTACAGGATTTTCTTGTAGTCAAGTTTAAATGCATATTTATGAAAATTCTGCTACACAGACAGCGGCATTACCCTTCTCTGAGCATAGCAAAGCCTTTCTATTGAAATCGGAATATGAACACAACAAACAACCAACATTGGAACCCGCAAAGAAATAAGTTTCATATATAAACATCATCAACCTGTAATTAATCCACGCTTCGCATGCGGAAGAAATATCGCAGTACCCCGCAATTTCATCATTTCAGCCTATCACCAGTCCACTGCTGAACATAGACCTCCCCCATAGATTACCACAAAAGTTAGTAACTCTCGTTTTGGGTGGATTTTGCCATAGTTGCCACGCTTGGCAACCGCAGTTTATTTATTCAGATGTTCCAGGAAGATGTTGATGCCTATCTCCTGGTTATCATTTTCCCTCTGTCGACTTTTACGACAACCACGAGATGGGGTGGTAGATTCTTTAAAGCCGCAACACGGCGCACCTTGCACTTTAGACGCCTATAAATAAAAACCTTATTCCGTTCAATGTAGTAGGATTTGCCAATGTGTCTGAAGGATGAGCAAATCTACGATTGGGTACGAAGTTGTAAGGTATCTTTTTTTATAATGATTTCTTATATTTACGCGAACACTTCACATTTAAATGAAACTAAGTTTACGGATTTTATCGCGTTTAATTTTTACTTTTTTACTATTTATAACCCGACGTTTCGAGTGCTTTACAGCACCCATGGTCACGGGAGGACTGAGGTGACAGATGTCCTGATGTCATAGTTAACCTGGGGTACCTTCAGCTTTTAATTATTATTTTTGGGTCCGATCTACGCAGAAAGAGCTAACTGTGTCTTGAAGTCTTGCAGTGGTATGCTTGGTTTTTGATTTAATTTTATTTATTATTGGATCCCAAGCTGGTGGTAATACCCAACCATCTTCCCTATTGAAATTAGGATGTTTTTTGATTTCAATAGCCTCGCGAATCATCCTTGGTAGGAATCGGTGTTCTTTTGCAAGGATCTGTGGTTTATCAAATCTGATGTAATGGTTGGGATGATCCAGAACATGGTCACAGACTGCAGACTTCCTAGAACGACGATGCTTCACGTCAGCTATGTGTTCTTTTACGCGGGTTTTAATTGATCTTTTTGTTTGGCCTATGTAAGAGAGACCACATTCACAATCTAGCTTGTATACTCCTGCGTCCTGTAGAGGGATGTTACACTTGACAGATGGTAAAAACTGACTTATCTTCTTCGGCGGCTTGAAGAATGTTTTTATGGAAGCCCGCTTCAAGATATAGCCAATCTTGTCCGTGACTCCTCTGACATAAGGTAGAACAGCAGGCACACGCTCGACTGTGGCCGGTTTCACTCGGTCACTGCGACGTAGGCGAAGCTTGTTGTCGTGCAAAACTTGCTTGACATGTTGAAGCTCGGCGGCCAGGTGTAGCTGAGAACAACATGCCAGCGGAATATGCAGAACTACTAAGATATTGCCTTACATCTGGCTATCTATTGTGGAAGGAACACTACTACAAGCAAGTAGATGGTGTGGCGATGGGCTCCCCAGTATCTCCCATTGTCGCCGACATCTTCATGGAAGACTTTGAGGAGAGAGCCCTCCGTACTTCTCCAGTAAATCCAAGATTCTACAAGCGGTATGTAGATGATACTTTCACAATTTTACCATCAGATAAAGTAAATGCATTTCTAAACCACCTTAACTCCCTAAACTCTAAAATTCAATTTACAATGGAGTTAGAGGCAAATAACTCTTTAGCTTTTCTAGATGTATTAGTAATTCGAAATCCTAATAACACCTTGTGTCACACTGTGTATAGAAAAAAGACCCATACTAACAGATATTTAAACGGTGAATCTCACCATCATCCATCACAGTTAGCTACCGTGGGTAAATCCTTGTTTCAGAGAGCACGAGGAATCTGTGACAGGAAACACCTGGCCGCCGAGCTTCAACATGTGAAGCAAGTTTTGCACGACAACAAGCTTCGGGTTCCGCGCCTACGTCGCAGTGACCGAGTGAAACCGGCCACAGTCGAGCGTGTGCCTGCTGTTCTACCTTATGTCAGAGGAGTCACGGACAAGATTGGCTATATCTTGAAGCGGGCTTCCATAAAAACATTCTTCAAGCCGCCGAAGAAGATAAGTTAGTTTTTACCATCTGTCAAGTGTAACATCCCTCTACAGGACGCAGGAGTATACAAGCTAGATTGTGAATGTGGTCTCTCTTACATAGGCCAAACAAAAAGATCAATTAAAACCCGCGTAAAAGAACACATAGCTGACGTGAAGCATCGTCGTTCTAGGAAGTCTGCAGTCTGTGACCATGTTCTGGATCATCCCAACCATTACATCAGATTTGATAAACCACAGATCCTTGCAAAAGAACACCGATTCCTACCAAGGATGATTCGCGAGGCTATTGAAATCAAAAAACATCCTAATTTCAATAGGGAAGATGGTTGGGTATTACCACCAGCTTGGGATCCAATAATAAATAAAATTAAATCAAAAACCAAGCATACCACTGCAAGACTTCAAGACACAGTTAGCTCTTTCTGCGTAGATCGGACCCAAAAATAATAATTAAAAGCTGAAGGTACCCCAGGTTAACTATGACATCAGGACATCTGTCACCTCAGTCCTCCCGTGACCATGGGTGCTGTAAAGCACTCGAAACGTCGGGTTATAAATAGTAAAAAAGTAAAAATTAAACGCGATAAAATCCGTAAACTTAGTTTCATTTAAATGTATCTTTTTTTTTCAAAATATCAACATCAAGGTGCGGCGCTCAAAGTTGCTCAGCGAGATCTTTTTGGGTTTAAACACTAGGATTCTGCATAAAATCATTAAGTAAATTAACAGCCTATAAATGTCCCAGTGTTGAACACTAGCCTCATCTCAATGTCGGTAAGTTCGCTATGCGGTTCCTATGCGGATGAGCGGATTTCACTCGTCTTGGAATTATTTATTATTTTTCAGACATGCAAGTTTCCTCACGAAGTTCTCCTTCACCGCCGAGTACGTCGTAAATCAGCACTTAACAATTTTCGAACCCAGGTCGCTCGCGTTCAATAAATTTTAATGCTAGCGCCTAGCGACCACAGCTCCCGAAGTCATAATAAATACAAAACTTTATGTTGTATACATTAAACATATAAAGCTATCAGCTGCGACTTGAGTATATGTTACTCACAAAAACAATATGAGACAATTTGACATTATTATAATCCTATGACAATATGAATGGGCGCTTTAATAGTTACTGGATTCATGAGTTACGAAGCAAATGATAGTTTGCTATGACAAGCTGCAAAATAGATGGCGCTGTGTCACTAAACAGTTTTTTCATTAAATTTAGACACGACGTTTATTAATCGTCCTCTTCTAAAATAGTTTTCGTTTCGTTTAGTGTATATTAAAAATGACTACACAGTTTACAGTGCTAAGGTATATTTTATTACATCGATGCTTAAAAAAAATTTAGGAGAAGCGTTTTTATGACGCCATTCCAATTCATCAAATTCTGCATTTTGAAAATAACCACATTACAGTTAACGATCGCGTGACCGATTGATTGTAGTACCTAACGCACCGGGGTTTGAAAGTCTACCTCCGATCTTATCGCATGAGCGTTACATCAGAAGCGGATAGGTTAGGACGAGTGAGTGTCTGCATGTTTTCAAGTACAACTGTGGCACTACAGAATCTCCTGGGCAGTTGATAGCTTCCTATAGTATTTGGAAGTCGTCGCCGTAGTCTGTTGCTGGCGGTAGGATTCCTATGCAGGAATCCGTCTAGGTAGGTAACACTCCGGTGTCAGTATTCTGCCGTGAAGCAGTAGTGTGCAAACATTACTGTGTTTCGGTTCGAAGGGCACTGAGAGCTAGCGTAATCACTGGGCATATGAGACTAAAGAACTGAAATGTTCTGGGTGACATAGCATTTGTATTGGGTAGACGTTGCACTTTACTTCAAGTGAACGTTTTGCTTGTCTCGTTACTTTCTTAAATAAAAGAAGGTGAAACTGCGTTAACTGATGACTTCATTTTTAAAATCATAGGAAAACTATTAACAGACAATTTTATATAACAAAAGGAGAAATAATAATATCACACCAAACGCAAATGCCGATGACGGGACGCTCACGGTGTCTAATTTAGGTGCTATGCCACCTAGTGTTAACTGATCTATGGCGTAGCCATATGAAATTAGGTAGTGGTAGTAATTGGCTTATTACGAGAGGTTGGATATTCAAAAGTCAGTAAAGTGGCAAATCAAATGACGTGTACCGTGACATGTTATTTAGTTAGACATGCGGATCATAATAAAATGTATGTATAAAGTCTAGACACAGAATTAATTTGTCAGTGGCGTAATTATAATTCAAACTGGGAACATCAACGTGCCGCTCATTTCTAGTACAAGATCGCAGCTTCCTGCGCCGCCCAGAATGTCGGGCGAACGTAAATCACACTTGTAATGTGAACATTTAGGTGTCTCAGTGTAGAAACTTCATATTAATCCGAGTGTTTAGTGATTAGAATACGATTCATGGTTATACGTCACTTGTGAACTCTCAATATTTCTCAGCTTTACATTTAGAATAGGTAACCATCCTTACCTACCTACCTACAAAGTCTTGGGACCTAGACAATCGAATATCAGTTAAATGCAAAAAGAATTTAATTACCTCTAGCAAATAAATTAATTAGCCTTATGACAGTAGATTTGATAGAACATACTCGTAGGATATTATCTGTAAATCTCGTAACACAGGATGCTTATACTTGATTTGTTTTGCCAACTAGCTAGATGGTAGAACTCATTGTGAGTGTGTTTTTGAACAGGAACGATATAATGCGTTTAAAACTGTTACAAGTTTTATGTCTTTACAATTATAGGTAGCGACCTTTCTATGAGATTGGATTCGTATCAAACGTTGTCAACATCTCATTATAAAATTATGAGTTACTTCTTTATTGTGATGTTCATGTTCCACTGATGAGGCTACAGCTAAATCAGTCTATTTCGCGTACTTCCACAGTTCTTTAGCGTATTACTGTGGGGATCCGCTGTTGGACTGAAAACAATATTTATTTTACAAAAACAAACATTGGAGACTTCACTAGTCACTAAGAGAACTATTCAAGGAGACTAATATTTTGACACTTACATCGTTGTTTATTTTTCAAAATAATATGTACGTATGGAAAATTCAGTGAATTATTTAACAAAAAAGTGACTGTATCCTGTACAATGAGTCGAGGCGACATGCTTAAGGTTCCTATGTTTAGATTGGCCAAAATAACTCTTACTGAGAACTTGAAAAGCCCTATCAAACATATTATGTTGTAATATTTTTATATAATTTATAAAAAACCTTATTTAATATGGCATAAATAAGACCCCAGAGTATCTTGACGGTTCTTCTCTAAGAAGGTCTTATTTTTCGAACAGTGTAAATTTTGACATTCTTATGACCCTTTAAACAAGCCTAAATTGAAGAAAGAAATTTTGTCTTAGTCTTTGAATATAAATATCAAGAACAAACACAAGCCAGTAATGCCAGTTACTTGACTTCATAGAGTCAGTAAGTCATACATGGGCAATGTATACGTTTTAACCACAAAATCCCAGAATGGTCACAAAGTATTCCGATATATAGGACACTAGTTTTTATTAAATAAAGATATAAAAAGGGTTACAATAATAGTAAAGAATATATGAAAGATATATGAGATGATCGCTGCCAAGCCTATTTCTGCATATTTATATTTATGATACTATTATAATTGTTTACAATATTGTGATTACAATGATATACAAACAGTGCTTGCTAATTCTTCTCATACATACATACATACATAAGATCACGACTGTATCCCATAAGGGGTAGTCAGAGACTGGGCACTCACTGCACAAACAAATGTCTGCCACAATCCACGTTTCACCAAAACAATACAATGCACTTGGTGTGATAGGTGGTGAGCCCATCGCCACCATGCGCTGTTGGGTGCACAGTGCAGTTCCTTACTCGCCTTTTACGAGATCCATTGGATGAGATGGAGTGGTAGTATTCTTTTAACGAGCCGCCACCACACGGCCACGCCACTTCTCAAGAAAGAGGTATTTGTGAAACAGTTTCCTTTAAGTGTGTATTATGTCAATATTTTTTTATATCAATCTACCTTTATATAAATTAATCTTCTGGGCGTGTGCATGTCACTGAACTCCTCCTAAACAGCTGGACCGGTGTTAATGAAGTCTTTATATATATCTTTCATAGCTATTACTTTAAAATGTAAGAATAATCTTAAATATAATGTATAATATAATCTATAATAATCTTAAATATATAAGCTAATATTATAAATAACAAGCATGTAATATGGCTGGGAAGCACGGGAGTAATTTCGCGTAATATTTTATAGCCCTATGCAGCGTAACTAATCGTTTTTCTTTCAGATTTCGCTTTAGAGTGACCTTTTCTCGTGTTGACTACAAAAATTCGTTAATACATTCAAATTAGGAGCACGGGCGGCACATTGTGCCACGAATAGAAGTCAGGTACCGTGCATAAATCCTGATCGTGCCCCGACGTCTACCCGCATTCCACCTCTAAATATAAACCTTCACCGCGCGGCCGAAATAAAAACTGAATAGCCGAGTTAGTGACGCCTAATTTCTTTGTTTACGCTGTAGATTAATATGCTGTATTTGGAGGAGCAATTTATGAGTTGCGATATATTTTTCCTTTCCGCTTCCGATCTTTAAGAACTGAGGTTCTTTTATCTAGTGTAAAATTTACGTTGTCGTATTTTATGCGATTAATAAGCAATACAAATATAAGTTGATTTCCAAAGAAATGGTCAATATGATATATATAATGTGAATTGCCATAAAATAAAAGTAAAAAATAAAACATTAATCCATGTTTCATTACAATAAATTATTACGAATAAAACACTACTTACAAATAATTTATTGCACTAACAATGTATATAAAAATAGAAATAAAAGTAAAGTCACAGCCTATAATTGTCCCACTGCTGAGCACGGGCCTCCTCTCATTTCTGAGAGGGTTTTGGAGCGAGGAATAGTCCGCCACGCAGCTCCAATGCGGGTTGGCGGTCTTCACATGTCCTCGAAATATTTCTATTCCTCGGATATGCAGGCTTTCTCACGATGTTTTCCTCCACGGATGAGCACGTGGTAAATCAGCACATAAATTTGTAGAACAATTTTAGAAAAATATTCGATGATGCTGTTAGCCTTCTCGGCTTTTACAGCTTCATCGGATGCTGTGCTCGCGGGCCAGGGGCCCGCGTGCCAGGTTTGGTTTGACCCAAACATAAATACTTAAATAAACTCCTACAAACAAATCGAAATTCGGACTGTGTCGCTTTCGCTGCGTGCTTGCGCGACTTCGAATATCTCAAATGATATTAATTCGTCAAATAACCGCCCGAGGGAGGTTGCGGGCCTCCATTCGGACTGTCGACTTGTGTGTCGGAACTTTGGGCGGTGAGAACCGCCCTGGAACACGGGTGTATCGTGTGCCGTGTTGCGTGTTATATTAAAGCTATTGACTGTGTGTACAGTGTGGCCTGGATCGTGACTAATGGTATCGTGGTCAGGAAGAGCTGAGTCGTCCGTGTCGTCTTGCACATTTCGCGGGCGAGGTCTGCGTTCGGTCGCGTTTCTGTTTGGTCGGTAATTTTCTGCTTTAACCACCAGCGGGTTTGAATGAACCGCGGCTTTTTCGAAAAACCGCCTGTAATAATTCTCTGAAGTGTTCAGAGATTAAGGGCATTTCACAGTCGCTGTGAAGATCTACGTTGCGTTGATACCAACCGGCTCCGGTGGCAGTTCGCAACAATCGATTCTGAACGCTCTGTAACTTCTTTAATTGATTACCCGACAATTTTAGGGTCTAAAATCGAACCCAGGTTACTTGCGTACTATGAAATTGTAGGCAAGCACCCGGCCCCTTAGCTACCACGGCTCAATGTATATAACTTTAGGTTTTTTAGTGTCTATTACATACTTATTGTCTTATCACTCTTAGACATCAGTTATTAAGTCCCATATGGCCAGTAATTACGCTAGCTATCAGTGCCCTTCAGATCAAAACATAATAATGTTTGCATATTACTGTTTCACGACATGATAACTGACACCCGCACCGTCAGTAAAAAAAATAAGTTTTGGATGAGACTAATGTTCAGCAGAAGACTTAAGACTAACGGGTTTATGTGTTATCTCATAACACATAAACCCGTTGGTTGGCACGTATCCGTAAAAACAAACAGATCAATTTATGTTTTTTTTTAATTAGATAAAGTGATGAAACAAGCAAATCGTTCACCTGATGGTAAGTGCAACGTCTGCCCATAACAAATACTGTGTCGCCCAGATTTCTGTGTGACACTACACTGTGTCCAACACCTTCAGACATAAGTACTTAAGTCTCATATGCCCTGTGATTACGCTAGCTCACAGTGCCCTTCAAACCGAAACACAGTTATGTTTGCACACTACTGCTTTGCGGCAGAATAACTGGCCCTGGGGTGGTACCGACCTAGGTGGATTCCTGCATAGGAATCCTACCACCATAAATTGACATAAGCTGGAGTTTCATTCCAGCACCAACGATTCACAATTGTTCTGTCCACAGAGCGCGCATAACTCAATTTCTACTAATAATAGTGCACATTAATACTAACAGCGTACGTTACCAACTAGGTTTACGTCCCCGGCCAGGTGTTACGGAGGTGTACCGACGTTTTATTCGTCGTTTATTATCGACACACCAATAAACTTCGTTTCGGAATTCGTTTTAAACCCCGATCGCATTTTGTTATCACATTTCATGGAAACTCGCGCTTCGGTTGTACAGTTACGTTTTATCAAATCAACCGGTTATGTTCCAAATAGATCTTATGTTTCCGAGTTGCGTAAAGCATCAAAGACCGAGAGGAAGTCAGTCAGGTGTCTGAGCACGTGGGCGTGCTAGTAAACAGGCGGTGCATTTAGACGAAAGGTAAATTAAAACGCGCGAATCGCAACGAGCGCGCGTAAACATCTGTCAGTTTCGATTTCTGGACGTTCCGTAATGGATTCATATTTTATTGGATGATTTTATACGTTCGATAAAATTGTGCAATAGTTTTTTTTATTTGGTAAAGTGACATAACGAGCAAAACGTTCACCTGATGGTAAGTGCAACGTCTTCCCATAACAAATGCTGTGTCACCCATAACAACGAGTGGCACCACACTCCGCCCGTCACTTAGACATCAGTTCTTAAGTCTCATATGCCCAGTGTTTACACTAGATCTCAGTGCCCTTCAGACCGAAACACAGTAATGTCTACACACTACTGCTTCACGGCAGAATAACTGGCCCTGGGATGGTACCTACCTAGACGGATTCCTGCGTAGTAATCCTACCACCACAATTTCGATTATGAATTGAATAAAATCCATACTTATATTATAAATGCGAAAGTAACCCTCTCTGTCCCTCTGTCTGATTTTTACCTTTTTACCGTTCAACCGCTGAACTGATGTTGACGAAATTTGGCAAAATGATAGCTTTCATCCTGGAGAGGGAAACTAAGTGGGGAGGAGTTGTTCCCACGGGATATATTAAAGAACCTAAATCCAAGCGGATCAAGTCGCGGGCATCAGCTAGTATAATATATTATAGTAACTGCAGGTAAAAAGACGTGATTTGTGACAACATACGTACAAACACAAACATAAAACATTGACCTAAAGTTTTCAAATGAGACGCCTATTACACAACTCAATAGAAGTCCTCTGTTGGACACAGGCCTCCCCCATAGATTTCCACAAAAATTTGTAACTCTCATTTTGGGGGATTTTGCCATATTTGCCACGCTTGGAAGGCGGGTTGGCAACCGCAGTTTAATTATTCAGATGCTCTAAGAAGATGCTGCTGCCGATTTTCTGGTTTTCGTTTTCCCTCTGTCGACTTTTAAGACACCCACGTGATGAAATGGGCGGTAGATTCTCTAAGGCCGCCAACACACGGCAGTTAGATAGTTTAACCTATTTCCATCCGAGTACGTGATATGCAATTCCATTAAATGCGAAAATAAGAAAGTCTCCCGGCTTACCTCACGCAAATCAATGCGTGGTGGCCATTAACCCTTTTTGTCTTGTCTGACATAAAGTAACATATTCACTTACCACAAAGTTTATACTACCATCTCCGAATAATTTTTTATTATTTTATAAAGTGACGAAACGAAAAAAACGTTTACCTGATGGTAAGTACAACCCTCCCCCCCTCCCCCTCCTCTTCATAGCTTTCAGTGCCCTTCAAACCGAAACACAGTAATGTTTGCACACTACTGCTTCAAGGCAGAATAACTGGCCCTGGGGTGGTACCTACCTAGACGGTTTCCTGCATAGGAACCCTACCACCAGTAAAAATAAATATGTATTTAAAGATACTAAAAGAAAAAATCGAAATCTACCGAGTAGTTTTTTCGTGATGACATGCACAACAGCAGGCCTCATTTAATTTATATATAAGAAGATAGATATCTGCGGATATTGTGGAGAACTCGTTTACCGCGGTCGCCTTACGTGAGCTTACATCCGGTTGCGTTAAAAACTCGTCGACATATGACTGACGTGACTGTTTACCTAGCCGCGGATTATGTTCATTGAACGATATATGTACTCGGAAATGGCCGAATGTTTATTATGATTGCGTGAGTATGACCCATTTCATTCGAATCACCGCACGTGCGTTTGGCCAGTGGTCAAAATTTACGTGAGAATTAGTACAAATATGTGCTTTATATAAACATATGTGGTGTGTTGTGGAGACGTAAGAATATATGCAGCCCCAGTCTCATCCCGTCGGTGCCGCAAAAGTCGACAGAGGGAATTGCCTGAGAAATTGCCCAACAGGTGGCGGCCTTAAATTATCCCTTTTTGGTATTAAAGGAAAGAAAGTTAATTTGCTAAGATCCGAACCGCCGAGCTCGGCGGTTGACAGTCGTAGAGTGAATATCACTTGATAATGCCTCGTTTTGAGGTGAAACACGTGTCGTGTTCTCGACTAAGGTGCTGTGTATTGCCTAGTGGTGGTGTTGTAGTGGTGGAGGGTATCTGGTGGAGGCTCCCGGTGGCGGTATTGATATGCGGCGGTACGGATCTTAGCAAATTAACATTTTTTCCTTTACTATAATGGATTTCCGCAAAGTAACGCCTGATTCTATTAACTATACCTTTTGAGGGGGCAAACGAGCAAGCTGCTCACCTAATGGTAAATGATCACCGCCGCCCATGAACACCTCCAATACGATAACGAATAAGAGGAATAGCAGATGCGTTGCCGGCCTTTGAGAAAGGAATAGGCTCTTGTATATATGTTCATGACTGTGAAATTTGGTGGTAGCGTCTTATAGTCTATTTTAAGCCACGAGTACATCGTGAGGGTATGTATGTAATGCCGAAATAACCATCTCAATAAGAGCCGGATCGAATTTACAAGATGTCCTTTTAGCCGATTTTCAACCACGGCGACAACTACCGAATTTTGTCGGAAGTTATCAGCTGCGCAGGAGATATTATAGTGCCACAAACACAGGAGCACTCACTAGTTCCAATCTACCCGTGTCCGATGTAACGCTCATGCGATAAGATCGGAGGTACGCTAGAATGTAGTGACAGAGACACAAGGACAATCACAACACAACCAGACCCGAAAACCAACAGTTTGTGTATTTGCTCAAAATGTTGGCTCTGGCTGGGATCAAACCCAGGACCCGCGGCGTGGTAGTCAGGTACTCTGACCACTAGGAATATACAACGGTGATAAGCAACATTGTGTAAGGTGCGTCCAACACTGTGATAACGACAAATCCTGCCATTTTGGGTGATGCCTATTTTCAATAGTGGTATGCTGATAAGCGGTTTATGACAATTAGCCCGCGTAAATTAGGTGACCACGTGATTGCGCCGCACGGCATGGTGCTTCGCTGACCTGAGCATTCACAGCTCGAGTCTGTCTGTCTGTCTGTCTGTCTGTATGTTTGTATGCGCATCACGCAAAAACTATTGCACGAATATGCGGATTTCCCAGTTATATTTCTGAAGGCTTAACTTAAAATCTGGTGGAGGTTTCATCTCGATACGGCGCCTCAAAGCTGAGTCATTAATCTATACTTGTATTACAAAGCTGAAGAGTTTGTTTGGTTAAACGTACGTAAAACGCAAATTGAAAAATTATTTTAGTGTTGGATAGCCCATTTACCTAGAAAGGCTATACATACATACATACATAAGATCACGACTGTATCCCATAAGGGGTTGTCGGAGACTGGACACTCCCTGCAAAAACAGATGACTGCCACAATCCACGTTTCACCAAAACAATATAGTGCACTTGGTGTGATAGGTGGTGAGCCCATCGCCACCATGCGCTGTTGGGTGCACAGTGCAGTTTAATTCCTTTCTCGCCTTTTTCGAGATCCATTGGATGAGATGGAGTGGCAGTATTCTTTTAACGCCGCCACCACACGGCTATTTAACATCACGCTACAACCCTTAGAACGATTTCTTTTGAATTAAACGGCAAGTTTAACCGCGGGGCACAGCTAGCTCGGTATGTTTAAACGCGTTAATCTCAGGAAACACTTATCCGATTTGAAAAATATTTTTTTTCCAATAGATAGCCCGTTTATTAAGGAAAATTTAAGACTACAAAGTTTCATGCTGCAACTTTAAGGTGCTGCACGCTGAGAGCAGAACGTCACGGAGTAGGGCTGCATTTACATACATACATAAGTTCACGACTGTATCCCATAAGGGATAGTCAGAGACTGGGCACTGCATTTATTCATTTGTTATTGAATCTTGTATATCATTTTGTCATGAAGCTTCGGTTTTCCTTGAGACTATTCTTTGTAAATTTATTAATAATGTACTTTTGACAAAGATACTCGTAAAAAAAAAACAAAATCGAGGATACCTACGGAGTTTCTTTCGCCTGTTTCTTCTCCGTCAGAAAAACCTCATTACGAAACTGCGGTAGATTGTAAAGAATCAAAGAGACAGTAAAGAAGAAAAAAAACGTTATTTTTAACGTTATATTATTTTCAAATCAGCCATTAAGTCATTCACAACCAATGTTTTTTTATTTTTTTTAAAAAAAACGTATCCCCACAGTAGGATTTCTCCTATGTCGTGAGCACGTTTTACAGACATAAATTCCACATGCACAAACCACCCAGACCCTGAAAAACTATCTGTAGACCATACAAATATTTGTGCCGTACGGGAAACGAACCCGCGACCCGCGGCGCAGAAGCCAAGGTTTAGCCACTGAACCGAACCATTCGTGAAAATCTATTGAGAGTAAAAGTAATGATTTTATTAACCAAGCCCCGTCCGTTTCCTTTGTTAATATATTCTATTTTGACTATCATACTAAACTCGATTCGTGTTCAATAATAGTTAAAATTGAAATATCGTAGTCCGACAAACCGACTGAGCCGCCTATTTCAATCCATGATCCAAACTAATCTTTACACCGGCACTTACAGCGCGTTGGAGTTCATTTTTTTCATACCATTGTTGTTTTTGGACGCCATGCTGTTGAAAAAAGATAAGCCGATCAAAAACGTTTGGTGTTTGTAAATAAACTATTCTAAAAATAATAATATGTTAAATAACTTAATTTAGGAATTATTTTACAGTTGCCCTTTTCAACTTTTACTGTACCTTAATAGTTACTTTGCGGAAATCCATTATAATGAAGGAAAGAAAGTTAGTTTGCTATGATGCAAGCGGATTGATTTTTTTATATGCCCCACAGTAGGATTTGTCCTGTGTCGTGGGTACGTTTTACAGACATAAATTCCACATGCACAGGCCATACAAATATTTGACCCGTGCGGGAATCGAACCCGCGACCCGCGACGCAGAAGCCAAGAGCTTAGGCACTGCGCCATCCGAGGCGACAACGGATCTTAGCAAATTAACTTTCTTTCTTTCATTACTATACCTTGTAGCGACATCTATGTCACCAAGCTTAAGAAATATCTCATACATCCCATTATCGCTCTATGAAAGTTTCCGAGATGCGAACTATATACAACATCTAAAGACCTTCGCCTTCTTCTACCAATAATAATAGAAGAAGACGTCCTCCCCATATCAGACCACCCGATCTAGCGGGTAGCTTCCCTTTTGTTGCCAAGAACACCATCCGCCAAAACCTTATACGATACGTAAGTTTGTGATTTTGCAATTATTGTAGTTTGCAAGCTCGCTCGTGCATCATGTCATCATCATCATCATCATTCAGCCTATTACTTATCCACTGCTGGATATAACTCTTATTTGGAGGGTTTTGCCATAGTTGCCACACTTGGCACACAGGTTGTCAGCCGCAGTTTATTTATTCGGATGTACCAGGAAAATGCTGCTGCCCATCTCCTGGTTTTAATTTCCCTCTGTCGACTTTTACGACACACACGGGATGAGATGGGGTGGTAGATTTTCTTACCCCGCTACCACACGGCGTCCTACACCACTTCCACACGGCGTAATGCAACATGTCAAGTGTATGTTTAAAATCAAAATGTTTTAAAATATTTTATTTTGAATATCATACGAACGAAGGATATTTAATAAAAATAGTATCGAAGTTCAATGTACTGTCCTACGTCTCACTTCAATCCAATACAGCATTGGTAGGAAACGGTATAAGATATAATATAAGCCAATAAAAGCCACATAATCCTGGGTGTTGCAAACGCGCTTGTTACTACGAGACACCGGTTCTTAAGTCCTATATATGCCTAGTAATTACACTAGTTACCCTTAGACAGAAACATAGAGATGTTTCCACACCATTGCTTGACGGCAGAATAACTGACACTGCGGTGGTAACTAGGCGAGTTCCTGCTTATGAATCCAGTAAGACCTGATAATGTTCTCCTGGGAAACGGTACACATATCACATTTTTGGATTTCACAGTTTATTTGATTATGTTTGTTGATTATTGTTTTTCTTTTTAAATAAGGTGAATATAATGAAGAATAAATAAATAAATTGGCTTCTCCACTGGATTAGCACAGCCTGTAGTGCCTTCATTCAATAATCACATCGCGTACACAAGATTCACCCGTGTTCCAGGGCGGTTCACACCGCCCAGAGTTACCGACACACAAGTCGACAGTCCGAATGGACGCGCGCAGCCTCCTTCGGACGGTCAGTAGACGACTTAAAATGTTTAAGATTTTCGAAATCGCGAAAGCACGCAGCGAACGCGACACAGTCCGAACTTCGAGGGTTTTGTAGGAGTTTTTATTTATTTATTTATGTTTGGGTCAAACCAAACCTGGCACACGGGCCCCTGGCCCGCGAGCACAGTATCCGATGAAGCTGTAAAAGCCGAGAAGGCTAACAGCAATTACATCACCGAAAATATATATATATATATATAGTGCCTTCATTTGCCTGAAGTGTATTTCCTTTTAATAATTTTAGGGGAACGTAAAAATTAACTAGCGTTCCATAAATAGTTACATTTAAATGAACATCCGTATGTAATTTATTGGCGGAAAAAGTATGGTACTATGGTTGTTGAAAATGTATCAGTATTTTAACATTTTACTTATTTATCATTATCAGCCTATTAAAGTCTAGACATAAAAAAGTAAAGTAAAGTAACAGCCTGTAAATGTCCCACTGCTGAGCACAGGCCTCCTCTCATTTCTGAGAGGGTTTCTGGAGCTGGGAATAGTCCGCCACGCTGCTCCAATGCGGGTTGGCGGACTTCACATGTCCTTGAAATATTTCTATTCCGCGGACATGCAGGTTACTTCACGATGTTTTCCTTCACCGCTAAACACGTAGTAAATCAGCACTTAAAATAGTAGAACAATTGTAGAGGTGCTGGCACCGGGGATCGAACCCAGGTTACTCGCGTATCTAGACATAGATCTCTCCCAAATGCCACGTAATTACCACTCTTGGCAGGCGGATTAGTGAACGCTTGCACCCCGCACATGTATTTGGGTCTTTTTTTATTGCCTAAAGTGATGAAACGAACAAAACGTTCACCTGATGGTAAGTGTAACGTCCGCCCATAACAAATGCCGTGTCACCTAGAAAATTTCTTTGTAACACCACACTGTTCCCGTCACCCTGAGATATAAGTTCTTAAGTCTCATAGCTCACAGTGCCCTTCAAACCCGAACACAGTAATGTTTGCACACTACTGCTTCACGGCAGAATAATTGGCTCTGGGGACCTTACCTTACCTTCCAACATCCGTACACAAATTAAGACTTTGTTGGAATTTTCTTGGTGTTGTACGCTCACGGGACGAGAAGGGGTGAAGTCGTAACTACGCAGACTTATCAATTATAGTAATGTTTAATAACATTTTTAGAGGTCAACGGGATTTAAAAATGTTAGTAATTTCATCACATATACGAGAATTAGGAATATCACAATCGGTCTTTTTGTTACTTTATCGCGCCTTTTGAAGAGAGGCGATTAATAATTGCCTATTGAGAATTTTAAAAAGAAACTCACATAGTTCTTAGATATGATAGATTGCAGTTTAAGTGCTTTATTTCCGTCGATGACGAGATTGTTTTGTCTACTCTGGCGCCGCTTAGCACCAAGGTGCGGAAAACATACTTAGACAATAACGCCGGCCCCAGCGCGACGACTGAGAACCCTTTGTATAGGCTTTGATCTCTAAAATTATAGTCGATCGCCGTTATAAATCTACTGTTGTGTTTACGCGAACCTGTTTTATGGTGCGTATTAATTGCAATTGATGGCTTTCATTATAATAAAAGTCCGTGAGTTGCTCAAATAGTGTAACATGCTGCGATAAATCGGCGTACAAAAGTTTTTTTTTTTAGAAGCATCAGTAACAGAAACAACTGTATTTATTTTCCTCGTGATGTTTGCTAAAGTATGTACCACGATTATAAATCTATGCATGTTTGTCTTATCACACATTCAACCCCTTCACAGTAGACTAATTTTCATGTTTTTATATTCAATATTAGTACGTACTATATAAAAATAATAATTTCAGCCTGCCAATAGTCGACTGCTAAACATAGGCCTCGCCCATAGATTGCCACAGAAGATCTCTCTCGTTTTGGGTGGATTTTGCCGTAGTTGCCACACTCGGCAGGCGTGTTGGCAGCCGCAGTTTATTTAATCAGATGTTCCAGGAAGATGCTGCTGCCCATCACCGGGTTTGTATTTCTCTGTCGACTTTTAAGACATCCAGGGTATGAGATGGAGTGGTAGATTCTCTTAAGCCGCCACCACACGGCCATAGTATGCTTGCTCCATGCTGTATAGCAGCATGATTTTATTGGCGGTAGAATTCTTATGAGGAATACTACTAGATAGGTACTGCCACAGTGCGAATGATTCTGGTGTCAAACAGTAGTATTAAAAATTACTGCGTTTCGGTCTAAAGGGCTCTGTTAGTTAAGACAGTACTTAAGAACTGATATCTCAGAGTGTCGAGCGCAGTGCGGTGACGCAAATAAATGTTCTGTATGACACCGCATTTGTTATGGGCAGATTGCACTTACTGTGAGGTTAAAGATTTTCTCGAATCATCACTTTCTTCGTTAAAGGTAATAACGTTATTTGCTCTCCATCGGCGGGGGAAGCTTATGACGGCGATAGGTGTCCGGCGGAGTGAATAGAACCTACGTCTTTCCTACCGAGGTGTCGTGAAAGACGACTAAGGTATTGTACGGACAGCCTTTATTTGTTATGGGCAGATTACACTTTCTGTCAGGTGAAAGATTTTCTCGGATCGCCACTTTCTACGTTATAAAGGTTATAACGTTATTTGCTCTCCATCAGCGGGGGAAGCTTATGACGGCGATAGGTGTCCGGCGGAGTGAATAGAACCTACGTCTTTCCTACCGAGGTGTCGTAAGAGGCGACTAAGGTATTGTACGGACAGCCATTATTCGTGCAGATCAACTTCTTTGAACCTCTTGCCCGATTACATCAGGAAAGCGCCCAATAAATACTCCTTTAGGAAGTTGGTCCGTGATCATTTAGCAGAGAATCATGACAACGTAAATAGTTAGTAGTTGGTCATCGTTACAAGTGTGCATTTATTTATTTATATTTATTTTGTTTATTTTACGTTTATTTATATGTATAATATGTATGTATACCGTATATACGTATATGTTTATGTATTTAATATATATTTATATATGTAACTATATTTATAATATTTAGGAGTTATTTAGGTTTTCATTTTTTTTTCTTTCTCTTTCTTTCTTTCTCTGTCTTCCTTTATTGCTACACCTATTAAAAATCTCACCACTCCATGGGTTGACTGGGAGAAAATGCCTAAAGGCATTAAGTCCGCCCTTTGTATCCCTTTATTGTAAAGGAAGCAATAAAGAGTTAAATAAATAAATAAATAAATTAACACAATAATATGCAATGCTGTTACTGTACTGCTCGTGGTAACGCAATGAGGAGTAAGATTTTTCTTAACTCGTACTAATTGGCGGCTACGTGGTTCGCCACTCGTCACGTCACGTTTCCCGCGGGGCGAAAAGTGGGCTACGTGTGTGGCCTATGCCTACCTCTCATATGGGAAAACGGCGTGATTGTATGTAAGCATGGGAAGTCTTTGTCCAGCAGTGAGCTATTGACAGACCATGATAATTTAGTCTGGTATTAACTAAGAAAATGTATGTTGTTTCTTGCATCGTAGTCTTCACTTATGTAATTTTTTTTGTTTATTGTCTGCTAAGACAGTTAGTAGTGATAGTTTTAGGGACCATTAAAACCTGATTAGATGTCAGCATGTTTTCAAAATTTTTAAACGTTACAATCGATGCGCTTAAATTATTCATAAAGCTTCAAATTGAATAATAATAAGAAAAAAATATTTTTTATTTGTTTTATATACAAGAAGGTGCTGAAAATCAACAGCAAAAAGTATTTAAATAAAACTACTTTTTACGGATTTTATCGCGTTTAATTTAAAACTATTTTTAACCCAACGTTTCGGGCGCTTTACAGCATAGCCATATTGCATTTCCTAATCGCCACGATTGGCATGTTGGCGATAGCAGTACCAGGCGCCTTGCGTCATTATTCCTTTTTTTATTTTATAAAGTTACGAAACGAGCAAAACTTTCGCCTGTTGGTAAATGCAACGTCCGCCGACAACAGATGCTGTGTCACCCAGAACATTTCTGTGTTACACCACACTGCCCCCGTCACCCTGAGACATCAGTTCTTAAGTCTAATGCACTGACTTAGCTTGCATCCTGAAGACGGACAAAGGATACTTCTTATCTCGGAAAATCAAATTGTTCCTGCGGGATATTTGAAAAACCTTCATCCACGCCGACGACGTCCCGGTTCATCAGCTAGTAATTACCTAAACTAAAAGGTGTTTTCATTTGCTTTAGCTTTAAAAACGAACGAAAAACGATACACTAGGATTGCTCCTGTATCGTGAGTGCGTTTTACAGACATAAATATCATACTCATATGTACTGAACAACCCGACTCGAAAATAAACTATGCGATGGCGGCGAGCCGTGTGGTGGCGGCTTAAAAGAATCTACCACCCCATCTCGTCCCGTGAGTATCGTAAAAGTCGACAGAGGGAGAAATAATACCAGGACATGGGCAGCAGCATTTTCTTGGAACATCTGAATAACTAAACTGCGATTTCCATTCCGCCTGCCAAACGTGGCAGCTATGGCAAAGTTCCCCAAATCGAGGCTACAACCTTTTGTGGCAATCTATGTGGGAGGCCTTCAGCAGTGGACTAGTGATGATTGGATTCTACTGGGATTCAAACCCGAGTCATAGAAGTCAAGTATTCTGACCACAAGGCCATGCGGTCGTCACATATTTCTATTATCCTGTATAAGAAAATGTCCAGAATCCATTACATATTTAATAAAGTCTTTATGATACAAAATATTTTAATTTTTTAATAAAAGCGAACATAACTAAAATACCTTAGATGTATTCGTTAATAAAATAGGTAGGAGGGCAGAGAGCCAAGCGCCAAGCGGTGGTCGCTTTACGAGTACCCCGCCCCCTGCGGTCGCAAATATGAAACCTATCAAAATAGAAAATACGCAGTCGTTTTATTAAATGACCCAGTCTGTTTACGTACAGAGCACAACCGCGTGTGTTAAATGTGTTTTAGGAACATTGTTTATTTATTAAACTACATAAATGTGTCATAATGTCCCACTACTGAACACAGGCCTCCTCTTATTTTGAGAGGATTTTGGAGTTTGGATCAGACGACCAGACCTTCGGAATATTTTTATTCCTCGGAGAGGAAGGTTTCACTTTCCACACGAGAGCTTCTAAGGTCATCTTTGTAGTTGCTCCTACTTTAGAAAAGTATTGCCCCCCAGTGGAGCCTAATCATGACGAGATACCAAGCTTACCTACCACTTACCTGAAACGTACGTGGAGGTTGACAGATTCCCTTACGACGTCACCACACAGCGACTAAAATAATTTCAAGGAATAAAATATTTAATAAAAAAAACACGACTCGTCATCAACAAATCTAATTTGGAACGGACAAGAGCTAAGTAGATCTCATCTGACCTAAGAAAAATTGATTTAAATTACTCTCTTTGTCATTAGTGCGGTACAGAATAGGAGAACAGAAAAGAACAGAACAATACAGAATAGGTCTCCTATGCAACATATACGAGACTTATTAAGAATATCCAATTTCATTAGGGACATCAATTCTGTTCACCGCTGTATGTATAGTTAAAATATGAAAATAAGTGGAAATTAAAAAAAAATCGAATATAAAGGTCGTGATCATTCTCAGCTCAACATAAGTCTTGGCTAAAACCAATTGCGAGATTTTAAACGAATGGCAGTCGCAAGATGACAGCGTGTTTCAATGACCGTCTAGGTAGGTTACCACCCCAGGGCCAGTTACTTCTGCCGTGAAGCAGTAGTGTGCAAACATTACTGTGTTTCGGTTTGAATGGGCATCTATGAGCTAGCGTAATCACTGGGCATATGAGACATTAGTGTCACATACAGAAATGTTATGGGTGACACAGTATTCGTTATGGGTAAAATCAGATGAACGTTTTGCTCGTTTCGTCGTTCTATTCAAAAAAAAAAAATAAGTGTCCCGGGATTGGATTATATTGGGTCTCGATTATTTGCGAATGTCTTATCTGTCTTATGACACTGAATATGAATCTTCATCTGATTTATTGCATTAGCTTTACATCTGAGAAGGAAAGATAAAGACAAGTAATGTCTTTCATATTTTGGGCACATGTCAAATTCTGATAATTTAATGTCCATAAGCAGTTATGACTAACTGCGTTTCGAAACATTTCATATTCGATATCGTTTCTTGGTCGTATAATTAAAAACCCGATAATGAATATTCTTTAATTCATTCCCACACATTAATTTTTTCCTTACGATATAATATTGCAACACCGAGTACATTTTTTTAAAGAATACGAGCATTGCTAACAAGCTAAGATTAACATTACTAATATTCCTGTTAACCACTCCGACTAAGCGTAAAAGCTTGTGCATGGAGATGGTTCACGCCAACAGTCGAATGGCGGGCTCGATCCTGCGACATTATGTTTCGCAGTCCTTACCCTAAACCATTAGGCTATTAATATAACACTTTTTAATTTTATTGTACTATTTAGTGGTACTGGCACGAACTTAGGTCGCTGGCGAATGTACGAGGGTGGATTGAAAAGTACTCGGCCTAACCAAGAAAATAAACACATACTAAATCAGTTATATTTTTATTTTTCTACATAATCACCATCAAGTTCAATACACTTTTGCCACCTCCCCTTCCAAGCATTTAGACCGTTAAAAAAAAATTATTCTTCCTTAGAGTCAAAATATGCGTCTACAGCTGCTTTGACCTCGTCGTTTGTCGAAAATCTTTGACCTCCCAAGTGCTTTTTTAGGTTAGGGAACAGAAAGAAGTCTGATGGTGCCAGATCAGGTGAATACGGCGGATGCGGTAACAGTTCAAAGCCACAGTTGTGAATTCCAGCCTGTAACTGTACTGACGTGTGAACACGGGCGTTATCTTGATGAAACAGGACTTTTCTTCTGAGCATTCCTCGACGTTTTTCTTTTATTTCCTCTCGTAAATGACGTAGTAAGGTGCAGTAGTAATCAGAGTTTATAGTCTGACCCCTTTCAAGATAATCAATCATAATCACACCTTTCGAGTCCCAGAATACTGAAGCCATCACCTTATTTGCCGACAAAATCGACTTAGCCTTTTTAGGGGGTAGTGAACCAGGTCTTCTCCACTGTTTTGATTGTTGTTTTGTTTCCGGTGTACAGTAATGAACCCATGTTTCGTCCATAGTAACAAAACGATTCAAAAAATCATCTGCATCGGCTTCAAATAACTCCAAACAGTCGCGTGAAATAGTCAATCGCGTCCTTTTTTGTTCAACTGAAAGCAGTCGCGGAACCCACCTCGCAGACACCTTGTGGAAACCCAACTCGTTGACAATGATGTTTTGAGTTCGTTCATAAGAGATGCCTATAATCTCGGCTATCTTTCTAATTTTTAATCTGCGGTCTCCCATTATTAAATCAAGTACTTTTTTAATATTTTCGTCAGTAGTTGACGTCGAAGGCCTTCCAGAGCGGGGTTCATCTTTCCACCTCTCTACCAAGCTTAAAGATCCATTGTTTGACGAGAAATGACAAGCCTCGCTAATGTATGACCATGTCATCATGGAGGCTTTGATGATAGCCCTTCTTATGGAGGTACTTCAATGACGGCACGCTGCTCGATTGTCCACGCGGAATTATGACCGATTTGTTAATAAATTTATAAAATCACAACTAATTATCGCACACGTTGACTTCACACAATGAACTATCTGAACTGAACTAATAAGGGGTAGATTTGATTTAAATTGAGGATCTGTGTTTAGGGCCGAGTACTTTTCAATCCACCTAGTACAATTAAATTTGAAGAGATCGTGGCCCTGAAATGCAACAGCATAGTATTCTTCTATTATCAAACACAACGCGTAGAGAAAAACCAATTGACTTCAGATCGCAATGGCCGTTTGAAAATAAACAAGAGTCACTCAATTGTTCACAAAATTTAACTCATAATAAATTTCAAACAATGGTTATAATCACTCAACGAGTCCATTTGCGTCCATCGAATGAAGTCCACCTAGACAAAGGTAATGTCCATTAGCACCGCTGACCACGGGTGGTATCGCTCCGTGGGGGTTTCGTATCACCGCTAGGGTGCGCTGCGGGGACTCCGGCGTTGCCATATCGCAAATTTATTTATTACAGCTTAATAGGATAAGCTGAAAATAGTAATGAATGTTACACTTTATTTTTTATCATTAAAGCTGTCTAAAAACAAATTACAATTATTGTCTTTAAACAAAAACGATGCCTTATGCTAAGATTTATCTCGTGATATGGATGCGTTTTGCAGACGAAAGTTCCTTATACTCAAACATTCAGACCTGGGACAAATATCTGTAGGAAATACAAATGTTTGACCTAGAGGAAATCGAACCGTGGAGAAGGAGAGTTGATGTGTGCAGGTAAATAAATGTGTACATAAAGAGATAAACAGACTGCCAGACTCCAGACTTTCATTTCAATACCAGTTTAGAAAAGCAGAACAGGCGAGGAAATTGCCTGTAACATTAGTTGCTAGTTCTTTTCATGACTCTGCTGATACTTTATCGGAGAAAAGGAGAATAATATAAGTAAATTATTAAATAAATAAAACAGTTTATAGAACACATACTTTATGGTATTTTATGAAAAAAATCATGATGACGAATTCTGTTTTGTTTTCCGCTCGTCATGTCACATTTCGTTGTTTTTTTTTTGTATTTTCTTTTCAATATCTTTTATGTGTATAGGTATAATGTATTTATTTATATTTTTATTTGTGTACTAATTAGGCTTTAATAAAAATTGTTTTCCTGTATAATTGTTCACATCGGTCATATGTTTTTCTCACCATCAACCACTGTTGATTGGTAGAAAATGCCAAAAGGTGTTAGATACACCCATTGTTACCCTTACTTTAAGATGTTAAACAATAAAGTATAAATAAATAAATACTTACGTTATCTTTTTTTTATTGTATAAAGTGACGAAACGAGCAAAATGTTCACTTGATGGTAAGTGCAACGCCCGCCCACAACAAATGCTGTGTCACGCAGAATATTTTTGTGTGACACCACACTGTGCCCGTCACCCTGAGACATCAGTTCTTAAGTCTCAAATGTCCAGTGATTACGCTAGCTCACAGTGCCCTTCAAACCGAAACACAGTGATGCTTGCACACTACTGCTTCACGGCAGAATAACTGGCTCTGGGGTGGTACCTATCTAGACGAATTGCTTGATATAATACTAATGAGTATTTAAAATACTTAAATAACGATTATATATACCCCGCTTAAAAATTACTGTGCGCACACATTAATATACTCGTCATAACAGATGTTACTTTCATTAAGATTGTCGTTACATTTCTGATTACATAACTATCCCATTCTATCTACAAGTCGGAACGCACACCAAATTTTTTTAAAGCTACCAACACAAAATACGCGCCAATTCTCCATTACGGAGCTTAAAGCTTGAAAACGAAAGCAATTTGTAAAGATTACCGTCAAACCGTACCGTGTAGATTGTTCATTATAAAGAGGTCGGACTTGAGGTTTAAAAACAATCTTTAACATATTTACTCTTTGCTCTTTAATATTTGCAGTTATATTAAAGCAGTGCTCGCTTGTAGGGTTATATGCGCTTGGTAGACGGGTAGACGATCACCAGTACTAGAACCCTCGCGCTGATGCTGCTGCCTGTTCATGATCATCATGATCATCATCATTTCAGCCTATCACTAGTCCACTGCTGAACATAGGCCTCCTCCATAGAATGCCGCAAAAATTTGTAGCTTATAGCTTCCACGCTTGGCTGGTGGATTGACAACCGCAGTTTATTTATTCAAATATACCGATTTTTTCGTCTCCTGCTGGATGTGATAGATGGATTCTCTTACAGTGCCACCAATTCACTATACGGCAACCGCGTGGCCTAGTGGTCAAAGTACCTGACTTTTAAGCCGCGGGTACTGCGTTCGAATCCCAGCCGGAGCCAACATTTGTGCTAAAACATAAATTGTTGGTTTTCGGGTCTGGTTGTCTTGTGATTGTCCCCGTGTTTCTGACACTGCATCCTAGCGTACCTCCGATCTTATCGCATCAGCTTTACATCGGCCGCGGGTAGGTTGGGACGAGTGAGTGCCTCTGTGTTTGCGCGTACACTTCGACGACAACTACCGAATACTGTTGGAAGTAATGAACTGCCCAGGAGATATTATAGTGCCACAAGTGGACGCGCAAACACTTGGGCACACACTCGTCCCAAACTACCCGAGCCTGATGTAACGCTAATGCGATAAGATCGGCGGTAGGCTAGAAAACTGTATCAGAAACACAGGGACGATCCCAACACCACCAGACCCGAAACCCAACAATTTACGTTTTGCACAAATGGCTCCGGATCGGAATCCAACCTCGTAACCCGCGGCGTGGTAGTCAAGTAATGATGAAGGAGATGCAGAATGTATGCATTCATCAACATCATGATTTAGACGAATCCAAAGGTTCTCACACATCATTTACAATTAAAGGTTGGCAACGCACCCGGAATTCCTCCGGTATTGTGGATGTTCCTGGGGAGCTGTGATCACTTACCATCAGGTGAGCCGCTTGCTCGTTTGTCTCCTCTAAAAAAAACTTGTGTTTTGTTGAAGAAAACCTGAAACCCATTTTTGGCAGAGACGAATTCCTTCATCATCATATCTTCAATTAAACTATTTATTTGGAACCGTCAAAGAAATAGGAATATATAATTATTACTAAAAAAAACTACACTCAGAGACAGTCATAAGTCACAACATACCATAACACATAGTTTTACAAACAACCATAAAAAAAATTGGTTTATATGACACGTCACACACAATGCTCATTTGGTTTCGTAATAATTAAAAAAATATTACCCATAATTAGAAAATCTCAAAAAAAATCAATATATAAACAGACGTATACTCAACGAAAACCTAAGAAATATTTATAATATCTATTTACGTTGTTCATGATAACGTTAAGTATAATACTTCCACCACGATTTTAGATGATTAAAAGGAAAGGAAATTCCGAATTCGAAAATAGAAACTTAAATACCAATCTCAATTTAAAACACGTAATAAGTTATTCTCCTTTAAGTAAGCGAGACGTCTGCCTTCCGGAATTTACAAGGTATGACTACACTTAGCATTTTAATTGAATGTTTGAACAAAGATGCTCGGCCGAATCTAAGAGCCAGTAACATCAAAAACTAAATAACATGAAATTGAAACTAAATTACTCATCACCACAATATGGTTGCGGTGAAAAATCTACCAGACTGTCTCATCGCGTGGCTGCCGTAAGGGTCGATTTAGTAAAACGCCTGGGAAATTCTGTGGATTCCAAGAAAGTCTTGAAAATTTGACTCCGAAAATACACCGACCACCAACCAAGACCAAAAAATACACCGATCACCAAGTGTGATGTGACAACGATGAATCCATCTACTTTTGAGAAAGTTTAGAAGGTACACGACAAATCATTACTACGAGAGAAAAGTCTACGTAGAAATATTTTTTTTTACTTTTAGGAACAAAATCCTCACTATGTCTTCTTTTAACATCGAGCACTTCTTATTGTTTCTAGAATAACCAATTAAAAAAAAGCAAAGTTTTATATTTACAGGTATAACAGATTTTCATAACAATTTATTAGCCATATACTATTTTCAAATTACTTAATTTTGAGACTTGGAAATAGTTCACCCACCGTCGAACTGACGTACACTTCCAAACGCGCTCCAAATATTTAAAAAAACTTATAGTTTATGATACGTTTAGCGAACTAAGCGCTGTGCAACCTGGGCCACAGAATTCCACTTGCTAAAACGATTAACCACCGCAAAACGGGAAAAGAACGAGATAAGAGAGCAACGGTTAGCTCTGCCGCGATTCGCCTTTAATAATTCACTTCGCGACCACATTAATTCCGAGCGAAGCTATAATGAACTTTATCTTGATCTGCTTCGCTTTCACTAGTACAACCGAATCCAATATTTTAAACACTTTGATATGACCTTTATTAAACTAAAAATTGGTGCAGGGGGACGCAAGACCGTGTTTTGGCTATGTATATATATTTATTTATTTATCTGTATTCTTTTTACTTTAGTAAAAAAAAGGATCACAAAGGGCGGACTTAATGCCTTTTGGCATTCTCTCCCAGTCAAAAGACGTGGAGAAATATTGTTATAGGTGCATTACAGTGTTCAAATTCATAATTTTAAATACTTACTAATAAAAACAATCTATGGAAAAGGCCTGTATTCAATAGTGCACATGTGATGGGCTGCAACGATGAAGATAGCAGTGATGGTAATTCTATATACCGTGTGGTAGCGGCCTAAGAGAATCTACCACCCATCTCGTGAAATTCGACAGTCGTGTCGTAAAAGTCGACAGAGGGAAATTAAAACCAGGAGATGGGCAGCAACATCTTCCTGGAACATCTGAACAAATAAACTGCGGTTGCCAACCCGCCTGCCAAGCGTGGCAACTATGGCAAATCCCTCCAATATGAGAGCTACAAACTCTTGTGGCTATCTAGGGGGGAGGCCTATGTTCAGCAGTGGACAACAAATAAACTGCGGTTGCCAACCCGCCTGCCAAGCGTGGCAACTATGGCAAATCCCTCCAATATGAGAGCTACAAACTCTTGTGGCCATCTATGGGGGAGGCCTATGTTCAGCAGTGGACTTGTGATAGGCTCAAACGGCGACGAACGACGACATAAATTGTAATACTCTTCTAATTTTCTACCGAGAATTATCAGACTGTTATTCTGTCCATTGCTAAGTTAGTTCTATCCCTACGTAAGGTTGGGTAAAGTAACATTTGAATTTATTGCCACGTTTGGAAGAACGATAGCAATACCAAACGCCTCACATATGTCGTATTTGTCAGTTAGTTATTCCACCATCGTTCGAAGACTAAGAGATTTTTTGACACACTTGATATTCGGCTTTAACGCTACCCGTAGAATAAGGTCGTTATGGGTTATCTAATGGTTTCACCGTACAGCCAAAAAAATCACATACGATGAAATAATCCAATCTGTATGCTTACTCCAAAAGAGATCTTGTGATACATCCGCGCGAGTTTCACTTTAAAATAATGTAAGCGTCTAGCTAAAAATAACTATGAGAAAGTTCTTTACAAACTACGAGAATTTATGTAGCGTCTTCCAGATTACGCTTTACCTCGTCACATAACACAGGTTTTGTATTAAAAATTAAAGAAATCGTAAAATATAAAGCATTCAGGTGACTACGTTCTGACGCCCCAATTTATTACTTCAATTTGAATGTGGCAACACAAATATGTTTTACCTACCTAAGATATTATCAACGCTTTATGTAGTAGAATATAACGTTAGCTTTCGTTTGTGACTCGGATGAAAAGACACAAAATCCAAGTATGTTATAATCCCGCTCGGTCGTGATTTAGAGCGTATGAGAAAATCTTTATAGTTTTGTTAATGATCAATTTTTTTGAAAACTGCTGAGCACCTCAATATTTCTCTTCCGAAAGAAATCATTACTTTTTGCTATTCTCGTTTTTTATGTAAGCGGTATGTCTCATGTTAAGTGGCCTACCTTATATTATCATCATCATCATTATCAGCATGCGATTGGTCACTGTTGGACATAGACGTCTACTAATAAAGCACTCATACCGATCCAGTCCTCGCTCATCCAGATACTACGCAACAGTACACTTGCTAGATACATGGTCCCCGCTTGGACTTTACAGTTCTCTTACACCAACAGTTAACACTTCTGCGATAGATAAGACCTAGCCCTAATGTTTTAGTCTGCAAAATCGAATTACTATGTCGGTGGCTTCAGTTCTCCAAAAAATGTTTGTCTCACCAAGTCTTATCCGCCATTTGAAGAATTTTAGAATTGTTATTTTCTCGGTAAAAAGTTTGGAAATTATAGATAAGCTCCGTCACAAGAATATTAATAACGGTGCACATTTTTTTATGTAACGCGTCTTGCCTTAATTTAGGATAATGCTGTCTGATTCCATGTTTATATAATTTTGTCAGAATTAAAATAATGAATTCGTTATGCCTAATCATTCGGCTTACTAGGTTTTGATTTGTATCTATAGGTTTTAGTATTTTTAGTGTAAGAGTAAATTCCATTAAAATTATATTAACTCTTATCAAAGAACATTATTGTTTTGGTGAAACGTGGATTGTGGCAGTCATCTGTTTTTGCAGTGAGTGCCCAGTCTCTGACTGCCCCTTATGGGATACAGTCGTGATCTTATGTATGTATGTATCAAAGAACAACAAGATTTTTTAGACAAAGACAACATGTGCTCAGTAAATTTGCGTCTTAAATTTGAAGCGAATCATTTATTAGAATCGTTAAAAGGTTTACTAGGAAAACAAACAAACAAATTTGGACAAAACGAAATTAAAATATCAATAATCAATCACTGGAGTACCACCTTCAATAAATCAAGGCGAATCCCGCGCGATCCTCCAAAAATCCCTACACGAAGCGTTTATTAAGATCCCGAGTCGGACTAAAATATTCATTAATTGATTCCCACCCTTCGTGATTCTCCTCATTACTTGAGGGTTGATTAAGTGAGCCAACCTGGTTATTCGCGGAGCATTGGAGGGTTAGGACAATCATTTCTAATTTAAAGAGAATTCCTCGTGAATTATTTGGTATTGGAATAGTTTTAGTTCACTAGATTGTCATTATCGAAATTGAAACATTGAAATTAGTACGTAGACATATCAAAAAAAAAATCGGTAGCGAAATCAAAAACGTTATCGTATACACGAAGTAATTTGCAACAGTATTACATAAATGAAGAAGCCGAAAGCTTGCGCGTTTATATTTATTTACTAGCTGATGCCGCAACTTCGTCCGCGCGAATATAGGTATTCTTAAATAGCTGTGTGGCAACCCCGTGGGAACTATTTGATCTTCCGTGATAAAAAGATATAAATCGTATGTCCGTCTCCAGGATGCAAGCTATCTCTGTGCCGAATTTCGTCAAGACTGGTTTAGCGGTTGAACCGGGAAAAAGTAACCAACAGACATAGGGAAAGAGAGAGTTACTTTGTTTGTTGTTTGTAGTGGTGGTAGGATTCCTATGCAGGAATCCGTCTAGGTAGGAACCACCCCAGGGCCAGTTGTTCTGCCGTGAAGCGGTAGTGTGCTAACATTACTGTGTTTCGGTTTGAAGGGCACTGAGAGCTAGCGTAACCACTGGGCATATGGGACTTAAGAACTGATGTCTCAGGGTGACGGGCGCAGTGTGGTGTCACACAGTACACAGTTTCTGGGTGACACAGCATTTGTTATGGGCAGACGTTACACTTACCATCAGGTGAACGTTTTGCTCGCTCCGTCACTTTTATGAAATAAAAAAAAATTATAATATTAGTATGGATGGTTTCCATACTATCCATACTAATATTATACATTTTTTTTCGTGAATATCAATAAAAACATATATTTATAAAACTAAATGTTACTGATTTTTTAAGACATTAAGTATTAAGACAATAAGTATTTAAGGCATTGATTTCCCTATGTTTAGAGCAACTTACAGCACCCATGGTCACGGGAAAATTGAGGTGTTACACGACGTAATACCCGACAAAGCCACGCGAAAAGTGGAACTGCGGATCTAGGTTCGGGTATATTTTTTCTTAACATATTTTTTACTACTACAAATTCAAATTAGGAAATGCGACTTCATAATACATTATATTCTTAAATTTATCTTTATTTTATTGCCTAATTTATAAATGAACACTTAGTATCTAGGTAGGTACACTATGACTACCACAGCCAGTGTATCTAATACGATGCAATAGATTTATCTTAATCATAACCGGCGAGGTGTGTCCCGCAACTAATTAGCGCGACTGACTGAATTAATTGATTATCTATGTCAGCCGGCGAAGGAAGCTTGTTCGCGAGAAAGTACACTAGTAAGCAAAAGTCATAACATAAATTACAATAACGTACAAGCGATTTTCGCTCTTAATCACATGAACAATGGTGTAAGTATTCGCGTGAAATTTTTCTTTGTTCCTAATAATTTCTGTTAACGTCTGTTGTTTATTAAAACTGTACGTCAGACAGAAACAACGTATAATATGGATTGATGTTAAAAGTTTTAAGCTAATTTCAACGATCATTAATTTAATAAATCCTTCAAGGTGTGCAACCCGATTGATGGAGCGAATACGATTCGCCTTAGGTTCTTGTAGTAACTTTTGTAAAGATTCCTATGCTAAGTAGTAGTTGGATCTCAAGAGCACAGAGAGCTAGTGTAATCTATGGGCATATGAGACAAGAACCAAACGTCGCACTTAACATCAAATGAATGTTTTGCTCGTCTTGTTTCTTTCTCTTTAAGAAAATCCTAAAGAATCATGTTGATTTTCTAAGAATTCCATGAAATCAGACTGCTCCAAAGCCCAAATTCAAGTGATAAATCTATTAAAATGTAAGTAAATAAATTTTATTGCATAGGCCGTAATTACTCAGATAACCTGATCACATTTTGACCATTAGACTTCTACACCGCGGGACTTGAATTGGAATAAGCCGAAGTCAACATTTATGCTATAATACTAATTGTTGATTTTTGGGTTCCGACATTACATCTTAGCTTACCTCCGATCTTATCGCATGAGCGTTGTATTGGGTACGGGTGTGTTGGAACGAGTGAGTGCCTCTGTGTTTGCGCGTACACTTGTGGCACTATAATATCTCCTGCGCACTTGATAACTTCCGACAGTGTTCGGTAGTTGACGCCGTGGTCGAAAATCGGCCAGGAAATCCGCATCCAAAAAAAACTAATTAGTTCTTATGCAAAAAAAAATTCATGTATTTGTACACATATATATAACATTAATGATTAAATTTATTTGAAATTCATCATAATCAGCCTGTAGGCTGGATATCAATCACCACCCCTGATAATCCCGATAAATGAACTGTCTGCCGCAAAACTATTTTTTCAAATCGATTCAATGTTGACTGATTTTTGCGTGTTCAAACATACTAACTGTTTAGCTTTTCATAGTAATAAGATTTATTAATTTCTCCATAACTATTTTTCGCCTACAAAATTTTTACTACAATGCTTAAAATTTAAAACAAGACCAGAAACCGATTGAAAGTAAGATGACATCCGTGTAAAATAATTGTCCAATTTGTAAATTTGAATTGGAATGCAAGTTCCAAACCCCAATTGTAATTCTCTTAAAATGTACAAGTTCAATGGTTAACATTAACTACGATACGAACAAACAAAATCAAAGTAAACAAGTCCTAGTGGTCCCTGGTGAAGAAAAGGATGGGATGGGATAGTTCTATTCCGATAGATTTACCACCGAATAAAATATCACTTATACATCCGTACTTAATATTATAAATGCGATAGTAACTCTCTCTGCCCCCCTTGTCTGTTTGTTACCTTTTCACGGCCCAACCTTTGAACCGATCTTGACGAAATTCGGTACAGAGATAGCTTGCGACCTAAACGCGGACATAGGACTTTTTATTCCGTAAAATCAAAGTTTTCACGGTATTTAAAAAAAAAACTAAATCTATCCCGATGTAGTCGCGGTGTTTAAGCTAGTTCATAATATCTTCACTTGTAAACGTTTAATCGATGTTTTGCTTATAGAATTGAAAAACTATTTTAAAATAAGTACAACTAAATAATCCGGAGCGTAATAAATTATTCAACACGCAAAGTTTTCGTGTCATCTATTTCTGAACCTGGTTTAATAGTGATGAGACACAGTTTCGCTAACACTGTTGATGAATAAAGCGGTTAAATTATAATTATTCCCGGGCGACATCGCAATAAAACGTGCCGCGATAAATTTTAACCATAAAACATTTCTGAGAAGCGGCAGCGGGCAGCGCGGTGCCGATTGAAGGCATACCTTGTGGAGGCGAGCCAATGGGAGATTCGCGGCGAGTTCATTGAGGAGTGTGGAGCGTAGGCGGGCGACTGCAGCGCGACCCGCGGCGAGTAGCGGCAGCTTTGTGGTTAGTATCTGAACCGTCTTCGTTGCGCAATTTTATTTTATTTTAAAGAGTTTAGCATCACTACATATAGTGTATATTGTGTTGTATGGGAATTATACTTCTTGTGTTATTTATTAAAGGATGTTGTATATAACGATGTAGTTGTAGGTCTATCAGAACACTTGGTATGTTATTTCTGTCTTACACGATCCGTTTGTTTTTTTTATGTAAGAGAGGGCAAACGAGCAAGCGGCTCACCTGATGGTAAGTGATCACCGCCGCCCATGAACATCTGCAATACCAGAGGAATAGCAGATGCGTTGCCGGCCTTTGAGAAAGGAATAGGCTCTTTTCTTGACGGTCCCTAAGTCGTATCGGTCCGGAAAAACCGCTGGCGGCAGCAGATAACATAAAGTGCTTGTGCGGGGCAGAAATGAGACTACAGCGCTGGTTTTCAGGATATCAGGGTGATTCCCATGAGCGTTGTCTCCGTTCTGCGGATAACTCTATTCTTTTTGTCCCTTTTTGTTATACCGGCTTCTTGTATAAATCTATTACCCCAAAGGCTGTCCGACTTTGGAACGAATTGCCAAATAGCATTCGGACTAACACCAGCAAGGCTTACTTTAAGCGCTCGCTCTGGAACCACTATCTTCCATTGTCGTAGTAGGTATATTTTCTTTCTACTGTTTTTTATAAATTTCTACTACTTTTCGTTTACTAAATGTATTTGCTTTCTTTCTTGAATTCGAAACTTGGTCATATTTTACCTATATGTGTATGTGTGCATATTTGCATGTATGTATATATGTGGTTATTGTGCATGTATGTACGTATATATAATATCTATTTTTGTTTGTTATTATTATTACATATTACAGAATAGTTTATTTTTTATGTTTTAGTACTTTTTTGTAGATTATTGTGGTTATTTCTTTCTTATTTTGTTTGATCTTGGCACCCACTACATCTTCTCTGCTCGACCCGAAGGTAGACTGGTAGAGAATGCCTTGTATCATTAAGTCCGCCTTTTTGTACATCTATTTATTGTGTGTGCAAATAAAGTTTAAATAAATAAATACATATGGTTATTACGTATGACCACAATAACACGCTTATTTAATTCTAAAGTTCATTGGCCAAAACATTTAAAGACGAACCATACTATTGTACGCAGAAGTGAAATATACGTACATAAATATAGATAAAATGTTTGCAATATTATTCTTCCCCTGTAAAAACACGCGATATTTATTTACGAACAACCCATTCACCTTTATCACTCAATAATCCATACGAATAAAAAAAAATCTCATAATGTCCGAACTGCCGTTATGGCCGCAGGGTGAATTAATTCAAAAGCATTTATTTGCGGATCCGAAATAGAATAAATAAGCCAAGGTGGAGGTGGGCATCGAAATTAAAACTTGAAGTGGAACAATAGTTTGGGGCCCTGCTCGCCCAGATAGCCGCAGGGCGTGAAGGGTGCGCGCTGTGGGGGCGATTGAGTGCCATTGAATTTCAAAACCGGTAATTATGAGAAAGTCGATGATAGATGGGTTCTATTTTTTTATCTCTGTATAAGTAAGACGTTATGTATTTATTTATTTTTAATTTGATAAAGCAACGAGACATACGAAGCGTTCAACTGATGGTAAATGCAACGTCCTGCTCATAACAGATGTTGCGGTACTCAGAATATTTCTCTGTAGCACCATACCTTACCCATCACCCTGAGTTCATAAGTCATCAGTTCTTAAGCCTCAAATGTCCCGTGATTACACTAGCTCTCGTGCCCTTCAGATCGAAACACAGTAATGTTTGCACACTACTGCTTCACGGCAGAATAACTATGGTGGTAACTGACCTAGACGGATTCCGGCATAGGAATCCTACCACCAGCAAAAAGTATAAAGTTTCAGTTTTAAGTTTGCTTAACTCCGTCTAGGTAGGTTTACCACCGTAGGGGCAGTTATTCAGCCGTGAAGCAGTAGTGTGCAAACATTACTGTGTTTCGGCTTGAAGGGCACGAGAGCTAGTGTAATCACGGGACATTTGAGGCTTAAGAACTGATGACTTATGAACTCAGGGTGATGGGTAAGGTATGGTGCTACAGAGAAATATTCTGAGTACCGCAACATCTGTTATGAGCAGACGTTGCATTTACCATCAGTTGAACGCTTCGTATGTCTCGTTGCTTTATCAAATTAAAAATAAATAAATATTTATACAGTGTAGTGTCACACAGAAGTTTTCTGGGTGATACAGCATTTGTTATGGGCAGACGTTGCACTTACCATCAGGTGAACGTTTCGCTCGTCTCAGCACTTTATCCAATAAAAAAATGCGATATATGAAGGTCCAGTAATAAGATTAATGCATGCATCCGCAATATAACTGCGCTGTGGGATAGAAAATGTGCAAAAAAAAACTCCTAAAATTTATTATACGTCGCTCCAATGTACGCAATTTGTCTTTGTCATACAACAACAAACTGATTTTTTTTCGTATGTTACCTCTGCACTTGCGCAGAGATATTATGGATATGTAATTTATTCACAAATTGTTTAATAACAAAATTGACTCGATTCCTCTCTCACAGGTAAGATTAATATTAATGTCCCCTCCAGAACTTCCAGAATCTTCATCATCATCATCATTTCAGCCGATCACTAGTCCACTATTGACCATAGGCCTCCCCCATAGATGCCTACAAAATTTTGAAGCTCTCATTTTGGTGGATTTTGCCATATTAGTCACGCGTGGCAGGCGGGTTGGTAGCCGCAGTTTATTTATACAGATGTTCCTGGAAGATGCTGCTGTCCATCTCCTAGTTTCTATTTCCCTTCTGTCGACTTTTACGACACCCACGGGATGAGATGGGGTGGTAGATTCTCTCAAACCGCCACCGCACGTCACGTAGGCGCAGCTCATATCCCAAAATCCAAACATTGCAGCAGTACACGTTAAGTCGCTGTCCGATTTGGCTCCATATAACTCACACAGATTAGTTATAAAGATAAGTGAATTGCACCACTTCGTCTCATTTACTTGACAGATGTCATGAACTGATCTGTGTGTGTGATTGCCGAATACATGTGTATGCATTCATTCATCCCGACCTCTGATGTCGTGTGGTAGCGGCTTAAGAGAATCTGCCACCCCATCGCATCCCGTGGGTGTCGTAAAACTCGACAGAGGGAAAATAAAAAACCCCGAAATGGCAGCAGCATTTTCCTGGAACACCCAAGCGTGGCCATTATGGCAAGTCCCGCCAAAATGAAAACTACAAACTTTCAATCTATGAGAGAGGCCTATATTCAGCAGTGCACTAGTCATAGGCTGAAATGTAACGATCATACGGTAATATTGGCTGTTGACTCGGTTGACACAGTGGTGAAGTCCTTGGCTTCTGCGCCGCGGGTCGCGGGTTCGATTCCCGCACGAGAAAACATTTGTATGGGCTACAGATAAGTGTTCTGGGTAAAGGTGTTTGAGCATATGGAATTTGTGTCTGTAAAATGTACCCACGGCACAGGAGAAATCCTAATGTGGGGCAACGTTTTCTTATCAAATTTTTTTAGTAGCAAGATAGGATGTAGTCAGAGACAAATGTACTTTTAGGTACTGTTAAGAGGTGATCGACGGCGAAGGAAAATATCGCGAGAGAAGCTTTTAAGTATAAAAAAATTGAGATACGTAAATTCGCACTGCTAGCCGTGGTAGCACAGGGGTCTGGTGCTCGCCTTTAATGCGAGTAACCTGGGTTCGATCCCCGGTGCCGGCACCTCTAAAATTGTTCTACAATTTGAAGTGCTGATTTACCACGTGCTCAGCGGTGAAGGAAAACATCGGAAGGAAGCCCGCCAACCCGCATTGGAGTAGCGCGGCGGACTATTCCCGACTCCAAAACCCTATCAGAAATTAGAGGAGGCCTATGCGGTATGAGGCCAGCAGTGGGACATTTATGGGCTGTTACTTTTTTTGGAGTCCCCTACTCGAAAAAAGCGAAACCGAAAGTAATACACAGACCGACAGACAGTAATTAACAGGCAGACAGACAAAATGATGTATCTGGTACTGCAATTGCCTATTCACTTATCAGGCGTGGTGATTGATATCTAGCCTACAGGCTGATTATGATTAATTTTAAATAAATGTAATCATTAATGTGATATATGTGTATAAATATATGAAAAGAATAGTTTGCATAAAAACGAACAATTTTTTTTTTTTTTTTGATGCGGATTTCCGGGCCGATTTTCGACCACGGCGTCAACCACCGACTACTGTAGTTGACGCCAGGATCGAATTTTTTTTCGAACTTTCCTTTTTTTACTAAATTCGCACTAAAGAAACGTGGCGGGCTCTCACCGGCGAGACAAGACACTATATTATTTTTTGGTATAACAGTGACCATTTAAAGTTTCTACAAACATAAGTTAAATTGAAGGATTATCGTGATGGCTGTTATGTGATTTATAGTTGGAATGTAGTATCATTAATTAACCGTAATTCTTTAAAAAACCTTAGAAAAAATTAACTGATCTAAGCCCCAAACTCATGAGTGCACGACTATGACAGATTATCGGGTTGCCATCATTTCTATTCTAAGCATTACAGATTTTTTTCTTTGAATTGAAATAATAATTTATTACTAATTTTCTACCGTCCAGATGGCATTCTTCAACTACCTATGTTTTTAATGAATAACGTCAAAAGTAGCATTTTCTCATACATATTTCCCACATAAAGACGTAGGCAGAGGCCACACACGTAGCCCACTTTTCGAATTCTTCGGAAACGAGACGTGACGGGTTGCGAACCAAGCCATTTGGCCATTTTGTCATGTTCTTAAATTCAAAAGCGATATCTTAATTTATTGTTTATCACAACAAATCATTTAGACGCCGCACGAATACATACTTGAACGATCGTCAAAGCAGAAGAATCTATTAAACCGATAAAACTATCGATCCGAGCCACCCTACGTATTTGCTCTAATCTCATTGCCCTACAGCCGCGTCTGCATAACTGCATGCTCGTAATCCGGTATTGAATACCTGGGCCCTAACGGGATTTGGCGCCACGCGCTCTTGGCATGGGACCAGGCGCCAGCGGGCAGCGTGGGTAGGCCTATTGATTTTAGGGATGTCTTTAATAGTGAAGCATAATTTTGTAGTAACGAGAAAATTTCGTTTTATATTTTAAACAGTTTTCATTCAATTCGAGCGATAAATATAATATTACAACACATACAATATCATAATACAACAGATATAACCTAGTGTCCGGCAGAATAGAATAGCACCTACCTCTATCCTACCGAGGTGTCGTAAGAGGCGACTAAGGTATTGTACGGACAGCCTTTATTAGTGCAGAATAATGATGTGATGTTCTCCTAGCCGATTTCGACCACGGCGACAACTTCCGAATCCGAATGTCGAGAGCCATCAACTGCGCAGGAGATATTATAGTGCCACAAGTGTACGCGCAAACACAGAGGCACTCACTCGTCCCAACCTACCCTCGCCCGATGTAACGCTGATGCGATAAGATCGGAGGTAGGCTAGGATGCAGTGTCATAAACACGGGGACAAACACAACACAACCAGACCCGAAAACCAACAATTTGTGTTTTAGCACAAATGTTGGCTACGACTGGGATTCGAACCCAGGACCCGCGGCGTAGAAGTCAGCTACTCTGACCACTAGGCCACGCGGTCGTCGTGCAGAATAATACCATAATATGCAATGCTGTCACTGTACTGCTCATGGTAACGCAATGGGGAGTAACAATTTTTTGACACGTACCAAAATCGCGGCGACGTGGGTAGCCATCCGTCACGTTTCCGTTCCCGCGGGGGCGAAAAGTGGGCTGCCTTCCCCTTATATGGGAAAAAGGCGTGATTATATGTATGTATGTAATAATACAATTATTTATGATATTATAGATATGAGGCATCGGTAATTAAGTATAACGTGCCAAGTAAATTCTCTAGCCACACACCTTTTTTTATTGTATAAAGTGATGAAACGAGCAAAACGTTCACCTGATGGTAAGTGCAACGTCTGTCCATAACAAATGCTGTGTCACTCAGAACATTTCTGTGTGACACCTCACTGAGTCCATCACCCCGAAACATCAGTTCTTAAATCTCATATGCCCTGTTACGTACGTATACGCTAGCTCACAGTGCGCTTCAAACCGAAACACAGTAATGTTTGCACACTGCTTCACGGCAGAATAACTGGCCCTGGGGTGGTACCTACCTAGACGACTTACTAGTGTGGTATGGAGTACTATGGGGAAGATTTAGCAGTAGACTAGGGATAGGCTTAAATGATGACGATGATGATGATAATGTACAAAAAAATATTTCCGCCGAGAACCTCCTGCTTTTTTGTAATCGGTTAAAAATGAGAGCAGGCGTATCAGCTTGCCTATTGGGTCATTTGTTTGTACTTTACCTCTTGAAGCTGTTTTTAGTAAAAAGTAAAGTAAAGTTTCAGCCTATAAGTGTCCCACTACTGAGCACAGGCCTCCTCTCATTTCTGAGAGGGTTATGGAGCTAGGAAGAATCCGCCACGCTGCTCCAATGCGGGTTGGCGGACTGCACAGGTCTTCGAAATATTTTTAATTTCTCAGACATGCAGGTTTCCTCACGATGTTTTCCTTCACCGCCCAGCACGTGGTAAGTCAGCACTTAAAATTGCAATTAACAATTTTAGTGGTATCGGCACGGGGAATCGAACCCAGGTCACTCGCGTACTATGAAATTAAAAGCGAGCGCCTAACCCCTGAGCTACCACGGCTGTCCCGAGCGCCTAGCCCCTGAGCTACCACGGCTATTGGGTCATGCTTAGTATGTTGAATAAATTATCGATTCTGTACGCCTGCTCTCATTCTTGCCTATTGGGTCATGCTCAGGCTACTTTACCCTCTTGAAGCTGCTTTCAGTATGTTGAATAAATTATTAAGTCTCTCCTGTATAGTAAGCGAATTGAACAGACATAATACTCCACATACATTACACAACTAGACCCGAATACCAACTAGTTGTGTTTTTGCTCCGGCAGGGATTCGAACCCCGCACCCCCGTAGAAGTCAGCTACTGTGACTACTGCGTCACGCAGTGATTACATAGTGGGTGACGCGTTATCTAGTTAGATAACATGAATATACCCTACTAAATGTGCATTACAGTGTATCTTTTCTTAACACTCCATAACAGTGTCATAACACTACTATGTAAACATATTTATACCCTCTTCTAAGCGTCCAAGGGTACATTACCGACTATCCCGTACTCCGGGCGCTGTGTATCGCCGTCCGACATTTGTCAGCGGAGTCCCACCGCTTGGGGAGTCTCTCTGAAAAACAAAATTTTCCGCAACACATCACAGCGGACAGGGGTAAGAATATACGCACGATACGATCCAACGCCGCGGTTCACTGCTGCAACGATCAAACTTTTCTTTTTTTTTTTTTACTGTATAAAGTGACGAAACGAGCAAAACGTTCACCTGATTGTAAGTGGAACGTCCGCCCACAACAAATGCTCAGTGCACACTGCGCCCGTCACCCTGAAACATCAGTTCTTAAGTCTCATATGGCCAGTGATTACGCTAGCTCACAGTGCCCTTCAAACCGAAACAAAAAAAGTGGCACTGGGGTGGTACCTACCTAGACGGATTCCTGGATAGGAATCCTACCATCAGTTCAGTACCACCACCTCATACAAGCGTTCTACTTATTTTATTCGTAAAATGGGTTAATCTTTATAGTTAATAGAATCAGGTGTTACTTTGCGGAAATCCGTTGTAATAAAGGAAAGAAAGTAAATTTGCTAAGACGACCTCTCTAAGACAGTGAGCCGCCGAGCTTCGGCAGCTGACTGTCGTAGAGTCAATATCACTTGATAATGTCCTTGTTTTGAGGTGAAACTCGTGTCGTGTTCTCGATTCAGTGGTGTGTATTGAGTAGTGGTAGTGTTGTAGTGGTGGAGGGTATCTGGTTGCGGCTCCCGGAGGCGGTATTGGTGTGTTTATTCACGCTGTTGAGGGAGGGGGTGCTCTTCAAAAATAGGTAATACACATCCTTTTACATTTTGCATGCGGATCTTAGCAAATTTACTTTCTTTCCTTTATTGTTACTCTTCTTAAATAGGTAATAATAATATAATCATAAAATTCTGTTTTTAAATTAACAGATCTAAATTGCATTTCATATCATTGTAGTATATGAAAAAATACGAGTATATGGTTTCTTAGTGTAACTTTACATATAAAAAACGAGTTGTCAATTTCTTTTTTCCTTATCAAATACTTTTTCTGATGTGCTATGACAATTTAGATTTTTCTAATCACTCTCTAAGCAATAATTTGACAAATCATGGATTGATTGATTAATCGAAACTGAAACATCGGAAAATCGATTATTAAAAAAACAATAATAATTAATCGTAACGAAACATATCCACTGCCGAAAATTGGTCCTATTAATTAATATTTTACACTAATTTATTAATTATCTATACTTGATTACACATCCTTATATCCACAGAGAAATAAGCTTAAACGAATTTTTGGTAATAAAAAAATATTAACGTTCTTTTCGATATTGTATAAAATGTAGTGCGTCGCGAAGTTTATAAGGTGGAGTCCACACGAGGGTCGTAGCGAGGACACGGTCAGTGCGCGCTTTCTAAAGAAGTGAATAAATCTGCCCGCCAAACGACAAGGTGAATATAAATATAAAGAATCCGCGGACAAACTTCCGTCCCATCAGGGTTGTCATTTGCGGGAAAATTAATTTTGTTAAGTTTTATTTCCATATTTATTCAACTTTAAAATTCTCGTGCCTATATGCATATAGTTGCAATATTCAGTGGCGATCGCGTGACCTACTCGTGAGGTCAAAGCACCGGATTTCTACATCGCGGTTCCTGGGTTCGAATCCTAGCCGGGGACAACATTTGTGCAAACACATACATTTTTTTTTTTGGAATTTCTCTTTAAAACACACCCACGGCACAAAAGAAATCCTGGTGCTGGCAATCATATTTTTTAACATTATGATAAAAACGTTTATGAATAATTTTGTTACAAACGAAAATATATTAAAGCTTTAGGAAAGAAGTTTTATTTAGATTACGATTACCCTTAATTGTTAATGAATGCATGAAGTAGAGGCCACACGCATAGCCCACTTTTCGCCCTCGCGGTAAACGAGACGTGGCGAGTAGCGAACCAGATCGCCGTCAATTTGGTACCAGAAAAAAAAATGCATATTATGTTGTTATTCTGCATGAAAGAAGGCTGTCCGTACATTACCTTAGTTGCCTCTTATGACACCTAGGTAGGAAAGAGGTAGGAGCTATTCCACTCTGCCGGACACCTATCGCCATAAAATATAAATGGAAAAATAATTACATTTCAATGTGTCAACCCTAGTGTTTGTGACGTTGTAGTGCGGCCGCCGTGAAAGGCTAGGTGATCATAAAGGTTCGGTCATGTTCTTACATAATAATGTTCTTGATATATTCCCCCAGGGGGCGCAGGGCACCGCTGGACGGAAGCGGACGGCATCGGAAAGGCTCCCTGAATAATATTTGTCCATATTCCGTAAGAATAACAAGTTATTTAAAAAATAAGTTTTCGTATTACATACATAAGATCACGACTGTATCCCATAAGGGGTAGTCAGAGACTGGGCACTCACTGCAAAAACAGATGACTGCCACAATCCACGTTTCACCTAAAACAATATAATGCACTTGGTGTGATAGGTGGTCAGCCCATCGCCACCATGCGCTGTTGGGTGCACAGTGCAGTTTAATTCCTTTCTCGCCTTTTACGAGATCCATTGGATGAAATGGAGTGGTAGTATTCTTTTAACGAGCCGCCAACACACGGCAAAGTATTTCGTATTAAGGTTACAAAATTAATCTTTCGAGTTTCTAATGTTATTTTTTATTTTCTTTATACATTTTGGTACTCACAGTACGACTACACATGGAGAGATAGAGTAATTACTGAGCATATGAGACTCAAGAATTGACGCAGTGGCACCACAGAAATGCTCTGGAAACATTATTTGTTATGGGCAGGTGTTGCACTTACCATCAGGTAAACGTTTTGCTCGTCTCGTCACTAGCACCTCCTGTGTGCATTTTACATACATAAGTTTCACTATTATTTATCCCACGCGGGAATTGAACCCGCTACCCATAATCAAAAGAAATAATATAAAAAAACGCAAAAAATATAAATTTCTTCTGAATATTCATAGAGTAAAAACACAAGATACGACACACAAACTTAGATTTAAAAATCTTTAAAAAAAATCACAAACATCTGAGACTAACAGTAAAAATAATAAGCGTCAGTGTACTATTGTTTAAGAAAAAAACAATCCAAGTTTCTTATAGATTTAGTGATTGCATTTAAAGATTTGAAACAACATGTACGAAGAAACGCCATAGATTCGCTGTTCCCGATGCGAGGGGGTGGTCCAGGAAATGGTCACCGAGAGACAAACTGCTCGTCTCGGACACGCGTCATAACGCAGACAGTTTGTTATGGCGAATGTGATAGCCTACGTTGTGAAATATACAACTGTTATGCATTTCTTGGCTTACAAATGCAAAGCCGTGTGGTGGCAGCTCGTTAAAAGAATACTACCACTCCATCTCATCCAATACATACGTACAATACATAAGATCACGACTGTATCCCATAAGGGGTAGTCAGAGACTGGGCACTCACTGCAAAAACAGATGACTGCCACAATCCACGTTTCACCAAAACAATATAATGCACTTGGTGTGATAGGTGGTGAGCCCATCGCCACCATGCGCTGTTGGGTGCACAGTGCAGTTTAATTCCTTACTCGCCTTTTACGAGATCCATTGGATGAAATGGAGTGCTAGTATACAGTCCTGATCTTATGTATGTATGTAAATGCAACCGACTTAAAGATTGATAATTTTGTAACAGCAGTTACATAAATTACCATCGCACTTGTCTAGAGAGCTGATAAGTGTCCGGCAGAGTAGAATAGCACCTACCTCTTTCCTACCGAGGTGACGTCCGAAACGATGAAGGTAATGTACAGACAGCGTTTATTCGTGCAGAATAACACCATAATATGCAATGCTGTTAGTATAGTACTCGTGGGAACGTCTTAAGAATTTATTGACTCGTACCAAAGTGGTGGAGACGTGGTTCGCCACCCGTCACGTCTGGTCACGGAGGTGAAAAGTGGGCTACGCGTGTGTTCTCTACTTACACTTGATATAGGAAAAAGGCACTACTGAGCACAGGCCTCCTCTCATTTCTGAGAGGGTTTTGGAGCTAGGAAGAATCCGCCACGCTGCTCCAATGCGGGTTGGCGGAATTCACATATCTTCGAAATATTTTAATTTCTCAGACATGCAGGTTTCCCCACGATGTTTTCCTTCACCGCCGAGCACGTGGAAAGTCAGTACTTAAAATTGCAATTTACAATTTTAGTGGTGCACCGGGAATCGAACCCAGGTCACTCGCGTACTATGAAATTAAAAGCGAGCGCCTAGCCCCTGAGCCACGGCTCTAAATAATCAATAAAAAAACAAAAAAACTTTTGTGATTATATTGATACAAATGTTCATATTGAATATAAAAAATGTAGTTTTAATTACCACTAGTGGAACTTGTTCCACCCTAAGGTGGTCGCCCAATGATCGAAATTGGACCGTAATTCATAGCTTTCTTTATTGAATTTAATGTGTTCAGACGAATATTATATATAAATTTTAGATTTATGCACTACTCCATATAAACTTTAACTGTGCCAAATCTCTCACTTCTCCGTGCGCGCAATATGCTTAAATAGTTTTCTCTTCACGTGTTTAATATATAGATACGACAAGGATTAAGCTAATGATATTCTATGTATAGTTACTTTGCCTTATTCTGGAGGTAATAAAAAAATGGAGTCTAAATGTTTTTTCAGGCCCTTTCGTGATTATACGTACATTTTCGTCCAAGAATTTTTTATCAATCAGTATTTTCTTAAAATAAACGAAATCAAATGTATATGAAAATAATCAGATGTGTGTATGGTGTACTGTAGAATGGCCCGAGGCGAAACGCTTGAGTGTTTAGGTTGGCCAAAACTAGCAAATCTTTTCTTAGTAGTTCCATAAAAGAACAAAATTTCTAAAAGTGTGACTCACAAACTGACATAGAATTCAACAAACTTGTCAAGAAGATATTATTAGAAAAGCGTATTATAAAATAGATCATAACATAGAGGACAGAGATGTGTGGAAATAATTCTTACTCTGCACTTGCAAACCCTCTGGCTACTAAATATTATGATGTAATTTTTATGTAATTTATAAAAGGCATTATGTAATATCGCATTGCAAAAAAGAAAGACCCCAGAGTTTCTTGCCGGTTCTTCTCTGAGGTCTTATTTTTTGAACCGGTGTAGATTTTGACATTCATAAGAGCTTTATACAAGCCTAAACTGAATAAAGAAATTTATTGCCTTTGACATTACTTGATATATGTGTACTTTTATGGTCTTACTAGTGCAGTGTCAATGAAATAGAGAATACCTACTTAAGTTAGGAAAATTGACGTGTCGAGTATAAAGCACAGACCCTTTGAAGACAGAAAAGAAGAAAGTTTATTATTGATGATAATATATTCTTATTAATAGCCTTACAAATAGTAATATTTTCTATTTTAACTAAATAATCAATAAAACATTACTTTACAATTAATCTAAAACAGTATATACTTCTTGTGATGATTTTCTCTTAGAAAACGGCACAACAAAACCCTCAGACAGAATCACTAGTAGAGGAGAGTATATGCAATTATTTTTAGTGGCGCTTTTCAAAAATGAAATTAGTTGATTCATTCCGTAGACACCGGATCTAGTATCATACTAGGTATCTATTACCTTATAAAATATACTGAGTTTAAATGTTAGCGATACTTATATATAAAAAATACCGTGGGGAACTTTTTGATTTTCCTATGAGCGAATTTGTGACGAATTTCGTCAAGATCGGTTCAGCGATTGAACCGTGAAATAGTAACATACAACGAGTGGGACAGAGATAGTTGCTTCCGCATTAATAATATTAAGTATGGATTATGTAAGTAATTTCAATGTATTAAATTCAAATGTATAAAAATTGATTTTGGGCGGTATGTTGGTTACCTATCTCTGTACTCGAATATTCATCTGTTCACTCTTAACTTTAAAACTACTTATCATTATTTGACAAACATGGTATCGTTGGAAGTGTCTTGGTCGTCCGCTAGTTAAAGGCTAAATGTCGTCACATTAAATTGAATATGGCGCCCTCTAGAGTACAGTAGGAAGCCGTGGTAGCTCAGGGGCCTGGTGCTCGCCTTTGATTTCATAGTAAGCGAGTAACCTGGGTTCGAACCCCGGTGCCAGCTCCTCTTATATTGTTCTACAATTTTAAGTGCTGATTTACCACGTGCTTAGCGATGAAGGAAAACATCGTGAGGAAACCTGCGTGTCCGAGGAATAGAAATATTTCGCGGACATATGAAGTCCGCCAACCCGCATTGGAGCAGCGTGGCGGATTCTTCGTAGCTCCAAAATCCTCTCAGAAATGAGAGGAGGCCTATGCTCAGCAGTGGGACATTTATAGGCTGAAACTTTACTGCTTACTTTACTAGAGTACAGAAAGTCATGAATTAAAAAAAATAGTTTAACGATGCCGTGATAGGTATCAAATGCTAGCGATCATTAACTTTAGAGCGGTGGCAAATGACCATGGCTATCCACTGAACATCACTGAATATGTATTAAATACATTAAAATATATAACGTGTTAGTTGCTTAAGTAATAGACGATAAATATTGAACAGTTTTTACATAACAATTTCAGATGAGAATATTTTCTTGTTTCACACTTTTCCGAGCGTGCTTTTTTCAGTAGTCGGGTTTTAATTTTTGAAAGTCCTTTTTAGTTGCGATTTATAATTGTGTTGGTTTTATATACGAATTACTTTGATTCATTTGCACATGTGTATAAGTGAAGTATGCAATGTTTCAGTAAAATATACACCCCCCCCCCCCCCGCGCATTACTAAAACTGGACGTTAAGATCTTGACTACTATGAAATTACTTGACATACTTGACCGAAGTCATACATTTTCTCTTTACTTACTGTTGAGGATAATCCATACTAATACTAATTATACTAATCCATACTGATATTATAAATGCGAAAGTAACTCTATTAGATCAAATGACGAGACGAGCAAAACGTTCAGCTGCTGGTAAGTGAAAGGGGCTACACGTGTAGCTCACTTTTCACGGCCGCGGGAAAACGAGTTGGTTACGTCGCCGCCATTTTGGAATGAGTCAAAAAAATGTGACAATCCGTTGCGATCGCACGAGTATTAGGAATCCTACCATCAGTACATATTATAAAAAGAAAACATCCTCTTTGCTCTAGCCCAAACTCAATCATGACTTAAAAACTTTTTACGCAATATTTAAGCTCCTATCCTATGTCTTACCAACAGACATTTTGTTTTTTAAGAATTAAATGAAGGTAAAAAATATATTAATAGTTTTATGTTTACTATGAAATACTATGGATAAATAAAAATTGTAGTAATATTAATACGTGAAGAGAAAATTTTGTACCCCTTTGAAGCATATTGCGCACACGAAAGTGTGTGACATGTGACATTGTAAAGTTTGTATAGAAAAGAAGCAATTAAGCTAAGATTATCAGATTTTGTTACCAATAAATACATTGAATAAAATAAAACATTCATTATTTACGTGCATACTGACAATGTCAAACACATAATAGTCTGTGGTCAAACACTCGCGCAGAGTAGAGGTTGTTGCAAAAAAAAGTTGCCAACAAATAAATACTCAAATCTTTATAACGTTCAAACTTGAAATATAATTATTAATTACGGTCGACCGCAGGGTGACCACTAGTTATACTAATCTAATAAATAATTTGAACTTAAGCTTGACAAAGAAATTGGCACATTCTAATGTATAAATAATACCTACCGCACAACAAGTGGCATCGCGCATTACGCGACGTCGCCGAGGCGCGTCTTGCCAATCGTCCGTCAGATCTCGCCTCGAAGTGGTAGCTGTCAACGCCGACTGCCACTGGACCGTGTAGCTCTTTGATTGGACGAATTTTATTGCCCAACAGGAATTCCAGACCACACATTACGCCTGTTTTTTCCTGTTGTTACACTTGCGTGACTTTGCTTGATGTCAAGCTTCAAGCAAAGTCGTTTTGAATTTTTAACTAACACTTTCGTAAAATATTTCTACATCACCAATTAGTCAATAACAAAATAAATATATTTAACAGACAAACCAAACAGAATAGAAAGTTAAGGAGATATTCAGATTAGCAAAAACTAACATCGTATCAAAATATTATTTTTCTACGAAGATTCACAAAACACTCACGCGCTGTTAACTCCCCTCCATTAGCATACCTGTCCCCGAAATTCTTAATTACCTGTATACCGGGATAAAGTATTAGTGTCCCACTGCTGAGCATAGGCCTCCTATAGTCTCTGTGATGGTTTTGTAACCGGGAAGAGTCCGCCACGATGCTTCAATGCGGGTTGGCGGACTTCACATGTCCTCGAAAAATGTTTTAAACTCTAACGCATGTTTCGCTGCCTTTCTATCTATAACGCATGTTTGTCTGCACGCACGCACGTGTCAATGTTTTACTTCACGTGTAAATCAGCAAATAAATGTAAATAACAATAACAACAATAATAGTGGCGCCGGTACCGGAGATCGAATCCAGGTCACTCGCATACTATGCAATTTAAAGCGAGCGCCTAGCGTCGTAAACGTTTCACTACCTGTATTTATACAGGTATCCAGTTATCATTTGAGAGGGTTAAAGAAAAAGTCTCTGGAACGATATTCCTCTTGAGATTACAAAAGCTCCCAATAGCTTTCAAGAATAAAGTCCGGGAAAACTTCAAAAATTCGCTGCATGTATGAGTTAATTCTATTGTTTTTTCTGTTCCTCTATGATATTAGTTATCTTATATTTATATGTATTTTATATAGTAGTTATATATACTTATGTATATATAGATATGTATGTATGTGTATGTATGTTAAATGAGTTTATATTAGTATAATTATGTATATTTTATTAATCCCTATGTATATATTATTATTATCTAATGTTTTTCTTTTTCTTTTTAATGTTTGCTGCACCTCCTAGCGTATGTTTATCTCTGCTTAGCCTTATGGTTGACTGGGAGAGAATGCCTTCAGCCATTAAGTCCATCATATGTACGATTTGAATGCAAAGAAGCTTAAATAAATAAATAAATATTTTCTTAGTTCAACTACCTGCAGTATTTATAATGACGCTCATTTGTTTTATACTAATGACTGTTTGTGGTGTGGTAAATGTCACGTTAAAAAGCAATATACGAACACCCGTACAGTTGCATAGGTACCAACTCAAAAGCTGACTGTTACAAATACCTGTGACCAAATTAGTCTGTTTGAATGCTGAAATGAAAAGGCAGCGGCACTCGTCCACAATGTTTTATTGCGTCTACTCGCCCCCAGCCGCAATCACACACTTATTCAAACATTTCTGCTTTCAACGCGTTTTTTTATAAACAAGGGTGTGTCTGTCGCATAATAACTTACTTTGACTCAAAGGAACTGTATACTTTTATATACACATATGCGTAAACACATAAGTAATTAAAACAGGTGTATGGTAGATTAAACTTTAGCCGGATATTGAAAGCGTATTAATGCCGCGACTGAACATCGCAACTTCGGAAACAAAAGGTTTATTTATTTATTAAGAAAACTTAGTGTTATCAAATAAACATTTGTTTACATTCCACATGGAATAACATTAACCATTTACAAGTTTCCACCAATAAGGTAGGAGGTTTATATATATATTTAAGAATAATACGTATAGAACTATACAGGTTACATATATTTAAGAAGATCGGATGTTATACATTATTGTAACATTTTAGAAGATCAGCCGCCAAGATTCGCTTTAGTGGATAAATTACCATAATTACCGTTTAGTAGATAAATTACCATTCAAAAAAAAGCACTACTTTAAACACTCGAAACTGTAGTCACAAAAATAAATCAAAACTGATGAAGCAGCAATGATAAGTAAAACTGTGATGTTTTCTTTTAAACGTTCACCTGATGGTAAGTGCAACGTCTGCCCATAACAAATGCTGTGTCATCCAGAAAACTTCTTTGTGACACTACACTGCCTATGACCCTGAGACATAGGTTCTTAAGTCTCATATGCCCAGTGATTACGCTAGCTCACAGTGCCCTTCAAACCGAAATACGGTAATGTTTGCACACTACTGCTTCACGTAAGAATAAGTGGCCCTGGGGTGGTACTTACCTAGACGGACACCTGCATAGGAATCCTACCACCAGTAAAACATTTATTCATTATTGAAACAGCACATTATAAATTTCATCGCAATTATCATCATTTCAGTCCATCTCCTTTCCCAGCAGCTCAGCTAAAATGATGATAATGACTCGAATTAATGAATTGTGTATGTTTTGATTGTGCCTTTGTCTTTAATACTACTTCCTATCCATTTTACGATTGGTAGGATTTGTATGAACCGTCTAGGTGCCACTGCAGTGAATTACTACCGAACTACTAGATTCGGCCGTCCAGCAGGTGTATGCAAACATTATTGTGTTTCGGTCTGTAATGGGCAATGATAGCTAGTTTAATTACTGGGCATATGGTACTTGAGAACTGAAGTCAAAGGGTGACGATCGCAGCGTGGTGTGACACGGAAATGAAGGTATGGGATGTCAACGAGGAGTGAGTGTCTGTGAAACCTCAAACACTATGATTTTTATAAACCCCATAGCTAAATGATCAGAGTACTTGATTCCATCGAAGTTTCACCAAGTACACAATCTGTTCGATTCAGATTAGCAAAAACTAACATTCAAGTAACGTATCAAATTTCATTATTTTTCAAAGAAAATTCTCAAAGCACTTTTACGCGCTGTTAACTCCCCTCCATTAGCATACCTATCCCCGAACTTCTTAATTACCTGTTCTATAATTATTTCACCAAACAGCGACTTATACAGAAAACTCATTAGAACGAGCGACAATCTTCATTATTTACCTTGAGCTCTAATTAATTCCTTGTCATGGTTTTTGCTTCGGCATTTGAATTATCTGTTCATGGACGTCGTCAAAAATCAGACGAGAGAGCCTATACAGTTGTTACTGTGTTGAAAAGGGACAGGTAGAGATCTCGGGTACCTGATTACCATCTTTTAGCAATTAGTAAAACACACAAAACTCCTCCCCCTGGCATGTTCTGCTCCCCTGGTAGGTGATGTTTAATATTCACTCGTAAATTACTTGAGAACTTAGTGCCAAGGTGGCTCTAGACTTAAATTTAAATGCAGTTGGACGTTGTTGCGCGTCCGAGATAAGGTACGCTCGATGTTTCGGAATTAATGGTGCATTTGCGAATACGAATCGCGAACTTAGAGATGGGAACAAAGTTATAGCTGATAAGATTTTTAATTGTGTACCTAAAAGATGAGATTCGGGTCGACTTTATCGCAGTGTCTAAGCAATCTGCGCGATAGATATCGGGTTCGACTCCCGCACGTTGTTCAGGGTCAGGGTGTTTGTGAATGTAGAAATTATGTTATAAACTTTTTTAGCCGTGTGGTGGCGGCTCGTTAAAAGAATACTACCACTCCATCTCATCCAATGGATCTCGTAAAAGGCGGGTAAGGAATTACACTGCACTGTGCACCCAACAGCGCATGGTGGCGATGGGCTCACCACCTATCACACCTAGTGCATTATATTTTTTGGTGAAACGTGGATTGTGGCAGTCAGTCAAAAAAATATTATCAACTCAACGAAACACGCAGAAGGAATTCGAAATGTTTAAAGAAACGTTTTTATGTTGGCAACCATAAAATATTTAATTAAAACCAACATAATGGCAACCCCGGCCTACCCACCGATGTTCGATTTAACACGGTTTCATTGCGATCTTTTTGTAATCAATTGAGAATTTTCCACGCGGTCGGCTGCGAGAAAGTTGAACAATCGGATAAAGGTCATCGGTGATTTTCGTAATTTTAAAATTCCTGTGTAGATTACATGTATCTATATTTTTTTATGAAGTATTTTGTTTTTTTTTTTAGTTGTAACATCGTAATTCTATTAATTTTTACTACCTTTGTGTCTGTACCTGAAACCGGTGCCGGCACTTCTAAACTTATTCTGGAATTTTAAGTTCTAAATTACGACGTGCTCAGCAGTGAACAGCGGTGAAGGAAAACATCGCGAGGGAACCTGCATATCCGAGGAACAGAAATATTTCGAGGACCCGCCGGGAGGTGAAGTCCACCAACCCGCATTGGAGCAGCGTGGCAGACTATTCCCCGCTTCAAAACCTCAGCTCAGAAATGAGAGGAGGCCTGTGCTCAACAGTGGGGCATTAATAGGCTGTTACTATAATACGAGTATGCAATGCTGTCACTATTCTGCTCCATGAACGCTATGGGGAGTAACATTTGTTTTTGACTGTGTTTCGCCGCCTGTCACGTCTCGTTTCTCGCGGTGGCGTAAAGTGAGCTACGCGTATATAATTTCGGTAATGTAATTGCTGTTAGCCTTTTTTAGCTTTCACAGCTTCATCGGATACTGTGCTCACGGGCCAGGGTCCGGCGTGCCAGGTTTGGTTTGACCCAAACAGAAGTACATAAATAAACTCCTACAATAACCTCGAAATTCGGACTGTCGGGTTTCGCTGCGTGTGAGCTACGCGTGTAGTCTCTCCCTACCCCTTATATGGGAAAAAGGCGTGATTGTATATATGTAAGACTAACAACAAAGAAGTCCACATTCGTGTTTTATTAAATAATAATAATAATAAATTATATTGTGATTTATATAATACCTTTTTAAAGTTCTATTATGATAACCGAAATCGATCTTCTAAGTACAGCACACCTCGCCACTTGAAGCGTGGCTCTTATACTATAAAATTGGGGGAAGTGCAGCGAACATTACCGATGCCGTGAAGGATGATACCTCAGCTTTAATAGATGCGGTATAACTGTTAATAAAGTTGTTACAATTGTGAAGTTGTGGTAACGACATGTGTTGACGACCAAGTGGCCTAGTGGTTAGTTTTCTGACTTTCGGTTTCTGACTTTTTATTAGTGAATACTAATCACAATTAACACGCTCATCTCTATTCCTTTATCACCGTTTTCATCTTTAAGGATAGTGACCTAGCGTCGTACAGTATTAGTTGAAACGCTGGACGTAGATGACCACTTCCTAACAGGTAATCCAAATGACGTTTAAATTAATAATCAACAAGTGAACAATAATTGGCCGTGTGGTGGCGGCTTAAAAGAATCTACCACCCCATCTCATACCGTGAGTGTCGTAAAAGTCGACAGAGGGTAAATTAGAACTAGAAGATGGCAGCAGCATCTACCTAGAACGTCTGAATAAACAAACTGCGGTTGCCAACCCGACTGCCAAGCATGGCAACTATGGCAAAATCCCCCCAAAATGAGAGCTACACACTTTTGTGGCAATCTATAGGGGAGGCTTAAGTTCAGCAGTGGACTGAAATGGATAGGCTGAAATGATTATTATGAAAAACTAATTACGTTTGTATTTATTTTTCATCATCATCATTTTCACCCAAAATAAACGAAAAACGCAAACACGCATTATATACATTGCCACATCCATTAATATTTCTACATCCGTACATCATATTTCATCGCTTTTTACCTTTTTATCTACAACAATGGCACTCGATATGATTGCCCCGAGCCGGGGGTAAATCGGTTCGATGTAGAGCTACCGGGGTGTTTAGTGACCGACAGATGTACGCCGAGAGCGGGCTTGTGTGCGCTTCTGTTTGATTGCACCGGCGTTTTAAACGCGAATAAAAAGGCTACTCGAATATTTCGGTGGGATCCAAATAACGTACGGTATGGTCGCTTTGTAGAGTTGTCACTTCACAAAAAGAGATTTTTTTTTAACACCACTCCCAAGAGACAAGGCTCCGCTCAATGAAGGTATGATGATGATGATGTTCTTTTCGACCACTGCGACAACTACCCCACACTAACGGAAGTTGTCAACTGTGCAGGAGATATTATTATGCCACCTACCCGTGCGCGATATAACGCTCATGCGATAAGATCGGAGGTAGGCTAGGCAGTGTCAGACATACAACGACAATTACAACTCCCGAAAGGACCCGAAAACTAATATTTTGTGTCTTTGCCCCAATGTTGGCTCTGGCTGGGATTCTAACCCAGGACCAGCGGCGTGACGCACGCGGTCGTGATGTCAAATGTGTTATCTTTTTTTATTGAATAAAGTAACAAAGAAAAGTAGCAAAGAAAAAATACCGCGTCACCCATAACTTTTCTGTGTGGCACCACACTACGTCCGTCACTCTGATACATTAGTTCTCAAGTCTCTTATGCCCAGTAATTAAACTAGTTAGAGTGCCCTTCCAACCGAAACACAGTAATATTAGCACACTACAACTTCATGTCAGAATAGATAAAGTGACGAAAGGTGAAAACGTTCACCTGGTGATAATTGCAACGTCTGCCCAAAACAAATGCTGTGTCACCCAGAAAATTAAGTGTGGCACCACATTGCGCCCGTTACCCTGATACATTAGTTCTTAAGTCTCATATGCCCAGTCTAACCAGAACATTACTGTGTGATTAATAGAATTAGACGTTACTTTGCTGGATTTCAGCAAAATAACGTCTGTTTCTATTAGTTTTTTTTGGCTGCCCTACTTTGGTAATAATTACGAAAAAAAAAGTACCTCAGTTTTTGACAAGTACCTCAAGATTTGAAACCTGTGATTTGTCACAGAAGAACTTTTTAATATTTCGCGTAAATAAAATCGAAAATCAATATTCAATGTTCAGACTATTCGACTACCATGTATTATCACGAGCACATTAGCTGAGGATGTTGTTTTTTTTTTATTAGATAAAAGTGACGGAACAAGCAGAATGTTCACCTGATGGTAAGTGCAACGTCTGCCCATGACAATTGCTGTGTCACCCAGAACATTTCTGTGTGACACTACACTGCGCCCGTCACCCTGAGACATCAAGTCTTAAGTCTCAAATGCCCAGTGATTACGCTAGTAACTCACTACTGCTTCACGGTAGAATAACTGTCCCTGGGGTGGTACCTACTTAAACGGATTCCTGCATAGAACTCCTACCACCAGAAAAAAAGTGAAAAAGGTGTGTTAACCTACGAAACAAATATGTGATACAAAAAAGTCACTAAATAGTACCACTACGTCTATCACAAATAATCAGCCCCTTGAAACACCTGATGTCGAATTAGTCAGCGATCAGAAAAGGTGTGGAACGACAGACAGTCGACAAACTGAATTATACCACCTCCATCAATGTCCAATTTGATTGATGAGCTCTTTGACCAAATGAGACATGGTTTCAGGTACATATGTAAGGGAAATTAAACATTATAACAAGGCGCAAAGACCTATTTTACGTTTGGTGACTTTTGGTTCCTCTTTCTAACCTGATTATTCGTCATTAGATGAATCGACACTGGCAAATGGCTACATTAATCCAAACTTTGTTACATTGTATCGAATACATACAAATAGCAGATTAAATATTTACAAATCGTCTCATCGCCACATACTAATATGTATTAAAAAGATCAGAGTGATCACACATAAAATTTCATTGTACTCAGTACCGCTTTGTAATACATTAATTAGCGGATAACGGTGCTGGTCATGTAATTATTTAAGATTTCAATGTTATAGTTACTAGCAATTATTGTTATTACATGATTGTTTGTTATCCCAAATAAAAAAAAAAAATCATTGAAATACAAAAATACCGACACAACTTAATTTTTTTTCATTAATTAAAATGGTACTAACGAATATGAAAAAACTTGCCTTATACGCTAGAGAGAATCTACCACCCCATGTCATCCCGTGGGTGTCGACAGAAGGAAAAAACCAGGAAATAGGCAGCAGCACCTTCCTTGAACATCTGAATAAATAAACTTCGGTTGGTAACCCGCCTGCCAAGCGTGGCAACTATGGCAAAATCCCCCAAAATGGGAGCTACTAACTTTTGTGGCAATCTATGGGGGAAGCCTATGTTCAGCAGTGGACTAGAGATGATGATGATGATGATGATACGCTAGTTTAAAACAATGATACTCCGTATTATTTGTCCAATAGATTTTTTTTTGTTGAATATAGTGATGAAACAAGCAAAACATCAGGTGACTTACCACACGTGCAACCAAAATATTTCTGTGCGATACCACGCTGTGCCCATCACCCTAAGACATCAGTTCTTAAGTCGCATATGCCTAGTGCTTACACTAACTCACAGTGCTCTTCAAACCGAAACACAGTAATGTTTGTACACTACTGCTACACGGAAGATTAAATGGCTATGGTGTTGTACCTACCTAGACAGATTCCTGCAAAGGAATCCTACTACCAAAGAGTAGCACTGAATTTCTATCTAAGAAATTACACACACACGGCGGTATGCTTGTGGAGAAACTGTGTACGGAGCAGCAGTGGTGCCTGGTACTGCGATATCCAACCTTGGCGATTAAGACAAATCCTGCACAGCAGAGGCCTATGTCCTGTAGTGAACTGTTGGGGTCTATAATATGTAATATTTACACGAACACTACACATTTAAATGAAACTAATTTTACGGATTTTATCGCGTTTAACGGGGTCCCCCGTGACCATGGGTGCTGTAAAGCACTCAAAACGTCGGGTTGTAAATAGTAAAAATTAGACGCGATAAAATCCGTAAAATTAGTTTCATTTAAATCATAAAGATGATGAAAAAGAAGATGAACTTTACTAACGGCACCTAGAGATGACATTTAAGACGATGCACGTTCTCATAGTGTCCTAAATGTAGACAGCCAACGAATAAATAGGCGAAAAGTGGGCTACGGGTGTGGTCTTTGCCTACCCCTCATATAGAAAAGACAAGGAAGACAGGAAAGTTAACCTCTAAATAGATTTTCGTGAACTGGTGTGGTAAGATTCCTATGCATAAATCCGTCTAAGTAGGTATCACCCTAGGGCTAGTTCTGCCGTGAAACAGTAGTGTGCAATCATTACAGTGTTGCGGTTTGAAGGGCACTGAGAGCTAGCGTAATGACTAGGCATATGAGACTTAAGACCTGATGTCTTTGGGTCACGAGCGCAGTGTAATGCCACAAAAAAATGTTCTGGGTGGCACAAGATTTGTAATGGACAGACGTTGCACTTACCATCAGGTGAACGTTTTGCGTGTCCCGTCACTTTCTTCAATAAATAATAGATCACATATTAAAACCAAACCCATTCAACTTTTAAACACCTAGCCCATATAAAGCATAAATGTTGTATAAAAATGCATTGGCATATTCTCATTTTCATCTCGATCGTTCGATGCCCATATAGACGATAAGTGCAGACCCTTACCAATAAATAAAACATAAATCATCCATAGTACGGGGTGTCGCATATTGTGATTTTATCGCAAACAAAAATCGTTTTCGGCAAACGTATCGTTTTTACAACGACACAATTGCGCCAATTTAGATTTGCTATTCAAAAAGTCTCCTTTAATGCAATCTCAGTATCTCGAAACGTACGGCGAATATTGCTTGGACGATGCAGTGTTGCGTTTTTATAGGATCAACATAAGTTTGGTATTGTTTGTAATTGTCTAATACCCCAAAGAGTCTGTGAGTGGTCGTTCCATTACCATTTTAATGTTGTTATTACTGTAATCGCTTCGTAAAGCTCAATTTAGTTGCGTCTAGACGTTGCTGTGGTTTGCGATACCTACTAGGTAAGAGATAACGACCCATTAAGGGTATTAGAAGACAGCACGCCCCTTGGAGTGACTAACAACCTTTGGCGGATGATATTGCCAAGGAAAAGGGCAGCTACCCGCCAGATCTAGTGGTCTAATCTGGGGGGGGGGCGTCTCCTCCTACTAGTGATATTTAGATGTTGTATATATAGTTCGCATCTCAGAAAACTTTCATAGCGCGATTATGGACGTATGGGAATATTTCTTAAGCTTCTCATGTGGCGACATAGATGTCGCTACAAACCTTCAGATGTAAAGTGATTTTCTCTGTTCATATTCTTTAATCTCGTTTGAAATTCATAAAGTTTCAATGTTTCGTTCGAAGATATTTTGTATGAAGATAACAAAGTACCTAACTGAAGCGTATTCTGCTCATTGCACAGACTAAGCAATTAAACTATCTCAGTTAATAAAGAATATTGTAAAACTGTAGTATATCAAAATATCTCAAGTATATTAATTCGATTAAATTACTTTTCAAACTAATTACTCTGCAAAATTTTCTATGAAAATAAAACATGTAGGACCATCTGAATTCACAGAAATGGCAATGATTGTATGAATATTATAAGTAAAATAAAAATTTGTTCCGCGTAATTTTTTTAATATTTGAGAAATTAAATTTAAAAGTAAAATAAAACAAATCGCAATATAGTGAGCATTTAATGTTAAAAGATTTATTAGTTTATAAGTTAAATCTGAGCGTAGAGACTGATACAAAAAACGTAGATTTAAAATGTTTTTCCCAAACAATTTTAAGCCAAAAAAATTCTAAAAATCCCAGATAGACATTGTTTATTATTGGATAAACTGATGAAACGAGCCAGACGTTCATCTGGTATAAATGTAAGATCACGTCTGCCCATAAACAAATGCTACGTCACCCAGAACATTTCTATGTGACACCACACGGCGCCCGTCACCCTGAGACATCAGTTCTTAAGTCTCATATGCCCAGTGATTACGCTAGCTCTCAGTTCCCTTCAAGCCAAAACACACTAATGGTTGAACGCTTCTGCTTCACGGCAGAATAACTGGGCCTGGGGTGGTACCGACCTAGAGAGACTCATGCAATCCTACCACCAGTAAATTTGTATAACATGCATAAATTTTCATCATTTGTAAACTTAAAGTGGTAAGTAACTTTTTAACAACTTATCTTCATAAGACAATACTTTTATGTAATAAATCTTTCATCTATGTATTAATACGTGAAGAGAAAACTTTGTACTCCTATTTAAGCACATAGCGCGCACGCGAGTGAGAGATTTGGCATAGTTCAAGTTTGTATATAGAAGAAGCGAGGAAACTAAAATTTTTATATTAATATGCGTTACCAATACATTTGAAAAAAAACAAAACATTTATTATTTACGTTCATACGGCCAATGTGAAAAACATACTAGTATTTTAAAATGTTGCCAACAAATAATTACAAACCTCAATAACGTTCAAACTTAAAAAAATATGAATTACGGTTGAATTTCGAACTCAGGGCCACCGCTGGTATTAATAAAACCCCAAAGTCATTTTGCTTTATTCATTTTCATTATGATAAAATATAATATAATAATGTAAAAGCTAAGCATTTAATGTGGTAGGGGACAAGCGACCTCTGCATCACAACATTGATTTTGGGCAAAAACATTACAATAATTGTTTTACATATTTTGACGTTATTTACTATCCACTTCTCCAGGACAATGATATAATATAGAAATAGGCAAGAAAATATCAGCGGAATGATAAATGATTGCACGAACGCACCGCTCCAGCTTAGTTTTCATTGTAATCTATAATCACCGCTCAGTTTCGTGGAACGCATGCCACACCATTGTCCGCGAGATGCGCCTATTAATCCTGCTCACCAACTATCCGTTACTCTAATTAGACGCTGGAATTCATTTTACAAAGACACGGGGCGATTTGTCTTCGCAGCATTCCTTTGAATCGTTTTGGTATCTCGAAGTTGGCCAACAACGTCGCCGGTTGCGAAATGACTCCGTCCTTGCGAGTTGAAACCTAGTATTTCCAGAATAGTTTACATTGTAATATTTATTTATTTAATTGTAACACCTTAATTTAAGGTATTCAATGGGTTGATTTAATTACTAGAGAGAGGCATTCTTTACCAGTCAACCCAGAGAGAATAGAGAAATGATAACAGGTTCAAACAATCTGGGGTGAAAATATAAATACTATTACATACTAATTATATAATAATAAAAATAATCAATATACATATCCCCAAAGTTAACATAGATAAATACATACATATATAAAATAAAACAACAGGAGACATTAGAGCATCAGTTTGCCTCCATATGATATGGTCTAAGAAGTCTTTTGAAGGCGTTTTTGTTGGGTGCATTCCTGATAGCATCTGGAAGGGCATTCCAAAGAAGTGTAGACTGAACTGTGAAAGAAGAGTTATAGCAATAATATGTAATTATTTATTGTGTGTGGTGGCGGCTCGTTAAAAGAATACTGCCACTCCATCTCATCCAATGGATCCCGTAAAAGGCGAGAAAGGAATTAAAGTGCACTGTGCACCCAACAGCGCATGGTGGCGATGGGCTGACCACCTATCACACCAAGTGCATTATATTGTTTTTTTTTGGTAAAACGTGGATTGTGGCAGTCATCTGTTTTTGCAGTGAGTGCCCAGTCTCTGACTATCCCTAATAGGATACAGTCGTGATCTTATGTATGTATGTATTTATCTTTTCTTTAAGTTAAAAGTATAGTAACAGCCTATAAACGTTCCATTGCTGAACACATGCCTTCTCTCATTTTTAAAAAAGTCATTCAATAACATTTATGATTTTATAATAAAAACTGCATCCCGTATCTTTTTTAAATTGTCTAGTAAATAACCCTGTAATGGCAGTGTAGGCACATCTACCACGTCATCTTATCCTCTGGCAGATAGAGGAATAGCTAATTCAGTTATGCCAGACCAAAGTTACCCAAACTATGATAGGAAATGTAACTAGAAGAGGAACTGGTACTGCCATCGCCAATCTGGCTGCCAAATGTGACAATTACGGCAAATCCTGACAACAAAAACGGTGTCATAGGCTGTTACTATCGCTCGATAAATATAAAATAGGAAAGGTTACGTCTATCTCTGGACATTTCACAAATATGTGGAAGAAAAAAGAGATATAAACCTGTTGAAAATTTAAATATGAAAAAGCTACGCTTTTGTACAAAATTCAATTTTCCCTCTCCCTTACCGTGTATGTGTGATATCATTTTTTAATGAAGGAAGGTAAGTTACTTCGCTAAGATCCGCATGCAAAATATAAAAATGGTGTATATTACCTAGGTTTTTGAAGAGCACCACCCGCCCTCCCTCAGTAGCGTGCACAAGCAAACTAACACCGCCACCAAGAACCGCCACCAGGTACCTTCCACCAACCACTACAATACCACCACTAGATAATATACACCACTGAAGTCGAGAACACGACACGTGTTTCGCCCCAAAACGAGGCATTATCAAGCGTCATATACTCTACGACAGACGGCCGCCGAGTCTTACCTTCCTTCATTATAATGGATTTCCGCAAAGTAACGCCTGATTCTATTAAATTTAATCATTTATTAAATCAAAAAAATATAATTCATTATAAAATGGTGTAGGATCGTGGCGCAAAAAAGTCTATTAATCCATCGTATCCCTTGGGTCTCATAAGAGTCGACTACGGGAAATGGTTCCCGGAATACTGACTTCACCTAGTTGCATTATACGACTAATATGGTAGAGTACCGGGTAAGCGACCCCGGCCTTCCGAGCTACTGATGTCTCCTCCTGCTCCTTCAGATATCCTAGTATCCTACACCTTATAGTTCCTTTCTAAATTTCCACATTAACTACCCCAAGTCAATTTACTACCTAATCTTTTCTCTTTCTCTCCGCCAAGTCATTGGTTGCCGTCCGATAGATGCGCCAGTCTAGTCGTTAGCGTGCCGATCTGTTCCAGAACCGGACGACCCCAGAATAAGGCTAGCCTTATTCTGGGGTCGCAGGCCCACGCATGCGGTGCTCTGTTTGGGTGGACAAGATCCACTTTAGCTACTTGTGGCTTCTGGAGTTGGCTAACAGAATCAGGCGTTATTTTGCGGAAATCCATTATAATAAAGGAAAGAAAGTTAATTTACTACTCTGGATACTGACTCTACTACAGTATGTGTTACATAATTTTTGTTAGATTAACAGAATGTCGCAGAGTCAATATCACTTGATAATGCCTCGTTTAGAGGTGAAACACGTGTCGTGTTCTCATCTTCAGTGGTGTGTATTGCCTAGTGGTAGTGTTGTGGTGGTGGAGGGTATTTGTTTTTTTGCATTAGTTTTTTGGTATTAGTTACAGAGGGAGAGCGGCCGGTGCTCTTTAAAAACTAGGTAATACACACCATTGGAAATTTTGCATGCGGTTCTTAGCAAATTAACTTTATTTCCTTTGCTTCGTTTTAAAAACAATGCTTCCGACGCTACGATTGTGTCTGCCTGCCAATCATGCTGATTCGAACACGCCTTTCCTCCTCGAGAGATATATAAATATATGAGTGAATTACATCAGGCTCACGAAGATAATTTTTGATAAAATTGTAAAATTCGTTTCAGTCAACTAAATATTCAATGAAATAGAATAGAATCCCAACTGAGTCCAACATTTGTGCCATGTGCAAAATCTTTGTTTAAGCTATCTTTTTTGTTATTTGTAGCGTCTTCGTTCTCTGGCACTGGATCAGGGCTTAATACCAAACTTATAACACACATAAAATATGTAATACCCAGAGCTGTTGATATCTTCTGGATATCTGTTAAATGACAAAATATTGACTTTGTATAATTATACATTATATATTAAGAAATTCGAAATGTGGTAACGGTCAAAGAGAAACTCTCATCTCTAACTCTCCGTGCGATACGTAAAGCTTAGCTGTGCTGCTTGGTTAGAATTTTGTGATACCGTGGTTATTGCCTGGTAGAGCTTAATGAACTGCAGTTAGTGTGATGTCTGCCACTGGTTGAAGATACTGCAACATTTTATAAGAAAATAATTTTGAGCTTTAATTTTGATTCTCACGGGAGGACCATTGGTGCTGTAAAGCGCTCGAAACGTCGGGTTATAAACGGTGTAAATATAGCGCGATAAAATCCGTAAAAATTGTTTTATTTAAATATGTAGTATTCGCGTAAATATAAGAAAATACTGTTCTAATCTAAGTATTGTTTTCACATTGAATCGGAAATAGACATTTTCATAACAACATGGCGAATTTATATACAGAACTACATTGTGGCTGTGTTAGTTTGAAACCTGACCTTCTCAAATATGAAGAAAAGTAAGTTACTTTGCTAAGATCCGCATGCAAAATATTAAAAAAAAAAAAAAAAAAAAAAAAAAAAAAAAAAAAAAAAAAATATATAAAAATGGTGTATATTACCTAGTTTTTTGAAGTGCACCACCCGCCCTCCCTCAGTAGCGTGCACAAGCAATTGCAAGTGCAAAGTGCAAAAGCAAGGATTTCCGCAAAGTAACGCCTGATTCTATTAACTTCTCAAATATGTTTAATGAGCAATTATTTTAAAAAGTTTTACTAAATACAAATAATCAGAATGGTGGCCATGGTAGCTCAGAGGCCGGGTCAAATTTCACAGTACCTAGTTTCGGAACCTTTAAAAATGTTTTGCAATTTTCACCAAATACTCGCGGTGAAGGAAAACAATGTCAAAAACTTAGGTGTCTGTGAAATGAAAATATTTCATGGACATATGCAGTCCGCCAATCAGCAGCGTAATGGACTCTTCCCGGCTCCAAAGCCCTCACAGAAGAATGAGAAGGGGCCGGTGCTCAGTAGTGGGTCATCTGTTTAAATATTTATTTACATACTTACCCACTCACTCACTTCAACTCGTCACAAGTCCACTGCTGAACATAGGCCTCCCCCATAGATTGGAGGGTTTTTGCCATAGTTGCTACGCTTGGCCTGGGGTTGGCAACTGCAGTTCATTCATTTAGATGTTCCAGGAAAATACTGCTGCCCATCTCGATGTTTTTTATTTTTAAGATGGGGTGGTAGATCCTCTGTGGCTGCCACCACACGGCTTAAAACGGTTGTATTTACATACGACTTAGCCTATTTTATTTGCAGATTTACCGCATGATCGACGGTAAAGAAAACATTTGGGGACCTGTCAAATCGGTCAACCTACACTAGAGCAGCGTAACATGCTCTTGTCGACTTTTAAACCCTCTCAAAAAGGGGAACCCCTCTGGGAGGAGATCTATGTCGAGTTTTGGGTCGTTTAAGCTTTTATTCTACCTTTTTTTGTTGATAGTGAGATGAGTAATTTGTCGCAAAAGGTATGAAATTGACACTAACTAAAATTTAAATAAATTTTAAATTAGTAAATTTATTTAATTAATACATATATAATTACTTGTATTCTAGTAATTCTAATGATGCATAAATACGAAACGATGAATTATTTTACGCTATAGAACAGCAGATACCTCTTTCCTGCCGAGGTGTCGTAAGAGTAAAGTATTGTATGCACAGCCTTTGTTCGTTCAGAATAATACAATAACATGCAATGCTGTCATTGCAATGGAGTAAGAATTTTTCGACTCGTACCAAAATGGCAGAGACGTGGTTCGGTATCAATCACATATCGTTTCCCGCAGGCACGAAATGTATGTATGTATGCATAAAACGGTATGTATCATTCTGTTTACTAAAACCAGAAAATCAGAGTTCATGAATACATGCCCAATAATGGGTATAGACATTTTTATATTTTTGAGAGAAATTCAACCGAGGAGAAATAAAACTGATGATAGTTTTTTTAACGTTAACTTGCTACTAACGTAATTATATCAATGCCTTAATAATTTGGATTATCTAAAAAAATATTGCAATTATCTTGAAAATATAAACAGTCAAATCACGTATAGAAACACTAGGCTGGCATAAGTTTGAGGACCGCCGTCTTGGGCCTTCGCGCGACCATAATCCGCATCGGTAACGCATTACCTAGTGCATATATTACGGCGACACGTTCCTGGAAGCGTTAATTAGGCACGCGGACGCGGGCCACACTTGCGGCTTGATTAATGAACGCACTAATTACGAAGCGAGCGCTCTCTGCGGCTTTGCGATCGCGTTATGTCCACGCATAGTTCGACGCGATAAAGTTTAACGCAACTGACATGCAAACGATAGTGTGCCCTATTTGTAACTTCTATATGAATCAAATATTAAACGGCGAATTCATGTTTGTTACTTGATGTTGAAACTTCATTTCCTATATTTTAAGATATCTGAAAAAGTCCGGTAAATTCTTACAGAAGGACAAAACTCTTGACGATAATGTAGAGGCTTCATTATAAACAATTTTATCTCGCATCACTTTAAAGTAGACTGATAGTCAATTATTTAGGCTTTTTTTCTAATAGTGTACAGTCCACTGGTAAGCCGCGGCTTTTTCAGCTTCGTCGAAAGAAACTCGCGAGCAGGATTATTGTGAGAAAGGAGTAATATCAAGCATAATGTCCGCCTGTATATAGAATGTCCTAAATACATATGTAGCAATAGTCATCATCATCGTTTAAGCATATCATTAGTCCACTGCTGAACATAGGCCTCCCCCATAGAATCTCTCATCTGGGTGGATTTTGCCATAGTTGCCACGCTTCTCAAGCGGGTTGGACTAATTGGTTAGCCGCAGTTTATTTGTTTGAATGTTCCAGGAAGGTGCTGCTGCCCATCTCCTGGTTTTAACTTTTCCCTCTGTCGACTTTCACGACACCCACGGGATGAGACTTGGTGATAGATTCTCTTACGCCGCCACCACACGGCTTGTGTATATATGTAGCAATATAAATAAATAAATTAATAAATAATAATTTGAGCAGATGACAATTTCTGGGTGTTCACTAGATGTCGCTGCGATTGGAGTCGAAGGGGGACATCATTTTAGATCCAGCTGACCTTAGAATTTGATTTCAGAACTAGGTTTTTAGATAAACTGTTGCCACTATATATTTTAAACCAAACAGGAAACAAACCCGCTAATTACGCAAATTACGCTAAGTTCGAACACGTCATAGACAACATTTTTTTGGAAGACGATACGAGCAAATCGTTAACCTACTGCAAATGCCTTGTCACGCAGAAAGTGCATCGTTCTGAGATATCAATTCTTAAGTCTCATATGCCCAGTAATTACACTAGCTATCAGTGGCCTTCCAAATAAAACGCAGTAATATTTGCAAATATTTGCATTGATAGTTATTTTGAGCTAGTGTAATCACTGGGCATATGAGACTTATGAACTTTCGTCTCAAGGTGATGGGCGCAGTTTGGAGTCACACAGAAATGTTCAGGGTGACACAGCATTTGCTATGGGCAGACGTTGCACCTACCATCGGGTGAACGTTTTGCTGGTTTCGTCATTGTATCCAATAAAAAAAACTGCCTAAATCTGCTCAGTTATTAAAGTATCCCAAGATAAACTCAATAGGTAACACTAAATGTAACAGATTTGGATTTTCGGTAAGATCCTATACACCGAGCATGGTATAGTTTAGTTAGTTTAGTGTGGTTGCTAAATGAATATATTTAGGACTTAGCGGACATGTGACGGAACGATGAATGAAATCGTTTTAATTTATTCCACTAGGGTTGTCAGCCGATATACGTTTCCAATTGCATTGGGGCCGCACAAAAGACCTCAATTTCAACGCAATTACAAATCCGTTAATTGCATGGCAAGAAATCGGCGTTACATTTTCACGGTCACGGAGGCCACATCAAAGAGTTGTGGATACGGAAAGGGAGGTTGATGCGAAGGGCAGTGTTTCCCTTCTATGGACCGTCCACCCCATAGAACATAATAAACAATTCGACCATATAATGTGCAATAATAAAATTTTATGAAACTTCTATGGTCCATAACGATGTACGTAAGTAGCATAACAATGGGGAAACAAGCGAGTGCAGAATATGTGATACATACATACATACATAAGATCACGACTGTATCCCATAAGGGGTAGTCAGAGACAGGGCAGTCACTGCAAAAACAGATGACTGCCACAGTCCACGTTTCACCAAAACAATATAATGCACTTGGTGTGATAGGTGGTGAGCCCATCGCCACCATGCGCTGTTGGGTGCACAGTGCAGTTTAATTCCTTACTCGCCTTTTACGAGATCCATTGGATGAGATGGAGTGGTAGTATTCTTTTATCGAGCCGCCACCACACGGCTTATATGTGATGTGTTATTTAATTTAATTTATTAAATAAAGAACAATAATTACAACTAATATAATTATAAAAACTAGTAGTACAACATTGAAGACCAAACATGTATTCTGCATTAAAGGTTTTTTTTCATTTGATAAAGTAACGAGACGAGCGAAACGTTCACCTGATGGTAAGTGCAATGTCTCCCCATAACAGATGCTGTGTTACTTAGAATATTTCTATGTAGCACCACACTGCGAGCGTCACCTTGAGACATTAGTTCATAAGTCTCATATGCCCAGTGATTACGCTAGCTCTCAGTGCCCTTCAAACCGAAACACAGTAATGTTTGCACATTACTTCCTTACGGCAGAATAATTGGCCCTGGGGTGGTACCTACCTAGACGGATTCCTGCATAGAAATCCTACTACTTTGTAATCTAAAAACAAAAGAAGACTACAAATTTAGCTGCTTCGCCATCATCATCGCCATTATTCCAGCCCGTCACAATTCCATTGCTGAACATAGGCCTCCTCCATAGGTTGCCACAAAACACGGTTATGTGCCACCTGCGACTTCCCGCAAAACCTTACACTACCTTACCTTGTCTTTGCTCCACCTAGTGGGGTGGCGACACATGACAACCTTTCTTCCCCAAACGGTTATCGGTTCTACCGACCGGCCGGCCCATTGCCACTTCAGCTTGCTGATCCTCAGGGCTATGTCGGTTACTCCAGATATACTGCGGATATCAACGTTATGAATTCCACCTCGCAGAGAAACACCTCGCATAGCCTTTACATAGCTCGCTATGATACTCTGACCTTCCTCAGGCGGCCTACAGTTAAGGATTCAGCTGCTTACAAGAATCAAATTTTAAAATAAAAAGGAGTTTAGAAACATGTTTTTAAATGTATTACGTTTTGTACGTCCTAAGCCATGCTATTTTTTAGGCTTTCCTCTTTCGAAACCCATAAGAAATTTTCCCGCTTCGTCCAGTCGGGATTTTTTTATACATAGCTTATACATAAACCTTTTGCCGCTTTAGTGTACTAATTGTCTATCTGTGTAATTTCTACTGTGATTTTTATGTGTACATAAGCAGTAAAATAAAGAAAAATAATAAATACTCTAAGTAATGATAATGGAGTTAACAATGGTAATATGACATTATGATAAAAATTGTAATGGGATATTGTGAGTGCCCGGCAAAGACTTCTCCAAAAACACTTCAAAGCTTACGGCTGCCAATATAAATGAAGGTAAGTAAAAAAGTTTATAATTTGAAATATATTTCATAATATGAGTTCGCTTTTAGAGGTTTAGGTTAGGATCTGTAAAACTTAAAGTCGTAGTGTCTTGCTTCATTATTTTTGAAACCTGCTTAATAGACAAGCAATATATGGTAATTAAGATGTTTGCTGCCCTATGAAAAGTTTTGTTTTTAATCTAACGTAATAATTTGATATCTTTTAGTCTCTAAATATATCCAATTTGTTAGTGAAATACGCAACGGAATAAATAAGTCGAAGGAAAAGTCCGCACCTTCATTAAGCGTATAGAGTAGAGAAGGGCCATCGTGCACATACCTCTCGCAGAATCGCGATTCGACACCTGAGTACACTGCTCCCCTGCGTTTATAATGGGGGGATAGGACGCTCTTTAGTATGGAAAAGGATTCTGTGTGTGTTTGATGATTTGGACTATAGAGAAGTCTTTCGGTTAGTAACCAAAGTTGCCATCTGCGTAGAATATCGCACTGGTATTACAAAACCGCTGTTACTCAAAAAACTAGTTATTGCCTAGTCATTAAATGTCTGTGGATGCTATCTAATAGTAAAAAAAATTCTTACCTCTACCTATGTAATGGCCACCATAATATCAGAAGATGAGTCATATGCACTGTCAGATTATTTGTGAGTGTATTGCACAAATACTGACAACGGCTGAGATTCGAACCTAGGATCCATTTCGGTCCCGTTAGGGCAGGCAAGCTGACAACTGAACAACGCGTTAACCGGCGCTATATTAACCGTGACAATAGTCATGTTTACTCACACATATCTATTTCAATGAAAAAATCATACTTGGAGAGATAAAATGGAGATCCATCAAGAGACAACTAAAAGAAATAATGACACAAACCAATCGGCGGTCAATTGTTTTTTTTTATTGCATAAGTGATGAAACGAGCAAAACGTTCACCTGATGGTAAGTGCAACGTCTGCCCATTACAAATGCTGTGTCATCCAGAACGTTTCTGTGAGACACCTCGTTGTGCCCATCACCCTGAAACATCAGTACTTAAGTCTCATTTGCCCAGTAATTACGCTAGCTCACAGTGCCCTTCAAACCGAAACACCAGACGCCCTAAAAGCTAATATTCGAAGAGAAATGGCCAAAAATTATAAATTTTTCAAAAAAAATAATTCCCATTTTATAAAGATTAACACGAAATAAAAATATATTTCTTAATTTTATTTTTATTTTATTTAATAATTATTTACTTTTAACATGACTTATGAGACCTGTATTAATTTTGCATCCTTCGTTTTTTTTCTAAGATAGGCTTCTCCATAACATCGTAGCCAGTTTAAAACAGATTCGATCACCGTACTATAACATTAGGGGGTGGGCAGCAAAAAAAAATTGTCACAAGAACAATTACACGGCATCTGTCGCTGCTGCCCGGCTGCCGTGTGTGTGGGATTGAATTTATGCTGATTGGATTTACACAGCGCCGAGGAGGTGAGTTGAGAATAAATTAAATGCTATGTGCGTACACATGTTCGGAATTTTGAAGCAGAGAGTCATTTGAATTACAGTTATATTGATACAAGGAACAAAAAAAAACTCTTGTTCTCCTCTGTGGCTTCAGTATGAAGGATCTATTGTAGACGAAGCTTGTGTGCATATGAAAATCATGGCGAAGTCGTGTTGAGTTGTATGTTATAATAAAACAGCAAAAATTTGGAATGACTTACCACCACCCACGCGAAAGAAAATTAACGAAGCAACGTTTAAAGCAAAATATCGTAGAGGTTTGCTACATAAACAGTAAGTGACGGAGACATTGAAGCTTGCCTTTAAAAATACGGTTAAGCTAAGAACTAACTGTACTATTGTGAATCCCAATTGTACTCCATTTACATAGATATGCATTGACAATACATACGCAAGCATACCAAATACACACAAGCGGACACACACTACATCTTCCACCCACGACACGCATCACTCCAACATACTCCTTAAGGAGCCAGGGTAGGACTGAAAATCAGCGCGGCGCAGTTAGCACAGCCAATTGTAGTTGGCTTAGCTGAGCCCTTCCCTTTTGCCAATCAACTCATAAACATGATTTTCTTTTCTTTTTATTCTTTCCATTTGTTATTTTTAGTAAATCGATCCTTTTTGTTTTTTTTTTTAATAAATCGATTTAATTTTTAGTTTTTTATGTTACTAGTTATTTATATATTAGATTTTTATATTACTATTTTTATATTAGTATTTTTATATAAGATATTTTTTTTAGTTTAATTATCTAACTATTTTTATCTGTACTTACTCGATTGGCAATAAATTATTTCTTATTTATTTATTTATTTAAAAAAAATACATCCCCGCATATCCTGAGTTGCATTCCCGACTGGAGCGTTCCGCCATGTGCAGGTGGATATTAAACTTTTCTATTGGATTTGGAAATTGAAGTCTGTGTGACATGTTCTTCTCTGAGGCTTCAGTATCAGCCATCCCTGTTGGATCTATTGTAGAGGACTTGGAAGCTTGGGTATATTAAAGATGCCAATGAAAATCAGGGCGAGGTTCTGTTATGTTCATACATCCCAGCGTATCCTGAGTGGCATTCCTTTTTGGAGCATTCCGCCATGTACAGTGTGTGAACATTGGATTTTTCTATTGGGTTTGAAACTGTAGTCTGATTGAACGTTTCAAATAAATATCTCTTTCATTATTTTTTAATGATAGATAGATATGATGTGCCGATAGGTGTCCGACAGAGTACAATAGCAACTATCTCTTTCCTACTGAGGTGTCGTAAGAAGCGACTGGTGGCTATATTTTACGGACAGCCTTTATTCGTGCATATTAGCACCACAATATGCAATGCTGTCACTATACTTCGACGAAGGGTCAGAATTTTTTTTACTCGTACCAAAATGACGGCGACGCTGTTTGACGCCGCCATGTATGGTTTCCCGCGGGGGCTATAAAAGGGGCTACATGTGTAGCCCCTGCCTACCCCATCTATGTAAAAGAGGCGTGCCTATATGTATGTATGTTAATGATAGCTACGACATGATTGGATTTTGTGCTATGGAGAACAGTTTTGATTCTCTGTGTTAATGCGATTATTATGTAAATGACGACCACGATATAGTAGAAATTAAAGTGTGTAATTACTTTTTAAGGCCCTGTTTCACACTTACACATAACTATATTTTTATAAGAAAAAAAAGTAGAGTAACAGCCTATAAATGTCCCACTGCTGAGCACAGGCCTCCTCTCATTTTTGAGGGGGTTTTGGCGCCGTGAATGATCCGCCACGCTACTCCAATAAGGGTTGGCGAACTTCACATGTCCTCGAAATATTTATATTCCTCGGACATGCAGGTTTCATCACGATGTTTTCCTTCACCCCTAAGCACGTGGTAAATCAGCACTTAAAATTATAGAACAATTAAAGTGGTTCTGGCACTGGGGATCGAACCCAGGTTACTTGCGTAGTATGAAATTAAAGGCGAGCACCAGGCCCCTGAGCTACCACGGCTTACTTTATAAGACTAAGGCTTATTTTAGTATACAATGTAATATACAAAGTAGAATACTCTACTTCTTAAATTCAAGAATATTTGTTGTTTTTATTTATAAACTAGCTGACCCGGAGGGGTCTTCGCGCGGAAGTTATTGTTATGTTAAAGTCTGTATAGAGAAAAACAACACCAGAAAATGGCTAACATTTAAGAGTAAATGTTCTTAAAGTTCGTACTTAGTAGGTATTTTTCTTTTATTGTATAAAGTGATGAAACGAGCAAAACCTTCACCTGATGGTAAGTGCAATGTCCCATAACAAATGCTGTGTCACCCAGAACGTTTCTGTGTGACACCTCACTGTGCCCATCACCCTGAGACATCAGTTCTTAAGTCTCATATGCCCAGTGATTACGCTAGCTCACAGTGCCCTTCAAACCGAAACACAGTAATGTTTGCACACTACTGCTTCAAGGCCGAATAACTGGCCCTGGGGTGGTACCTACTTAGACGGATTCCTGCATAGGAGTCCTACCACCAGTCTATTTAAAAACTGAATTAAAGTCAAAGCCAAATTTTCAACTCAAGGCAAAAGTAGAGATATACGAGTACATATCGTGATGAGTCAATTTTTTTTAATTTTTTTTATAAGGTAAAAACGATAAAATGATATATACATATATAGATGAAAACCAGTAAAATGCATCACAGATGAATATTTTATATTTCAATTAAGTGTTCGAAACATACCATTGGTAACAGATTTATTTTTTAAATAAAAGTAAACGAGAAAGAGACAATATATAAGTTAACTAGTAGTGCCCCGCGGTTTCACCCACCGTTTAGTTTAAAATAAATCGCATTAAGGGTCATAGCGTGATTTTATATAGCCTATAGCCTTCCTCGATAAAGTAGCTAGCCAACACTTAAATAATTTTCGAATTTGTTCCTGAGATTAGTGCGTTTAACCAAACAGACTCTTCAGCTTTACAATATTAGTAAGATATGGCACACTGACTTTTCAATGATTCATTGTCATAGTTCCAACTTATCATGAAGGAGTGTATGATAGAAACTGCATGTCTTTGAATTGAATACGTAGAGCTAATATGGGGTTACTATACCCAACTATTTGCGACACAATATTTTACGAATATCTTTTTTTTTTCTACTCTTTATCGCACCTATCTGTTTTTGTCTCAGCTTACCGCAATGTTTTATAACTTCCAACAGATTTGTATTTGTGGTAGGAATCATCATCATCATTTCAGCCTATCACTAGTCCAATGCTGAATATAAGCCTCCTCCATAGATTGCCACAAAAGTTTGTAGCTCCCATTCTGTGGGGATTTCGCTTGACAGGCGAGTTTGTAACCGCAGTTTATTTATTCAATTGTTCCAGGAAGATGCTACTCCTCATCTCCCGGTTTTCATTTTCCCTTTGTCGACTTTTAGAACACCCACCAGAGGAAACGTTCTGGGTGAGACAGCATTTGTTATATTTAAATAAAACTACTTTTTTACGGATTTTATCGCGTTTAATTTTTGAACTATTTTTACCCGACGTTTCGGACGCTTTACAGCACCCATGGTCACGGGGGGACTGAGGTGACAGTTGTCCCGATGTCATAGTTAACCCGGAGTACCTTCAGCTTTTAATTATTATTTGTAGTCCGATCTACGCAGAAAGAGCTTACTGTGTCTTGAAGCCTTGCAGTGGTATGCTTGGTTTTTGATTTAATTTTATTAATAATAGGATCCCAAGCCGGTGGTAATACCCAACCATCTTCCCTATTGAAATTAGGATGTTTTTTAATTTCAATAGCCTCGCGAATCATCCTTGGTAGGAATCGGTGTTCTTTTGCAAGGATTTGTGGTCTATCAAATCTGATGTAATGGTTGGGATGATCCAGAACATGGTCACAGACTGCAGACTTCCTAGAGCGTCGATGCTTCACATCAGCTATGTGTTCTTTAACGCGGGTTTTAATGGATCTTTTAGTTTGCCCTATGTAAGAGAGACCACATTCACAATCCAGCTTGTATACTCCTGCATCTTGTAGAGGGATGTTACACTTGACAGATGGTAAAAACTGACTTATCTTCTTCGGCGGCTTGAAAAATGTTCTTATAGAAGCTCGCTTCAAGATATAGCCAATCTTGTCCGTGACTCCTCTGACATATGGAAGAACAGCAGGTACACGCTCGACTGTGGCCGGCTTCACTCGGTCACTGCGACGAAGGCGCGGAACCCGAAGCTTGTTGTCTTGCAAAACTTGCTTGACATGCTGAAGCTCGGCGGCCAGGTGTTTACTGTCACAGATCCCTTGTGCTCTCTGAAACAAAGATTTACCCACGGTAGCTAACTGTGAAGGATGGTGGTGAGATTCACCATTTAAATACCTATTTGTATCATCGCTATATGTATCGTCGCAGTGACCGAGTGAAGCCGGCCACAGTCGAGCGTGTACCTGCTGTTCTTCCATATGTCAGAGGAGTCACGGACAAGATTGGCTATATCTTGAAGCGAGCTTCTATAAGAACATTTTTCAAGCCGCCGAAGAAGATAAGTCAGTTTTTACCATCTGTCAAGTGTAACATCCCTCTACAAGATGCAGGAGTATACAAGCTGGATTGTGAATGTGGTCTCTCTTACATAGGGCAAACTAAAAGATCCATTAAAACCCGCGTTAAAGAACACATAGCTGATGTGAAGCATCGACGCTCTAGGAAGTCTGCAGTCTGTGACCATGTTCTGGATCATCCCAACCATTACATCAGATTTGATAGACCACAAATCCTTGCAAAAGAACACCGATTCCTACCAAGGATGATTCGCGAGGCTATTGAAATTAAAAAACATCCTAATTTCAATAGGGAAGATGGTTGGGTATTACCACCGGCTTGGGATCCTATTATTAATAAAATTAAATCAAAAACCAAGCATACCACTGCAAGGCTTCAAGACACAGTAAGCTCTTTCTGCGTAGATCGGACTACAAATAATAATTAAAAGCTGAAGGTACTCCGGGTTAACTATGACATCGGGACAACTGTCACCTCAGTCCCCCCGTGACCATGGGTGCTGTAAAGCGTCCGAAACGTCGGGTAAAAATAGTTCAAAAATTAAACGCGATAAAATCCGTAAAAAAGTAGTTTTATTTAAATGTGTAATATTCGCGTAAATAAAAGAAAACATTATGTGAACCAGTACGGACTGGAAATCGCAAATAAAATACGCCGGTTAGAAGATCTCAAGACCAAGCGCGCAAGATTCATAACATCTTTGAATTTCTTGAAGAGATGCAGAGACCATGATCTCATTCCTACGTGTGTCAAAATATCAGCTAAAAAGGACATTCGAGGAAGCGCGAAGATCCTAAGCCAGGCAAGTAAAAAGTTGCTAAGGACGGTAATTCAGCAAAAACGTACCGATCTACACACCATAAATACGGCCATAGACAATTCATCCAGTGAATTAAAATCTATCTTAACGACATTTGATTTTAACAATTGCATTGAAACTTTAAATAAGCGCGAAACAGCTAAATATAATGAATGCAAAAATAAACATATAGATAAATACCAAAAATTAACGAACAAATTAAATGTCAAATACAAATCTCAACGTATGAACGGAAAGTTACCGTTGACAACAGACAAAGATCATAGACTACGCGCGGTCTATAATCTGTCAAAACAAACACTGGATGAACCAACATTAAACGTATTATCGAAAGGAATGAATTTCGCAATAACACCGCGAAAAATCCCGTACGAAGAAATTATCTGTAGTGTCGAAGATTGTCTGTATAAAAATAATATCGGTAAGGAAGATTTGGAGGCCATGCGTCAAGACATTTCGTCTATGTTACGTCGAAGTTCAGTGCCCAAACTAAATCTTCCCAAAGACGAATTTAAAGCGTTGAACAACTTACGGAACAGACCGGAACTCACGATCCTCCGCGCGGATAAAGGAAACGCTACGGTAGTAATGGATACGTCAGATTATAATTTTAAAATTGAACAACTTTTGTCGGAAGAAAATATTTATAAAAAGGTTAAATCAGACCCAACCGCGAACACGCTGAAAACAACTAGCGAGCTAGCAAAGAAATACTCCGAAAAATTGAATCTGGACGTAAATTCGGTAATACCATCATGTGCCAAACCACCGAAGTTGTATGGGTTACCTAAAATACACAAACCAAATGCTCCATTACGTCCAATAGTGAGCCAGATCGATTCACCAACTTATAGATTGGCTCAGCATGTAGCGAAAATACTCTCACCGCTCAGAGGACACACAAGAGCACACACAAAGGATTCATACCATTTTGTCAGTGAGATTAAAGACCTACATCTTACTGACAATGAAACTATGGTCAGTTTTGATGTCCAGTCGCTATTCACATGCCTACCTGTAGAAGACTGCATCTCAATTGTATCCAGGAAGCTAGCGGAGAACAACATGCCAGCAGAATATGCAGAACTACTTAGACATTGCCTTACATCTGGCTATCTATTGTGGAAGGAACAATACTACAAGCAAGTAGATGGTGTGGCGATGGGCTCTCCAGTATCTCCCATTGTCGCCGACATTTTCATGGAAGACTTTGAGGAGAAAGCCCTCCGTACTTCTCCTGTAAATCCAAGATTCTACAAGCGGTATGTAGATGATACTTTCACAATTTTACCATCGCATAAAGTAACTGCATTTCTAGACCACCTTAACTCCCTAAACTCTAAAATTCAATTTACAATGGAGTTAGAGGCAAATAACTCTTTAGCTTTTCTGGATGTGTTAGTAATTCGGAATCCTAATAACACCTTGTGTCACACTGTGTATAGAAAAAAGACCCATACAAATAGGTATTTAAATGGTGAATCTCACCACCATCCTTCACAGTTAGCTACCGTGGGTAAATCTTTGTTTCAGAGAGCACAAGGGATCTGTGACAGTAAACACCTGGCCGCCGAGCTTCAGCATGTCAAGCAAGTTTTGCAAGACAACAAGCTTCGGGTTCCGCGCCTTCGTCGCAGTGACCGACTGAAGCCGGCCACAGTCGAGCGTGTACCTGCTGTTCTTCCATATGTCAGAGGAGTCACGAACAAGATTGGCTATATCTTGAAGCGAGCTTCTATAACCACTAAAACGTCCGGCTACTAGAGTGGTTTATAAATAAAAACAGTCAAACGTCCAGGCCACTAGAGTGGCTTCGCCAACTCGCTCGGCTATTTTCGTATTTTAAGTATTACAACTTTCGTAATGATACACGATGTTGCTACTAGATGGCTCTAAGATAAATTACCTTTGTTTGTGTGGATAAAACATTCTACTGCTACGTAATAAAATAATTAAGAAAAAAATGTTAAAGTCAGTGAAAGTGAGTGAGAGTGAATTTTAAGTGATTGTGCCGTTAAAACTGTGAGTATTGTTTTATTAATAACTAATTGTAACATGTTTTATATCAAAATGATCGGCAAGAGTATTATCTAATTATGTTTACAAATATCAAACGTGGAATGTGTTTTATTACGATAAAATGAACATGCAAACACATAGCCATTTTTTTTTTATGAGGTTATAAATCTGACCTTATATATACTTTGATTTAAGCAAATAAGAGTTAAAGTAAGTTAATTTAAGTACATTAGTGTTTCAAGAAAATAAAACAATCGCAATACAATGAAAACAAAAGACATAAACATCTGTCGAGCGTTTGTTTACATTACGGTAGCCGTTCCGCTCGACCGGTTTTAACCTTGAGAGGCTTCAAGTGGGTGTATTGTTTACGTTTTTGTGCTATAAATAAACTTCGGTAGTATTAACGTACTGGTATCATAAAAAAGGTTATATAATCTAGTTTTAGAATGAATAATATGATTTTGATATGCAGAAACAAAATGTTTCTTAAAATTAGGAAGAAAAAATATGTTACTCAGATTTCAACTGTAATTGTGATTTCTATATTTTTTTTATATACTTTACATTATTTACTGTTGTTTAGTGTTTACGTTTATTAATTCTATATCTAATTAGCTTTACCCACAATTTTTTTCAAGTTGTTTGCGTTAGTAACGAGGGAGATAATCGTTTTTTAATTAAGAAGGGTAGGGTGTTTTTTTTTTTTTTTTCGAAAAAAAGAAGGTGGACGGATAAGACAACTTTAGTTGTCAAACCACTCTAGTAGCCGGGACGTTTGAGTGGATAAGAACATTTTTCAAGCCGCCGAAGAAGATAAGTCAGTTTTTACCATCTGTCAAGTGTAACATCCCTCTACAAGATGCAGGAGTATACAAGCTGGATTGTGAATGTGGTCTCTCTTACATAGGGCAAACTAAAAGATCCATTAAAACCCGCGTTAAAGAACACATAGCTGATGTGAAGCATCGACGCTCTAGGAAGTCTGCAGTCTGTGACCATGTTCTGGATCATCCCAACCATTACATCAGATTTGATAGACCACAAATCCTTGCAAAAGAACACCGATTCCTACCAAGGATGATTCGCGAGGCTATTGAAATTAAAAAACATCCTAATTTCAATAGGGAAGATGGTTGGGTATTACCACCGGCTTGGGATCCTATTATTAATAAAATTAAATCAAAAACCAAGCATACCACTGCAAGGCTTCAAGACACAGTAAGCTCTTTCTGCGTGGATCGGACTACAAATAATAATTAAAAGCTGAAGGTACTCCGGGTTAACTATGACATCGGGACAACTGTCACCTCAGTCCCCCCGTGACCATGGGTGCTGTAAAGCGTCCGAAACGTCGGGTAAAAATAGTTCAAAAATTAAACGCGATAAAATCCGTAAAAAAGTAGTTTTATTTAAATGTGTAATATTCGCGTAAATAAAAGAAAACATTAAGCATTTGTTATAGGTATTGCACTTTATCGTCATCATCATTTCAGCCTATTTTAGGCCCATAGATTGCTGCACTTACTATCCGTTCAATAATTTGCTCGTCCCTTTACTTTCCTCCATAAAAAATGGTTGCGGAATAACTATCTAGAATACAATCTGAAAATACACGGACCAATATCGGACAGCAGTGTCTAAGGTTTAGCACCTTAAACACTTGATATTTAAAACACTAACCCGCTATTGTGATTTGGAGAATTCACCAAAAATCAAATTCAAAAAAGTTAAAGTATTAATAACAGAATAATACGAAGTGGATGGAGCCATAGAACGATCGTCAAGCCGATATTGCTATGCGGGCGCGGGGCTTGGGCACTAACCTAGAAAGAGATATAAGCTGTTAGTGGAAACCTCGAGATTGTAGATCCAATGCTTTGAACCAATATTATTGCAGAGACATAAGCAACCAGATGTCGCTAGCTTAGTTACATGGAGAGATTGGGAGAGGATCGTGCCGTGAAAAAAGAACATTCGAGACGGCCCAGCGAGCGACGACCAGTTGGACGACTCAGATACCGATACGATGAAGTCCATAAAGACCTGCATTACCACGGAATTAGTGACTGGTGTGAACTAGTACAAGATCGGGAGGCGTGTTTTATTCTGGTGAAAAGACTAAAACCCACTTAATAGCAACATTTCATCAAATTGTTTACAAGCATACAGTCACGCCTTTTTCCCATATAAGGGGTAGGCAGAGACCACTACTGTATTGGTGCCTGTTGCCCAATTTTCGCCTCCGAGGGATTTAGGTACGAGTCAAGCAATTTATACTCCCCATTGCGTTCCCACGAGCAGTATAGTGACAGCATTGCTTTTTATGGTATTATTCTGCACTAATAAAGGCTGTCCCTTAAATACGAGTACCTTAGTCGCGGAAAGAGGTGGGTGCTATTCTACTCTGCCGGACATCTATCTACATTACGTTTGACTTTCAAAACAACTCAAAAAAGTAAGTAAAATTTTTAGACTCAAACAAGCTCCAGTAGACTTGCCGATGTGAACAGTCGAAGCACTAATAGCAGATACCTGATCTGCCAGTGTCGCGGCCACCGGAGTTTGGCGGCCGGCCAGCATCGGTTCAATAAAACTTCATATCGGCCCATTCCGTACAACGCATTACTTGTTATTATTATATCGAATATCCATTATCAAGAACTTTAGAGGTTAAGCTTAGCTTAACCCTCAAATTGAAAATGTTCACAGGGATGTTTATTTTTATTTTTAGTTTTTTTTTTTTTATAAAGTGACGAAACGAGCAAAACATTCACCTGATGTTAAGTATAACATCTGCCCACAACAAATTCTGTGTCACCCGGAACATTTCTGTGTGACACCACACTGCGCCCGTCACTCTGATACATTAGTTCTTTAGTCACATATGCGCCGTGATTACAGTAGCTCACAGTGTCCTTCAGACCAAAACATAGTAACGTTTGCACACTACTGCTTCACGGCAGAATAACTGGGCCTACCTAGACGGAATCGGACTGCATAGAAATCATACCACCAGTTTAAAAAGATATATTAATTAGATTCATTTTATACGTTTCAGATGATTGTTGTCGCCGTTAAAACCACAAAATAAAATTATTTTGTTAACTTTAAAACTATCGAGCCTGCCAACTTAAGGGTTAAAATCATTTGAACTCTTTACGACCGCGTGGTCTTGTACTTCCTGAACTACTGCGTAGCGGGTCCTGGATTCGAAGCCCAGCCGGAGGAAACATTTTTGCTAAAACTCAGATGGTTAGATTTTAGATTTACTCTTGCAAAAAAAGTTTACGTTTAAAATGTATATACAAAGAGTCAGTGGAAGAAAACTAAGTTTACCGATTTTATCACGTTTAATTAGTTTTAAGTTTCCAACGTTCCAAGCGACGTGCAGCACCCATGGTCACGGGCTCGGGAGGACTGTGGTGTTAGACGCGCTTGTAACATCAGTAACTTATTTAAGTTTCCATGCCTGTGTATGCCATGTGAAGTAATTACTTAAATATAAGAAATCATTATATTTGGAGTAGTAATTACTCATTTAAATAAAACTATTTTTTACGGATTTTATCGCGTTTAACTTAGAACTATTTTAACCCGACGTTTCGGGCGCTTTACAGCACCCATGGTCACGGGGGGACTGAGGTGACAGTTGTCCCGATGTCATACTTAACCCGGAGTACCTTCAGCTTTTAATTACTATTTTTAGTCCGATCTACGCAGAAAGAGCTTACTGTGTCTTGAAGCCTTGCAAGCATACCACTGCCACCTCAGTCCCCCCGTGACCATGGGTGCTATAAAGCGCCCGAAACGTCGGGTTAAAATAGTTCTAAATTAAACGCGATAAAATCCGTAAAAAATAGTTTTATTTAAATGTGTAATATTCGCGTAAGTAAAAGAAAACAGTAATTACTCAGTGAAGAACGCCGGGAGATTAGCAAAAATTCTTTAAGGAAATTTTAAAAAACAGTAACATGCAAGGAAATATTATTCCTACAAATGCAAAGTCCACTAAGATCCACCTCAGCAACTCCATAATGTATTTTCATCATCATCATCATCAATTCAGCCTTTCACTAGTCCACTACTGAACATAGGCTTCCCCCATCAGATGCCAAAAAAGTGTGTAGCTCTCTTTTTGGGGGGTTTTCGCCATAGTTACCACGCTTGTCAGCCCGGTTGGCAACTACAGTTTATTTATTCAGCCGCTACCCCAATGCACACTTTGGTAGCAGGTAATGGGCGGGGGTTAGACTGACTTAGACTACGTGTGGTAGCGGCTTAAAAGAATCTACCACCCCATCCCGTGGGAGTTGAAAAAGTCGACAGAGGTAAAATGAAAACCAGAAGATGAGCAGCAGCATCCTCCTGGAACATCTCAATAATCTATCATCTCTTTCGCTTTTACTTTAACGAGCAATTTCATACAAGTTAGTCGGTTGTGGGTATTTTTGTCGTGGTATTTCCTTAGAGACGTCTTACATGAAGTCTGAACAATCGAACATTTGTAGGTTAATATTGTAATTAATATTAATAGTGTCTTCAAAACCTCTACATGTCCGGCTTTAACGAAGTAATAAATAGCAAACATCTTCTGGTAGCAATGTCTTAAACTATGGGATCTATCAGATACTATGCCAAAGCTCAGTAATTATTTTATCAATATTATGTAGACCTTCTGGGTATTTGTATTAGTTTCGAATTTTCCACTTATATAAATCCAGCTTCATACTTATTCCCAGGTGCTTGCAAAACCACGTTTATTATCGTACCGGAATCCCGGGAACACTTGAACATAACACCCCTTTAAAACAATATTAAAGCCACGCGAGTAAAACGGGAATAAGTCATGTTATTTTAAAATCGGTACCTTCCAATTAGGGTAGGGTTTGCAGAAACACGGCTGTACAGTCAGAAATACAAATAAAGACGTTAAATTTAGAGCCGTGTGGTTTGAGCACCTGGCGCCGAGAGCCGGCACGTGGCCGTTTTTGTATTTGACTGTACTTATTATATATCATAGAGCTGAAAATCATTTTGGCAGAAATATAGTATATGCATACTTACTGAATTATTAGTTGCGTTCTCTAAGTTTATCTGTTCAGTGTTTCTCTGCGAGACAGAGTCCGTAAAGATAACTTCAGAGCTACAATAACTGAGACAGCCCTAAGAATCGGCAAGCTCAAGTGACAATGGGCCGACCACATAGCTCTTTGAACCGATAACCGTGGGGAAAAGAGGTTCTCGACTGGCAACCTCACACCGGCAAACGTAGTATAGGGCGCCCCCACCCCTCTTCCTCTCGATTGTGCGGCGATCTATATGGTCTTACGGAGTCGATGGATGCAGGTGCCTCGGCGCCGTGATTTTTTTGGCAATCTTTGGAGGCGGTTATGAGACAGTTCGATGTAGCATAACAAAAGTTATTTTAATTATTTACATATTATTTCCCCGAATGTAGTATCTTCAATGCGTTAAGATAAAACTTTGTACCTCTTTTTAAGCATATTGCGCGCACGAAAGAGTCTGAGATTTGGCAGCGTTAAAGTTTGAATGGAGAAGAAGCGAGGCGTCTAAAATTTATATTATAATATGTGTTACAGGTACATTAAATTTAGAAAAATTAAACATTGGACATTGCACGTAATAACGTTCATACTGACAATGTCAAAACCCTTTATAGTCTATAGTCAAACAGTTGCTCAGAGTAGAGACTAGAGAGAAGGAATTTAAAAATGTTGGCAACAAATAACTACACAAATCTCAAAAACGTGCACGTTGTTAAAGGAGGGCGGGCGGTGCTCTTCAAAAACTAGGTACGCACCATTTTACATTTTGCATGCGGATCTTAGCAAATTAACTTTCTTCCTTTATCAGTTCTTAACTTACATATGCTCTGTAATTACACTAGCTCTTAGTGCCCTTCTAACTGAAACACAGTAATGTTTCTGCACTACTACTTGACTGCAGAAGGAGAGGTGGTACTCATACTTACGGATTCCCCCAAAGTAATAATACCACCTGTAAATTTATTTACATTTATACTGATATCAGTAAATAAATTTACTGGCGGTACATGGAGTTGGTACAGTATTATACCTCGTATTAAAATACAAAGTTGTAAATAGAGGCGAAATCAGCTCGATGTGATATATCTATCGGTGTATTGCTCCTAAATACCTCCAGTGTATTTATTCCGGTACTTTTACCGGGAACCTGCCGGTCGCGCCGCTCGACTAACTTCTTTCGAAGTGCCGTTCGAAAGCGCACCGGTGAACTCGGCTACAGTTGTTATTATTTCCAGATTCAATTGCTGGATTGTTTTTATTTCGGTGACTGTAACTTTTCTTTACTCCCCGGACACTTCAAAATGCTTTTATATTATTTTGCATTACAAAAACAAACTTTAAATAATAAAAAAAATAAAATTCTCTCTCTCTTTCTCTCTGAATAGCACTACTCTTGAAGTGAAAACCGTGTTGCATATTGGCCAGCGTCCCTGATTTCTACGCCGCGAGTTCTGGTTACGAATTCCAGTCGGAGTCAACATGTGTTGAAAAACACAAACAGACGGCTTTCGGGTGTGGTTTTGTTGTGATTGTCCTTGTTCCTCTGACACTGCATTCTATCTACCTCCGATCTCATCGCGGGTGTGTTACGATGATCGAGTGCCTCTGCGTTTGCGAGGAGTTACAGTTGTGTCCTGCGTAGAAAAGTATATATAAATTTATATTATACACTAACGGTGCCCCGCGGTTTCACGCGCGTAAAAAAGGCGTCCCCTTTACGCCTGTTTCAATTTTTTTTGCGCAGAACCCTAATTATTCTTTTTTAATTAAAGTAGCCTAAGTTACTTGCTATAATTACAGCTATCTGTCAGCGATAGTCCCGTCAAATTCGGTCCAGCTGTTTCGAAGATTAACCGGAACGAACAGACAAACAGACAGACAAAAATTTTAAAAATTGTTTCTTATAAGTACCGTATATACTTAATGTTTTCTTTTATTTACGCGAATACTACACATTTAAATTAAACTAATTTTTACGGATTTAATCGCGTTTAATTTTAACTATTTATAACCCGACGTTTGGAGTGCTTTACAGCACCCATGGACACGGGGAGACTGAGGTGACAGATGTCCTGATGTCATAGTTTACCACCCCGGGTTGCTGAAGATGAAGCTCGGCTGCCAGGTGTTCCTGTAGCAGATTCCTCGTGCTCTCTGACATAGGCCAAACAAAAAGATCCATATAAACCCGCGTCAAAGGACATATAGCTGACGTGAAGCATCGTCGTTCTAGGAAGTCTGCAGTCTGTGACTATGTTCTGGATCATCCCAACCATTACATCAGATTTGATAAACCCCAAATCCTTGCAAAAGAACATCGATTCATACCAACGATGATTCGCGAGGATATTGAAATTTAAAAACATTCTAATTTCAATACAGAAGATAGTTGGCTATTACCACCGGCTTGGGGTCCAATAATTAATAAAATTAATCCAATAACCAAGCATACCACAAAACTTCCAGACACAGTTAGCTCTTTCTGCGTAGATCGGACCAAAAATAATAATTAAAAACTGACACCTCAGTCCTCCCGTGACCATGGATGCCGTAAAGCATTCGAAACGTCGGGTTATAAATAGTTAAAATTAAACGCGATAAAATCCGTAAAAATTAGTTTTATTAAAATACCGTACATACTTTCATAAGCATTGAGTAAAAAGCTGTTACTTTGTTATTACAAACAGACACTCCAAATTTATTTATTTGTTTAGATAGAATTTGTCACAGCTTCCACTTTCAGCCTTTTCTCATGATTCCAGGCTAATTCACTAACTTCGAAAGTGTAGACGATAACAAGGAAACCATTAACATTTATGAATTTATCCTTCATTGACAAAGATAGTATTTCGGTGTCGCAGTTTAGACTTGACAGTCCCACAGAATGAGTGACAGACAGAAGTAGCAAATAGAATAGAATAGAATATTTTTTATTCAATACAGATCTTTTTCATAATACTCATTGAACGTCATGTTTTTAAGCTACACTGGTTCGCATTTCCCCATAGCAAAATACCATAAGACATTATGCTATGAAAATAACTAAAATAAACTAATCTAGTAGTTTCAACATTAGTCAAGTTTCTAATTTTTTTACAGTATAAGCTGCAGAGCTAAGTCTTCTTTCCAGTTTAAATATATGGGGCTTCCATTATACTTTCGCGTCAGGAGTTACTCCAAGAAAGACAGTGGTATTCACAAGGCTCAACTCTTCCCCATTTACGAATACATTTACATCCAATCGATTAACATCTAGGGATGTTTTTTTTCATTTAATTTTGATTTTATTCATTTAATTTTATTGCCATTTAAAACCAAATTGTTAACGTTAAACCAATGTACTACTTTTGCATAATAGCATTATTAATATAGCATAATAGCAAATAGCATTATTCACCTCGTCATATAATAAAAGTTGACGTTTTATTTTGAAAATCAATGATGTAAATGAAAATACTATATCATGGTTATCCCTTACTAGGTCAGGTAAGTCATTAATGTAAATAAGGAAAAGAAATGGAGCGAGAATTGGACCCTGCTAGACACCCATAGATACTGCTGAAGATCTCGTACTATTGATAACTATTTTCTGCGTTCTATTGCTCAAATATATAGTTAGAAGTATAAGTGCAGAAGTTCTTATACCTTAATGATGTATTTTCCTGATGTGTGTTTCATGATGACCGCAATCGAGGGCCTTAGAAAGATCACAGAAAACACCCAAGGCTTAATGTATACTTAATTAGTTCAACACCAGTATCGGTTGTAGAACGCCCCTTGTAAAACCAAATTGGTTTTTGTGAAACAATTTATGTAAATTACTATTTTTCATCAAATCAGAAAATACGTACATAATGTACGAATAATTTTAACTATGTACTTACTTACATCTATTGGTTTTATGTATTTATCCTTCATTCACAAAGATAGTATTTCCGTGTCACAGCTTTGACTAGTCAGTCCCACAGAATTACGAACAGAGAGAAGTGGAAAATAATTTTGACTACTTACGGTACCAACTGTTGGTACATGGTACTTATTGTACCAAAGTATTGAATTCTTATTACATACAGTCTACTTTCGTTAAGCCCATTAAGACAACTACAATAATAAAAAAACAACGTTTAGTATTATTTATGTAAAAGCCGTAGTCTAAAATAAATACAAAAAATCGAGGACATATGAAGTCCACCAACCCGCACTGGAGCAGTGTGGTGGTTTCTTTCTGACTCCAAAATCCCTCTCCACAAAAATGGAGGTAGCTTATTCCCAACAGCAGGACAATACTATTAGGTATATTCAATTTTAATTTTTAATTCTCTCACTCCCGCCCCAAATCCTTATTAAAAAATTGGAAAAGGTCTGTGCCCACCAGAGGGAGATTTATAAAGTTTTACGTTACTTTTTGTACTTACAATGTTATTGATAGAAACAGCTGTAAGAAAACACTAAGATGGAATTAAGTAAATCTACAAGTGATAGACTATTCGAAGTCTGTTATACGCCTTGGTTTATGGTCTCACTAAACCTAAACGTCCCACCACCTTCCCTGACATATGTCATAAAACATAATTGATTTACGTGCAAAATTTATAACCGGCAATTAATTATAGAACCGCAGTTAATTATTTGTCAGTTATGGCATGCGTTTGTCGGAATATAGTTTAACTTATTTTGGTTTAGTACCTGTAAAATTATTTTGAATTACAGCCGTCCAAATAGTTGTGTGTCAACCGCATGCCGGGTTCAAATGCTGCGGAATATTTGAAATTATTTTTTAAATTAGATAATGTTAATTCATAACATCGTTAATGGTATTTAAAAAAACTTAATTTTGAATTTATTTCCAATGTTTTCCGCCGTTTCGAGCGATTTATGAAGACTGAAGCCAAAGGCAGCCCGGATGTTCAGAGATTAATAACATACTTACATATACGCACAATTTCTAGTTCACGCTACTTTGGTCGGGCGGAGCTCTTCAAAAACTGCGTAATATACAGCATTTTATATTTTGCATGTGGATCTTAGCAAATTAACTTCTCATTTATAAATTTTAAAAAACAACGACTTTACCCAATTTTGATCGGTCTATTTTAACTAACTTATTAATAAAGTTTTGAAGAGGTGGTTTAGCATTAATCCAAAGAAATTGGGACCAACCGTCTTAAGCGTTGTAATACGTAAATTCAACAAAATTCCTGGAGCACGGCAATTAAAACTGGCCAAGATAGGGCATTAATATTTGATAACACAATTAATTCCCGCAAGAGGTTCGGTCTCGTAAAATTTTCAATTTGGCCCCGCTGAAAGTTTTCACCTGATAAACGTGAAGTTAGGTGCTGTAAATGGAAAAGTCTTTCGGAGATAAGCGGACGGGGGAAGACCGCGTAATTACATCAGAGGCTCGGAGGCGGTGCAATTATAATTTATAACTTCGTTGTTGCTTTTCGCTTTTATTTACATTGGTATTGGAGGGATGACGTCATCCAGTGTGTGTCGTAAAAGAGGAGCTGGATAAAAATAAAGAAGAGACTGGGATTAAACTAAAATTACGGATCTTATAGATTTTAATTTTACTATTATGCCGTCACTGGTGGTAGGATTCCTATGCAGGAATCCGTCTTGACAGGTACCACCCCAGGGCCAGTTATTCTGCCGTTAAGCAGTAGTGTGCAAACATTACTGTTTCGGTTTGAAGGGCACTGAGAGCTAGCGTAATCACTGGGCATATGAGACTTAAGAACTGATGTCTCAGGGTGACGGGTGCAGTGTGGTGTCACACAGTAATTTTCTGGATGTCCACAGCATTTGTTATGGGCAGACGTTACACTTACCATCAGGTGAACGTTTTATTCGTTCCGTCACTTTTATGAAATTAAAAAAACACAGATTTCTGTCACAGATGATTGATATTAAAAAACATTCTGTTGAAAGAAAGAAGATAAGAATAAAAAAAATATTTATTTGACAAAAACACAGACATAAAGAAACAAACAAAAACAGTATAAAGAAAATAACAAAATGTATAATGCGATGTCAAAAAGGATCCCGCCTTAGTAATAATCTGCTGCTGTACGGTAGGATAACCTTGCGGTGGTATCTATCTATAAGAATTCCTGTAAAAGAACCCTACCACCATTACTGCTTACCACATTTATTGATTACAAAATTAAATTATTTTGGATTGATGATTTTAGTTATATTAGTAGTAGCTGGTGTTAGGATTCCTATGTATGAAGTCTAAGTGGTCTAGGTAAGCACCGTAGGGCCAGTTATTCTACGTTGAAACAATAGTGAGGAAACATTACTGTGTTACGATCTGAAGGGCACTGAGAGCTAGTGTAATGGGCATATTAAGATTAAGAACTGATGCAAAGCGTAGTGTAGTGTAGTGTCATACAGAAAAGGTCGTGGGTGACTCGGCATTTGTTATAGGCAAACGCTGCACTTACCATCAGGTGATCGTATTGCTCGTTTCGTTACTTTATACATAAAAAAAAACCGGCTAAATAACCGAATGCTCAAGGTGACGAACGCAGTGCAGTGCAATACAGGGTGAAATTGCAACTGTTAAGGATAGTTTCGACGTTTCAACGTCAACGTTCAACGTCACTACTTTCTACGTCTGTCCAGACGGCAAAGCCTAATTGTAAGGGTAGTGATATTTACAACCAGATGAAGGTCAGTCGTTCACCGGGTGGTCACTACCTTCAACAGTTGTAATTGAAAAAAGAAAGAAAAAAACTTTCATCGATGCGAACTACATATACAAGATGAAAATTACCGGTAGGAGACGACGTCCCGCCAGATCAGACCATCCGATCTAGCGAGTAGATCATTTTCCACGGGAATTCGTCCACCAAATACCATCCATTCAACCATCCCTACTATTGTAAATGCAAAAGTAACTCTCTTTGTCCCTCTGTCTGTAAAAACCTGTATCCACGCGGACGAAGTCGCAAGCATTAGCTAGTAAATAAATATATCCATAGTACTATTTACATTTCATGAAAAATACATTACCTTTAGCGCGAACGAAATTAAAATGTGCCCAAAACACGGCAACTAATTCTTCATTCGCTGGCGTGTTTGGAATACCTTTGCGCACATTCACACGCAAACGTGGAACAGACTGAACTAACCATGAACATGATTATTTTAAAAATAACATCCCGCAGCTGGTCCAGATTATTAGAATAATTCTTATTGCGTCGATGACAGTAATGGAACGAAGCGCGAAATTGCCGAATAAAAATGTCATCGAAATCGTGTACATTGTTTGGGATGTGATGATGTGAAGGTGCGATGGGACGATTTTTACGTCTAGAAATCAGCAAGAAATCTTATTTTGTCAACGCGACGTAGCCACTTGACATTTTGAGAATGATAGAAGAGGAAAGATGAAAAAAAGAAATTCTATATAATATACTCCCTAGTATATTGTCTATTAAGGAGAAGAATTTGTTGACTTTTACAAAAATGTCGGCGATGTGATTCGCCACCCGTCACGTTTCCCACAGAGGCGAACACTACAAATGTGCTCTCTGTGCATAAATACACGCTTTTTCCATATAAGGGTAACCTTTTATGGGAAATTAAGGCGTGATTGTATGTATGTATGTACGTATGTGTTGATATTTACTCTAACTGTTACTGTACTTTTTAGCTTTCATTTCTAAGAGAGTCTCTACTTCAGGTATTATTTTTAAAGAGCAGCACAGCGAGAGATTGTTTCCTTAAGTTATATTTGCAGCAGACAGATATATCGCATTTTATAGCGAGGTAGCCTGTAACGAATTTCCTAAAGCATGATCAGTATTTCGAAGACATGTGAAGTCCGCCAACCCGCATTGGAGCAGCGTGGCGGATTCTTCCTAGCTCCAAAACCCTCTCAGAAATGAGAGGAGGCCTGTGCTCAGTAGTGGGACATTTATAGGCTGAAACTTTACTTTTTTTACTATGATCAGTACACTATTTTGTATTCGAGAAGTAGATTCGACTACGCCCCTACCGAAATAAGACGGGTAATACAAGATCAATTATTAAAGACGTGTTGAAATATTGCATCGGATTTAAACCCGCCCCGCCCTGCACGAGTGGCATGCTCATCCCCACTATTCAATCGCGGACGCAATAACATCTATCAAACGTCAAAATTACTTGCTAAATTAGCACTCACCTTTACAAAACAATTCCTAGACTATAAATCGTGATACCTAGCGCTGTCGTCGGCGTCCCGCGCCCGCGTTCCCCGTCGCGGTATTCCTACGCGGGCGCGATCTGCGTTGCTGGCGTTCTCTTCTCCGTGCGTCGATACCGCAGCTCCAAGGTGTGAATGATACGTGTCCAATTAGATCTCAGTTGGGCTGAATCAGTGCACTTTTTTTACATTGCTGCCGCCCGATCGTGTTTTATTGGTGGCGAGCGACGGCAGAAACAAATTAGAAGGGTCAAGAGGTGTTCTTGATATAGGCGGCAGCTCGTAATAGCGTTTGACTTTAAATGTTCATGTAAAAAAAAATAGTAAAGTTTCAGCCTATAAATGTCCCACTGCTGAGCACAGGCCTCCTCTCATTTCTGAGAGGGTTTTGGAGCTAGGAAGAATCCGCCACGCTGCTCCAATGCGGGTTGGCGGATTGCACATGTCCTCGAAATATTTTTTATTTCTCAGACATGCTTGCATGCATTTACTACGTGCTCAGTTGTGAAGGAAAACATCGTAACTAAACCTCAAATATTTTGAGGACATGCGAGGTACGACAACAAGCATTGGAGCAGTTCTTCCGCTCTTTGGGATCCCTTATGCCTCTTTCAGAAATGGGACGAGGCCTGTGTTTAGTAGTTGTAAAAGTTTTTATTATTTATTTTCTTTTAAAACAGCCTTCCAAGCGTGGCAACTATAGCAATTTGAAATGAAAAATGAGAGCTACAAACTTTTGTGGCAATCTAATGTGTGGTATTTGATGACATATTTGATGTCAATAGGTAGCATTATCAAAAAACAGCTATCTCTTCCTGGCATACTTTGTGTAAAGAAAGTTGATTTAATTAGGTATATAATAAAAGAAGGGATTGTGTAGATATGAAAAAGAAGGGATAGAAGGAATAGATTTACTTCTATTTACTGGACGTAAATAGAAGTAAATCTATTCCTTCTCGCTAACATTAGAATAGCACGCATACGCATAATCAAGAATTAGAACTTGCAAGAACTTTCCTAATAAAATTCTAGTCGGGATAGATAAATGCGCAAACGTCGCAAAGTAAATACTGTTCCAAATATGTGTATTTCTAGTAGACTATTTAATATGCAATGACCCAGGACGCAATGTACGTCTAGGTAGGTACCACCCCAGTGCCAGTTATTCTGCCGTGAAGTAGTAGTGTGCAAACATTACTGTGTTTCGTTTCGGAGGGCACCGAGAGCTAGCGTAATCACTGGGCATATAAGACTAATGAACTGTCTCTGGGTGACGAGGGCAGTGTGGTGTCACATAGAAATGTTCTGGATGACACAACGTTTGTTATGGGTAGATGTTGCACTTACTATCAGGTGAATGTTTTGCTCGTTTCGTCACTTGATTAAATAAATATTTATTCAGATGTTCCAGGAAGATGCTGCTGCCCATCTCCTGGTTTTAATTTCCCTCTGTCGACTTTTACGACAACCACTGGATGGGATGGGGTGGTAGATTCACTTACGCCGCTACCAATAATAATAGTTTAATATTGTGACGATAATCAATATCAAAAACTTAAAACGCAAACACAGTCGAGTCTGACGGAGTTTTTTCGCCTCTATTACTCTACGAAAGATAGGAGATATACGCCCACCTCTTAATTTACCAAGTTTTATCGATAATTGATGCTTTCCATATTCGTTATTCTTTAAGAAATAAAAAAAAGTTTCATTTGAATTCAAATAAATTATATTGTCCGTCATAAAAGCCATTAACGATTTGAGATAAAATAAACTTTCCCGCGTTTATGTTTAAAATTAAAAGAAACAAAAACTTACGGACAGTATGAGATCTTTCACGTTATAAATTAATGTAAACAATGTGATATATAGTCTAAATAATGTTTCGCTAACACCTCAATAGCGCAGGTGTGAATTTCTTGTACAAACAGAAAAATAATAAAATCTAATCAGCGCGCCCATCGAGAGAGGAAAGCAAAATAAATAGATTTAGAACGAAAATAAACATGGAGCTATCGCGTCCGGGGCCCGCTTCAGCTGTAAATTACCTGTTGGTCTTACTGAAATGTTTGATGCGTTTGCGCTTGATCGACATTTATACCGCGACCAAAGTTTTTGATACTTGTACCTATCTAATATAAATGCGAAGGTAACTGTTTCTGTTCCTCTGTTAGTTTGGTTAGCCGTGTGGTGGCGGCTCGTTAAAAGAATACTACCACTCCATCTCATTCAATGGATCTCATAAAAGGCGAGTAAGGAATAAAACTGCACTGTGCACCCAACAGCGCATGGTAACGATGGGCTCACCACCTATCACACCAAGTGCATTATATTGTTTTGGTGAAACGTGGATTGTGGCAGTCATCAGTTTTTGCAATGAGTGCCCAGTCTCTGACTACCTCTTATGGGATACAGTCGTGATCATATGTATGTATTATGTATGTTGGTTTGTTACCTTTTCACGGCTCAACCGATGAACAAATCTGTAAAATATTTGGCGCAAAGATAGCATTCTGGAAACGGACATATAATACTTTTATTTCTGGAAAATGAAAATTTCCGACGGTATTATTAAAAAACTAAATCCACGCGGACTTAGTCGCGGGCTTCGGCTAGTAGTAATATAAAGATAGGTTAAATGTAATAAGAAAAGTTCCACAATGGCTTCTTAATACTTCGCGAAGTTACTATTACAATCCACGAAGCTGCACTACTGGTCCAGAGGATCCATATGCATTTTAAATATTACTGCCATCGCAATGCATTTTCTTCTAAACAATATTTTTTACTATGTGTTTCTTTAATCCATACTAATAGTACGGATTGAAGAAAAAAAGTAAATAAAATGAATTAGTTTTATTCTTGATTAATTCTTGCCGTGTGGTGACGTATCGTTAAAAGAATACTACCACTCCATCTCATTCAATGGATCACGTAAAAGGTGAGTAAGGAATTAAACTGCTCTGTGCACCCAACAGCGCATGGTGGCGATGGGCTCACCACCTATCACACCAAGTGCAGTATATTGTTTTAGTGAAACGTGGATTGTTGCAGTCATCTGTTTTTGCAGTGAGTTATGGGATACAGTCGTGATCTTATGTATGTATGTATGTTGATTATGCCTATTCTAATATTAGCGAGAAGGAAAAGATTTACTTCTATTTACTGGACATCTTCTACACACTTTCAAGAATTTTATGTACCTAATTAAATCAACCTTCTGTACAGAACGAATGCCAGGAAGAAATAGCTGTTCTTTAATAATGCCACCTATTGTCATCTAATACCACACACATTAAATTGTGTGGTATAAATAATATTGCAGAAAACCGTATATGTGAAATAATATATGCTATAATAAACGCGTCCACTATGAGACTATCAGTTTTATAGCTTAGCACCAGAAAATTTTATTTTATTTTATTTTTTTATTTCATAAAAGTGACGGAACGAGCAAAAATTTCACCTGATAGTAAGTGTAACGTCTGCCCATAACAAATGCTGTGTCACCCAGAAAATTACTGTGTGACACCACACTGCACCCGTCACCCTGAGACATCAGTTCTTAATTCTCATATGCCCAGTGATTACGCTAGCTCTTAGTGCCCTTCAAACCGAAACACGGTAATGTTTGCACACTACTGCTTCACGGCAGAATAACTGGCCCTAGGGTAGTACCTAGACGGATTCCTGCATAGGAATCCTACCACCAGTAAACTGTCTCAGCGGTAAGAACAATTTTCTTAATAAATAGTAAGATGCCTGAGTATCACAATCAATGTCACATTGTTCGAAATTCAAATAAATAGTTGTATTTTATTTACGGCAGAATATTTAGTTTTCTTTAAAAAATATCCACTTAATATTTTTGAGAACGATATTATTGCATTATTAAGAATGTTAACTTACGATGGAAAATTAAAGGGTTCGTTTCCGTAATCTACTGAAATAAGACTCGAAGAATAACAAAAATATTCGTGGTGCGTTTTTTAGCTACGTACAAATTACGGTCCTAAAGCCACATCCCAGTAGACATCTGGATTACTGCTCAGCCTGTATGCAGCCCTAATAATCAAGTATCAAAACGCGTGGTCGCGGTATACACGTAAACAGTCCGGCCATGTGTTTCTCGTTGGTGCGCGCGCGCCGCAATTCGGCCGCAATCACCGTTACCTACCTGCACACGTATTTTTATATCGACTATTTCTAAAACATTTAACGCTTATGCCGCTCGTCTTATATCTTTGGTTGGCGTCTACATTTTATTGGTTTCGATAAATATATCGGACGTAATATTACGTTTGTTGCTCAATCGTTCGATTACAGGTAGCTAATTTTTTATATTGTCAGTTTTTCGTTTGTTTGTTGTAAATAGATATTTGATCATTCTTTTAAAATCACCACAAGTTCACGGCTAAACATAAGCCTATTCCAGAGATTTGCAATAAGCACAGTGCCCCTCCTGACTAAACCAGTAACAGTATCACCGGAAACTTAAGTTGTAAGTAAATTATCATTATCATCATTTCAGTTCATCACTACTTCTCTGTTGGACATAGGCCTCCCCCATAGATTGTCACAGAACACGGTCTCGAGCCACCTGCATCCATTGACTTCCCGCAAAATACGAGGTTGCCACTCCACAACCTTTCTTACCAGTTTTTTAGAAATACTGGAAAATAAAACCTCTCTGCCCTAACATTTACCGGTTCTACGAGCTATATGGCATTCAGCTTGATTGTCCTTGCGGGCGACACTTTTTAATTATGTTCCCAGAAATTTCACTAACCACAATGCCATTTAAACCGAAACACAGTAGTGCTTGACGAAACACAGTAGTGCTTGACGAAACAGACAATGTGTGACAAACAGTAAAATATGTAGTCGAGCTCCTGCATAGACTTTCTACCATTAGACAATAGTCCACAGTCAATAACAATAAAGTGGGACGTGCTTCGCCCAGCAGTGGTACACAATAAGCTGTATTTGATGACTGAGGGTAATAGTTAATAGAACCAGGCGTTACTTTGCGGAAATCCATTATAACGAAGGAAAGAAAGTTAATTTGCTATGATCTACATTCAAAATATTAAAATGGTCTATATTACCTAGTTTTTGAAAAGCACCGCTCTCCCTCCCTCAGTAGCTTGCACAAGCAAAATAACACCACCACCGGAAACCACCATTAGATACCCTCCTCCAGTACAGTACTACCACTAGGTAACATGTACCACTGAAGTCGAGACCACGACACGTGTTTCGCCTCAAAACGAGACATTTTCAAGTGCTATAGACTCTGCTGCTGGCAGATTGGCGGGCGGTGCTCTTCAAAAACTAGGTAATAAACACAATTTTATATTATTCATGCGAATCTTACGAAATTAACTTCCTTTCCTTTATTATGACTGAGAGAAAGCCTATGTCCTGTAATTTTACGCCAAAGAGCTTGTATTCTACACATATAAAGACTACAAATTGAAAATGTCATAAACTTACAAACTATTCGCAGAAGTGCATAAATCGTTAATATTTATAACTTTATAGGCTGTCATTTCTTCTGGATTTATATTTGGATTATCTTAGTATATTTAATGGCGTCTAATCGTCCGGTGTCAGTTTATCTTTCAGGTTAATGATGTCATCTGTTAATGCTTGCAACTTTGTATGGACGTGCAATTAGCTAGTGAAGATTGATAATTTAGAGCCGAGGCTTCTCTATTTTTGACGCCTGTAGCTGCAAATGTACGCACCGGGTGACCGATCTTAAATTGTACGTTTAACACGCATTCTAAATCTCGCAGAGCATACATTTGATGTTCTGCTTCAGGCCTTTGTTTGTACAGACTATACCAATCCGATTTTCTATCAAATATTTCATTTAAAAAATTCTTTAGCCGCTACCACACTGTTAAATAACTTATTTATGTATTATACTTCTAAAAGAGAGTATCTAAACATTATTTACATCCATGGAAAATTGGACTGGAATACACTAAGGATATATTTTTCTTCTCTCATGTACTTATGGCTTTAATAGAATTTTGTCAACATAATGTTTTCTTTTATTTACGCGAATATTACACATTTATACGGATTTTATCGCGTTTAATTTATAACTATTTTTTTTTTAACCCGACGTTTCGGGAGCTTTACAGCACCCAAAAAAAAAAATGTTTTAGATAGCTCGTTTATTAGAAAAGGATAAAGGTTATAAAACTTAATGCTTTTCTTTAAGAAACCGCACCTTGGAACCGAACTTTACCGAGAAGGGTCATGGTCCGGCGCAGGCATGTGGTCGACTTATTTATCTTAACATACGTACATATATACGTACATACATACATACAGTCACGCCTTTGTCCCATGTAAGGGGTAGGCAGAGACCACTCAAGTAGCCCACATTTCGCTCTCGCTGAAAAAAGAGACGTGACGGTGGCGAATCACGTCACCGCCATTTTGGTACCAGTCAAAAAATTCTTAGTCCCCATTGCGTTCCCACGAGCAGTACAGTGACAGAATTGCATATTATAGTATTATTCTGCGCGAATAAAGTCTGACTGTATTATACTTTAGTCGCCTTTTACGACACTTTGGCAGGAAAGAGGTAGTAAGTGCTATTCTACTCTGCCGGACACTTCTGTATGTATAGTATGTATAGTAGTTCTCGATTTAAATCCGTTGGTAAAAACAGACAGACAAATAAGGTAATTGTAGTATGTGTGATACAACCACCTTATTTAAATAACTTTTTATCAAAATCCCACACATCCTGTTGTTAGGTGGTGATATGGTCCAAAATGGCACGTGAGCTTAAAGGGTGCGTAAGCACTTTAGCCCTGAAGAGTACCCATATGAGGACTGGGAAGACTGATGCCGGTTAAAGTTCCACTCTCACGCTATGTACAGGTTCGAAGCCAAATGAGGACGGAGATAAGAATAGATGTATCACCCGTTCAGAACGTGCCTCTGTCATATGACTTATATTAGAATTATGGTGTTTGTCTATTCCTTTAATAAATGCCTAGTGTTAGGTACAACGTACGTTATCTTACCTGCCCTATAACTTCTCAGCATACGAACATATCAATACAATAATTATACACTTTGTATATACCGTAAAAACCGAGATGATATGGTAATTATGGTAGTGATTTCGCTCAATTCTTCTTCTACGTTTGTTCTGACTAGTGCCATTGTCCCTTTTACTAAACTTCAGTTATTCTGAAATAGATATTATTTGGAAGATATAGCAATACATTAAAAAAAAGAAAACAAACGCATTTTCCTTATGAACGACTTAAAGTTCTTAGAGAAATTCGTGATTGCGTATTAATCGACATTGATTATCATTTTAAAATAAATGGAACCGCTCACGTTGCTTAATTTCTGTATTTGCTTATCGCTTCTTTTAAAATAAAGTGACGAGACGAGGAAAACGGTCACCTGTGCGACGTCTGCTCTTAAGAAATGCTGTGTCACCCAGATGTGTGTCACCGCTGTAGCACCACACTGCGCTCGTCAGCCGGAGACAGTTCTTAAGTTTCGTATGTCCAGTAATTTGCCTTAAAACTAAAACACAGAAATGTTTGCACACTACTGCTTCACGGCAAAATAACTTGCCCTGCGGTGGTATCTACCTAGACGAATTCTTGCATAGAAGTAGGATTCCAATATCTAACTTTTAATTTGCAAAATCATTAATGTACAAAATACTTTTAACTTTTAACCTGTAACTATTTCAATAAATAATAAATAAAATATTATCAATATTAAAATGAAATTCAAAAATAAATATTACATAAAACAACAAAAACTTAAAATCTTTATGATACGCTTCGTATATTTCTTGTGGACATTGTAGAATTTTTCTTTCTCAAAATCACTGTAAGGAATAGAAGCATCGCTTAATTTTTATGTCTTTTCAATTTATTGATATAATATTAAAATTATATCAGTGACAGCCCTACAAATACATTAAGATTGCCACAAAATTAAATTATACAACGATCCACCTTCTATACTTGTAATAATACGCTGTTAAATTTCCTTAAATACTCATTTACAATTGTCATGCAAAAATGAACTCTTGCTGTGATAACATTAAGTTTAAAATAAAAAGATAGAACTCAAATTACCGATGCGGAGTTAAAACAACCTGTTTCACGCGTCAGTTAATCCCTTTTATCTGAAGGTGACAAGACGCGGTTTATTATTTCTGTTCAGATGTACCAATGAAACTCGTACGGGATGTATGGAATATACTCACAAACTAGTAAAAGAAACAAGTGTACGTAAGTGAATATATGCAGTATGTGCGAGAGAGCTAGAGATATACCCATTTTTGCTAAACATGCTCTCGTCTAACATCTAATCGATTTCTTTAATACCTATTCTATGAAATGTCAGCTTTTACTCTATCTTAATATTTAGTATGTGTGAGGTGGTAAGGTAGTCAGTTAGTTAGTTATAAGAGTTAGTTTAAGTAACTTTCATCAAAAAATTTAAAGGAACTATTTAAAAACAAAACCTGCTTAACAAAATGATGCATTGTCTTCAAGACGATAATTCACAGAGTTGACAATCGTGAAGCGTGTATAATAAAAAGGAGTCAACCGTCCGGATGATTAACTTCAGTGGCGTCCCCGCGTCAACAATACATCATGGAACAAAGGTTTAATGGGAAGGCCTATTTGCGGATTCGATCTATATTCAGAAACAAATGTTCCGACTAACTCGGCGCATGGATACGCTCGCTTCAATTGTATACCTGTCCTTTTTATTACAATTGTTCATAGAGAGAAAATTTAATTTTTCAGTAATGTCGTGTAGCATTATGGAATCTGTAACACCAATACCTAACCCTGTTCATTTCGTAGGTGTTGTAAGGAAAATGTTAGGAAAATAATATGATTACGGTACAAGTATCTCAAGGAAAATATGTCATGAAATTAAATGAATTAAAAATTCTCTCTTTTTCAATATAAGATATGTAAATTTCGATTGTGAAACGTAATTTTTTACAATCTACCACCGTTTTGTAGCAGCAAAAGAAACTTCGCGGGCTTCCCCTTTTTTTTATCATAGTGACGTTTAAGATATGTAACGATTACTCGAGCTGTATCCGTTAACGACCTCATGGAATGTTTTGCTAGATAAGTAGGAATACAACCAATCCAACACATGATACACCTAATGATATCAGTTAGCAAATAAGCAATTTTTGACAAACCTTATCAAAAGCTTTGCAGAAGTCTGTGTATATTATGTCAAATTGCTTTCGAGAATCTAAAAATAGCGTATGACAGCAGAAATTTTCAGTAAAAGCTGTACGCTGTTTAGAGTAATTTTAGGGCAGATCAAAGCGTCAAAGATTTTAGAGATACACTTAAGAGTGACATGCGCCGATTCTTAACGCAAGCTTGGTCACCGCTTTTATGAATATTTCCATTCACTTGGGAAAAATACCGGAAATTAAAGAAATGTTTCATATAATATGGTATGGAGTAACCAAGCTCTCGCGCACATTTTTATAATAGATATGGTTAGTATTTTAATTTGGGACTGCTATCTTACTACCACAATAATGTTGAAGAGTTTGTATGTTTAAACGCGCTAATCTCAAGAGATACTAATCCTATTTAAAAACTTCTTCCTGCATTAGTTAGCCCGTTTATAAAAAAAGATTCGCAGCTATAAAAAATTATGCTACGTTCTTTGGCATCCGTTAGCTGAAAACTGAACACCAGGGCCGAACTGTGAATGCTCAGGTACCATATAATTCGGCTCAGTCATGTGGTCGGTTTATTTTATGCGGGTAAAATCGCGGAATACAACTAGTAGCTTTTAACTTTTCCCAATGAACGGACTATGTAATGCATAAATAATTGTTCTAGTCGCATTAGTGTTTCCTGAGATTAGCGCTTACAAACATAAGAACTCTTCTGCTTGATTTATAGTAAAAAGTAAGATTATACGCTTAAAAACAAATAAAAAAGAAGTGATGCATAGAAATGATAAGTTAGGGAGAAGAGATTCATATACATAAAATAATATAAATCAATATGAAAGAGAAGATGATGCAGCATACATGATGAAATCGGTGATGTTATGTAAAGGATGAAAACCAAAAAGCATTAGAGAAAATATTAAAGTTCCAAATAAGTCAAATATCTACAAAACTTTAATAGTAATTACTTTTGATATCATAAAGTTATTTTTATATTTGCAGATACATCTTTTTTATTGTGTTTATTGATACAGCTCCATAAAGTCGCCCACACAAATTACTTATATGACGTTCTAGGAAACGAGATAATATCTGGTCTCTAAGTTATTCTAACTACAAGCGATCGCCAGTAATAAATCGCCGGATAAAACTTCAAAAGATCCAAGATTGAAAGCCCTCGAAAAACAACCGCACGGACCAGACGCAGACAGAGCACGCCAACACCTAACCTAACCGTGACAAATCTGTCCCATCTTTGACTACATTACCACCTGTTTAGCAAATCCTCGGTACGCAGACTCAATAGCGTACTCAATTTGTACACGTTGACAGGCCCTAAGCCGTAGTCGGTGTACAGTCACAACACTATTAGTAACTATTAGTACGGAGGCAGCTTAAGCTCGTTTAATGAAGACTAATCGACAATTAATTCAACAGGTTAATATCCCGGCGTTCGTTCGATATCGATAATTTTGTTTCATGTGTTCCTTCACTGATCCTACTGTTCTACATTGCCTTTGATGACGTAATTGAATTTCGATTGAGAATGATTACCGATCATGTTTGTTTTATTTTTGTTATGGTACTGAACAGTTTCAAATTAGAAGTTGTCACCAAAACAGTAGTGTAGTGCCTTATGTATTCACATAAATCCAGAAGCACATTTTTCATTCATTTTCACCTTTCCGTAGTTTATTCCTTGAAACGTGGATCGGATTCATGTGCAGGAATTTGTCTACGTAGGTACCACCGCAGTTACAGTTATTCTGTCGTGAAACAGTAGTGTGCAAACTTTAGTGTTTCAGTTTTGATAACTGGTGCATAGACTGGCTAATAGACTAAGATCTATGAATTACTTACCTACTCATATTATTTTTTGTAAAAAAAGTTCAAGCCAAAAGTTTCAGCCTATAAATGTCCCACTACTGAGCACAGGCATTCTCTCATTTCTGAGAGGGTTTTGGAGCTAGGAAGAATCCGCCACGCTGCTCCAATGCGGGTTGGCGGACTTCACATGCCTACTCATATTATTTTTTGTAATTAAAAAAAATTTAAAACTTTGAAACGGTCTATAAAAAATGCAGCGAGCGCGGTGTCTCTCGAACGCCGCACCGCCGCCCGACTTCATGAAACTTGGGCATCATCGAGGTACGCGGCTCCCTTTGCGCAGCGGTTGAGAGCGGTCGTTTAATTTTGCTAACACGACATCAAATATTGGCTATATTTCATGGCTTATGTTCCCATAAATAAAACATCATTTTGGTAAAATTACGTAATCTTATCTGACCAGCTGCAGAGCCGCCGATGAGCGTAGTCGCTACATTTTTGTAGCGACTATTCTCATCGGCGGCTCAGCTATGTTAATGAAAGGAATTGTGTTTGTTCTATTTGTCCACGTAAAGTACCTACTAATTTATCTTTCTAATATCTATCTACCCGGGGCGGATCGCTAGTAACCAGTATAATATCTATAATAGAATAGACATTGTTTGAAATATCTTCTCAAGGGATGTCTATTCCTTGAGAAGATATTTCAAGATATTAATTTTAATACCAGCCCTCAACCAAATTAACCAGAAAATTGTAGTATGCCTAAAAATAGTGAACAATAACCTGGGAACAATGGCCCTTGTCGGAGCCCTCGCGGGCTGCGTTTTATGTGAGCTACGTTTATTAATATTGGTGTAATGGCGTCACAGCGTGCAAAGGTGGAAGAAAATATTAATAGGCGTCTTTATATTGTATTGCGTGCCTTTTTCTGGAGGCACGTATATTAATAACACTTAAAATATCCTTGATAAGCCCACTCTGACCCTTGTGGTCACCACGCTGTCAGTCTACTTGTATTCAGCGGTGGAATCCCTGCCAGCTGGGACTGGCTTCTAGAGTGCTCCGGAGCCATCATTTCCGCTTTGACACAAATTGTTGATTTTCGAGTCATACTGTATTTTCATCCTACACATTGTATCATAGCCTACATCCAATCTTATCGCAAGAGCAGTACAGTGTTATCCGATACAGGTAGGTCACAAGGAGTGAGTGTGCGAGTGACTTGTAGCACTTTAATAATTCCTGTGGAGTTAATAGCTTCCGACAATATTCGAATGTTAACGCCCTGATCGAAAATCTGCCGGGATACATTCATTAAACACCCATATTTTCTTGGATTTTTATTGTACGAGTACTGTATAAATACCTTATAAGCAGAGTTAACAGACTACTGTTTGACTTAGAACTGAGCCTTCCTAACGGCTGTCAAAGGCCCTGGGTTCGAATGCTCACCGTGGCTGTAGCTTCTCAACCCTTCCTTTTTAAATTAGAACTAAATTATCTGACGGGGAAGTCATTCATTTGATTATAAGAGCCACATCTGCCCATACCAATTGCAGTGTCATCCAGTACTTTACATTTTAATGTTCTGTGTTTTGACCGGCGGGTGGCACTACACTGCGCACGTCGGACCGAGACATCATTTCTTAAATGTAGCTATCAATGTCCCTCAGACACAAGTACATTAATGTTTTCACAGATTGTGTCGAAATAAATAAAAAAATCATAATAATCTGGTAACTCTCAACATAAGATACACGAAGTCAAACAACATAATATCATTTTAGTTTACCTCGATAGGTCTGCAGCACGTGACAGACAGATGACGGGAGCGTTCACACAATACAACTTCCTTGTTGTGCTTGGCATACTCGCGACTCGCAACCCGACTCCCGGACTTGCTAAACTAAATATCTCGATGTGTTTGTATGGAGGCGGCTTTTTTAATTGCGTCATTTTTTATTCGTCGTCGTCGTTTCAGCCTATCAATAGTCCACTGCTGAACATAGGCCTCCCCCCTAGATTGCTACAAAAGTTGAAGCTCTCGTTTTGGGGGGATTTTGCCATAGTTGCCACGCTTGGCAGACGGGTTGGCAACCGCAGTTTATTTATTCAGATGTTCCAGCAAGATGCTGCTGCCCATCTCCTGGGTTTCATTTTCCCTCTGTCGACTTTTACGACACCCACGGGATGAGATGGGGTGGTAGATTCTCTTAGGCCGCTACCACACGCCAATATTGCGTCGTATTATTATTGCGTCGTATTATTGTAAGTGCACTGACGCAGCCGTCCGAGTTGCCTCGGAGTGCGGGCCGGACTGAAAACCAGTGTCGGGATCAGAGGAATTTAAGTCTCTGTATCTCGATTTTTACCGAGTCCTGTCCATTTCACGGTCTTATGCTGCTACACAAGACTCATTTTATATTATTTTTTCACATTTGTTAATTTTGAGTAAAACTATTTTATATTCTGTGTAATTCCATTTTTTTTTTTTGTTTAGTTTTGTATATATTGTGATTAGACCGTAAATAAATGTGTTTCTTTCTTTCTTTTCTATTTATGTACGTAAAAGAAATAGGGAATGACCGTGTGATAGTGGCTCAAGAGAATCTACCACCCCATCTTATCCCGTGGGTGTTGTAAAAGTCGACATAGGTAAAACTAAAACCTGAGATAGGCATCCTGTAAGATCTGAATAAACTGCGGTTGCCAACCCATCTGTCCAGCGTGACAACTAGGGCAAAATCCCCCCCATAAATGATAGCTACAAACTTTGGTGGTAATCTATGGGGGAGGCCTATGCGCAGCAGTGGACTAGTGATAGGCTGGAGTGATGACGACGATGATTCATTATAAAACATTTCTGAAATATGTAAAAAGTTCTCTCCGTACTTACTACAGGCAAAAGACACACGCCCGCGGCAGATTATATTTAGCGTTTGCACCTAGGAAGTTCATTAAGGGACTATTTTGCTAATGTGCACCGGCTTTAATTGAGCAGTTACCGCGCGCGAATTTGTTGCGATTTGCTACTTGCGACGCCCGTGTGTTCACGACTTTACGGTTATGGGCAATAATGCGAGAATGTTGTGTGTAATATTGGAGATGACACATTATTTTCCTAAGGCCAAATACATACTAGAATGATGTGTTTAGAATGAGTTGTTTTAGTTTCTATCTAGCGAAGAACTTAACGTTGAAATATATTTCCACTAAAAGTTAAGTTAAAAAAACCGTGTGGTAGCGGCTTAAGAGAATCTACCACCCCATCTCATCCCGTGGGTGTCGTAAAAGTCGACAGAGGGAAAATTAAAAACCATAAGATGGGCAGCAGCATCTTCCTGGTACATCAGAATAAATAAACTGCTGTTGCCAACCTATGTTCAGCAGTGGACTAGTGATAGGCTGACTATTTTTTAATTTAATAGCGTTTAATTTTGTACTATTTATAACCCGACATTTCGAGCGCTTTATAGCAACCGTGGTCACGGAAAGACTGAGGCGACAGATGTCCTGGTGTCATAGTTAACCCGGAGTACCTTCAGCTTTTAATTATTATTTTTGGTCCAATCTACGCAGAAAGAACTGAGTCTTGAAGTCTTGCAGTGGGATGCTTGGTTTTTTGTGGTGGTGGCTTAAGAGAATCTACCACCCCATCTCATCACTTGGGTGTCGTAAAAGTCGACTGAGGAAAAATAAAAACCAGGAGATGGGCAGCAGCATCTTCTTGGAACATCTGCATAAATAAACTGCGGTTGCCAACCCGCCTGTTAAGCGAGGCAACTATGGCAAAATCCTCCAAAACTTAGTGCCCCATTTTTGTGGCAATCTATGGGGGAGGCCCACGTTCAGCAATGGTCTAATGACAGGCTGAAATGATGATGATGATAATGAGGCAAGACTTGTTTAAGATGAATGGTTTTATTGGTAAACTACTATCGTAAACGTGTCGTAAGATACTGGCGTAGCTTCATAGTAGGCTCTAATCAAACCTTCGTAGCTTTGCATTAAGCTACGGTTGTAGCCCAATAATGGGATCCAGTTATTACCTAATCCTAGTAAGTGATGATACGGGCAACCTTGATCTGGTGGTAAGTGCAACCTCTGCCGATAACATATGCGCGAGTGTTGATTGACAAACAAATAAAATACAAAATAATTAGATTCATAGCCAATATCATAGATAGCGGATAGGTGTAGAATAGAGTAGAATAACTCATACCTTTCTACCTAGGTGTGGTAAGGGGCTGCTATCGTTTTGTACGGACAGCCTTTATTCTTGCAGAATAACACCATAATATAAAATGCTGCCACTATACTGCTCGCGGGAACTCAGTGGGCAGCAAACATTTTTGACTCTCAACAAAATGGCGACTACGTGGTTCCCATCACATCGTGTCTTCCGCGAGGGCAAAAATGCATGACTGTATGTATATATTATCTGTTTTGTTTTATTACATATTTTACTTATATATATAGTAGGATTCCTATGCAGGAATCCGTCTAGGTAGGTACCACCACAGGGCCAGTTATTCTGCCGTGAAGTAGTGTGCAAGCATTACTGTGTTTCGGTTTGATGTCTCGCGGTGACGGGCGCTGTGTGGTGTCACAAATAAATATTCTGAATGACACAGCATTTGTTTTGCTCGTTTCGTCACTTTATACAATAAAAAAAAATTGGGTTAGGTAAGCAGATACCACATTCGTACCGCACGAGATAATTTATGACTTGCATATACGAAGTGATAATTAACTACGCAAAAATTTTTGAGGCCATGTGGTTTTCATTGACTACAACAGCCACGTAACGAAGTGGGGAGGCATATTCCAATAACGCCGCCAAATATCGTTACCTCAAAATATAAACATAAAATAATGATATAAAATTAAACTAACACTACTGGTGGTAGCATTCCTATGCCGTTTCTATAAATGCTATTCCTATGGTCAGTTATTATTCCGTAAAGCAGTAGTGTGCAGACAATGCCGTGTTTTAGTCTGAAGGGCACTGAGAGCTAGTATAATCATAGGGCATATGAGACTTAAGAACTGATGTCTCAGGGGGCCGGGGGCAGTGTATTGACACACAAAAATAATCTGTGTGACACGGCATTGTTATGAGCGGACGGTGCGCTTACCATCAGATGAACGTTTTGCTTGTATCGTCCGTTTCTCCAATAAAAATAACATTATTTAATAAAAAAAAACCGACTTCAACGCAGCTGCTCCAAACAAGCTTACGCCAATTAAAGATGTTCATGATTTTCTCAAGGATCCCATTACAAATCCCATCATCAGAATTTGACTAAATGGTATGTTACCAACATCGAGTATAACCAATTCAAGTATAAAAATAATCATTGAAATCGGTTCACAATTGGCCAAGATATCGCCTAACATACACATTGTTTACGCCGATGACGTCGTCTTCAAACGCATTACTTTGGTATTAAGTATACATTTGTACTGTAAAACTTCTACTATTCCAGCTCGACTTTCGACTGTCCACCGCCATTGGCTATTCTGAACCATTCATCATCATCATTTCACCCTATCTAGTCCACAGCCGAACATAGGCCTCCCCCAATCATGTGTGGTTGCCACAGTTTGTAGCTCTCATTTTGGAGGGATTTTGCCATAGTTGCCACGCTTGGCAAGCGGGTGGGCAACCGCAGTTTATTTATTCAAATATTCCAGGAAGACGCTGCTGCCGATATCCTGGTTTTTATTTTCCCTCAGTCGACTTTTACGACACCCACGGGATGAGATAGGGTGGTAGATTCTCTTAAGCCGCTACCCCACGGTGAACCACCATTTACTGGCACAAATTTCTGAAGAATCCCCAATGTATTTAGATCAATTGCAAATAGATGTTTCTTTGAACTGCGAAAATCTATGATTTGTTGTAATCTTTATTTTTATAGGAGACAGTGACGAGTCGATCAAAACCAGATAGTCCAACTGGTGATGTGTAACCTCTGCTCGTAACAGATGCTGTCACAGCCGTCTTATTGAAATCGGTTCACAATTGGATAAGATATCGCCTAACATACACACTGTTTACGCCGATGACGTCGTCTTCAAACGCAACACTTTAGTATTAAGTATTCATTTGTACTGTGAAACTTCATAGAAATAAGTAGACCAAATCACGCCTCACATAAATCACCTTAGTATACGTCACAAAGATATTTACCAATCACCACCACTTACACACGCACATATAAATACGCCTTCACTCCGCCCTTTCACTACTCAACCATCGCACGAACCACAAGTAAACCAAAACGTAAACAAAAGGAGCATTAAGCAATCTGTAAGAAAGTCTACGATATTTTCTTTGTTCCCAACGCAAACGCATACAAAATAAAATCAGTCGATTCGTAAAACTCCTCCTTTTTCGAGTCGGTTAAAAATATTATAACCAATATTATGATGTAGGTTAAATATTTGAAATATGAAAGCGGATTTTCTTTAGCAACTTATGCTCTAGTTAGAAAGAGCTAACATAAACAATCTCAAACGGCGCCAGTAAATCGTGGGGCGTCATAAAATATGCATATAAATTATCAAACTGCGTATAAAACACAGTGCAGCCCCAACATTGATGTATAGACACGGGTTGAACCGTGGTCGTTTACCACCTTAATTTATGGAACAAAATATACGCGTAAGAAACAGTATACCTCTTCAATATATTACCATATCGTTTTAAATTCAGGCTCGATTTTTCATAACCACTTCTCATACTCAGTGTACTTTACATTGTGTAAGAAAAATGCTTATGTTACCACATAATGTTATGCATTATGTGGTCAAAGTTTAGTGTTCATTGATAAAAGTACATATGCATACTAATATTATAAATGCGAAAGTAACTCTCTCTGTCCCTCTGTCTGTTTGTCGCCTTTTCGCGGTTCGACCGCTGAACCGATCTTGACGAAAATTGGATAGCTTGCGATCTAGAGACGGAGATAGGATACTTTTTTTCCGGAAAATTAAAAGTTCCGCGATATTTAAATAACCTATATCCACGCGGACGAAGTCGCGGGCATCAGAAATATAAAGGGTTTAGACGGCATGTGAAATCTTAGCGGACTCTTTCAAATTTTAAAATAATAACCTGGGCGAGCCTGTGCTAAACATTGAACACTAATAATTAGCGAGCTGCGACACATCTTTTGCTTTATGCCTTCGCATAGTAAAGTAAAGTACTGGTGTGTTTTTTTTTTATTGGATAAAATGATGAGACGAGCAAAACGTTCACCTGATGGTAAGTGCAACGTCTGCCCATAAGAAATGCTGAAATCAGTTCTTAAATCTCGTATGCCTAGTGATTACACAAGCTCGCAGTGCCCTTCAGACCAAAACACAGTAATGTTTGCATACTACTGCTTCACGGCAGAATAACTGGCCCTGGGGTCGTACCTACCTAGACTTATTCCTGCACAGATATCCTACCACCAGTAAAAATCTGAAATAAAATGGCGTTACGCAACACATACAGCGCAGTGCGATTGCTTGCAGTACAAAAGAAATATGTTATTCATCACAATTACACAAACAGTGTAATATGATTATATCGCGAATATACATAGACGCTTTGGTGAAATATGCAAATGAGGACAGCAACACTAATCACGTGACACCAATGTACCACAGAGCAGCGACGCCAACCGAATTAATCCCAAACTCATGCTGAAATTACGAGGGCTATCAAGAACCCTTCTTGATTTATTTTACCTTCAACCGACTCATATTCGGTATAAATATAAATTAAAAAAAATATATTAAGAAACAACGTAGAGCGGGGATAATTGTAAGACAAACTCATCGTGAATTTTATTTTCTTCTGTTGTCCCATTTCTTTTATCGTAGAAGCAATTCGTCACGCAAATTTTTCATTTCTCGAAACACTTTTATCTTGAACATCATAATTAGACGCACGTATTTCACAATACTGAGACGGCTTCATTCAATTATGACAGATATATGACTTAGCATTATTCTGGTTTCGAGTTAAATAAGAGAAAAAAAAATATTTTTAAACCGATACTGCGGTCCGATTGTCTCGCTTTACGATTACGATACTGCTGATAGGATTCCTAAGCAAGAATCCGTTTAGGTAGGAGCCAGTAATTCTGCCGTTAAGGATAAAGGAAGGTGTACAAACATTATTTTGTTTCGATCTGAAGGGCACTGAGAGCACTATTAACTGGGCATGTATGACTGGGACAGGCGGAGTGTGGTGTTAGCACACAGATATATTCTGAGTGACAGCATCTGTTATGAGCAGACTTTACACTTATCATCAGGTCACATCTATTTTCAATTGATCTAAATACATTGGGGATCCAGCCAGTAAATGGTGGTCCACCGTGTAGCGGCTTAAGAGAATTACCACCCTATCTCATCCCGTGGGTGTCGTAAAAGTCAACAGAGGGGAAATAAAAATCAGGAGATCGGCAGCAGCATCTTCCTGGAACATCTGAATAAATAAACTGCGGTTGCCGACCCGCCTGCCAATCGTGGTATCTATGGCAAAATCCCCCACAAAATGAGAGCTACAAACTGTGGCATGATTGCCACACATGATTGGGGGAGGCCTATGTTCGGCAGTGGACTAGGTAGGCTGAAATGATGATGATGAATGTTTCAAAATAGCCAGTGGCGGTGGACAGTAGAAAGTCACGCGCGACCGCCGCAACGCGCGACCGCCGTAGAGAGCGGCGCGCAATAGTCAATAATCACACCGCGTACACAAGATTCACCCGTGTTCCAGGGCGGTTCTCACCGCCCAGAGTTACCGACACACAAGTCGACAGTCCGAATGGACGCGCGCAGCCTCCTTCGGACGGTCAGTAGACAACTTAAAATGTTTAAGATTTTCGAAACCGCGAAAGCACGCAGCGAACGCGACACAGTCCGAACTTCGAGGGTTTTGTAGGAGTTTTTATTTATTTATTTATTTATGTTTGGGTCAAACCAAACCTGGCACACGGGCCCCTGGCCCGCAATCACAGTATCCGATGAAGCTGTAAAAGCCGAGAAGGCTAACAGCAATTACATCACCGAAAATATATATAGTAGAAAGTCGAGCTAGACTATTTGACGTCATGTTTTGTAGTCCGTACACCATAACGGTATTGGCTAAGTGGTAGTTATTACATAGCTTTAACATGCACAAGACGACCACATCATTACAGTATTACACACAACTTGGTGCAATGCCCGTATAAAAAGTGTTTGTGGTGGTGGTTGTAGGGTCCTGGAGTACGGAGTTTTTATATTGGTGGTGGAAGTACTATTTAACGACGGCGCGCCAGAGTTGTCTGTGTATTTTTTTTTATTGGAAATCTTCACCCATATCAACATCTACCCATATCAAATGCTGTGTCACCCAGAAATTTTCTGTGTGACACCACACTGTGCCCATCACCCTGAGACAAAAGTTCTTAAGTCTCACATGCCCAGTGATTACGCTAGCTCAGAGTGCCCTTCAAACCGAAACAGAGTAATGTTTGCACACTACTGCTTCACGGCAGAATAATATCTGTCTTCGTTATCGCCGCTGGGGATAAAACGGAAATTGTTTATTCTTCTACGTAAGAAATATAAATTTCATTTGTCAAATGACTATTTTTTACAATCTGCCACCGTTTCGTGAATCAGGTTCGTCTGATGGAGAAGAAACAGACGAAAAAAACTCCGTGGCTATACTCTGTTTTGTAAATCTTTTTTCTTACGTCAGTCAAAAATACATTATAAATAAATTTTGAAAGAATACTCTCATTGAAAACCAAGGCACGCTACATGACACAATTTTAGAGAATATACGGAAGTAGATAGAATCTTATTTTTTTTCCTTGTACCCTCTTTTTCGTTTTTTTTTTTTGTAATTATGCGTTCTTTTCTGCGTTTAATATTAATTATTGTTATTTAAAATCAGGGGAGGCTTAGCAGCTGTAACACAGGTCTGTGCCTAGCACGGCTGCTAAAGACTTGTAATGTGATACATAAGGATTTGATTAGATCACATTTTTGCTAAAATTGTTCTATGTAAATTTATCATTATGTAAAGTCTTTGGTTTAATTAATTATTATTATTATTTTGTGGGGTATTTTTGTAGCTGTCTCGTCTGGCTGGGACATATATGAATATATAGTATATTGTTATATAGTATAATATATTATTATTATAGAAACGTAGCTGCTTACTTAATAACAGTCAGTCACATCGTGTGGTATATTACTTGATGACTAGCTGTTTTGTTTATTGTGATAATCATTTAAATTATAATAAAATTGTTTACATGAGATTTATATTTAGTTTCCGTTTAATTAACTATATCTTCCGGAATTCTGTTATAAATTGTGTACCCATAAAATATTTTTTTACTTCATTCACTTATATTTTATTAATTTAATTTATGTTGAGCCGTGGTAGCGCAGGGGGGGCTTTAAATTTCATAGTACGCGAGTGACCTGGGTACGATTCCCGGTGCCGGCACCACTAAAATTGTTAATTGCGATTTTAAGTGCTGATTTACCACGTACTCGCCGGTGAAGGAAAACATCGTGAGGAAACCTGCATGTCTGAGAAATAAAAATATTTCGAAGACATGTGCAGTCCGCTAATCCGCATTGGAGCAGCGTGGCGGTTCTTCCTAGCTCCAAAACCCTCTCATAAGAGGAGGCCTGTGCTCAGCAGTAGGACATTTATAGGCTGAAACTTTCCTTTTTTTTACTTTTAATTTATGTTTGTCTCTATTTTGGGTAATAGTGTATTATATGAACGTACATGAGGCTCGTTAAAAGAATACTACCACTCCATCTCATCCAATGGATCTCGTAAAAGGCGAGTAAGGAATTAAACTGCACTGTGCACCCAACAGCGCATGGTGGCGATGGGCTCACCACGTATCACACCAGGTGCATTATATTGTTTTGGTGAAACGTGGATTGTGGCTCATCACATGGTCATCTGTTTTTGCAATGAGTGTCCAGTCTCTGACTACCCCTTATGGGATACAGTCGTGATCTTATGTATGTATGTACATGACGTTCTCATAAATATACTGGCTTGTAAAAGTTAAAATGTTAATTTATTTAAACCGTTAAGTAGAGAATCACGAGAGTGCATATTATACATTGGGCGAACTGCTCCTTTCTACAAAGTAAAGATTGTATTCAAGTCAGCCGCATGTCAGCGTTTTAAAATACCATAAAACATTATGCTTTGAAAATAACTAAACTAGTTTACTTTAGTTATTTCCACAGCAGTCTTACAGTGGCTATATTCGCAATTCAAATCAATTCATTCATTTCATTTCATAATGCATACGCAGCCGAACTGAGTTTATTACAAAGCAGAGTTTTGTGATCTACGCAATCAAATGCTTTTGATAAATCACAAAACATTCTAATCGCGTTCTGAGAATCATCTCATGCACTATAAATATAGTGAATAAAACTTACTTAAGCGCCCTTTGGTAAATCTAAACTTATCGGACTGGATTAAAACTTATTAAGGTCAAAAAAAGATTGTATATTGTGTGTGGTGGCGGCTCGTTAAAAGAATACTACCACTCCATCTCATCCAATGGATCTCGTAAAAGGCGAGTAAGGAGTTAAACTGCACTGTGCACCCAACAGCGCATGGTGGCGATGGGCTCACCACCTATCACACCAAGTGCATTATATTGTTTTGGTGAAACGTGGATTGTGGCAGTCATCTGTTTTTGCAGTGAGTGCCCAGTCTCTGACTACCCCTTATGGGATACAGTCGTGATCTTATGTATGTATGTATGTCTGTATATTGTTAAGAATTAACTTCGCAAATAATTAACTTAAAACTGGTAATATCGACACGGGCCTAAAATTGCCCTGGGTATTTTGAGTCACCTCATTTGAAAAGCGGTATCTTATTATTTCTTTACTCGATTTCATAAGGTTAGGAAATACGCCTTTATCAATTCATGAATTCTGGTCTGGTTATGATTGACCCCGTGATTCTGACACTAGATCCTAGCCCAGCTCCGGTCTTATCGCATTAGGCACGCGTAGGTTGGAATGAGTGAGTGTCTTTAAGTTTACGTGTACACTTACGGTACTACGAGTATAATATCTGCTGCGCAGTTAATCGCTTCCGGTAACATTCCGAAGCAGTCGCCGTGGTCGAAATCGGCCAGGAAGACATCATAGTCATCATCATCACGCAGGAATCTCTGTCAGGGATGTTTGTATACCACTCCTTTCTTGTAAATATGTTCCTGTTTGAAGTGTACTGCCAAATACGTTGTTATAGTAAATTAGTTGACCCGCCCTGGCTTCACAGGAGTTTTGTTTTATTTGACAAATTCACGAGATAAGCAAAACGTTCACCTGATAGTAATTGCAACGTCTGCCCATAACAGATGTTGTGTTACTCAGAATATTTCTGCGTAGCACCACACTGCGCCTGTCACCCTGAGACATTAGTTCTTAAGTCTCATATTTTTTTATTTTTTGTTATTGGATAAGCTGACGAAACGAGCAAAACGTTCACCTGATAGGAAATGCAACGTGGTAGACGTATATAACAAATACTGTGTCACCCAGAAAATGTCTGTGTGACACCACAATGCGCCCGTCACCCTGAGACATCAGTTCTTAAGTCTCATATGCCCAGTGATTACGCTAGTTCTCAGTGCCCTTCAAACCGAAACACAGTAATGTTCGCACACTAATGCTTCACGGCAGAATAACTGGTCCGGGGGGGTTCCTACCAAGACGGATTTCTGCATAGGAATCCTACCACCAGTAAAAGAGAGTATATGGCCAGTGATTACACTAGCTCTCAGATCGAAACACAGTAATGTGTAAATGTTTGCACACTACTGCTTCACGGCAGAATAACTGGCCCAGGGTTGGTAATTGTTATATTAAAGTCGAGAAAAGCACCAGCCCATTTGCCCATTCAGGAGTAAGTGTTCCTAAAATCCGTTGTTAGTTACTACGAGTATCTATGGCGAGAAAGGAATGCGCGTGCCAAACTTCTAGTCAGTAGATCTTATAGTTACGGAGACGTCGTGATGTGTCATGGATAAATCGCTATTTTTTTTTTATTGGATGAAGTGATGAAACGAGCAAAACGTTCACCTGATGGTAAGTGCAACGTCTGCCCATAACAAATGCTGTGTCACCCAGAAAATTTCTGTGTGACACCACACTGTGCCGATCACCCTGAGATATAAGTTCTTAAGTCTCATATGCCCAGTGATTGCGATAGCTCACAGTGGCCTTCAAACCGAAACACAGTAATGTTTGCACACTACTGCTTCAAGGCAGAATATCTGGCTCTGGGGTGGTACCTACCTAGACGGATTCCTGCATAGAAATCCTACCACCAGTAAATATATAGACAGGTAATTTTAGATACATAGGTACATTTACACTGTAATAGTCTGTTAGTCAACAATTTATCTCACCTCGTACGTTTAAATGTTCTCTCACTTTTATAAAGCGTTTTCTAAGTGCATATGTTCCACGGGGAAGCTAATGGCGACCACTGAGTGGTTTCGCATGTATCCCACCTTAACCCGCGCGGGGGGCCCGTTAATACTTACTTTTAGTTTTTTGCGCTAACTTCTAGGTGAGAATACACAGTATTGCTTTTGGATTACTGTGTATTTATATAGTAGATCTTTTTTTTTAATACTAATGCGTGGTCGTTTGGTTTCGAGTATGTCCAAGTCATTATCCCGACGTTGGCTATCGTTTTTGAATTTCAACGTTTGAAACTTACTACTTGAGCTCTTCTAAGTAAGGATTGAACCCTGGTTAAGCGATATGAAATGAATAGAGGCGCTTGTGCTATTGCGACTTTTGAAATCAAAGTGTTTGTATGAAAACTGGTGATCCCTCTTCATATGTACGAATTTACCGAGCACCGGAGTCCAGTAATCGCCTTAAATACGCACAGTACGCAACAAACTTAAATTCGATCCACGTAGGATAGCCTTTCAAATTTTTAAAGGGTATCGAAGCAGGCAAGATTTCGCTACGCTGCTCTAATTTCGCTACATGTCCTCGAAATATTTTAATTGCTCAGACATGTCGTGTGGCGGCGGCTTACTAAAATCTACCACCCCATCTCATCCCGTGGGGGTCGTAAAAGTCGACAGAGGGAAAATAAAAAACAGGAGATGGGCCACGCCATCTTCATGGAATATCTGAATAAATAAACTGCGGTTGCCAATCCGCCTGCCTAGCGTGGCAACTATAGCAAATTCCCCCCAAAATGAGAGCTACAAACTTTCAGGTACTTTGGAAGATATTGAAGATTTTCTCACCGACCCTTTTTCTTTGCGGTCCAGTGTATAATATAGATAGACTATCGATAACACACACCGCAAACATTTTTATAGATTATTTTATTACGTATTTTTATAATCCCTAAATCACCGATACAAAAATATATAAACGTTGGTAGATTTTATTGCGTTCGGATACCGGCTAGTAAATAAATTGGCAGCAATAATATGTTACATGCATTCGTTTTGTTCGTACGGGTGTGTAGGTATGTTTTTCAAATCAGTCGAACAATTTTTGCCAACATCGAGTAATAAATAAATTATAACAAAGACTTCGTTTTTAAATGAAACTAATTTTACGGATTTTATCGCGTTTAATTTTATACTATTTATAACCCGACGTTTCCAGTGCTTTACAGCACCCATGGTCCAGCGTTTTTCGCGTTTCTGCGTAGATCGGACCACAAAAAATAATTAAAAGCTGAAGGTACTCCGGGTTAACTATGACATCAGGACATCTGTCACCTCAGTCCCCCCGTGACCATGGGTGCTGTAAAGCACTCGAAACGTCGGGTTATAAATAGTATAAAATTAAACGCGATAAAATCCGTAAAATTAGTTTCATTTAAATGTGTAGTGTTCGCGTAAATATAAGAAATCATTATAAAAGACTTCGTTTCGAACGACAGTAAAATGTTGAATTTTACTGAAGATTTTCTGGACTGATGAAGACAAAACGAAAAGTACAATTTTGGTCTTGAATAGAATTTTCCAATCATTGTACACTTCCACGAGCATTATTAGTAATACGGTTCATATAAGTAACCTGGGCTCGATCGGCACCACTAAAATTGTAATTAACTATTATCATCATAATTTTAGCCAATAACTAGTCCACTGCTGGATAAAATTCAGGTCACTCGCGTACCATTGAAATTAAGATGAGCGCCCGGCCCCTGAGCTAGCATATCGTATCGTCGTCGTATCGTTTCAGCCTATCACTAATCCACTGCTGAACATTGCCTCCCCCATAGATTCCCACAAAAGTTTGTGGGAATCTAAAGGAAAATGGGAGCTCCATTTTTGGGGGAATTTCGCCATAGTTGCCACGCTTGGCAGTCGGTTTGGAATCCGCAGTTTATTTATTCTAATCTTCCCGGAAGATGCTGCTGCCCATCTTCTGGTTTTAATTTTCCCACTGTCGACTTTTACGACAGTCACGAGATGAGATGGGATGGTAGATTCTCTTAAGCCGCTACCACGCAATTTTCCGGTTAAATGTTTCTTAATACTCTTCTCTCCGTCACAAGCAATTTCTTTTCCCATTTAAGAGTGAGTGTCCAGGCATCACAACCATACATCAGAGTTGGATCTATTGACGCTTTTATACGTATTTTTGTATGTCTGCTGGAAGGCCCAGACACCGGCACCGTGTGCAGGACTGTACTGCTGCGAAGGATATTTTGTATACTGATATAAACAGAAAAATAAGAAATGTAAATCCTACCACCAGTAAAAGTTACCTTAGACTGGACTAGAGATTGTGTGCGCGAGCGTTCCCATGGCCCTGCCAACATGCGGTGAAGGCGGAATACAGTGGGATTTTAGTCGGTGCGAATCCTACATAACCCGCCTTTCCCCCCAGGAACGAAGTCGAAGCTTACGACATCCACGGGATGATGCGTATGGAAGAGTTTTTTATGCCGCAGATATACATACATACAGTCACGCCCAAAACTCAGTAGTTTACTCGTATAATGGGTAGGCAGAGAACACACCCGTAGCCCACTTTTCGCCCCCGCGGGAAACGTGACGTGATAGGTGCGAACCACGTCGCTGCAATTTTGGTACGAGTTAAAAACTTCTTACTCCTCATTGCGTACCCGCGATCAATATAGTACAGTAACGTACTCGCCTCTTACGACACCTCGGTAAGAAAGAGGTAGGATCTATTAATTTATATTTGATTAGAAATTAATAATTGTTTTAATGTAATTTTGGGATCGCTGTAACACAGTTCAAAAACAAACTATGATTTATGCACGTATATAGAACTTATACAACATAAGTTCTATGATAATTCGTTAGGAAAGATTCTTCTATTCTATTCTACTCCGTCTGACGCCCAAAAAAAGTATATAGAAATTGCATATAACACGAACGCAATTGGCGTTTGATATCAAACGATAATCATACGCTTCGCATTCATAGTATGATTTGATAATTAGACACCAACCGGTTATAGTAAATTCCTATTTTGAATACAAATCGGTGTGTAATTAATGGAAATAACGCCGAAACTATCTCATAGACGTGCGAAGTGCGGACGTTGCGTGTATCGTCAATTTGTTTGTAGGCGGATTAAACAGTCATATTAAATGACGGCACAGTGTAGCTTACACCAGTATAACAATACAATTAAAATATTTTTTTTATGGAAGAAAGTGATGAGATGAGCGAATCATTCGCCTGATGGTAATTGCAACGTCTACCGATAACAAATCCTGTGTCAGTCAGAACATTTCTGTGTGACATGCCACAGCCCTCGTCACCCTGAGTCGTCAGTTCTTCAGTCTTATATACCCAGATATTACACTAGCTATAAGTGCCCTTCGAATCAAAATTCAGTAATGTTTCCAAACTTCTGTAATCCTGACCGATTTTCCATCACAGCTAAAACTTCCAAATACTGAGAAAAAACTATGAACTCATATTATAGTGAGACAAGTACTCACTGTCAGATCACTCATTTATCCTAAACCGAGTAATAACGATTGGAGGCTAGGATCAGTGTCGTATACAATGGATCACGCGGGCCCCCGGGTACGCGGGCCCCTGACCCGTGAGCACAGTATCCGATGAAACTGTAAAAGACAAAAAGGCTAACAGCAATTACATCACCTAAATTATATATAGACAAGGGGATAATCACATCACAACCCGAAAATCGACAATTTGTATTTTTCCAGTTTGCTCCAGCTTAGGCTCTGAGGATGCTATGCTCGGAGTTTTTCTGCGAGATAAAATCCAAGCTGAAGTGGCAATGGGCCGGCCATATAGCTCGTAGAACCGATATATACAGTTGGGGAAGAAAGGTTCACGAGTGGCAACCTCGTACCGGCAAACGCAGTGTAGGGCGACCCTCCACTAGATGGAGCGACGACCTGCATGATTTGCGGGAAGTCGATGGATGCAGGTGGCTCAGGCCCGTTCTATGGGGGAGGCATATGTCCAACAGTGGACTGTAATAGGCTGAAATGTTGATGACGATGATGAAGACTCTGAGTATTCTAACCACTAAGTGTACATCTTAACCTATTATCGAGTATCAGCCTCACATTTTGTATTTTGTAGTCATTTGGTACCGAATAGAGACTACCACACTTCTTTGGCAGATTATTGTGCCAAGAAAAGGGTAGCTACTCACCAGATCGAGTGGTCTGATCAGGGGAGGACGTTTCTACCAACCAGTAATCTTAAGATGTTGTATATATAGTTCGTATCTTAGAAAGTTAATAGTGCGATGTTGGAACTATGAGATATTTCTTGAATTATCATGTGGCGACATAGACGTTCCTTCTCTTCTGTGCCGGTTGGTGGACTACACTACACGCCAAGCTCGTGGTAAATCCATATTTAAAATATGATTATGATGTCATCATCATCATTATCATTTCAGCCTATCACTAGTCCCCTCCTGAAAGGCATCCCCCATAGATTGCCACAAAAGTTTTTAGTTCTCATATTGGGAGGATTTTGCCATAGTTGCCATGCTTGGCAGGCGGATTGGCAACCGCAGTTTAGTTATTGAGACCTTCTAAAAAGGTGCTGCTGCGTATCTTCCGGTTTTAATTTTTCCTTCGACGACTTTTACGACACCCACGGGATGAGATGGGGTGGAAGATTCACTGAAGCCACCACCGCAGGCCATGTATGATGTAACTGTCTGCGAATAATTTCACTGACGTTTGCACCAGGGACGGAATGCTTTATGGTCACTTGTGTTCTTTGGATTTCAAGACGAACGCCTAGCATCTGAGCTACCATGACTATCATTTGAACACAAGGGCAACCGTTTAGAGAGCTTATAAAGATTTGTCATACTGTTCTCACTTACGCTACGCGATTGACTCCCTCGATCGACTATTGGACTGATCGCTCGCAGTGCCGGATTCAATCCCGGCTAATTACACAAGCTCATCGTGTACAAATAAACTTCGTTTTGTCAATATCGTAGCGAGTCTGTATCGTGCCGTTTAACGGTTGATTTATTGATGCCTACTGAATATCTCAAACTGCACATTCATTACGACTTCTAAACAAATAATGGACTTCGATATTTAACACAAGTAAAGGACACGGGGGGCCGTGGTTTTTCATTTCCAGACATACCGATTTGGGTTGGATTCCCGGTGTCGACACCACTAATAGGTTTTAGTTTTAAATTCTGATTTACCAAAAATTCAGCGGTGAAAGAAAACATTTATCTGGTGGTTACCAGGCCAGTTAATCTGCTTTGAAACGGTAGTGTGCAAACGTCACTTTTTTTCGGTGTGAAGGGCACTGTGAGCTAATGTAATAATGTAATGATACGCTGAAACGACAGCGACGATTGGGAACAACAATCTGATCTCCAGAATTAATTCACCTCCTATTTCCATAGACGTCGTGGTGGTAGGATTCCTATGCAGGAGTCCGTCTGGGTAGGTACCACCCCAGGGCCAGTTATTCTGCCGTGAAGCAGTGGTGTGCAAGCATTGCTGTATTTTGGTTTGAAGGGCACTGTGAGCTAGCGTAATCACTGTGCATATAAGGCTTAAGAACTTATGTCTCAAGATGATGGGCGTAGTGTGGTGTCACACACACAGAAATGTTCTGGGTGACACAGCATTTGTTAGGGCGGACGTTGCACTTACTATCAGGTGAACGTTTTGCTCATTTCATCACTTTCTCCAATATAAAAAACGATCTGTTCCAGCCAGTTACTCTACCGTGAAGCAGTAATGTGCAAACATTACTGTGTTTCGGTTTGAGGGGCACTGTGAGCTAGCGTAATCACTGGGCTTAAGAACTCATGTATCTGGCTGACGGCCGCATTGTGGTGTCACACAGAAATGTCGTGGGTGACACAGCAATTGTTATAGGCAGACGTTGCACTTATCATCAGGTGAACGTTTTTATCGTCTCGTCACTTTATCCAATATAAAAATGCCGTGGCGAAAGTTGCATGTCTGCGAAGTTGCCCATATTTCAACGAATTTCGAATCCACTAGCACTAACCACAGCGGCGTGGCAGACGTGTTCAGTGCGGTGTAATATGGAACTTAGCTATGGAAAGCTCCGTGTAACACCGCACTGCGCTCGTCACCACGACACATGTTCAAGTCTTATATGTCCTGTAATTATGTTAATATTGGTGGCCTTAAAAACGTTAAAAGAATACTACCACTCCATCTCATCCAATGGATCTCGTAAAAGGCGAGTAAGGAATTAAACTGCACTGTGCACCCAACAGCGTGGTGGCAATGGGCTCACCACCTATCACACCAAGTGCATTATATTGTTTTGGTGAAACGTGGATTGTGGCAGTCATCTGCATTTGCAGTGAGTACCCAGTCTCTGACTACCCCTTATGCTATATATGTATGTATGTAAAAATGAAGCATGGGCATCGCTCCTTGGCGTCTGTATAACTGGAACCGCAGTGATACCTAAATAAAACCACTAGTAAACTCATAAGCCATAAGTTTATGAGTTTTTATATTTGAACGCGCTAAACTCAAGAGATATTAATCGTATTAAAAAAATATTTTCTAAGTTAGGTAGCCCGTTTACTGGGAAAGGTTTTAAGTTATTAAACTTTATGCTAAGGCCTTAAGGAGCCGCACGCTGGAAACCGAACATTTTCAGCAGTTTATTTATTCAAATATTCCAGGAAGACGCTGCTGCCGATCTCCTGGTTTTTATTTTCCCTCTGTCGACTTTTACGACACCCACGGGATCAGATAGGGTGGTAGATTCTCTTAAGCAGCTACCACACGGTGGACCACCATTTACTGGCACAAATTTCCGAAGAATCCCCAATGTATTTAGATCAATTGCAAAAAGATGTTTCTTTGAACTGCGAAAATCTATGATTTGTTGTAATCTTTATTTTTATAGAAGACAGTGACGAGTCGATCAAAACCAGATAGTCCACATGGTGATGTGTAACCTCTGCTCGTAACAGATGCTGTCACAGCCGTCTTATTGAAATCGGTTCACAATTGGACAAGATATCGCCTAACATACACACTGTTTACGCCGATGACGTCGTCTTCAACCGCAATACTTTAGTAATAAGTATTCATTTGTACTGTAAAACTTCATAGAAATAATTAGACCAAATCACGCCTCACATAAATCGCCTTAGTATACGTCACAAAGATATTTACCAATCACCACCACTTACACACGCACATATAAATACGCAATTCCCTTCACTCCGCCCTTTCACTACTCAACCATCGCACGAACCACAAGTTAACCAAAACGTAAACAAAAGGAGCATTAAGCAATCTGTAAGAAAGTCTACGATATTTTCTTTGTTCCCAACGCAAAGGCATACAAAATAAAATCAGTAGATTCGTAAAACTCCTCCTTTTTCGAGTCGGTTAAAAATATTATAACCAATATTATGATGTAGGTTAAATAGTTGAAATATGAAAGCGGATTTTCTTTAGCAACTTATGCTCTAGTTAGAAAGAGCTAACATAAACAATCTCAAACGGCGCCAGTAAATCGTGGGGCGTCATAAAATATGCATATAAATTATCAAACTGCGTATAAAACACAGTGCGGCCCCAACATTGATGTATAGACACGGGTTGAACCGTGGTCGTTTACCACCTTAATTTATGGAACAAAATATACGCGTAAGAAACAGTATACCTCTTCAATATATTACCATATCGTTTTAAATTCAGGCTCGATTTTTCATAACCACTTCTCATACTCAGTGTACTTTACATGAAGAAAAATGCTTATGTTACCACATAATGTTATGCTTTATGTGGTCAAAGTTTAGTGTTCATTGATAAAAGTACATATGCATACTAATATTATAAATGCGGAAGTAACTCTCTCTGTCCCTCTGTCTGTTTGTCGCCTTTTCGCGGTTCGACCGCAGAACCGATCTTGACGAAAATTGGATAGCTTGCGATCTAGAGACGGAGAAAGGATACTTTTTATTCCGGAAAATTAAAAGTTCCGCGATATTTAAATAACTCCACGCGGACGAAGTCGCGGGCATCAGAAATATAAAGGGTTTAGACGGCATGTGAAATCTTAGCGGACTCTTTCAAATTTTAAAATAATAACCTGGGCGAGCCTGTGCTAAACAGTGAAATACTAATAATTAGCGAGCTTCGACACATCTTTTGCTTTATGCCTTCGCATAGTAAGTACTGGTGTGTTTTTTTTTTATTGGATAAAATGATGAGACATTCAAAACGTTCACCTGATGGTAAGTGCAAAGTCTGCCCATAAGAAATGCTGAAATCAGTTCTTAAATCTCGTATGCCTAGTGATTACACAAGCTCGCAGTGCCCTTCAGACCAAAACACAGTAATGTTTGCATACTACTGTTTCACGGCAGAATAACTGGCCCAGGGGTGGTACCTACCTAGACTTATTCCTGCACAGATATCCTACCACCAGTAAACATCTGAAATAAAATTGCGATTGCTTGCAGTACCAACAGAAATATGTTATTCATCACAATTACACAAACAGTATAATATGAATATATCGCGAATATACATAGACGCTTTGGTGAAAAATGCAAATGAGGACAGCAACACTAATCACGTGACACCAATGTACCACAGACCAGCAACGCCAACCGAATTAATCCCAAACTCATGCTGAAATTACGAGGGCTATCAAGTATCCTTCCTTGATTTATTTTACCTTCAACCGACTCATATTCGGTATAAATATAAATTAAAAAAATATATTAAGAAACAACGTAGAGCGGGGATAATTGTAAGACAAACTCATCGTGAATTTTATTTTCTTCTGTTGTCCCATTTCTTTTATCGTAGAAGCAATTCGTCACGCAAATTTTTCATTTCTCGAAACACTTTTATCTTGAACATCATAATTAGACGCACGTATTTCACAATACTGAGACGGCTACATTCAATTATGACAGATATATGACTTAGCATTATTCTGGTTTCGAGTTAAATAAGAGAAAAAAAAATATTTTTAAACCGATACTGCGGTCCGATTGTCTCGCTTTACGATTACGATACTGCTGATAGGATTCCTAAGCAAGAATCCGTTTAGGTAGGAGCCAGTAATTCTGCCGTTAAGGATAAAGGAAGGTGTACAAACATTATTTTGTTTCGATCTGAAGGGCACTGAGAGCACTATTAACTGGGACAGGCGGAGTGTGGTGCTAGCACACAGATATATTCTGAGTGACAGCATCTGTTATGAGCAGACTTTACACTTATCATCAGGTAACATCTATTTTCAATTGATCTAAATACATTGGGGATCCAGCCAGTAAATGGTGGTCCACCGTGTAGCGGCTTAAGAGAATTACCACCCTATCTCATCCCGTGGGTGTCGTAAAAGTCAACAGAGGGGAAATAAAAATCAGGAGATCGGCAGCAGCATCTTCCTGGAACATCTGAATAAATAAACTGCGGTTGCCGACCCGCCTGCCAATCGTGGTAACTATGGTAAAATCCCCCCAAAATGAGAGCTACAAACTGTGGCATGATTGCCACACATGATTGGGGGAGGCGTATGTTCGGCAGTGGACTAGGTAGGCTGAAATGATGATGATGAATGTTTCAAAATAGCCAGTGGCGGTGGACAGTAGAAAGTCGAGCTAGAATATTTGACGTCATGTTTTGTAGTCCGTACACCATAACGGTATTGGCTAAGTGGTAGTTATTACATAGCTTTAACATGCACAAGACGACCACACCATTACAGTATTACACACAACTTGGTGCAATGCCCGTATACAAAGTGTTTGTGGTGGTGGTTGTAGGGTCCTGGAGTACGGAGTTTTTATATTGGTGGTGGAAATACTATTTAACGACGGCGCACCCGAGTTGTCTGTGTATTTCTTTTATTGGAAATTTTCACCCATATCAACATCTACCCATATCAAATGCTGTGTCATCCAGAAATTTTCTATGTGACATCACACTGTGCCCATCACTCTGAGACAAAAGTTCTTAAATCTCACATGCCCAGTCATTACACTAGCTCACAGTGCCCTTCAAACCGAATCATAGTAATGCTTGCACACTACTGCTTCACGGCAGAATAATATCTGTCTTCGTTATCGCCGCGGGGGATAAAACGGAAACTGTTTATTCTTCTACGTAAGAAATATAAATTTCTTTTGTCAAATGACTATTTTTTACAATCTGCCACCGTTTTGTAATGAGGTTCGTCTGATGGAGAAGAAACAGACGAAAAAGACTCCATGGCTACCCTCTGTTTTGTAAATCTTTTTTCTTATGTCAGTCTAGAATACATTATAAATAAATTTTGAAAGATTATTACCGATTACCGGTGCCGGAACCACTAAAATTGTTAATTGCGATTTTAAGTGCTGATTTACCGCGTGCTCGGCGGCGAAGGAAAACATCGTGAGGAAACCTGCATGTCTGAGAAATAAAAATATTTGGAAGATACGTGCAGTCCGATAGCGATTCTTCCTAGCTCCAAAACCCTCTCAGAAGAGGAGGCCTGTGCTCAGCAGTGGGTCATTCATAGGCTGAAACTTTACTTTTTTTTACTTTTAATTTATGTTTCTCTCTATTTTGGGTAATAGTGTATTATATTAAGGTACATGACGTTCTGATCAATATACTGGCTTGTAAAAGTTAAAATATTAATTTATTTAAACCGTTCTGTGGAGAATCGCGAGAATGCATATTATACATTGGACGAACTGCTCCTTTCTACAAAGTAAAGATTGTATTCAAGTCAGCCGCATATCAGCGTTATAAAATACCATAAAACATTATGCTTTGAAAATAACTAAACTAGTTTACTTTAGTTATTTCCACAGCAGTCTTACAGTAGCTATATTCGCAATTCAAATCAATTCATTCATTTCATTTCATCATGCATACGCAGCCGAACTGAGTTTATTACAAAGCAGAGTTTTGCGATCTACGCAATCAAATGCTTTCGATAAATCACAAAACATTCTAATCGCGTTCTGAGAATCATCTCATTTACTATAAATATAGTGAATAAAACTTACTTAAGCGCCCTTTGGTAAATATAAACTTATCGGACTGGATTAAAACTTATTGGGGTTAAAAAAAGATTGTATATTGTTAAGAATTAGGAGTCGAGATCTCCTCGAACCTTAACTTTGGGCGGTTCATTGAGTCTAAGGCTAAAGCAGCTGCAAGTAAATTGGGAGTTCTTGCAAAAGTGCGGCGTTACTTTACTCCGCGACAGCTTCTGACCCTATATAAAGCTCAGGTCCGGTCGGCTGTAGAGTACTGCTGCCATATATAGGCTGGAGCTCCTAAATATCAACTGGCAGCCTTGGACTCGGTGGAGGGACGGGCCAAGCGGCTAATCGGTGATCCTGACCTGGTTACTACCAATTTGTCTAGTCTCGAACACAGACGTCGGGTGGCCAGTCTCTCGGTGTTCTAAAGGTTACATTTTGGAGAGTGTGCGAAGGAATTACATGAGTTAATTCCCCCTTCCCCTTTCCACCATCGGAAAACAAGACGCACGGCGAGTTTCCATCCTTTTGTTGTGGATATACACTGCATTCGGACGAAGCGTTTTGCTTCGTCGTTCATAATGCGTACAGCAAAGGACTGGAATAATTTGCCTGCATCAGTCTTTCCGTCCGATTACAATGTGGGTGTCTTCAAGAGAAGAGTGAATAGGCTTTTTCTAAAGTAAAGTATTGTGCCTACCAACAAAAACTACATCGCCACTTACCATCAGGTGGGATTATAGTTAAACGCTAGCTTATAATGTTTAAAAAAAGACAGATATAACTTCGCAAATAATTAACTTAAAACTGGTAATATCGACACGGGCCTAAAATTGCCTGGGTATTTTGAGTCACCTCATTTGAAAAACGGTAGGTATCTTATTATTTCTTTACTCAATTTCATAAGGTTAGGAAATACACCTTTATCAATACATGAATTCTGGTCTGGTTATGATGGACCACGTGTTTCTTACACTACATCCTAGCCCTGTTTCGGTCTTATCGCATTAGGCACGGGTAGGTTGGGACGAGTGAGTGCCTCTATGTTTACGTGTACACTTACGGCACTATAATATCTGCTGCGCAGTTGATCGCTTCTTATTTTTTTTTATTTGATAAAGCACGAGACGAGTTAAACGTTTACCTGATAGTAATTGCAACGTCTGCCCATAACAGATGCTGTGTTAGTCAGAATATTTCGTAGCGTAGCACCACACTGCGCCTGTCACCTTGAGACATTAGTTCTTAAGTCTTATTTTTTTTTATTGGATAAGGAGACGAAACGAGCAAAACGTTTACCTGATTGGAAGTGCAACGTCTGCCCATAACAAATACTGTGTCACCACAATGCACCCGTCGGCCGGAGACATCAGTTCTTAAGTCTCATATGCCAGTGATTACGTTAGCTCTCAGTGCCCTTAGAACCAAAACACAGTCATGTTTACACACTACTGCTTCATGGTAGAATAACTGGCCCTGGGGGGTACCTACATAGACGGATTCCTGCATAGAAATCCTACCACCAGTAAATATATAGACAGGTAATTTTAGATACATAGGTACATTTACACTGTAATAGTCTGTTAGTCAACAATTTATCTTACCTCGTACGTTTAAATGTTCTCTCACTTTTATAAAGCGTTTTCTAAGTGCATATGTTCCACGGGGAAGCTAATGGCGACCACTGAGTGGTTTCGCATGTATCCCACCTTAACCCGCGCGGGGGGCCCGTTAATACTTACTTTTAGTTTTTTGCGCTAACTTCTAGGTGAGAATACACAGTATTGCTTTTGGATTACTGTGTATTTATATAGTAGATCTTTTTTTTTAATACTAGTTCGTGGTCGTTTGGTTTCGAGTATGTCCAAGTCATTATCCCGACGTTGGCTATCGTTTTTGAATTTCAACGTTTGAAACTTACTACTTGAGCTCTTCTAAGTAAGGATTGAACCCTGGTTAAGCGATATGAAATGAATAGAGGCGCTTGTGCTATTGCGACTTTTGAAATCAAAGTGTTTGTATGAAAACTGGTGATCCCTCTTCATATGTACGAATTTACCGAGCACCGGAGTCCAGTAATCGCCTTAAATACGCACAGTACGCAACAAACTTAAATTCGATCCACGTAGGATAGCCTTTCAAATTTTTAAAGGGTATCGAAGCAGGCAAGATTTCGCTACGCTGCTCTAATTTCGCTACATGTCCTCGAAATATTTTAATTGCTCAGACATGTCGTGTGGTGGCGGCTTACTAAAATCTACCACCCCATCTCATCCCGTGGGTGTCGTAAAAGTCGACAGAGGGAAAATAAAAACCAGGAGATGCGCAGCACCATCTTCATGGAATATCGGAATAAATAAACTGCGCTTGCCAATCCGCCTGCCTAGCGTGGCAACTATGGCAAATTCCCCCCAAAATGAGAGCTACAAACTTTCAGGTACTTTGGAAGATATTGAAGATTTTCTCACCGACCCTTTTTCTTTGCGGTCCAGTGTATAATATAGATGGACTAACGATAACACACACCGCAAACATTTTTATAGATTATTTTATTACGTATTTTTATAATCCCTAAATCACCGATACAAAAATATATAAACGTTGGTAGATTTTATTGCGTTCGGATACCGGCTAGTAAATAAATTGGCAGCAATAATATGTTACATGCATTCGTTTTGTTCGTACGGGTGTGTAGGTATGTTTTTCAAATCAGTCGAACAATTTTTGCCAACATCGAGTAATAAATAAATTATAACAAAGACTTCGTTTTTAAATGAAACTAATTTTACGGATTTTATCGCGTTTAATTTTATACTATTTATAACCCGACGTTTCGAGTGCTTTACAGCACCCATGGTCCAGCGTTTTTCGCGTTTCTGCGTAGATCGGACCACAAAAAATAATTAAAAGCTGAAGGTACTCCGGGTTAACTATGACATCAGGACATCTGTCACCTCAGTCCCCCCGTGACCATGGGTGCTGTAAAGCACTCGAAACGTCGGGTTATAAATAGTATAAAATTAAACGCGATAAAATCCGTAAAATTAGTTTCATTTAAATGTGTAGTGTTCGCGTAAATATAAGAAATCATTATAAAAGACTTCGTTTCGAACGACAGTAAAATGTTGAATTTTACTGAAGATTTTCTGGACTGATGAAGACAAAACGAAAAGTACAATTTTGGTCTTGAATAGAATTTTCCAATCATTGTACACTTCCACGAGCATTATTAGTAACACGGTTCATATAAGTAACCTGGGCTCGATCGGCACCACTAAAATTGTAATTAACTATTATCATCATAATTTTAGCCAATAACTAGTCCACTGCTGGATAAAATTCAGGTCACTCGCGTACCATTGAAATTAAGATGAGCGCCCGGCCCCTGAGCTAGAATATCGTATCGTCGTCGTATCGTTTCAGCCTATCACTAATCCACTGCTGAACATAGCCTCCCCCATAGATTCCCACAAAAGTTTGTGGGAATCTAAAGGAAAATGGGAGCTCCATTTTTGGGGGAAATTCGCCATAGTTGCCACGCTTGGCAGTCGGTTTGGCAACCGCAGTTTATTTATTCTAATCTTCCAGGAAGATGCTGCTGCCCATCTTCTGGTTTTAATTTTCCCACTGTCGACTTTTACGACAGTCACGAGATGAGATGGGATGGTAGATTCTCTTAAGCCGCTACCACACAATTTTCCGGTTAAATGTTTCTTAATACTCTTCTCTCCGTCACAAGCAATTTCTTTTCCCATTTAAGAGTGAGTGTCCAGGCATCACAACCATACATCAGAGTTGGATCTAATGACGCTTTTATACGTATTTTTGTATGTCTGCTGGAAGGCCCAGACACCAGCACCGTGTGCAGGACTGTACTGCTACTAAGGATATTTTGTATACTGATATAAACAGAAAAAAAAAGAAATAGGAATCCTTACCGTTACCGTTACCTTAGACTGGACTAGAGATTGTGGGCGCGAGCGCTCTCATGGCCCTGCCAACATGCGTTGAAGGCGAAACACAGTGGGGTTTAAGTCGCTGTCTGAAATTCTACATAACCCGCCCTTCCCCCCAGGAACGAAGTCGACTCTTACGACATCCACGGGATGATGCGTATGGAAGAGTTTCTTATGCAGCAGATATACATACATACAGTCACGCCCAAAACTCAGTAGTTTACTCGTATAATGGGTAGGCAGAGAACACACCCGTAGCCCACTTTTCGCCCCCGCGGGAAACGTGACGTGATAGGTGCGAACCACGTCGCTGCAGTTTTGGTACGAGTTAAAAACTTCTTACTCACCATTGCGTACCCGCGATCAGTATAGTACAGTAACGTAGTCGCCTCTTACGACACCTCGGTAAGAAAGAGGTAGGATCTATTAATTTATATTTGATTAGAAATTAATAATTGTTTTAATGTAATTTTGGGATCGCTGTAACACAGTTCAAAAACAAACTATGATTTATGCACGTATATAGAACTTATACAACATAAGTTCTATGATAATTCGTTAGGAAAGATTCTTCTATTCTATTCTACTCCGTCTGACACCCAAAAAAAGTATATAGAAATTGCATATAACACGAACGCAATTGGCGTTTTATATCAAACGATAATCATACGCTTCGCATTCATAGTATGATTTGATAATTAGACACCAACCGGTTATAGTAAATTCCTATTTTGAATACAAATCGGTGTGTAATTAATGGAAATAACGCCGAAACTATCTCATAGACGTGCGAAGTGCGGACGTTGCGTGTATCGTCAATTTGTTTGTAGGCGGATTAAACAGTCATATTAAATGACGGCACAGTGTAGCTTATAGCAGTATAACAATACAATTAAAGCTGCTACCACGACTTTCCGGTTAAATGTTTCTTAATACTCTTCTATCCTTCACAAGCAGTTTCTTTTTTCCATTTAAAAGTGAGTGTCCAGGCATCACAACCATACATCAGAGTTGGATCTACAATTATTTATACAATTATTTTTTTATGGAAGTAAGTGATGAGACGAGCGAATCATTCGCCTGATGATAATTGCAACGTCTGCCGATAACAAATCCTGTGTCTGTCAGAACATTTCTGTGTGACATGCCACAGCCCTCGTCACCCTGAGTCTTCAGTTCTTAAGTATTATATACCCAGATATTACACTATAAGCTAAGGGCTATAAGTGCCCTTCGAATCAAAATTCAGTAATGTTTCCAAACTTCTGTAATCCTGACCGATTTTCCATCACAGCTAAAACTTCCAAATACTGAGAAAAAACTATGAACTCATATTATAGCGAGACAAGTACTCACTGTCAGATCACTCATTTATCCTAAACCGAGTAATAACGATTGGAGGCTAGGATCAGTGTCGTATACAATGGATCACGCGGGCCCCTGGGTACGCGGGCCCCTGACCCGTGAGCACAGTATCCGATGAAACTGTAAAAGACAAAAAGGCTAACAGCAATTACATCACCGAAATTATATATAGACAAGGGGATAATCACATCACAACCCGAAAATCGACAATTTGTATTTTTCCAGTTTGCTCCAGCTTAGGCTCTGAGGAAAGGGCTATGCTCGGAGTTTTTCTGCGAGATAAAATCCAAGCTGAAGTGGCAATGGGCCGGCCATATAGCTCGTAGAACCGATATATACAGTTGGGGAAGAAAGGTTCACGAGTGGCAACCTCGTACCGGCAAACGCAGTGTAGGGCGACCCTCCACTAGATGGAGCGACGACCTGCATGATTTGCGGGAAGTCGATGCAGGTGGCTCAGGCCCGTTCTATAGGGGAGGCCTATGTCCAACAGTGGACTGTAATAGGCTGAAATGTTGATGACGATGATGAAGACTCTGAGTATTCTAACCACTAAGTGTACATCTTAACCTATTATCAAGTATCAGCCTCACATTTTGTATTTTGTAGCCATTTGGTACCGAATAGAGACTACCACACTTCTTTGGCAGATTATTGTGCCAAGAAAAGGGTAGCTACTCACCAGATCGAGTGGTCTGATCAGGGGAGGACGTTTCTACCAACCAGTAATCTTAAGATGTTGTATATATAGTTCGTATCTTAGAAACTTTAATAGTGCGATGTTGGAACTATGAGATATTTCTTGAATTATCATGTGGCGACATAGACGTTCCTTCTCTTCTGTGCCGGTTGGTGGACTACACTACACGCCAAGCTCGTGGTAAATCCATATTTAAAATATGATTATGATGTCATCATCATCATTATCATTTCAGCCTATCACTAGTCCACTCCTGAAAGGCATCCCCCATAGATTGCCACAAAAGTTTTTAGTTCTCATATTGGGAGGATTTTGCCATAGTTGCCATGCTTGGCAGGCGGATTGGCAACCGCAGTTTAGTTATTGAGACCTTCTAAAAAGGTGCTGCTGCGTATCTTCCGGTTTTAATTTTTCCTTCGACGACTTTTACGACACCCAAGGGATGAGATGGGGTGGAAGATTCACTGAAGCCACCACCGCAGGCCATGTATGATGTAACTGTCTGCGAATAATTTCACTGACGTTTGCACCAGGGACGGAATGCTTTATGGTCACTTGTGTTCTTTGGATTTCAAGACGAACGCCTAGCATCTGAGCTACCATGACTATCATTTGAACACAAGGGCAACCGTTTAGAGAGCTTATAAAGATTTGTCATACTGTTCTCACTTACGCTACGCGATTGACTCCCTCGATCGACTATTGGACTGATCGCTCGCAGTGCCGGATTCATTCCCGGCTAATTACACAAGCTCATCGTGTACAAATAAACTTCGTTTTGTCAATATCGTAGCGAGTCTGTATCGTGCCGTTTAACGGTTGATTTATTGATGCCTACTGAATATCTCAAACTGCACATTCATTACGACTTCTAAACAAATAATCGACTTCGATATTTAACACAAGTAAATGACACGGGGGGCCGTGGTTTTTCATTTCCAGACATACCGATTTGGGTTGGATTCCCGGTGTCGACACCACTAATAGGTTTTAGTTTTAAATTCTGATTTACCAAAAATTCAGCGGTGAAAGAAAACATTTATCTGGTGGTTACCAGGCCAGTTATTCTGCTTTGAAACGGTAGTGTGCAAACGTCACTTTTTTTCGGTGTGAAGGGCACTGTGAGCTAATGTAATAATGTAATGATACGCTGAAACGACAGCGACGATTGGGAACAACAATCTGATCTCCAGAATTAATTCACCTCCTATTTCCATAGACGTCGTGGTGGTAGGATTCCTATGCAGGAGTCCGTCTAGGTAGGTACCACCCCAGGGCCAGTTATTCTGCCGTGAAGCAGTGGTGTGCAAGCATTGCTGTATTTTGGTTTGAAGGGCACTGTGAGCTAGCGTAATCACTGTTCATATAAGACTTAAGAACTTATGTCTCAAGATGATGGGCGCAGTGTGGTGTCACACACACAGAAATGTTCTGGGTGACACAGCATTTGTTAGGGCGGACGTTGCACTTACTATCAGGTGAACGTTTTGCTCATTTCATCACTTACTCAACATTACTGTGTTTCGGTTTGAAGGGCACTGTGAGCTAGCGTAATCACTGGGCATATGAGACTTAAGAACTCATGTATCTGGCTGTCGGCCGCATTGTGGTGTCACACAGAAATGTCGTGGGTGACACAGCAATTGTTATAGGCAGACGTTGCACTTATCATCAGGTGAACGTTTTTATCGTCTCGTCACTTTATCCAATATAAAAATGCCGTGGCGAAAGTTGCATGTCTGCGAAGTTGCCCATATTTCAACGACTCGAATCCACTAGCACTAACCACAGCGGCGTGGCAGACGTGTTCAGTGCGGTGTAATATGGAACTTAGCTATGGAAAGCTCCGTGTAACACCGCACTGCGCTCGTCACCACGACACATGTTCAAGTCTTATATGTCCTGTAATTATGTTAATATTGGTGGCCTTAAAAACGTTAAAAGAATACTACCACTCCATCTCATCCAATGGATCTCGTAAAAGGCGAGTAAGGAATTAAACTGCACTGTGCACCCAACAGCATGGTGGCAATGGGCTCACCACCTATCACACCAAGTGCATTATATTGTTTTGGTGAAACGTGGATTGTGGCAGTCATCTGCATTTGCAGTGAGTACCCAGTCTCTGACTACCCCTTATGCTATATATGTATGTATGTAAAAATGAAGCATGGGCATCGCTCCTTGGCGTCTGTATAACTGGAACCGCAGTGATACCTAAATAAAACCACTAGTAAACTCATAAGCCATAAGTTTATGAGTTTTTATATTTGAACGCGCTAAACTCAAGAGATATTAATCGTATTATAAAAATATTTTCTAAGTTAGGTAGCCCGTTTACTGGGAAAGGTTTTAAGTTATTAAACTTTATGCTAAGGCCTTAAGGAGCCGCACGCTGGAAACCGAACATTATCGAGAAGGGGTGACCGAATGTTCAGGTTATCGAGGTGTCATGCCGTGCGGCGCAGTCATATGATCGTCTTATTACACGCGGGTGTTATTGCAACTTTTTTTCTTATTCCGTCATTTTCTGCAACACAGTTAAACCATCCGTGCTAATATTATAAATGCGAAAGTAACTCTCTCTGTCCCTTTGTTCGTTTGTTACCTTTTCACGGTTCAACTGCTGAACCGATCTTGACGAAATTCGGCACAGAGATTTTCCAGGATAAAAAGTATCTTATGTCCGTCTCCAGGATGCAAGTTCATCCTGGAGACGGACATAGGATACATTTATCCCGGAAAATCAAGAAGTTCACACAGGATATTTAAAAAACCTGTATCCACGCGTACGAAGCCGCGGGCATCTGCTAGTTTTAGTATAAATCGTATCTAGTGTTAAAATCCAATACCGTTGTATAAAAATACATCGCCGCAGAACGATAAAAAACGGTGCAATTCGAAATTTAAATTAAATTTTCAACTCTGACCACAAATGGCTGTGTTATGTCCGCGATATCCGCCACAGTCGAGTGGTCGAGCACAAATAAACGCTTGATTTGATCCGCATCGCTTTGCGGATCGGCTGCACGGGTGGTGGGGCTCGGGGTGGGAGCGGGGGCCAGCGGAAAAAGAATGAACGAATGAACGGATCCAACAGATTGCGGCTGATTTAACACCGATGGAGGTTAATGAAGCGAAAGTTGGCCGGTAATCAGATTAAAAAAAAAAACTTGCGGTATGACAGTGCGCGAATTGTATTTGTACAATTTATCACTGCTCTTAATGATTAATTGATAAAGAATAGTTATTTATCTGTATATATCTGCTAATATATCTGTTATCTGTTATAGTCATTTAAGACATGATGAAAATAAATTTTGCTGGAAATCGAAGTATGCAGGTTGCTCCTCTCGGTGTTTTGTGGGTGTCTGTAAGGAAACCTGCATTTCTGAGAAATATAAAATATTTCGAAGACATGTGAAGTCCGCCAACCCGCATAGGAGCAGCGTGGCGGATTCTTCGTAGCTCCAAAACCATCTCAGAAATAAGAGGAGGCCTGTGCTCAGCAGTGGGACATTTGTAGGTTGAAACTTTACTTTTTTTTTACTACGCAGAAAGAGCTATCTGTCTTGAAGTCTTGCTTGTTTTTAGTTTTATTTATTTATTTATTCAAAAATATAGTTTTATTTAAATTAACATATTATGTTGTTGCACAAATGCCGTCGTAGCTTGAGGCGCTCGCTTTAAATGTCATAGTACGCGACTCGAGTTCGATTTCCGGTTCCGGCAATTCTGGAATTGTTCTGCAATACCAAAAAAAAGTTACAACGCGCTCAGCCGTGAAGGAAAACTTCGCGGGAAACCTGCAAATCTGAGGTATAAAAATATTACAAGGGCATATCCCTCCAGTACAGGTCCCGTGAGTATAGGCCTCCTCTCAGAAATCATCACAAGTCATCATCAGCATAATTTCAGCCTTTCACTAGTCAACTGCATAACGTAGGCCTCCTCATCTAGGCATCATCATCATTATCATTTCAGGCTATCGCTAGTCCACTGCTGAACATAGAACTCCCCCATAGATAGTCGCGAATGTTTATAGCTTCCAATGTTTATAGATTTCTTTTTATTGAATAATGTTCCCTTAATGGGAAGTGCAACGTCTGCCCATAACAAATACTGTGTCACCCAGTCACCGTCACCCTAAGACATCGGTTCTTAAGTCACACATGTCCAGCGATTACACTGGCTCACATTGACTTTCAAACCGAAACACAGTTAAGTTTGCACACTACTGCTTCACGGCAGAATTACTAGCCCTGGGGTGGTACCTACTAGATGGTTTTCTGCATAGGAATCCTACCACCATTAAATAAGGCATGTTTGCGACCGCAGTTTAGTTATTCAGATATTCCGGGCAGATTATATTTTCACTCTGCCGACTTTCTCGACACCTACAGGATAAGATAGGGTGGTAGATTCTCTTAGGTCACCACCACACAAGGTCGAATATGAAAAATTCATTAGTCACCTTATCGGTTTACCAATCCTAGGTATACCTGATACGATCTCGCCTTTAAACACCGGCTTAGTATAGTACGAAAATGCATTAACTGCAACGTAAACAACGAACAGTAGTGGCGGCTCGTTAAAAGAATACTACCACTCCATCCAATGGATCTCGTAAAAGGCGAGTAAGGAATTAAACTGCACTGTGCACCCAGCAGCGCATGGTGGCGATGGGCTCACCCCCTATCACACCAAGTGCATTATATTGTTTTGGTGAAACGTGGATTGTGGCAGTCATCTGTTTTTGCAGTGAGTGCCCAGTCTCTGACTACCCCTTATGGGTTACAGTCTTTTTCTCAAAGGGGTAAGTAGAGACCACATCCTTAGCCCGCTTTTTGCCTCTACGGGAAACGAGACGTGGCGGGTGGCGAACCACATGTACTATTCACATAGATATGTGAGTTGCGCCTCATATTTATAGAAAAAGTAATCTCCATAACGATTAACCATTAACAATTCATTAGCGAAGGTTTGCTATTTTTAGATGATAAAATTAGCGATACGGTTGGTAAAATTAGCGAGTAATAATGTGCGGTAATTTACCACAATCAACTGAAATTACACGGCTTGTAATCGCGAATGTTAGAGTAATTATTTACATTTCTTTTCATAGTGAGCTCGGTAGGCGCAGTAGCTAAGCGGCTGTCGGTTACTCCGCTAAAGAATGCGGGTTCAATGGCCACGAGTGTTCGTGTTTGTGCGATTAATGGCTGTAAAACGCACCCGAGACATTTTTTATTTTTTTTATTTGATAAAGTGACGAGACGAGCAGAACGTTCACCTGACGGTCAGCGCAACGTCTGCCCATAACAGATGCTGTGTTACTCAGAATATTTCTGTGTAGCACCACACTGCGTCCGTCACCCTGAGACATAAGTTCTTAAGTCTCATATGCCAAGTGATTACGCTAGCTCTCAGTGCCCTTCAGACCGAAACACAGTAATGTTTTCACACTACTGCTTCACGGCAGAATGACTGACCATGGGGTGGTACCTACCTAGACGGATTCCTGCATAGGAATCCTACCACACCTAAATCTAGCTTCAATTAATATATCTAGCTTCGGTACTTTGGTGGGGTATTGTGCACAGATCTGGGTTTGATCCCTAGTGCTGACACACTAAAATTGTTGAAAGCCATTCTGGTACTGATTTACTATGTGCACGTTAGTGAAGGAGAACATCGAGAGGAATAGAATAGAATTTATTATCTTTGTTAATTCTCTGTAGAAACATGGGGGGACATATTTTTTATAAGTATTTTACTGATGGTAGGATTCCTATGCAGGATTCCGTGTCGTTAGGTTAGCCACCAACACCAACTCAGTTATTCTGCCGTGAAGCAGTAGTGTGCAAACATTAGGTACTGTGTTTCGGTTTGAAGATCACTGCTACCTAGTGTTATTACGGGCATATGAGACTTTAGAACTGATGTCTCAGGGTGTTCTGGGTCACATAGCATTTATCACGCACGTTGCACTTACAATCAGGTGAAGGTATTGCTCGTCACTACACTTTCTTCTAGATAAAACCCAATTAAATGTTACGTAAACGAAAAACATCAGGTAAATACCATATTGATAAAGATGCAATATTACCCATGTGTTGCCAGGTCATATCAACACATCGTAAATTAAACCCTTAAGCACCTTGTTAATAATGAAGATACCCACATTTGGGCCCTTTTGAATCGCTGCTTGCCGAATTAAGCAATTCACCTAAACATTTGCGGATGGGCTTCGTAATAGGTTAGACCTCTTGTGAAATAATTAAATTATCCTTTAACACCTAATATACCATGGTGGCTCTGTTCTCGGGCTCTCGTCCTTAAAGATTACTAGAGTGATCGGGGTTCGATCCCCGATTTTCGAACCACTAAAATTGTTAATTGCAATTATAAGTGCTAATTAACCATGTCCTAATGAAGGAAAACATCTAAAGCACTTTAACCGTTGGTAGGATTTATATACAGAAATCCGTCTACGTAAGTACCACCGTAGGGCCAGTTATTCTGCCGTGAAACGGTAGTGTGCAAACATTACTGTGTTTCGGTTTGAAGGGCACTGTGAGCTAGCGTAATCACTGGGCATATGTGACTTAAGAACTGAAATCTCACGCTGGTGGGTATGTATCACACAGTTATGTTCTGTGTGACACAGCATTTGTTACGGTATCAGGTGAACGTTTTGCACGTTTTGGCAATTAAAAAAAGATATATCTGAGAAATAATATATTTCGAGGACATGAGAAATCGGCCAACTACCACTCAGCTGCGTCGCAGAATATTCCTACTTCCAAAACTCTTTTAAATAGTGAGGGGTCGTCGCCCAAACTATAATAGCTATCTATTAATTTTGAAGTAATCTAAGTAATCTAATAAGTATCTACTCGCTAATGCTAATGTCGACACTTACGGCACGGTCTCCTTAAGACCGTCTGGGGCCGACTGAAAATCAGCGTCGCTATCCCGCGGCTTATGCTGAGGCGGTCCTTTACGACACTTCATCTGCTTCGATTTTATATTAATTAATTGTTGTTAAACCCTTTATTTTCTCTTTATTTTATTTTTTTGTTCATTGATTTTCCTTTGTTTTTTTTTTTATTATGGTATTCCTATTTTTATTAATTTTGTTTATTCACCTGTATTGTATGTACCTGTATTATTCAACTGTGTTGTGTATTGTAATTTGTGAATGAAATGAAGTGTCGGAATAAATGTCTTAAATGTCTTAAATGTCTTAAAGTACATGTATGCCGCTAATGTGAAGCAGTGACGATCTAAGAAGTCTGCATTCTGTGACCATGACAGACCAAAATACCTTGCAAAAGAGCATCGATTACTACCAGGAATGATTCGCGGGGCTGTAAAAATAAATTAATTTCAATACTGAAGTCGCTCAGGGTCTAAAACTCGCTTTGGAACCTATAATTAATAAGATTATATCCAAAGATAAGAATACAACGTCTAACATCACAAAGTATCCGTGACCATTGGCTGTAAAGCGCTCGAAACGTCTAGAAATTAATAATAAAAAATAAATGGGTAAAATTTAGTTTTATAAAATGTATAATGTTCGCGTTAGTATTCAGTTATTTTGTAAATTCTTAGTTCTTTTTTTTTGGTTTACTTATCAAACAAAATTTATTTTTTAATTACCTACTATTTACTTTGTAGATGGAATTACTGACCATAATCGATAGTACATTTTGCACAAATAAAAATTGCTATTAATAAATAACAGGCGTCATATTCATCTTTGAAGAAGCTTTTTGGCGAACGTCTCTCAATTTGCAAAGGTTTGTTTACATTCTATTTCTTTCTTTATTTCTTTCTTTATTTCTTTCTTTCTTTCTTTCTAATCACCAAGCTTGGCAGTCAAAAAGGCAGTCAAATACCAGGCACCTCTCACCTTAATGGCCGTCACCTATCGGTGATTTTTAAGACTAAAGACTTCTTGGATTAATGATTTATTGGGTTTTTTTATTGTTGTGTGGTGGCCGCTCGATAAAAGAATACTACCACTCCATCTCATCCAATGGATCTCGTAAAAGGCGAGTAAGAAATTAAACGGCAGTGTGCACCCAACAGCGCATGGTGGCGGTGGGATCACCACCTATCACACCAAGTGCATTATATTGTTTTGGTGAAACGTGGATTAGACAGTCATATGTTTTTGCAGTGAGTGCCCAATCTCTGACTACCCCTTATGGGCCCCTTCAAACCGAAACACAGTAATGATTGCACACTACTGCTTTACGGTAGAATAACTGGCCCTGGGGTGGTACCTACCTAGACGGACTCCTGCGTAGGAACTCTGCCACCAGTAAATGGTAAATTGGAAATTATTATTCCATACTAAATTCCACTGTGTAGTCATTTGGAAATAAAAAGAAACGCTCAAATTCACTGCAACTTTTTTTTGGATAAGAATATTTTTTTTTATTTAGTTTAAATACGACAACAGTGACTCTGCCAACAGGTAACTTATATCCGATGATTGAAGCCATTTATTAGATACCACAATAGCATCTGTGAGATATGCAACTAGCGTAAAGACCTCTCACGCAGGAATGTTTGCAAGGGAATAAACATTGGTAGGCATTGTTGCAGAAGGTAGCCGACGACGGAGCTGAAAAAATAAAAAAAAATATTTTTTAGTTTCTTCAGACAATCAAAAGTAACAAGCAACCGACCGTTCCGATGAACACTGCTTCCGACAGATTCCAGAATCATCATGGATAGTATGTTGCTAGCGAGTGGTGACGGCTTAAGAGAATCTACCACCCCATCTCATCCCGTGGGTGTCGAAAAAGTTAAATAAACAGACACAGGAGATGGGCAGAATCCTCTTCTTGGACCATCCGAATAAATAAACTGCGGATACCAAACCGCCTGGCGAACGTGGCAACTATGGCAATATCCCCACAAAATGATAGCTACAAACTTTTGTAGCAATCTTTAGGGGTTGTCTACGTTTAGAAGTAGACTAGTGATAAGCTGAATAGATGATTTTTTTTTATATTTTTTTATATGTAGTAATGAAACGACTAAAACGTTCACCGATGGTAAGTGCCAACGTCTGCACATAACAAATGCTGTGTCACCCAGAAAAAATCTGTGTGACACCACACTGTGCCCAGTGATAACGCCAGCTCACAGTGCCCTTCAAACCGAAACACAATGTTTGCACACAACTGCTTCAAGACAGAATAACTGGCCCTAAGGTGGTACCTACCTAGACGGATTCCTTTATAAGAATCCTACCACCAGGTGTCAAAGCATTTGTAATGGGCGGACGTTGCACTTACTGTCAGTTTTCGAGCAAGTCGATGTGCTCGTCTCCTTACTTCATTAAAAACATAAATTACACGTACACATCACAAACAGACTCCAAAACAAACTACGTGAGTTTTAACAACTATGCGATTATTTGCACGTACACACCCACTAGAATTATTTCAGTTTACCGCGTTGCCCAGTGATCAGAGTCACTGACTTCTACTCCGCGGTTTCTTGGTTCGAATCCCGGCCGGAGTCAACATTGTGTGCAAAACCAGTAATCGTTGGTTTTCGTGTCAGGTTATATTGTATCTGTGAAATTTATGTACTTTCAATGCAACCACGGTACAGGAGAAATCATACTGTGGGGCAACGTTATTTCCTAAAAGAAAAACAGAAAGTAATCGCATTTCTTACTTGGTATTTGAACGACGTCACCTTCATCTACATGGTCTAGAGACACTGGCATTCTGTAGTTGCTGGCAGCCAGAACTCCTGCAACTAAAGTAACGAACAGAATAATGAACTTCATGTCTCAAGAGTTACTTGACCAACGTGCATACGCACATCTCAGTGCCGACGCTATATAAGGAGAAACCAGTGTCGTATAATTTGTTACGCATGACCAAAATTAGTTATACCTATTAAGCAATCTAATATTAACGTAATTTAAATTATATTAAAATTTACCTTATCAACTTACCAACGTTTAGACGAAATAAATTATTAAATGAGATTCGACTCGGTGTACTAGCAAGCTTACTGAAATACCCAGGCGCGCAGAGAATACAATGAACCAAAAAGGATGTGATGGTTTAATGTCAAAAGTTTTACTAGATTCCTATGCAGTAATCCGACTAAGTAAGCACCAACCCAGGGCCAGTTAATCTGCCGTGAAGCAGTAGTGTGCAAACATTACTGTGTTTTGATCTGAATGGCACCGATAACTGGTGTAATTACTGGGTTTATGAGACTAAAGAAATGATGCGTCAGGGGGACGGCCGCAGTGTGTTGTGGGTGACTCAGCATTTGTTATGGGCAGAGTTGTTTGAAGATAGTGAATTATTTTACTGGTGGTAGGATTACTATGCAGAAATCCTGTCTGTGTTGGAAATACCGTGTTGGTGTTTAAATACCTAATCTGCTGTTAAGATGTGGTGCGATAACAGCACTGTGTTTCGGTTTGTAGGGCACTGAAGCTAGAGTAATATTAAAACATATCAGACTTAATAATCGATGTGACACGGTGACGAGCGCAGCGTACTGCCGGATAGAATTTGTCAACGAAAGCTGCTGGGTAACAACGCAACTGGCATGGAAAGAAAGGAAGAAGGAATCACAAGGACGAACACACAACATTAAGAAATATAACAAAAGTAATGTACACATTTTTTTAGTGCTACGTCAAAAGGATTCCCGCCTCAGTGATCTATCCCACAGCAAAGGTTTCCAGTCGGAACCTTTACTGAGCTCACGAATATTTGGACATAGACAAAGCACAAAGTACTTCTAAAAAAAGATGAATAATATTTCATTAATGGACAGACGTGACAAAAGATGCATATTCATACTATATATAGAAAACGAATGTTTACTAAGCGTGAATATGCAAAATTGATTAAGATTTATTATCAAAATTGGCTTATATATACCACCGGTTGGTGGTTCCCATAGATACTTATGTATACGTGTAGAAATCGCAAGCATACGTAAAAATGAAATCTACACTTATATTCTTCGTTACTCTTGCAGTGGTATATGGAGAAATCGATTTAGAATACCCTGTACCTGTGGAGAATAATAATGATTTATCATACGATCCAAGTAAGTCGATATTACAAATTAAATATTATGAAAGCGCTGTTCATGATCTGAAAGGTGGGAGAACTTGAAGATCTGATACTGCTTTGGTGATTTGGAGAATGGAAGCTGGATAAAATTAACCAGGTCTGTAAATGACAACAATCATTTATCAATCAATTGTAATTTATAGATATACTATAAATGGATTTGCTATTCATCGAGGCGTGTACCGTCGCAGTGCCAGTTATTCTGGCGTCAAGCAGTAGTGTGCAAACAATATTGTGTGTAGTGAGGAGAGGAGTGAGCCTCGTCTTGAAAATGATTAATATAAGATAGAGGAATAGCGGTTAGAAAGTATCCCAGCCGTTTAGAACGGCATAGAATCTGAGCTCCAAATATCGCGCGATGTTACCATTCTCAAAAGGTTTAACCCGTCAACATGGAGAAGCTTATTAGATTGTTTTGTCGTAGGGACTCTGGTAGTGGACGAAAGTGATTTCATAGCCCCGATATGTGGAGACGACTGGGATCCCATAGTGTTTTGGTCGCTAGAAGACTACTATTATGAACACCACACTACCACCCCATCTCGTCCCGTGAGTGTCGTAAAAGTCGACAGAGGGAAAATTAAAAGCAGAAGATGGGCAGCAGCATCTTCCTGGAACATCATAATAAATAAACTGCGGTTGCCAACCCGCCTGCCAAGCGTGGCAACTATGGCAAAATCCCCCCATAATGAGAGCTACAAACTTTTGTTGCACTCTATGGGGGAGGCCTATGTTCAGCAGTGGACTAATGGTAGGCTGAAATGGTGGATACAAGACAGGGAGGGTATTCAAGTAGAGTTCCCTACAAAAATTACTAAAAAAATTATAATTTTACATGCAGTGTAGGGCGCCATCCCACTGGATGGAGCGATGACCTGCGCGATTTTGAGGGAAGTCTATGGATGCAGGTGGCTCAGGACAGTCTTTTGAGGCAATCTATGGGGCAGGCGTATGTTCAACAGTGGACTTAGATAGGCTCAAATGATTATGATGACCATTTTTGGAGATCAAGTTATTTTGAATTAAAGCGAACTTTATGTTTCATTCCCTTGACATAACCCCGACTGTATAAAACTGAAGTACTGAGCACAGGCCTCTCATTTATTAGAGGGCTTCGGAGCTTCGGCACGGTGCTCGTGGTGGAGTTCTTCTCATTCTCGAAATATTTTATTCCTCATTCATGCACGTTTCTTTACGATGTTAATATTTAAACGCGAGCACGAGATAAATCAGTATTAAAATTGCATAATAATTTTGAAGGTACCCGCACTTATTATGGTACTTAAGGCGAGCGCCTGGTCTACTCTCTGATGATCTACTCTCAGCTTTATGCATTTCAATTTAATAATAATCCTTCAAATAGGAATTAATGAAAGTCACTCGATTCTTTGGTTTCATTATTACCTGCCTCGAGGTTTTTTGTAGTAGGAAGTAGCAGAATTGGTATCAGTCTTGTCTCCAATATTATGTTAATTAGGTGACAATACATAGATATATATTTTATCTCTGTCATGAACACAATAAATTCCTTACGAAAATAATCTTAAAGTATTTGGAGCTTGTGTAATATTTTTACTTTAGTACAATGCTAGCTGTTCTGCTAAAACACTAGTGTTTCGGTTGGTACGACGCTGAAGTAATAACAGGGTATATCGGACTTAACAATCAATATTACATGGTAACGAGCGTAGCGTACCTCTGAATAGAACTTCAAGGCTAGCTGCTAGCTGACACCGCAATATATACCGTTATAGGCAGGTGTGGCACTTTCCATCAGCTGAATAACTTACTCTTGTCACTTAATACTATGACATTCTGAATAATAACAGATATATAATGGATAGACGTGACAAGAGATGCATGTTCATGCTGTATATAGAAAACAAATTTTTAATTAACGTGACGATGCAAAATTTGTTAAGATTTTTTGTCAAAATTGACTTACACATACACAACATTTCCCATACTTAAATACGTGGAGAAAAGGACACATACGTTAAAATTAAATCTAATCATCTATAATCATCATACTAATCATCTTCGTTACTCTTGCAGTGGGACATGAAGAAATCAATTTAGAACTCCCTATACCTTTGGAGGATAATAATGATTTATCACATGCTCTAAGCAAGCCGATGTTAGGAATTAAGTATAATGAAAACGCGGTTGCCGATCTTAAAGGTGAGAGGACAGAAGAGTCATTAGGGATTTTATAAGAATAATGAAAGCCGGGCATTTTTGACCAGGTTTGTTAATGACAAAAATAATTTAACTAAAAATTACATCGCACAACAAATGGATTTGATTGTAATGATTTCTTATATTTACGCGAACACTACACATTTAAATGAAACTAATTTTACGGATTTTATCGCGTTTAATGTTTTACTATTTATAACCCGATGTTTCGAGTGCTTTACAGCACCCATGTCATAATTAACCCGGGGTACCTTCAGCGAATCGCGAGGCTATTGAAATCAAAAACATCCTAATTTCAATAGAGAAGATGGTTGGGTATTACCTCCAGCTTGGGATCCAATAATAAATAAAATTAAATCAAAAACCAAGCATACCACTGCAAGACTTCAAGACACAGTTAGCTCTTTCTGCGTAGATCGGACCAAAAAAATAATAATTAAAAGCTAGAGGTACCCCGGGTTAACTATGACATCAGGACATCTGTCACCTCAGTCCTCCCGTGACCACAACGAAAACGTCGGGTTATAAATAGTTAAACATTAAACGCGATAAAATCCGTAAAATTAGTTTCATTTAAATGGATTTGATTGTATTGATGTCAAAAATTCATCGAAGCGGACACCACCACAGTGCCAGCTATTCTGCCGCAAAGTTTACTAAATAGGTAACCAAGCATTACTGCGTTACGGAGTTAATAACACTGACAGCTGATACATTTTTTTTTGTTCGCATTGTGGTACCACATAGAAATAGAACAGACGTTGCACTTACCATCAAGTGAACGATTTCCTCGTTTCGTTGCTTACTGAGAAACAACTTGATAAGAGAACGTTGGGGTGTGGTAGAAGATATAGTGACAAAGATAGAGAAAGGGATGCTTAGATGGTTTGGACACATAGAGAGGTGGGTGAAAGAAGATTGACGAAACAGATTTATGAGGCGAGTGTGAATGGGCAAGCCGGTAATGGTCGACGTAGGCGAACCTATCGTAAACGTATCGAAATCGTTTTAAGGAAAGGCCACCTCATAAGTACCCGCAACCGACGAGCTTGTATGAAAACACTAACGAAAGTAGAGGAAGCTAAAGATGTGTGTCAGGATCGTAGCAAGTGGAAAGATGTGGTCTCTGCCTACCCCCTATGGGAAAGAGGGACCCGCGGCTTAGAAGTCAGGTACTCTGACCACTAGGCCACGCGGTCGTCAAAATCTATTTCTATTTTACTAACCTTGTGTACAAAGTAAAAGAAATACTAAACAAACCTTTATCTGTTTGTATCGCCTTACCTACATCACGATAATTAATAACGGATAATTATTTGATTTCTGAACATGTAGAAGAAGAATTTGCTGTGATTGTCAAGTTTGCCTTACACGTAGATTCCGGTTACCGAACTGGTTTAAGTTTCGGCGTATTTAAAACGGAAAACGGAATTTCTGTCGGACCGAAAACTTTACTAGCTTCTCTTAATTGATTTTTAAATACTTTGTATGCCGTCATGAGACTGTTGATGTATTAGAATATGTTTCATACTACTTTTGGATTGCAAGTGTGTTTTAAACAGTTATTAATCACGGAACGTATTTATGTTACAGTTGAAACTAGGAGGATTCGTTGCCACTCGCCCAGGGACTGCGGATGGCCCTGTAGAATTGCGTGTCCGAAAACAAGATATGCTCGTTGCGTGAAAGGTCACTGTTACTGCTCAGTTTAACTATCCGACATATCACTTTAATAAGCTGTAATTCGTGATTCAAAACAAATAAAATGTAACCATTATTTCCGGGTTTGTTTTTCTTTGATAGTCATTACGATTTGACAATTTAAAGTCTGTAACCCGTAACATAGCGACAGTGCAATGCAGTGCACCACTAAACCTGAATACAACATAAAGCTAAACCATGACTATTTTTATAAAATCAAGAGAAAAATAATTCTCGATCACAGTTATACTGAATTGAATTATACAGAAAAAAATATAATGCCGTGGTAGCTCAGGGGCTAGGCGCTCGCTTAAAATTTCATAGTACGCGAGCGACCTGGGTTCGATTCCCGGTGCCGGCACCACTAAAATTGTTAATTGCGATTTTAAGTGCTGATTTACCGCGTGCTCGGCGGTGAAGGAAAACATCGTGAGGAAACCTGAATGTCTGAGAAATAAAAAATATTTCGAAGACATGTGTAGTCCGCCAACCCGCATTGGAGCAGAGTGGCGGATTCTTCCTAGCTCCAAAAGCCTGTGCTCAGGAGTGGAACATATAGGCTGAAACTTTACTTTACTTTTTTTATACAGAAACAATGCTAAATACTTAGTAGGTCCTGTACTTTGTAGGCTATTAGAAAACCCAGAAAAAGTTATTGGATTACTGGCGAAAATTTATTTGGACTATCTCCATATCTTTAATATTAATATAACATGAACGTCCCATCATATTGCATACGTTAGACTAGTGAACGTCTAAATATAAATGATGTTTTTGCTTAAGTTTTAAGACTGTTTTTGTAGCTGTAATATTATTTTTAATAATGTGAATTACACGCGTGGTAGCGGCTTAAGAGAATCTACCACACCATCTCATCCCGTGGGTGTCGTAAAAGCCGACAGAGGGAAAATGATAACCAGGAGGTGGGCAGCAGCATCTTGCTGGAACATCAGAATAAATAAACTGCGGTTGCCAACCCGTCTGCCAAACGTGGCAACTATGGCAAAATCTCCCCAAAACGTGAGCTACAAACTTTTGTGGCAATCTATGGGGGAGGCCTATGTTCAGCAGTGGACTATTGATAGGCTGAAACACGAAACACGAATTACACGTCACTATAGAATAATTCGTCGTCGTTGTCGTCGTTAATAATATTATAATTGCAATATTTTAATGATATTTAATATCTGGTAGGATTAGAAGAATATGTTTGCTTATCAAATCCACAGGAAATCGCATTATCGACAAACAAAGATCTAAACAAGCTGTGCGGACTTTGGTATATGATAATAAGACAAACAATTCAGTCTTCAGAATATGAACATAGTTAATTTAACTTCTGTGCATCTATCTTTTTGTTGTGTCTATCAATCAATTAAGCAATATATTTTTATAGTATACTGATACAGGAATATGCCAGTAGTCTTCAAGTTAAACTACTGAAACCGAAAAGTCAAAGCGAAAAACTATAGGGAGCCCGGATTACTTATAAATGTAGAACGAGACCTCATTTCTATCGTGATGTAAAGTTCTCGAAACGCAGGTCTATAAACAGTTAAATTGAAAGCGATAAATCTATATTTTTTTTTATGTAAGAGGGGCAAACGAGCAAGCGGCTCACCTGATGGTAAGTGATCACCGCCGCCCTTGAACATCTACAATACCAGAGGAATAGCAGATGGGTTGTCGGCCTTTGAGGAAGGAATAGGCTCTTTTCTTGAAGGTCCCTAAGTCTTTAAATGAAATCCCTCTAAGGTCCCTAAGTCGTATCGTTCCGGAAAAACCGCTGGCGGCAGCAGATTCCATAAAGTGCTTGTGCGGGGCAGAAAATTGCGTGAAAAACGCACTGTGCTGGAATGCCAACCATCAAGGTGGTGACGATGGAATTTTGCGCTGTGCCGCAATGTGCGATGGTGAAAATCAGCGGCTGGAATTAATCCGAACAATTCTTCGGAACACTCCCCATGGTAGATCTTAAAAAAATGCAAAGGGATGCAACATCTCTTCGCAAAGCCAGTGGATCAAGCCGATCAGATAGAACATGGTCGTCGACGATTCGAGCCGCTCTCCGTTGAATGCGGTCAAATGGAAGTAGCTGACACTGGGGCGCCCGGCGCCCAGAGATGAGAACAGTACTCCATGTGCGGCCGAACCTGCGCCTTATAAAGTTGCAAGCGTTTGGCCGGCATGAAGTACTGTCGCGCTCTACTGAGGACGCCAAGCTTTTTGGAAGCCAATTTGGCCTTCCCTTCCAGGTGACCGCGAAACTGAACGTCACTCGATATGTCGACGCTAAGAATACCGATACTGGCTGAGGCAACGAGGGGAGTGCTCTCAAAATGAGGTGATACGACGAAGGGTTTCTTTTTAGCGGTAAACGCGCAAACCTGTGTCTTGTTGGGGTTGAACTGGACTAGATTTAGTTGGTTTCATTAAATGTGTTATATTTCGAAGTAATAAGCTTTAACGAGGTTTTTTTATCAAAATAGGAGCTTAGCACATCGAACATGGAAAGGTACGGAATTCTACAAGTTACAGCTGTGGCAGTAATGGTCAAGGTGTCTGTGTCATTATTATAAGGTTTTATTTAACTTACAATGCATGAAATACATTTTATCTCTGACGTGAGAAATACAAAAAATTTGTTTGCCAAATGTCATTTTTTGTTAACTACCACCGTTTCTTAATGAGATTCCTCTGTACGGAGAAGAAACAGGTGAAAGAAACTCCGAAGGTATCCTCTTTTTGGTCATATTTTCAACATTTTTCGTAATACTATATAGACATTATGTTATAAAATAAATAGTATATTAGTTATTACTATTTAGAAATAGTCTAGTAGCGATCACCTCATGCCCAGGGGTAATTATCATCCAAATATAATTTTATATTATAACAACTCCTTTTTCTCTTTCTCTCGTCTTTCGTTTCTTCTGTCGTCTTTGTTTAATAAATATTTACAACCAAACCCAGTAGTCCACTCTTGAAAGAGTTTGCTCACTTTCTGGAATTTTGTTGAAAAAACGTATGCTTTGTCCCAAGAGTGAGTTACTGAATCTATTGAGTCGAGTAACCGATATTACAAGCTTGTTTGTCCCTGGTATTCACATTATGTACATCGTTTTTTTACTAAAGCTATTTAAACTCTAGTGTACGTACTTAACATTTTCATAGATATATTGAGAGTTCAATGTTAAGATACTCAAGAACCAAGGTTATAAATGGCTCTTATGGCCCTTTTTTGCAATAATTATTTCTGTATCGGCAGCATTTCCACACAGCTTAACACCGCAGGACATTATGCTTTGGAAATAACTAAAATATGAATAACTATTGTTGCCGTTTCAATAATAGTTAGACTTCTTATTTTTCTGACAGCATAAACCGCAGAACTAAGTCTATTTGCTAGTTTCGATATATGGGGTCCCCATAAAATCTTTACGTCAAGAGTAGTAGGCTTAATGATTTCTTTAATTTACGCGTATACTACACATTTAAATAAAACTATTGTTTTACGGATTTTCATATATATATATTTTCGGTGATGTAATCGCTGTTAGCCTTCTCGGCTTTTACAGCTTCATCGTATACTGTGCTCGCGGGCCAGGGGCCCGCGTGCCAGGTTTGGTTTGACCCAAACATAAATAAATAAATAAAAACTCCTACAAAAACCTCGAAGTTTGGACTGCGTCGCGTTCGCTGCGTGCTTTCGCGATTTCGAAAATCTTAAATATTTTAAGTCGTCTAATGACCGTCCGAAGGAGGCTGCGCGCGTCCATTCGGAGTGTCGACTTGTGTCGTCGGTAACTCTGGGCGGTGAGAACCGCCCTGGAACACGGGTGAATATTGTGTACGCGGTGTGATTATTGACTATTGCGCGCCGCTCTCTACGGCGGTCGCGCGTCGTGGTGCGTGTTATATTAAAGCTACTGACTGTGTGTACAGTGTGGCCTGGATCGTGACTGACAGTATCGTGGTCAGGAAGAGCTGAGACGTCCGTGTCGTCTAGCACGTTTCGCGGGCGACGGATTTTCAACAGACGGACCGCAGCCAGCTTCTCCGAACCACAGCAATAACGTCATCGGCAGCCATTGCAGTCACAGCAACCAGACTACCGTCGGCACAACGCGTGCTTCCTAGTCTCTCAGCCACTGAGGATCAACGGCGGCCCCTTCTCCTAAAGCTGACTCCTGCGGCATCAACACTTGTCTCCATACGTCTCGACGCACTGAAGACATAGACACAGCTTCACCGCAACGCCAGACTGCACCTCATAGCCTGACGTCTCAAGTTCTCCACGCTAAACTACGACTCACGCTCCAAAACCCTCTCAGAAATGAGAGAAACTTTGGCTGAAAAAAAAGGCTGACACTTTTTTTTATTAAATATTAATTTTTTTTTTCTTTTCATCACCATTTCAGCCTATCACTAATCCACTGCTGAACATAAGCCGCCCCCTAGATAGCCTCAACAGTTTATTGCTCGTATTTTAGACGATTTTGCTATAGTTTCGAGGCTTTACGACGATTATTCAGATGTTCCAGGACGATTCTGCTGCCCATCTCCTTGTTTTCATTTTCCATCCATCTACCTTTACGACACTAATGGGATGAAATGGAGGGCAGATTTAAGCCGCCACCACTCGAGAATATTTTTTAGTAGATTTTTTTTTTATTTCATAAAAGTGACGGAACGAGCAAAACGTTCACCTGATGGTAAGTGCAACGTGTGCCCATAACAAATGCTGTATCACCCAGAACAGTGAAACACAACAATGCACCCGTCACCCTGAGACATCAGTTATTAAGTCTCATATGCCCAGTGATTACGCTAGCTCTCAGTGCCCTTCAAACCGAAACACAACAATGCTTGCACACTACTGCTTCACGGCAGAATAACTGGCCTTGGGGTGGTACCTACCTAGACGGATTCCTGCATAGGAATCCTACCACCAGTAAATAATACAATTAAATTTATATGAGCTTAGCCATTTTTCCATTATTATTTTCATTTATAATACTAATATTTTATTGTATAGAGCCGTGGTAGCTCAGGGGCCTGGTGGTCGCCTTTAATTTCATAGTAAGCGAGTAACCTGGGGTCAATCCCCGGTGCCAGCACCTCTAATATTGTTCTACAATTTTAAGTGCTGATTTACCACGTGCTTAGCGGTGAAGGAAAACATCATGAGGAAACATGCATGTCCGAGGAATAGAAATATTTCGAGGACATGTGAAGTCCGCCAACCCGCATTGGAGCAGCGTGGCGGATTCTTCGTAGCTCCAAAAAACCCTCTCAGAAATGAGAGGAGGCCTGTGCTCAGCAGTGAGACATTTATAGGCTGAAACTTTACTTTTTTACTTTTTACTAATATTTTATACTGCTTCAATTTACTATTTTCTGCTGCTACTACTACTAGGAAAGTCAATCGACGGATCCAACTCGGCTGGGCGGCGTTCGGATAACTTCGTCACATCTTCTCGTCGAGTATAAGCCTGTCAGTCAAATTGGAAATCTTAATACCGGAATCTCTCATCTTAATTGTCGCTAACCGTCACTTATCGGAGATATTTAAAGCCGAGGATTAATGATTCCTTGGGTTTTAGTTATTGTTAAAAGTAACGACGCGAGTATATCGTTTAGCCGATGGTAAGTGCAACGTCTGCGCATTACAAATGCTGTGTCACTTATAACATTTCTGTATGGCACCGCACTGCGCTCGTTACCTTGAGACATCAGTTCTTAAGTCATATATGACCTTTAAACCGAAACACAATAATTTTTGCACACTACTACTTCACCGCGCATTCGTGCATAGGATTCCTACCACCAGTAAAGATTGTAATGAGTGTGATGTATGGTGAATTCAAAATGATTATTCTATTGTAAATTCCACTGCGTAGGTATTTGGAAACAAAATAAATGCTCGAAATCACTGCAACTTTTATTTAGATAAAAAAAAGTTATTTAAATTAAGTACGTCAATAGAGAACAATGACTCTGCCAACGGGTAGCTGATATCCGATGGTTGAAGACATTTATTAAATACCACAATAGCATCTGTGAGATATGCAACTAGCGTAATGAGCTCTCATGCACAAATGTTTGCAAGGGAACAGACATTGGTGGGCATTGTTGCAGAAGGCAGTCGGCGACGGAGCTGTAAAAATTAAATAATCTTATTTTTTAGTTGGTAGTTAAAATAAGTAAAGTAAAAAGCATGTAAGTACTCGCAGCCGACGAGCGTGTATGAAAAAGTTAATGAATGTGGAAGAAGCTAAAGATGTGCGTCAGGATCGTAGCAAGTGGAAAGATTTGGTCTCTGCCTACCTAAACGGGGAAAAGGCGTGACTTTATGAATGTATGTATGTATGTATGTATGTATGTATGTATGTAAGTATGTATGTATGTATGTATGTATGTATGTATGTATGTATGTATGTATGTATGTATGTATGTATGTATGTATGTATGTATGTATGTATGTAGGTAGGTAGGTAGGTAGGTAGGTACAACCGCACTCCAATTATTCTGCCGTCAAGTAGAAGTACGAAAACGTAACTGTTTATCGGTTTCAAGGAAACGGATTGTTACTTTGATTTCTCAGGGTTACGAGCGCAGTGTTGCGCCACATATGAATGTATTGGGTATCACAACATCATCTTCGTAATGAGCAGACGTTGCACTTACTGTCAGGTCAACGATTTGCTCGTCTCGTTACTTCATTACATCAAAAAAAAAGGGTTTTATATACTCTGGGTACGTTAAAAACATAAAGTGACAAAACTAGCAAAGCGCTCACCTGATGGTAAGTGCATCGTCTGCCCATGCTGTGTCACCCAGAACATTTCTGTGTGACACTGCACTGTGCCCGTCAGCCGGAGACATCAGTTCTTAAGTCTCACATGCCCAGTGATTACACTATCTACATAATTTCAGTGATGTAATTGGTGTTAGCCTTTTTGGCTTTCACAGCTTCATCGGATACTGTGCTTACGACCAGGGACCTGCGTGCCAGGGTTGGTTTGACCCAAACATTTGTGCTAAAACACAAATTGTTGGTTTTCGGGTCTGGTTGTGTTGTGATTGTCCCCGTGTTTCTGACACTGCATCCTTGCCTACCTCCGATCTTATCGCATCAGCATTACATCGGGCGCGGGTAGGTTGGGACGAGTGAGTGCCTCTGTGTTTGCGCGTACACTTGTGGCACTATAATATCTCCTGCGCAGTTGATGGCTCTCGACAGTAGTCGGCAGTTGTCGCCGTGGTCGAAATCGGCTAGGAAATACATAAATAAAACTCCTACAAAATCTTCGAAATTCGGACTGTGTCGCGTTCGCTGCGTGCTTGCGCGATTTCGAATACCTCAAATGATTTTAAGTCGTCTAATGACAGTCCGAGGGAGGTTGCGGGCCTCCATTCGGACTGTCGACTTGTGTCGGTAACTCTGGGCTGTGAGAACCGCCCTGGAACACGGGTGTATCGTGTGTACGCGGTCTGATTGTCGACTGCTGCGCGCCGCTCTCTACGGCGGTCGCGCGTCGTGGTGCGTGTTAAATTAAAGCTATTAACTGTGTGTACAGTGTAGTCTGGATCCTGACTGAACGTATATTTATATTTTCGGTGATGTAATTGCTGTTAGCCTTCTCGGCTTTTACAGCTTCATCGGATGCTGAACGTATAGTGGCCAGGGAGTGCGTTACACTATCCCACAGTGCCCTTCAAACCGAAACACAGTAATGTTTGCACACTACTGCTTCACGACAGACTGGCCCTGGGGTGGTACCTGTCAGAAGAAGCAAACAGCTATAAGGACAGCACGTATATTATCAAGAGACACATTAATATGCTTTAAAAAAAATTCAGCCAGGCGGATTCCTGCATACGAATCCTACCACCAGTAAAACGCACGTACGCACCCACTAGTTTTATATTATTTTACCGCGTAGCCTAGTAATCAGTAGAGTACCTGACTTCTACGCGGCAGATCCTGGGTTCGAATCCCAGCCGTTGTTGTCAATAGTTGGTTTTCGGGTGAGTTTGTGTTGCGCACGGGAAATGTATGTATGTAAAACGCACTCGCGATAGAGGAGAAATCCTACTGTGAGGTACCGTGTTTTTCTTTAATAGAGAAGTAGAAAAAAGATAGTCGTATTTCTTACAAGGTATCGGTACAGCGTCACCTTGGTCTACTTGGTCTGAAGACACTGGCAATATATAGTTGCCGGCAGCCAGAACTCCTGCAGTAAAAGAAACGAACAAAATAATAAACTTCATGTCTGTTACTCAGCTTAGTTACTTGCCCAACGTGTATACCCGCACATCTGTGTTACAACGGTATATAAGGAGAAACCGGTGTCGTATAATTTGTAACGCATTACCAAAATTAGTTATACTTATTAAGAAATCAAATTTTAACGTAATTTAAATTATATTAAAATTTACCGTATCAACTGATCAGCGTTTAGATCGAATTATTAAATGAGATTCGATGCGGTTTAGTAACAAGCTAGCTATAAACATCCGTCGCGCAATGCATACAATAAAAAAAATTTAAGATATGAATTAATGTCAAATGTTTTAGTGAATTCATATGCAGAAATCCGACTAAGTAGGTACCACCGCAGAACCGGTTAATCTGCCGTGAAGCAGTAGTGTGAAAACATTACTGTGTTTCGATCTGAATGGGACCGATAACTGGTGTAATCACTGGGCATATTAGACTAAGGAACTGATGTCTCAGGACAGGCGCAGTGTGTTCTGGGTGATACAGCATTTGTAATGGGCAGAGTTATTTGAAACTTGTGAATTATTTCTACTAATGATATTCTTGTGCAGTCCATTTTTAGTAAAATCATTTTATAATATCATACCTTTTTGGAGTTAAAGTCATTTGGAATTAAAGCCATCTTTTTCTGTTGCATTCCACTGACATAATCCCTAAAGACTCTTCACATTTTTTGGAAAGCTTTAAAGCAAGGAAAAGTCCAACACGGTGCCCCGAGGGAGTTGGTTAACTCAACATCCCGCCAATTCATCATCCTCGATCATCATCTCCAATATTATGTTAATTAGAGGACAATATAGAAATTTCTAATATCCCAGTTATGAACAATTAAACGACTTCGAAAACAATTTTAAAGTATTCAATGCTTGTGAATTATTTTTACTGCTGGTAGGATTCATATGCAGGAATCCAGTCTGAGTTGGTAACACCGTAATGCCAGCTATTCTGCTGTCAAAAAGTGGTGCGAAAACACCACTGTGTTTCGGTTGTTTCGGTCCGTAGGGCATTGAAGCTAGAGTAATAACGAGGCGTATCAGATAACGATTACTTATATTTACGCGAATACTTAACATTTAGATATAACTAAAAAAAAAAAAATAGACATACAATGGACAGACGTGACAGAAGATGCATAGTAAACGAATCGTTTCTGCAGCCTGACTGTTCAAAATTGATTAAGATTTAATGAAATTATCAAAATTGACTTATATATACCAACCGTTCACCATAGATACATAAGTATACGTGAATAAACCGCAAGCATACGTTAAAATGAAATCTGTACTTACATTCTTCGTAACTCTTGCAGTGGTGCATGGAGAAATCAATTTAGAATACCCAGTACCTTTGGAGAATAATAATGATTTATCACACGAGCCAAGTAAGTCGATATTACAAATTAAATATTATGAAAGTACTGTTGATGATCTGAAAGGTAAGAGAACTTGAAGACCTTATAGTGATTTTGTAAGTTAGAGCAGATTAGAAGCTGGTCCAAACTTACCAGCGCACAAAAAATGGATTTGCTGGTGATAAGATGTCAGAAATTTATCGCGAGGAGGGTGCCATTGCAATACCAGTTATTCTGCCGTCAAACAGTAGTATGCTACCATTACTGTATTTTAATCTAAAGTTCACTGTCAGCTAGGGTAATTACTGTACATATGAGAGTTAAGGGCTGATGTTTACGGGGTACAGGCGTAGTATGGTGCAACACACAAATGTTCTGGGTGATACAGGATTTGTTATGGGCAGACGTCGCACTCTCCATCAGGTAAACGTTTTGTTCGTCTTGTCCCTTTCTCCTACAAAAAACGAGTCAGCTTTGTCTTGTAAAAATGGATAGAGGAATAGCGGTTAGAAAGTATCCCAATCATTTAATGGCAAAGAATCTGAGCCTCCAATATCGCGCGGTGTTTCCATTCTGAAGAGGTCTAACCCCTTAATGCAAAGAAGCTTATAAGATTGCTTTTCCGTAGGGATTTCGGTAATTGGCGAAAGCGCTTCCATGGTCCCGATATATGGCGATGACATGGATCCATACACATTTTGGTCACTAGAAGACTACATACTCGTACTAATATCAAGTATTTAAGCACGACAGGGAGGGTATTCAAGTAGAGTACCCAAAAAGTACGAAAATAAAGAAGTAACAATTAAGACAAAGATGCGGAATTAGTAAAATACTCGTAACTTTATCATTTCGCACGATTTTGAAGCTAAGAATTAAAGCGAACGTTCTTTATTGTTGACATAACCCCGACTGCAAAAAAAAATAAAGTGACAGCCTATAAATTTGCCACTACTGAACATAGGCCTCTTCTAATGTTTAGAGGGCTTTTTAGCGAGGATAAGCCTAGCAAGATGCTCAGAGACGGTCTTTCTCGAAAAATATATAATATAATAGCCTTCCAATGCGACTACAAGATAAATCGGCACTTAAAATTGCAGAGTAATTTTAGATGGGCAACTCTAAAATTCAAAGTAATCACTCAATTATTCGGTAATATTAATTATTATCTGCGTTGTGGTTTTTGTAGTAGAATTAAGTAGAATTGTTGTCAGTCTTTTCTCCAATTTTATGTTAATTAGGGGACAATATGGCGATATTTTTTATCCCAGTTATGAACACGATAAACTACTTTCGGAAGTAATTTTAAAGTATTTGAAGATTGTGAATTACTTTTATTATTAATGTTTTTTTAATGTTAAAAAAAAAACGATGCCCCACAGTAGGTATTCTCCTGTGTCGTGGGTACGTTTTACAGACATAATTTTCCCATGCACAAACCACCGAGACCGGGAACAACTATCTGCAGGCCATACAAATATTTGTGCCGTGCGGGAATCGAACCCGCGACCCGCGGCGCAGAAGCCAAGGGCTTAGCCACTGAGCCAAAACAATATTGGTATGATTCCTATACAGGAATCCATCTGAGTGGGAAACACTGTTATGCCAGCTATTCTGCTCAAAAACCACGTCCTTTCGGTTTGCAGGGCACCGAAGCTAGAGTAATACTCGTAACATGGCACATTAGACTTACTCGTAATAATCGATATTACATGGTGACGAGCGCAGACTACTGCTACTTGTAAATAAAACTTTTCATCGCTAGCTGCTGGCTCACACCGCTACTTTTATGGGCAGATATGGTACTTCTCATCAGCTGAATAACTTACTCATGTCACATACTACTTAAGAAATATGGGACAGAAGATGCATATACATCTTATAAATAGAGAACGAATGTTACTAAGTGAAGATGCATATTTTATTAAAATATTATCAAAATTAACTTTTGAATGTCAATCGTTTCCCATTAATACTTATGTATACATGTAACTGTAAGCATAGATTAAAATGAAATCTATACTTATATTCTTTATTACTCTTGCAGTTGTTTATGGAGACAGCAATTCAGAATACCCTGTACCTTTGGGGAATAATAATGATTTATCATACGCTCCAAGTAAGTCGATGTTACAGATTAAATATTTTAAAAACGGGGTCTTTGTCCTTTTAGGTGAGCAAATTTGAAGATCTTATAGAAATTTCATAAATTGGAGAATGCTAGGAGAAATTTACCACGTCTATTATTGACCAAAATAATTTAACTATAAAATACAGCGCAATACAAATGGATTCGCTAGCGATATGATGTCAGTAACTCATCGACGCAGGTACCACCGCAGTTCCGGTGATTCTGCCGCCAAGTACTAGTATCCAAATTTTACTGTGTTTCGGATTTGAGGACAGTGATAGTTGATGAAATTACTGTGGCTTTAAAAACTTCCGTCTCAGCATGTCGCATTCTAGTATCAGGTAACGATTTTCTCATCTTGTTACTTATTTCCATAAACAATTCATTTAGCCGAAACAGAAAGTGTTGTTGTTGATATATAAGCATACATACATAAGATCACGACTGCATCCTATAAGGGGTAGTCAGAGACTAGGCACTCACTGCAAAAACAGATGACTGCCACAGTCCACGTTTCACCAAAACAATATAATGCACTTGGTGTGATAGGTGGTGAGCCCATCGCCACCATGCGCTGTTGGGTGCACAGTGCAGTTTAATTCCTTACTCGCCTTTTACGAGATCCATTGGATGAGATGGAGTGGTAGTATTCTTTTAACGAGCCGCCACCACACGGCTATATTACGGTTGATATATAAGGAACATAATTAAGAGTGCAGTTATCGTATTTCTCTCATTAAATAGAGAACTCATAAACCCTACCAGCCGCCCGAACGCCATAGATAACACTTTTGGCGGTAATATGGCATCTGTAAGCTTTAAATAAAGGTGCTGACGTATTATAGATATGTATCTATATAATCTAATGTTTTAATAGGGTTATCGAATTCTGTTATTTTATTTAAATTATATCTTCATATCATTAATTTGCAATGAGATATTTTTTTAAATATTTGTTAATACTTATTATAAATGACTTCTATTATGTGTGGGTCTTGAAATTGGGGTAGCTCAACGACAGGAGCCTCTATTTAAATTTGATTGAGCACAACCATGCTTATAACACCGTTGCAGGGGTTCTGTAATTGTATATTGCGAATTCAACCGGTTTAACGAATCCGTGGTAACATAGTAAAGTATTTTCAGTGCCCTCTCAAATTTGGAAAACGCGAGTCTTCAGCAGTTTTTTTTTTCATAAAAGTGACGGAACGAGCAAAACGTTCACCTGATGGTAAGTGTAACGTCTGCCCATAACAAATGCTGTGTCACCCAGAAAATTACTGTGTGACACCAAACTGCGCCCGTCACCCTGAGACATCAGTTCTTAAGTCTCATATGCCCAGTGATTACGCTAGCTCTCAGTACCCTTCAAACCTTCAAACCTTTTAAACCGAAACACAGTAATGTTTGCACACTACTGCTTCACGGCTGAATAACTGGCTCTGGGGTGGTACCTACCTGGACGGATTCCTGTGTAGGAATCCTACCACAACAACAAAACTAGCGTCAGTGCACAAGTGCACAAGCAAACTAACACCGCCACCAGGAACCGCCACCAGATACCCTCTACCAACCACTACAATACTACCACTAGATAACATACACCACTGAAGTCGAGAACACGACACGTGTTTCGCCCCAAGCGTGACGCTTGAAAATGCCTCGTTTTGCTCGATTTGCTCGCTCTTCAAAAAACTAGGTAGTATACACCATTTTTATATTTTGTTTTAACTCACTTTCCTTCAAAACTTTATCTGTTCGTATTTGTGTCTCCTTTCCTACATCATCAATAATTACTAAAATTATTTGATTTCTGAACATGTAGAAGGAGAATCTGCTGTAATTGTCACGTTTGCCTTAGACGTAGGTTCCCGTTGCCGAACTGGTTATTTCAGTTTCGACGTATTTAAAATGGAAAACGGAATTTCTGTTGGTCTTAAAACTCTACTAGGTGTTCTTAGTCGTTGAGATACACTGTATGACGTCATGAGACGGTCAATGTATGAAATTTGTTTGCCAGTACGTTTTTTTAAATCTTTCCAGGTGCACAATGCAACCAGATCCGAAAACCAACAATTTGTGGTTTTGCACAAATGGTGGCTCTGACTGGGCTTCGAACCCAGGACCCGCGGCGTAGGAGTCAGGTGCAATGACCACTAGGCCACGCGGTCATCATTTTTTTTTTATTGTATAAAGTGACGAAACGAGCAAAACGTTCACCTGATGGTAAGTGCAACGTCTGCCCTTAACAAATGCTGTGAACATTTCTGTGTGACACCACACTGCGCCCGTCACCCTGACGTCAGTTCTTAAGTCTCATATGCCTAGTGATTATCATATCATAGCGCCAGCTCTCAGTGCCCTTCAAACCGAAACACAGTAATGTTTGCACACTACTGATTCACGGAATAACAGGCCCTGGGGTGGTACCTACCTAGACGGATTCCTGCATAGAAAAGAGAAGAGATTATATATATATTATGTATATTATATATTTAACAATTATTATTATTAATATAATAACGGAATTAATGTATGTCACAGTTGAAACTACGATGACTCGTTGCCACTCGCCCAGGGACTGCGGAAGGCCCTGTAGAATTGCGTGTCTAAAATCAAGATTTGCTCGTTGCGTGAGAGGGCAATGTTTCTGCTCAGCTTAGTGATCCAACACTACACTTTACTACGCTGTAATTAGTGATTCGAAATAAATCAAATATAAGCATTTATGGTTCTTTTTTTTTTCAATAAAAGTCATAACGATTTTTTTTTATTTAATAAAAGTGACGCTACGAGCAATACGTTCACCTGATGGTAAGTGCAACGTCTGCCCATAACAAATGATGTGTCACCCAGAACAGTGTGACACCACAATGCGCCCGTCACCCTGGGACATCAGTTCTTAAGTCTCATATGTCATACGTTAGCTCTCAGTGCCCTTCAAACCGGGTCACAGTAATGTTTGCACACTACTGCTTTCACAGTAGAATAACTAGCCTTGGGGTGGTGCCTATCTAGACGGATTCCTGCATAGGAATCCTACCACCAGTCGAAACACGAGTCGATTTGACACAGGAGTTATTGAAGTCCATAATCTGTTATATACGATGACAGTGCAATAGAGTCGTCGTCGTCGTTTCAGCCTGTCACTAGTCCACTACTAAACATATGCCTCCCCCATAGATTGCCAAAAAAATTAGTAGCTCTCATTTTGAGGGGATTTTGCCATAGTTGCCACGCTTGGAAGGCGGGCTGGCAACCGCAGTTTATTTATTCAGATGTTCCCGGAAGATGCCGCTGCCCATCTCCTTTTTGATTTCCCCTATGGTTTTCATTTTCCCTATGTCGACTTTAACGACATCCGCGGGATGGGATAGGGTGGTAGATTCTCTTAAGCCGCTACCAATAGAGTAATAGCTTTTTACTCAATGCTTTTGAAATTATATAAGTTACTTATAAGAATAAAACTATTTTTAAAGTTTTTGTCTGTCTTACCGATTTTGACTGGACTTTCACTGACAGATAGCTGATGATACATTTTCGGTGATGTAATTGCTGTTAGCCTTCTCGGCTTTTACAGCTTCATCGGATACTTTACGCGGGTGAAACCGCAGGGACACACCTAGTTTTTTTATAAAATCAAGGCAACAGTCATTCTCGATCACAACTATACTGAATTAATAACGAATTGTACAAAAACAATGCTACATGACCACGCGGCCGGCTAAGTTGTAAGTCCAGACTTTGTAGACTATTAGAAAACACAGGAAAAAAATATTTCTAGTGTTAATATCTTCGTCTAACTCCATATCTTTAATACTAATATAATATATAGCGTGGCCTAGTGGTCAGAGTACCTGACTTCTACGCCGCGGGCCCTAGGTTCGAATCCCAGCCGGAGCCAAGATTTGTGCTAAAACACAAATTGTTGGTTTTCGGGTCTGGTTGCGTTTGAATGTCCCCGTGTTTCTGACACTGCATCCTAGCCTACCTCCGATCTTATCGCATCAGCGTTACATCGGGCACGGGTAAGTTGGGACGAATGAGTGCCTCTGTGTTTACATATAATTGACGGAACAAGCAAAACGTTCACCTGATGTTAAGTGCAACGTCTACCCATACAAAAAGCTTGTGTCACCCAGAATATTTCTGTGTGACACCACACTGCCCGTCACCCTGAGATATCAGTTCTTAAGTCTCATATGCCTAGTGAATACGCTAGATCTCAGTGCCCTTCAAACCGAAATTCCTATTTCGATTCCGGGTAGAGGGAACGCGCTACTTCAAGCCGCCCCCTCCGAGCGGGTGTCCCTCGGGGCTCCTTCCTCTCCCCACTCCTTTTGTCGCTATATACTAGCAATATTCCTAGAGACCCGAAAGTCAATCTTGCGCTTTTCGCAGATGGCACGGCTCTGTACTATTCCGACAAGCACAAGGGCCGCATAACGATTCATCTCCAAGCCGCAGCCGATCGCCTAGGTGAATGGTTCCGGCAATAGAGGTAAACCCCGAGAAAAGCGTAAGGATATACTTCTCGAGGGGCACGTCCAAAGCCCGCTAGACGAATTCACACAATCGGCAACAATCAACTAGGCACGAACACCCTATTCGGACGCCCTATTCCATGCGAAAAGAGCAAAATGTGCTTAAGACACAAACTTCGCCTCTATAAGACTTGCAGAAGACCCGTAATGGCCTATGCTTGCGTCGCTTTCGCTCACGCGACGGGCAATCAATTAAAGAAGTTACAGAGTGTTCAAAATCGATTCTTGCGAACTGCCACCGGAGCCGATTGGTATCAACGCAACGTAGAACTTCACAGCGACTGTGAAATGCCCTTAATCTCTGAACACTTCAGAGCATTATCACGGCGGTTTATCGAAAAAGCAGCGGTTTTTCCAAACCCGCTGGTGGTTAAAGCAGCAAATTACCGACCAGATAGAAACGCGACTGTAGGCAAACGTCGCCCGCGAAACGTGCTAGACGACACGGACGTCTCCGCACTCCCTGACCACGATACGGTCAGTCCGTGACGATCCAGGCTACACTGTACACACAGTTAATAGCTTTAATATAACACACACCACGACTCGCGACCGCCATTGAGAGCGGCGTGCAGCAGTCGACAATCACACCGCGTACACACGATTCACCCGTGTTCCAGGGCTGTTCTCACCGCCCAGAGTTACCGACACACAAGTCGACAGTCCGAAAGGAGGCCCGCAGCTTCCCTCGGACCATCATTTGACGACTTAAAATCATTTGAGATATTCGAAATCGCGCAAGCACGCAGCAAACGCGACACAGTCCGAATTTCGAGGTTTTTGTAGGACTTTATTTAAGTATTTATGTTTGGGTCAAACCAAACCTGGCACGCGTGAGCACAGTATCCGATGAAGCTGTAAAAGGCAAAAAGGCTAACAGCAATTACATCACCGAAATTATATAAACCGAAACACAGTAAAGTTTGCACACTACTGCTTCATGCCAGAATAACTGGTTCTGGGATGTTAACTACCTTGACGGATAGGAACATCCTGCATGGGAACATTCGGTTTTTTCTGACCGATTTGTACCATGGCACTGTAGTCCCTAGAAATCGCAATGGAGAAGTCGGAGTATCTAGTTACTGTAACCGCCAGTAATTTTACCATGCTATTTTATTCATTATTGTAAAGAAATATAGCAGCAAAGGCTTATAAATCTACAACCACTGGAAGCATCAGTTTTCTATATATTTCGACTTATTAGAAGTACTCTCTATCACCGTCTCATTAAGTCTTAAGACTTAACAATAGGCGGTTGGCTTCCTGTCACTATGAAGCACGTTTGATGTCACAAGTGACAGGAAAAGGGAGGAGGTAGAGGGGTGAAGGGGGTGGCACTTCTAACGGATCACCGCGAACAAAGATTTAACTAAGAGACAAAACATGCTTACTTAAGGTTGTTACCTTTTTGAAGATACAGGGATGTCTTTTCCACGTTATAAAATCAACTAGTCTATTCGTGTTTAGACATATGAAAAAACCATGAAGAAATTATTAAGACGGCGTCAAAATTATTTAATGTTTATGAAGTTAAGGATAATTTTACTTTACCTTCAAATTTATTATTTATTTTGTCGTGAAATATTCATATCGAAGCGGTTTATCGTAGATGTTGTAAAAGTCGACTAAGGGAATTGCCCGAAAAAAATCTTATAGCCTCCGTCAGACGGAACAACAAAAAAACTGAAAATATCAGTCTATAAATAAATGCACAGTTCACAGCTTCTGCTGTAATGTTAAGCCACTTGTAGATAAAAATCTTACTGCTATAATAAAGCGTGAGAGTTTGTATGCTGGAACGCGCTAAACTGGTGGTAGGATTCCTATGCAGGAATCCGTCTAGGTAGGTACCACCCCAGGACCAGTTATTCTGCCTGTGAAGCAGTAGTGTGCAAGCATTACTGTGTTTCGGTTTGAGGGGCACTGTGAGCTAGCGTAATCACTGGGCATTTGAGACTTAAAAAGTGATTGAGTCACACAGGAATATTCTGGGTGACACAGCATTTGTTGTGGGCGGACGTTGCACTACCATCAGGTGAACGTTTTGCTCGTTTCGTCACTTTGTAAAATAAAAAAAAACCTCAGGGAGTATTTATGGAATTTTAAAAATATTATTGTATTAGATAATCTGTTTTATTAAGGAAGGCTTTGAGGTGGAAGTTACGAAACTTAACACCACGGCCTTATGTAGCCGCACGATGAAAACCAACCATCAACGAGAAGGCCGGGAACTGTTATTTCTCAGGGTCATAAGGTACCGTGCCGTACGGCGCAATCATGTGGTCGGCTTATTTTACGCGGGTGAAGCCACGGTGCGCAACTATTAATTATAAATAATAAACGTTATAGATAGTTAGAGCCGTGGTAGCTCAGGGGCTAGGCGCTCGCTTTAAATTTCATAGTACGCGAGTGACCTGGGTTCGATTCCCGGTGCCGGCACCACTAAAATTGTTAATTGCAATTTTAAGTGCTGACTTTACCACGTGCTCGGCGGTGAAGGAAAACATCGTGAGGAAACCTGCATGTCTGAGGAATAAAAAATATTTCGAAGACATGTGAAGTCCGCCAACTCGCATTGGAGCAGCGTGGCGGATTCTTCCTAGCTCCAAAACCCTCTCAGAAATGAGAGGAGGCCTGTGCTCAGTAGTGGGACATTTAAAGGCTGAAACTTTACTTTTTTTTTACTAAACGTTATAACAGTTTACATTTCAAGAGCATACTGTAGAACTCGCAGCTCACTCACCTCGCGCTATTGTTTCTGAGTCTGCGACAAGCGTCGGCTTAGCTGCGTAACTTTTTAACGAGCCCTCTTATATTATCTGTATTATGAATTTCGCCAAATTATTAATTAGTCTTCTAAACATAAATAAGTCACAGGAAGTGAGGTTTTAAGCACGAGAATTCGACTGAAAATCATTATACAAAGAAGAAGCACACATCTTTCTTTATTCCATTTTATTTTTCCAAAGGAAATATCCTAAATAATTACTTGTAAGTACACATAAGTACATGCGCCGTGGTAGCTCAGGGGCTAGGCGCTCGCTTTAAATTTCGTTGTACGCGAGTGACTTGGGTTCGATTCCCGGTGCCAGCACCACAAAAATTGTTAATTGCAATTTAAAGTGCTGATTTACCACGTGCTCGGTGGTGAAGGAAAACATCGTGAGGAATGAAGGAATATGCCGTGTGGTGAGAGAATCTACCACCCCATCTCATCCCACGGGAAGGAAAATTTAAACCAAAAACTGGGCAGCAGCATCATCTAGGAACATCTGAATAAATAAACTGCGGATGCCAACCCGTCTACCAAGCTTAGCAACTATGGCGAAATCCATCCCAAAATTAGAGCTAAGTACAAACTTTTTTGGCAATCTTTGGGGTAGGCCTATGTTCAGCAGTGGACTAGCGAAAGGATGATGATGATGATACCTATGTATGTCTTTTGATACATGCTCAACATATTTGCTCGCTCATTGAGCAAATATGCTATACTATGCTCTGGAGTTGAATACCAACCGGAGTCAATATTTATGCAATATCACTGGTTGTAGGTGACCTATCCCTCTTAGCAGGTATGTCTAAATGGTGAAATCTGCAGTGCCAGATATTCTGCCGTTAAGCAGTAGTGTAAAAACACCATTGTTTTTCGGAATGGAGAGAATTATACGAGTGCTAGTGTAATCACAGGGCATATAAGACTAAACAACTGATCTCTCAGAGTGACAAACGCAGTGCTCTTCCACACAGAGATTTCCAATTCAAAGTTCTGAATGAGACTACCACTGTTATTGGCAGATGTTTGCAGTTGTCATCGAAATCTGTAAGGAGGGAGATCTTGTTATTGAGGTGACGACGTCCTCAGGGGAATTATGCACTTGGTAATTTTTTATTCATTCAATCCGTAATGCATTGACTAACTCACTCGATCTCTATAACAATCGATTTAATTTTATTTTATTGTATAAAGTGATAAAACGAGCAAAACGTTCACCTGATACATAGCAAATGCAGTGTCACTCAGAACATTTCTGTGTGACACCACACTGCGCCCATCACCCTGAGACGTCAGTTCTTAGGTCTCAAATGCCCAGTGATTACACTAGCTCACAGTGCCCTTCAAACCGAAACACAGTAATATTTAGTACGCAGCAGGAGTATGTCCTGCTTCACGGCAGAATAACTGGCTCTGGGGTGGTACCTACCTAGTTTCATAAAACTGTTATCTCTCACTAGAATTTTTCCTGTATCTTAAAAGCTTTTACAGGCATAAATTGCACAAACACAAACAACCGGACGCGTAATTAGTATCATGAAAGCCAGCCGTTTTTTTGGACCGATGCGACTTAGGGACCTTCAAGAAAAGCTCTCCATTCAAAATTCTCCATTCAGAAAACCTACTCCTTTCTCAAAGACCGGCAACGCAACCGAACTTAACTTACTCTGGTATTGCGGTGATAACCTACCATCAGGTGAGCCGCAAGATCGTTTGCCCCCTTTTCTATAAAAAAAATTTGCCGTACAAGTATTTGTCGAGATAATCGAACGCGTAATTCATAGCGCAGAAGTCAATCGCCTCGCCACTCCGCCAACCGAGCCGATGAAAAATGCGGAGAGCACCTTTCCACTTTATTTATAAAAACCATAGATTGCAATTTAACGGTGTGGCGGTCCGCAACAATAATAAATCACCCCATAAATCTAACACTCGCACTCCCATAACCGATCCCGCATCTACTTCATTCGTCATTTCTTTATCAGCAAAAAAGGGCAAGCAATATCCACCTTTGGAAAAATGAACGGAAGCCGCCCTACGGCCTCTAAGACAACTATTTATCGCGGTAAAAAACATCCCATAAATCATAACTTTACTCTATCTGGCAATCTTGAAGGTGAGTCGAAGTAAATAAGAAGGCATCGCAAAATAATAGGCTATTGACGCACGGCAGCTAAAATATTTCTTTATGGTTTTTGTGATATGTTTTTCTAACTAAGCATATATTAAATTAAATATATACATTCATTTTTAGTAAAAATTTCTTCGTTACTGGTGGTAGGATTCCTATGCAGGAATCCGTCTAGGAAGGTACCACCCCAGGGACCAGTTATTCTGCCGTGAAGCAGTAGTGTGCAAACATTACTGTGTTTCGGTTTGAAGGGCACTGAGAGCTTGCGCAATCACTGGGCATATGAGACTTAAGAACTGATGTCTCAGGGTGACGGGCGCAGTGTGGTGCCACACAGAAATTCTCTGCGTGACACAGCATTTGTTATGGGCAGACGTTGCACTTACCATCGGGTGAACGTTTTGCTCGTTCCGACACTTTTATAAAAAAAAAACAAAAAAAAAACTTTTGAACTTTTTTCCGGTGGTAGGATTTGTATGCAGAAACCCGTCTAAGTATGTTACCACCGCATTTCAGTTTGGGTGGCACTGATAGCTAGCATAATCACTGGGCATATGCTGTGTTCGCCTTAAGAGAATCTATTACCCCACCGTAAAAGTCGACAGAGGGAAATGAAAACCAGGAAATGGGCTGCAGAATCTTCCTGGAACATCTGAATCAATAAACTGCGGTTGCCAACCCGCTTGCCAAGCGTGGCAACTACGGCAAATTCCCCCCAAAATGAGAGCTACAATTTTTTTTGTTCCAATTTATGGTGGATGTTCAGCAATGGATTAGTGATAGGCTGAAACGATATGACGACGATACAATGCTACTCGTAGCACAGGGACCGGACGCTCGTCTTAATTTCAATAGTACGCGAGTGACCTGAACTCGATCCCCGCTGCCGGCACATCTAAATTTGTCATTTGAAGTGCTGATTGACCACGTGCTTAGCGGTGAAGGAAAACATCGTGAGGAAGCCACCCATGCGCTGAGGAATAAAAATATTTCGAAGACATGTGAATCCGGCGGAAATTTCCCAGCTCCAAAACCCTTTCAGATATGAGAGGAGGTAAGTGCTCACCAGTGGGACATTTATAGGCTGTAACTGTACTTTACTTTATATGAGACTTAAGAACTGATGTGCTGCCATATATAAGTGTTCTGGGTGACACAGCATCTATCAAGAGTAGAAATTACTCTCATCATCAAGTGAACGATATGCTCGTGTCGTGAATGTTTTTCATAATAAAAATGTAGAAGTGGACGCCAGTAACACTTCCACGTTGACATTCTCTTAGAGAAAAATTGCCAAGAAACTATTTTATTCAATGCCATATTATTGATGGTTAAACGAACTTACCTGTTAAGACGTTTAGGCCGTGTGGTAGCGGCTTAAGAGAATCTACCACCCCATCTCATCCTGTGGGTGTCGTAAAAGGCGACAGAGGGAAAACGAAAACCGGGAGATGGGCAGCAACGTATTCCTGGAACATCTGAATAAATAAACTGCGGTTGCCAACCCGCCTGCCAAGCGTGGCAACTATGGCAAAATCTCCCCAAAATGAGAGCTACAAACTTTTGTGACATTTTATAGGCGAGGCCTAAGTTTAGTAGTGGACTATTGAAAGGCTGAAATGATGATGACGATGATGACCTGTTAAGAAATTCTATCACAGTTATGGCTGTGCTTCGTGTGAGATGGCAGCAGCGCGTTACTACATTGTTCTTTAAATTTCGAAGTCAAATCACATGTATAACTGCTTATATTAACTTGTTACAATGATTGATGTTCTCCTGGCCGATTTTTGACCACTGCTAAAACTACTGGACACTGTCGGAAGTTATTAACCGCGCAGGAGATATTATAGTGCCGCAAGTGTACGCGCAAACACAGGGGCACCCACTCGTCCCAACCCACCCGTGCCCGATGTAATGCTTATGCGATCATAATGAAGATGCAGGGTACAGAAACATAAGGATAATCACAACACAACCAGACCCGAGAACCAAAAATTTTACCTTTTACACAAATGATGGCTCCGGCTGGGATTCGAACCCAGGACCCGCAGTGTTATAGTCAGGTACTCTAACCACTAGGCCACGCGGTCGTTGGAATACTGTCATAAACGATTGTATTAGTGGCTGTCAAGTGCAAAGTAAGAGTTACATATTTCTTCAGATGTTTTTCTTAAATTAGAAACTTTAAGAATGTATTCATATCATATGTATTAGAACCAAGATATGAGTATAATCGTAAAAATCAGTAATAAAAGTAGCATCATAGTATACATACAGTCACGCCCTTTTCCCATATAAGGGGTAGGCAGAGGTCACCCACGTTTCCCACTTTTAGTCTACGTAGGAAACGAGACGTGTCGGGTGACATTTTGGTGCGAGTCCAAAAAATTTCTACTCCCCTTTGCGTCCCACGAGCAGTATAGTAACAGAGTAGCATACATACAATCACATCCCGTGGGCGTCGTAAAAGTCGGCAGAGGGAAAATGAAAACCAGGAGAATGGTCAGCAGCATCTTCCTGGAATATCTAAAAAAATAAATGCGGCCGCCAATCCGTCTGCCAAGCGTGGCAACCAAGAAGATGCTGCTTTCTGCCCATCACCTGTTTTTTATTTTCGCTCTGTCAACTCTTGCGACACCCACGGGATGAGATGGGGTGGTAGATTTTCCTAAGCCGCCAGCCACACATTCTTTTTTATCCATTCTTTATATATTTTTCATAAGTTTTTTTAAATAAAGTAACACGCTTATAAAAAAAAACTGATTCGGCGCATGAAAGAGAAAACGATAATCGACAAGCCTCACGCAATTACCACACACGGTGCGTCAGAGATAAAACAAAAACAACCTCAGACTCGCGACTTATTCATATACAAAGCCACTTGATGCCCGCAATTAAAATCTTAACATATAGGAATTATAAACACCACCTTGTTAAGTGATGCGATTATGTTTAGCGTTCAAACGATATCGATAAAAATATTAATCATTATATTTATACATACATACATAAGATCACGACAGTATCCCATAAGGGGTAGTCAGAGACTGGGCACTCACTGCAAAAAGAAGATGACTGCCACAATCCACGTTTCACCAAAACAATATAATGCACTTGGTGTGGTAGGTGGTGAGCCCATCGCCATCCATGCGCTGTTGGGTGCACATAACAGTTTAATTCCTTACTCGCCTTTTACGAGATCCATTGTATGAGATGGATGGGTAGTATTCTTTTAACGAGCCGTCACCACACGGCTTATATATATATATATATATATATGCTTTTATACGCTCGATTTAATTGTGTTATTATGAAAATATTGGACACCAGCTGTGTGTTAAATCGCTCTAAGGGTCGTAGCGTGATGTTACATATACATAGCCTTTCACGGTAAATGGGCTATCCAACACTAAAAGATTTTTTCAATTGGAACCAGTAGTTCCGGAGATTAGCGCGTGTAATCAAACAAACCCTTCTGCTATAGAATATTAGTATAGAATAATAATAACACATTTTTTTAATTGATAAAGGTTGAAATCGATTTGTTTTTCTACGAGAAACAACGTTCAGAATATCTCCCATCTGTTAAAAATATGAAATATAAGATTTTTAATATTTAAATTCTTTATATAAAAATCTTTATCAATTAAAAAAACACTGTTTATATTATATTATATGTTCAATATTTATATATTTATCAACAAACAACCCTAAATAGATAAACAAATATATTAGACGTATTTTCATATTATTTCATTTTTGTATTTAATAAAAAATATTCAGATTGCGTCGCTAAAATTAGCTTACGTTAATTTAATTAATTAATTTAAAAAAAAACAATAGTTTATCTGTTGTGTTTGAAGATTTTTTAGGAAAAACAAAAACAATCGATATCTGTAATATGCAGCTCTAAAAGCCTAACAAACATCGTTAAGAGAGAGGTAGGACGTCTTAGAATTAAATTACACCTCGCTAACTCCAAACAATAATCTTTAACATTCGTCGCCACCCTAACCCTGTCCCACCCTCAGTGAAATCCCTCGAACTAAGCCTTCTATGACGATGTGTAGAAACGTCTTGCCGACTAAAGATAACTCGATAACGAGTCGTTTTATGTTTAAGGTGTATGACGCACTATTAGCATTAAGATAACAAAATGAAGACATACAATGTTTTGGTTTAACTGAAGTATATAGACTAAAGATCTGAGAGACGCGCTCAGCCCTTAAACAGGGTTGTTCAAAATGTAGTTCATGCCCATCATGATCCAAGATTAATATTTCTATTTGGTTTATTATTTTTAAATATTGCGATAAACGATGGTCCCTTTTTAAGTAATTTTTGGCGTTTTAAAAGTTGTTTGAAACTTTCATATTTAAATTTAAAATATAAAGAACAGCTCATGAGTCTTTAATTTAATAAAGTGACGAAACGAGCAAAACGTTCACCTGATGGTAAATGCAACGTTTGCCTATAACAGATGCTGTGTTACTAAGAATATTTCTGTGTAGCACACCACTGCGCCCGTCACCCTGAGACATAATTTCTATAAGTCTCATTTATGTCCAGTGATTACGCTAGCTCTCAGTGCCCTTCAGACCGAAACACAGTAATGCTTGCACACTACTGCTTCACGGCAGAATAACTGGCCCTGGGGTGATTCCTGCATAGGAATCCTACCACCAGTAGATATTATTTAATTTCTCTTAGGAGGCATATTCTCCAAAAATAGGGCAGTGGTTATTTCATTTGCATGTCCCTCATAATATTATTAAGTAGCCGATGCCCGCCACTTCATCCGCGTAGATAAAGGTTTTAAAATATCCCGTTGGAACTATTTCATTTTTTTAGATAAAAAGTATACTATGTCTGCCATCTATCTCTGTGCCTAATTTCGTTAAGTTCGATTCACTGATCGAGCTGTGAAAACGTAACACACAGACAGAGGGACAGAGAGTTACTTTTCCACTAATATAAGTATGGATGAAAAAGTTATGATATTTTTTTTTAGATGACGTACAAATGCCCAAGAAGTAATAATACAATATATATAATATAAATAATACACAATAATATTTCGTAATATGTTTAATCAGTTGAAATTATACATACATACATAACATCACGACTGTAGGGGGACAGGGGTAGTCAGAGACTGGGCACTCACTGCAAAAATAGATGACTGCCACAATCCACGTTTCACCAAAACAATACAATACAAACACTTATCACACCAAGTGCATTATGCACTTGGTGTGATAAGTGGTGAGCCCATCGCCAACATGCGCTGTTGGGTGCACAGTGCAGTTTAATTCCTTACTCGCCTTATACGAGATCCATTGGATGAGATGGAGTGGTAGTATTCTTTTAACGATCCGCCACCACACAGAAAACAGAAAATTGAAATTATTTTCATAAATTTTCAAAAATGCTATAGAATAAAATAGGTTGGCACATTCCAATTCCAGGTATATATAGTATACGTTATTTATAAGTGAATTTTCGTATTCCAATATTACTATTTTCTGGCTAGTTAGATGCTGGACAATTTTTTGTTAAATTTTCGTTCTCAACGTATTTCTTTATTCTATAGAAGAAAGTGAGAAGACCAGCAAATCGTTCACCTAATGGTAACGGAACGTCTGTCCGTAACAAATGCTGCGTCACCCAGAACATTTCTGTGTCGCACCACACTTCGCCCCTCATTCTGAGACGTCGGTTCTTACGTCTCACATGCCCAGTGATAACACCTATCGGTTTTTATTTATTGTATAAAGTGTCGAAACGAGCAAATCGTTCACCTGATGGCAAGTGCAACGTCTGCCTGTTACAAATGGTGTATCATCCAGAATATTTCTGTGTGATACGACACTACGCCGGCACTCTGAGCCATCAGTTCCTAAGTTCTAATATGCCCAGTGATTACACTAGCTCTCAGTGCCGTTCAAACCGAAACACAATAATGTTTGCAAACTACTGTTTCTATAACTGACCCTGGGGTGGACCTAGACAGGTCTAGACAGATTCCTGCATAGGAATCCTAACAACACTAAATTGTTACATGCATACTGTCTCGTGAACGATACCAGCGATGCCTTAACAGGTTGAATTAAAAAACGTCGGTCTACTTTCTATGTATGTAAAGGGATGGTAGAATTCACAGCATTTTTTTTATTGCATAAAGCGATGAAACGAGCAAAACGTTCACCTGATAGTAAGTGAAACGTCTGCCCATAACAAATGCTGTATCACCCAGAAAATTTCTGTGTGACATCACACTGTGCCCCTTACCCTGAGACATTCGTTCTTAAGTCTCATATGCCCAGAGATTTGCTAGCTCACAGTGTCCTACAAACCAAAACACAGTAAGGTTTGCACACTACTGCTTCACGGCAGAATAACTGGCCCTCGGATGGTACCTACCTAGACGGATTCCTGCATTGGAATCCTACCACCAGAAAACCGGTTAACTAATAATAATGTAATTTGTTTATGAATGGTTGTGCATTTAACGTTTTCGACATACGAGTACATTGTCAAGTGCTCCAACCTGTTACATAATCCGACCTCAGCCGTCGGTAAATTGCTTAATTGGGCCAACGATTCAAAAGGGCCCAACTATCTTAATTATTAGCAAGGTGCTTAAGGGTTGAATTTACGGTGTGTTAATATGACCCGATATACGTCGCCGCCAATTGCTCTAGCCCTAAATTAAATTTACCTGTGTGTATACGATCCCATATTGCTAACAGTTTAATATACAAAGTTTCAAAACAAACATAATTTTACCATATCCAATTTAATATAGTTAATAGAATCAGGCGTTACTTTGCGGAAATCCATTATAATGAAGAAAAGTAAGTTATTTTGCTAAGATCCGCATGCAAAATATAAAAATGGTGTATATTACCTAGTTTTTTGAAGTGCACCACCCGCCCTCCCTCAGTAGCGTGCACAAGCAAACTAACACCGCCACCAGGAACCGCCACCAGGTACCCTCCACCAACCACTACAATACCACCACTAGATAATATACACCACTGAAGTCGAGAACACGACACGTGTTTCGCCCCAAAACGAGGCATTATCAAGCGTAATAGACTCTACGACAGACAGCCGCCAGCACACACAGATGCTGGAGCAATTAGAAATAATTAAAAATAAAAATAATAACATTGCACTGCTGAATGAACAAACAAACGTCTCGAATTCACCACTTTTAAATATCTTTAAATCCAGTACTTAAAGTTTAAATATACTCTAAGTAGTCGTTTGCTATCAATTCGGTCGCAAACGGCTGCTTATGTAATTCGGGTGGTGGATTGTGTGAGCAAGCGGTCGCTATCACGATATTGTAATCGCAATGTCGTAGGTGGGGGCCGTTTGCGTCACCTGTAGTATAAATAGGCAGCTCTTTGACCGCGCCGCTCACTCGGCGGCCGTCTGTCGTAGAGTCTATTACGCTTGATAATGCCTCGTTTTGGGGCGAAACACGTGTCGTGTTCTCGACTTCAGTGGTGTATATTATCTAGTGGTGGTATTGTAGTGGTTGGTGGAGGGTACCTGGTGGCGGTTCCTGGTGGCGGTGTTAGTTTGCTTGTGCACGCTACTGAGGGAGGGCGGGTGGTGCACTTCAAAAAACTAGGTAATATACACCATTTTTATATTTTGCATGCGGATCTTAGCAAAGTAACTTACTTTTCTTCAATATCCAATTTAGGCATGTTTAAAGCTCTTATGAACGTCAAAATCTACACTGGTTTAAGAAATGACCTTCTTAGAGACGAACCGGTAAGAAACTCTGGGGTCTTTCTTTTTTCAATGACATATTACAGGTCATTTATAAATTACTAAAAAAAATTACATCATAAATTTAGGAGTTTGCAAGTGCGGAGTATGAGTTAATACCACACATCTTTGTTCTCTATATAATGATCTATTTTATAATGCGCCTTATCTTATAATGTCTTCTTGATATACGAGTATTTTTTTTTAAATCCTTGTCCGATTTTTGTGTTACACTTTTAGTAATTTTATTATATTTTTTTACATCTACTAAGAAAAGACTTTCTAGTTTTTCTAGTTTCCACAGCATACAGTAAATTTTTTGATGTGACGTAAGAGGCGACTGAGGTATTGTACTATTCAATGGTGTTACTATATTTCTCGTAGGAACGCAATGGGGAGTAAGAATTTTTTGACTCATACCAAAATGGTGGCGATGCGGTTCGCCACCATTTTGGTATGTCGAAAATAGGACTACTGTATTCCTTATACGGGAAAAAGGCGTCACTGTATATGTATGTAAAAGTATTTTAACTCGTGTATATTTTAAAGAATGAGTTATTCACCGTAACTATGACTTTCTCAGCAGAATTACAGTAACCGCCATAAATATCGGCAAGCTGTAGTGGCAATGGGCTCATCACTGACTCTCATGGTTGAACCATGAGAGTCGTTATGAGCTCATATAACTGATAACCGTCGCAGAAGAGAGATCCTCGAGTGGCAGCCTCGTACTGGCAAACGATCTGCACGGATTTGCGGGTAGTCGACATATGCAGGTCTGGTCAGTGTTTTGTGGCAATATATGAAACCTGATTTACCACAGGCTCCGCAATGAAGTCAAAGCATCTTGAGGAAACCTGAGAAATAAAAATATTTCGAGCACCTGTAAAATCCGCCAACCCGCATTGGATTCGGAGCAGCGTGGCGGACCATTTCCCAGCTCTAAAACCTACCCAAAAATGAGAGGAGACTTGTGCTCAGCAGTGGGACATTTATAGGCTGGTACTTTACTATGGGGAAGGCCCAAGTTCAGCCGTGGACTTGTGATGGGCTGAAATTATGATGACGTTGGCGATACTTGAGGTTGTTACTTCGACATCCGGAAAGTTTTTTCTTACCGTTTCCCTTAAATCAACTTTTTCTGTGACCACAAAATGAGATTGATTTTCTTAAGCGGCACGCACAGAGAAATGAAATTGGAATCAAATAAAATTAAGGCTACATTTATTAAGTTTATTACCAATTATATGAATTTGATTTTATATATAGTCTTTTCATTAAATAATTTTAGTTACTGCAATCCATAATATTGGATTTTATTTGGATTACGTATAAAATATACTTTTATTTAATAATTTCATTCAACTTTTTATGGAGCAGCAAATATTGGACATTTTTTTTTTATTGTACAAAAGTGACGAAACGAGCAAAACGTTCACCTGATGGTAAGTGCAACGTCCGCCCACAACAAATGCTGTGTCTCCCAGAATATTTCTGTGTGACACCGCACTGCGCCCGTCACCCTGAGACATCAGTTCTTAAGTCTCAAATGCCCAGTGATTACGCTAGCTCACAGTGCCCTTCAAACCGAAACACAGTAGTGTTTGCACTGCTTTACGGCAGAATAACTGGCCCTGGGGTGGTACCTACCTAGACGGATTCCTGCATAGGAATCCTAACACCAGTAACTCAGCTCCCATACAATGTTCGTCCAAGAACCGACAGTTATAAAACATTGAACATTGGGTTCGAAATGATGTTCTCCTAGCCGATTTCGACCACGGCGACAAGTTCCGAATACTGTCGAGAGCCGTCAACTGCGCAGGAGATATTATAGTGCCACAAGTGTGCGCGCAAACACAGAGGCACTCACTCGTCCCAACCCACCCACGCCCGATGTAACGCTGATGCGATAAGATCGGAGGTAGGCTAGGATGCAGTGTCAGAAACACGGGGACAAACAACACAACTAGACCCGAAAACCAACAGTTTGTGTTTTAGCACAAATGTTGGCTCCGGCTGGGATTCGAACCCAGGACCCGCGGCGTAGAAGTCAGGTACTCTGACCACTAGGCCACGCGGTCACACACAGTACACACAGTACACTTGTGGCACTATAATATCTCCTGCGCAGTTGATTGTTGCTCTCGACAGTAGTCGGAAGTTGTCGCCGTGGTCGAAATCGGCTAGGAGAACATCATCATCATTAGCATTTACTAAGTATATATATATCGATTTGAACACCATTATTGGTAACGGTGTTATCGGTACACCTCTATCACCGTGCTTAAATCAATGCCCATGTATATACCAGAAGAGGCGCAAGCTAAGAAAGTAAACTATCTCCATGAAGCTGAGGACGCTGCATCCGAGAAACAGGCCGGCCATGCCGCCGACCGATACTGTAACAAAAATGGATTTTAATACATACATACAACTGCTGGTATGATTCCTATGCAGGACTCAGTCTAGGTAGTGTGCAAGCATTACTGTGTTTCGGTTTGAAGGGCACTGAGAGCTAGCGTAATCACTGGGCATATGAGACTTAAGAACTGATGTCTCAGGGTGACGGGCGCAGTGTGGTGCCACACAGAAATGTTCTGGGTGACAGCATTTGTTAACGGCGGACGTTGCATTTACCATCAAGGTGAACGTTTGAACGCTCGTCTCGCCTCTCTCTCCTATAAAATAAGGTTTAAGACTAATTGAAAAAGTAAACATTTGCCCTCAAAAACACCCAAGTAGTATTTGTACTCCAGGATTATGCAACAAGAAACAAAGATCAAAACTTGAAGAGCTAGGAAAGTTTGTAGTGTCAGCTATGTCGCCATATAAGAAGCTCACACACATGCACACATCACACACACACAACACACACACAACATACACAGACAAATTCGCTGTCACAAACACACACCACTGATTACTATACCTGTCGTTATATAAACAACTGAGAGGGAGATCTGATGATCTGAAATACATGTATCAGTCTCTCACATTACCTTGAGCATAAATTTTATAATAAATTATTATTGTATATTAAATGTGGTAGTGAATTAAATTATTATTATTACTATCGCGCTATGAAGGTTTCTGAGATTCGAACTATATACAACATCTAAAGAATATTGATAGTAGGAAACGTAAAATCGGACCACCCGATCTGACGGGTAGCTACCTTTTTCCATGGCAATGTCTTCCGCCAAAAGTTTTCTCATTGCTGACCATCTTGAACAGAAGCAGCGTCTGCTATCAGGTATGTTAGCGACTACTTTGGCCTAATATATACTTATAAAATAGCTTGTCCTGATTCGCTCACTGACTGACTGACTGATTCATCATCGCAGAGCGTAAACTATTGAAGTTAGATCCATGAACGTTGGTAATTAGGGTCATTTCATTGAGGCTACTGATCCATGCCACTAAAGTTATGAGGCTAATTTTCCCATAAATAAATCATGACTTTGGTAAAATAACCTAATTTTACCTGACCAGCTGCAGAGCCGCCGGTGAGAACAGTCGCTACAAAAAATGTAAGTGTAGGGAATTGTTGATTCTATTTGTCCAAATAACGTACTGATTTATCTTTTAATATCTATCTACCCTGTGCGAAGCCGGGGCGGATCGCTAGTTAAATAATAAAATAAACACTTCAACAATTAAACATACGGAGCATACCAAGAACATCTGTAAATCCAAAGATGATATCCCGTCTATAACGCATGCGCGGATAAGTGACCATTCCCCACTGTAGGTTCGTGCCTAAGAACCACTCTTGAAGAGCCTGCAAAGTTTTGTAAAAAAATACACAATTATGTAGGCTAGTGATACTCGACTTATTTGCCTTGTCCGGCAAAACGGTAAAGTACCGGGTTAGCGACCCCGGCCTTCCGAGCTGCTAATGTCGCCTCCGACTCCTTCCGCGATAGTATTACCATACACTCTTATAGTTCCGTTCCCAACTTACCATTCCCTACCCTAATTTAATTTCATACCTAATCCGTTTCCCTTACTCTTCGCCAAGCCACCGGTTACCGCGCCGATGGCTAATCTACTCGTGGAAACGCAGTGGCGTCCCCATTGCGTTCCCACGAGTAGCATGAGAGAACGCAAATCGCGAAAAGTGGGCTACGATTGTCGTCTCTGTCTACCCCAACGGGAAAGATACGTGATTGTATGTATGTATTTTGAAATGGTTACTTCACCATCTGGCAGCCGCAAGTCTTCCTCATTTAACGGCTTTTACGACATCCGCGGAACGAAATAGGGAGTCGAGTCATACTTACACGTGTGGTGGCGGCCTACGAGAATCTACCATCTCATCTCATCCCGTGGGTGTCGTAAAAATCGACGAAGGGAAAATAAAGAACAGGGGATGGGCAGCAGCACCTTCCTGGTAAATCTGAATGAATACTGCGGTTGCCAACCGGCTTGCCAAGCGTGGCAACTATGGCAAAATTATCCCAAAATGAGTACTACACACTAGTGTAGCAATCTGTTTAGAATGCCTATGTTCAACAGTGGACTGTGATAGGCTGAATTGATGATGATGATGATGATGAAAAACACTTCTAAATAAGTTTCATTTGAAAAATTATTGCCATAGATTACGAATCATCAACATCTTTGGGTAAAAATAATTTCGATTGGAAATAATTAACTTTTTCGTACGTTTTTTAATTATTTAAAATTACATTTCATTATTATTTCAGATCTCTAGTATTATCGTCGTTCGTCTTACTTAACACAAATCTATGCAGCATTGTTTTCAGATATTTCTAAATACTTTAATATTCAAATACGTCTCTGCTTCCGTACAGAAAACGGTTAATAGTGGTCCCGGATTATTATTAGGAAAGTCACTCAGTATATAGTTTATCGACTATTCGAATATACAAAAATTGTTTGCTGTATCTGTTGATAGCAGGCAAGCCAACGTTCGGGCAGGACAACGTCTGTCGGATCCGCTAGTGTATATATGTAAACGAACCCCTATTTCACTTGGTCACGGCATTACGTGTGAACGGCTGGACCGATTTCGCTAATTATTTTTTTTTTTGGTATTATCAGGAGAAGTTTCATGAAAGAAAAAATTAAGAAAGTTGCGCGGGAAATTAGACAATTTAAGAAAACTTAACGACCATATTAACTTTTCTAATGTAACTTTGGCGCTTTTGACATAACTGTCAGTCGTTTGACAGTTGGCGCGATTGACAGAATGCGCGCTGCGAATATCGTATAGAACAGATGCATCGGTCGGAATTGTAGTGATAAAATAATTAATGTATCATTTCTCAGTGAACATTTCGCAGTCGGAGTTCAATCGGAAAATTTCTGAAAACTTGTACGGTGAGTTTTTTGAGAAGTGTTCGTTCATCGCGGTTAGTTCAGAGCAATCACGCCTAATATTAAAAGTTTAATTTAATATGGAGTTGTGAAAGAAAGAAAGAAAGAAAGAAAGAGAAGTTTATTTGAAGCACCCACACAATAAATACAGGTACAATTGCAAATAAGAAACGGAAAAATTAAAACAATAAGTACAATGAAACGATCATAAAAAAAACGACAATGCCGTAGTAGAACAATAACAATAAAAAAACAAAACTTAAGCGATGCACTGTATAACGTAACTAGTAGAACTTTATGGCAAATATCTAAATTAAAAACTATTGGAAAAAATAAAACAAGCAGAAAAAATAAAAATAAACTACCTATATCCACATGTACATGGCGGAATGCTTCAAAAAGGAATGCCACTCAGGATGTGCTAGGATGTGTTGTACTAACACAACCTCGCCCTAATTTTCAGTGACATCCTAATACGAAGAATTATATATCATTATATATACATACATATATACGTACACACACAGACATACACGTGTATATGTGTATATATAAATACACATACATATACACACACATACATTTTGATAGACTGAATTTAATATTCATAGTTAAGACAGGAAAACGTCTGTCTGGTTGGCTAGTATTACAATGTAAATACGGAAGTAACTCTCTGTCCTTCCGTCTGTTTGTTACCTTTTCACATTGCATCGCGGAGTCGGACTACTAAAAAACTTAAACACCTAAATCCACGCGGACGTAGTCGCGGGCTTCAGCTAGTAATTATATAAAAACACAAACAGTATATACTCACAGTAGTCTGTACGACGTAATTGATGTCATTACAAATTGGGTAACAATCACAGTTAATTTTCTTTCCGTCCTTATCGCGTAGTTTGTAAAGTACGTCTACAATAAACAAATAGCTTTGTAAGAAAGTAAGATTTAATTCCATAATGCAGCAGTAAAAAAAACTAATTTCGACGCACCAAATAGTAAAATCTATAGAGGTATTGCCGTGTGGCGGTTGTGGTGCCGTGTGGTGGCGGCTCGTTAAAAGAATACTACCACTCCATCTCATCCAATGGATCACGTAAAAAGTTGAGTAAGGAATAAAACTGCACTGTGCACCTAATAGCGCATGGTGGCGATGGGCTCACCACATATCACACCAAGTGCATTATATTGATTTGGTAAAACGTGGATTGTGGCAGTCATCTGCTTTTGCAGTGAGTGCTCAGTCTCTGACTACCCCTTATGGGATACAGTCATAAAAAAAATGTGAAAAATCATAAATAACAATAATATGGTATACTAAACATACAAAAACATAAATACACACAATATATCATGTAAATATATATATATATATATATATTATAATATATATATATATCTATATACAAAAAACATACACCATGTACATAGGTAGGTATGATTACTTGTGTGTAGTGTGCAAACATTGCTGTCTGAAATAGGTTGCGTAGTTAAAGGGCTTAAAAGACTTAAGCACTGATGTACTGGTTAAACACAGAACTGTTCTGGGTGACACAGCATTTGTTGTGGGCAGACGTTGCACTTCACAATTAGGTGAACGTTTTGCTCGTTTCGTCACATAATCCAATAAAAAAACGATTTCAAGCTAATAGAACCAGAAATCCATAATAGAATGTTTCGTCACTTAGGACTATTTCAGTCTAGTGAAATTTTGTCAATGTGTGTGAAAAAGCGAACAGCTATTGTAGTATCAAATAGATAGCATACCTGTGTATTTCGCTAAGCAATGTAAACCTTTTACGTCGCATGTTCTTTCGTCGCCTGCAAATAATTAATAGCAAAATGTACGATAAGCATATCGTTTAAGCAAACTGAAAGAAATGGACAAACAACAATAGTAAGAAAACGTGTAGATGTTAAAAAGTAAACCAATACCAATTCTTAGGGAAATTCATGGAAAGAGCTTCTTTCTCACAATCTCGGCAGTGTACCCACGATTCGTCTGGTATTGCGGATGCTCAAAAGCGGTGGTGATCACTTACCATCAGTTGATCTCTTTACCCCTCCTCTGTAACTAAAAATGAGGCCGTCACGGGGCGTTCGTGAAACATCGAAATTGATGGCTTTTGAAAGAATTTAAGGAGATGGTCAGCAGCATTTTCGTGGAACATCTGAAAAAAAAAGTTGCGCTTGCCAAACCGCCTGCCAACTGTGGGCAACTACGGCAAAACCCCCAAAATTAGAGCTACAAACTCTTATGGCAATATTTGGGGGAGGCCTATTTTCAGCAGTGTACTAGTGATAGGCTGAAATTGTGACGATGATGATGATTGTTATATATATAGATATATATATATATATATATTATATCAAAATCAATTACAGAGTCCATTGCGCTGAATAATAGTACAACAGTAGTCGAAGTAATCAAAAGTGAAATATTCCTAGTAGCCTTTAATGACAGCGGGATTTCCAATACTAACAAACGTTTAAAGGACACATTCCTGCTTACCGATCTTCCTATAAAAATGTGGTACACACCCGCAGTACTCAAGGCAGAGCTGTAGTCGACACTCCATTCTGCAGAGAGTGTAAGTGTACACGGCATTATGTTTAAGAACGTTCTCGTGATGAAACCTGCAACGTCGTTGTGCAACGCTTAATCTGCCGAAAAAGTTTGTATTAGCAAAAATAGCTTAGTTTCATTTATTTATTAATAGATATTGAATGGAACAGCTATTAGAACATAATCTTTTATTATCATCTGCTTCTAAGCTACTCCACTACTGGACCTCTCGAACTCGAGACTCTGCTGCACACAATTTAGGTCTGGCATACTTAAAATGTTTATCCCACCATTTTTCGGAGATTAAATTTTTCTATCATATGCCTTAGGTCGGATTTCACCGTTGTAACTAAACGCGATCAGTTCAAGAAAAACGAAGTTTAAGCGTTTAACTGACTTCAATGCTACAGTTTGCATTTCATCAACATCAAATGAACGCAGTCAATGCTAAGTAAAGTAAAGTTTCAGCCTATAAATGTCCCACTACTGAGCACAGGCCTCCTCTCATTTCTGAGAGGGTTTTGGAGCTAGGAAGAATCCGCCACGCTGCTCCAATGCGGGTTGGCGGACTTCACATGTCTTCGAAATATTTTTTTTATTCCTCAGACATGAAGGTTTCCTCACGATGTTTTCCTTCACCGCCGAGCACGTGGTAAATCAGCACTTAAAATTGCAATTAACAATTTTAGTGGTGTCGGCACCGGGAATCGAACCCAGGTCACTCGCGTACTATGAAATTTAAAGCGAGCGCCTAGACCCTGAGCTACCACGGCTCTAATCCAATGCTAAACGCGGTTCAAATTCTGAACGCCCAATTTTCGTGGTTCTGCTCTTTAAACGCGTTTAGAGCGCTGTCATTGTCAATTGCACAACTATGTAAACACAAATATTATTTTTAATTCGTAATCATTGTTTGCATACTATTTAACCTATGCATAAAAACAGGCTGTTTGATGTCGCAAAATACGAAATAAATCGTCTTTTTGTTTTAGATTGCGACGATATTTCCTGTAAACTTTGTTTTTCTAAACGCGATCAAAAAAGAGTCGGTGAAATCGGTTAGACAAAAACCGTGATCAAATGATACATATGAACTCAGTTAAGTAAAACGTGGTTTTATTAAACTTGGCTTCCAAATCAATCGGTGAAATCGGGTCTTAGTCAAGTTCAACCACACTAGTTGGATATAATATCAATTTCAAAAACCTAAAACATATATGACAAATAGATACTTAGCGGCTTCTGGTGATGTATACACCGTCACAGCAGTCACATAGACCTTCAGATAGAAGTTTTCTAATGAGTAGTGATGTTTCGTGGATATGTCCGGAACTTCCTGCGGTCCATGGATATAAATCTGAAAGTATTCTTCTTTGAAAATATAAAAATCCGAATGTTGTCACATCTTTCATAGAATTCACTTACATCATACGATGAAGATATATTGATAAGTTGTGCGAAAACCTCTCCATCGAGAGGATGAATAAATAAAGTTTCGTTTGTGGTTTTAACTTCATCCCATCTATTTTTGCCTCGGTATCTGAAATTAAGTAAAGTAAAGTATACAACCAGTGCGTGTTGCCAGTGATGACAAACGAAACCGAGACGTGGTCCTTCACTGCAGGCCGCATGAGGAAGCTCAGAGTCGCGCAGCGAGCTACGGAAAGGGCTATGTTCGGAGTTTCTCTGCGAGATAAAATCCGTAAAATTTAGCTCGCAGAACCGTTAACCGTTGGGAAAGAAACGTTCTCAAGTGGCGATCCCGTATCGGCAAACACAGTGTAGATAGGTTTAGCGGGAAGTCGATGGACTCAGGTGGGTCAGGACCGTGTTTTGTGGCAATCTATGGGGGAGGCATATGTTCAACAGCGGACTATGATGGGTTATAATAATTATGATGGTGATGATCTGATAAGATTAGTACTAAACTACAATACTAAACTATATTACATGAATATTAATAAGAAATATGTTTTATTTAGACTTTCGATTAGTGTTTAAGATCAACAAAACACAAGATACAAATTGTCTTGTGCCGTTAAAATTTCTAAATCATATTTTGTGAAAGTCCTTTCTGTCAAAAAAAGTGATGACAATAAGTATAAAGACCTGAAAATTAGATTCACTACCGCTAGTCAGGAAGGTGATGCTAATATTAAACTGGCAGGATTTCGTTCACAAAGACGAGGTATTTTTTTTAAATTCAATGACCCACAGTAGTCTCCTGCGTCGTGGGTACGTTTTACAGACATAAATTCCACAGGTGCAAACTCCCAGACCAGGAACAAATATCTGTAGGTCATACAAATATTTGTCCCGTGCGGGAATCGAACCCGCGACCCGCGGCGCAGAAGTCAAGGGCTTAACCACTGCTCCAACCGAGCCGCCGACAATTCTGTGTGGCACTACCATGGAACTATACCGCGCCTATCACTCCGAGACATCAGTTCCTTAAGTCTCATATGCCCAATAATTACATTAGCTCTGTCCTGAGGAGGTAACTACCTAGACGGATTCCTGCATAGGTATACTGCCACCGGTAAATTTATTTTGTTAAAATTAACATTCGTATGTTTTAATTTTGATAGTTTAAATGCATAAAGTAAAAGAAATATACTTACAATGGAGAATTATAGACTGCAACTTTAGAGTTTAGAGAATAACATAATCCCATTTCAGTAATGGTGGGAATCAGACTTAGCGAGACTTCAGTTGAACCAATGTTTATTCTTGGCTTGAAATCAGGTGTCAAACTCAAAATCAAATCCATGTAGTCATTTGCTGGTATTGCGTCATATTCAGGTATTGAACCAAATGTTTGAAATTTTGCATTCACTAGTGCAATAATAAATTCTTCCAGCCTAGATTTATTGGGCTCGTTTGAATTTCTGTCATAATCAGAAAAACACGTTATAATATTTTTTATTCTGTCTTCTACGAAATAAATTTCTATATTATACAACGTTATGCTGTGAGCCGTGGTAGCTGTGAGCCGTGGTAGCTCAGGGGCTAGGCGCTCGCTTTAAATTTCATAGTACGCGAGTGACCTGGGTTCGATTCCCGGTGTCGAAACCACTAAAATTGTTAATTGCAATTTTAAGTGCTGATTTACCACGTGCTCAGCGGTGAAGGAAAACATCGTGAGGAAACCTGCATGTCTGAGGAATAAAAAAAATATTTCGAAGACATGTGAAGTCCGCCAACCCGCATTGGAGCAGCGTGGCGGATTCTTCCTAGCTCCAAAACCCTCTCAGCATTTCTGAGGAGGCCTGTGCTCAGTAGTGGGACATTTATAGGCTGAAACTTTACTTTTTTTTTATAACGTTATTCATAATTGGAATAACATCCCGCCACCTACACATGCTTTGATCTGATAAACACAACGGTGAAGCTTTAATGACAAAATTGAATACTAAAAATGTCCATACAAAAATTTAAAATTATTTGTTTTGTAAAACTTTACGCGACCCTAACTCAGAAAGTCGTTGCCCCGAACCAGACAAATTCAAAATACGTTTTCTTCTCCATTTAATTTATGTTACCCTACTACGGCGTCATAGTATCAGATTTACTTCGCGACAGATTTCCTTAAGCTTGATGTTAGCCTAGTACTTGCCAGTTCTTACGATCGCAGCTCAATGGAAAAACGCCCAATTAGATTTATGAATTCATTGCCTCGATCAGAGCTGTATAACAGGTAACACCTATGAGTTTTAAGCAAATTCTTTAAGTCGACATATCTCCTACAGGTATCACGCTACGAGGCTCATTATATTCTTGGGGCATATACAGATCGTCCCTGAGCCCAGCCTGACGTGATGTATAGGATATTACGAATGACCCTGTATATTAAAGACTCTGGAACGATACTACCTCTTTACAAAAAAGAACTGCCTAAGAAATAACAATATATGCAGATGACTCACAAAAGTATGGTACATTAAACTACATATTTAGGTACATTTTTTTTCCTTTTAATTTTATAATGATTTTTATTTTTATTTTATTGTCGTGTTTATTGAAGGGTTAGGGGTAAATTAATTATAAAACAGTGATGCAGTCTTTATGTAATTGTATTAAATATAAGTAATTATAAGGTTTAATAAGATAATTTATGTATTCAATTCCTATAAGCGCACGCGCAGCCGCCCGAGTTCCCATAAGTTAAGGGTCGGACTGAAAACCAGTGTCGGGTTATCTCGACAATAGCTAAGTTCGATCCATTTCGTGGGCTAATGCTGCAGCACAGATTTTACCATCAAGAGGTCACATTAGATTTAATTATTTTATTTAAGGTTAGTAAAAGTTTTTTTTTTATTTTAGTTTTTTTATATACCTTTTGTATACTGTAGTTATCGTGCTGTAGTTAAACTGCCTGCGAATAAACAAGTTTCTTTCTTTCTTTCTTTCTGATATTAAAAATATCCTAATAAGCGTTCAAAAATAAAGTCCGGGAATATTTTAAAAATTCGTTGCAAGTTTGAATACTCTTTGTCTCTCTTATTCGTGTGTATGTGTGTTTGTTTATATATGTATGTATATATACTTGTATATGTGTATCTGTGTATATGTATGTATTGTTATAATTATGTATATGTATATATTACTGTTTATGTATATATATTTGGTCCTAATTAATTATTTTTTATTCTCTTATTGTCTCAGCACTGGGCACTATGCAGGAATCCGTTTAGGTAGGTATCACCCCAGGGCCAGTTATTCTGCCGTGAAGTAGTAGTCTATATATAATTTCGGTGATGTGATCGCTGTTAGCCTTTTTAGCTTTTACAGCTTCATCGGGTACTGTGCTGACGGGCCAGGGACCCGCGTTCCAGGTTTGGTTTGACCCTAACATAAATACTTAAATAAACTCCTACAAAAACCTGGAAATTCAGACTGTCGCGTTCGCTGCGTGCTTCCACGATTTCGAAAATCTCTAATTATTTTAAGTCGTCTAATGACCTTCCGAGGGAGGCGGCAGGCCTCCATTCGGACTGTCGACTTGTGTGTCGGTAACTCTGGGCGATGAGAACCGCCCTGGAACACGGGTGTATCGTGTACAAGCGGTGTGATTGTCGACTGCTGCGCGCCGCTCTCTACGGCAGTCGCGCGTCGTGGTGCGTGTTATATTTAAGCTATTAACAGTGTGTACAGTGTAGCCTGGATCGTGACTGACCGTATCATACACATAGCACGTTTCGCGGGTGACGTTTGCGTACGGTCGCGTTTCTATCTGGTTAGTAATTTGCTGTTTTAACCACCAGCTGGTTTGGATGAACCGCGGCTTTTTCGAAAAATCGCCGTGATAATGCTCTGAAGTGTTCAGAGATTAAGGGCATTTCACAGTCGCTGTGAAGGTCTACGTTGCGTTGATACCAACCCGCTCCGGTGGCAGTTCGCAAGAATCGATTTTGAACGCTCTGTAACTTCTTTAATTGATTGCCCGTCGCGTGTGCGAAAGCTACGCAAGCATAGGCCATTACGGGTCTTATGCAAGTCTTATAGAGGCGAAGTTTGTGTCTTAAGCACATTTTGCTTGAAGAGCAAGTTAATGGATATAGTCGGCTTGAGATGAAAGCCGCTCTACTTCGAACGTTTTTTATGTGTGCAGCGAACGACATCGCTGCGTCTAAAGTGACCCCGAGGTATTTGACATTCTTTTTCGCGTATAAGGCGTCCGAATAGGGTGATCGTGCCTAGTTGATTGTTGCCGATTGTGTGAATTCGTCTAGCGGGCTTTGGCGTGCCCATCTAGAAGTACATCGCTACACTTTTCTCGGGGTTTACCTCTATAGCAGTAGTGTGCAAACATTACTGTGTTTCGGTTTGAAGGGCACTGAGAGCTAGTGTAATAACTGGGAATATGAGACTTAAGAACTGATGTCTCAGGGTGACGGGCGCCGTGTGGCGTCACCAAGAATTGTTCATGGTGTTTGCCACCACAGTATTTGTTATGGGCATTCATTGCACTTACCATCAAGTGAACTTTTTGCTCGTTTCGTTACGATCTCTAATAAAAAAAAGTTTACTCGATTTCACGTATAACTTGGTTATATTTTAAATGAAATATAGAACTCACTTGATATAATCAGCGAGTTTTGCAGCATCCACCTTATGATCGAGGCATATAGTACTGCAGGGAAACGTAGTGTTCCAGGCGAACATGTCTCGTTCCATAGACACTACAGTAGGTGAAGACTGATACCGAACCCATGTTGTTTGGGAGAGATACAAAGAACCAAAGACGGAGAAGAAAACCACAGACAACCAAAGGAACCTGATAATTTAATACATATTAGTTTATTTGTATATAACAACACAAAGTAAAATGTAATATCCATTTTTCTATTTACCATCATCATTTCAGCCCATAAATAGTCCACTGCTGAATATAGGCTTCCCCCATAGATTGAGAGAAAAGTTAGTAGCTCTCATTTTGGCAGGATTTTGTGATAGTTGCCACGCACGGCAGGCGGGTTGGCAACCGCCGTGCGCGAGCTAGAAGGCGCCAAACAGATCTTAATAGACAAAATTCTAAGTGACACCGCAACTGCTGTTGGCAGGTGTGGCTGTTATTATTAGGTAACGACTAGCTTCTATTACTTAAAAAAAGATTTTTACCACCCAATTGACCATGTTTTCATTTGTTCCCTTAATAAAATAAACAGCTGTAGTATGCCGGCCCCTGTGCCACGCGCTTGCCTTAAATTTAATCATACGCGAGTGACCTTAGTTCGATCCCCGTTGCCGGCACCTCTAAAAATGTTCTGCAAATTTAAGTGCCGATTTATCACGTGCTTAGTGATGAAGGAAGACATCGTGAGGAAACCCATGACTGAGGAATAAAAATATTTCGAGGCCATGTGAAGTCCGCCAACACGCTCCACTGCTCCAATCAGTGTGGCGGACTCTTCCTAGCTCCAAAACCCTCTCAGAGATGAGAGGAGGCCTGTGTGTGTGTTATTTTTAACAGTAATGTTTTACTGCTGAACACTTTTATTAAAGTAAAACACTTTACTAAAATAAAATAATAATAAAGTCATTGGTGCTAGGATTCATATTCAGAAATCCGTCCATCTAGGTACCACCCCAGGGCCAGTTATTCTGCCGTGAAGCAGCAGTGTGCAAACATAACTGTATTTCGGTTTTAAGGGCAGTGTGAGCTAGCGTAATCACTGGGCATATGAGACTTAAGAACTTATGTCTCAGGGTGATGGGCACAGTGTGGTGTCACACAGAAATTCTCTGGGTGACACAGCATTTGTTATGGGCAGACTTTCAACTTACCATCAGGTGAACGTTTTGCTCGTTTCGTCACTTTATCGAATAAAAAAAAAACTTACACTTCACAAAGATGTCTTCTAGAAGCTATTAAATGATTCAGTCCGTGCACAGATGATGTTGCGAGAAACATACGCAAGTATAATTTTGATTTGCCTTTCAGGACGCTCATAACGGATTTCTTCTTCCTTATAGAGTTACGTGTATCGTATCGTATTTTCCTCCGCTGCAAATCATCTTGCATGATTTGCGATTGGTGGGATGTTTTAGTATACATTCTAAAAGAAAATATTTTAAAGTAATCAAAACCATTCTATTTTTCATAATGTTTTCTTTTATTTACGCGAATATTACACATTTAAATAAAACTACTTTTTACGGATTTTATCGCGTTTAATTTAGAACTATTTTAACCCGACGTTTCGGGCGATTTACAGCACCCATGGTCACGGGGGGACTGAGGTGACAGTTGTCCCGATGTCATAGTTAACCCGGAGTACCATCAGCTTTTAATTATTATTTTTAGTCCGATCTACGCAGAAAGAGCTTACTGTGTATTGAAGCCTTGCAGTGGTATGCTTGGTTTTTGATTTAATTTTATTAGTAATAGGATCCCAAGCCGGTGGTAATACCCAACCATCTTCCCTATTGAAATTAGTCGGGTTAAAAATAGTTCTAAATTAAACGCGATAAAATCCGTAAAAAGTAGTTTTATTTAAACATTCTATTTTTGTTTACATTGTTCGTAATTTTTTTTTGTACATCATCATCATTTCAGCCCATCACTAGTCCACTGCTTAACATAGGCTATAGATTGCCACAAAATTACCACGCTTGGGAGACGAGTTGGAGGTTATTTATTCAGGTGTTCCTGGAAGATGCTCAATAGACTTTACTGTTGTGTTACTGTGAGTGTCTCACGGGATGAGATGGGGTGGTAATTTTTTGTATTATCGATAATTTAATTATTAGGGGGACAACATAATTTTTTCTTCTAAAAACTTAGTTGCAAATTTAGAAGCAACCAATACGTACTCGTATTTCCAGTGATGGTGGGATTCCTATGCAGGAATCCGTTTAGGTACCAGCGCAGGGCTAGTAATAGCTGTGAAGCTGTAGTGTGCAAATATGACTGAGTTTCGGTATGGAGCACACTGAGACTGAGACATCTCTATAGTGACGGGCGCAGTATGGTGTCACACATTAATATTCTAGATGACAAATGCTGTCGAAAATTATGGGCAGACAGTCCACTTAACATCCGGTGAATGTTTTCCTCGTCTCGTCACTTATTTAGGCCAGTTATTTTGCCGTGAAGCAGTAGTGTGCAAACATTACTGTATTTCGGTTTGAAGGGAACTGTGAGCTAGCGTAATCACAGGGCATATGAGACTTAAGAACCTATGTGCCTCAGGGTGATGGGCACAGTGTAGTGTCACACAGAAATTTTCTGGGGCACAGCATTTGTTATGGGCAGACGTTTCACTAACCATCAGGTGAACGTTTTGCTCGTTTCATCACTTTATGCAATAAAAAAATGAGAAAATACTAACCTTTGGAAAGTCCTTATCAATAATGTAGAAAGCTGAAACGTTAACTTTGACAAAAATTCCAAGTAATAACTATCAATTACTGTGCTCACAACGAATAACGCCACAGAATAACCACGTTCGTGACAGAAGCTTATTACGACGAAATTACTGCATTATCGCATGAATCTGTTCATGCTTGTAATGGGACTACTATCTAAAACGCCGATATATACACCCTCCAATTTACCTCATACTATTTCATGTTTTATTCTCACAGTAATAATGACTAAAGTGTCTCGTAGAAAAAACATTACCAGCTATACCTACGTTTCTATTTCATAATAACCACGTCCATATTAATGAAGTACCATTTAGAGTTTTTTGTAGTATTTATCTGATTCAAGCTTTTTGTTGCATGGCATGTCAAATAACTAAACGTATCAACTTGTCAGCTTAGGTGAATAAATTGTATAGTTGGTTTTGCCCGTGGATTCTCTTAGGTATGTTTATTTTACCCTTATAATTAAAAAAGTAATCTCCTACTGCTGAGCACAGGCTTCCTTCGATTTCGGGAGCTTTTTGGTTGGCATTGTAGCTGCGTGGCCGATGGACTTAACAGGTTCTCGAAATATTTTTATTTCATCAGACGTGCAGATTTCCTCATAATGTTTTTATGAGGAAATCTGTGGCCACAGTAACCCCTTAGAAAGTCATGTGGGCTGAGCAATCTTTTATTACTTTCAATGAGACTTTTTACAGCCTATCACAAATCCACTGCTGAACATAGGCCTCCCCCATAGATAGCCATTAAAGTTTGTAGCTCTCATTTTGGAGGGATTTTGCAGTAATAAATAAATACACGTCTCAAATATTTTTATGGCTTACGGATTGTTGATACGGGTCTGGATGTTGGTTATGTGAAATGTATGTTCTGTTCAATTAGCCCACGATTTTTTTTAATTGGATAAAGTAACGTGACGTCCTAAAACGTTCGTCTAACAAATGCTGTGTCACCCAGAACATTTCTGTATGGTACCACGCTGCGCCCAGGTCCCCTGAGACATCAGTTCTTAAGTCCCATATGCCCAGTGAGTATATTAGCTCTCAGTGCCCTTCGGACCGAAACATAGTAATATCTGCATACTACTGCTTCACGGCAGAATGGAGAAATCTCAGTGTGGGTGCATCTTTTTTAACAACTAAATATTAATTTTTAACTTTGTTGAGGCCATAGAATATGTCTTTATTTGTGAAAGTAATATTGCAGATAACATGAGATAATGAAATTTGGTTTTTAAGCTAAAATTAAAGGCGATTAGGAATTTATAAATATATTTAAACGTAAAGGGAAAACTTTGTACCCCTTTTTAAGCAAATTGCGCACGGAGTAGTGTTAGATTTGGCATAGTTGAAGTTTCTATGGAGAAGAAGCGAGAACTCTACAATTTATAATATAAAATGTTATACAAATACATAAAATAGGACATGAATTGTTTAAGTTCATATTGACCATATCAGTCATATGATAGTCTGTCGTTTGTTTACATTCATACTGGTAGGATTCCTATGCAGGAATCCGTCTAGGTAGGTACCACCCCAGGGCCAGTTATTCTGCCGTGAAGCAGTAGTGTGCAAACATTACTGTGTTTCGGTCTGAAGGGCTACTGAGAGCTGGCGTAATCGCTGGGCATATGAGACTTAAGAACTTATGTCTCAGGGTGATGGGCGCAGTGTGGTGCTACACAGAAAAATTCTGAGTAACACAGCATCTGTTATGGGCAAACGTTGCACTTACCATCAAGTGAACGTTTTGCTCGTCTCGACACTGTATCAAAAAAAAAGAACACGGTAGACATTGTCTCAGCATTGAACTTTAATATGTTACCTTGTTGGCAAACCTCAATAACAATCAAAATAAAAAAAAAATAATTAGTACGTTGTAAACAGACAAAAGTAGCTTAATATTGTAATCCTAGTTAATTGTTCCGTAAGGTTAAAATAAAAATATTCTATAAAATTAATATAAAAGGAGACTTAATTGGCTAGGCTTAATGTAGAAATCGAGAAACATTTGCTAAATATACAATGAAATGTATATACAAAATCAAACTTCGAAGTAACACTTAACAAAGCAAATACTTTATTCAATTTATAAAATCAAATATACAAAAAAACCTCTCGGGGAAAAAAATATATCACATTAAAGGTAAACAAGTTGAAACCTTACCTAAGGAAAAACAAGCCGCTCTAAAGTCTAATAATTTCCGAAGTGTCATGTCGCCGGGAAATAAATGAAGTGGAGAAAATAAATTTCATTTAAAAATCACGGCGGACCATTATTTTCTCCAGCTTCCCCTAATTAATTTCTTGTCACCGTCTAGATCGGCCGTTGTGGCTATGACAGCGGCAGTGACAGGGACGAACTTACGAATTTTGCGCGAGTGCAAAAGAGATATCTCTGTGAAGGTAAGTATGCTTCATTACCATCTTTCAGTAGTTAGCGGAAGCAAGATACGAAGTTTGCTCCGGTCGAGTTCTGCTTGCCTGGTACTTGTTATTAATGACCGTAAAGAAATAAATAAGAAATCTCTTAAAGATTTCCTAGCACTGGAATAACAAAATCCTCTAGCTACAAATATAGTATACGTTTAAATGATGATCTAATAATGGATAAGTATCATATTTTTTATTTCATTAATTTATGTTAATATGCAGGAATTCGCATAAGGTATTTATTCCATACTAGTGGTCGCCCTGTGGTCGATATTCGACCTTAATTCATAATATTGTTTGTCATTGTCAGTATGAACGTATATAATTAATGTTTATTTCAATTTAATCTATTTGCAATACTTATTATATAAAAATGTAGCTTCCTCGTTTCTTCTCCATACAATATGCTTAAAAAGGGGCATACCCCTTTTTTTATGTATCAATTTATAAAAGGTATAATAGGCCAATTACTCTGCCGTCAAGCAGGATTGTACAAACAAACTGTTTCTGTTTGAATATTATTTAGGCTCATATGGGACTTAAAAACCGATGCTTCATGGTGATAAGCGAAATGAATACTGGTGGTAAGATTCCTATGCAGGAATCCGTCTAGGTAGGTACCACCCCAGGGTCAGTTATTCTAACGTGAAGCAGTAGTGTGCATACATAACTGTGTTTCGGTTTGAAGGGCACTGTGAGCTAGCGTAATCACTGGGCATATGAGACTTAAGAACTTATGTCTCAGGGTGATTGTCACAGTGTGGTGTCACACAGAAATTTTCTGGGTGAGACAGCAACTGTTATGGGCAGACCTTTCACTTATCACCAGGTGAACGTTTAGCCCGTCTCGTCACTTTATCCAATAAAAAAAAATCTTGTAACGGATTGTAGACATCCAGAAAATTATCAGTTCTCCTGGATAGATTGTTTTAATTGTTGCCTTGATAAAACATTACGTTAACCGACACGAGGCAAACGGTACACGCGAGATATATAATTAACAAGCTTAATTTTCTTGTACGAGTTATATTCGAGATGTGCCTGAAGAATGTTTACAGAAAGTAGCAAGTAAATATTGCCAGCGGGAACGTGGAGGTGGAAATTTGCTAGGGTATAATTGTATGGAGACAGATTCAACAGGCATAGATCAAATCAGCTAAACATTTAATAGGGATTACATAAAATTGCTCTCATTGCTACAAGACATAAAAATACAGGTTATTAATTATCATTCAACATCATCATCATTTCAGCCTATCACTAGTCCACTGCTGAACATAGGCCTCCCCCATAGATTGCCACAAAAGTTTGTTGCTCTCATTTTGGGGGGATTGCCACGCTAGGCAGGCAAGTTGGCAACCGCAGTTTATTTATTCAGATCTTTCAGGAAGATGCTGCTGCCCATCTTCTGGATTTTATTTTATTTCTGTCGACTTCTACGAGACCCGCGGGATGAAATGGGGTGGTAGATTCTCGTAAGCCGCCACTACACGGTGATTATCCTTAATAACACTAAAAACCTTACTGATTTTAATTGTTTCTAGATCCAAATAAACATATATCATCGGCTTGGTTGGCATAGTGACTAAGCGCAGACCGTTATGGATCGCGGGGGTACACGATTACCAGTGTTCCAGGGCGGTTCTAACCCCCCGAGTTACCGACTCACAAGTTAAATGTCCGAATGGAGGCCCGCAGCCCCCCTCGGGCGGTCATTAGACTACTTAAAATTATATGAGATATTCTAAATCGCGCAAGCACGCAGCGAACGCGACAATCCAAATTTCGAGGTTTTTGTAGGAGTTTATTTACGTATTTATCTTTGGGTCAAAATCAAACAAACCAAACCTGGCACGCGGACCCCTGGCCCGTGAGCACAGTATCCAATGAAGCTGTAAAAGCCAAAAAGGCTAACAGCAATTACATCACCGAAATTATATATACATATGAATTTTGGGTTCGATACACGATAGGAAAATAAGTTCTATCGAGTCCGGATATTTGTTTATATACAATTTATGTTCGTAAAACGCACCCACCATATTGGTGAAATCCTCGTAGATGTAACGTATAAAAAAAATTGTGTACAAAATCAAAAATTTAGTTATAGATTAAAATTTGGCAGAACCGTTACTAAAATACTTAGAATATTTAATATGTCTGTCGGAGTCAGCGATGGCTCAGCGATAGCGCCGCCTACCTCTTCATTAGGCGGTACAGGGTTCCTTGTGTAGATAGCGCAGAATAACAATTTCAAATGCAGCTTGTGTAATAATTTCACCTTACTACGCTTAACCACCAATTAACTAGGTAAACCGACAGTTTCGTTTCGAAGGAGTGACAAGGTCGGTGTCTCGAATTCAACTGCCCCCTGCACTATCCGAACTCTTAAATAAGACTCTTTGTACGTGCCGCTAAAGTGACGTCACGGTGCTTACCACCTCCTCAGTATTACAATAATCAAAGAAGCAACTTATTATTTAACGATATCGTTTTCCCCGACATGTCTTTAAACATTTGTCGTAAACGTAACGTCATCTCTAGTACCAACATAAATTTATTCATTCCTAAATTTACACACTAACTCTTCTTCCAACTGGATACTGTATTTAAGACACTTAATATACACATTTAGTAAAAGTTGCAGCCTATAAATGTCCCACTACTGAGCACAGGCCTCCTCTCATTTTTGAGAGGGTTTTGGAGCTAGGAAGAATCCGCCACGCTGCTCCAATGCGGGTTGGCGGTCTTCACATGTCTTCGAAATATTTTTTATTCCTCAGACATGCAGGTTTCCTCACGATGTTTTCCTTCACCGCCGAGCACGTGGTAAATCAGCACTTAAAATTGCAATTAACAATTTTAGTGGTGCCGGCACCGGGAATCGAACCCATGTCACTCGCGTACTATGAAATTTAAAGCGAGCGCCTAGCCCCTGAGCTACCACGGCTCTGATTGACATATTTAGTGTCCAACATTAATACGATTGTCAGTTACAGTGGAATTAAATATATTAAATTACAAAAGTCCGATTCTACATTTACTTACCAACGACACCGCCACTTAATTTGAATATCCAGCACAACTGAGTGTTTAATAAAACATTCAGTTTGATTTACATCCTTACAAATCCGTACCTTTTGCGCTTTATTTAGTGTAAACACGCCCTTACAATGTTGCTGCGAGTTTCGTGGAGTCTTCATTTTGCGTTTTCAATTTTGTTAGCGATTACACAATTTGAATTTTCAGTTTAATTGAGTTACTCGAGTGTTTGTACGATGCTTTATTGAATTCGTTTAAAATTAATAATACTTGAGAAATTTTGCCTCGCAGAGATCATTATTATGATCATGTGTGCCGTTCATTTCAGGACAACATTTTCTCCCCTTTTTTCTTTTACAATTACTCACACGGGTGCTATAACAACGTAAAAGAATTGTGGTGCAACTGCCAATGAAACTAAAATGACTATGCGAGGAAATTCGAAACGGGTAACTTAGTCGAGAGCAAATTTTAAAAGAATTCGTTTAACAGAAATATAAATTACTGACAATGATGATGTAATTAGAGGTAAAGCAAATCTAGCACCGCATCTCGCCGCGGGATTGTCGTAAATATGACTAAGGTCAATGAAAATCAAACCAGGGAACCAGGAAGAAATGGAAGATTAAGGTGCGAGGGCCATCACCAAGCTACCGCACTTGCGGCGATTAAGACAAATCCACCCTGCAAGAGACGATTGATAATGCTGTCCTGGTCGATTTTCGAACACGCCGATAACTTCCGAATATAAGCGGAAGATGTCAACTGCGCAGCAGATATTACAGTGCACAAGTGTACGCGCAAACACAGATGCACATGCTCACCCTAACCACCGTGCATATTGAAGCTCCCACTAGTGGGAGATCCACTCTATAGCTATCCACAGGTATAAGTTTGTCACTTGATAGCCTTTCTTTACTTACGGGTATCGGTTCTACGATTTTTACAGCCAATTGCCACTTCAATCTGCTGATCTTTAGGGATACATCGGTTCCTCTATTTCTGCTGCGGACATAATCGCTACGGATTCTATCTCGCAGGCAAACACCGGGCATTATAAATAATAAAACGTTTAGAGTAACTATAGACAAAATAGCATATCAAAAAACTTAAAAATTTATTTATTTAATAAAAGCGGGAATCATGCGAGGCGTATACTGTCACAAGAGTTTTAACACTTTCTTTTCTCAATTATCGGTGTTTATCATTAAATTTATTAGCTTTCTAGTGACTATCTATAAGGAGCTGTATATTGCCATATGTTTTTTTTAAGTTCAAATAGTTATTATTTTGAGCCGTTATTTTTCCTAATAAATAAAATAACAGTTTCCATAGATCGCTAATCGACTTTCACCTTCCTTACGTGGCTTGCAGTGAATTGCTCTCGGTTCCATAAGTCATCAATGGCTGACGACCGCGTCGCCTAGTGGTCAGAGTACCTGACTTCTAAGCCGCGGGTCCTGGGTTCGAATCCCAGCCGGAGCCAACATTTGTGCTAAAACGTAAATTGTTGGTTTTCGGGTATATTTCTTTTGTGATTGTCCCCGTGTTTCTGACACTGCATCCTAGCCTACCTCCGATCTTATCGCATCAGCGTTGCATCGGGCGCGGGTAGGTTGGGACGAGTGAGTGCGTCTGTGTTTGCGCGTAAACTTGTGGCACTATAATATCTCCTGCGCAGTTGATGGCTCTCGACAGTAGTCGGAAGTTGTCGCCGTGGTCGAAATCGGTCTAGGAGAACATCATCATCATCAATGGCTACTAGCAATGGTTTAAGACTTTTGTTTTGAGATATTAAGGTATACTCGACGAGAAGATGTAACGCAGTTTAAATAAACATTAGATAATGCGCACCCAGTACTAAATGGTAAAGGGTATCGTTAATATGACGTCATCCTATTGGTCTATGGTAAATAATTTAAGAAAAATAAATAAACAAATAAATGAAGGGAATCAAGAAAAATTCGATTTCAAATTGCACAGTAACTATCCACACACATACACATAACCATGCATACACACATACAAGACACCATATTTAATGTCCATATTTTAGTAATGAAATCGTGTCGTGTTGAGACGACATTATAAAATATGCCACCCTGTTTCATATCGTGAGTTTTGTAATAATTGATGAAGTGAAACGGCCTCGGATGATAACAATCTTTGCCGTTTCAGACTATCACAAGTCCACCGCTGAACATAACCCTCCCCCATAGATGGCCACAAAAGTTTGTAGCTCTCATTTCGGGTTGGCAACCATAGTTTATTTATTCAAATGTTCCAGGAAGACGCTGCTGCCCATCTCCTTGTTTTCATTTTCCCTCTGTCGACTTTTACGACACCCACGGGATGAGATGAGGGTGGTAGATTCTCTTAGACCGCCACTACTTACAACACGGTAATAATCTTAATTATACCAAACCCAAATTTTAAAACTGATGACGGGCAGCAGCGTCTAAGGTGCAAAGTGTTTTCGCTAGTCTACATGCCAGGGTGCTGATTACAACCCAGGAGTGTGCTTTCAACAAGCCGTTGATGTAGAAGAAGACTGATGCAACAGTACTTCGCAACACACAAAAACTGGCTTACAATTTTTGATTAAAATCGCGATCAAAACTTCCTTTATTTATCATCAGTCTCGCCAACACTAAATTGCCAAAAACCAAGAAACTGTCCTGAAGTTTGGCGAAATTATTATAAAATACAACTGGCTGTATATTTTTTATGTACATAAATAGAAAAAAAATTGTTATAAAAGTTAGAAAAGTTCAAAGGCACGAAAGATAAATTGGTGTGTCGACTGAAGCAATCAAACTCGGCAGCGACTGTCCGCTAAGAAGGACTCCAAACGAGAGGTGCGATAGCAAAACGTTGGTGTCAAACAAAAAAACATATTTATCGTTTAAAATGTGTTATTAATTGATTTGTTTTTAAGTCCATACTTTTTTTTCATCATCATCATCATTTCAGCCTATCACTTGTCCACTGCTGAACATAGGCCTCCCCATAGATTGCCACGAAAGTTTGTAGCTCTAATTTTGGGGGGTTTTGCGATAGTTGCCACTTGTTTTTGATTCAGATGTTCCAGGAAGATGCTGCAGCACATCTCCTGGTTTTTATTAACCCTGTGTCGATTTTACGACACCCACGGGATGACATTGGTCTCAAAATAAATATAAGTATTTAGTAAAACTTTATGAAAACAAAATGTGTTTAGGTTGTGCTGGCCATTTATTGTAAAGTGTTATTAACACTGTTTATTTTATGTTTTATTTTTTTAATTACTTTTTATTATATGATAATCAATGTAAAGATACAATCGTGCTATCTTATGTATCAATAAGTATATATGCTGGAAACACTACTATGTTTCGGTTAGCGGTTGGGTGACAGACCATAGACACAGACGTTACACTCACCATCAGGTGAACGTCGAAATATACACAGAAATTACAAAATTCAATTAAAACACTACCGCCACTTTTCCAGTTTTTTTTTATTGGATAAAGTGATGAGACGAGCAAAGCGTTCGCCTGATGGTAAGTGCAACGTCTGCCCATAACAAATGCTGTGTAACCCAGAAAAACGCGAGTGGCACCACACTGCGCCCGTCACCTTGAGACATCAGTTCTTAAGTCTCATATGCCCAGTGATTACGCTAGCTCTCAGTGCCCCCCAAACCGAAACACAGTAATGTCTACATACTGCTGCTTCACGGCGGAACAACTGGCCCTGGGGTAGTACCTACCTAGACGGATTCCTGCATGGGAATCCTACCACCATTTGGCGCCAAAAGTCGGTGAAGGCTCACTTTACATAAAAAAAAGGATTTTGCTGCTGTGTCCCTCGTTAGATACGATTTACTCTTTCTCTTTGTGACTATTACGATACCTAAGTGACGCGATGGTCAGCTGAACTGGCTTATATTACATGTCAAAATATAAAATTAATGAGCTAAAAAAACTGATTATAATTTTAACCATTGTAGGTGATGTCTGTTACTATAAAACTTATTTACCCAACTTTAGAATCACCGCCAATATCGCTGCTTAATGTTTGCGTCAATACAAAATGTTTAGAGGCCGTTCAACACCATAAAGGAAGCAATAAGTCGAAGGCAAATCGCCTCCTGCGAGGTAACACCTCCTAATAAAAATTCCTGCAAATCAATACGTTCTCTTTTACGCTTTTTGTATTGTATTTTATTTTGTTATTCGCTTCTGCGTCGTGTTAAAGGGACAATTCTGGGATCTAGCATGTGTAGTATGAGGAGTAATTTTGATACTTATTTAGAATTTGACTAACCGTTATATTACACACTAGCTCATCCGATCGATGATACACATATATACTCGTACTTCCCTATTTGAATCGGATTTTGGGGTTGTACTTTTTTGCGCGGAACCTTAATTTCAAAATTCAAAATTTTAAATAGCCTAAGTTACCCGCTATAATATCAGCTATCTGTCAGTGTAAGTCCCGTCAAAATCAATCTAAACGTTTCGGAGATTAGCCGGAACAAACAGACAGACTGACAAATAGCTTAATATAAGTACCGTATATACTTTTGAGTAAATGCTGTCATTTTGTTATTACAAACAGACACTTCAATTTTATTTATCTGTATAGATAGAGACATAAAAATTTCTATTCATTTTTTTTCTTTTTAAATTTACTGTCGTTTACGAGTTAACCAAATTAATAAAAAATATGTGGAAGTAATGTCAGGTAATGAAAATTTTACATACATTGACATAGACATATAAATAATCCGCGATTTATTTTGAGTTTAAATAAAATAATTATTTTTTCATTTTCATTAACACACAGAACGATGATGAAATGATACCATTTAAATAATTTCATAATACATGCATTAGAGAAAAATACCAACTAACCATTTTTTTTATTTCATAAGATGACGGAACGAGCAAAACGTTCACCTGATGGTAAGTGCAACGTCTGCCCATAACAAATGCTGTGTCACCAAGAAAATTTCTGTGTGACACCTCACTGCGCCCGTCACCCTGAGACATCAGTTCTTAAGTCGCATATGCCCAGTGATTACGCTAGCTCTCAGTGCCCTTCAGACCGAAACACAGTAATGTTTGCACACTACTGGTTCACGGCAGAATAACTGGCCCTGGGGTGGTACCTACCTAGACGGATTCCTGCATTGGAATCCTACAACCAGAAAATCCATCCATCTTACATAAGTACCAACTGATCCGCTTTAAGATAAGATTTAAGATATTTTGCTTTAAGATAAGCAATTTTCAAGAGAACAAATAGACTTGTCACCTGTTGTCACGAATTTAATTTTATCGCCAACTATCAAGAACTGTAACGCGCGTTACAAAAGCAACAGTAAATAGAATACACGTTGGATTCCGTGTTGTATCTTTGCGATTTGCATGCCTCGCGTTTGTGTGCAGTATCACACAAGGGTGCCCCATCGGTGTGTGCGTGTCGATTGACATAAAGGAGCTAAATGCTGGGGTCTGGATCGTTTGAAACGCTTAGCACCAGTATTTATTGGCACGTACAGGATAGGCAAAAATTCCAATAAAAGTCCTTTGGAATTTCGATGGAAAAGAATAATGTTTAATTTGCTCGATGAGAGCGGACGAAGCGATTTATGTGCTCTTCCTATTTATTTTGTTTGACGAGGAATTACACGTTCCTTTCCGAAAAGATAGAAATTTGTTTTATTCAAATGAAAGTGTTAATTACTCGCTCGTTTTGGCAACCGCGGTCAGCGTTTCTCAGTCCGAATCCTATGTGGTCGTTCTGTGTTATGATCTTGTCTGTGTTGCTCGCGCTATGAACATTGCCCTTTCTCAAATTCGATAAAACAAAAACAAGTGAGAGTAAGGTAATGCTAATGGTTAATCTGCGGTGAAGCAACCAACCTTTACCGGTGGTAGGATTCCTATACAGGAATCCTTCTAGGTAGGTACCGCCGCAGGGCAAGTTATTTTGCCGTAAAGCAGTAGTGTGCAAGGGACACTAAGAGCTAGTGTAATCACTGAGGATATTAGACTTTTGAACCGACGTCGAAGGGTGCCGGGCGCAGTGTGCCATAATGAATTATTGTGGATGACACAGCATTTGTTATGGGCAGACGTTACACTTACCATCAGATAACAGTTTTGCTCGTCTTGTCACTTTATGCTATACTAGCGATCCGCCCGGCTTCGCACGGGTAGATAGATATTGGAAAGATAAATTAGTACTTTATTTGGACAAACGGAACAATCCCTTCACTAACCTTTTTTGTAGCGACTATGCTCATCGGCGAATCTGCAGCTGGTCAGGTAAGATTAAGTTACCACAATAGCTGTTCGCTCACATAGCAGCATTTTTCTTACTTTTAGCATTTTTATACCCGTCGTAACTTTTAAACGATAGGTCCGATTCGAATAATTTAATAGGAATTTACATGTACATAATCAACCTTGACTATAAAACTATTTAGTAGGATAAGGATTAATATTATGATACGAATGTCATCATCTTTCAATTCTACCCGTGTTTTGATAGACTAATTTAAACAAAAAGTGGTTATTGTGACTTAACTATAATAGTTTAACATATAGCCTCACACACTTTTGTGAGTAATGATGAGTACTATGAAAATGTAGTACATTATTTTCTTTAACATTAATAGTTTTTGCAGCGCACACCAATTAATGACTATTGTTAGTAAATTTTTGACACCTTAAGTTACATCATAGCAATTTTCGTAGGAATCTCGTTTTTCTTTTAACTCGTGTTAGTCGGTGATACTGTAGTTGTATATAGGTGAAATAATTTTTAAAACCGGTTCAGTAGTTTTTGAGTTAAATCGTTACAACCAAACATACAAAAAATCAAATCTTTCCTCTTTATAATATTATATAATATAATATTATATAGTTGAGATAGAATTGAAGATGCAGGGCTGTTCCTGAGGACTATAAATAAAGATGAATCATAGTATAACTACAGTATACAATTATTAAAATAACCACTGTTTATTTTATTTAGCGTTTACACGATATATTGAACATGTAACTATTACTTTTAATATTACTTACATGTGGGTAGTGCTGGCAAGCCCGCAACTATCCTACTTCCGGCGGTAGCCGAAAACCAGTGTTTTGTCCCTGAAGTGGATTTTCTATGCACCGAGTTACGTACTCTAAATTGTGCATCAAATTTTCAAAATATTGTTTTTGTATTGTATTTCACAAATAAACGGTTAATCTATATGTCCTAATCTATATGTCTATCTATAAACTTTCAATTCTCCAAGGAATGTCCGCATGGAACGCTAATATTGAAATATTATTCCATTTTTTTTTTCCATTCCATTTTTTTTTTTTCATTTCATTTCGGCTCGTTAAACGAATACTACCACTCCATCTCATCCAATGGATCTCGTAAAAGGCGAGTAAGGAATTAAACTGCACTGTGCACCCAACAGCGCATGGTGGCGATGGGCTCACCACCCATCACACCAAGTGCATTATATTGTTTTGGTGAAACGTGGGTTGTGGCAGTCATCTGCTTTTGCAGTGAGTGCCCAGTCTCTGACTACCCCTTATGGGATACAGTTGTGATCTTATGTATGTATGTAGGACAAGAAGCGTGACTTGGTATCGGAAAATACGACGAAATAATGTAAAAAGAATAAGGTTAATATCGTAATAGGTCCGCGGCCTCATCAGCGAAATTATTTTAGGAATAAAGCTATAGTGATGTATAAGAAGTATTCATCACTTATTTTATGTGTCGACGGACATCATCATCATCATCATCATTTCAGCCTATCCACTGCTGAACATAGGCCTCCCCCATAGTTGATATGCTTGACAGGCGGGTTAGTAACCGAAGTTAGTTTATTCACATGTTCCAGAAAGATGCTGCTGCCCATCTCCTGGTTTTAATTTTCCCTCTGTCGACTTTTACGACACCCACAGGATGAGATGGGGTGGTAGATTATCTTGAGCCGCCACCACACGCCATCATCTAAATAATCGTCGGACATTCTCAGAAAATTATGCAAAGTTCAAGTTTAATTATATTATAAAAAATTACGTTACAGCCTATAAGCTTCCACTTTTGATAACAGGCCTCTTCTCATTTCCTAAAAGGATTGTTATATTATAGATAGTATAAGAGATATTATAATGTTTATAAATAATCTCTGTCCCTATCATCGTTCATGTAATTCCAATTTGATGCGTTTTAATGACCTTATATTTCTTATGACCTTGGATTTAAAGTTATCATCATTTACATGAAAAAATAAATACAATAATTTCAAACTAATTAAACTGGCCATCCACAAAGAACTGTTGTGTGGTAGCGGCTTTATAGAATCTACCATCCCATCTCATCCCATGGGTGTCGTTAAAGACGACAGAGGGAAGATTAAATTCAGAATATGGACAGCAGCATCTTCCTGGAACATCTGAATAAATAAACTGCGGTTGTCAACCCGCCTGCCAAGCGTGGCAATTGTGGCAAAATTCCCCCCAAAGAAGCTACAAACTTTTGTTACAATTTAAGGGGGAGGCCTATGTTCAGCAATCGGCTATAGATAGGCAGAGACGAAAGAAGCGTAATGTAATATTTTTTTTATAATAAAACAAGCTAGGATTAACGAAACAAAAAACAATGTCGTACCAAAACTAATTTTAATCTTACTGAACCTACAAGAGGATTATTTGGATTACAGGCTAGTTATAAGTGACACATGTCATCTCGTGTAATACTGACACGGGACGTCAGACTTAGACGGAGCTTAAATTACTTTGAATGTTTGTGTAATACAACAAATATCGTATAAAAAACTGTTTTTATATGCCACTTTTTTAAAACGGTCCAAAAGTATGGTTAGTTTATAATCAATTGCAAAATTTGTACTCGACATACAAGCAGAGAAGAAAGCGAGTTATTACTGATTTGTCAGTTCTCAGCTATGTTTAAAGTTACAAGTCTAAGGCTCCTCAGGAAGTGATTTTAAAATTTCATTACTAAATTTGATCGAACAGACATGCACGAAAGCAAACTACCCGCTGTAGAAAAATATATTTGTATTTTTATGTATATCTTATCTTTTAAGGGTAAAAAAAAAATACGAAAAAAACTACAAAACATTTCGGAAAAAATGAGAGGGTGCCTAATAGAAAACAGTTATTATAATATTGAAGATTATTTTAAAAAATGATTCAGATAGATGTCTGCCTCTCACATACATTCATTGCCACGCCCGACTGGGTACATGAATTTTATAATTTAATTTCATGTAAAGCAATCTAAATAAATAAATAAATGACTTAAGTCTGAAAACTGATGTTTTACACTTATCTTCACTTCAAAGCACTAAAAAAGCTATTTTTAACGTGTCACCATCAAACTAATTACTTTTTTCCCATATAAAGGGGTAGGCAGAGGCCATACATGTAGCCCACTTTCGGGAAACGAGACGTGACGGGACCGTTTTGTTACAAGGCAAAAATATCTTATATTGCGTGACAGCATTGTATATTATAGTGTTATTCTGCACTAATAAAGACTGTCCGTACAATACCTTAGTCGACTCTTACGACGCCACGGAAGGAAAAAGGTAGGTTCTACTCTACCAGACACGTATCGGCTACCTTATATTTAATATCGGAATAATTATTTAGTAAAAAAAATCGACTTCTGCGCAGTATCTCTAAATTCTCACCAACATTTCTTTTTTTGGAATCATACTCTTAGTTATTTTACGAAGAAATATCATAAATATAAGATAACAAATACAGAAATATTGTCGAATAGTGTTGATCGATGATCAGTGCTATGAGCACAAAGTGTACTGTATTTCTATATTTGCTGCTGACTATAACTCTTAAATCTATACAAATGAAAAAAAAATAATGTGTCTCTTTGTAATTACAAAATAACAGCATTTTACTCAATGCCGATGGAAGTATATACGGTACTCATAAGAAAAAAAACAATTTTTAAAAGTTTGTCTGCTTGTCTGTTTCTTCCGGCTTAACTCCGAAACGGCTGAGTCGATTTCGACTGGACTTTCACTGACAGATAGTTGATATTATTACGGGTAACTTAGGCTATCGTTGGTTTCACGGAAACTCCACAAAGATATCAGTCCTCAGGAGTGCATTTTCATATTACAGCCAACACGCATTTCGCGCCACATTTCACTGAACGCCCATTGGTCCAGCGAGCGAATCAGTGTTGTCATACGCTTAATCCCATATATGATCGAAGAACGGAACAAATAGAATCCTCCTCTCCTCATCCTCCTTTTTTTTAATTTATCGAAAAGTTACATGTTTACTGGTGGTAGAATTCCTATGCAGGAGTCAGTATAGTTTGGTACCACCCAGGGCCAGTTATTCCGCAGTGAAGCAATAGCCTGCAGACATTACTGTGCCTCGATGTAAAGGACACTGCAAAAGCTAATGTAAGCACTAGGCGTATGCGACTAAAGAATTGATGTCTCGTGACGGGCGCAATGTGGTATCACTCAGAAATGATCTGGGTGACACTGCACTTACAATCAGGTGAGCGTTTGTTGGTATCAGTTTGCTGGTTTCGTTATTGTATACATTTGAAAAATATGACGGTCCGAATTGATAGACAACCGAGTCTTTTCTGAATTGAAGGTCGATTTGCCAATACAAAATATGTTTTTTGTAAATTAAATACTGTTTTGATTTAAAATAAGGGATAACCTCACCTTTTTTAAGAACAACAAATCACGAGTTATGAATAAAATCGAAATTACTTCGGTTAAACCTTTTAATAATTTAAAAGTAAAAGTGTACGCACAGCAGTAGACACGAGAAATTATCTGATTATCTGGCGCAGATGGCAGTAAAAAGTAAGTGAAGTGTACAGCGCTCACCTCAGCGAAAATGCAATTAGATTCGTCTCGGGAGACTGACGCGGACGCCGCTAATAGTCGGAGAGCCAACCATGTAATAAAATCAACTTTTAAAATTGCCAAATATAGTTATTTACTTTTTATGGTTATAATTTTTTTTAAATATTTAATATGATGATTGACAAATAACAAAGTAGGGAACAGCGTGATAAGGGAACGTTGCGGTGTAGTAGAAAATGGAGTTACAAAGATAGAGATAGGTATGCTTAGTTTTCACCAGAGCGACAACTTCCAAATACTGTCGAAAACTATCAACTGCGCAGGAGATATTACAGTGCCGTAAGCATAAGCACAAATACGCACAAACACAGAGATACTTGTCATAATTGCATCAGGCAAGCTAGGATGCAGTATCGGAGGCACGAGAACAATCACAACACAATACCTGAAAATCAACAGTTTATATTTTGCCCAAGCTCCAGCTGGGATTCGAACTCAGTTCCCGCGACGTAGAAGTCAGGTACTCTGACTACTAGATCACATGGTTACTATTTGTGTGTATATTTGTATGTTTATTTTTTAATAAATTTGTTTAATAATGGCAACATAAAAATCTGTGCCATGGTAACTAAGAGGACGTACGCTCACCTTAAATTGCAGTTACCTTAAATTAGTTAGTACGCGAGTGACCTGTCTTTGATTCCCGGTGTCGGCACCTTTGAAATGGTTATGAACATCATGAGGAAACCTACATGTCTGAGGAATAAAAATATTTCCAAGACATGTAAAGTCTGCCAACACGCACTGGAGCCGAGTGTTGAACTTTCCCGGCTCAAAAAACCCTCTCACAAATAAAAGGAGGCCTGTGCTCAGTAGTGGGATATTTATAGACTGATTTTTTTTAAATCTAATGATCTTTTCATAATCCTTTCCTTTCATCATAATCGAAATTAACAGACCGACATCAGTATAAGTAGTAGTCATTTTCGATAAGAAGTTGCCATCTAGATGTTGTAGATATTGTGGGATACCGATTGAAAAGTATTATCTAAAACTTATAGTAAAAATAGTCTAGTAAATAGGATAGTGATTGAGGATTTGGTCTACTGCAGTTTTGAGTCATATTAGAAGTACACTATGCATCAATGCAAATCAGAAATAATTTGAAGATTTAGGATTTTTTTATAAACGAAATTTAAAACTAGATGAGAAACTAGAAAAACTAAAACTGTAACTAATCTGCTCTTAATGAAGGAAAGGAAGTAAATTTGCTAAGATCCGCATGCAAAATATAAAATGGTGTATATAATCTAGTTTTTAAAGAGCACTGCTCGCCCTCCTTCAGTAGCGTGCACAAGCAAACTATTGAACTGCCACTAGGAACAGCTCCACCACTACAATACTACCACTGGGTAATATACACCACTGAAGTCGAGACCACGACACTCGTTTCGCCCCAAAACGGGGCTAATTCAGTGAGCTAAGGAGTGGATTGCTGAGTTAATAAATGAACCAGCACTCTGTTGATTTGCAGCGGTTTACGACGATAATGATGAAGCAACTTTGTTCCAAAAAAAAAACAACAATTCGTAAACATGTAAGAAAAATATTCAGCTCCCTGCCTATTTCGACCCCGTCTCTGATTTACATATAAATTGTAGCTAACTCACGTGGCGTCTCTTACTTTTAACTGCTGTAACCGCACTCCAGCGGCCATCCCTCGTTCGGCTTATTGCGACCTTTGTTCTGCTTAAATTAAAAAAAAACTGATATAAATTCAATTTGTTTTTGCCGCAATCATTACTTAACCGCAATTAAAATGTAAACATCGATTTCATCACCGAAGAAAACTTAAAATGGTTAAAATTTTATTAAAAAATTGTATCAGAAAGTTATGTTCAAAGTTTTTTTTAGTAATTTATAAATGACATTATCTAATATGGCATTGCAAAAAGAAAGGCCCTAGAGTTTATTACCGGTTCTTCTCTGAGAAGGTAATTTTTTGAACCGGTGTAGAGTTCATAAGAGCTTTAAACAAGCCTTAATTGAATAAAGAAATTTTGACTTTGACTTTGACTTATGAATGTAGTGTATGAATTTTGCGCAAGTCACCAGAGCTGAAACGATTACTAGAAGTTTTAAATAATAACTTATTACGTTCTCGACCTCATTGAACACGTCGTAAGTAAATCTAAACAATAAAAATGTTTTTGACAAGCAAACAAAAATATTTTGACTAGTAAATATTGGAGTCCGGCAGAGTGGAATAGCTCTTTGCTACCGAGGTGTCGTAAGAGACGACTAAGGCATTGTACGGACAGCCTTTATTTGTGCAGAATAATACTATAATATGCAATGCTGTCACTATACTGCTCGTGGAACCAATGAGGATCAAGAATTTACACTTACCAAATTGACTGCGATGTGGTTCGCCAACCGTCAGAACCCGTTTCCCGCGGTGGCGAAAAGTGGACTAGAGTGGCTGTGGTCTCTGCCTACCCCTTAGTTGTGAAAAAGGCGTAACTGTATGTATGTATGTATGAATTCTACGCAAGTTTCTGATATTGTTACCAGATGTTTTAAATACTGACTATCAAGTTGTTCGCGTCATTCCAACCATTATAATGTATTGTGAATTCCGTCAAAACGCAATAGAACGTAAAGGCTAACTTACGCCATAATTCTCATTCTCAAAACGAAAGACGACCTCTACCTGAGTGTGTTTTCTGAAATAAATAGAAAATGTACAACTTAAGAGCATATCGATCATATTATTATTAAGGGTTATATTAAAACTGCAAAAGACTTTTGGCGCCAACTCGAAAAGTGGCAGTAATTTTATAATTTCTGTGTATACTTGGTTTGGTTTTGACGTTTAATATTGATAGTTTATTATGCAACAAGTGCTTCTGAAAGTGTACAGTCATTGGAAAATTCTATTCAAGACCAAAATTGTGCTTTTCGTTTTGTCTCCATCAGTCCAGCAAATCTTCAGTAAAAGTCGACTATCAATTTACTGTCGATCAAAATTTTGAAGTCTTGCTGCTTAAAGATTGCATACTTAGATATGTTACTTGGTACTGGAAAATAGTTTATGACTGTTTCCATTAATAAATAAATAAATAAAAAATAAAATACATAAGGTACAACCCATCAAGTCATCCTGACCGTACCGGTGCTGACTACTCTACAATCTGCACCGTAAGTTTCAATCCACATTTGCTCATCTCCCCATATCTAATGGATTGGGTACGCGAACTATTCGAATGCAATAAAAAGACGTGGCTGAGTAAGTTCGTTACAAAACAACACTAGTTTGATTCTTTCGGAACTTCGTGTGCGACGGGAGTTAAAAATTTAAGTTCGAATTAGTAACGTTTCCAAATGAACGACGTAAAGTCTTAAAGGATCCCTATGCAGGAATCCGTCTAGGTGGGTACCAACCCAGGGCCAGTTATTCTGCCGTGAAGCTGTAATGTGAAACATTACTGTGTTTCGGTTTGAAGGGCACTGAGAGCTAGCGTAATCACTGGGCATATGAGACTTATGAACTGATGTCTCAGGGTGACGGGCGCAGTGTGGTGTCACACAGAAATTTTCTGGGCGACACAGCACTTGTTATGGGCAGACGTTGCACTTACCATCAAGTGAACGTTCTGCTCGTTCCGTCACTTTCATCAAATAAAAAAAAACAGTCAACAATGCTGCTGGGTTAATTTTAGTTGTTAATTAATATTTGTAAATTAATTAATATTTTTTATATACTGAGCAGTTATTTTACAGTGAGTGTTCTACTGGTGAAAGGATTCATATGCAGGAATCCGTCAATGTAGATACAACGCCAGGGCCAGTTATTAAGTCATCAAGCAGTAGTGTGTTAACATTTTTTACCAACTATTTCTGTGTCTCGGTGTTAATTTCTGCCTATATGAGACTTAAGAACTGATGTCTCAGGATGACGGGCGCAGTGTGGGGTCACGCTGGAATGTTACTATAATATACCAGATTTTTGTACCTATGACGATTACACCATTTAATGCCAGCTTACCTGACACAGTCTTGATAAATATCTTAACTTTTTGACGATAGCGTGACCCAGTGGCTAAAATACCTGAATTCTACGCTGCGAGGCCTGGATTCGGATCTCATCGAAAGCCACTGTGCATGTGAAATTTATATCTGTAGAAACACCCACGGTACGGAAGAAATCCTAGTACACAAAAGACCGAAAACTTTTGTTTTCTTCTCAGAAAACTATTAAGAAAGGAAATAAAATAAGAGAGACATAACATGATACCTTTTGACATTGTAATCTATTACAATCATTCCAGAAATCTAAGTATCCATCACGATTTGTCGCGTACTTCGTACAATGGCTGTCACAAAAAACTATTTGGAGAGGAAATATATCCTGGAGTTAGTGGACAGTGTAATTCAATTTAGTAAATTAGATTTTCCGTCGAGTTACCTGCGTCTTCGCCCCTTCATATCATGTGATGTTATAAGATAAAAGTTATTACGGACGTCCAACTTTTGAGCCAACATTTGAACAAGATACTGATGTAGGGAAACAAACATTTTTTTTGTTTTTTTTTTATTCGATAAAGTGACGAGACGGGCAAAACGTTCACCTGATGGTAAGTGCAACGTCTGCCCATAAAAGATGCTGTTTTACTCAGAATATTTCTGTGTAGCACCACACTGCGCCTGTCACCCTGAGACATCAGTACTTAAGTCTCACATGCTCAGTGATTACGCTAGCTATCAGTGCCCTTTAAACCGAAACACTGAAATGTTTACACACTACTGCTTCACGGCAGAATGACTGGCCCTGGGGTGGTACCTAACTAGACGGCTTCCTGCATAGGAATCCTACCACCTGTAAAATTGTTTATTTTTATGCGATCTCTCTATTTAGATTTTGGTATTACAGCATTCCTGAGTCGGACTGTTCCTTAGGGGCCCAGGTGCCATAAGAATCAGGTGGTCCATAACACCATTAGGCCAACCACCAAACCAAATAATTACAATAATCAAACTAGTGACAGAGCGGCAAACGTCACCTTGACTCTATGGTCAGCGCGACCTTCCAGCCTTCTGTATAGTCGAAGTATATATGTAATACATTACTCTGTGGCCGTCTATCTTTTTAAAGAGGAGGCAGAGTAATTAAAAAAACAGAAGATGCGAAACGGCATTATTAAGGTTGTCGTGACATACTACTTGACGGCCGCGTCGCCTAGTGCTCAGAGTATCAGATTTCTACGCCGCGGGCCTTGGATTCTAATCCCAGCCGGATCTAATATTAGTATATACACACAAATGGTTGGTTTTCGGTTCTGGTACTCACAATATAGGAGAAATCTTAATTTAGAGCATTATTTTAAAAAAAAACTTTGAAATAGCGTAATATGTCAATAGTAGTTTTGGACGACAAACAAATGATTACAATCGATCTGATGTGGAAATATTTTAAAAGGTTTATTCGCACTTGTATTGGTGACATTGGCCCAACTCTAGGGTCGGGAGAGACCAAATTAGATTGCTTCAAGTGGGGTCAGGCGACAGCCCCGCGAAATGGACAATGGCGGCTAGGGGAAATGGCGGAATCATATCTGGCTTGCTTATCAAAACAGTAAAGAAATATGAGAATCGCTTTGTTAAAATAACTCCAAAAGTTCGTGGAATATTCCGATAGTTCCTATTTTCTATGGAATCGATGTTTAGGATCTATATATAACGATATCAAAGCGTGTAAAGTTTGTATTTAAATGATCTAAACTAATATTATAAAGAGAAAAGATTTGATTTTTTGTATGTTCGTTTGGTTGTAATGAATTAACTCAAAAAACTACTGAACCGATTTTAAAAATTCTTTCACGTATAGACAGCCATTATCAGCGAGTAACATGAGCTGCATTTAATTAAAAAAAATTGAGATCCCTACTAAAATCGCTATGATGTAACTCAAGGTATCAAAACTTCACTAATAAAAGTCATTATTTGGCGTGCGCTGCGAAAACTGTTGATGATATGTAAAATAATGTACATTTTCCTTTATTAATTACCTACCTACACATTTTTAGTGGCTTACGTTCCCGTAAATAAAACATCAGTTTTGGTCGTCGTTTCAGCCTATCATACGAGTAAGTCCACTGCTGAACATAGGCCTCGCGCATAGATCGCCACAAAAGTTTGTAGCTCCAATTTTGGAGGGATTTTTCCATAGTTGCCACGCTTGGCAGGCGGGTTGGCAACCGCAGATTATTTATTCAGATGTTTCAGGAAAATGCTGCTGCCCATCACCTGGTTTTCATTTTCCCTCTGTCGACTTTTACGACACCCACGGGATGAGATGGGGTGGTAGACTCTCTTAAGCCGCTACCACACGTAATCTTACCTGACCAGCGGTAGAGCCATCGATGAGATTAGTCTCTACAAAAAATATTAGCGTATGGAATTGATGTTGCTTTGTCAAATGAAATACTAATTCATCTTTCTGCATCTATCTACCAGTGCGAAGACGGGGCGGATCGCTGGTGTGTATATATTTTGAAACATTATGCAAACAATTATTTATATTTTATTTGTTTAAAACTGTTTTAATGTAAATGTTGTTAATGTTGTTGCACAACTTTAAATGGGCGTTTTCTAAGATACTTAACACAAAAACAACTATGTCTAAAATATATGTGTCTAAAGTATAATGTGTACGTGTGTATATATTTATATAGATATATTTATTTCATTGAATATGTATGTATGTATCTGGGTATATACCTATATGCAATATGTTTATGATGTTTCTAAAGCACCTATCACATTATTTCTCCATGCACGTGGTTGACTGGAAGAGAATGCCAAAATGCATCACTTCCGCCATTTGTAATCTTTTTTCATAAAGGTGAATACACTAAAGAGTAAATAAATAAATTAAAAAAAAACTCTAAGCTCCACTCTGAGTTCACGTAACATTTCTCCGCTGTATCTTTTAATAAATAAATAAACGTTTGATGCATTTTTTTCTGGTGGTAGCATTCCTATGCAGGAATCCGTCTAGGCAGGTACCACCGCAGGGCCAGTTATTCTGCCGTGAAGCAGTAGTGAGCAAATATTACTGTGTTTCGGTTTGGGCACTGTGAGCTAGTATAATCACTGGGCATAAGTGACCTAACAACTGATGTCTCAAAGAGGCAGACGCAGTGTGGTGTCACAGCATTTGTTATGGGCAGACGTTGCACTTACCATCAGGTGAACGTTTTGCTTGTTTCGTCACTTTAAGCAATAAAAAAAATATTTATTAACTTTTTAAAAGTACGACTATTGGTACAAATAATATCAAGAAATAATTCCAATAGGTTTTGAATTTAATTCAAATTAAAAAATATGAAATGAAATGAAATATTATTTCATTTCATGACTTACATTTTAGACAATGTTACTTTGAAAGAAGGTTTTTTTTAACACGGCGTGTAAATTTTGATAACAAAAGAATAACAAATATACCGTAACTAGCTACCTACTTCTGTGTGAATTTAGGTTTTTTAAAAATACCGTGGGATCTGTCATTTTCCGGTATAAATATATCCTATCTCTGTGCCTAATTTCGTCAAGAATGGTCTAACGGTTGAGCCCTGAGAAGGTAACAAACAGACAGAAGGACAGAGAGTGTTACTTACGCATTACAAAGAACAACAATGTATGTGTTTCAGTCCGAAGGGCACTGAGAGCTAGTGTGGCGAAGGGCGCAGTGTGATGCCGCACAGAAATTTTCTGGGTGACAAAGCATTTGTTATGGGCAGACGTTGCACTTACCTTCAAGCGAACCTTTTGCTCGTCTCGTCACTTCCAAATATAAAAAATGTCCCACTGCACATGTCTCTTCCAATTTTTGTCATGTTGCTCCAGCGTGGTATGGAGGACGTCATTCATACGTCGTCGAAGTTTTTGTTGTTTGATGAATTTGCAGGTATCCTTACGCAGGTCATTAAAAAACTTAGGTTACAATTTTGTAGTACCGGCCATTATAATAAAATTTATGGCAAACGCCCGGCTGCTAAGATACCTAGTTAACATATGGACACATTTTATACTCGTAGTAGCTCAGGGGCCTAGGCCTAGGGGATAAATAGTACGCGAGTTACCTGAGTTCAATCTCTGATGCCAGCCTTTAAAATTGTATTTTAGGTGCTGGTTTGCTGCTGCGCAACGGTGAAGAAAAACATCTTGAAGAAACTTGCACGCCCACGGACTATATCGAAGACATCCCGACATACCGACTCCAAAAACCATCTTAGAAATGAAAAGAAACCCGAGCAGTGGGACATTTACAGGCTGCAACTTTTTAAATAAAATTAACATCCAACATTCTCGTATGTATATCGGATCGTTGTCGTATCGTGGCAACTAATACACCCAACAGGCGCATTTCTGAATCAAAACACGGCCCGTTACCCACGAGAGTGACTTGCGGAAAATTGGAAAACGAAACAAGGTGAAAAATATTATTAAGTGGAGCGCTCACCGCGCCGCGACGCTCCCGGGACGCTTGTTGTCTTCGATACTTTACTGCGGGCGAGCGTGGCCGCGGATTAGATTGCCTCGCTTCGCTTTTTTGCACGTTCTAACTAGAAATTTAGAACATTTTTTTTTTAATTTCATATAAGTGACGGAACGAGCAAATCGTTCACCTGATGGTAAGTGTGTGGTTCGATTCCCGGTGCCGGCAAAATTGTTAATTGCAATTTTAAGTGCTGATTTACCACGTGCTCGGCGGTGAAGGAAAACATCGTGAGGAAACCTGCATGTCTCAGAAATCAAAAATATTTCGAAGACATGTGAAGTCCGCCAACCCGCATTGGAGCAGCGTGGCGGATTCTTCCTAGCTCCAAAACCCTCTCAGAAATGAGAGCAGGCCTGTGGTCAGTAGTGGGACATTTATAGGCTGAAACTTTACTTTTACCATATTGCTCCCGTCACCCTGAGACATCAGGTCTTAAGTCTCATATGCCCAGTGATTACGCTAGCTCACAGTGCCCTTCAAACCGAAACACAGTAACACAGCACACTACTGCTTGACGGCAGAATAACTGGCCCTGGAGTGGTACCTACCTAGACGGATTTCTGCATAGGAATCCTACCACCAGTCGCTTCGCTTTTTTGCACATTCTAACTAGAAATTTCAAACATATAACTATTCTAGCTGGTGCCCGCGACTTCGTTCGCGTGGATATAGGTTTTTTAAATATCCCGTGGGAACTATTTGATATATGATGATATTCAAATAAATAATTAAAAACACAAGAGTGTGGCAGCGTCCTAAGAGAATCTACCACCCCACCCCATCCCGTGGGTGTCGTAAAAGTCGACAGAGAGAAATTAAAACGATGAGATGGGCAGCAGCGTCTTCCTGGAACATCTGAATAAATAAACTGCGGTTGCCAATACACCTGCCAAGCGTGGCAACTATGGAAAAATCCCTCCAATATGAGAGCTGCAAACTTTTGTGGCTATCTATGGGGGAGGCCTATGTTCAGCAGTGTACTTGTGATAGGCTGAAACGACGAAACGACGACAAGATGGGCAGCGGCATCCTTCTGGAACATCTGAATAAATAGACTGCGGTAGCCAAGCGCGACAACTATGGCAAAATCCCCCTCAAAATTAGACCTACATACTTACGTGTTTTGTATCAATGTTCAGGGGAGGCCTATGTTCACCAGTGGACTAGTGATAGGCTGAAATTATGATGATGAATGACACTCGTAAGAAGTTTCCGATGCAATCACATCCGTAACTGAAGTAACTGTTACCGCACGGCTTCAGAGAATCATTAAGACCTATTTCGCCACTAAATTTATAAGTTCTTAATTATGTACTATGATTATATATTATGATTATGATTAATAGTACCTGTTTAAATATATAAAATGTTAGTCTGGCTGTTTGCACAAAGCCGTTAAAGAAAGCCACAGAATTGACAGTCGCAGTCAATGTGAAAAAATTTGTTCCGACTCGAGCTCACTCGAGCAACGTAGGGCGCGCCACCCAAAGCCATCCTTTACGTAAGGTCGCCAACATTAAGCGGACGCACATCTATTCATTGACAGTCAATTGGGCCTACAAATCGTGCCGATAGCCTTAAACGACAACCTTTTAGCGTAGGTGGAAGGGTCCGGGGTATTAGCCACAGGACGAGAACAGTTTTTCTTATTCAACTGACACACGGTCTTGACGGCGGGATTAAAGTTATTGCGAAAGGACTAGATAATGCAGTACAAGCAAGAAAGAAAGAAAGCAGACTAAAAAGAAAATTTAATTTATGAATAAGAAGGTAGCATACATACAAAAATAGAATCACGCCTCTTCCCCATTGGGTTAGGCAGAGACCACATATTTCCACTTGCTACGATCTTGACGCACATCTTTCGCTTTCATTAGTGTTTTCTTACAAGCTCGTCGGTTGCCGGTTAATGCAGACTGCTTTAATACAGCGCTCTAGAAAGTATGAAACAAGAACATTCTTATCATTATTGTCCTCTATATAATAGATCATTACATAGAGGACAAAGATGTGTGGAAATAACTCATACTCTGCACTTGCAAACCCCCGGTCTACTAATGTTATGATGTAATTTTTTTTCTAATCTATAAATGACATTATGTAATATGAAAAAAGAAAGACCCCAGAGTTTCTTACCGGTTCTTCCCTAAGAAGATCATTTTTTGAACCAGTGTAGATTTTGACGTTCATAAGAGCTTTAAACAAGCCTAAATTTAATAAAGTAATTTTGACTTTGACTTTATCTATAAACTATTCAATATTTTTCATCTAATAAGTTGACAACTCACATATACATTTTAATTTTATATATAGTCATAGTGTTGTTCAGTGGGTAGCCGTGGTCGTATGCCACCTTATCCTAAGGGATTTTACAAAAAAGAAAATATTTTATAATATTACAATACATTGTAACAGTAGTAAGAGATTGGGAGTCATGAGATTTTTCGTTTTATATTTATATATATATGTATATGAAATGTGCTAATCAAGCCTTTTCATTTGATACCCAATACGGCATCATTAAATATATTTTTTTTAGTTCATGATTTTATGTCCTCTAAGGCGAGATATTTAATTTAATGTGACATTACGTAGCTAGAGGACAATCAAGACGCTTCCAACGATACCTCATTTGTCCAATTCAGATAAGTAGTTTAGAAGTTATGACTAGGGAACAGATAAACCCCTCAAAATCATAACCCTCCTTTTTTCTGCGCCGTAGTCGGGAAAAAAATACAATTACTCACGCAGAAAGAGCAGTGGACTACCTAATACAATCACCACACGGCAGTACAAAAAAAGTCTGTTTATTTAAACTGAAATATATTTAAAGAAAAATCTTTAAGGCAATATGTCAGCTAGAGTTCTTTCACGGTCGATCGGGTGCCCACCTCGCTTCACCTCTTTATGGCGGTGTGCCCGAGACTCTGATAGCTCCAATTACCGCCGGACCTGCTGAAAGTGTGCAGCGGACGTGACGTTTATTGCCAAAAGAAATTTACCGATATTTGTGGAAGTTTAGTGTAATTCAAATTCTTGTAGCTGTATTTCTTCCGTATTTTCTTAAGAGTATGTGCGCAATAGTGATTATAAAATATTTTCCGAAAAGTGCATTCCATTTTACGTCTAATATAATAATAATGAATTCTTACTATTATATTAAAGTATTAGTAAGAACAGGGGGGCTACTGTGTAACTCTGGATGGTTTCGTGATCGGTTTTATTTTGGCTTATAAAGCTCATTCATTGGTTAAAGGGATCAAATGAAACTGAACATGAGACCAACCTGAGTTACACAGTAGACCCCCAGGTCTATTTTGTAACTCCGTTAGATTTCGTGAACGGTTTTATTTTGGCATATGAAGCTCATTAATTGGTTACAGGGATCAAAAGAAACTGATCATGAGACCAACCAGAGTTACACAGTAGACCCCCAGGTCTATTTTGTAATCTAACGATTTCGTGATCGGTTTTATTTTGGCGTACGAAGCTCATTCATTGGTTAATGGGATCAAATGAAAATGATCACGAAACCAACCAGAGTAACACTGTAGACCCCCAGGCGTTCTACAACGAATATTCTGAATCACGAAAGCCAGTGCTGTAAACGGTTTCACGCGTAAACGTGAATTAAACAAAATGCCTAGAAAAGTATTGAACACAGACACAGATTTATAAAGGAATTTATTTTTATTGGATGAAATAACTTAATGAGCAAAACGTTGACATGATGGTAAGTGCAACGTGTGCCAATAAGAAATGCTGTATCACAAGTATCTTATGCCCAGTGATTACGCTAGCTCACAGTGCCCTTCAAACCGAAGCACAGAATGTTTGCACACCACTGCTTCACGGCAGAGTAAGCGAAACGAGCAAAACGTTCACCTGATGGTAAGTGCAACGTCTGCCCATAACAGATGCTGTCTTACTCAGAATATTTTTGTGTAGCACCACACTGCGCCTGTCACCCTGAGTCAGTACTTAAGTCTCACATGCCCAGTGATTACGCTGGCTATCAGTGCCCTTCAAACCGAAACACAGTAATGTTTGCACACTACTGCCTCACGGCAGAATGACTGGCCCTGGGGTGGTACCTACCTAGACGGATTCCTGCATCCTACACCAGTACACCGTTTAATACGCCAGAATTTCTATTTTTTTTTTTTCTAAAGTAAAGTAACAGCCTATAAATATCCCGCTGTTGAGCACAGGCCTCCTCCCATTTCTGTGAAGATTTTGGAGCCGGGAATAGACTGCCACGCTGCTTCAATGCGGGTTGGCAGACTTTACATGTCCTCGAAATATATCTATTCCTCGGACAGCTGGTTTCCTCTCGATGTTTCTTTCCTTCACCGCTGAGCACGTGGTAAATCAGCTCTTAAAATTGTAAAACTATTTTAGTGGTGCTGGCACCGGGGTTCGAACCCAGGTTACTCGCATACTATGAAATTAAAGGCGAGCACCCGGCCCCTGAGCTACCACAGCTATGTATGATGTACTCTTAACTCTTATAAAAACGATATATATTTTTTCCAATATATGACATAATACCTTTCAATACGCCAAAATCTTTAACCTGATTTTGACATTTGCATTAAACAAGATACATAAAAACGACACATTTTTTTCATCATAACAAAGCATCCTTCCAGAAGCCAATTAAATGAACTTCCAAAAAGTGAATCGAAATATAAATATTTATGTACATACATTAAAAATGTGAATGTTCACAGAGCTACATTTATTTCATACAAACAAAATCACCAAATGCGTACACAAACAATAACTGAATTGAATTTAAATCACTATTTATTCAACGTTAAAAGAATACTACCACTCCATCTTATCCAATGGATCTCGTGAAAGGCGAGTAAGGAATTAAACTGCACTGTGCACCCAACAGCGCATGATGGCGATGGTCTCACCACCTATCACACCAAGTGCATTATATTGTTTTGGTGAAACGTGGATTGTGGCAGTCATCTGTTTTTGCAGTGAGTGCCCAGTCTCTGACTACCCCTTATGGGATACAGTCGTGATCTTTTTTTTTAAATAAACATGTTTTAGTAGTAATTTTATTATGTTATAGTAACGTTAACCTTTGATGTATAAGCGATTTTCTATATAGTTTGTCTATAAAGTAAGAATCTATTATCAACAGAAATAAATGTATTTCAGCCAATCAAATCACTGGCTCTATAACATCTATAAAAGATGATTGAAGCGGCGTCATGAGTTAAAACGGCACTTGCGCTCGTGGCTAAACAAGCCTATGCGAGATCCACAGCTGCGACCGCACCATTGGCAATCGTGATTGTTGGCGAAGTCTGTTGGTTGTGCTGAGTTGTCGGCTCTATTATGTCCACTTTTACGTTTTTGAGCCAGCATCTCAAACCGAGCCTTGTCATGAGCTATAAGGCCGTCTGCAGTAATCTTTCTCCACTGGTTACGATCTTGTGCAAGATATTCCCAGTGGAAGAGAGAAAGAGAAGAGAGAAGTCATAGAGGGACATGTCGCGCAACGCTATCCTTAAAACTAAATACAGGACCTACTGGTCGCTTGGCGTATGCTAGCTCTCCCAAGAGAGTATTCCTAGGCAAACGAGAGTTTTCCATGCGATACACTTGTCCTAGCCACAGTAACCTTCTCTGCTTTACCAGAGCGTTTACGCTATGGAGCTATGTGATCTCAAGCACTCACTCATTTGTTACCTCATACATACATACATACGGTCACGCCTCTTTCCCATAGGGGTAGGCAGAGACCACATCTTTCCACTTGCTACGATCCTGATACATATCTTTAGCTTCTTCTACTTTCATTAGCGTTTTCACAGACGCTCGTCGGTTGCGGGTACTTTTAACGTGACCTTTCCTCAAAAGTTCACCGATCTGATTGTGATACGTACGCCTATGTCGACCCTTACCGGCTTTTCCATTCACACTTGCCTCATAAATCTGTTTCGTCAATCTCCTTTCATTCATCCTCTTTACGTGTACAAACCATCTAAGCATGCCTTTCTCTATCTTTTTCACTACATCTTCAACCACACCGCAACGTTCCCTTATCACGCTGTTTCTCACTTTGTCAATCAGAGTTACTCCAGCTATACTTCTCAAACTTCTCATTTCCACAGCGTTAATCCTACTTTCATGCTTCTTCTGCCAGACCCAGCATTCACTACCATACATAAGTGTGGGGACCAGAACTCCCCTATGTGCAGCCAGACGTGCCTTTTTAGATACGTTCTGGCTACACATAAAGTTATGCAGAGCCCCATTCACTTGATTTCCTGCTAATACTCTTCTCTCAATATCAAAGTCATACTTTCCGTCTCTCGTAAATTTAGAACCCAAGTACACAAACTCTTTCACTTGTTCCACTTTTTCTCCTTCAATCAGAACTGTTACCTCATCACTCCAAGAAATGCCTAGAATGTTTCGAAGGTTTTTTTATTGCATAAAGTGATGAAACGAGCAAAACGTTCACCTGATGGTAAGTGCAACGTCTGCCTATAACAAATGCTGTGCCACCCAGAAAATTTCTGTGCGACACTACACTTCGTCTCATATGACCAGTGATTACGCTAGCTCACAGTGCCCTACAAACCGAAACACAGTAATGTTTGCACACTACTGCTTCACGGCAGAATAACTGGAAATATTTTAATCGTCGTCGCATATGAAAACAATTTAATCGTCTCTCTTGTCTGGTGTACGATACGATGTCCAGGTCTCAGCTCCGCAGTCTCATAATAATGAAATTCTATTGATTCTATAAACAATAAAAATATATAATCCTCTTTTGGCTATCAATATATCCACAAGAGGAACCCTCATCGGTTTCTTCCCATTGCTTTCTAAATATTAGCCTTTTGAGTTTGCAGGATGAAGTGGCAAATTTTGGTCTTCAGTAATAAAAATAAATTACTTATAGAACAAGATTGTTTAGATTCTTTCCTACGTTAATGTTGTCTTTCTTTTTTCAATTTTTTTCTATACTTAACAAACGATGTCGCACAGTAGTATTTCTCCTGTATCGTGGGTCAGTTTTACTGACATATATTTCATATGCACAACACAACCAGACCCGAAAACCAACTATATGTGTTTTCGTACAAATGTTGGCGGACTCATGGCGGACTCACAGGTGTAGAATTCTGGTACGCAAACCAATAGGCCACGAAGTCGTGAGATATGAATTAACTGGTGGTAGGATTCCTTCGCAATTCGTCTAGATAGGTGTCACCAAAATGCCAATAATTCTGCTGCGAAACATAACCGTGTTTCAACCTGAATGGCACTGATAGTTAGTGTAATTACTAGACATATGAGACTGAATAAGTGATGTCTCGAGTCACGAGCGCAGTGTGGTGCCACGCAGAAATTGTCTGGACTAGACATCATTTGTTATAGGCAGACGGTGCACTTACCATCAAATGGAAACGGAAATGATTTACTTGACTTACCACTTTCTTACTTAAAAACATAATGATATGTAGTGTGTAAGTATATGAGGTGAATGCATACGTATATAAGACAATCACTTGGCCTAACAGTCAGAGTACCTAGCTGATTTCGAACCTCTGCCAGAGCCATGAGACATAAGAACTGATGCGTCATGGTGACGAGCGCAGTGTAGTGTCACACAGAAAGGTTCTTGTGGGTGCAGCATTTGTTATGGGCAAACGTTGCACTTACCATCGGGTGAACGTTTTGTTCGTTTCGACAATTATTCCAATACAAAAGCCAACATTTGAGGCCAATGATAATAAGATAAGTACATAATGTAATTGACTGCTTTATGGAATGCTCATGTGCTTGATTGAAGTCACTATGACTGGTATATATAATTTAGGTGATGTAATTGCTGTTAGCCTTTTTGGCTTTTACAGCTTCATCGGATACTGTGCTCCCGGGCCAGGGGCCCGCGTGCCAGGTTTGGTAAGACACAAACATAAATACGTGTACATAAATAATACTCCTACAAAAACCTCGAAATTCGACTTTGAGTATCTCCAAAATAGTTTTAAGTCGTATGGCTGGTAGAGAAGCGCGTGTAGCTACGTTTAGCTACATGTGTAGCCGGGCACTAGTACGACTAGTTACCTTGCCTTCCCCAACGTCTGTTACCAGCAGGACAGTCGCACTCGAACTGGCTTGACTATAGCATAAAGACTATTTGGAAGTACATGCACTACTAAAGAAAGGTCAGTGTATCTAATGTTTACGGAGGTAAGTGTATTATCAATAAAAGGCAGAACATGAAGAAACTAAGCGGAATTAAAATAGAAAAACTGTAATCATTCAATCACTGTCAGTCCCTGATTGATGGAATAGTTTAACAATCCTCATTAGCCTTTATTCGTTTGCAGAAGATGTCGATCAAGGTCACCCGGAAAAATTACTTAGTTATGTATTTCGTTAACTCAAGGACATCGAAGCACACTCGCAGTAAAGTTTCAGCCTATAAATGTCCCACTGCTGAGCAGAGGCCTCCTCTCATTTTCTGAGAGGGTTTGTCGTTTTACACTCGTAGTAAAATACGCAAATTACAGACACTCGGTTTAGTGCTTAGATGACGACCGCGTGGTCTATTAGTGGTATTCTGTATTCTCTTACTGGTGGTAGGGTTCCTATGCAGGAATCCTGTCTAGGTAAGTACCACCCCAGGGCCAGTTATTCTGCCGTGAAACAGTGGTGTGCAAACGTTACTGTGTTTCGATTTGAAGGGCTGATGTCTCAGGTTGACGGGCACAGTGTGATGTCACACAGAAATGTAATGTGTGACACAGCATTTGTTATGGGCAGACGTTGCACTTACCATCCGGTGAACGTTCTGCTCGTTCTGTCACTTTTATCAAATAAAAAAAATATTTCATAATAAACAAATGTTCCAGAGAAACTAAGGCTTTTATAATGTTACATCTATCGAAATCGAGTAGAATTCGGAGCTATTAGCAGTTCAATTTTGCTATCGATTTGTTTATTTACCGCTATTGTCTTATCGTTTAATGGTAAACTGAGAACAATGCAATCGGATACACCTTTTACCGAATACAAACAGGGATCTCAGGTGTTTGGGCCCAGTTATCGGGGGAGCTTCAGCGAGGGTATATTATTTATTTAGCGGAGAGAAATCTGATTGCCAAGCCATTATTTTCGTCCTTTTGAAACTTTTTTATTACTGTTTTCTTAATTATGTCAGTCAATATTTATTTTAATTAAAGTCAAATACTCTCTAAAAAATATCTAGTAGTTTTGTAATATTCCCCTAATTGTTTTTCGTCGGTATGACGTCTTGGGAAGTCATTTAATAAAACTTTGAACTCCTATCTCTCTTCTCATCGTTAAATTCACATTAAGTGTTAATATTAATTAGCCGATAGGATGTCCGGTAGCCGTGGGTGTCCGGCAGTAGTATAGCACCTACGTTTTTCCTACCGAGGTGTCGTAAGAGGCGATTAATGTATTGTAAGGACAGCCTATAGGCGTTCAGAATCACACCATAATATGCAATGCTATCACTATACTGCTCGTTGGAACGCAATGGGAAGTAAGAATTTTTTGACTTGTACCTAAATAGCGGCGACGAGGTTTGCCACCACGTAGCACACGTTTCCCGAGTGGGCGAAACGTGGGCTACGTGAGTGGCCTCGGCCTACCTCTTATATGGGAAAAAGGCATGACTGTATGTATTTATGAATGTATTAATTACTGCTAAAATATATATTACAGCTCCTTATCTTACAATTAAATTGCTTCATTAAGTAAAATACATTAAACCATGCGGACGAAGTCCCGGGTACTAGCTAGTTATAACTATTATTTAATTAGTATAATTATTAATTTTAAGTATAATTTCTTAGTAGTGCAATATTGCAATATTACTATTAATAATATTATTTTTCTATATTACTATAATTAAATTCCTGCTGTAAGTAAAACAATGCGAACGCAGTCACGGGCGTCAGCTAGTAAAATATATGACTATAAGCTTCAGACATTATATTGCAACAATTGAAAATTTCGACGTGGCGACATAAGAATATCCTCTACCACATGTTCCGAGGAATTCGTAAACTCGACTAAAGGAAATGACAGACAATTCTTATGGTCTCCAACAGACAGCAGATGTGCTATACGGATTCCCTTCTATACCTACCTATACGGATACCTTTATAGACCTATCTATACTAATTCCTGCAAAGGATAGGTCACCACCCATGGTCAGTGATTCTGCTGTGAAGCAGTAGTTTGAAAATATTACTGTGTATTAGTCTGAAGGGCGCTGAGAGCTTTTGTAATCACTGGGCATATGAAACTTTTTTTTGGCCAGACGTTGCAATTTGTTATGGGCAGACGTTGCACTTACCATCAGGTGAACGTTTTTCTCGTATCGTCACTTTCTTCCATTAAAAAGTAGAAAGTAGCGTCTAGTTCCACAAACGCCAATACGCCTGCGGAATATGACAATGATACAAGATCTACTCGATTTGGGACTCGCTTTCGACCAACAGTGTCCTACTAACAGGCTTTTGATGATCATGATGAAGAAATAAACCCTAAACAAATTTAACTTTTGGTAACAAAAAGCGTATTATTATCGTTACGTATTAAGAATAAAAAAAGTAAAGTAAAGTTTCAGCCTATAAATGTCCCACTGCTGAGCACAGCCCTCCTCTCATTTCTGAGAGGGTTTTGGAGCTAGGAAGAATCCGCCACGCTGCTCCAATGCGAGTTGGCGGACTGCACATGTCTTCGAAATATTTTTTATTCCTCGGACATGCAGGTTTCCTCACGATGTTTTCCTTCACCGCCGAGCACTTGGTAAATCAGCACTTAAAATTGCAGTTATGGTGGTGCCGGCATCGGGAATCGAACCCAGGTCGTTCGCGTACTATGAAATTTAAAGCGAGCGCCTAGCCTGCTTAGCTACCACGGCTATATATACGTTACGAATATACGTTTATAAAATATTTCTTCGCGCCATTATCGTCTTTAAAGTACTAATCTTCGTCCCGAAAAGGTAACAAGCGAATTGTTCGAAAGGCGTGTCGCAAGGAACCATTTCTGGGGCAATTTCTTTCAATTGCTCCATCGTTTCCCGCATTTCCCGCCACTTTAAGTAGAGGTGTGGAAGCAAAGGCACGTACGAGCTATGCGGCGGATTATGGCAGGTAATCTGAGGGCGCTTAAAATAAGTTTCGACCGTACTTAAGAATATTTCGACTGGCTGTGATTTTTATTCGGGAAACTATTCCAGTCTCATAAATTTACGGTATTTTTAAAAAACCTAAATTCACACTGAAGTAGTGACGGGCTTCAGCTGGTTACGGTATGTTTGATAATCTTTTGTTACCAAATTTTCCACGCCATGTTACAAAAAAACCTTCTTTCAAAGTAACATTGTCTAAAATGTAAGTCATGAAATGAAATAATATTTCATTTCATTTCATATTTTTTAATTTGAATTAAATTCAAAACCTATTGGAATTATTTCGTGATAATATTTGTACCAATAGTCGTACTTTTACAAAGTTAATAAATATTTTTTATTGGATAAAGAGACGAGAAAAACGCTCACCTAACGTAAGTGCAACGTCCGTCCCTAACAAATGCTGTATCACCCAGAACACTTCTGTAATGTACCACACGGCGCTCGTCACTTTGAGACATCAGTTCTTCAGTCTCATATGCCCAGTGATTACACTAGCTCTCAGTTTCCTTCAAACCGAAACACAGTATTGCTTGCACACTACTGCTTCACGGTAGAATTACATGCCGTGGTACCTACCTAGACGGATCGACCTATGGTCTACAATACTCATATAGATCTGTTTTTCTAGGAAATGCGCTTTCGCGCAAGCTACTTTCAAAAGTTGTTTGTGTTTGACTATCATGTAGTTTTCCACGAATTTTTTTATACTATTATTCATTGAATATAAGAAATAAAAACTTACGACTTTAAAAAACAAAAAAAAAAGAAAGAAGTAAATGAATTTTAGCCAGTCATCTAAATAACTTTTTTCTTAGCCATCGATTTTAATGTTTTGATAGTTTTTTTTACATAACTGTCATATGAAAAAAAACAAGTTTTGCGCTGGCGCTCAAGGTGCTATGATATATACGCAGACAAAAGTTTATGATTGTTACATGCATACATACATAGAGCACACCGTTTTCCCTTTTTGTGGTAAGCAGAGACCACATCTTTCCACTTGTTTGTTAACGAGAAGATTTCAGTCACTACCGAAATCGCAATCTTCTTTGGAAACTGCTTGCAATCTCTTTTTCAATTGCGTAAAGGTAAAGCATAAGTACACAGTAGTAGCGTGCTGTACATACGAGTATGATCTCTGTAGCGACACAAATACGAAGCAATACTATAAACTTTAATTTTCTTCACTACTTCTGAATAATTTACAAATACAAATAAAAAAGTGTCTGTTTGTAATAACAAAATAACAACTTTCTACTCAATGCTTTTGAAAGTATATACGGCACTGATGATTATAAACAATTGTTTAAATTTTCGTTGCCTGTCTGTTTGTTCCGGCTAATTTCCGAAACGGCTGTACCGTTTTTGACGGGATTTTTACGAACAGATAGCTGATATTATAGTGGGTAACTTAGGCTACTTTAATTTTAGAAAAATAATAAGGGTTCTGCGCAAAAAACATTAAAACCACAAAATCCGATTCGAACAGGGAAGTATTTATGGATATCATAGATCAGAGTCGACTTTTTTACGCGGGCGAAACCGAGGGGCACAGTAAGTAGTTGCAATAAAAACCATTATGCGCAATTTTGTAGTTTAAAATAACTTTAATTTATAAAATATTTACTTTGCCGTATATATATATATACGTTTATAGTCATTCAGAAGATTAGCCATGACAATCCGCTTACGTAGGTATCATCGCAGTGTCAGTTATTCTGCTACAATAATTACTGCAGCAGAATAACTAACGAGCGCAGGATCGTGCCACATAAATACTCGTATGTTCTGGGTGACACGTAAATTGTTATGGGCAGACGTTGCACCAACCAACAGGCGAACGATTTCTCTTCTCGTCACTTAATTACATCAAAAAAATGTTTTCTGAAATTGCGAAATTTGTAGAATATTTGCAGTCGCACATATTTAAAAATATATTAACATCAACCGAAACTGAATATTAGTACAAATTGCCAACAGGTGTACCAACAATACGTAGCTAAAATCACAAATGAATTGGCAGTAAAAATTGGAGTTAATATCATATTACCTATTTAAAGTTGTTCGCTGCAGGTGACTATTTACTTACAAAGTTATATTTACGGCTTGTAACAGTCCTAGTTCAAACTTTACCACGACATAATAGAGCTGAAATTAAATGTAATAAAGAAAGAGATCTCTCCCTCCTTCCTGGTGGAAATATCTGACGGTTCGTGACGTTTAATCTCGCGTGGTGCGCGGCGGTCGCGCGTAGGTATCACTCGCAGTCCGATTGTAGTGATGTTCTTATCGATAGTTATTTCCGTCTTTATTGTTACATAATTGCAAATTATTCATCATCACCATCGTCATTTCAGCCTATCACTAGTCCACTGCTGAACATAGGCTTCCCCCATAGATTGCCAACAAAGTTTATAGCTCTCATTTTAAAGGATTTTGCCATAGTTGCCACGCTTGGCAGGCGAGTTGGCAACCACAGTTTATTTACTGATTTGTTCTAGGAAGATGCGCCGTGACTCGGCGGTTGACTGTCGTATTGGTTTTCTTGTGCACGCTGTTGAGGGAGGGCGGGCGGTGCTCTTCAAAACTAGGTAATACACACCATTTTACATTTTGCATGCGGATCTTAGCAAATTAACTTTCTCTGCTTTACTATAATGGATTTCCGCAAAGTAATGCCTGATTCTATTAATCACTATCAAATATTACCTAAAACTAGCCATTTTAATATTTGTTATTATATTATACTTTTTTTTGCTACTTAAAAAAAAAAAATGACTTTCAATAAGTACTATGTAAATAGTCTATATTGAATAAAAATTTATTCTATTCTATTCTATTCTTTCTGAACTTACTTTACTTTTTACTTTTTTGACAATTAAAAATTTCAAAGTGCCCACAGTTCGCGTTATCTGTGCTAATCTAAATATCTTTTATTGGTGAATAATCAAAGCTAAGATACTTGCATTTTGTCACCACTGAAGACCATAGTGACACGTTTAAAAAAGTAAACAAACAGCTTTTAACTGTTCTACTACTGAGCACAGGCCTCCTCTCATTTCTGAAAGGTTTGGAGCCGAGAATAGTCTGTCCACGCTGCTACAATACAGATTGGCTGAATACACATGTCCTCAAAATGTCTTTATTCCTCAGACACGCAGGATTCCTCACCATGTAAGCAGTACTAAAAAACCCAAAACAATTTTACAGGTTTTGAACTTATGGTCACTTAAATTAAAAGGCGTGCGCGTGGCCCCAGAGCTTTCACGCCTCTAATGACATATTTAAAAAAATAATTTAAGTCCACTGCTCAGTCTCATTAAGGTTGGAGCTAAATCCGCACGCTGCATCGGTTGGACCACACTCTACGCAGGTTATCACAGTTTTCCTTCGCTTTACTCATTAATGCAAAAGTGCACGGAACGAGCAAAACGTCAGCCCCTTACCACGGCTTTAATGACGTATTTAATGTGACCAACAAATGACATAAGTTTTTTTTAAAGTACGACGAGCAAAACGTCTCGGGGTGCCTTCTTTCGGGCCTCTCCGGTTCAGCACACACATTTAAATGCTTTTTTTTTATTCGATAAAGTGACGAAACGAGCAAACCGTTTCAGGTGATGGTAAGTGCAATGTCTGCCCATAACAAATGCTTTATCACCCCGAACATTTCTGTGTGACACCACACTGCACCCGTCACCACGAGACATGAGTTCCTTAGTCTCATATGGCCGTTGATTACACTAGCTGTCAGTGCCATTCAAACCGAAACACAGTAATTTTTCACACTACTGCTTCACGGCAGAATAACTGGCCCTTGGGTGGTGCCTACCTAGAGGGATTTCTGCATAGGAATCCCACCACCTGTAAAGCTTTAGAGAATATCAAGCCTGATATTTACTCCACGTGAAATATTTTAATAAGATTTTATCTGTTAAAAGGTGTAGCAATATCTCTAACCACATGAGAAGATCAAGTATCATATGTCCTACATCGCGGTACTGAAGTTTCAACGATGCTAATTATGATAAGATAGGATATGAGACTGGTATGAAGAAACCTCTTCCCCCATTCCCACCCGATCTGGAAGGTAGCTCTTTTCCTTGGCACCCTAATTCTGCTAAAAATAATGAATAAATTAAACAGTTTACCGATGGACATTATTAATTTTTCTTATTACAAAACCCTGCCCTCTAAAAAATAAGTAGTACATGATAATTTTCAAAAATAATTAGTTCTTAACTATCGATACGTAACACGTCACTAGCCACGCGTCTGCAGAAATTCAATTAACATTACCTCCAGTCGCGTGCACCTTTATTTCCGTTCGGAGTCACTTAGCTCGCCCCCCTCTCGCTCCCTCCCCGCAAAGGGTGGGGAGTCTTAGACGCCAGTAATGAGGTCCGGTGATCGTTTAGTTTGTAGGTAATGGGCTACGTGAGTTTCTGTCCAGTTTAGGGAGAGGATTGTAGATACTTCGACTCTTAACTTGAAACTAGGATTGGTGTTTTCTGTTAGCATGATGCGCAGTTAGAGAAATATATAGACATTGAAATACTGAACTAAAAGTATTCACAACAAATTTTACGTATCTGTAAAAAAAAAGCTGAGCACAGGCCTCCTCCATTTTTGAGAGGGTTTTGGAGCTAGGAAGAATCCGCCACGCTGCTCCAATGCGGGTTGGCGGACTGCACATGTCTCCGAAATATTTTTTATTTCTTAGACATGCAGGTTTCCTCACGATGTTTTCCTTTACCGTCCGTGGTAAATCAGCGCTTAAAATTGCAATTAACAATTTTGGTGGTGCCGACAGCGTTGATCGAACCCAGGTCACTGCAGTACTAAGAAATTTAAAGCGAGCGCCTAGCCCCTGAGGTACTTCGGCTCTATGTATCTGTAAAAAATAGTAAATATTTACATGGAAAACCGAAAAAGCACAATCAGTTGCCATGACTGCTGTGATTATCAATCACATCTTTACCTTTCTTGTATATTATTATGTAAAAAAATAAGATTCGTGTGCCACTTACATCTGCTTCAATTATAAATTAATGAATTGTTGTTATACCGTTTATTTTCTTTTTATTTTATTTTTTTGTTTATTATTTTCCTTTGTTTTTTTTTTTATTTTATTCTTATTAATTTTGCTTATTCACCTGTTGTATTGTAATTTGTGACTGAAATCTGAAGTGTCGGAATAAATGTCTTGTAGGTCTTAGTGTCTTAATACATTTATTAATTCTCACAACTATGTATATAATTAAGCGTTTTTATGTAAATTCATATTTTTTTTCTAATGAAGCCGTAAATAAGCATTTGCAAGATTTGATTAACACAACTCAGTCAGTCAACCTGTGGATAACGGTATATTACAGAATTAGTTAAATATATCTTTATACTATGTTGAACATTACAATATTGTATAACTCTTTGTCCTTAGAAATATTTTATTTTTATTTTTTTTTTAATTCTTAATGCTGAATCGCTACAAAAAAAAACGAATAATAATATTTACATACTAAAACTAACACTCACAAATAACCTGAAGAAATCAAAATGTACTATTAGGTACTGAATAAACTGCTTCAGACTAAATTTGGTGTATAACAATATAATGCATGCTATTAATGTGTTTCACATGATAAACAAGAAAATAAATCTTCCTAAATTAACTTCGATCTCAAACATTTACTAAAAATATAATTAATATTTATAAACTTGAGTAGGTACGCTTATAATTTTGGACGTCTGTTTTCTAACGTTGAGCATATGTATAAATTGTTATCTACGTTAAACTGGCTTTCCATAAATATATTACTCGACTTTACAGATATAAATACTTTTTTTTTAAAGAAAGAATACAACAAGAAACTAGCATTTCATGTAACTAACTGTTCTGTCCCAGATTAATTAGTAATGTACCAAAGTAATTTCTATTAAATCATTTAGTATTATAATGTATATATATTATTATAAATGTAATATAAATGGCTATGTCGATAAATCGATGACATTTAATAACTAAAGACAATAGAATAAACGTAAATAAAATTATCTTCCATCTGATATTTTAAGGTTGTAAATTGCCATGCCATTGCATTTCGCCTTTGTTAGCAAAACAAAGCGATATATACAGAGGTGCGAGTATCCCTCTATAAAAACATTCCTGACGGAGACGGATGGGCGTCAGGATAATCACAGCAGATAAGAAAACTCTTCAAGGTGGAATAGCCGTGCCATCTGATTGCGAGTAAAGGGGTTTAGAAAGCGGGATGGGGACGGAGCGATAGGTCCCGTTAGAATGTTATTTTGTTTCTTTTTCGTTCGAAATAACAAATAATAATGCAGGGAAGTTTCGTTGAACAAAAATAAATGAGTTTTCTACTAAAATACATCATTTACTTGAAGTTACAGGAAGTTGAGCCGTGGTAGCGTGGGGCCGGGTGCTCGTCTTAAGTTCGATTCCCTGTGCTAACACCTCTAAAATTGTTTTGTAATTTTAATCCCGATTTACCACGCGTCCATTGGTGAAGAAAAATATCGTGAGGAAACCTGCTTGTCTGAGGAATATTTTTTTTATTGCATAAAGTAATGAAACGAGCAAAACGTTCACCTGATGGTAAGTGCAACGTCTGCCCATAACAAATGCTGTGTCACCCATAAAATTTCTGTGTGACTATACGCTGTGACCATCACCCTGAGACATAGGTTCTTAAGTCTCATATGCCAGATCACGACGGTATCCCATTAACGGGTAGTCAGAGACTGGGCACTCACTGCAAAAACAGATGACTGCCACAATCCACGTTTCACCAAAACATTATGATGCACTTGGTAGAATAACTGGCCCTAGGGTGGTACCTGTCTAGACAGACTCCTGCATAGGAATTCTACCACCAGTTAAAGACATGTGAATTCGAAGACATGTGAAATTCGCAAACCAGCATCGGAGGAGAGTGGCGGGCTCTTTCTGATGCGAAACCCCTCTCAGAATTGAGGTCTGTGCTCGACGTTGGAACATTTAAGGGCTGTAACTTTACTTTAGTAGGGTAAGTTGGGGACTTAAGTAGTAGATTAGACAGCCATGAAAGTCTTCGGCACTCCGCACATATATTGAAAAATCTTGGAATGGCTATCACCTATCGGCTGACGAACAGACGAGAGGATTCGATGGTTGACATTCCAACTTCTGATGAAACTTGCATGCTTGAAGAGTAAAAATATTTCGAGGAATATTTCGTGGCGGACTCTTACCAGGTCCAAAGTCTGAGATGTGAAAAATAAATCATCATCATCATCATTTCAGACTATCACTATTCCACTGCTGAACATAGGCCTTACCCGATTTTGCCACAAAAGTTTGTAGCTCTCATTTTAGGGGGACCTCATCCTCATCTCATCTTAAGCAGCTAAGACACGAAATAAAACGCTAACCACAACTTAAGTATCTTGCATGTTTATGTATGTGCTTAATTTTTTTTTCTCTTGCATATTAGAAAACGTCATATGGAATTAAGTCCGCCGAAAAACGCTTAGTATAGTTTAAAATAATATTTTCTTAACCTTTTTAGAACATGCGCGCCGTTTACCTAAGAAATTTCCTTTGCACGTGGTAAATCAGCGCTTATTTATTGCAGTGAACATTATTTTGATCGAACCGCAAACTACTTAATTTAAATCAACTGTCGTACTTCCGTGCGATTTATGACCTTTTTTGTTAAAAAAAAGTCTGTACACAAATAGAGATGAACATATTTATTAATTACCGTATAAAATCAAAAGCATCTACAGTAAAAGTCAAAAAGTTCTTTACATCTACAGTGCGATCGGCGAAAGATAACGTGTCAGAGACATATAAACATTTGTCGACCGCGTGGCGTAGTGGTTAGCGTACCTGGCTTCTGCACCACCGGTCCTGGGTTCGATTACCAGCCGGAGGTAACATTTGTGCGAAAACACAAATTGTTGCTTTTCGGGTCTGGTTGTGTTGTGCATGTGAAATGTATGTTTGTAAAACGCACCCACGATACAGGACAAAATCCAACTGTGGGGCTTCGTTTTTAAAAAATAGAAAAATAGAAACACACATTTTCTCAAATATGGGGAAGGTAGAGACCACACCCGTAGCTCGCTTTTCGCCCCCGTGGGAAGCGAGTCGCCACCGTTTTGGTACGAGTTATAAACTTCTTACTCCCGCGAGCAATATAGGGTAGTGTTATTCTGCGCGAATAAATGCTGCCCGTACAGTACCTTAGTCGCCTCTTACGACACCTCGGTAAGAAAGAGGTAGGGGCTATTAACTTCTCTGCCGATAACCTATCTATTAATTTTTAGAAATTTAGAAATAAATAATTGTTTGATTGTAATTTTTACCGCCCGCTGTAATTTGGACCGCTGTAACACAGTTCAAAAACAAACTATGATTTATGCACTTATATAGAGAATCTACCACCCCATCTCATCCCGTGGGTGTCGTAAAAGTCGACAGAGGGAAAATGAAAACCAGGAGATGGATAGCAGCATCTTGCTGGAACGTCTGAATAAATAAACTGCGGTTGCCAACCCGTCTGCCAAGCGTGGCAACTATAGCAAAATCCCTCCAAAACGAGAGCTACAAACTTTTGTGGCAATCTATGGGGGAGGCCTATGTTCAGCAGTGGACTATTGATAGGCTGAAACGACATAGACATTATGCAACGTAAGTTCTATGAATATCTTTTTCAATAGAATCGACTCCTATAAAACTCTCGGAGTATGGTAGCTTCCGCTTCGAGCTTCGCACTAGCTATGCAATGTAAATAGCTCAATAATTCATTGATATTCGCTCGAACCCAGACTGAATAACTCAGCGGCTGACGTGTTGCTCTTAAAACCGACAATAGTTTATCGATATTTATTTCCATGAATTATTTTTAACGTTCATTAATATATATACGAAAACAAATCAACTAATATTAGCAAAATACAATTTTTATTTTCTATCATCTTCTCTGTGGGAAGGGAACGTTGCTGGTAGAAGATGCAGTGACAAAGATAGAGAAATAGATGATTAGATGGTTTGGACACGTAGACAGGATGGGTGAAAGAAGATTGATGAAACAGATTTGTGAGACGGGTGTGATTGGGCAAGCCGGTAAGGGTCGACGTAGGCGAACGTACCACGATCAAATCAAAGGCAACCGACGAGCTTATATGAAAACACTAATGAAAGTAGAAGAAATGAAAGAGGCGTGACACTACGTATATTCGTATTGTGTTTTCTTCTGCAATTTTGGCAAATTGTAAACAGTTTACGGTGATTATACACTTTTAAATCATCATTATGCAACTACCACAAATAATATAACAAAAAAGTACGTATATTTGCTTTAATGTCGGTATCTCATAAACATACCATAACGCCAGTCACTACAAAAAATCTTATCTCAACAAAGTACTAAGCATACATTTAATTTTTTAAATTCACTTGTATTCTGAGTCACGTGATCTGTTACGGGCAGACGTTGCACTTACCATAAAGTGAACGTTTTGCTCGTCTCGTCACTTTACACAATAAAAAATTTTTACTCCCAGGCACCTTTGGTATATATGTCTACGTTGTTCTAACCCAAATACATCATACAGTATGTCAGGTATTATGGCTGTGAGAGTCTAAAAAAGAGAGTCTACCACCCCATTTCATCCCGTGGGTGTCTTAAAAGTCGACAGAGGGAAAAATAATACCAGAAGATGATCAGCAGCATCTTCCTGGAACATCCGAATAAATAAACTGGGGTTGCCAACAGGCCAGCCAAGCGAGGCAACAATATCGAAATCCTCCCAAAATGACAGCTACAAACTTTTGTGGCAATCTATGGGGAAGGCCTATGTTCAGCTGTGGACTAGTGATAGGCTGAAATGATGATGATGATGAATACGACGACGTCTATTAATAAAAAAATAAGTTTAAAAATATAAATAAATTGAAGTTATATTGTAGTAAGTTTAGAAATATTTTTATTAAACACGCATCGATACGACACGGAACCTCACTAACAATGCGCCGAGGAATGTGACAAATGTTACGGAGTCACTGGACCCTGAGCAACTTCAGATTGTCTCTAAACACACAATTTCACTCTTATTTCGAAAACTAATGCTCCAAGTTACGGTCCATTTTTGTTAGCTTCGATGCGGGATGATGCCTTTCAGCGAGGCTCAGGAAAAGAATTACTGCATGCGCTATTTTTTCCTAAGCTATTATATATATTATATGCATATTATTTTTATTATCTACTTATGGCTTATAATACAAAAAAATAGTATTATATACGATGTATTTAAACGTTAAGTATACGTAAATATATACTCAATATTTACGCATGCATTACTTTAAATAGATCGTTCAATTAATGAGCTCTTTTATAGGAAAGTAGTCAGTAAGGTAAAGACCCTACTGAATACTTTCCTATATACTTTCCTGGAATATTTAATATTGTTCAAAGGAACAATATTTCATTTATATTTCGTATTTTTATAGGCCGTGTGGTGGCGGCTCGTTAAAAGAATACTACCACTCCATCTCATCCAATGGATCTCGTAAAAAGCGAGTAAGGAATTAAACTGCACTGTGCACCCAAGAGCGCATGATGGCGATGGGCCCACCTGCCTATCACACCAAGTGCATTATATTGTTTTGGTAAAACGTGGATTGTGGCAGTATTCTGTTTTGCAGTGAGTGCCCAGTCTCTGACTACCCCTTATGGGATACAGTCGTGATCTTATGTATGTATGTATTTTTATAAATTCTGCCTAATAGATTGACACATTCCGGAACAGTAATTATATAAATCAAGATAATATATTACATGCAACTGAATTCAAACTAATCCGTGAACTGATACCATCCTCATCATCATATCAAATGTAAATTGAAATCTTCATTTCTCAAATAATTTTGAGAGTTGATACTGCATATTTAATTAATTGCCTCCTGTAATTATTGTGTATTGTACTTGCAAAAGTAAAAAAAAAAGTCTCAGCCTATAAATGTCCCACTACTGACCACAGGCCTGCTCTCATTTCTGAGAGGGTTTTGGAGCTAGAAAGAATCCGGCACGCTGCTCCAATGCGGGTTGGCGGACTTCACATGTCTTCGAAATATTTTTAATTTCTCAGACATGCAGGTTTCCTCACGATGTATTCCTTCACCGCCGAGCACGTGGTAAAACAGCAATTAAAGTTGCAATTAACAATTTTAGTGGTGCCGGCACCGGGAATCTAACCCAGGTCACTCGCGTACTATGAAATTTAAAGCGAGCGCCGAGCCCCTGAGCTACCTCGGCTCTCAATGTCTTTTTTTTTTATTTGATTAAGTGACGAAACGAGAAAAACGTTCACCTGATGGTAAGTGCAACGTCTGCCCATAACAAATGCTGTGTCACCCAGAACATTTCCGTGTGACACCACACTGCGCCCGTCACCATGAGACATCAGTTCTTAAGTCTCATATTGCCCAGTGGTTACGCTAGCTCTCAGTGCCCTTCAGATTTGCTTGCAAGCATTTGATTAATTATATAAGTATAAAAATTTGTAATGTCTTTGTCTTGTGCCGTATAAATTATTAATTGCAGCAGTGTAGATTACTCTTTCAATAGCATGGCCTATAAACCTTAGTGGTTTTTCTAAATGGTATTTCAATTTTGTGGAATATAAGTTGTATTTATTTAAATGTAAAATAACTTAAAAAAGTCGATTCTAAAATTATAGCAAACATATGTGTTTGGTATAATTTTACTTATTATTAATATAAAATCAAATAAAAATATTAATGTGGTATACTGTACGAGCCTCCTTACACGTACGCTTAGATTTAAAATAAAAACAATTATTACTTTGAGCGTCATTAAGTCCATCAAAGCTCAGCTTAAAGCTTAGTGATGTAATTAACAAAATAAAAAGCTAAATTCCTTTAATCTTATATTTCGTAAATACACCAAAGCCAGCGAAAAATTGAGTTACTGAACACCTTAATCTTTACAGAATCTCGCCGTAGTAAGATGAGATTCTGCAATATTAATTAGTTAAGTAAGGCTATGAACTCACTGCGAGTAGAACCGTCGATGCTGAATATTATGCGAAGTTATCGTAAGTATCTATTGAATTAATTTTATACGTTTATCATCCTCGCTACCATTTGCGGCCCCAATGTCAGATCCTTCGAACCTTAAACTATCTATTGTTGCACTATAATTTTAATTTTCATAATCATCATTATCATCATGGCAGTCAATAAGAAGTCCACTATTGAAGATAAGCCTCCACCACTAGTTGTCACTAAACAAGGTTGCTCCATCTAATGGGTGGTATCTCCATACTGCGTTTGATGACACGAGGACGAGGAGTAGAATAGAATAGAATGATATGGATTTATTTGGCAACACATATACAACAATAACAATGAGAAAACAAATGAGCACACAAGAAAAAACATAAGCAAATTTAAAAAAACGAAATTCCAAATAAATCAAAACTACGATAAAGCAAAACAAAATTCAAATAAAAAAAATAACTAATTATCATTATGGTATTACTTTACACATCAACTTCCTTCGAATAGCGGGGTCGCAATGTGCATTCAAGAATGAACTGCGTGATGCCAAAATGGTCCCACTCAGCAAAAAACTGAAGCATTCGCCCCAGCACTGATTGTCACTGAAACCGGATTTCGGAGCAAAAAATGTAACCCGAAAGCAGAGGAGCAGCAGTGCTTCACTCGCCTCTAGTGTAACATTATTTCAGGACAATTACATGACACAGCAAAAGATTGACATAGAATAAGTTAATATACAAACAAATACAATTTACGAATGCATAGTAAGCGTGTGTTACCAATTCTCTAAAGGCTGTTGGTTCTACGAGCTACATTGCCGGCTCACTGTCACATCAGCTGATCCTCAGGGCTATGTCAGTTACCCTTATTTCGGATGTGGATACCGTCTTATGAGATTCAATCTCGCAAAAAAAAGCAATAACAATCTCCTTTCATAACTTACTGAGCTATCCAGCTTCCACAATATTAACGTATACATAATGCGACGGTTTATTTTTCCCTCTGAGAGGGATGCCATTCAATTATTATTGTTTAAAAATAAAACATGTTGATTACATAGAGATATAGAGATATTAGATAGAGGACACAGATGTGTGTAAATAACTCTTACTCTGCACTTGCAAACCCCTACTACTAAATTTTCGATGTAATTTTTATGTAACTTATAAATGACATGTAATATGGCATTGAAAAAAGAAAGTCTTCAAAGTTTCTTGCCGCTTCTCCTCTGAGAAGGTCTTATTTTTTGTACCGGTGTAGATTTTACATTCATAAGAGCTTTATGCAAGCCTAAACTCAATGAAGAAATTTTGACTTTGACTTTGATAATCATCATCATCATTTCAGCCTATCACTAGTCCACTGCTGAAGAAGGCCTCCACCATAAATTGCAACAAAAGTTCATAGCTTTCATTTAGTGGGATTTTACCATAGTTGCCACGTTTGGCAGGCGGGTTGGCAACCGCAGTTTATTCATTCAGGTGTTCCAGGAAGACGCTGGTTTTCATTTTCCTTTTGTTTACTTTTACGACATCCACGAGATGACATGGGGTGGTAGATTATCTTAAGCCACCATCACACGGTTGTATAGTTATGAAATGTTTAATGAAGATTTTGTTTAATTCGGTGGGCTGTTTTTTATATTCTTCGGATGAGTGAATTTTGTTCCAATGTATCAAGTTTAGTTTTTAAATAAGAATGCAACTAATGGTTTGACTAAATGATGTTATAAATGCTTTCGTCAAAGAGGGACATTTTTACGTATTTTGGATACAGCCGAAAACATAGCTTAAAAGCGGCAGGCTAAAGGAGGTTAAAGGCTTACATACATACATACATACAGTCACACCTCTTTCCCATAGGGGTAGGCAGAGACCACCTCTTTCCTCTTGCTACGATCCTGACACACATCTTTAGCTTCTTCTACTTTCATTAGCGTTTTCACACACGCTCGTCGGTTGCAGGTACTTTTAACGTGACCTTTCCTCAAAAGTTCACCGATCTGATTGTGATACGTACGTCTAGGTCGACCCTTACCGGCTTTTCCATTCACACTTGCCTCATAAATCTGTTCTTGAAGGCTTAAGTGTACTTTTTTCCTTTAAAGGAGATAAGTGCGCAAATCAAAAAATACATACATTGTGACTGTAGTCTAGAATGGAATGGCCTGTTGCGGAGCTATAAAACTATTCTTCCAAACAAAAAATTAGACAAAAAGGTTAATGTGTATGCACCCTTGTGCGTCGCTCGCAGTTTTCAGCGACGCCAGAAGATTTCCGAACGCAGACCGACTGCTCTTAATTAATTGGCTTGCATTCGTTTGCATGAATTACTCAGGTACCCGGGAACAGCCCTTTGGCATTTTTTAACGGAAGCCATTCCTCTGATATTATAACTGAGTCTAAAGACATAATAGGTAATTATAATTCCTCAATGCATTCTAGTACAAAAAAAAATTCATCACCAGCTGTTCACCGCTAGAAAGAGGCCTCTTACAGGAATGGAGGATATGCCGTATTACCACGCTTGGCAGGAAAATTGGTGATCGCAGTACCAGACGCTTCGCACTCTTGACACTACCGCCCACGTATACGTATTTTCAGTATTCATTTGGTGTTCATTCATTTAGTTATTTGGTTATGACGACCGCGTGGCCTAGTGGTCAGAGTACCTGACTTCTTAGCCGCGGGTCCTGGGTTCGAATCCCAGCCGGAGCCAACATTTGTGCTAAAACACAAATTGTTGGTTTTCGGGTCTGGTTGTGTTGCGTTCGTCCCCGTGTTTCTGACACTGCATCCTAGCCTACCTCCGATCTTATCGCATCAGCGTTACATCGGGCGCGTGTAGGTTGGGACGAGTGAGTGCCTCTGTGTTTGCGGGTACCCTTGTGGCACTATAATATCTCCTGCACAGTTGATGGCTCTCGATAGTAGTCGGAAGTTGTCGCCGATGGTCGGAATCGGCTAGGAGAACATCATTATGTCACTACTTCTCATCGCGGAGGTAGCGGACCTCCGGGATGAGAAGTAGTGACAGCTTCCTTTTTTGTTTTTTTTTATATTACAAGTAGCGTATTATGAGCACATTATTTATTCTTACTTTATCTATCACACATTAAACAACGCTTTTGGATTATCTGAAGAAGGCTGATAAAACTTCGAAACAATAGTTACGCCAAACTTGCCCAAAGTACCGTCGGCACCGCAAGTCCCCGCCCGCCTCGCACCGGATCAGGTGAAGCGGATTATTCCAGTTCAGTGCGGTTCGAACCGGATCCAACACGATTTTAGACTTACGGACTAAGCGAGTTTATTTGAGAGATAGGTAATGGATAGTGATAGCTAAACTAAGATAGCATAGGTTAAATGTTTTGAAATTAACGCAAATACGGTAATTATATCGGAATTTAATTTACATATAAACGCCAATAGCCTAACCGTGGTGATAATAGTAATATATATATATATATATATATATATATATATATATATATATATATTTTATTTGATAAAGTGTCGAGACGAGCAAAGCGTTCACCTGATGGTAAGTGCAACGTTTGCCCATGACAGATGCTGTGTTACTCAGAATATTTCTGTGTAGCACCACACTGCGCCCGTCACCCTGAGACATAAGTTCTTAAGTCTCATATGCCCAGTGATTACGCTAGCTCTCAGTGCCCTTCAGACCGAAACACAGTAATGTTTGCACACTACTGCTTCACGGCAGATTAACTGGCCGTGGGGTGGTACCTACCTAGACGGATTCCTGCATAGGAATCCTAACACCAGTAAAATAATATAGAGATAATTTAGCACTTCAAACTGTATAATTTATTTGATATGTCATTTATCACTGTTTTTGTTTTAAAGTACTTTGATGAGTAACAAACAATAACTCGCTTGCTGTCGCCCTTTCTTACTGTAGTTTGGGTCCGTCTGAAAACAAGCGCTGCGATGCCGCGGCTTATGCTGAGACGGTCCTTTCCGCCGCTACATCACAACACACAGAAATACTTGCATTATTGTTTCTTTAATTTTTTAATTTTATTTTTTTGTTATATTTAACCTCTTTATCATTTTATTGCTATTATATTGCCATTGTTATTTTATAGTTTAAAGTAACGTTCAAACAACGCAGACAATTCCTACGTGCGACATGCAGGTTTACTCTGCCAGTTACGCACAGATTTAAAAAGTTTTTTATTTAACTTGGAGTAATCCGTTTTTTACCGTCATTGTTTTATAGTTCTATTTGCCATTGGTCTTTGCATCATAAATAGAAACAAAAGCAAACATTGTCAATCGATTTATAGCGTTTAATTTATAAAAATAAATTAGGTAATAAAAAATTACCAATCAAAATCTTGAATACGTCATATTCCGAATTGACTAGATATTCATTGCAATTATTATCAATTATATAAACAAGCACCTTAAACCGCCACCACACGGTGGCGGCCTAAGAGAATCTACTTCCCCATCTCATCCCGTGGGTGTCGTAAAAGTCGACAGAGGAAAAATGAAAACGAGGTATGGGTAGCAGCATCTTCCTGGAACATCTGAATAAATATACTGCGGTTGCCAACTTGCCTACCAAGCGTGGCAACTAAGGCAAAATTCCCCCAAAATGAGAGCTACAAATTTTTGTGGCCATCTATGGGAGAGGCGTATGTTCAGGAGTGAACTTGTGATAGGCTGAAACGACGAAACAAGCACCGTTATAAAATTACCATCTACCCTACTATGTCATAATAAAAAATATACACAATAAATAATATGATATTACACAGCAACTGTATGTTCCAGCAACACCGTCTAAGTCATCTGTCAGGCCGGGGCCAAACTGTCAAAACTTTCCGAACTTATTCGTTGCGAAATTTTCAACGAGCGTTCAGATTAACACCTGTACCTTGCGATCAAGCTTGCCTTTGTCTTCTCGTATACTGCTTTGTCAACACGGAACTGTGATTAGACGAATAATATCTATTTAAAATGTAAAGCTTACTTTTATAATAAAACATAATATAATTCATTAGTCTACTATGAGCGTACCTGTATTCTGTGGAAAAAATGAAAAGGACAAAATTAGAAATAAGGTTCAAAATGCAATAGAGTTACGGAAATTTTGAGGTATAATTAAGGCTATCTGAAATATCACCACTAGAAAAATAAAACGAAGGCAGAATAGATTATAAAAAAGGAAACCTCGTACGTAGAACTAAGAAAGTTTTTTTATTATATAAAGTGACGAAACGAGCAAAACGTTCACCTGGTATGATGGTAAGTGCAACGTCCGCCCACAACAAATGTTGAGTCACCCAGAACATTTCTGTGTGAGACATCAGTTCTTAAGTCTCATATGCCCAGTGATTACACTAGCTCATAGTACCCTTCAAACCGAAACACAGTAATGCTTGCACACTACTGCTTTACGGCAGAATAACTTAACCTGGGTGGTACCTACCTAGCCGGATTCCTGCATAGGCTAGCCAATTCTATCATTTATATCTTCATAATCATCACTATCATCGTTCAGTTCGTTCGTTTCAGCCTATCAATAGTCCACTGCTGAACATAGGCCTCCCCCATAGATTGCCACAAAATTTGTAGCTCTCGTTTTGGGGGGATTTTGCCATAGTTGCCACGCTTGGCAGACGGGTTGGCAACCGCAGTTTATTTATTTAGATGTTCGAGCAAGATGCTGCTGCCCATCTCCTGGTTTTCATTTTCCCTCTGTCGACTTTTACGACACCCACGGGATGAGATGGGGTGGTAGATTCTCTTAGGCCGCTACCACACGGCTAATCATCATGATAGCCAAGCAAGAAGAAGCTAAACAAGGTTGCTCCATCTAGTGGGTGGTATCAAGGCGTTTGGTTACAAGGACGAGGTTGCCTCTTACTTCTCCTACGGCTATTGGTTCTACGAGCTACATGTCCGGCTTGTTGATCCCAAAGGCTACGATAGTTACTTTATTACGGCTGTGGATATCGTTATATATTCGATCTCTCAGAAAAAAACAAGAGCAATCTCCTTTTACAACTTACTGATCATTTTTACTGGTGGTAGGATTCCTATGCAGGAATCCGTCTAGATCTGACAAAATATTTATGTCAATGTGTTTGTAGTATGTTAGTGCGTGTGTGTCGGTAAGTGATATTTGTACGTATGATTATGGTATTGGTTTAGGGTTATATTAAATTTTATTGAATCACTAGGCATATGAGACTTAAGAACTGATGTCTGAGGGTGACGGACGGAGTGTCATATTTAGGATTCCTATGCAGGAATCCGTCTTGGTAGGTACCACCCCAGGGCCAATTATTCTGCCGTGAATCAGTAGTGTGCAAACATTACTGTGTTACGGTCTGAAGGGCACTGAGAGCTAGCGTAATCACTGGGCATATGAGACTAAAGAACTTATGTCTCAGGGTGACGGGCGCAGTGTGGTGCTACACAGAAATATTCTGAGTAACACAGCATCTGTCATGGGCAAACGTTGCACTTACCATCAGGTGAACGTTTTGCTCGTCTCGACACATTATCAAATAAAAAAAATCAACTTCAAGCTTCCTCAATAATTACGTTAACATGACAGTGACGGTTTCTTTTTTCCCTCAGAGCGTGATGCTATTATATTATTATTATTTAAAAATAAAACTAAGAATGTATTTAATGTCTATCCAAATTCTCTAATAAATCTCTATATCTGTACTAGAGCAGCATGGCCGTATCCCTTTTGAGACCAAGCCAGCAGTGGGACACTTTTACTTGACAGGCTTCTACTTTATTACTCTACCTCAACTCTTAATCAACTATTTGCACTAACTTTATTTCAAAAATCGTATTCAAAAACGTCTTTAACATACATTTATTATGCTGAAAGTTTTTAAGAAAAAATAAAATAGAAAAGAGATGAGAAATGTTTTTGGAGCGCCGCTCAAATATGCGAAGGTAATGATGTCAGCCAAGTTCCAGGCCGAAGTTACGCGACTCTCGCAAATTGAAATTATTTCTTTCATTAAAACTGAGAACTTGCTTGCCTTTCAGGTAAAGTTTTTAAGTATCCAATTCACCGCGAACTTTTCCCCACTCTGTTTCTGATGGCCAACTAATCGAGGATATACATTCATTTGATTCTTAGAGTAATTTAAGGTCATATTTTTTTAAAATATCTGTTACATCTGTTATGGAGATCTCATGAAAATATTTACATATAGCCATTTTAAAAGAAGATTGCCGAATGATGTAACAGATTTATGAGGCGCGTGTGAATTGGGCAAGCCGGTACGGGTCGACATAGGCGAACGTATCACGATCAGATCGAAGTCGTTTTAAAGAAAGGCCACGTCAAAAGCACCCGCAACCAACGAGCTTATATGAAAAATAGTGAAAGTAGAAGAAGCGAAAGGTGTGTCAGGATCTTAGCAAGTGGAAAGATGTGGTCTCTGATCCATGTATGTATAGCCATTATAATTTCGTGAAAATAAAAGGGCTACAATTATAACGTATTTTTAACTAATTGTGGTTTCACACAGAATTGTTCTGGATGACACAACATTTTTTGTGGGCGGACGTTGCACTTACCATCAGGTGAACGTTTTGTTCGTTTCGTCACTTTGTTGTCAAAAAAAACCACGTCGCAGCCAATTTGGTACGAGTAAAAAAACTGACTCTCCGTTGCTTTCCCACAAGCAGTAAATGTGCATATTAGGGTGTTAATCTCTTTGTGTTCATTTCAAATTCCTGTATTTGCAGACTTTAGTTCAGTTCGTTAGACCTTCAGTTCTTAAGTGTCATATGCCTAGTGATTAAGCTAGCTCTCAGTGCCCTTCAGACCGAAACACTGTAATGTTTTCACACACTGCCTCACGGCAGATTAACTGGCACTGTAGTTGTACGTATCTAGACAAATTCCTGCATAGGAGTGCTACCAGCAGTAAAACAAAATACCTAAGGTTTTGCTGATTAAGTTATTTTAAGTAATCCACGATTAAAATTATTTATTTGTTATAAAATATTAATTAGAATAATAAAATATTTTCGTTCAACCTATGTAACAGAACAATGTCTTAATCACAAAACAACGACGACGAATGCCCTTATTGTCCGATTACAGAGTGCTCTTTAGCAACATACTCGCACTTTAAACCCCTATCGAACCCTGCTAAGCGCAACTTTGAGTGAACTTCAGATACACAAAGTGACACGGGATGATCGTCCCGCGGGCGGGTAATCCCGCAGGTGAGCTCGGATCGCCGGGATTACGGGATTGAGACGCGGGCCGCTTGCCGCCGATCCGTCTTATTGATGTATCATTAAATTGAGTCCGATAGACAGATGTCGCAGTTTGTTTTAGCGATAGGCGGCTGAAATGGATTTAGCAGGAAAGATTGCGATGCGCGGTTTTAATTACTTATAATAATAATAAAATAATTATTTAACACTTAATTGATGTAGGTACTGACTCCTGAACTAGGAAACCATGTATGGCAGCCAGCAGTTCATTACCACTCTAAAAGCTTTTTCGTGTACTATACAGACTATACGAAAAACAATATGTTTACACTTATATATCTGACAAAATATTTATGTGAATGTGTTTGTAGCAAGTGCGTGTGTGTATCGGTAAGTTATATTTGTACGTATGATTATGGTATTGGTTTAGGGTTATATTAAATTTTATTGAATCACTAGGCATATGAGACTTGACAACTGATGTCTCAGAGGGACGGGCGGAGTGTCATATCACACAGAAATGTTCTTGGTGACACAGCATTTGTTAAGGGGCTGACCATTCAGCCATTACCATCAGGTGAATGTTTTGCTCGTTTCGCACTTTGTCAAAAAAAAATGTTTCTTATACGAGACCTAAGGAGGCGTTCACTATTTTCGTAATCGGGTTCCATAGGCAATTTAATATAATGTTTTTATTTGGTGATTTTTAAAAAATCTCTAATTTTAAATATATGTAAAAATATATATACAAGCCGTGTGGTGGCAGGCATAAGAGAATCTACCACTCCATCTCGTGCCGTGAGTGTCGTAAAAGTCGACAGTCAGAAAAATTAAAACCGGAGATTAAATTAAAAAGGAGATGGGCATCAGCATCATTTTACTGGTGGTAGGATTCCTATGCAGGAATTCCGTCTAGGTAGGTATTACCTCTCTCATCGTCATTTCAGCCTATCACTAGTCCACTGCTGAATGCTGAGCATCGGCCTCCCCCAAAGATTGTCTGGTTTTTTTGGATTTTGCTTTAGTTGCCACGCTTCACGGCAGGCGGGTTGGCAATCGCAGTTCATTTGTTTGGATGTTCTGGGAAGATGTTTTTTTTAATTTATTTCATAAAATTGACGGAACAAGCAAAACGCTCACCACATAGTAAGTGCAACGTCTGCCCATAACGAATGTTGTGTCACCCAGAATATTTCTGTGTGACACCACACTGCGCCCGTCACCCTGAGACAAGTTCTTAAGTCTCATATGCACAGTGATTACGCTAACTCTCAGTGCCCATTAAACCGAAACACAGTAAAGTTTGCACACTACCTGCTTCACGGCAGAATATCTGGCCATGGGGTGGTACCTGCCTAGACGAACTTCTGCATAGGAATCCTATCACGTTGTTTTACAAAACGCCATCTGTTTAGCCATTAGCGTAGTGTCTAAATATTACGTTGTATTATTTCGTGCTCTGTAAATTTTCTTTCATGGAATACATAAGTAAATAAAACTGGTCCCTCGTTAGAGCCCCGTCTGGAGACAGGTAAGGCATTGAATAGTCAATTAATTTTATTTACGCCCGCCTTGTTTGTCGCCGCGGCGTCGCTGCGGGAATTTTAAATTATTTGAAGAGGTAAAATTCTTAATTTTGTTCAGAATTTCGCGGCTGAATTAATAATTAGCCTTAGAATTGCAAAGAGACGTTGGAGCGCAAGTTGCTTGTGCGACCGTGGCGCCTAGTGGTGAGAGCTAAAAATGCCACAGGTCCTGGGTTCGAACCTTAGCCGTAGCTAACTTTTGTGCATAATATAAATTGTTGATTTTCAGGTTTGGTTATGTTGTGATCATCCCCATGAGCGATATACATCAGGCACAAGTAGGTAAAGTCGAGTGAGTGACTCTGTTATCGCGTAAGTATGAAGCACTATAATATCTTTTTTATATCAACATAAAGTGGAGTGCCGTGTGGTGGCGGCTCGTTAAAAGAATACTACCACTCCATCTCATTCAATGGATCTCGTAAAAGGCGAGTAAGGAATTAAACTGCACTGTGCACCCAACAGCATGGTGGCAATGGGCTCACCACCTATCACACCAAGTGCATTATATTGTTTTGGTGAAACGTGGATCGTGGCAGTCATCTGTTTTTGCAGTGAGTGCCCAATCTCTGACTACCCCTTATGGGATACAGTCGTGATATTATGTATGTATGTAAAGTGGAACATGAATCACTATAATATCTATTATTTTCGCATAAGTGTTGTATTGGATACGGGATGGTGAGAATGTGCGAGCGCTGTTGTTTTTGTACGTGCATTTGCGGCACTATAACAATTCCTGCGCAGCTGACCACTTCCGATAAATAATCCACAAAATCGAGGATAGAAAATCGGCGATTAGTATTTTTTAAATACACCAACAAAACATAAACAATATGTTTGATATAGGAGCCTACGATAGAGGAGTGGACTAAATCTGACCCTTCTTTAAAAGCTCGGCTAGCCTACTAACCAATATTCTTTGGGCATTTGTACCCGTCTGCAAGTTTCGCAGGGGCATTACTCTCCCGGCTAATCCGGGACCACTATTAACCGTTTTCGGTACGGAAGCAGAGACGTATTTGAATATTAAAGTATTTAGAAATATCTGAAAACAATGCTGCATAGATTTGAGTTAAGTAAAATGATAATATTAGGGAGGTCAAATAATAATGAAATGTAATTTTAAATAATAAAAAAACGTACGAAAAAGTTCATTATTTCCAATCGCAATTCTTGTTTCTCAAAGATGTACAGCTATTCGTAATCTATGCCACTAATTTTTCGTTTTTTTTTTCATTATCTTCATCGTCAACATTTCAGCCTATCACAGTCCACTGTTGAACATAGGCCTCCCCCATACATTACCACAAAACACGATCCTGAGCCACCTGCATCCATCGACTTCCCGCAAATACGTGCTGATCGATGCTCCATCTAGTGGGGGGTCGCCCTACACTGCGTTTGCCGGTACGAGGTTGCCACTCCAAAACCTTTTTTCCCCCTTTTTTTATCTTAGTATATTAATTTTGCTTGCCACATATGCTGGAGCACCTAAATATTAACTGGCAGCCTTGGATTCAGTGAAGAGTCGAGCCAAGCGGCTAATTGGTGACCCTGACCTGGTTACTACCAATAAGTCGAGTCTCGATCACAGGCGTCGTTGGGCAGGGTGTCTCAGTGTTCTACAGGTTACACTCTGGAGAGTGTGCGAAGGAATTACACGAATTAATTCCCCCTTCCCCATTCCATCATCGGCTAACAAGACGCACGGCGGGTACCCATCCTTTTATTGTGGACATACCTTGCATTCGGAAGAAGCGTTTTCCTTCGTCGTTCATAATGCGTACAGCAAAGGACTGGAATAATTTGCTTGCATCAGTCTTCTCGTCCGATTACATCGCCACTTATCATCACGTGGGATCGTAGTTAAACGCTAGCTAATAAATTAAAAAAATATATATAGTTACTTAATTATTATAGTATATCATTTCCTGTATATTGGGTATCAAATTGGTTGCTCGCTTACTAGAAAATTTACGGTAAATACCAGCTACAACGTGTTATCTTGAAACAATACCAAAAAATATTCAAATACTTTAGTTTATTTCATCGTCATCAGTTTCAGCCTATCACTATTATACTGCTGAACATAGGCCTCCCTCATACATTGCCACAAAACACGTAAGTTAGTGGCTCTCATTTTGGGGAGATTTTGCCATAGTTGCCACGCTTGCCAGGCAGGTTGGCAACCGCAGCTAATTTATTCAGATTCAGGAAGATGCTGCTGCCCACCTTCAGGTTTTCATTTTCCTTTCACAACACTCACGGGATGAAATGGGGTGGTAGATTATTTAAAGCCACCACCACCTTATTTACAAACATAATTGCTTAAAAATATCAATGTTTAAACGTTTAAGAAATTATATGAAAAATAACTATAAAATAATCATACGTAAAAAATATTAAATAACTATTTTTATAGCACGGTTTTCGCGCATAATGTCATATTTCAGTCTTTTATTTGGAATGAAACATTCAAAAAATAATACTATTTACCAATAAATATACAAAAGAAAACTTAAAATCACAGAGTTACTAACCTAAAACTTAAAATTTGTATAAATAGTAAATCGGTGCTGATTTAATACATGTTTAGGTTCTTACCTTCTGGATTTACAGTAATCAAAACGACGCAACGTAACGTAAACGTAATTAAACTATGGCGAAATCCCACCCAAATGAGAGCTACAAACGTCAGTGGCAATCTATGGGGGAGGACTATGTTACTATGTTCAGCAGTGGACTTGTGATAGGCTGAGATAATGATGATGATGTAATCGTCGTCGTGAATAATATTTCTTCCATAGTTAACAATGAGGCATAGAGGGATACATATTTTTTTTCCAGGGATTACCTTGCCACATCCCACATTCGATCCTGAATTGGCTCAATTAAGCCTCCAAGCCATTAATCATGACTAGGGAATACCTTGAATACCACTTAATAAAATTTATTTTCGGTAGAAACGCCGCCCAAATACGTCTCATTGTGACAAAGAAAAATTGTAACGAATGGAGTGGGACCCTTCAGCAACCTGTCTAAGGAACCTATGGTATTATTTTTGTCGTAAATTGAGCTTTTGCGCTCTTAAAACACAGTTAAAATTTCAGTATAATGGAGCTACATACGATTATTTAAATGATTAAGTTAAAAGTAAATAGCGGGAGATATCACTAACAATATGTTGTAATTAAATATGACATTATTAACAATTATAATACATACATACACAAGATCACGACTGTATCCCATAAGGGGTAGTCAGAGACTGGGCACTCACTGCAAAAGCAGATGACTGCCACAATCCACGTTTCACCAAAACAATATAATGCATTTGGTGTGATAGGTGGTGAGCCCATCGCCACCATCGCTATTGGGTGCACAGTGCAGTTTTATTCCTTACTCGCTTTTTACGAGTTCCATTGGATGAGATGGAGTGGTAGTATTCTTTTAACGAGCCGCCGCCACACGGCTTTATACAATTATAATAAAATAAAAATTATACTTTTTTTCGGAAGAATTTTTTTATGGTTGGAGTTTTTAATTGTCTTCTCTTAGTCTATGTATCTCTCTTTTATTACAAATACTTTCTGTTGATGAAACACGACGACGAGTCACGACCCGTTTCCTGCGGGAGCGAGAGGTGGGTAGCCAAGGGCAGTAGGGTGTGGTCTGTGCCTACCCCTTTTATGGGAAAAGGTGTGAATTTATTTATGTACGTATGTGCGTTAGTGCCGAGCAGCGTCTTAGGTTGAGGTTTTATTCCTTACTCGCTTTTTACGAGTTCCATTGGATGAGATGGAGTGGTAGTATTCTTTTAACGAGCCGCCGCCACACGGCTTTATACAATTATAATAAAATAAAAATTATACTTTTTTTCGGAAGAATTTTTTTATGGTTGGAGTTTTTAATTGTCTTCTCTTAGTCTATGTATCTCTCTTTTATTACAAATACTTTCTGTTGATGAAACACGACGACGAGTCACGACCCGTTTCCTGCGGGAGCGAGAGGTGGGTAGCCAAGGGCAGTAGGGTGTGGTCTGTGCCTACCCCTTTTATGGGAAAAGGTGTGAATTTATTTATGTACGTATGTGCGTTAGTGCCGAGCAGCGTCTTAGGGTGAGGCGTCTGGTACTGCCATCACCAATCTGCCTGCCAAGCGTGGTGGTTACGCGGTGGTTCTTGTTCTATGTCCAGCAGTAGACTACTTAAAGGCTAATGATTAAGACGAAGTATTCCAATGCCGGAATCCGTCTAGGTAGGTACCACCGCAGTGCCAGTTATTCTGCCGACAAGCATTGGTTTCCTTACCTACCTTGGTGTTCCTTACTTTCGGTTCGAAGGGCACTAATACACTAGTGTAATTGAGAGTTATGTAAATGAGATATTATATTGTCGCAAGTGTACGCGCAGACACAGAGGCACTCACTCGTCCCAACCTACTCGCGCTCGATGTAACACAATAAGATCTGAGGTAGGCTAGGATGCAGTGTCAGAGACAAGGACAATCGCAACACAACCAGACCCGATAACCAATAACTTGTGTTTTTGCACAAATGTTGGCTTAAGCTGGAATTCGAACCCAGGGCCTGCGGCGTCGAAGACAGGTACTTTAACCGCTAGGCCACATGGTCGTCTCGACAGCCGCGTGGCCTAGTAGGCAGAGTGCCTATGGCGCAGGTCCTGCCCAGGCATCCCAGTCGGAGCCAATATTTGTGATAAAGCACAAATTCTTTGTTCTCGGGTTTGGTTGTGTAGTTACGGTGTGACGGTGTACCGGGATTTGTGGTTGCACACTTGGCAGACTACAAATGGCAGTATTCTTATGGAGAGAGAGCTTGCATAGTACACTTTTTGATAATTACGTTGTAGCGTCAATGTTTTGCCGTATGGTGGATTAAGAGAATTTACCACCCCACCTCATCCCGTGGCTATCGTAAAAGTCGACAGAGGGAAAATGAAAACCAGGAGATTGGCAGAAAAAATCTTCCAGGAACATCTGGATAAATAAACTGCGGTTTCCAAGCGCGGCAACTATGACAAAATCCCTCAAAGAGCGCTACAAACTTGTGGTAATCAATGGGGGAGGCTTATGTACATGTACAGTGGACTAAGATAAGCTGAAATGATGTTCAATGTTTGTTCTAATACTTATGAGTCTATGCATAACTACACAAAGGTTATTTCGCTTCCGCTCCGCTTCCCGCTTTCCGCGCCGCCAGCTCCTCTCAATTGCGCGGATGAAGGTACGAGAAAGGTAACTCAGGCAAGATGTCTATCATTAATACAGCGAGCAGGATGAGTAATGGCGGTCGGCTCGTTTTCCCTGTAAACGGGGGCATAATGCGGTTGTTAACTCAACTGAATGGAGTGATTCATTTCGTGGAGTGCGCGTGTGCTCCCGTATGGCAATTTTGATCGGTGTGACTGATGTGCGAGTTGATTTATTACCTGAAACGAGGAAACAAAATGCTTTAAGCAGAAAAAAAATGTCCCACTGCTGAGCACAGGGCTCCTAAGTCTCAGTGATCAGTTCTTAGGTCTCACATGTAATTAGTAATTAGGTACACTAAACATCAGTGCACCAGACTCCACCATCGAAACACTTTACATCATTTTTGCACACTGCTGCTTGACGGCAGAATAACTACAGGTAAGAATCAGGTCAGAAAGACAGTTAATTTGCTAAGATACGCATGCAAAATATAAAATGGTGTATATTACCTAGTTTTTGGAGAGCACTGCCGGCTCTACCACAACAGTGTGCACACGCAATCCAACGCCGCAACCGGGAACTGCCACCAGATATCTGGTGCGGATCTTAGCAAATTAACTTACCATCCTTATGGCAAAATAACTGGCTCTGAGGTGGTATCTAAACGGATTCCTGCTATCAACGTTGTCATATTTGAAATATATTCTAGAGATTTTGCATCGACATTAACCAAATAATATCCTGTCTTGACTATGACACTATTTCATTGAGAAGCTTTAATAGGTTCACACCTTAATTCAACACAAAGCGAATATTCGGTATTAATAGAATTTCCAAATATTCGTAAACAATTTGCACGTAAACACTCGCGTGGAACAGGAAAGCGTGCATCGTATTTATGCGTCGCGCGCCCCACTCGGAAATTATTGTGACCGTTGCATTTGCATTTCGCGCGTTTAGCTTGTTTTATTGCCGGCATGTTTAATTTTACATGTTTATGAAAATTGTGGCGGGAACGTAGAGTTTCGTTACATCAGTTCCTTGGGTTAATTCGAAATTAATTTTAATTTACTTAGTAGTAAATTGTTAAGACTCTAGATATCTTCTGAAGATGCATTGGATTTTTCTTATTTGACTGATTGCCGGCAATTTGTTAAATGGACAAAATAGTAGGAAACGAAATAATATCATACTCTTCTGACTATAGAGAAAATAAGTACAGTGACCCTCAAAGTAGCGTTTTAGGGCCAATATTGTTTTATTATACATAAATGACATAACACCCCTGTGTTAAGTCATTTATGTACTAATCCTGAATGTGTATTATTTGCAAACGATATTTCCGTAATTGTAACATCAACAAAAAATAGTTATACGATAAATAATCATGAAACGGATGTAAATGATACAATCAACAATATAATTAATTGGGTCAAAGCAAATAATTATGTGGTGTGGTGGCAATTTAAAAAATCACATACAATTTAATCAGACAAAACAATCTAAAATCAAATTCAGTATAAACATCAACCAAATTGATGAGATTGAACAAACTAAATTCGTCGATGTGATTATTGATAAGAACTTGAATTGGAAAATACATATAGATGACCTTTGTAAGAGAATTAATAGTTTTGTTTATGCTCTATAGATAGTAAAAAATGTCACTAATAAAAATACAGCCCTGACATCAAATCATTCGTATACTGAATCTATATTGCAATATGGAAATATAATATGGGGTAATACGAGTAGTACATACTGGAGTAGAGTACTTATTGCACAAAAAAATTAGAGTGATAAAATTAGATAAAATTCTTTGTTGACTAACTCTGCCATCGTTATATATTTTTGAAATAGGTAAAAAGGCATTCAGAGCTATTTAAAATCTTCACATATTAACCCTAGGCTTAAAAGAAATCCGAATAGGCTAGCACTTAGTAACGTTCCGAAATCAGCTAAATATGGAAAAAGGTTGTTTAATAATGCACGTCCGTTTATACAACAAAATACCCGACGAAATTAAGACTTTACATATGAACTTATTTTAAAAAAGACTTTATGATTAGTTAATTTCTAAAAAAATATTTATTATTACTAGTTTCTCCCACCCACTTCGCTGAGCCAAAATTAAAAACATGTTTTTCTTCTTCATGCTTAAAATTAGTATCCAATGTCCTATTACAAGACACAATGTAGATCTGTGCCAAATTTCATTAAAGTCCATTCAGCCGTTTAATCGTGATCAAGTAACAATTATCCAAACATTTTAAAACTTTCACATTTATTATATTCGTTAAAATAATACGTACGTCAGTTGTAGCACAACCCTTCATGAAGCAATAGGCACTTATCGAGGAGCGTCTCCAGGCAATGAAGCGGCAACAGTAGCGTAGCTGACACTCGCTAGCTCGTACCTTTGTTTCATTTCCTGATATCCCTGTTACTTTTTTTCTCACGATAAGTCGACGGCTAACTTTGCATGGAAGAAGACTCGCAACAAATGCCAGTATTAAAAAAATACACTAAAAGCTATTTCGTTAGTCATTCGGTGTACCCTATAATTCAGAGTCCCCAATTGAAAAAAAAATTAACCGACGAAAATACGCAGGAGGTTCTCAAGTCGACCCGTATATTTTTTTATAGATAACCTCTTTGTTTATGAAACAATTTCAATGGGACTATATAAGAGTGGTCCTATATAATTTTTTATGAAAGAAAGAAAGTCAGCCGAGTAACTGTCGTAGAGTCAATATCAACTGATAATGCCTCGCTTTGAGGGCAAACACGTGTCGTCATCTCGACTTCAATGAGCATTGCCTAGTGTTAGTGTTGTAGTGGTGGAGAATATTTGGTGGCGGTTCCCGGTGGCGGTGTTAGTTTGCTCGTGCACGCTATTGTGGGAGGCCATTTTACCATTTCATATTTTTCATGCGGATCTTAGCAAATGAACTTTCCTTCCTTCATTGTAATGTATTTCCGCAAAGTAACGCCTGATTCTATCAGCTATATAATTTTGTCAATTTCTGATGTTGGGCTCCTTGAGAAAATCATGAACTTCTTAAATTCACATAATCATGTTTAAAGCTGCTGCGTTGAAGTTTGTATTTTGATTAAATAATTATTTTTTAAAAATTTCGTTGTAATTATTAATACGATGTTTGGAACACTGTAGCACAATCTTTTACGATAAGAGACACACAAAAAAGACAATAAAATAGTATCTTCATTTGAAATTCGATTCCATTCTTTGCGATGTCATTTCGTAAAAACAATATCTATATAAATTGTAATAATTATATTGATGTTGGAGAGTGACTTTTAAGAATCAAAAAAGCGGAGTATATACAGCGGTCTATTATACTCCGACAATCCATACTGATAATATAAATTCGAAAGTAACTCTCTCTGTCCCTGTGTCCGTTTGTTACCTTTTCACGGTTCAACCGCTGAACCGACCTTGACAAGATTCGGCACAAAGATAGCTTGCATCCTGGAGATAGGATACATTTTATCCTGGAAAATCATATTTAAAAAACCTTTTTCCACGCGGACGAAGTTGCGGTTATCAGCCAGTACTTAATAAAAACTGAAATTAAAAAAATGCGAACTTACAAAACTATATAGATAAAAACGAACAATTGACTTTATAACATATAAGCACATTTTAATCAATTAAGACAGTTTTAAAGTAATGAAATTATTATTACTATACGATAATCAATTACAGTAAAGGAGAGAAAATATGCCTGCCAAGCGTGGCAACAATGGCGAAATCCCCCCAAAATGAGAGCTTCAAACTTTTGTGGAAATCTACGGGGGAGGCTCTAATGCTATGTTCAGCAGAGGACTAGTGATAGCCTGAAACGATAATGATGATGAATGCCATGTCGTGTTATCGACTTTAGTAGCGTGTATTGCTTAGTGGTAGTGTTATCGTCGTGGAGGGCATCTGGTAGCGGTCCCGGTGGCAGTATTAGTTTGCTTGTGCACGTGGGAGGGCGCGTGGTGTTTAACGAAAGCTAGGTAATACACGGCATTTTTAAGTTTGCGTGCTGATTTTAGCAAAGTCACTTCAATTGTCACCTTTTCTTTCTAAAAACCTTCGTCATAAAGTGGAGCCGCCTCCACACAACGAAACAGATTTCGTTATTAGGTATGATCGGGCCGAGCCGGCACCGAACTGCGGATTTCAATAAAGCGATCGACCTTTTGTTACGTGTGCTACCAATATTTGAGCTCTGCCCGCCGCCGCGATATTAAAAGATTCATTTCAGATGAGCACGCGTTCATCACTCGCGTACTGCCTTCTCTATAACTACGTTTTTCGACTTTTTTGGGAAAACGTAAATGATGGGCACAGTATTAAATTGAGCAATTATAAAATGCATGCTGTCAGCAATGATGTCCGGTTGACTCATATGAATCCGGTTAATTATTTCGATTCTATTTTAATAGATGCAACGTAAGAAAAGTCGAATCTCTGTTGTTTATGGATTTGGCCAGCACTCTACTCTGTATAAGCTATTTACGCAGGGCTGATTAGCATATATCTTATAGCAAATATGGCAGTTATGACTAGAACAGGGTTGTGAGTGTTATTTTCATTTTATTATAATAAACTACTAAACTATATATTATACCTATAACTAAAAACTATATATAACTTATTAACATAACTATTTAAAAATTTCTTTCTAAATCTGTTAATAAAATCTATCTATTTGTTAATAGATCTTATTTTTGAGATTGCTTTGGATATATGGGTAGGCGGACTTCATATGTCCTCGAAATGTTTTTATTCCTTGGATATAGAGATTTGATTACGATGTTTTCTCTCGCCGCTGACCACTTGGTAAATCAGCACTTGAAACTGCAGAACAATTTTAGAGGCTAGCACTTGCTTATTATGAAATTTCCGGCGAGCGCTCGGCCCCTTTTTTTAAACATGGGAAAATGCTTCACGCATATCCTTTCTTACGGAATAAGGACGGGTTATGTCGGGCTTACAGCGACTAAAAGTCCATGATAATCCTCCTTCGAAGCATTTTAGCAGAATCAGAGGGAACGTTGACGCACACATCTGCGGTCCACCGGCGCTGGCCGCCTTCGGCAGCGCCTTCTCAGGAGACGACTCTTCTCTCCCGAATTTAACACTCGGGACCACATGCCTTCCCGAGCCCTGCAACGGATCTGATCTGTGACTCCTCTGCCGACCATACTCCTGTCACGGTGGATAGGGAAAGCGAATTATCGAATTCGATTGTCAATGCCACTTCAAATACGAAAATAAAATAATTATTATAAACAGAAAGATAAATAATGTCCAAAAAGTAAAACGTCTAAGAAAACTTTAATAAACAGATATCGCGTCCCCCAACCTTAAATTAAATAAGTATATACGGCGCCTCGGAGAGACAATGCATAGGTAATGCCTTCAAAACTTCGCAATATAAAAATCATGGAAACTCAGTAACTTCGCCGATGGAATAAAGTATTCATTAAAAGTGAGCAGAAGTTCGCCGGGGTCAGGTGGGGTATCCGAGAGACGTAATGTGGTACCGCTCGGTACTGCGAAATTTTACTTAAATTAAAAATACTCTTGAAAATTTTAAACGTCTTGTAAGTGTTGTTTAAAGTTCGACACTTAAATATGTAGATAGTCTGCAATGAAGGTTTTAACAATAACAGTGGCACCCTGGTGTAATTTTGATGAGAATATTTTATAACGCTTTAACAAGCAACAAATGTGTTCAAATGTATTGTATCCATATGACTTCAGTATCGATAGTAAGAAACAAGAGATTAAAAACTGCATACAGAAGCAGATCTTGTTTTTTTCCATTGGATAAAGTGATGAAACGAGCAAAACGTTCACCTGACGGTAAGTGTAACGCCCAGAATATTTCCGAATGACACCCGACAGCGCCCATCACCCGGAGATATCAGTTCTTAAGTCTCATATGCCCAGTGATTGCACCGGCTAGCAGTGCCCTTCAATCTGAACACACAGTAATTTTTGTACACTACTGCTACCTAGACAGATTCCTGCATAGGTATCCTACCACCAGTAAAAGTCTTGTTCCTTTCAAAAAACATTTGATCAATTGCTTGATGGAGCTCACGTAGTGTAAGGTTCTATAGAAAACTTAACGCCGCGCAGATTTACTTCTATATTTTGAATAATTTTACAGTCTAAATACAGCCCTTTAATATGGCTGATTACAAGTTTCAAGATTCAGACAGCTTAGGCAGTACAAGAAAGGCAGGTTACCGTGTGGTGACAGCTTAAGAGAATCTACCACCTCATCTCATCCCGTGGGTGTCGTAAAAGACGTCAGAGGGAAAATGAAAACCAAGAGATGGGCAGCAGCATCTTCCTGGAACATCTGAAGAAATAAACTGCGGTTGCCAACCCAACTGCCAAGCGTTACGACTGTGGCAAAATACCCCCAAAATGAGAACAACAAACTTTTGTGGCAATGTATGGGAGAGGCGTATGTTCAAAAGTGTACTAGTTATAGTCTGACACAATAAATGTTACTGGCATAATTGTGTAATTTGTTTTAAGAAATTTACAACGGAAATAAAATTTTACGAAATTTTCAGTTCTGTAGAATTTGGGCTGAGGCAATTGATGAACAGGCGGATGGACCTACAATAAACATTACATTGCTACTATACTAATACTGAATACTTTGTTAAGACAAATAACATACATACATGCATAAGATCACGACTGTATCCCATAAGGGGTAGTCAGAGATTGGGCACTCACTGCAAAAACAGATGACTGCCACAATCCGCGTTTCACCAAAACAATATAATGCACTTGGTGTGATAGGTGGTGAGCCCATCGCCACCATGCGCTGTTAGGTGCACAGTGCAGTTTAATTCCTTACTCGCCTTTTACGCGATCCATTGGATGAGATGGAGTGGAAGTATTCTTTTAACGAGCCGCCACCACACGGCTCTAAGACAAATAAACTACTTTAAATTGACACCTTAATGTGACAGCCAATAAATGTCCGGTAGAGTAGAATAGCACCTACCTCTTTCCTACCGAGGTGTCGTTAGAGGCGACTAAGGTATTGTACGGACAGCCTTTATTCATGCAGAATAATATTCTAATATGCTATGCTGTCACTATACTGCTCGTGGGAACGCAATAGGGAGTAAGAATTTTTTGACTCACACCAAAATGGCGGCGACATGTTTCGCCACCCGCCACGTCTCATTATTCTCGAGAGCGAAAAGTGGGCTACGTGAGTTGCCTCTGCCTACCCCTTGTATGGGAAAAAGTTGAGACTGTAAGTATGAAAACTGTATGCGACGACCGCGTGGAACAGTGGACAGAGTTTCACCCGACTACACATCGGGGATCTAACGTAAGACTTATCAAGAAGACACTATTATAAAATAGATCACTTACATAGACGCAAAGATGTGTGGAAATAACTCTTACTCTGCACTTGTAAACCCACTGGCTACCAAACGTGACATTGTAATGAAATAATGTATTTTATACATGACATTATGAAACATGACATTGAAAGAGAGTTTCTTGCCGGTTCTTCTCTGAGAAGGTCGCATTTTTATAAGTGGTGTAGATTTTGACATTTATTTTTTTATTTCTTAATGTGACGGAACAAGCAAAACGTTCACCTGATGGAAAGTGCAACGTCTGCCCATAACAAATGCTATGTCACCCAGAAAATTACTGTGTGACACCACACTGCGCCCGTCACCCTGAGAGATCAGTTCCTAAGTCTCATATGCCCAGTGATTACGCTAGCTCACAGTGCCCTTCAAACCGAAACACAGTAATTTTTGCACACTACTGCTTCACGGCAGAATAACTGGCCCTGGGGTGGTACCTACCTAGATGGATTCCTGCATAGGAATCCTACCTCCAGTAAGAGCTTTATACAAGCCTAAACTGAATAAAGAAATTTTGACTTTGACTTAAGTTACAATCTATATACATAATCGTACATATATATACCGTGTCGGTTACATTAATTATGCCGCTGCTGACTTTGGTCTAAGGCTGTGGACTTTAATAGGCTGAAATTATGATGATGATAATATGCGTTCGCACATTCGTTCATCCGATCGAGTTGAAACTTTGCAAAGTTATTTTTGGCATTTGCCTGAAATTAATGAATAAAAAGTGTTTGTATTTTACATGTTTTCTATATTTAAATGCTATTTTGTTGTATTGTGTATTAACTTCAAAAAAATTACAAAATAAATTACTCGCCAAAAAAGCATAGTCTAGTATAAAATAAAAGCAAGCGTCTGAACTACCACGGCTATTTGATAAAGAAAATTTTCTAAACTTTCAGAAATACAAACCGAGACGTTCATTAAATAAATATTAGTAAAGTTTATTTATGTGTAGGGGGCGGCCTAAGCAACCGTGTGATGGCGGCTTAACGGAATCTACCACCCCATCTCATACAGTGAGAGTCGTAAGAGTCGACAGAGGGAAAATGAAAACCAGAAGATGGGCAGCAGCATCTACCTCGAACATCTGAATAAATTAACTGCGGTTGCCAACCCGTTAGTCAGGCGTGGCAACTATGGCAAAATCCCTAAATAATTAGAGCTTGAAACTTTTGCGGCTATCTATGGTGGAGGCCTATGTTCAGCAATGGACTAGTGATAGACTGAAACAATGATGAAAGTTTATTTTTGAATATGTTTAAAATAAAATACTGAATAAGTTTTCATTTTTCTTGATACATATCCAAATTAACACTGCTTATGTAGTAAATTGTACTTAAATTCACAGAAGTTTAACGTAAAATCAGACATGAAATTCCGATTATACAATGTATTCGGAACTCGAAGGGTAATGAAATATTCAACCGGCTGACGTGCAGGTGGCGGTGATGCGCCATTGCGGCCGGATTTCTTTATGCATGAGAGCTCTTGTGATTCGGAACGTAAGTCGCGGACATGTGTTGTCATAGAGTAAGGACAGATATACGTGTAACAAAACCTATAAACTCACGCAAAAACTATTTATTTATTTATTTAGTTAACGTTAAATTATAGAAACACCTGCGGGCGATTAGCGTATCTACCTGATGTGCGAAAACAAATTCTCCTAGTTGTTATCCGGAAGATTTAACTATTAACTGGTCCGAAGGACGATACAAATATTTTTGCTAAATATATAAATACGAAAACGGCATGATTGTCCCTGTATATGTACTAAATAGAACAGACGAAATAATTTGCATCAGAATTGCTTACCCACTTGAATTAAAAATATACCATCTCCCTTTTTATGTTATGGTAATTGCTTTATCAAAACGTAAACAATCCACTGGTGGACGTAGACGTCTCTCACGTTGGGAAATATCGACGTAATCCCCAAACTTGGCTTTTGAATTGGCGATTAGTGTACCGAATTGTTCGCATATAAGTTCACTCTGTTGCTTTGGTATTTCCATTAATCTATATTTACTTAATGGATTTCTACGCAAGAGTTCATCTAGGTGACAGCAGTCCAGTTATCACGTTTATAAAAAAAAATACAAACATATAACCATTTACCGATGCTATAATTTAATTTTTATTTATTGTTCAAAATTCATGATTTTTTAAATTTTGAAAACAGAAAACAACTTTTCTACGTTTGATAAAACGACTTCGTAAGCTGACTACGTCGTACCTATTTGCTCCTCTGCATCTGTGCATAGTATTGAACCTAAGCAGTGCGGTGTACCTCCAGTACATTTACATTTATATTGGGCCGAGATGTCCGAGCCGCGCCGGGTGAGCAGCTAACAACTTCAGTTTCACAGAAACGAATCGATTCAATTACAATGACCTTTCTGTTTTAACTTGTGGACAAGTGGAAATTTACTTAAAGCTAATTTATATTAGATTACGTAAGCCAGAAACCGATGCTCCATGCATTAACTTTTCAAATGTGAATGTATAACGTATATATTAATATATATTTCGCTTAGTAGCGGATTTTCTCAATTGTAACACTGTCGTTGCACAAAGAATCAGTCCATCTAAATTGAGGGAATCGGTCATCCGGTACCTACCTAGACGGATTCATGCACAGAAATCCTACCACCAGTATAAGCTGCGTGGAAGTCGGTTTTTTCATTAAACAATTATGAACTAAATTGAACGAAAAATCTATCAAAAATTGCAAGTCAAAAGCCAAAAATCACAAAGATTACATAATGCAACCAAACTTCGCCTTGGCAATTATCAAGATGATGGAACATTTAGATTAGGCGTAAACTCAAAGCGAAAACGGAGCTGGGAACTGCATCTTACCTGCTCGAAAAGTCTTATCAACTGCAATGAATTATTCATGAAGACACCGCAACGACCGACAACCGAGACTTTGTTTGAACGCACCAAGAACAGTCGGATAATCTTATTAATTCAGTACGGGTTTAAAACAATACGGAAGAATTAAGAGCCGGGAAGTGGCGGTCTAAATACTGCGCCGTTGTTGATGTTGCTAATTTTGTAGCACAACTTCTACACAAGGAACACTTTTTAATTACGAAAAAGGATGAATGTACCACTTTGCACGTCACGTTTGAAACAAGCGCTAATAACTAGTGGTAAGATTTCTATGCAGGAATCCGTCTAGGTAGGTACCACCCCAGGGCCAGTTATTCTGCCGTGAAGCAGTAGTGTGAAATCATTACTGTGTTTTCGATTTGAAGGGCACCGTGAGCTAGCGTAATCGCTGGGCATATAAGACTTAAGAACTGATGTCTCAGGTTGACGGGCGCAGTGTAGTATCACACAGAAATCAGAAATGTTCTGGGTGACATAGCATCTGTTATGGGTAGACGTTGCACTTTACATCAGGTGAACGTTGTGCTCGTTTCGTCACTCTATCCAATAAAAAAAAACTAGTAATATCTCCTGCGCAGTTGACACCTTCCAAAAATATTGAGCAGATGTCGCCGTGGCCTTAAATCGCCAAGGAGAACGTAGCGACATCTATGCCGCCACATGAGAAGCTCAAGAAATATTCCCATTCGTCTATAATCGCGCTTTGAAAGTTTTCTGAGATGCGAACTATATATACAACATCTAAATATTACTAGTCGGAGGGGACGCCCTCCCCAGATCAGACCATTCGATCTGGCGGGTAGATATGCTTTCCCTTAGCAATATCATCCGCCAAAGAGGACGTCATCATCATGTGCAACAAAAAAGTGAGCATTAATTCAGTAGCGGCTCCGAATTCAAGTCGATTAATTTTGAAGATAGTATCTTATACCAGTAAGTTTAATATATTTTGTTGCACATGATGATGACGCCCTCCTGGCCGATTTGAGACCACGGCGACAACTACTCAACATTTTCGGAAGCTGTCAACTGCGCTGGAGATATTATAGTGCCGCAAGTGTCCGCCAAAACACAGAGGCACTGGCTCGTCCCAACCTACCCTCGCCCCATGCAACGCGGATGCGATATGGTTGGAGGTAGGTAAGGATGCAGTGCCAGACGGGGACAACCACAACACAACCAAACCTATTTGTGTTTTAGCTCAACTGTTGGCTCCGACTGGGATTCGAACCCAGACCCGCCGTATAAGTCAGGAACTCTGATCACTAGACCACGCGGTCAGTCAACACACTACACAGTTGCACATAACATGCTTAACAGATTTCACCTGCTTACATCACTTAAACAGTGAAAACATATTTTTTTTAATAAGATAAAGTTGACTAAACGAGCAAAACGGTTACCTAATGGTAAGTGCAACGCCTACCCAACAAATGCTGTCTCACCACACTGCGCCTGCCACCCTGAGAGATCAGTTCTTTAGTCTCATATGCCCAGTGATTGCATTAGCTGGCAGTGCCCTTTAGACCGAATCACAGTAACTGGCCGTGGGGTGGTATAGGTTCCCAGGGCCAGTTATTCTGACGTGATAAGTGATAGGTAGGCCTAGACGGATTCTTGCATAGGAATTCTACCACCAGTAAAAAAAAGTCTCTCTAAAGTTGGGAGCAGTAATCGAATCCGCCATATACTGAAAGCGATGACATTTTTCTCATTCCATTTAAACGATAAACTTATATTGATACCTTCGATAAAAAAATAATCAAAATATATAATCTATATGTATAAGTAAAAAAATCGATAGGTGTCCGCCATAGTAGAATAGCACCTATCTCTTTGCCTACCGAGTCGTCATAGGCGACTAAGGTATTGTACGGAGTGCTTTTGCTCGTGCAGAATAACACCATAATATGCAATGCCACTATGCACGTGGGAACGCAATGGTGAGTAAGAATTTTTTGTCTACGTAACAAAATGGCGGCGACGTGGTTCGCTACCCGTCACTTCACGTTTCCTGCGAGGTCGAAAAGTGGGCTACGTTGGTCTCTGCCTGTCCTTTATTTAAGAAAAAGGCGTGACTGTTTGTATGAATAAGTAAAATATATGTAATTTAAAAATGGTAATAACTTTTATAAATACATAACGGGAGCTTTTATGAAATATCAGATATGAGATCCGTTTAGGTGGGCCTGTTTCGTTTGTTTTAAGAAAACTCTCGCTTTGCACCAGTATTTCTCCGGTATCGTTGGGATTTTCAGACATACATTTCACATGCACAATCGTGTTGTACCAAATCCGAAAACCCAAAATGTGTTTTTGCACAAATGCTAGGTTTCGGGTGAAATTCGAACCTAGGACCTGCGGCGTAGAAGACGGCGAGTCTGAGCACTAGGCAATGTTTAGGTTTGAAGACCACTGCAATGAGAGTAATTACAAAACTAGAGATTTCAGAACTGATGTCTCAGCGGGACAAGCGTAGTGTGGTGCCAAGCAGAATTTTCCAGCATAAAGTTCAGGATACATGCAATTATAGAAGAAAAAAAGAAAGAGATTGCCGACCCGCCTGCCAAGCGCGGCAACTATAGCAAAATGCCCCCAAAATTAGAGCTACAAACTTTTTCGCAATATATGGGGAGGCATACGTTCAGCAGTGGATATCACTAGGATAGGCTGAAATGATGATGATGATGATGATGATCTTTACTGGTGGTAGGATTCCTAGGCAGGAATCCGTCTAGGTAGGTACCATCGCAATGCTAGTTATTCTGCTGTGAAATAGTAGTGTGCAAATAAGAGTTTCGGTCTGAAGGGCACTGAGAGCTAGTGGGCATATGAGACTTCAGAACTCTCCGGGGGATGAGCGCAGTGTGGCGTCACATAGGCATGTTCTGGGTGAAACAGCATGTTATGGGCAATCCTTGCACTTACCATCAGGTGAAAGTTTTCAGTCTTCTCGTCACTGTCATCCATAAAAAAGACGTGTCATATGGTAAGCGTCAAGTGAGAGGCTTTCTAGTCGCGTTACTTAATTTCATGAAAAACATACGCTAAATGAAACAAAAAATATTGTTATTTATTTCTACTCCATTATTGTATTTGTTCAAAATTTACTTTTAAGTAGGAGAGGTAAGTTCAACGTGCACTAAATTCAAGAAGAGGGCAAAGTGAGTAACAGTGTGATAAGGGAACGTTGCGGTGTGGTGATGGTTTGGACACGTATAGAGGATGGATGAAAGAAGATTGAAGAAACAGATTTTTAGGTGTGTGAATGGGCAATCCGGTAAGGGTCGACGTAGGCTAACGTACCACGATCATATTGAAGGCGTTTTAAGTAAAGGCCTCGTCAAAGATACCCGCAACCGACGAGCTTGTATGAAAACACTAATGAGAGTGGTAGAAGCTGGTGGTAAGATTCCTATGCAGGAGTCCATCTAGGTAGGTACCACCCCAGGGTCAGTTATTCTGCCGTGAAGCAGTAGTGTGCAAACATTACTGTGTTTCGGTCTGAAGGCCACTGTGAGCTAGCGTAATCACTGGGCATATGAGAATGAAGAACTTATGTCTCAGGGTGACGGGCACAGTGTAGTGTCACACAGAAATTTTCTGGGAGGCACAGCATTTGTTATTGGCAGACGTTGCACTTTGCACAGGTGAGCGTTTTGCTCGTTTCATCACTTGATCCAATAAAAAAAAAAGCTAAAGATGTGTGTCAGGATCGTAGCAAATGGAAAGATGTGGTCTGTGCCTACCCCTATGGAAAAGAGGCGTGACTCTATGTATGTATGAATGTACTAATTTCGCGTAATTTACCGTATTTTTTTTTTTTTTTTTTTTTTTTCTTTTTTAAAACAAAGCCCCACAGTAGGATTTCTCCTGTGTCGTGGGTGCGTTTTACAGACATAAATTCCACATGCACAAACACCCAGACCCGGAACAACTATATGTAAGCCATACAAATATTTGTCCCGTGCGGGAATCGAACCCGCGACCCGCGGCGCAGACGCCAAGGGCTTAGCCACTGCGCCAACCGAGCCGACTCTATAATATACAAGTGTGGATAACCGTGGCACCTCTAAAGGTGCGGGGATTAGGTTGGATTCCCGCATGAGGGATCGAGGATACGGAGATATTGCGCGACATTGATTGATTCAACTTGGCAATTCGTACTGAATTGTACTGACATCTTCGATAACTACCAAATTAAACTTGCATTTCATCACACGAAAATGAATCCTAAAACCATTGTTATAGCTGTGGTATTCCTGGAAGGCGTAAGTGTGTTAAGAAAGATCAGCCCTTCAAATCCGACGTGGCTGATTGATAACGATGGAAAATGGAATTATACCTTTCAAAATGTTGTATCATTACATCACAATAGAAGCTCTAAAGTATATAGGTAACACGAATTCATGTGGCTATATCGTTTTTCTTTTATTCCAATGCTCTTTTGGTTCACTAGCGGAGACTGGGATTAAAAATTAAACGAGAATGCTGTACAAAACTACTTCTTTATATAACCAAATGACGAGACGAACAAATATCCCGCCTTATAGTATGCGCAACGTTTGCCCATAACAAATTTTGTGAAACCCTAATGTAACGATAAAAATTTGTATGGCACCACATTACTCTTGTTACACTGAGACATCAGGTCTTGATTTTCAAACCTACATACGGTTAGGTAGAGGTCATACATGTAGTGTTTTCGCCCCGGTGGGAAACGAGAGGTGACGGATCGATAACCACGACGCCTCCATTTTGTTACTAGTTAAAAAAAATCTTAGAAAATTCCCACGACCGGTATATTGATAGCAATGTATATTATGGAGTTATTCTGCACGAATAAAGGCTGTCCGTACAATACCTTAGTCGCCTCTTACGACACCTCGGTAGGAAAGAGATAGGTGCTACTCTACTCTGCCGGACACCTATCGGCTTAATCCTCATATGCCTATTTATTACACTAGCTATCAGCGTCCTTCGGGCCGAAAAAGTCTCTACATAGTAGTCTCGACGGCAGGATACCTTGCAGTGCGGTGATACTTGACTAGACAGATTCCTGCATATGAATCTATTCTAAATACCAGGAACCACTAAATTAAATATCTGCAACAAATATACATCATGTTTAATATTGGTATTATTTTTACAACGTAAAGGTTAATTTATCATAAGCCTTCGAGGCGATTAAATAAATAATCCCGTAAATTGGACGAAGCTTCACCTGACCAATCCCTCGCAGCTACAGGGCGGCCATTTATCCTCAGTAATGAACAAAAACACGCTTAAGCTGACATCCCTATGGAAAGCCGTACACAACGAAAACAATAACATAACTTAGGAATTAACAATGTTTTTTTCAAACGTACGTTGAATAATGCGCGACTAATTCCCATTTTATTTATAACTAGCTATGCCTCGCGGTTTTACCCGCGTAAAAAAGCCGACCGCGATCGATGACATACATATTTACTTCCCTAATGGAATGAGATATTGAACCCTAATTATTTTTCTAAAATTAAAGTAGCATATGTTACCCCCTCTAAAATCAGCTGTGTGTCAGTGAAAGCCTCATCAAAATCGGTCCAGCCTATTCCGAGATTAGCCGGAACAAACAGACAGACAGATCAATATTTAAAAAAAATATTTTTTTTCTTATAAGTACTGTATTTACTTTCATAAGCATTGGGTAAAAACCTGTTATTTTGATATTACAAACAGACACTTTAATTTTATTTATTTGTATAGATGAGAAGACATTCCACCAGATGGTATGGTCAACTCTTCTCTTACATACCTCAACCTATCCTCGATGGAGAAGATGTAGGTGCGTTATCATTTTTGACGATTGCAGTGGCCAAGTGTTAGAGTAGCTGACTACCACACCGCGTGTCCAGGGTTCGATCTCAGCCGAAGCCAACACTTATGCATGAACACAAATCGTTGGTTTTCAGGTCTGGTTGCGTTGTGTTTGTCCTTGTATCACTGACACTGAATGCTAGTCTACCTTCTATCTTATCGCATGAGAAAATCGGGCATGGGTAGATTAGGGGCGAGTGTTCACTTTGCGCGTACGCTTGTGGCACTATAATATCTCCTGCGCAGTTGTTAACTTCCGACAGAATTCGGTAGTTGTCGCCTTGGTATAAAATCAACTAGATCTCTAGTTTTCATCACTTACCATATTGAAAGCAACAGCAATATAGTGCTTCTTTACGGTTATATTACCACAAAATAACAACTACTTTATTATCATTATCATCATTATCCCCCTCTCCTCCATAATCCCACTACGAAAGTAGACTGCCATAGGATCTCCACAAAACACGTGTGCAGGTCGTCACTTCATCTAATGGTAGATGGAACTACACGAATTAATTTATCAAAACCAAAAATAACAGAACGAAAATACCAAAAAAAAATCTGATTGTAATTCTTGATCAATAATAATAGACTAATTGTCGGTGGTTTCGCGATCGGAATGTGAAGTTTGTTCTTCGTGAAAATCCCTCTATACATTTTTATTGGTCGCTTCCACCTTCCGCCATAAGCTACGTGACAAGATTTTATATTGATAGGGCTAACTGTACTAGCCGGTTTAACTTGGAATTTGGAAAATATTTAATAATAATATGTAAAGATAATTGTAATAATAATGTTACCAATTTAAAAAAAAAGATATTCTACATATGACAATACATATATATACAGACTCCCAAGTTTTCGATTTCAACAAATGACAACAACAAGTGGCTTCTAGTAACTAAAGTATGAAATAAATGTTTTGGTTTGGATTTAATCATATCTTCTATATACAGTGTCAAGTTACTGTTTTGGCTTTGTTGACGAGGTAATTAGAGCAAAATCTACCAAAAAATCGAAGATTTTGACGAATTCTAAAATAAATATTATACGTAATCACTGTATCATGTCCCATTCTCTCGTAGGCTAAATCCTATAGATGTATATAGGATATTAGACTTTATATTTGTCTCTTTTAGCGTCGCTTTTTCGTTTCGAGTTTTAAATCACAACGATGCTAGAGAAGCTCTCCCTTCAATTATTTATAATTATATTGTGCTTCTAATATTATAAAAAAAGTGCTACGCTCCGTCTGAACTAGACCTTAGGTCCGACGTGGGGACCATGTGATTTGTTTCCGATTTCCGCGTCTGCCGTCTGCCCGCCGCAGGTGGACTCACTGTTACGCACTATTACACGCTTGCCTTCGTTTATTTATGTCCTATACACTACTACTATTGTCAAATACACGACCGAAACGTTCACCTGATGGTAAGTGCAACGTCTGCCCATAACAAATGCTGTATCACTCAGAACATTTCTGTGTTACACTATACTGCGCCAGTCACCCAGAGACATCAGTTTTTAAGCCACATACGCCCAGTGATTACGCTAGCTCTCAGTGCCATTCAGACCGAAATACAGTAATATTTGCACACTAGTGCTTCACGGCAGAATAACAGACCCTGGGATGGACCTACATAGACGGATTCCTGCATAGGAATCCTACCACCAGTATATGCAGTATATACAGTACCATATAATTATAACGACTGTAATTCATATTTTTTTATGTCTGAATATTATTAAGGTTTGAGAAATTATTTTTTGGTAACATTTTAAACCTTTGGCTACAATCTACTCATGACTATTACGTTTGATATTGGCAGTATGAATGTAAATAATGAGTATTTTATTTTGTTCGATAAAATGTATTTTTACACATATTATAATATAAACTTTAGTTTCCTCGCTTATGCCGTGTGGGGGCAGCTTAAGAGAATCTACCACCCCGTCTCGTCCCGTGGGTGCCGTAACAGTTGACAGAGGGAAATGAAAACCAGGAGATGGGCAGCAGCAACTTCCTGAAAATTCAAAATAAACAAAGTGCAGTTGCTAACCCGCCTGCCAAGTGTGGCAAATATGGCAAAATCCCCATCCAAACTTTAACTATTCCAAATCTCACAGTTCGTGCGCGCAATTTAATTAAAGAGTTTTCTCTTCTGGTATAAATGTATAGATTTTGAATATTTTCTGATGATATCTACTTGCCGTCTATTACAACATTATACAAGTGGGCTACCTCGCCCCTGTTCTATACTCGTATCTATACAAATAAATAAAATTGAAGTGTCTGCTTGTAATAACAAAACAACAGCTTTTTACTCAATGCTCATGAAAGTATACGTAAGTATAGTATACGGTACTAATAAGAAAAAAACAATTTTTAAATTTTTGATCTGTCGTCTGTTCGTTCCGGCCAATCTCCGAAACGGCTGGACTTATTTTGACGGGACTTTCCCTGACAGATAGCTGATATTATAGCGGGTAAATTAGGCTACTTTGATTTTAGAAAAATAATTGGGGTTCCGCGCAAAAAAATTAAACCCCAAAATACGATTTAAATAGGGAATATATGTATATCAACGGTCGGTGTCGGCATTATTACGCGGGTGAAACGACGGGTAACAGCTAGTTATACATATAATATAATATTATACAGTACCAATAACATTCGTAATCCATTTCAAAAGTATAAAACTCTCTCTTTCTGCAACTAGCAGAATACTAAATGGCTAGATAGATAAGTCTGCAAATTTCCGTGAGCAGTCTACTGAAGTTTGAATCGAGCCAGCGGTGTAATAACTCCGATGGAGAGGGCTTTAATTAAAATTTTATCCTTTGAGAATTGCATCTACACATCTCCGGGTCGGACGACTTTTATCAGTCTGTGGTTTACTTCAAGCGTTGAGGGTCTCGATTGTATATTTGACCTAGCGGCCTTTTGGAGTTAAATGCAACAAATGTCTACACTTTACCCAACATTCAAACGTTCTCTGAAATTATTGTTTTAAGTTAGAAGCTGCATAAGTACGCTGGGGTATAGAAAAGCTTAATAGCTGGTAACGTTAAATATTTTTGTTTATTTTATTTATATACTTCATTACACACAAATGTAAAATGTAATAAACAAAAAAGGTATAGCGATCGATGGTGTTATCGCTAAGAGAGATTTCTTCCAGACATCCGGTAAATGAACGTAACTGAAGAAACTATTAAAGTGGGTGTGCCGTCAATTGAAGTATAGGTCAATAAATATATGATGAAATAATAAATACAAAAATATATACGTACATACATACATATATATATATACATAAATACACACAAACATACATACAACTAAACAGAAATGGTGGTTTAATAAAAGCGACAGGTAGTGACTTTTGACAAGCCTTTTGAACATTATTTAAACTGAGCACGTCTAACCGCCACAGGTAATAAGTATTTATTACCTGTGGTGGTAGGATTCCTATGCAGGAGTCCGTCTAGTTAGGTACCACCTCAGGGCCAGTTATTCTACCGTGAAGCAGTAGTGTGCAAACATTACTGTGTTTCGGTTTGAAGGGCACTGTGAGCTAGCGTAATCACTGGGCAAATGAGACTTAAGAACCTATGTCTCAGGGTGATGGGCACAGTGTAGTGTCACACAGTAATTTTCTGGGTGACACAGCATTTGTTATAGGCAGATGTTGCACTTACCATCAGGTGAACGTTTTGCTCGTTTCAACACTTTATGCAATAAAAATAAAAAATAAATTGTATATAACCCGATAGTGCATAATTATTCTAACAGATTACGAATAATACTGTTATAAGTGAACACAAATTCCTCTATTTCAACTCGTTTCACTAAAATTTCACTAGGTTCAGTTATCATTGTCATTTACGCAGTTTAATTGAACACAGCACAGAGAGAAAAATATAGAGTTTTACACAAGTCACTGCCGTAGCTATGAAAACCAAATTGTAGTGTAATCATTACATTTTTCACATATCTGTTTTCTGTACATATAACTTTTTATAGATAGATGTAGTGATGAGACTACTTTATTTATAATGTAACGTCGTCACTGTTAGTCACGAACGCTTTTACAACTTGACCGGATTGAAAGGTGACCCAGCGTTGAGGGCGCTTAGCCGAAACCTTTAGTTGTGGATTACCACTGGGTTTTACATGGGGAAATTACACTATTAGGAGTTAATGTAACGTCTTTATTTTGTTTACAACAACCGGAGGAATCCGTCTAGGTAGATACTACCGCAGGGCCAGTTATTCTTCCAAGGAGCAGTAGTGTGCAAACATTATTGTGTTTCGGTTCAACGGGCACTGTGAGCTAGCGTAGTCACTGGGTATATGAGACATAAGAACTTATGTCTCAACTCGTACCAAAATGGTGGAAAAGGTTCGCCACCCATCACGTTTTCAGCCCCGCAGGCTGAAAAGTAGGCTACAGTATTATAGGTTAAGAAAGATATTGTTTCTAGTGATTTTTGTATAATGAAAATCTTATTTTTTTCAAATACTAGCATACTTCAATAAGTTTGCGAATCATAGTGTTTACTGTCACAGTAATGGTAAATAATGTTTAATTTTTGAAATGAAACTATAAATCTATACTTGTAAACTTGGAAATCATAGTAGACACGTCTATAAAGTAAGGAAGGTCGATTGGACTGAAGAAGGTCAATTGAAGTGACCAAGTGTCAGCGTAAACAACTAAGTTTCTAGTTTTCATTACCTTCGCTTTGATTCGAACTTTCTCCGAGATAGTTCTTGAAAGTTGTTTCGATTGAATTTAACTAAGAAGAAAGAGTTTTATTTAGAAAAGCATCAAACAATTTAGTTTTATGCCATAAAACTGAAATCATGACTTTTAAAGGCACTTTATTGTACTCTGCAGTGCAAAAGGAAGGTATAGTCACCTAAAATATCACACTGCTGGGAAAGGATGCCGTTCCCAGCAGTGTGATATTTTAGGTGAGGTGAGGTCTTATTTTATAGCCACGAACAATCCACCACGCTTCCTATGCAGAAATCCGACTAGTGAAGCAGTAGTGTGCAAACATTACTGTGTATCGGATTAAAGAGCACTGAGAGCTAGCATAATCACTGGGCATATGAGACTTAAGGAATGATGTCTCACGGTGAAGGCGCAGTGTGGTGTCACTCATTGTTCTGCGTGTCACAGCATTTGCTATGGGCAGACGTTGCATTTACCGTCAGGGGAACGTTTTGCTCGTTTTGTCACTTTATACAATAAACATACGCGAATATTACAAATTTAATAAAAATATTTTTTGTCTGATGTTATAGCGTTCATTTTAACTATTTATTTCCCGAAGTTTCAAGCGCTTTACAGCACCAGTGGTCACCTGAAAACTGAGGTGACAGACGTCCACATCACACGGTGTGTATGTGTCTGTGTGTCTGTCAATGCGTGTACGCGCGTGCGTGCATGCGTGCGTGTGTGTATGTGATTATTATACTATTTAATAAATTATTCGTTTCTTTATCATCGACTTAGTGATAAATCTGTACTTAAAAATGCAATAAAGAAGTGGTGCGGGCACTTAGAATGAAATCCAGTTAACTCGTAACGGTAACATTAAGTTAAAGGAAAACACCCGGACTAATGTGTCTTTAACTTATTATTACGTTACTTATCGGGACGAAAAGTAGGCTACGGAAGTGGTCTCTGCCTACCCGTTGTATGGGAAAAAGGCGACAGTACTTATTACACACTACATCTGATGTCTTTTTCTCTTACCACGCCCATGGCTAACTTCTATGCAGATTATTATGGAGCAAAGAAAGTATTCAGAAAAAACGTTAGCCTATTCAAATGATTTTATTGTCGTAACTCTAGTATTAAAAATATAAAATACTATTCAGTTCTAACGAAGTAACTCAAGCGTCGACAGTCGGCAAATTAAATTTTCTTACATATTTATCTATAAGTATGTATGTATACCGCGGTATTGCTTAGTACGCAAGTAATCTGAGTTAGATCCCCGGTGCCGGTACCTCTAAAATTCTTATTTTAGGTGCGAATTTGCTCAGCGGTGACATGTGATGTCTGCCAACCCAATCTGCCAATCTGGAGCAGCGTTTTTTTCTCGGCTCGAAAACCCTCTCGGAAATGAGAAAAGGCCTGTGCTCAGCTGTGGGACATTTATACGAGTAGGCTGTAACTTAAAGTATGATCTTTATCAACATCATCATCATCATTTCAGCCTATACCTAGTCCACTGCTGAACATAGGCCTTCCCGATAGTGCTACAAAAGTTTGTAGATCTCATTTTGGGGGGGATTTCGCTTGGCTGCCCATCACCTGGTTTTTGTTTTCCCTCTGTCGACTTTCACGTCACCCACGGGATGAGATGGGGTGGAAGATTCTCTTGGATTTTTTTTATATAAATCTTACTTACTTTATATGTTATAAGATTATATTTGCCCTTTTATGCAATGTAAAATATTAGCGATGTATATGAACCGAAAACTAATAAATGAAAACATTAATATATACCAGTGCAAAAATAACCGCTGACCGAAAACTGTGACCCGTCATAATTTCACAAATACACACATTGGAAAAAACACCTACAATTTTTTGTCGGACGTCCGCACGTGAGTCGAATCCGATCATTTTTTTCTTATTTCCCCCATTGATTGGACTGCTCTGTTATTTTTTCGTTTATCCTCTACAAACAATGCGAACAGCAGGTGAACTAAACGTTTTCCGATGATTCGACGTGGAAAATGTAAGGAATATTGAAATATCGTGAATGTTTATTGTACTTTTAATTAAATTAAAAAATATCAGCTATTAATTCATATAACATTACTGGTGGTAGGACTCCTATGCAATCACTCCAGGGCCAGTTATTCTGCCGTGTAGCAGTGGTGTGCAAACATTACTGTGTTTCGGTCCTGAAGGGACACTGTGAGCTAGTGTAATCACTGGGCATATGAGATTTAAGAACTGGCTCAGGGTGACGGGCGCAGTGTGGTGTCACACAAAAATGTTCTGGGTGACCTATCGGTGGTTTATCGAGCTTGTTTCCTTTTCCTCTAGTTTTGACTATAGTCTTGACTATGGATATAAGTTTCGACCGTTTGGTTTTTTCTTTATTTACTAACCATGTTTACTTTTACTTACGTTTACGTTTACTTACCATTACAAAAGTATATCAAAAGTAAAGAGGTTTTTCTGATGTATATTTGTTTTATTCTTAAAAAACTGTTCGATACTTAGATTTCTCCTGTATCGTGAGCGCATTTACAGACATAAGTTTCACATGCGCAACACATCGAAACCTAAAAAAAAAGGTTTTGTAGAAAATACTTCGGCTGTGTTTTGAACCAAAGACCCGTGACAGTGAAGTCTGGTACTCCAACCACGCAGTCGTCTTACTTATAATAATAATACAGCTTTATTGAATTCCATACAAATTATTACAAATAATCATCATCATCATCAATTCAGCCCATCACAGTCCACTGTTGTACATAAGGCCTCCCCCTATAGATTGCCACAAAACACGGTCCTGAGCCACCTGCATCCAATCGAATTCCCGCAAAACCGTGCAGGTCGTCGCTCCAACCAGTGTGGGGTTCGCCCTACACTGCATTTGCCGGTACGAGGTTGCCACTCGAGAACCTTTCTTCCTCAACGGTTGCCGGTTCTACGAGCTGTATGGACCCATTGCCACTTCAGCTTGCTAATCCTTAGTGCTATGTCGGTTACTCTAATTCTGCTGCGGATAACATCGTTACGGATTTTATTTCGCAGACAAACTCCGAAATAAATATTACTCGTACAAATAATATCATGAAAATAAAAATAATAAAGAACGATAAAATATTAATAATAAAAGTATGCCTATGTTCAGCAGTGGACTAGTTATAGGCTGAAATGATGATGATGATGACTAAAATGATTACATACATAATAACAAAACATTGTTCACATTGTTTGTATGGTCTATACCCCCTTCGGGTAAAAGCCTCATCCAAGGATTTCCACTTTTCTCTATCAGAAGCTGTGGTTAGCCATCTGACTGACTCTGGAACCGCTGTCGCAACTAATCGTCTGATTATCTGACACATGGCCGGCCTCCCGCTCTAGGTGCCCAGTGGTCCAGTCCATTTACTGCTCTTCTTTTCCATCTATCGTCGTTATATCTGGCCACATGACCTGCCCTACTTCCATTTTCTTTGTAGCGAGAAAGTTAAGGCGTCAGTTACTTTAGTTTTCTTGCGAATAGCCACATTTCTCACCTTGTCTTTTAAATTTATGCCTAGGCAAACGTCGTCTAAGTCTTATTTAGCAAATATTAATTGTAATATTGTCAAAGTCTTTGACCTTTATTTAATGTTTTTCAACGTTAAATTTACTTTCAATTAATGAACATACTTTTACGTGTTTCTTTATTCTCTCTCCCAAGCAAGGTGATAATATAAACCAAGCCGTACTCGTACGTTGCATTCCAAGTGCAGTTCCTTAGCGGGACACATTACCTCTCCGAGGCTTTTCTGCCGGCAAGCAGGCGATTTGTTTTCACGTGCGGAAGTTAAATTCTTGCTTGGTCGCCTTTGAATAAAACGTTACATTGTAGAATTTGCTTTTAAATCGAAGACTAAATAACAATGCAATCCTACTAAATGTTAAGATCATCTGTCGGTCTGTGTATTTTTATTGGGATATTTTTCGATTAATTTAATAACTACATACGAAGTAAAGCGTGGCTTGCTTACTTATTAAATTATAAACGCTCAATTATAAACTCACTCAAACGTTAGCGTAATGTAATCCATTACATCATTTCTTTGACCTCGACGGTGAAAAATTCATAGCAAATATGCCAGACGCAGAATAACCGGACCGGTACTGGACTACTAGATTCTAAGGTTTGCGGAAGACGTTGCTGTCTTCTGACTTAAGATAATTTTTTTTTTTGATAGAATAAAGTTACATCTGGTGCAAATCGTTCACCTGATGGTAAGTTCAACGTCTACCCATAACTACACTGTGCCCTCCACCCTGTGATACCAGTTCTAAAGTCTCATATGCCTAATGTTTCACGATCCCGTTAGGACTGGTAATGGACTATAGCCTACAAGGTTTGTGGAAGACGTTGCTGTCTTCTAGCTTAAGACATTTTTTTTTTGATAGAAGAAAGTAACAACTAGTACAAATCGTTCACCTGATGGTAAGTTCAACGTCTACCCATAACAACACTGCGCCCTCCACCCTGAGATACCAGTTCTAAAGTCTCATATGCCTAATGTTTCTCAGGTCCCGTTAAGACCGGTAATAGACTAATGGTCTTCTGGCCTAAGATATCTGTTCTTACGTTTAAGTTTCATTCTTAAGTCCAAGACTGAATTCCTACATAGGAATCCTAACACCATAAACATAAATTTTTTTGAATATTTTAATTATTATATTACGTACTTCCGACCGTTTGGTGTCCGGTAGAGTAGAATAGCACCTACCTCTTGGTGTCGGTGTCGTAAGAGGCTACTAAGGTATTGTACGGACAGCTTTTATTCGCCCAGAATAACACCATAACATGCTTTTACTTTCAACAAAATTGCGGTGACGTGGTTCGCCACCCGTCACGTCTCGTTTCCCAAGGGCTACTTGTGTGGTCTCTGCTTACTCCTTATATAGTAAAAAGGCGATATTGTATATACGTATGTATGTACTTTAAGTACTTATAGCATTGATAGTCAAAGCCAAGTCAAAGCGACAAAAACTTTAACTTCCATTATTGCCTGATAAAAATAGAGAAATTGAAAAAGGAAAAAACGATTAATACTCCATTGGCCGACTACACGTTCCCGAACAATTACCTAAACCTCGCTTTTATTACGCGAAAGTAATAAAAGAGGATTACGCATTCAATAACTCCGTCTGATAAAACTTTTAGAGCACCTGCCTTCAATTTACGAGCAACCCTTCACTCGGGCGCCGCGTCACGGAATTGAGTGGAAAACTTTGGGTGTCATTTTACGGCCGAATGGCCACAATTAGGTTAGTTTTCTTTCCTGATTATTTCTTAAAGGTATACTTCGCTTATACAGAACTTGCTAATAAAAAATTATCATCTTACAAATGTTTCTCCAATTTTCTCTGCCATGTTTCAGAGTTCAGGACTATCGTAAACAGTTTTTCGATCACACTAGTTAAACATAATTTAGCCTTATACATTAATTTTGTTTCAGCACAGAATTTTGATCTACAATTATTAATGGTAAGTTTTAAGTAGTAGTCTATGTAAAAACGAACACAAGCAAGTGGTTGTTGTAATGTGGTGGTAAGTACCACTGCCCTGAGGAGTTGTCATGTTCACCGAAATCTTAAAATTGCGAAGTCCCATTTAGGGAGGTACTGCGCTCGTCAACTTGAGACGTCAGTTATTTCATCTTAAGAAAGCCACACACGCTGTGTGGCCTCTAAGATGATAAATTGCTCTAGGCGCATTGTACAGTTCAATCAGTCAAATCAGATCGTTGCAGTTTGATTGAACTACAGTTTGTGCGATCGTATCGATTTCTCGTAGCGAGTGTGGCCTGGATTACAGGCCCAGTCGTTTCTCTAGCTTCAGTGCCATTTAAAATGGAGGAATCCGTCTAGGCAGGTACCACCCCAGGGCCAGTTATTCTGCCGTGAAGCAGTAATGTGCAAACATTACTGTGTTCCGGTTTGAAGGGCGCTGTGAGCTAGCGTAATCACAGGGCATATGAGACTTAAGAACTAATATCTCAGGGTGATGCGCACAGTGTGGTGTCACACAGTAATTTTCTGGGTGACACAGCATTTGTTAGGGGCACACGTTGCACTTATCATCAGGTGAACGTTTTGCTCGTTTCATCACTTTATACAAATAAAAAAAACTACCCATTGGTGGCAGAATATCTGGCACTGTGGTGGCATGGAATCTACATTAATTACTGCTTAGTCCTACGACCAGTAGAAGGTTGAAAAGATTTTCAATGCTTACTCACATTATATAAGTATGATACGTCCATACTTATACTCGTATAAATTCATGATGTAGTATGTAGTATCCATTACGAATTAAGTGCGAGTTGATTAAAAGACTCTTTAGCAAGGTAAATATTTGAAAGTTTGTAAATTCCGTTTCAAGTAATTTAGGAAACATGAAAAACCAGAATCCGTCGCCGTCACGCAGTCAGACAGGTTTTTAATTAACAAACCCCAAACAGTACCCAACCAAGAGAAAAAATGTAAGGCCTTAACGAGTTTACCGATGGTGCTTGTACAGACGTTGCTTTGGTCCATTTGAAAACTAGATATGTTTAACAGAATTTGAGAGGAATAAAAATATTTCGACGTCATGTGAAGTCGACCAAACCGCATTGTAGCAACGTTGCGGACTACTTCCAGTTCCAAAACCCTTTGAAAAATAAGAGGAGGCAAGTGCTCAGCAGTGGAACAATTGTAGGATATTTATAGGCTGTTACTTCCGGTAATTTGCTGCTTTAACCACCAGCGGGTTTGAATGAACCGCGGCTTTTTCGAAAAACCGCCGTGATAATTCTCTGAAGTGTTCAGAGATTAAGGGCATTTCACAGTCGCTGTGAAGATCTACATTGCGTTGATACCAACCGGCTCCGTTGGCAGTTCTCAAGAATCGATTTTGAACGCTCTGTAACTTCTTTAATTGATTGCCCGTCGCGTGAGCGAAAGCGACGCAAGCATAGTCCATTACGGGTCTTATGAAAGTCTTATAGAGGCGAAGTTTGTGTCTTAAGCACATTTTGCGTGAGGAGCAAGTTAATGGGTATAGACGGCTTGAGATAAGAGCCGATCTATTGCGTATATTTTTAATGTGTGTAGCGAACGACATCGCTGCGTCTAAAGTGACCCCGAGGTATTTGACGCTCTTTTCCCAGGGAATAAGGCGTCCGAACAGGGTGATCGTGCCTAGCTGATTGTTGCCGATTGGGTGACATCGTCTAGCGGGCTTTGGTGTGCCCCTCGAGAAGTATATTGCTACACTTTTCTCGGGGTTTACGACTATTCTCCATTTCCGGAACCATTCGCCTAGGCGATCGGCTGCGGCTTGGAGTTGAATCTATTGAATCTATTGGAAATTATGCGGCCCTTGTGCTTGTCGGAATAGTACAGGGCCGAGTCATCTGCGAAAAGCGCAAGATTGACTTTCGGGTCTTTAGGAATATCGCTAGTGTACAGCGAGAAAAGGAGTGGGGAGAGGCAGGAGCCCTGAGGGACACCCGCTCGGAGAGGGCGGCTTGAGGAGCGCGTTCCCTCTACCCGGAAGCGAAATAGGCGGTTAGACAAGAAGGCTCGTATGATGTTCACGAATCTGTCTGGCACTTTAGTGTGATACAACTTGTAATACAAGCCGTCGTGCCAGACTTTGTCAAATGCCTTTGCGACATCGAAAAATAAGGCCCCTGTGCCTGCAGGCTTAGGGCGGTCGTTTAAATTCTCTAAAATGTGCTCCGTTAAGCGGTGCACTTGATGAGTACACGGGTGTTCTGGGCGAAAGCCGAACTGCTCGTCTGGAAGAATATTATTTGTAAGGACATAGTCTTTTAATCGACTGAGTATAATTCGCTCATAAATCTTAGCCATCGAGTTGAGGAGACTTATTGGGCGATAATTAGACGGAATGTTCCTAGGCGTACTAGGCTTCAGAATGCCTATAACGTCGGCTTCCTTCCAGTCCTCCGGGAAGTAGAAGCTGGAGAGGAGCGCGTTAAAAATACTGTCTAACAGACACAATAACGGCGTAGTTAAACATTTCATCACCCTGTTGTTTATGCCGTCGAGGCCGGGCGCGGATCGGTTTTTAAGATTTTTGACTATCTTAATGACTTCGTCGAGAGTCACTGGAGGGAGTGGTTCGCCCACTGGTGGTATTGCAGCCCTGCGTTCGATTTCCGCGGCCACCTGCTGCAGGTGGTCGGGATTCGCAGGCGCGAGAGACGGAGTGCATTGGCTCTCTAAACTGTCTGCGACGCATTCGGCTTTTTCGCTGTCGTCAAAGGCGAGCGAATAACTCGCTCGCCTTCGTTAGATCTAATGAGTGGCGTCATGGGTGAGACCGGCTCTGCTTTGAGTGATCGTACCAGCTGCCAGTAGGCAGTGTGCGACGGCTCGATTTCTCCAATCATAGTGTCCCAGCTGTCTTGATTGTACTCAGATAAGCGCTCTTTAACATCCCTTTGTAGGAGGCGCAGTCTGAGTCTATTTTCGTTTGTTCTATATCTATCGTGCGCTTTAGTCGCACGGTTCTTTTCTCTAATCAGGCGTCGGAGGTCCGCCGGTAGGTTACAGCGTCGATCACTCGACATCGTAACCGTCCGAGAGGATTCTCCGACGGCTGTTTTGAGATGATTCGAAAAGGATTTTATCGCTCAGCACGCTACCTCTGGCGAGTTGATAGTATTAGGAGTTTCATCTAAGTGCTGAGAGCTCGTAGCCTCGAGTTTGACTCCAAGGATACGCCAGTCCACAGTGGTTTTGGTCTGAGTGACCTCACCATTTGGCTGGCCCAACTTAAAAATGACCGGACGGTGGTCCGACTCAAGTTCGTGAAGCGTAACTATAGAGTCTATTGCTAAGTTCACGTCCTTAATTATAGCTACGTCTAGAATATCCGGCTGCTGATGTAATTGCGACTGATGTCTCAGTGTGTCAAGCGTAGCACCCCAACTAAATATTCTGGGTGATGCAGAATCTGTTATGAGCAGACGTTGCACTTACCACAAGATTAGCGTTTTGCTCGTCTCGTCACTTTATCCAATAAAACAATACAAACAACAATCAGTTCAGTACTTTATTAGTTATATTAAGTAAGTGCCAGCGTGCGTGAGTGCGTGTGAAATTAAATAGTTGAACTTATATGTTCATAAGTTCCTTTGATGTCCCAATACTGGTCGCAAACTCCAAGGAAATATTACAGTAGTATGTACGAACATCAATTAGCATTTAAGTGTACCGAGCGCAGAACGTGCGACGTTTAAGAAATCCGCACTCGCTGCTGTCCGTCGGTTCTCTTGCTCTTTGTTTTAGGAAGTGTATAATCTGCCATTATAATTATTAACAAGATTTGTTAGCTCATTCTACTTTGTAGTGTTTTATTTTCATGTAATTTTTTAAGTATTTAAGTTATAAAAATGCTACAAAATATTTGTGTGCTTGAAGGGTAGTTACTAATCTATATAATAAGGGGGGAAAAGTATTTTCGTATATACCTGTATAAAAACTTGTAATTAAATCTCTTTGGCTGTACTATTAGTATCTGGCTTGTTTTGATGACATTAAAAAGGTTCATCATCAGTTCAGCCTATCACTAGTCCACTGCTGAACGTAGGCCTCGCCAATAGATTGCCACAAAAGTTTTTAGCTCTCATTTTGGGAAATTTTCCGTAGTTGCCACGCTTGGCAGGCGGGTTGGCATTTCAAAAAAAGAAGCAAATTAGTAAAATGTTGTTTTCAGCTATTTTTCATACATACATACATACAAAACATCACGACTGTATCCCATAAGGGGTAGTCAGAGATTGGGCACTCACTGCAAAAACAGATGACTGCCACAATCCACGTTTCACCAAAACAATATAATGCACTTGGTGTGATAGGTGGTGAGCCCATCGCCACCATGCGCTGTTGGGTGCACAGTGCAGTTTTATTCCTTACTCGCCTTTTACGAGATCCATTGGATGAGATGGAGTGATAGTATTCTTTTAACGAGCCGCCGTCACACGGCGTTTTCATACGTTTTTCTTTCTGTCGACATGAGTGAATCCACTGCAGTTGAAAATTACAATACTCCACGTTGCAATGCGCCTTGACTGTTTTGGAAAGAAGTGGCGAATACGGAATAATCCAAGTGTTGTCGAACACAAAATCGTTTCCTTTAACTTTCGTTGTGGCAGTTCTACCGTTATCACCCTGCAAGGTCGACGGGAAGGGTTCCATAGAAGAAAATTACAAAAGCTAGGTGGTGCTGTGATCGCGTGGCAGTAAAGTTGCGCGTCACATAACGAAACGAGCAGAACGTCTGCCGAGCCAGCCCGTAAAATATTGTTTGCACTGCCACTTAAAACTATACATATTAAAGTTGCTTGTAGAACCGCACTGCACAAAGGTGCAAAGGGTTATTAAGAATCGATATCTCATTGTGAAGGCACTATGAGATATCGATTCTTAATCATGTCAATTTTGTTTGGTAGACTTGAGTGAGACAATCTCGCTTTAATTTCTCTGCTTGCAGCCGCGTTGTGTGACTTACCTTTAAAATGGTTAAGAAGGGCGATATCTCCCTCATGCGTCATACTTGTTAACATACTTGTTTATAGGTGGTAGGATTCGTATGCAGGAATCCGTCTAGGTAGGTACCACCCCAGAGCCAGTTATTCTACCGTGAAGCAGTAGTGTACAAACATTACTGCGTTTCGGTTTGAAGGGCACTGTGAGCTAGCGTAATCACTGGGCATATGAGACTTAAGAACCTATGTCTCAGGGTGAAGAGCGCAGTGTGGTGTCACACAGAAATGTTCTGGGTGACACAGCATTTGTTATGAGCAAACGTTGCACTTACATAAAACATGTATGGTGCAACACTATATAATATTCTTAGTATGCTTATTCTTTATCATGTTGAGTGTAATATAAAATTTATTTAAACACTAGGTGTTTAAGCTTAATAATACCATAGAGTGTCATTACTTTTAATTTGTTGTTCCCTTCTTTGTGGTCAATAAATAAAGCAGTATGGGGAAGTGTTAAAAAGTTAAGAGCACGTTATGAGGCGTTATAAAAAGTTATAAAAAGTGTGTACCGTGTTAGACATTAAAAGACAATAGATTAACATCACTGTGTTTTATTTGAACTCTTTTTTTTTATTGTATAAAGTGATGAAACGAGCAAAACGTTCACCTGATGGTAAGTGCAACATCTGCCCATAACAAATGCTGTGTCACCCAGAACATTTCTGTGTGACATCAGTTCTTAAATCTCATGCCCTGTGATTACAATACCTCACACCGAACAAAAACAAAACACAGTAATTTTTGCACATTACTTCTTCACGGTAGAATAACTGGCCCTGCGGTGGTACCTACCTAGACGGATTCCTGCATAGGAATCCTACCACCAGTACCAACAGTAGCAACAGTACCAACTCTGCGCAATCATACCTTAACATGTTCGCAGTGTAGATTGTAGAAGAACTACAAATATATTTTCTTAAAAATTATCGAAGTGGTTTACTGGTGGTAAGATTCCTATGCAGGAATTCGTCTAGGTTTGTGCCACCCCAGGGCCAGTTATTCTACCGTGAAGCAGTAGCGTGCAAACATTACTGTGTTTCGACCTGAAGGGCACCGAGAGATAGTGTAATGACTGGGCATATGAGGCTTAAGAAATAATGTCTCAGACGGACGGGCGCAGTGTGGTATCACATAGAAGTGCTGAGTAACACAGTTATGGGCGGACGTAGCACTTACCATCAGGTGAACGTCTTGCCCGTATCGTCATTATCTTCTACAAAAAAATAAATATGGTTACTAGATTATTCAAAACGTCGTAAATGATCAAGTCATTAACAACGATCATTGATTTCACGCGAAATAAGCGTTCAGTTGACTCGACAGTTAAATAATCCATTTGAGAACGGAGCTGCAGCGATCAGTCAGGCGCGGGATCGTGCAACGTCGACACCATCATTTGTCTCGGACCACCTTTAAAAGCTATTCACAACCATTTCTCTTTTTTAAAACCTTCAGACACTTCCTTTTCGTTTTTCAATCGCTCTCGCCGGGCGGAGTTATCGCGATAAATGCTTTGTTTGGGCGCCCGTTTGGTGGACCTCTAAAGAGTTGTTACAACATTTATATTTATTTGATATGTAAAAGGTAACATAGTACAAACATAAAGATTATTATGAAAGAAACTTGGTAATAGCGTTCTCACCTCTTAGGACTACGGAGGAAACTGATTCTACATTTACTTAAAAGTACTAAAATCTACAAAAAATTAGAAAAAAGTTGCATCAGTTATAAATTTATTTAAAATTTATAAGATCTACTCGTTTTAAGGCAATTATACCGTTATATAGACAGCCGGGCAGACTACTATGGCAATTCATCCATACATACCGTCACGCCTTTTTTCATACAAGGGGTAGGCATAGATTACTTCCATAGCATACCTTTCGCCCCCGAGGGAATCGAGACGTAAGGGGTGGAGAACCACCTCACTGTCACTTTGGAAGTAGTCGAAAAATTCTTACTACCTATTGTCTTTCTACGAGTATAGTGAGAGCATTGCATATTATGGTGTTATTCTGTACGAATGAAGGCTGTCCGTACAATACCTTAGTCGCACTTGTACATCGAGCCTACCACTATAAATAATTTAAAAGTATGTGAAATAGTTTAGTTAAATTATCAATTTTATAATTTTCTACAACACCTAGCATAAGTAAAAAAGTAAAGTAACAGCCTATAAATGTCCCACTGCTGAGCACAGGCCTCGTCTCATTTCTGAGAGGGTTTTGGAGCTGGGAATAGTCCGCCACGCTGCTCCAATGCGGGTTGGCGGACTTCACATATCCTCGAAATATTTCTATTTCTTGGAGATGCAGGTTTCCTCACGATGTTTTCCTTCACCGCTAAGCACGTGATAAATCAGCACTTAAAATTGTAGAACAAATTTAGAGGTGCTGGCATCGGAGATCGAATCCAGGTTACTCGCGTACTATGAAATTAAAGGCGAGCATCAGGCCCCTGAGCTACCACGGCTACAAGGCTAACATCATTTTTAATGTAAGATTGAATTTCTAATTGCCATAGCCAATAGTGTGTAACACAGTAGAGTAGCACCTACCTCTTTCCTACCGAGGTGTCGGTGTATGAACGGAGAACCTTTATCCATGCAGAATAACACCATAATGTGCAATTCTGTTATTATACTGTTCATGGGAACGCAATGGGGGGGGTAAGAAGTTTTCGACTCGTACCAAAATGGAGGCGATGTGGTTCGCCACCCGTGACGTCGCGGCGTGAAAGTGGACTACGTTTGTGGTTTCTGCCTACCCCTTATACGGGAAAAGGCGCGACTGTGTGTATGTACATATATAATACAATACTGGCTGTGTGGCCGCGGATTTCCTGTAAAATAAGTTGAACACATGACTGCGGCATACGCCATGGTACCTATTTCTAGTATGCCGCACTGTAAGACTGTAGTATAAATTTTTATAGCTTTGAACTTTCCTCAATAAACGGGCTATCTAGTATAAAAATTGTTTTGAAATCAAATTAATATTTTCTAAGATTAGCGTATTCAAACATACAAACTCTCCACATTTAATATAGTAGTACGATTTCGTATCTACTCTTTGAATATATCCAACAGCAGCATGAAGCGTTGAGCCTTCCGGACAGGTGAATGGATGTCTCGACCCGATGCCTGGTAATCATTCAGAAATTGCTCCGCGTCGTTCATTGTCATTACAACACTTCGAACGGTAGTTTACAAATCATTTAATTTTCTAAAATTATAAGGCTTTGTAGTTTTTTACTAATATTAAACGTTTTTTTCGCAACTAATGTTTAATACTGGTATCATTGTTTGATATCATTGTTATAACTTTTTCTTTACATTGTTATTTTTCTTTAAATGTCTTCTTTGTATTATATATACCTAATGTTATATGTACAATGTATTATGTGTGTAGATTGAAGTGTCGGAATAAATGTCTTTCACGTCTTTTAATGTATCTTAGGGCACTAGTTACAAAACCTAAATCCAAGCGGACGTAGTGGCGTGCTTAAGCTAGTTTCATATAAATGTACTGTGACTGCGAACCAGTTGGTATAGCCATTTAAAATCACACTCAAAACACAACAAATCGCCATCGCTTCTGCCCTCCATCCCCAATCCAGTCCAATCGGGAACGTAGCTAATCGAGGCCCGGTGATCCATCAGTCCTGATGCTCGGCCTTCTCAATTGAAAGCTCCTCAGCAAGCATTTGTCGAGATCACGGACGTGCTCGGGGCCAATCACTCGTGCGTTTGTTTCTCTTTTAGTATTTTCGGCGTCGCTTTATTGTACGAAGCATACTGTTTTATCACTTTCCAATTTCGAAGTCGATTTTTTTAAAGTCGTCAGCTTACTTTATTACCATGTTACGAGTAATTACGTACTCACTTTGAACTTTATAAACCTATGCTTTTAAACTAGATAATAGTTTACTGGTGGTAGGATTCCTATGTAGGAATCAGTCTAGTCTAGAGGAGCCGTGGTAGCTCCCCCTGAGCTAGGCGCTCGCTTTAAATTTCGTAGTACGCGAGTGACCTGGGTTCGATTAACGGTGCCGGCACCACTAAAATTGTTAATTGCAATTTTAAGTGCCGACTTACTACGTGCTCGGCGGTGAAGGAAAACATCGTGAGGAAACCTGCATGTCTAAGAAATAAAAAAAATATTTCGAAGACATGTGAAGTCCGCCAACCCGCAATGGAACAGCGTGGCTGATTCTTCCTACCTCCAAAACCGTCTCAGAAATGAGAGGAGGCCTGTGTGGGACATTTATAGGTTGAAACTTTCCTTTTAATCTTTCCTTTAATCAGTCTAGGTAGGTGCACTCCAGACCAGTTATTCTGCTGTTAAGCAGTAGTGTGCAAGCATTACTGTGTTTCGGTTTGAAGGGCACTGAGAGCTAGTGTAATCACTGGGCATATGAGACTTAAGAACTGATGTCTCACGGCAACGAGCGCAGTGTAGTGCCTCACAAAACTATTCTGGGTGACACAGCATTTGTTAGGAGCAGACGTTGCCCTTACCATCAGGTGAACGTTTTGCTCGTTTCGTCACTTTATTCAATAAAAAAACAGCCTATAAATATCCTACTGCTGAGAACTGACCTCCTCTTATTTCTGAGAGGGTTATGGAGCCGCCACGCCCACCGCGCTGCTCTATTGCGGGTTGACGGGCTTCACACGTCATCCAATTTCTTTAAATTTTCAGTCATGCAGGTCTCCTCACGATTATATAAACTCACTCAATATAAATCAGCATATATAAACGATTCAGAGGAATTTTAGAGGTGCCGGCGCCGAGGGTCCAACTCGGTTCACTTGCGCACTAGCACAGCTTTTAATGTAAAAGTCCAGTCTCCGAAAAATATTGTCCTTTCTTCTTTATTAAACGTGTATAATAAATAATTTCGTGTCAACGTTTTTTCTTCTTTATAAGTTCGGTAATAGTCCACTTCTGGACGTAGGCCTCCCCCAAGCAGAAGAGAGGATTCATCGTAATCACCAATTCTAAATGAACCTTTCTAAATTAATAAGCGAAACATTTTTTTTGGCGTTTTATCTTAAAATAATTCAAGTTATTAGCTACTTGTCATCTCAAAATATATTTTCCTAACTTAAATTAGATGAAAACAAGTAAGACCAAAGAAGAACAAAGTTCGAATCAAACGAAGGTAATGAAAACTTTAAACTTTGATATATACGCGAAAGTTTGGATCTGGTTATTCTAGTTGATCGTTCATAGTTCCTAGGTGTCCCCAATATCCTGATGCGGTAACTTTGCTGGAAGTTGGGAGATTCTAAATTTTCATTAAATTATTTATTTCTTATCTTAAGTGGCTTTATCTACTTTATTTAAAGTGAAAACTAAGCTGGACTATAGATAAAATATTATGCACTGAAATATGTCATTGTTGATGTCGTCCAGAACGTTTTCCGATCAAGGCAACAATTTTTTTTTTGTTCTTTGATTCTTTAATTTCCTATATTGATTGTAGTAGTACAGCTATCTATCAATGAAAAGTTGCACAGAGTCAGTCAAACATTCTAAGATTATTCTCGAACAATTCACTGTACAAAATTTCGCATAAAATTTAACGGTCAGAAATTTAACGGAAATCCCACCACTGACGTAACGCCCTCTATTGACTGAAAAGCGGTAAGAGGTGAAAACAACTGGGAAGCGTCAAAAGGACAAAATTTATTGCGGCAGCCCGTAGGCCGACCAGTGATTGATTCCTATGCACTGAATGCCGAATATAGTGGTCCGAGCGGCTTTTCACAGAGACATTTCTGTGCACTTAATTTACGACTTATGGTTTACAAATTAGAGCATAGTTTAAATGTGGCAAAGATTTGTTTATTACGTTCTTAAATAAATTCGTTCAGTAAGTCAGCCGGGTTTGGTCTGGAGACAAGAGTTTACCTACGATTTGATGGGACGCGAACAACCAAAGTTGGTTCATTCGTGGTAACTCACTCACAAGCATCACTAAAGTTATATATAAATGTTACGACCGCGTGGCCTAGTTGACAGAGTACCTGACTTCTAAGCTGCGGGTCCTGGGTTCGAATCCCAGCCGAAGCCAACATTTGTGCTAAAACATAAATTGTTGGTTTTCGGGTCTGGTTGTGTTGTGATTGTCCCCGTGTTTCTGACACTGCACCCTAGCCTACCTCCAATCTTATCGCATCAGCGTTACATCGGATGCGGGTAGGTTTGGACGAGTGAGTGCCTCTGTGTTGGCGCGTACACTTGTGGCACTATAATATCTCCTGCGCAGTTGATGGCTCTCGACAGTAGTCGGCAGTTGTCGCCGTGGTCGAAATCGGCTAGGAGAACATCATCATCATATTATTTTAGTATCAGTAGTTAAAGCGATAGGTGTCCTGCAGAGTAGAACAGCACGTAACTGTTTCCTACCGAGGTGTCGTATGAGGCGACTGAGGTATTGAACGGACATTAATTCATGCAGAATACTATTATTAGCTTTAACAGTAGAAATTTATTTAAAAAAATAAAAACAATCGATAACGACTTATCTAAAAATTACAATTAAACACTGGTACAGATCAAAACTTAGCAGAACTCACAAACACAATCAAAATGACCAAAGATATAACACAAAATGGCTCACGTAACCTGACCAGGAACTTGAACGTCGATTGATGCTTCCTTTGACCATATGTTGCGAGCGCGGGGTGGCAAGTGCCTCAGTACACGTGTTTCATCGCATTTATAGGAAAGGTAGGATTATTCAAAATGGCGCGGAACTGACAGCTTATACTATGCGCTGTCACCATACTGCTTGTGGGAACACACTGGGGAGTAAGAATTTTTTGACTCTTACTAACACGGCAGCTATGTGGTTTGGCACCCGTCACGTCCGTTTCCCGCGGGGACAAAAATTAGACATGTTTTATCTAAGCGTGACCAAAACAGTTTTCGAGAAATTTAAAGAAGCAATCAATAGATAGCGTCAAGAGACATTTTTTTTTGTGTTAGAAACCTTAAATAGATAGATGGAAATCATTTTTTCATCAACTCTGGATATAAATAACTTTTTAAGATACATCTTTCCACAGATAAACAAACATCCTTATTTTATGCTATAGAAACAAATTTGCCCTCGCTATTGTGCACGCACAAGGAAACCAATAGCAATGGGAACCGCCACCAGATGCCTTACAACACTACCACTAAGTAATACACTAGTATTCGGAAATTGTCGCCTTGATAGAAAATCGGCCAGCAGAACATGAGAAACCCTACCACCAGAACATGAATTTAATAAAATATCACGCTATACAAACGTGATCCATAAATTTGAAGAAATATAACGAAGCAGGAAACCGAATCATTTAGTGGAACAATCTCGATCGACGCCTCATTCCCGTAGAACGTAACGCGTAGAGCAATAAATTCGACGTCAGGTATAAAAGCTCACGGATGATATATCGCCACTTGGCGGTAGTTGGACTGAGCCGATCACTTAGTTCCATTGTCACGTCCGCGATTTCTTTCTACGTTTAAAGTTATACATACGAGTACTAAGGACTCTGTTACAATTCTTACAGTCTCATAACTTAGTTAGGGCGCATTACATAATTTTGGAATTAATTCCAAGTTCTGAGTTTCACAATAGCTGTTACGGACAGAATTACTTACAGACTTGCTCGTCTTGTCATTTACTACAAAATTTGGTTTATGCAGTGGTTAAGCGAAGCCGTGCGTCATACTTGTGAACATGTGCTGTTGGTGGAGGCTGGTCTACTAGAGCTTATAATTTACTGATAAATTGATTGAATTAATCTTGTCTAATATTTGAACAAAAAGCGTGCTTCGGTTTTCCTGGAGACTATTCTTTGTAAATTTAATTATAATGTATTTTTGACTGAGATTAAAAAAGGATTTACAAGAAAGAGAATACTTACGGAGTTCTCCGTCAGAGGAACCTCTTTACGAAACGGCGGTAGATTGTAAAGAAATAAAGTTTGACAAACGAAATTTATATTTCTTACGTCGAAAAATATAGAATTTTTATTTCATTCATTTCATTTCAGTGGCTTCTGCACCATTGATCGCTGGTTCGATTCCCGTAAATATTTATATGGCTTATACGAGTAGATAGATGTTCCAGGTCTGGATGTTAGCGCGAGTGCAATGTATCATTTCGTAAAACAGAGACAGATCTTGCTGGAAACTTTATTCCAATCCAAATACACTCTTAAAATTTCAAATGCTTAAGTAAATAGAAATTATTATTGCTGAAAATGTTCTAACAATACCACGTCGAGTCATTTTTCAATGGAACCATTAGCACGCTGCGGCTGTTTGAACTCGATGCCCATTTAAACGGTGTAAACACGTCACCTGTCACGTGGCACGGCGCGGGGTCCCGTGACGTGAGTCAGCAGCTCGCAAGGGTTAAGGTTTTTGAGAGGTTCGAAATATATAAAACAGTTCAGATGCGGTAAATTTAAACTTTAAACACATTTGATGGTGCATTTTTATTTACTAAATGGGTCGGTGCGCCACGCTCGAGGTTTCTATTCTTATGTTTAAGTTGGCTAAAACTAGAAAGTTTTACTTAGTAGATCTATAGAATTTTATAAGAGTAGTTAAAGTGTGACGCAAAAATCGGTCATAGATTTCTTAAAACTTGTCAAGAAGACATTATAAAATAAAGCACTTAATAAAATTACTTTTACGGATTTTATCGCGTTTAATTTTGAACTATTATATCCGACGTTTCGAGCGCTTTACTGCACCCATGGTCGCGGGGGGACTGAGGTGACAGATGTCCCGATGTCATAGTTAATCCAGGGTACCTTCAGCTTTTAATTATTATTTTTGGCCCGATCTACGCAAAATGAGTTGACGCTTACAGTGTCAGCTCATCGAAGAAGATAAGTCAATGTTTACCATCTGTCAAGTGTACCATCTGTCCGCCAGGGGTCTCGCACCATAGACTCTGCGGACCGTCACCGGTTTGTGTATTTTAACATGGTTTTATTAGCTAGACCTGTATGTATGTTACTACCAATCTTACTAACATAATAAAGCGGGAGACTGAATTTTTGAACGCGCTAATCTCAGGAACTTAGGAACATTACTGAGGAAGATTATACTATAAAATTTTATATTTTTGTAGATATATTTTTATAGATTATACTATAAAATTTCACGCTACCTCTTTTTTTATTGGAAAAAGTGACGAGACGTGCAAAACGTTCACCTGTTGGTAAGTGCAATTGCCCATAACAAATGCTGTGTCCCCCAGAACATATCTGTGTGACATCACACTGCGCACGTCACCTACAGACATCAGTTCTTTAGTCTCACATGCCCAGTTTTATACTAGATTACACTAGCTCTCAGTGCTCTCTAGACCGAAACACAGTAATGGTTGCACACCACTGCTTCACGGCAGAATAACCGGCCTTGGGTGTTACCTAGCCTGAGGGATTCCTCGACAGGAATCCTACCACCAGTAGCTTTAAAGAGTTGCACGAAATCTACCGAGAAGGGCTGTAGCTTATAAATTATAATATGATTGTTGGTTTGACATTTTTCAAAATAGTTATTCGGCCAACTGTCAGAAGGTAAGAGAATTTTCAGGTATTCCCCAGTCCACTCTTACGACACCTACGGGCTGAGATGGGAAGCTAGACTTTTAATGCCGCCAATACGAAGGAAATGTATCCAGATCTGCGAGCAAATAAATTCGGTGTTAGTTTCGGCCAGGTTTCAACCCACACGACCGGATAGACCACACCATGCGGTAGTGGAAATAAACACTGTTAAGCTACAAGCAATAGCATGTCCAAACTGTATTATTTTTCTTCGTAAATGAACAGTTTCGTGTGTGAAAAATTATTATACGTTAAAGCGTTGACATATAACGTCGAAGTCTATTAAGAAAAGCATATTGATGATAAGTAGCTATGAAATAATTGGTGTACTGTAACTACAATCATCATCATCATCATTTCAGCCTATCACTAGTCCACTGCTGAACATAGGCCTCCTCCATAGATTGTTACAAAAGTTTGTAGCTCTCATTTCTTCATTTTCGTTCTCATTTTGCCATAGTTGCCACGCTTGGCAGGCGGGTTTGCAACCGCAGTTTATTTATTCAGATGTTCCAGGAAGATGCTGCTGCCCATCTCCTGGTTTTCATCCTCCCTCTGTCGATTTTTACGACACCCAGGGGATGAGATGGAGTGGTAGATTCTCTTGAGCCGCTAGCCACACGGCCACAACGCAATGTTTTAGTTATTATTAAAACTAGTCAATAAGAAAGGTATTTTTATTATTTAATAAAGCGACAAGAAGAGCAAAACGTTCAGCTGATGGTAAGTACAACGTCTGTCCATAAGAAATGCTGTGTCATATTTTATCTCGCAGACAAACACCGAACATGCCCGTAGCTCGCCGAGTGACTTTGGGCTTCCTCATGCGGCCTACATTGACGGACCACGTCCCGGTTCCATATGTCACTGGCAACACGCACTGGTTGAAGACTTTTGTTTTGAGACATTGAGGTATACTCGAAAGGTTGTGACGCAGTTTCCCGAACGCTGCTCTTTCTAACTTAAATTAGATTAAAACAAAGAATGAAGAAGAACAAAGTTCGAATCAAATGAAGGTAATGAAAACTAAAAATTTTGATTTATAAGCGAAAGTTTGGAGCGGGTGATTCAGTTGCCTGCGCGTGGTTCGTGACTGTCTCCGAAATTTTAATTTAGAAAATTCGTCGACAAATTTACGAATTGACATTTTTTTAAATAGTCGCATCAGATCGTAGATCAGAACGTAGTAAACGTTGCGGTCTGAAGGGCATTTAGACTTGGGAACTGATGTTTCAGGGTGCCGGGCGTAGTATGATGCCATTCAGATGTGTTCTGGGTGATACAGCATTTGTTATGGATAGACGTTGCATATACCATTAGAGAAAACCTGTGCTCAGCAGTGCGATAGTAAACTGCTGTTAGATAAGATTAGAAATGCATTGTTCACAGTCTCTAGCGACAGAGAACTCTCATGTCAAAAATGCAATAGGCAAGATTGTTATTGTGTACGAGTAGATAGATATCAATAAACAAAATATAAGAATTATTTCTGTACTTTATCTAGTTATATAAAAAGCAGATACCTACTGAAGCTGTGGTTTGAAGCACCGCGTGACTTAAAAGTCAGATTAACTGACCTCTAGGTCGCTGACAGCGGATTCGAATCCTAGCCGGCTTCAACACTTGTGCGTAAACTCAAACCGTTGGTCGTCTGGGTCTTGTTTTTACAAATGTCGATTTCGGTTGGGATTCGAACCCAGGATCTGCGGCGCAAAGTTCAGATACTCTACCCACTAGGCAACATGGTCTTGTGGTGGCTTCTACTGGTGGCAGGATTCAAGCAGGAATCCGTCTAGGTAGGTACCACCACAGGGCCAGTTATTCTGCCGTGAAGCAGTAGTGTGTAGACATTACTGTGTTTCGGTCTGAAGGGCACTGAGAGCTAGTGTAATCAAAGGACATATGAGACTTAAGAACTGTCTCAAGGTGACGGGCGCAGTGTGGTGCCATTCGTTGTTCTGGGTGACACAGCGTTTGTTATGGGCAGACGTTGCACTTGCCATCAGGTGAACGTTTTGCTCATGGCGCGAAGCGATTTGATGCGATTTCAAGCGATTCGGCGGTCTTCGAATGCCTCTATCACCTCTATAATATTGCACTCATATGCGAATTCGAACAGAATCATATCAAGAAAACACTTTAATTCATTATTTTTAAATTATTTTGATATTGCTATATATATATATATATATATATATATATATATATATATATATATATAGATATAAATATAAATATATATATATATATATTATTCATCTAATATTGCTACTTAAAAAAAACAGTTAAAATAAATTGTATTCGGATTTTTTAAGGAATGTGGCCACGATAACTCCCGAAAAAACTGACGTATCGAGACCGGGTTTTTTTTATCGTGTCGAGAATTTTATCTCCTGGTTTCTAATTTCATATCAAAAGTCTAGCACTTGTAGTTATCAAGAAAACTAATTTTTTCCTATTGTTTTCATCTGAAAAATGACTCGAAACATTTGAACCTCAATACCATTTTTTTTTCTTAATAGTTAAATGAGCGACATGAGACGTGAGCTTTTGGATTTTCCAAACTTTTTTTATCTAAAGCCATTGTTGGAAATATTTCTTATTTTTTTTCATTTCTTTTTAAAAAAACGAAGCCCCACAGTATCATTTTCTCCTGTATCGTGGGTGCGTTTTTACAAACATATATTTCACATGCACAACACGAGCAGACCCGAAAAGCAACAATTTGTGATTTTGCACAAATGTTGCCTCCGGCTGGGAATCGAACCCAGGACCGGTGGCGCAGAAGTCAGGTACGCTAACCACTACGCCACGCGGTCGACTGTTCATTAGAAACCCTCAGGATTCAACCACCAACAAGCCAAACAAAAACGATACATTTATCAGTCGGACTCAAGCGACAAATCGTTGAAACGCACCCGCTCATTTGAAATGCGTCGAGAGGTGAAAATAACTGGAAAATGGCCAGAAAGGATGAAATTTATTGCGGCGGCCTGTAGGCCGGCCAGTGATTGATTCGTATGCATTGAATGCCGATGAAGTTCTCCGAGCGGCTTTCCACGCGGTTGTTTGTGTGCGTTTAATTTTAAATTTTTTCTTCTCATATCACTCACAAGTTGAATAAGTAATTTTACGTATTTCATCGCTTTAAATTTTAGTTATTTTTAGCACGACGTTTCTAGCGCTTTACAGCACCCATGGCAACGGGTAGACTGAAATTCCAATTTGGTGGTAGTACCCAATATAATTAGTAGTAACCAGTAGATGGGCAGCGGCATCTACCTGGAACATCTGAATAAATAAACTGCGGTTGCCAACCCGCCAGCCAAGCATGGCAACTATGGCAAAATCCCTCCAATAAGAGAGCTACAAACTTTTGTGGCTATCTATGGGGGAGGCCTATGTTCAGCAGTGGACTTGTGATAGGCTGAAACGAAGACGACGACCCAATATAATTGTAACGAAAACTATCTCAGTAACGACAATTTTTTATTATTGATGCAAGTGATGAAACGAGCAAAACGTTCACAAGATGGTAAGTGCAACGTCTGCTCATAGCAAATGCTGTAACACCCAGAACATTTCAGTGTGACACTGCACTACGCCCGTCAACCTGAGAGATCAGTTCTTCAGTCTCATATGCCCAGTGATTTCACTAGCTCATAGTGCCCTTCAGACCGAAACACAGTAATGTTTGCACACTACTACTTCCCGGCAGAATAACTGGCCCTGGGGTTGTACCTATCTAGACGGATTCCTGCATAGGAATCCTACCACCAGTAAATACTGCAGTATTCAAATTAGTGACAATGGTTATAAATCTTTATTACAACCGCGTGCGGTGGTACTCAAATAGATAATATTGTTTAAACTTCTTTGAGTTAGATTTTATAACTCCTTGTTTTGTTACCATCGTATTATGTAACTCAATTTTAATAATATTTTTAAAGTATCTAACAAAAAGCCTCCTTTTAATTCCGTATATTGTGACGGGCAATTACGGAACCCTACACTGCGCGTGGCTCGACACACACTTGACCGGTTTTTACTTTCTTTTTAAAAACGATGCCCTACTATGATTTTTCGTGTACAAACAACGATGCCCTACTATGATTTCTCCTGTACAAACAGAACCGAATCCAACAGTTTGTTTTTTGCATGTAGACTCCGACTGTTCGACTTCCAACCCAGAACCCGCGGCGCAAAATTCAGCTAAGCCACTTGGCCACGCGGTCTTCAGACTTTCAACACATATTGTTGGGTTAACTAAAAGCAATCTAGTAAAGCGTTTACTTCTTCAGGTTAACTGCTTATTAACAATAAACATTCCCGTACAATCCGACCGTATTTCCTGCAGAGTCTGGAGGGTTCCCATGGGTGACGCACAAGGATAGAGCTACGAAATAATTCCGAGTGTAGACATTCCCCCAGTACAAAAATCGTTACTGGCAATAGATAGAAATAATTAAAAAAAAATTGAAAGATGAAACAATCTATGTCATGTAAAACTTAGTTTTCCTAGGTCTGACGACTAAACTGACACACTACGCCTCGTGATCGTCGTCGTTGTTAGGATTAGGTAGGAAATGGACTCGGGGCAGGGAATGGGAAGTTGGGAAAGGAACTATAAGGTATAGAATACTACTATCACGGAAGGGGCAGGTAGCCACCAGTAGCACGGGAGGCCGGAGTCGCTTACCCGAAGCTCTACTATGACACCCTGTCTGAATCAATCCAAAAGTTAAAGCTAGTTAAAAATTAACTGCTTGAGATATTGTTAATATTATCGAAAATATTATGATTTTGATCCAACACTCATTTGTAAAACATTATTTCCATTGCTCTCATCATTCTTTCTTTTTCTTCCATTGAGATGAAAATTACTTCTTTATTTTAAAGCATCTCTCACCATATTATACATTAGATGCTACCCACCGTCAGACAGTTCACTCCGTCATTGGAACAACGCCATAGCTCTCGCCAGATGAGAATGTGTCTAGACCACACGAGGTAACGCGAACACCTAGGAAAATATCATATTTCACAACGGCTTACATCTTATCCGATTCATAATGTATGCTCTTTGAGAGATGAAATTTAAGATCTCGTAACCGGCGAGTATTTCTTGTAGTTCAAATCGACATCCTCACCCCCGCCCGGCAAGAACTCCTTAAAATAATTTTGTAGATCACAAATAGACCACTACTCCGTTATACGAGAAAGTATCATAATGACAGATTGGGCTTTATATTAAACAAAAGCGCGGGAATTCCCCGCGTATAAGTCTCAATAAATCGTTTGGCCCTTGTACTAACAAAAAAAGTTCTTCAACGAATTATATTTGTATTTTTTAAAGTGGACTTAATTGATATTTTTTTTTTATAGAAGAGGCAAACGAGCACGCGGCTCACCTGATGTTAAGTGATCGCCGCCGCCCATGAACATCCGCAACACCAGGAGAGTCGCGGGTATGTTGCCGGCCTTTGAGAAAGGAATAGCCTCTTTTCTTGAAGGTCCCTAAGACATATCGGTCCGGAAAAACCGATGGCGGCAGCAAGTTGATTATATTGAAAGGAAGAATTTAACATAAAAAAGTCAAAATCACATATCTATTTCTCTATCATTTTATTTATATAGATTTGTCAAAAAGTATAGACAAAAATACTTAATATTTGTGATTATCTAATTAAAGTGTTAGTATTATCAAATTAATAAGTTTCTAGTACAACTAAATTCATCATCATTTCAGCTTATCTAGTCCACTGCTGAACATAGGCCCCAATGATTGCCACAGTTTGTAGCTCTCATTTTGGGGGGATTTTTCAATAGTTGCCACGCTTGGCAGACGGGTTGGCAACCGCAGTTTAATTATTCAGATGTTCCAGGAAGATGCTGCTGCCCATCTTCAGGTTTTTTTCCCTTTGTCGACTTTTACGACACCCGAGAGATGAGATGGGGTGGTAGATTCTCTTAAGCCGCTACCACACGCCAATGATGAACGCTTATAAATTTTCTAAAATATTTTTTTTTATAGGAGAGGGGAGCAAGTGACTCACCTGAAGGTAAGTGATCACCGCCGCAGTTTAAACCACATGAAGGAATAAACGATACGACGGTGAATGTCTCTAATTAGTTTTTAAAACATGAAAATATTTATCTCTCAAGAATTGTATTTACTGATGGCTCGTCCGTAATGATGGGCGTCGTGAATAATAGTGGAATCGATCTTTCATTCCCACCACTATATCACGCTTCATTGAACCTCCTTCAGCGTATATTTTTATCATTCCCCTCATACCTTTAGTAAGAGGAAGGTTGGATTTATTACAATCAAGTTTACGGTTGACTGGACCGCCGATCTGGCATCCGCTATCTACGAGCAGGTTTGATTTGAAACTGTCATATTAAAACCTAGGTCGCGAACATATTACAAGCATGAAACTATTTAGTCGCCGAGTCACTTACCGAATGCATACTTTTCAAGTCAAAGGAAAAACTTTGTTAAATTTATCCCTGTGTAAAGCTTTTATGAGCTCAATTTACCCGTATATGAAAAATGAGATGACAGAGAAGAACCGGCATAACTTTTTTTGTCAATGCCATGTCACATTATGTCATTTATAAATTCTGCTACATAAAAGTAAACCTGTTTGAGAATTCGTAACGCCATTACAGTAAGTAAAATTATAGTTTTAATTACATATTTTCGTGAGGGAACTTACGTAAATTATTGTTAAATTCTATTTTCAGCTAGTACGAGGATAGTTAATTCTATAAAAAAATAAGATCTCATACATATACAAAAAGGTTTTCAAGATAATTTGCAGAATTCACACAAAATTTAGGAATAAAAAAAAGCTCAAATATTCCTGACTGTGGACTATCCATACTAATATTATAAATACCAAAGTAACTCTCCCTGTCCCTCTGACCGTGAAAAGGTAACAACACCTTTTCACGGTTCAGCCGCTGAACCGATCTTGACGAAATTTGGCACGGTGATAGGTTTCATTCTGTGGGCGGGCATAGGATACTTTTTATCTCGGAACCCACGTGATATCTAAAAACACCTATATCCACGCGGAGGAAGTCGCGGGCTACAGCTAGTAGGAACTAAACTACACGATAGTCTGTATAAAAATCAACAGATGGCGGTGGTGTATCGATGTGCTGCGCGATATTTTAAAACAAAATGCAGTTGTTTTGTTTGTTTATGTTTTTAATCAACAATTTTTGTAATAATTGTATTTGGTAACTCATCTAGGCCTCAACATATAAAACTATGTTCAATTTCAAGTTTCGAGGTACCGTAGACTTTTTTGTCTAGCGTACGACATACGCGAGCAAATAATTGCTGCCAGGACTCGCTGCGCTCATCCTTATTAATATACTTTAATTAGAACAAGTGTGTGGTGGCGGCTCAAGAGAATCTACCACCACATCTCATCCGGTGGGTGTCACAAAAGTCAACAATGGGAAAATAAAAAACAGGACATGGGCAGCACCATTTTCCTGGACCATCTGAAGAAATAGACTGCGGTTGAAAATCCGCTTGCCAAGCGTGGCAACTATGGCGAAATTCCCCCTCATAGTGAGATCTACAAACTTGCGGCAATCTATGGGGGAGGCCTATGTTCGGCAGTGGAATAATGATAGGCTGTAATTATAATGATGATGATGAATTAGAACAATAAATATTAGCTCGAAAATAAGAGTTTATGATCTTTTTTCTTAATAACAATGTTAAGTTCTTTTTAACAATTTATTTGTTATTTTTTGCATAATTCTTTTAGGAACTTTGTGGGATATTTTTTCTAAGTTTAACTTAATATTTTTGTTATAATTAATGCCTATTTTATCATTAAATGCTTCATAAAAAATAATTTATCCCATTTCCTTTCTTCGTGAATCTCTTAGCACCGGACAAAGGCTCTCTTAAACAGATCTTCTGTAATCGTCACGCTTGAGAGGTGAATTGGCAATCACAGTATTAGACGCCCTTTGCGTTGTCTTCCTCGGTCCAGCTGCTACAACTGGTACTGTGCTTCTTATAATATGAATAATATGCCTTTATTTACACACCGTGTGGTGGCGGCTCGTTTAAAGAATACTACCACTCTATCTCATCCAAAGGATTTCGTAAAAGGCGAGTAAGGAATTAAATTGCACTGTGCACCCAACAGCGCATGGTGGCGATTGCCTCACCACCTATCACACCAAGTGCATAATATTGTTTTGGTGAAACGTGGATTGTGGCGGTCATCTGTTTTTGCAGTGAGTGCCCAGTCTCTGACTACCCCTTATGGGATACAGTCGTGATCCTATGTATGTATGTATGTATTTACATAAATGTTGGTGCCCCGGTTAGAGATTTGATGTCATATTCACATAATATATTTGATTTATTGAGATGATGGTTCAAGCCTAACTAAGATAAATTTCCATTTAAATTAGTTTTAAATTTACATAGCGCATGCGCAAAACATTGTAAAACCTTACTTTAAAGTTATTACCGCGTTATACGTTTAAGCAGCATTAAAGTTTCTGAGGCGTTTCTTGATGTATGTTAATTTTGTTTTGTTGTAAACAACACTGAAGAATAAATAAAAAAAGAGTCTGTTGTCAAATAACAAACCAATTCTATATTTATGGACCAAAATAACTCATACCTACAATATGTTTGTTTAATCCGTCCGTCTAGGTAGGTACCACCCCAGGGCCAGTTATTCTACCGTGAAGCAGTAGTGTACAAACATTACTGTGTTTCGGTTTGAAAGGCACTGTGAGCTAGCGTAATCACTGGGCCTATGAGACTTAAGAACCTATGTCTCAGGGTGATGGGGCACAGTGTAGTATCACACAGAAATTTTCTGGGTGACACAGCATTTATTATGGGCAGACGTTGCACTTACCATCAGGTGAACGTTTTGCTCGTTTCATCACTCTTTCTAAAAAATATCTAGACCGAGATCCGATAGGTAGCGCTGTGGTCGACTCCGTCGCTCTATGTGACTTAAAGTTTCATACTTAAATGTAGTTCATAAGTCAAATTGATCACGTCACCTACCGGAACGGGCATAACAACGTCTTTGAAGTCAGCTTAGTACAATATAAAACAAAAAAGCGCAGAGTAGGATAGCGCCTACCTCCTTCTCACTCAGGTGTCATATGAGGCGACTTAGTTATGGTACGGACAGCCTTTATTTGTGCAGAATACCACCACAATATGCAATGCTGTCACTGTACTGCTCGTGGGAGCGCTGTAGAGAGTACGATTTTTTTACTCCTATCAAAATGGCGGCTACGGGGTTCTTCTCGTCCATAACGTCTAGTTTCCCAGTGGGGCGAAAGTGAGCTATATATTTGACCTCTGCATACCCGTTTTATGGGAAGAAGGCGTAAATGTATGTATGTATGAATGTCGAAATTTTGTGTATTAGTTTCAATGACCTGATATAGAAAACGTGTTGAAAAAAAGATAATGTTAATTTTAAATATTTATCATATATAAAATTAATTTTACTTCATTATTTCTAATCTCTTATCATCTTTACTGTAGAAACTATACTGTTTTAACCTACATATATATGCGTTAGGTTCTCAAACTACCCTGTGTGGTCTAGACGCATTACGCAAGTGCTTTGACGTTGTGAAATTAGTATTCTAGCTAGTCGGATAGTACCGACATAAAAAAGACAATTATTAAAGAGATCCAAGTATTTTTTATTGGTTTACAATTCAATTTTTTTAATACTGTATTATCGAATGAAATACGCGCACACATGGTCACGTCTCTTTCCCATTATGGTAGGCAGAGACCACGTCTTTCCACTTGCTACGAGCAAATACAAGAAGAAAATAGGTTTAGAGTCCATTACAATGTTATATTAATATCAAATTTTGTTATAAAGATTTTGTAGGAATCTAGCTTAAAATTAATTCGATATAATAAATAATTCATAAAGTGCCATGTATTCACACACGTTTACACATAAAAAGTGATTAAAAAGTATTACGAGATACACTTATTGTAAGACAAATAAAACGATACGATTAGCCAGATATAAATTTTCTGCCACGCACGATCACTTTGTGGAATATGGTGCCGCCAGTGGTTCTTCTGGACCGATACGACTTAGGGACCTTCAAGAAAAGAGCCTACTCTTTTCACAATAACCGGCAACTCCTAAAAAAAACTAAAATTTGTTTTATTTTGTAAACTGACGAGACGAGCAAAACACTCACCCGATGGTAAGTGCAACGTCTGCCCATAACAAATGCTGTGTCACATATAACATTTTTGTATGGCACCACACTGCGCTCGTTCCCCTGAAGCAACAGTTCCTTAATCGTTAAAAGAATACTACCACTCCATCTCATCCAATGGATCTCGTAAGAGGCGAGTAAGGAATTAAACTGCACTGTGCACCTAACAGCGCATGGTGGCGATGGGCTCCCAACCTATCACACCAAGTGCATTATATTGTTTTGGTGAAACGTGGATTGTGGCAGTCATCTGTTTTTGCAGTGAGTGCCCAGTCTCTGACTACCCTTTATGGGATACTGTCGTGATCTTATGTATGTATATATGTATTAAACTAGCTCACAGTGCCCTTCAGACCGAAACGATAATTTTTGTACACTAACGCTTAATGGCAGAATAACTGGCCTTCAGCAATCCTACCACCAGTTTAGAAAGGTCCGTGAATTCTGGCTCATTTGACGCTGCCGAACCTGCAACCACCATTTCACATGCGGAACGTGACAATATCGACAAATTCCTCTGACTCGTGATTGGCCAATGTTAAAAAAATATATATAAGAGTGTTGTGAGACTTATGAACTGATGTCTCAGGGTGACGGGCGCAGTGCTGTGTCACACAGAAATATTCTGGGAGACACAGCATTTGTTGTGGGCGGACGTTGCACTTACCATCAGGTGAACGTTTTGCTCGTTTCGTCACTTTGTACAATAAAAAAAAAAAAATTATAAACTGTTACAAGTCTGATGCTGATGATGATAATGAGTGTCTATGGACCTCCGTAACCCCTCATTTTGAGTTCATTAAATTCTAAATTACGTGATGATCCTTATTATAACAATTTTAAAGTAAAACGCACAGGTATTGAACCCAGATCACCCATTTAACGCTTAGATATATCCAGAAGTTTCCAGAAAATATTTTAATCAGTTTCATGTGGCCAATGCGATGCCACGCTTCATTAAACCTTCTTTACCGACTACTTTTGTCAGTCCCCTACCTTTGCCCATAGTAAGGACAAATTTATTACTATCATGTTCACGGTTGAGTAGGCCGCTGCCCCGGCACCTGCCATCTAGTTTTGATTTAGGAAGCCTAGACGCGGGCTGGGTCACTGAATTAAATCCTAGGTCGCAATTTAAGAACGAAAATGAATCATCCACACGGACGTTCCTTTGAGACAACTTTTGGAACACAGTTTTATACTAAAAACCAATGTCTCTTAATACAAATATTACGATATTGGTGAACGCGGTTCCTAGTGGAAAGAGTACTTGAGAAATGTGCAGTGCACTATCACCTTAAGACGTTAGTAAATATTCTTCTGAATCTTCAAACAGTTAATTTTGATGTCCTTCTGGTCTACCTAAAAACTTCCGAATACATTTTGAGGCTACAAGTGTACCCGCAAACACAATGTTAAAAACGCGGGGACAGTCAAAATACAACCAGATTCGAAAACCAACAACTTGTGTTTTTGAACAAATGTTGGCTTCGGCTGGGATTCGAACCCAGGACCTGCGACATAGAAGTCAGGTAGGTACTCTGATCACTAGGCCTTTTAAACCTGTTAATACCTCACTGATGAACATGGACCTCTGCCAAGAACGAGCGATTTTCCATAATCACCACGCTTGGCAGGTTTTATTATTTTTTTTATTTAAGAAAGTGACGAAACGAGCAATACGTTCGCCTGATGGTAAGTGCAAGGTCTACCCATAACAAATGCTTTGTCATCAGAACATTTCTGTGTGACACCACACTGCGCTCGTCACCCAGAGACATCAGTTCTTAAGTCTCATATGCCCTGTGATTACGCTAACTCCCAGTGCCCTTCGAACCAAAACACAGTAATGTTTGCACAGTACTACTTCACGGCAGAATAACTGGCACTGGGGTGGCACCTACTTAGACGGATTCCTGCATAGATTTCCTCCTCTCGCTGTGCCGTACACCTCACATCTTAAACGCCGCTATCCGTCACCGGACTAAGCATATTAGGTCCTGCATTTGTCGGTGGGGTTATCCCGCCACCTGTCGGAAGCCAAGGGATTTTTAAAGCGTCTCCCTTAGTCCGACCCATCGATGTAATGAGACGCGACAGCAGACTTCTTACACCATGACGCGACACATACCGAGGTAACTAGATGACAGAGACGTCATCTGGATTATTTTCATTGCTATCATTTTTATAGAATTGCAAATTAATATAGATCCTGCATCTAGGTAATGAAAATAAGGTGTAAGCGTTTTTACACGTTTTTAGCTAATAATTGCCGTGTGGTGGCGGAAGAGAATCGACCACCCCATCTCATCCCATGGGTGTCGTAAAAGTCAAAAGAGAGAAAATTAGAACCAGGGGATCGACAATAGCATCTTCCTGTAACATCTAAATGAATAAACTGTTCATTTAAATGAAACTAATTTTACGGATTTAAGCGTAAAAGAACATATAGCTAATGTGAAGCATCGCCGCTCCAGGAAGTCTGCAGTCTGTGACCATGTTCTGGATCATCCCAACCATTACATCAGATTTGATAGACCACAAATCCTCGCAAAAGAACACCGATTCCTACCAAGGATGATTCGCGAGGCTATTGAAATTAAAAAACATCCTAATTTTAATAGAGAAGATGGTTGGGTATTACCACCAGCTTGGGATTCTATTATTAATAAAATTAAGTCAAAAACCAAGCATACCACTGCAAGACTTCAAGACACAGTTAGCTCTTTCTGAGTAGATCGGACCACAAATAATAATTAAAAGCTGAAGGTACTCCGGGTTAACTATGACATCAGGACATCTGTCACCTTAGTCCCCCCGTGACCATGGGTGCTATAAAGCACTCGAAACGTCGGGTTATAATTAACAAAATTAAACGCGATAAAATCCGTAAAATTAGTTTCATTTAAATGTGTAGTGTTCGCGTAAATATAAGAAATCATTATGAATAAACTGTTGCCAACCCATCTGCTAATAGTTGTACAATTAGAAGAATAATCTAATTTTCTTTCACAAACGTTAAACTCGGAAAAGTATGCTTTCTTAAAACGCAGCACCAACGTCTTTTTTATGCAAGCTAATACTGTATATTTGTTCTCACCGGCTCCAAGGGACAAATTAAGTTTCTCGTTAGCAGTCCAGACGCAGCGCTCATAATGTAGGTTGTCACTCGCAGCACGAATGTTAATGCACCTGCACATTTACCGAGCAACGAGCGCGAAACTGCAAATGAAACTGTAAAATGCAATAGTCACATAAAATTTTAGAAAATCTATGCTGTATAGTGACAGCTTTGCATATTAAGATATTATTCTGCACGATTAAAAGCTGCTCGTACAATACCTACAATACAAAGCCAGCTGTATCTTCCTGGACCCTCTGAATAAATAATCTGCGGTTGCCAACCCTTTTTTTTTTACATGGGGAAATGCCTAACGCATACCCGCCTTCACGGGGGGAAGGACGGGTTATGTCGGACTTGCACCGACTAAAACCCCATGGTGTTCCGCCATCGCCGCATGTTGGCAGGGCCACGGGAACGCTCACGCACACATCCGCGACCCCACCGGCGCCGGCCGCCTATCGTCGGCAGCCCCTCCTCGGGAGAGGACAATCCTCTCCTGTCTCCTTCCTAGTAAGGCGTGCCGGAACACGCGACGCGCCTTCCAACACAGCCTCCCTTTGGTGTGCCGCAACGGACCCCCCGAGTCCGCCACGCGGAGGCCACGGGGCTAGGAAACTTGCACTGGAAGCACTAGTCTTCCCAGCCCCTGCGACAGATCTGGTCTGTGACTCCGTCGCCAACCACGTTACGGCCGCGGAGGATAGGGAGAGAGGCAACGACACACCAACACTCCTCTTCCCCCGCGGCCCCACCACTGCCGCAACTACGGTGCGGCCCCGCCAAAGTCGCAGGGGACAGGGAGAGAGGCAACGCAACACCTACACTCCTCTTCCCCCGCGACTCCACCTCGGCTGCGAAGGGCAGGGTGAGCAGTGCCTACTCACTCCTCCCCCCAGCAGTCCACCAACACCGCATCCGCGGTATGGCCCCGCCAGAGTCGCGGAGGACAGGAAGAGAGGCAACGATACACCTACACTCTTCTTCCCCCGCGACTCCACCTCGGCTGCGGAGGGCAGCGTACTGCTCCCCCCAGCAGTCCACCCGTTCGCATCCAGAGCGGGCCTGCGCAGCCCACTCGGAGCGACCTCCTCGGGTCAGCCTGAGGCAACAGGCCGACCGGGTTCCTCTTAGCTTCACCGTGGGTGACCAAGCCACAGTTACTAAGCCCCCCCGCCACGACAAGGCGAGAACCCATTCGGGGGGGGGGGGGGGTTTGCCAACCCTAACCTAACCAAGCGTGGCAACTATGGGCAAAATTCCCCTAAATGAGAGCTACGAACTTTGTGGAAATCTATGGGGGAAGACCTATGTTCAGCAGAAGACTGTTAATAAGCTGAAATGATGAGGATGATAATGTACAATACTTTAGTCGCCTCTTACGACACCTCTGTAGAAAAGATTTCGGTGCTATTCTAATCTGCCCAACGGATTTTGGTGGATGACATTGCCAACGAAAAGGGTAGCTAACCGCCAGATCGGATGGTCTAATCTGGGGAGGACTCCTCCTGTTAGTAATATTTTAGATGTTGTATATATAGTTCGCATCTCAAAAACTTTTATAGCGCGATTATGAAATGTATTAGATATTTCTCGAGCTTCTCATGTGGCGACATATATTTCGCTATACCTATCACCAATGTTCTAGACAATAATTGTTCAGATATGACGGGTCACCTAACAGATGTCTAAGGTTGAGCGTGCGTAGAATCTGTCACTACGATCTCTAATCTACCACGCTCGGTGATTATAGTAAATACACTCTTACTGGTGGTTTTTTATTTAGGTAAAAAAAACGATGCCCCACAGTAGGATTTCTCCTGTGTCGTGGGTACGTTTTACAGACATAAATCCCACATGCACAAACCACCCAGACCCGGAACAACTATCTGTAGGCCATACAAATATTTGTCCCGTGCGGGAATCGAACCCGCGACCCGCGGCGCAGAAGCCAAGGGCTTAGCCACTGCGCCAACCGAGCCGACGGTGGTTGGATTCCTATGCTGAAATTCGTCTATGTAGGTAGCACCGCTATGCCAGTTATTCTACCATGAAGCAGTAGTGTGCAAACATTAGTGTTTCGGTCTAAAGGACTGATAGCTAGTACAATTACTAGGCATATGAGACTTAAGAGCTGATGTCTGAGAGTGGCGAACACACAAATATTCTGGTTGACCCAGCATTTGTTATGATTTGACTTTGCACTTACCATCAGGCGAACGATTGGCTCATCTCTAATATACCTCTCTCTCTGCTTAATAATAATGTCTCCTATCAAAAGAATTTAGGTTCGTGCATTCTTAGGTCAAGCAACTACAACTGTGTTATCTATTTGCAATGTTAGAGAGAGAAAACTAGAAAATCGCCGCCGCCCGACCCTAAACCTCACTATCATTAACAAACAGTCAGCCTAATCCTGGCATTGGTGCGGAGTCAATAGTTCAATATTTACGAGCCCGGGGGTCTCTATCACCAATAGTCATGTGTAACATAAATATCGATAGCCGATTTATTTTTCGGTAAGTTGTATCATCATCATCATCATCATTTCAGCCTATCACTAGTCCACTGCTGAACATAGCCTCCCCCATAGAATGCAACAAAAGTTTGTAGCTCTCATTTTGGAGGGAATTTGCCATAGTTGCCACGCTTGGCAGGCGGGTTGGTCAAATTCAACCGCAGATTATTTATTCAGATGTTCCAGGAAGATGCTGCTGCCCATCTCCTGGTTTATATTTTTCCCTCTGTCGACTTTTACGACACCCACGGGATGAGATGGGGTGGTAGATTCTCTTAAGCCGCTACCACACGGCACGACACATTGTATAGTAACTGTTAATTGATATGAAACAAAAATACATTAATATATTATTTTTGCTGTGTCATATTACTGTACTTTGTATCAACATATTACTTGTAATTTTTTTCATTGGTGTCTAACCAAATTCATTATTAAGGACTTGAATCTAGTGTACATTGTATCTAACCACAAAAACATACTCGAAAAGCTATGTCATTAACATGACCTAAAACTATAGGTAAAGTCCTAAACAGTAAGAACGTCTGTTCTTCTGAGATCATCTTCCGTCTCCTTTTTCCCATTTCATGATGATATTCTCCTAGCCGATGTCGACCACGACGACAACTTCCGAATACTCTCGAGAGCCATCCATACGCGCAAACACAGAGGCACTCACTCGTCCCAACCTACCCGCGCCCGCTGTAACGCTGATGCGATAAGATCGGAGGTAGGCCAGGATGCAGTGTCAGAAACACGAGGACAATCACAACACAACCAGATTCGAAAACCAACAATTTGTGCTTTAGCAGAAATGTTGGCTCCGGCTGGGATTCTAATCCTGGACCCGCGGCGTAGAAGTCAGGTACTCTGACCACTAGGCCACGCATTTCCCATATAAGAGATAGGCAGAGGCCACACACGTAGCCCACTTTGGAAACCGTACCAATACCCTCGAGGGAAAATCGCCTAATCGCCTAATCGCCATTTTGTTACGAGTCAAAAAATCTTACTCCCCATTGCATTCCCACGAGTGTGACCTCGGTAGGAAAGAGGTAGGTGCTGTTATGTACCCTGCCGGGCACCTATCGGCGGCAGGATATAGAGTTTTTTTAAAGAGATTCATTTAGTCTAATTTCTGGTTTCAAGCAACCAAGTTGCAGCAAGTTGACCTACCCATATTCGTACTCCATCTCTCCTTGCATATAAATAGCAAGGAGTGTTCTGTATTACGCTTACCAAAACATCTTTTAAGATCACGTCAACTTGTTTTTTTTTTATTTAACAAAAGTGATGGAACGAGCAATACGTTCACCTGATGGTAAGTGCAACGTGTGCCCATAACAAATGCTGTGTCACCCAGAACAGTGTGACACCACAATGCGCCCGTCACCCTGAGACATCAGTTCTTAAGTCTCATATGCCCTGTGATTACGCTAGCTCTCAGTGCCCTTCAAACCCAAACACAGTAATGTTTGCACACTACTGCTTCACGGCAGAATAACTGGCCCTGGGGTGGTACCTACCTAGACGGATTCCTGCATAGGAATACTACTTCCAGTAAAATTGACAAATATTCATTCGATATCAAAACTATACCGATGCGCATCACTATAAAACAGTGGTCAAGTCGACGAGATTTATGCGCGGGGACAAGTGGGCCCGGTCAGGTGCGCTGATTTATGGTCGCGACTGGTGAAGCGGGGTCGCGCCAACCGCCGAGCGTTTACGGGTTCTTTTCACAGACCGTGCGATGTTGTTGTTATTTGTACTGATGAATTCACAATACACCGAGAATCAGACGTGAATAAGTTAAGCTTCAGTTCAGGCATAATAAATTGCGAATTTAATTTATTTATTTACTAGCTCATGCCCGCGACTCCGTCCGAAACTATTTGATTTACTAGAATAAAAAATCCGATGTCCGTCTCCAGGATTTAAGCTATCTTTGTGCCAAATTTCGTCACGATAGGTTCACCGGTTGATCTGTGAAAAGGTAACAAACAAACAAGGGGACAGGGAGAATTTTTTTAGCATAAGAATATTACGAGTAAGTATGGATTAAGAAAAATATTCAAACTTCCAAGAACGAATATAAATATAACCAAAATGCTAATGAAAGCATAGCGCGCATAGTCCCTCATTTGTACAGTTTCAGGCAGATTTCACGTAGGAACCCTAAATATTTCTAAAATACTAAGAAAATCTCATCAAAATCGATTAAGCCGTTTCTATTATTAGCCCAGACGAACAAACAGACAGAAAGACAAAAATTTTAAAACGCGTGTTTGGGTTTTGGTGTCCTGCTAATTACTATAAAAGATTAAGAAAAAATCTTTATTGCGATATCACAGACAGACACTCCAACTGTATTTATTTGTATTGGATAAGGTATAAGGCAGAGACGTAAAATAAAGAACTATGAATATTCTTAACAACTGCCTAGAACGAAATAGCTCATAATGTCTACAGTTTTTCAGATTTTACGCAGGAACCCTGAATATTTTTGTAATAATGTAAAGTAAAAAGTAAAGTAGCTTAGATCCCTACCTGCCAATGACGTTCCCATTAAAATCAATTGAGCCGTTTCGGATATTAGCTCGGAGAAACAAACAGACAGACAGAGAAACATTTTAAAAATGTGCGTTTGAGTTTTGGTATCCTGAAAATTATTATATTTTCTTACTCTTATTGCGAAATCACAGACAGACACTACAATTTTATTTATTTGTTTACATTTACAACACAATTTAAAATAAGTAATTACAACTAATGATAAATAAAACCTAAACTAATTAACCTATACAATAATTATTAACTCTATAAATAATTATTATTTAATTAACAAAATATTAAAAATCTTAACGATAAATCCTCAAAATTGCTGAGTTCAATACAACATTCATCCGGACCATTCGATTCGAGAGCTAAACAGAGTTTTATAACACCCACAGACTAAACGAATTTTTTTTTATTTGATTTTGGGATGTTTCTACTGTCGGCCGTTGTGGCTTATGTAGCTTTATTCGGATAGCTCTGCTATATATATTTGCAATAAATGTGTAAAAAATCGATCGATGGAAAAAATCGACCTTGGAATATCTGTAGTCGCGGACACCTTACGTTAAGTAGGTTTTGAGACAAGTTTTAGGGTGCCAAAATAAAGGTTTATAATTATTATATTACATATATAAATTTATTACTTTAGACGTGATGCGTTCACAAACAAATAGACAGACAGAAAATTCTAAAAATGATGGAAATTTATTTAGTTACTTATTTAAGCCCCCCAATACACGTGCAGTTTACATTTTTATTATATGCATAGGATATTATAGTGACTAGGGGAATAAAAGTAAAAATCTCGAAATTTATTAGAACAAAAGAGCCCTGTCCAATTCATCCATCTAGAACAAGTTAAACAATATTCTCAGACAACCGAATAGAGCATCTTCGTTGCCCTGAGTCAGGGGCGGCATTATGCAGGTGTTAGCAATTGCCTCACGTCTTCCACGTGATAATTAGATGAGACTCATTACGGCGTCTCCTTGCCGCCTAATGCCGTTAGTAGGGAGCGGCGGGTTTTTGCATTTCAGCGGAATATTTTTATTCTGTTGTATTCGATTTTGTTTCGACTCGAATGCTTTTGTTGTTGCATATATTGTCTTCGTTCAATCAATGTATTCTTTATAGTATATCAATGCCCTCCCATCTTATCCCGTGGGTATCGTAAAAGTCGACAGAGGGAAAATATAAACCAGAAGATGGCTGCAGCATCTTATTGGAATACTTTAATTAATAAACAGCGGTTGCCAACCCGCCTGCCCAGCGTGGCAACTATGGTAAAATCCCGCCGAAATTAGAGCTACAAACTTTTGTGGCAATCTATGGAGGAGGCATATGCAATATAGCAAATATGCAAATAAGCAATGGACTAGTGATAGGCTGAAATTATCATAAAGGGATAAGTAATAATACTTTATTATGCAAATAATACAGTGATCAAATTAACTATTAAAGTGTTGCAAGGTGGACCTTTGCATTGTTTACATTCCGTTGGTAACTGCCTAAAAGGAGAAAAGTTAAGATGCAGCCTTAAAACAAGTCACATTACATCGCCACCGAAAGAGTATTGGCCATTCGTTTCATCATTTAAAGTAATGTAAAAAACAGTAAAGTAACAGTCTATAAATATCCCACTGTTGGGCACAGGCCTCCTCTCATTATTGAGAGGGTTTAGGAACTGAAAAAAATCCGCCAATCTGCTCCAGTGCGGAGTGGCAGACTTCAGATGTCGTCGAAATATTTTTGTTCCTCAGACATGCCGGTTCTCATGCTTCACCTCAGAGCTCGTGGTAAATCAGCACTTAAAATTGCAAGTAACGGTATTGGTGGTGCAGGTACCAGGGAGATAGAGATGAAAAAAAATATAATTAAACGCGATAAAATCCGTATTCTTCTTCTTCTCAGCGTGTCGATGGCTGCTACTTTGATTAGCCATCGTGGTGAAAGGATTAGCCAATCAGGATAGATGTCTCGCTGATTGCCCAGGGTGCGCCGGACGTACAAGGGTTTGGAAATACGTCACACGGGGAGGCTCCTTTCATACACCCCAATCCGCATTAATTATACGGATTTACTCGCGTAAATATAAAAAAACATTAATATGTATTTAGATCAAATGTAGGGTTATGAAATTCAAACCCATAACCTACGAATCAGTAGGCTGGTACGTTAACTGTAAAACCGCGCTGGCTTTAATATTAAACACGTCTGCTTACATTAAGGGTTAGGTTAACACGTCGTCAATATCGCTAAACGGGCAAACACAATTTATTAATTTAAAAAAAGCAGCAAGCAACAAGCGTCACCTGTCACCAGGCGTGACGCGACGTGACGCGGGCACCCCAAGAAGCGCGACGTGATGAATTGTGCAAAATAAAAATTACGACCCAGCTAGATGGAAAAAGGGAGACTGAACTCGTTTAATTTTAATCGTTCTGACGTAACAGAAAGAAAGGAGAACGTATATTCTATCTACTCGTTTATCGATTCTATAATCGTATATCTATTGTTTTATATTATTAATTTTTAAGGGAAAAAACAGCTATGAACATTAAAATAATAATAATCAGACTTTGTTAGTTAGTTAATTTGCTAAGATCTGCATGCAAATTAACTTACTTTCCTTCATTATAATGGATTTCCGCAAAGTAACGCCTGATTCTATTAATTACAGATAAAGCACTTTAAGCCAGCAAAGCTACCACAAATGTTTAAATCATAAGCTTAATTTAACAGGCCCACAAAGATGATATAAGGTATATGTAATTTTTTTAAAGTAAATATTAGCAATACTTTTAAAATTAATGTTAATATTCTTGTTAACCACTCCAACTAAGCTTAAAAGCTTATGCTAGGAAATGGTTCACGTCAATAGTCGAATAGCGGACTCGATCCTGCGACATAAAGTTTCGTTACCCTAAACCATATTAGGCTATTGTCGCTTTATTATTGTCGAAGTTCTAAGTATTAGCTATATAAAAAATATCCGAAAATGAATTCTTTGAATTTACTTAAAAAAAAGTAAAGTTTCAGCCTATAAATATCCCACTGCTGAGGCCTCCTCTTATTTCTGAGAGGGTTTTGGAGCTAGGAAGAATCCGCCACGCTGCTCCAAAGCGGGTTGGCGGACAGCACATGTCTTCGAAATATTTTTATTTCTCAGACATGCATCACGATGTTTTCCTTCACCGCCGAGCACGTGGTAAATCAGCACTTAAAATTGCAATTAACAATTTTAGTGGTGCCGGCACCGGGAATCGAACCCAGGTCACTCGCGTACTATGAAATTTAAAGCGAGCGCCTGGCCCCTGAGCTACCACGGCTCTGTTTTTTTTTTTTAATTTACTTAAAGTTAAGTGAAAAATTTAAAATTTTTAAACAATATTTACAATTTTGACAACCTTATGGAGCTATGGTCTTAAATGTTTTTAGTTACGTTGTTATTATGAAAAAAATATTAATAAGAAGTTGTAAATAATATAGAAAAGTAATGTAACATGTCGTCATAATTTTATCACTCAGTATGATATTCTATTATATAAAATACATTACTCTACTTGGAATTGCAATGGGATGATGATCATAGTTTCATTTCCAAACGTCTTATTTTCTACGAACTCTTAAACAGGCACGTTACGACACAACGAAATGAAATTACAAAATTGCTTTTAACAATGCTACGTCACGTCACTACGCACGGCCTCACGCGACTCTGTCGTCACGCGCGTGACACGACGTGACAGCGACAGGTAGCACGGCGAAATTTTTAACACGCCAACATTTAAATTAAATTCCTGGCACGCGGAGTACCGCTTAATTTAGCCAATTTCAGATAAAACGCTTATCTGACGCTTACACTGTTTTGGCAATAGGTAAAGTCCCGTTATTTTTTTAAAATACTTTATCTTTTATATACATGTATTTAAAAAGAAGCAATTTACAATTTACACCACCGTGTGATGACGGCTGAAGAGAATATACCACCCCATATCATCTCGTGAGTGTCGTAAAAGGCGACAGAGTGAAAATTAAAACCGGAAGATGGGCAGCAGCATCTTCCTGCAACATCTGAATAAATAAACTGCGGTTGCCAACCCACCTACCTAGCGTGGCAACTATGGCAAAATCCCCTAAAGTAAGAGCGAAAACTTGTGTGGCAATCTATGGCGGAGGCCTATGTTCAGCAGTGGACTAGTGACAGGCTGAAATGATAATGATAAAAGGCGTTATCCCGTGGGTGTCGTAAAAGTCGACTAAGGGAAATTTAAGAATAATGACATGGCAACTGATTGATGGCTGATAATAATATCAATTATTCCAGTCCTGCAGCAGTGTGTGCACAGGAACTTCGAACCATAGTTCGAAGTTCCTGTGCTACCGTCTATGTCATCGCCAATCCCCCTTCAGCCTGCTGACTGATTACGTCATCGTTCATGAATAAACTTTAGCGAGTCCTACGCCGAGCAAAGGATTTTTTACAGGCTGATGAAGAAGGAGGTATTGGGTCTGTTAAATCACGTTCCGATATAAAGCAAGATAAAACGATGTACGCTTTTAAAAAACTACTCGCAATTCTTAAAGGCTGGAGAGTTTGCAAGTTTAAAGACGCTAACCCCATGAACCGTCTAGGTAGGTAGGTACCACCCCAGGGCCAGTTATTCTACCGTGAAGCACTAGTGTGCAAACATTACTGTGTTTCGGTTTGAAGGGCACTGTGAGCTAGCGTAATCACATGGCATATGAGACGTAAGAATTGATGTCTCAGGGTGACGGGCGCATTGTAGTGTCACACGGTTCTGGGTGACACAGCATTTGTTATGGACAGACGTTGCACTTACCATCAGGTGAACGTTTTGCTCGTTTCATCACTTTAGACAATAAAAAAAGAAGTGTTAATCCGATTAGAAAAATATTTTTGCTATGGGTAGCCCGTTTGTTAAAGAAAGTTTTATGCTAAAACCACCAGCCCTGAACGATCAGAACCGAATATTACGGAGAAGGAACGAACTGTGAATGCTGAGGTCAGCGAGGAACCATGCAGTACGGCGCAATCAATATTAATAATCATATCATATTCTCAACAATCATTTTGATTTTTACTGGTGGTAGGATTCCTATGCAGGAATCCGTCTAGGTAGGTACCACCCCAGAGCCAGTTATTCTGCCGTGAAGCAGTAGTGTGCAAACATAACTGTGTTTCAGTTTGAAGGGCACAGAGCTAGCGTAATCACTGAGCATATGAGACTTAAGAACTGATGTCTCAGGGCTGATGGCGCATTGTGGTGTCACACTGTTCTGTCACCCACACAGCATTTGTTATGGGCAGACGTTGCACTTACCATCAGGTGAACGTTTTGCTCGTTCCGTCACTTTTATCAAAAAAAAAACGCTCCGTGCTACATCCAGTTTCGCGTACTCCGTGTAATATATGTATGGTTGTTTTGATAAGCCACTTTTAGAAAATACGTCTTTCCTACGGAGGTGACGTTAGAGGCGACTAAGGTATAGTACGGACAGACTTTATTAGTATATTGTATAGCGCAGAATAATATGCAATTCTGTCACTATACCGCTCGTGGGAATGTTGACTTGTACCAAAATGGCTTGTAGCAAACGTGGTTTTCCACCCGTCACGTCTCGTTTCCCACGGAGGCGAAAAGTGAACTACGTGTGTAGCCTCTGCCTTTAGGTATTTAAAACTACCGTGGGAACTCATTGATTTTCTGAAATAATAAAGTAATGTATGTCCATCTCTAGAATGCAAGATATCTCTAGAATTTCGTCAAGATTTCAATGAAAAGTTAACAATCAGACGGAGGGACAGAGAGAGTTACTTTAGCATTTATAATATAAGAAAATATGGATAAGAAATAAAGATTATTGAACCCGAAATAAGAAAGGTAATTTTTATATTTCAACCAGCTAACACATCGCACTGCGACGTGAAGATATCTTGGAGAATAAGTAATATCTTAACAGGTTACTTTGGCACCGCTCCCGCGACTAGATAGGTGTGCGCTTACTTCGTTTTTACACGGCTCGAGTCTGGCAGTAAAATGAACGTGATGTTTCAGTTGAAAATATGTTTTATGTTTTCCGTTTCGTTTCCGAATGGAAAATTTTGTTTTGAACCGAAAAATAATACGCAAATGTTTTTATAAACAAAACTAAATATAATTCGTGTAACTGAAGGTTTTAAGGTTTGAAGGTACATACTACCAGCTATTTGTAATAAACTTCCAAATGAAATCCTGTGTGTGGTGTGGTAGTAAGTCCAGCTCAAAGAAATGTAAATTTGTCTTAAAAAAATATTTTCTTTATAAATAGCATCGTGTGACTGTGAGAGCGTGCCACAGATAAACCCCTGTAGGGTTTAAGTGGCAATGTGTAGTAACTAAAACATGTATAATATGTAATGAATAATATAAAAAAAAAAATTGCGATAAAACTAAATTCTTCCAATGGGTTTCGTTAAAGTGGACAGAGGGAAAATGAAAATCCGGAGATGAGCAGCAAATAAACTGCGGTTGCCAACCCGCCTGCCAAGCGTGGCAAATACGGAAAAATCCCCACCATAATCCACCCCATCTCATCCCGTGGGAGTCGTAAAAGTAGAGAGAAAATAAAAACCAGGACTTGAGCAGCAGCATCTTCCTGGAAAATCTGAATAAATAAATTGTCAAGTGCGATTAGGACTTGCTCCGCGCAGGTTCTGTTACGTTATATAATGTACTGTATATACTTTCATAGGAATAGAGTAAAAACTTGTTGTTATTACAAAAAAACACTTCAATTTTATTTATTTATTGTTGTGTGTATGAACATATGTGTCGAAAATTCGTTGAATTGCGATTTTTAATTATGCAAAATTTTTTTAAGATCCAAATGGAATTATTAAAAGCAAACATAACAATGAAAAACACACATATATGTAACATTACATTCAATTAAACAAATTACCTGAAACTAACAAAACTTTTATATTAATATCAACTCGATATCGTGCCTTAATATCAAACCTAAAGGTTTTCCTTTTCTTCATTTTAAAGAAACTTTCCCTAAAAAAGAAAAAGTAAAATGTCAAATCACTCATATCTCGCGGAACCCTAAAATCACACCGTATCTCACAGCAGGCGCCTGGTGTAAGTGGTCCGTTTAGCCGCGATCTCGCACACACGTAGGTGCGACTTTATCTGCCAGTTGGCTCCACGCCTTTGCTCGGATTACGTAGCTTTCCCCAACAGTGCTCGACAATACGTGCCTGTTAACTCATGGATATAAGCACCTAATTGTAGCATTAATTGCATGATCATTTATATAATATACTATTTCTTAAACACAATAATAAAAATATCTAGAGTGTTCTTGACGATACTGCAATACTGGTTAGCTAACTTTTTGTGCTTTCAAAATATTGAGTAATATTTTTTTTAATTGGATAGAGTGACGAAACGAGCAAAACGTTCACCTGATGGTAAGTGCAACGTCTGCCCAAAACATATGCTGTGTCACCTAAAACATTTCTGTGAGACACCACACTGTGCCCGTCACCTTGAGACATCATTTCTTTAGTCTCATATGCCCAGTAATTACGCTAACTCTCAGTGAAAAACGATAATTTTTGCACACTACTGCTTCACGGCAGAATAACTGGCCCTGAGGTGGTACCTACCTAGACGGATTCCTGCATAGGAATTCTACCACCGGTAACATACATACATACAATCACGCCTTTATCCCACATAAAGGGTAGGCAGAGACGCCATCGGTAGCTCACATCCGTCGCCCACATCCGTAGCGAACCACATCTTCTCTTCACATAGAGTCCCACTAAGAACGAATTTTACGGAATTTGCTCCTATATGAGTTAATGGGCTGGACACATTACGCCTAGTGAAGAGGGTGCGTAATCATCATCATTTCAGCCTATCATTAGTCCACTGTTGAACATATGCCTCCCTCATAGATTACTACTAAAGTGTGTAGCTCTCCTTTTGTGGGGAATAGTTGCCACGCTTGGCAGGCGGGTTGGCAACCGCAGTTTATTTATTCAGATGTTCCAGGAAGATGCTGCTGCCCATCTTCAGGTTTTAATTTCCCCTCTGTCGAATTTTACGAAACCCACGGGATGAGATGTTGAGTAGCAAGGTGGGCAAGCCGCTACCACAGCGCACACGCACGCTACGAAGAGGGTGCGTAAAATCAGTAACAAATAAATGTAATATTTTTTATATAACAGTAGTTGAAACTAGAGCAACGCTACTTTATAATATTTAAGAAAATACCTCTCAAAAGATAAACAGAACACAACAATGTTAAAAAAAATATTCAATACCTATTTTGGCTCGTCGCTCGTCTTAAATTTCGTAGTATGCCAGTGACTGAAATTCGATCCCCGGTGCCGACACCTCTAAAATTGTTCTGCTAATTTAAGTGCTTATTTACCACGTACTCAGTTGTGAACGAAAACATCGTGAGGAAACCTGCGCGTTTAAGGAATAAAAATATTTCGTGGACATGTAAAGTCCGCCAACCTGCATAGGAGCAGCTTGACGGACTATTCTCATCTGAAAACCCTCTGAAAAATGAGAAGAGGCATTTGTTCTGCAGTAGGACATTTAAGGGCTGTTACTTTACGTTTTACTTGACTTTGCCAGACATCGAACTATTAACACTTTAGGTACCAAAATTGAGCTTCATAAAAATCCATTACAGACAACATTCCGTCGAAAATGACTACGCCGCCGCGCGTACCTACCGCTAACCACAGAACATATTAACCTTTATGATCTAATTTGGCAGTGGGCTCGGCTATTTGGCAGACGTTGGTCAGGTACTGGGCGATGTTAAGCTGTCTATAGACGCGTGCAATGCGGTGACGAATTTAAAATCCATCGAACGTAATTCTATTATGCACGTATATAAACAGTGTATGTAATTTTTTTATAAAAAGAAATCGATTTCCCTAAAACATTGTTTATGGAATAACAATTGTTGCCTAGTAAAGCAGATCGTCTATGACATTCTTAATAGTATTGTACTGCTTCATGGCAATAAATCTGGCCGGGATGGTACCTACATAGACGGATTCCTGCATGGATACCACCAGTAAAACTGGTAATCTGTAGGTCATACAAATAATTGTGCCGTGTGTAGATCGAACTCGCGATCCTTAGCTCCGAGGACAATCGCTTAGCAACAGTTCCAACTGAGCTCAATCGTTTTACTTTATCATTGTACACTTTTTTTTGGGATGATATTAGCAGAATACAAACTCGCGGTGTACTCGCGTGCGGAACTATTCGGCAGTAAGCTAAGTAGTAATGAATAAAGTTAATAGAATCAGGCGTTACTTTTCGGAAATCCATTATAAAAAAGGAAGGTAAGTTACTTTGCTAAAATCCGCAACTGCACTGCACTCGGCGGCCGTCTGTCGTAGAGTCTATGACGCTTGTTAATGCCTCGTTTTGGGGCGAAACACGTGTCGTGTTCTCGACTTCAGTGGTGTATATTATCTAGTGGTAGTATTGTAGTGGTTGGTGGAGGGTACCTGGTGGCGGTGTTAGTTTGCTTGTGCACGCTACTGAGGGAGGGCGGGCGGTGCTCTTCAAAAAACTAGGTAATATACACCATTTTTATATTTTGCATGCGGATCTTAGCAAAGTAACTTACCTTCCTTCATTAGTAATGAATAAAGATAAATACCGAACACCAAAACCAAACCGCTGTAGCAAACCGCGCGTGTGCAGCGCACCTAAGTCGTATTCACTGAGAATGCTTTCAAACATGTTTCTTACTTGCCAAGTCTATCTTTTCAGGCGTAGAGGCTTTAAGGTGGATCATTATATATAGATGTCAACTTTGAATTTCGATTTCGTAATAAAATATGTCCAAAATTGTATTGTCTGTTTCTATTAGAAGCAGACGCTCCATGCAGTAATTCATTAGAAAAAAACATCTTAAAGTTCATTTCAGAGCCGTGTGGTGGCGGCTCGTTAAAAGAATACTACCACTCCATCTCATCCAATGGATCTCGTAAAAGGCGAGTAAGGAATAAAACTGCACTGTGCACCCAACAGCGCATGGTGGCGATGAGCTCACCACCTATCACACCAAGTGCAGTATATTGTTTTGGTGAAATGTGGATTGTGGCAGTCATCTGTTTTTGCAGTGAGTGCCCAGTCTCTGACTGCCCCTTGTGGGATACAGTCGTGATCTTATGTATGTATGTAAAGTTCATTTCTGCAACTCGAATCTTCGACGACCAAGTACTTACCGATTGGCTTGACCCACTGGCCTAACGATGAGACGTTGCATCTCTATGCGTTCCCAGAATTTGTTAGGATTAATTTTAACCGGTGAATTCCGCTGTCGCACCTTACGGCATAAATTGAAAATTCCATCTACGATTATATTATCTTGATGGTTGGGATTCCACCACCGTTTGTTTTTCAAGAAATGATATTTACTGCCAGCAGCGGTTTTTCTGGACCGATATGACTTAGGGACCTTCAAGAACTAGCTGAGCCCATTTCCTTTCTAAAACGCCGGTGACTCACCCCTCAGTAATTGCTCTGGTATTGCGGATGTTCATGGGTGGCGGTGATCACTTACCATAAGGTGAACCGCTTGCTCGTTCATTGTTTTTATTCAAAAATAATCGAAACTGCATTTCCTTTACTTTACTAAATGATGGCACAGTACTGCTTCACGGCAGAATAACTGACCTGGGGTGGTACCTAGACCTATATATGGTGGTATATAGACAAATAACTTAAATAGGAATACATACATAATGCTACAGTCCAGTTACAAACATAATGATCTGCAGTATAATCGAATATCATCCCTCAAACAGAAGAGAAACAAACAGGAGCCGGCGAGCCTCGGGAACAATGACGATTTACTTTGGCAAAGTTCCGAAAAACAGATAGGTGTGTTTCGCCGTTGAAATGAAAATCTTGGCTCACAAATATATTTTGCAAGGCGCATCTTACAATTGAAATACTAAAGAAGTTTTCAATTCTTATGTAAGATACAAATGCATGGTCTAAAAAGGAGAGAAACAAAGATAACTTGCTGAGGTTCGTATGAAATTTCATAGTGTTTAAATAGCCCGCCTTTCTTATCGTGCGCAATCAAACTTTAGCGATATCTACGTCACCACATGAGAAGCTCAAGAAATATATTTTACTGGTAGTAGGATTTCTATGCAGGAATCCGTTTAGGTAGTTGCCACCCCAAGCCAGTTATTCCATTTCAGTCTGAAGGGCACTGAGAGCGAGACTTAAGAATTGATGTCTCATGGTGTTCTGGGTGACACAGCATTTGTTATGGGCAGACGTTTCACTTACCATCAGGTGAACGTTTTTCCCACTTTTCCACTTTATCCAATAAAAAAATATATCTCATGCGTCGAACATCGCACTTTTGACGTACCGGAGGAGCGATCTATAAATGTAGAAGACGTTCTTCCCAGATCAGACCATCCGATCTGGCGGCTTTCAAGCCATGGTATAAACTATAATGCTAGACCATATCACTTATAGTAAGCAGGGGACTTAGATGTGCACTATGATACGCCGTGCTGACCTTTATTTAGTGATAATGCTAAAAATTACACTGACCGGCTAAATAGGAGTAATCTGGAAAAGTGCGTACAGGAGACTTTATTGAGCCAGCGTTACCGTGACTATCATTCGAACTGTGAATATGTGCGTATCCTATGCTCACCACCCCATCACATCCCGTGGGTGTCGTAAAAGTCGACAGAGAGAAAATGAAAACCAGGAGATAGGCAGCAGCATCTTCCTGGAACATCTGAATAAATAAACCGCGGTTGCCGTCCCGCCTGCCAAGCGTGACAATTTTGGCCAAATCCCTCCAAAATGAGAGCCACAAACTTTTGCTATTTTTGGCTATCCATAGGCGAGGCCTATGTTCAGAAGTGGACTCCTGATAGGCTGAAACGACTATGCCGAAATTTGCAGTTACATAATTGCCATCGTTGTGTCGTCGCTGCCTCACAGACCTACAATGTTTCTTACCGTACGCCAGTTATACTTTGAACTATGATTCTATCTCCAAATTAAAATCACACTCTCGAAGTCGATAAGTGCGCACGATGATGGTGTGTGATGGAACAGTGTTGTTGTCTCCTCCCTGCAGTGTCTGCCAGAACATTTCTAGGTGACACGGGATTTGTTATGAGCAGACGTTGCCCTAATTAAGAAAATTAAATAACGACAAAGTTTGTAATATTTTTTTATTTTTATGTTAGGAAATTAAACTAACTGTCATATTTCAAAAGAAAGACAGAAACATTTATTTGTTACACGCACACTATTCACAGACAGATTAACAGTCCAAAAAGGACAGCCACTCAGGATATGCTAGGATGCATGATCCTACCCTAACTTTATCACTAAATTAATAAGCAAAATACTTTGTGTTGTATTGTTGCATATACACACGTTACTAAGCATGCCACTGTCTATAGCTTTCGAATTTATAAAAGCAATGTACATAAAACGGAACCGAAAACAAAATAAAGGTAAACAAGAAAACTGTTAACGTCTAAACATAATTTCGGATAGAAAAAACACTGGCCATTACTATTCTTATCTAGGGTAAGTCAATTTTCCCCACTCTACCCTTACCGAAACTATTTTCACTGACAAATACAAGGGAATTTGAGCATTATTCTGGTGCAGTAAAGTTAAACTGGAACGTATATAAAATGTGGTAACGTTTACAATGTCCAACCTGGGTATATGTAAGAACGTTGACAAGGTGGAGGCTGATCGTATAATCCCCATAAAATAAGGTAGCAAAGAAATTTAGGACACACTGAGAGCAATAATTTTATATTATTAAGAAAAGTCTTATATAACTAGCATTACTAATAACAAAAGTTTGCAATACAATCTTTTTGTTGAAATAGAAAGTGACGAGACACGCAAAACGCTCACCTGATGGTAAGTGCAACGTCTCCATAACAAACCAACACCTAGAAGACATCAGTTCTTAAGTCTCATATCTCTAGTAATCACATTACCTCTCAGTGCTCTTCAGAACGGAGCACAGTAATGTTTCCACACTACTGCTTCACGGCAGAATATTTTATAGGTTTTCTGCATATTCCTACCACCAGTCTCTGACAATTTCTTTTGAATTAGTGGAATCGCCCGCGAAAGGGCTAAGTTAATTTCGCTAAGCGAAATATTTAATAAATAAATATAATACATAAGCAGCACTGACAACCGTTGCGGTAGAGATTCTCGAGTGGCAGCCTCATCTCAGCAAGTGTAGGGCGACTCCCCAGTAGATGGAGCAATGACCTGCACGGTTTTGCGACTGCCCGATGGATGCAGATGGCACAGGACCGTGTTTTGTGGCAGTCTATATAACATATAGACTTATGCTCAGCAGTGGACTGGTGTGGGCTGAAATGTAAGAATTCATAAGCTGGTTATATTATAGCTAAACTAAGGCTTATCCAAGTAACGCCACTCAGTCCGATTTTTTATTTCACGCATGCAATTGACGCCAGCGGCCATGATCGCTGCTCTCTCCAAGCATCTTGCCAAGTCTTTTTTTTTCTTTGTGTTTGTGGGGAAATCCTGCATGGATACCCGACTGGTCAGGGGGGCAGCCGGGTTATATCGGATACTTACCGACTAAAACCCCACGGTGGTCTCCATCAGCGCTTAAGAGGGGTCACGGGATCTCCGTTCGAAACGCAACCGTGGCCCCTCGAACGCTTCGCTAAGTATATAGCCCGACCCGGGGGCAGAATTCACTACCCCCAGCACTCTCATGGTGCTATCTCGATGACCCGAGACCACTTGGACCTCCCCGGGGTCGCTTTACTGGGCGTTCGGGTTCCCTATCCCGATTGCCCGTGATCCCGAAGGCCCCTTTTATAGTAGGGGAACATCGTTCGTGATAGGAGGGCCGTAACGAGGCCCGCCGTTGCCTCGGCGACGTCGTCTCCGAGAGGGATCTGTCCTCTCTCGATCCCTCTCGGCAGCCTCTTTTTGGACCATCACGGTCTCACAGAAAGTGGCTACAGCCCTCCACGCCGTGTCCCCGCTGAGAGGTTCCATCCGATTCGGCTGACCAGGATACTCCGTTCCGACTCCCAAGCTGGGCACACCGAAAGGGTATATACACCGTAAGGGATGCGGAGTCCTGGTCTCTTCCACCGCAGTGGAAACAGTTCGCCGTCGCCTCGCGTCTGATCTTACACTGATAATCACCAAAGCAGCCGTGCCCGTTAATTATCTGTGTAAGTCGGTAGGCGAGTCTTCCTCCTCGTCGCTGCATCCAGGCCTCGAAGACCGGCATGACTGCACTGACAACGCGTTTGCGTGCATATTGCTCCTCGTGGAGCCAAGCACGCCACGTCGCCAATGCGCATCTTGCCAAGTCTATATATATATATATATACTATATATATACTATCTTCCCCGCGGCACAGAAGTCAGGTTCTCTGACGGTACGGTTTTCCTGGTGAATCCGTCTGGGTAGGTGCAACCCTAGAGCCAGTCATCCTGCAATGCAATCAGCGTCGCTATCCCGCGGCTTATGCTGAGGCGGTCCTTTACAACACTTCATCTGCTTCCATTTTATATTAATGAATTTTTGTTATACCCTTTATTTTCTTTTTATTTTTTTTTGTTCATTGATTTTCCTTTGTTTTTTTTTTATTATTTTATTAATAAGAATAGGATTCTTATTAATTTTGTTTATTCACCTGTTGTATTGTAATTTGTGAATGAAATGAAGTGTCGGAATAAATGTCTTAAATGTCTTAAATGTTAATGAAGCAGTAGACTGCAAACATTTCAGCCTAGACGTCACTGAGAGCTAGCGTTATCTCTGGGCATATGAGGCTTAAGACCTGATGTTTCAGGGTGACGGGCGCAGTGTGGTGTTACACAAAAAAGTTCTGAGTGCCACAGCATTTGTTATGGGCAGACGTTTCACTTACCATCAGCTGAACATTTTGCTCGTTTCGTCACTTACACACACAAAAATAAAAAATAGCCACTTAAAATAATTATCATAATAACAGCAATTGACGACTGCAACCATTTGATGATGATGATGATGAACCAATGATGCAAAAAAACCCTATCAAAAACAATTCTCTCAGTGTACTACCACCACACCGTGTAATCCGATGTCCCCCGGTATCTGCGCGTTCCGTGCGAGCGAGCGGCTCTTTACGATCGGCCGCGGTAATGGCCAATAGCACCTCGGACACGTTGCAGCGTTCGAAACGCTCGATCGTTTGCCCGTAACTTTACGTTGGGTTTTTACGAGCGATTATAGACAGTGGCCATGATTTGATGTGGTCAGGTGATAGCTTTATGGAAGAACGACTTAACGTTAAATAGACATTACTCTTATAAAAGCCGTTTTGATATTTGTTACTTCGGTAACGTTTGAACCTACAAATCGAATGTCTCTGCCGTGTGAATGAAAAGTTTAAGCTACGATGAACATATTTGTCTTCGAATTATAAACAAGTGATCCGATATAGTGACAGACAGATATTCTTTAAATTAGATTTGGTTTTGTTAAAAAACACTTCATAAAGAGAAGACGAAGTGTATGCTGAGTTGTCAACCTCGTTTGCTAGGAGTACAGCGAACAATTTCCATACATTTGTTTTAGGTATTAATGGTGTTTTAGTTTTTTTTTGTATTTTTGTACTTTATATTTTTTTTTACTATGTATTACTTTGGTGTACGCCGTTTCTAGCAAATAAATTCTTTTTCTTTCTTTCTTTCAAGTGCATTAATTGATACAAATATGACTTAGTCTTTAAATATACTATTTCGTATTATTAACAGTGCAGATAATTGTAAAAAAAAAATACTAAAACAAGTACTTACGTTTGTTTTGGATCTTAAGTGTGCGGATAATCTTGCTATTGCACCTTTGTTTGGCCACTAAACATGATATTTTACACATCCTTTTATCTATGTTATATTTGCTAAATCCCATGGGATTCCGCCATCGCCAGATATTAGTAGGACCACGGGAATACTAACGCAAACATCCGTGACCCCACCAACGCCGGCCACCTCCTATCAACATAACTCCCTCCCTCCTCGGGCGCCAGAACCCGGGACGCTTCTTCCCAAACGGTTTCCATCTCTGCGCACGTAACTACTCTCGAATCTGCCACGCGGAGACCACGGGGCCAGTAAAACGTGCACCCGAAAACACCAGCCTTTCTGGCCCCAACAACGGATCTGGTCCGTGGCTCCACGCGAACCGCAGTTTGGCCACGAAAGAAGCAAGACGGCGCAATTTAATAATGTTACTCCTCTCCCTCTCCGGCACACCATCGCCACATCAACGGCAATCCGACAAAGCCACGGAAGATAAGGAGAAAGGCGAATCTTAATACCTAAACTCCACTTTACCCTCGACTCCGCCTCGACTGCGGAGGACAGGGTAGGCGGCTCCGACACACCGTATCTCCTACCCAAGCAGTCCTCCAGTTCGCATCCCCAGGCCAGCCCGATACTAATCCGACAGTATCGGTCCCTCTTGGCTTCAACATGGTTTATATTGAAATAATTCCAAACCCTTTTGGTGGAAGCATGTGTTCTTTAAAGTTTCTTTGATTTCAAGTGATAATTAGACATTAATTTCAACAATTTTAGTGGCCACAACCGAACCATTTGCAACACTATCGTCTTAAGAGTATCTCGACCTAAAGGGTCGAGTATTGAGCACAAGATTTGTAGACAGGAGGCATTATTGCGAGCGTTAGTGAAGTGAGCAAATGATTTGTGTATCTAACCACAACACTAAAGAGTCCATTCAATATCATTGTTTGTGAAGTCAAAATTGAAGTTTATTTACTGCAATTAATCTAAAAATTTGTTACTCGAGCTCGTTCAAAAGATATACATTGCCTTACAGTTTCTCACTTTACCCTATTACTTTTCCACGAGCAATGTAGTAACAGCATTGCATATTATGGTGTTATTCTGCAGGAATAAAGGCTTTCCGTGCAATTCCTTAGTCGTCTCTTACAAACCCCTTCTCTGCCGGACACCCATCAGCGACATATAAGTCGTCTAAGGAAAATACCACTCCTCCTTGGTCGACTCGTTATTCTGCCGTGAAGCAGCAGTGTGCAAACATTACTGTGTTTCGGTTTGAAGAGCACTGAGAGCTAATGTAATCACTGGGCATATAAGACTTAAGAACTGATGTTTCAGGGTGACGGGCGCAGTGTGGTGTCACACAGAATTGTTCTGGGTGACACAGTATTTGTTACAGGCACGTTGAACTTACCATCAAGGGAACGTTTTTCTCGTTTCGTCAGTATCTCCGATAAAAAAATACTGAAGAGTTTTTTTTATATTTATTTTATATTGGTACTAGCTGTTCCTCGCGGTTTCTTCACCCTCGTGAAATTAGCCAACCATATTATCGCGCCGTACGGAATGATACCTCGCTGAGCTGAACATGCACAGTTCAGCCCTTCTCAGTAATGTTCGGTTTTCAGCCCGCATTTCCTCAATGCTGTGAAGCGAAACTATCCTCAATAAATTATAGACTAGCTGTACCCCGCAGTTTTACTCACGGTTTTCCCGCAAGCCGACACCGATCGATAATATACGTATATCCCTCTTTGAATTGAATTTAGGTGTATTAATTTCTTTGCGCGGAACCCTTAATATTTTTCAAATAAATATCAGCTATCTTTCAGTGAAAGTTTCGTAAAAATATGTCCAGCCGTTACGGAGATTAGCTGAAACAAACAGACAGACAAAATTTTAAACATTGTGTTTTGCTTATAAGTACATTATAATGCTTTTTTGACGGATGATATTGACACTGAAAAGGGTAGCTACCCGCCAGATCGAGTGGTCCGATCTGGGAAGGACGTCTCCTCCTATTAATAATATTTAGATGTTGTATATATAGTTCGCATCTCAGAAAACTTTCATAGCGCGATTATGGAATGTATTAAATATTTCTTGAGGCATTTGGCGACATAGAAGTCGCAACACTTTCATAAGCATTGAGTAAAAAGCTGTTTATTTTTATATTGATTATTTTTTAAATTACAAACAGACACTTCAATTTTAGATGTTAGAGAGTTAGTATAGAATTTTTTAAAGATGTAAGTTTTTTTTTAATGACGCAGCTATGATTAAAATGATACTCACATAAATCTACACCGATTGAAATAACCGTGTAATTTATTGTCGTTTAACGACGCCTTAACATATAGAAGCGCGACATTCTCTAATACGTGATCCAAATTTTCATATATATTCGGGGAAAAAATTGCGAATTGGTAGGGATAGTTTTGACTGCTCGGGGTCCGCTCAGGTGAACGTAAATCACTTGTCTAGACGAGTTTTATAGTCGTGCTGATGCACGCACCACATATAATATAAACACTTTATTGTATTGGATTTTCCTGTCCGACCATACCGAGATTAGTTTTGAGGAAAATCAGGTTTTCGATCTCATTTTATTATCAACCGTTTCGTTGTTTTCTATTATGTTTTCTAAATTGAAAGTAGTAAACTTCTCTGTCTTTGACGACTGCGTAGCCTCGGAGTCAAAGTACCTGACTTCTACGCCGCACGTCCTGGGTTGGAAGCCGGCGCCAACATCATGTGTATCACACAGAAATCTTCTAGATTCTGAACAGACAGACGTGGCGCTTAAATCAAGTGACCTCTGCAAATGAATACTGGTGGTAGAATACCTATACAGAAATCTTTCTAAGTAGGTACCACCGCAGGGCCAGTAATTCTGCCGTGAAGCAGTAGTGTGTAAACATTACTGTCTTTCGGTTTGAAGGGTACTGAGAGCTAGCGTAATCACTGGGCATATGAGAGTTGAGAACTGATTTGTTGTTGAGTGTGAGACACACTGATGGGTGACGGGCGCAATGTCACACAGAAGTGTTCTGGGTGACACAGCATTTTTTATGGGCTGACCTTGCACTTACCATCAGGCGAACGTTTTGCTCGTTTCGTCCCTTTGTTAAATTAATAGTCTAAGGTCAGACAGTCGCACAGAGTAGATATTGTTGCTATAGAATTATAAAATGTTGTCAACAAATAATTACTCAAACCTCAATAACGTTTAAGCTTAAAAAGTATGAATTACGGTCGAATTTCGATCGCAGGGCGGTCACAAGTATTGCAATAAAGCCACCAGACTCATACTTGTGTTGTTTCTAATCGTTTTACACCGTAAATACAGTTCAGTAGTTTTAAAAACGTCTATGATCTCAAAGCTCGTGAGCTCTGACTTCGACTGTTTCTGTGACTCAGAAAACATATTATCGTATCTGATTCGTCATGTGAGGCCGATGCGGCCACCGCTGAAGAGCAATTTACAAGTCTTGACACGAAATAGAATAATCAGGGAACCACGCAAGGTGATACAGAATACTAACAGCTCAACGGTTTATTTGAACATGTTAGATTATCTAATCTGTCAAAAATCAATTGAAGCGAAATTTAAACTCGGATATATCATTACGTGAATATTTTATGCAATGCCATCAACCGATACTAATCGGAACCCTGTCAATGGAATACGTATACCGTTAATTGTCTGAATACAAAATAGTAAACTCCTTACATTTAGCCCAAAACTGCTGCTCGTACAAAAATGGAGTCGTGGGACATCCGGTCGGAACGAAGTTCCATTCTCTATATATTATCTATTAAATATCAGGCACAATGTAATAAATTAACATAGCGATACTGAAAATTTGTCACACTTGTTTTGTGTGACTGGCGTCTAAATGGCGCTGTTCATATAAAAAGTAGAATTTCTGAATAGCTTTCATTCGCCAAGTGTCTGAAGTGCTAAGTAACTTCGTTCCAATAAAAAAACTAAAGTCACTGAGAATTTACAGAGTGGCAAAAGTCTACCACTTTTGCCACTCTGTAAATTATCTATTAATCAGTTGGCTCAAGTCCGTGCTTCGTGGCAATCTACGGGGGATGCCTATGTTCAGCAGTGAACTTGTGATGGGCTGAAATGATGATTATAATGTAGCAGGTCAAGGGCCGGGCACTGGCCTTAAATTTCATGGTACACGAGTGACCTGAGTTCAATCCCCGGTGCCGCTCCTCTAAAATCATTCTGAAGTTTTAAATGCTGCTTTTACCATCTGTTCAACGGTGAAGTAAAAGATTGTAAGGAATATAATAAAATAAAAATTCGAGAACATGTGAAGTGCGCCAATCAGCATTGGAGCAGCGTAGCAAACTGTTCCCGGCTCCAAAATCCTTCCAGAAATCAGAAATTCCAGAGATAATGTATGTCTATAAACGTGCTTACGATACAGGAGAAGTCCTAACGTAGGTCTGTAGGACAACATTTATATTAAAACTGAACAAAAATCTATAATATAAAAGACACATAAGTTGCGAACCAATCGTATATTTTAAAACAACAAAACTACGTTCAACCCTAAGTTCCGAAACACAGCATTAGAATAAAAGGTTTGTATATCATGAACCTTCTCGATCCCATTCTCAAATTCCGAACGCACGGCGCGCATAAACATGGCGGACGTCAGAAGGTGTGCTTTATAAAAATAAAGAGCGATTTATTAAAGGGTAGACATTTGGATCCCGGTCACGTACGGCGCCGGCCAGATTTGAGCCCCGCGAAGGTATGCCAGTAGTTTTTCCACTTTGATATAAAGTTTTTTTCTATCCCTTTCCCCTTTTCTATATTGAAATCGGAACGGAACTTTCGAAGATGCTATCGTACGTGTTCTTGATTTGAATGGACTTTGAAGATTTTGATTTGCGTTCGGTAGAATTTTGCAACTTCATTAACACATTGTATCAATACGATGTATTATTAGTAACAGGACTTTAACAAGGTATCATTTCCATCTAAATTTTCTGTTAGTACATTAAGGTGGAATAGATCTTGATTGATTTTTGTATTGCCAAAAAAAAGTCGAAATGTTGGCTTAAGGTCACGTTAAAAGTATCCGCAACCGCCGAGCGTGTATGAAAAAGCTAATGAAAATAGAAGAAGCTAAAGATGTGTGTCAGGATCGTAGCAAGTGGAAAGAGGTGATCTCTGCCTACCCCAGTGGAAAAGAGGCGTGACTGTTTATATGTATGTATGTACGGTTACTTCCTTGCCATCTTTTGATTATTCCAAAAATAATTAAATAAAGATAATTTATAAATTAGGATTATTAATAATAAAAGATTTCTAAAAATAAATACCACAAGGTAGCAGAGTAAGAGAATCTGCAACACCATATAATCAAGTTGGTGTCGCAAAAGTCGACTTAGGGAAAGTCCAGAAAAGTTCCTATGGCTTCGGACAAATGGCGGACAAAGGACGATTGGATCTTTTTTTACACCGGTGAGGGACAGGTATTGCCGAATTAAGGGATGATAGAGAGACTGTTGAAGAAGAAGTAGAAAATGAATAATAAAGTCCCTGTGAATGTTTAATGCAGAATAGACCTGCCAATTTTGAAGGATTTTCTATGATCAATGCTTTTTGAGACATTAGACACTACTCATCACAAACTTAAGAATTTTAAACGAATTTCCGAAATCTTTTCAAAATCCGAAAGCTTAGATATTCTCTTCATATTTTTCTTAGTTGACTTACAATACCTACACAACCACATATTAGGAAATATTTTTAGTATAATGAATGAAATATCTATGGATAGTCACTTACGGTCATCATATGGCCAACTGTTTATAGTAGATACTTACAATAAACTTTTTTTTTTCGTCTTAATCATATTACAAATTTAATAAAAATAATAATTAAAAGGCTGTAGTTATATGACTACCTATATCATAAAGACGTCTAATACCTCAGTCCTTCCGTGACTATCGATACTGTAAAATTGCTCGAAAAATAAAACGCGATAATAATCCGTAAAATAAGTTTTATACTCGTATTTCAAATCATTATATTACAAATTCCTTTTTATCTTTATCATGCCAAAACTGTTTTCAAGAAAACTATTTTGGTAATATTACTTGTTTTTTTAATTTTAAAAGTATTTTTTCGATAAAGCAAAGAGCAATTGATTTTCTAAATCTAATTCCATAGTCTGTCAATAGGATTATCTTAACCTTCAACATACGCGAGCGAGATTGATCCCAATACCTGATGCGCCGTCACGTCTCGCACTTTGAATGGCAAATCACGAGAAGGTAGACCTTCGGGGCCTTTGAGACCCGGTATGAAAATAAAATGATTGCGGAGGGTCCGCGACGGCACTACATTAAAATATCCCCGAAGGGACGGGGTATCTGGCGAGCACCTGATGTTTGTGTGAAATAGTTTGTCGGGTTCTATTTGGATTTTGTGTTTGATAAATGATGTGCAATGACTTTTATGGTGACTGGCTGTGCAAATTATTGCTTTTCTTTTAACCTTATTGTAAAATTTGAAATTATAATAAAAGCGTCGGAAATTATAAAAATAGGCGCATATTTAATTCAATAATTTTTTGATCTTAACAAAGTGAACCTTTAAAGTCTTAAGAAAATCGCGAAACAACTAAAATGGGCATAAATAATTATATTGTATTTAAAAAAGATAAAGTGACGTTTCCTTATTCAGGTGAAGGGTAAGATTCTGTGACGTAATGGATTGACTCAGCATTAGTTAGCATGAATTAAGGCGCAGATATCCGCGCCAGATTAATGCAGATAGCGGACTAGAGATATCACTACAGGCTGTTTCATATTTTTGTTTCTTTATTAAACATGAAAACTGATAAAAATATGAAAAATCTGACATTTGTATGCGTTTTGTCATGATTCATTTAACAACAATTAAAACATAAATTAAGAATTGACAACGTGGTGGCGGCTGAAGAGAATCTACCACCCCATCTCAACCCGTGGGTGTCGTAAAAGTCGGCAGAGGGAAAATTAAAACCAGGAGATGGGCAGCAGCATCTTCCTGGAACATCGGAATAAATAAGCTGCGGTTGTGAAAATGAGAGCCACAAAGATTTGGCAATCTGTGGGGTGGCCTATGTTCAGCTGTGGACTAGTGGATAAACGATCCTTTCTGATAATGATTTCTTATATTTACGCGAACACTACACATTTAAATGAAACTAATTTTACGGATTTTATCGCGTTTTATTTTATTATTTATAACCCGACGTTTCGAGTGCTTTACAGCACCCATAGTCACGGGCGGACTGAGGTGACAGATGTCCCGATGTCATAGTTAACCCGGAGTACCTTCAGCTTTTAATTATTATTCCTTGTCCGATCTCGGGACATCTGTCACCTCAGTCCGCCCGTGACCATGGGTGCTGTAAAGCACTCGAAACGTCGGGTTATAAATAATAAAATAAAACGCGATAAAATCCGTAAAATTAGTTTCATTTAAAAGATCCTTTCTGAATTTATTATTTAACTTGCATTGTTTGATACAAATTATCTGTCCAGCACCCTCCACAATAATGTGAGATTGATATTATCCCACCTTTTGTATGTTTTGAAAATATAAGTAGATTAAAATACGATATTCATACGGTGCCAAGGAGCTGTTGATGGAGCTGGATCAAGGCTCTAGTAAACTTACACCCGTTGAATCTGATCTACTGACATTGCGTCCATGTTTACGTGAATTCAGCTGAAATGTGGTCACAAAATCCCAACTAGATAAACGGTGAACTTCTAAGTAGGATTCTTCTAAATTAGGTTTCAGTGTATCAATAATTGGGCAATCATATTATTTATTAACAGCAATAGATATGTTTTTGTGTTTTTGTTGTCTGCTTATGCCATTCAATGTCCGTGGTTTCAATGATATAAATATAGAAGTAAAAAAACAAGTAACAGCCCATATATATCCCACTGCTGTAACGGCACCCGAAGCCTCCCTATTTTTTTGCAAAACAGCACTTAAAATTGCTGAACCATTTTAGAGGTCCCGGCATTGGGGATCGAACTCAGGTCTCCCGCGTGCTATGAAATTTAAGGCAAGCGCCCGGTCTCTGAGCCACCACGGCTACCATATTAAATTAATCTTTTATAAAACTTTAATAGCATAATCGAGAATCGCAACATAAAAAACATCAGCCTGTATCTTAGCATACCTTAACAAGGTAGCGAAATCTCAAGGGGTAGTTAAATAAATTGCTTCGAATAATTTCCGAATTAACATTTTTAATCTACGCCGAGATGTTACAAGAATGAATTGCAGTCTCATTGTATTCCCTTAAGATATTGAGAATTGATAAAGATCTGCGATAAAACTACACTGTTTATTTTAAAGAAACTTTTAAAATATATTAAAGATGGATAAAAAATATTTAGTTTTTCTACACAATTGACTTACGAAAAAGTTTAATACGGAGATGACATAATAGTTTTAATTTTCCGATAGCTCAACGACCAGTCCTCCTGAGCCAGCGATCATGGATTCCAATCGCTGTCGGAGCCCATATATATGCAAAAAAAGTAAAAAGTGTATAAAAAGCTTTGGAAAGTGATTTTCACATAACGAATTCAGCAGTTCTGTTTGTGTAATAACATGGACTCCTGTAATGCTTATAGGTGTATCCTTATATTATTGTTTTTCACCACGCCATGTGTTGACTGGCAGAGAATGCCTATAGGCATTAAGTCCGCCCACTGTTACCTTTATTTTAAGGCTTACAATAAAGTTTTTAATTAAATAAATAAATTGTATTCATAACGCGGTATTTATATATATATTTACGGTATATTTACGGTAAATAAGTATTTGTATGTATGTTTAAAGACATAATATTCAATGTAATACATAATACATATTACACCATAATATGCAATGCTGTCACTATACTGCTCGTGGGAACGCAATGGGGAGTAAGATTTATTTGACTCGTACCAAATTGGCGGCGATGTGGTTTGCCACCCGTCACGTCTCGTTTCCCGCGAGGGTGAAAGTAGTGAGTGGCCCTGGACTGTATGTTTATACATATGTATATTACTTTAACTTACGCTTATTATATTTGTTTGCATATTTATAAATATCTCTCCATATACTTTATATAACTTGACATCCGTGGTTCACTTAGGTGCCACATGAAAATTAACGTCTTAAGGGACTGACATTAAAACTGATCTGGAGACCTATTTGGTTCAGCACTTTTATTTTGTTTACGTTTTCTTTTATGCACTTACTTTTTTTTAATTTACTTTATAGTTTTAACATACTTTTGCCTCTTTTTATTAGTAAGTGTATATAGGTATAGGTATATATAGGTATATAGGCAGCAGAAGTTTTCTTTCTTTCTTTATTGCCCCACTAGCGAACGAGAGCCACCTTGTTAAAAAGCCAAATATACGAGGGTTTTTGAACCAAATAGTAGCCACCAGGATGCTGCAGTGTGGATAACAATCCATTTCTATTTCTGCATGTTTTAGACGTTACATGTCTAAGTCATGCAAGTTTTCTTTACCGCCGGATATGATAAAGAAAATTTGCAAATTTTCACTGGTGATATGATTCCAACACAGGAGGTCGATTCCGTCGCAACGCCAACTGCCGTGAAGCAGAAGTGTGCAAACATTACTGATTTTCAGTCAAAATTATGCAAGAAATGGTCGCGCAGAACTCTCCATGAATTTAAAAATAAAAAATATTTCCAAATATAAACTTTGCCCACCTACAGTGGAGCAACGTCGCGGATGAGAAGACGCCTTTGCTCAACAGTGAGATGTTTATGGGCTTGTTCCATAACCGATTATTAAATTCTTTAAACATTACTTTTACTGGTGGTAGGATTCCTATGCAAGAATTCGTCTAGGTAGTTACCACCCCAGGGCCAGTTATTCTACCGTGAAGCAGAAGTGTGCAAACATTACTGTGTTTCGGTTTGAAGGGCACTGAGAGCTAGCGTAATCACTGGGCATAAGAGACTTAAGAACTGATGTCTCAGGGCGATGGGCGTAGTGTGATGTCACACAGAAATCTTCTGGGTGACACATCTTTTGCTATGGACAGACGTCGTACTTACCATGAGGTAAACGTTTTGCTTGTTTCATCACTTTATCCAATTAAAAAAAATACAATTTAAATGAAATGTTTCTACTGCAGTATAAATTAAATTTCTGGTTACTTTTTGCTATCTCATTTAACATTCATTGACCGCATCGTGGTCAACACATCTGTCTCCAGCGTCACATCAACCGATACAGTTCACTCACTCCCGGCGGCCTCGCTACGTGGAACATAACTGACCAATATATGTTTTTCAGAGTTACTTTCCCTACCTAATGTTTATCAGAAGATTTTTAAAGATACTGCTTACATTACTGTGTTTCGGTTTGTAGGGCACTGCATATCGAAATTAAGAACACATGTGACGATGATGTCTCAGAGTGACGGGCGCTGTGTGGTGTCACACGGAAATGTTCTGGGTGACACAACATTTGTTATGGGCAGACGTTGCACTTACCACCAGGTAAACGTTTTGCTCGTTTCGTCACTTCATCTAATCAATTTAGTTGACTTCGCTTTATTTGTTAGTTATTGCAACGAATAAAAAGATATACAAGACATAAAAACTGATGTTCTCTGTCCGTTACGTTTTGTCTCGTTTCCTCCGGGGGCGAAGAGTGGGCTATCTATGTGGCCTCTGGCTATCCCTTACAGGGGAAAAAGCGTGACTGTAGGTATGTAATATTGGTGATACTTATTCCGCTGTTTGTTGAAAGCCATAACATTTTTGGTCCTTACCCATGGTTCTTCCGCCGCGCTTTCAAGTCTGTCACTTTTTAAATTATTATTCTCTCTTCTATTCTGCCACCTTCCGCAGGGCAATTAGTATGGTGGTGGTCGGACTCCTATGCAGTGGATAAAACTGAATGCCGGTTATTATGCCGTCAGGTTTTATTTATTGAGACGTTCCTGGAAGATGCTGCTGCCCATTTTTCGGTTTTAATTTCTCCTTTGTCGACTTTTGCGACGGAATCGCAACGCCAACTGCCGTGAAGCAGAAGTGTGCAAACATTACTGATTTTCAGTCAAAATTATGCAAGAAATGGTCGCGCAGAACTCTCCATGAATTTAAAAATAAAAAATATTTCCAAATATAAACTTTGCCCACCTACAGTGGAGCAACGTCGCGGATGAGAAGACGCCTTTGCTCAACAGTGAGATGTTTATGGGCTTGTTCCATAACCGATTATTAAATTCTTTAAACATTACTTTTACTGGTGGTAGGATTCCTATGCAAGAATTCGTCTAGGTAGTTACCACCCCAGGGCCAGTTATTCTACCGTGAAGCAGAAGTGTGCAAACATTACTGTGTTTCGGTTTGAAGGGCACTGAGAGCTAGCGTAATCACTGGGCATAAGAGACTTAAGAACTGATGTCTCAGGGCGATGGGCGTAGTGTGATGTCACACAGAAATCTTCTGGGTGACACATCTTTTGCTATGGACAGACGTCGTACTTACCATGAGGTAAACGTTTTGCTTGTTTCATCACTTTATCCAATTAAAAAAAATACAATTTAAATGAAATGTTTCTACTGCAGTATAAATTAAATTTCTGGTTACTTTTTGCTATCTCATTTAACATTCATTGACCGCATCGTGGTCAACACATCTGTCTCCAGCGTCACATCAACCGATACAGTTCACTCACTCCCGGCGGCCTCGCTACGTGGAACATAACTGACCAATATATGTTTTTCAGAGTTACTTTCCCTACCTAATGTTTATCAGAAGATTTTTAAAGATACTGCTTACATTACTGTGTTTCGGTTTGTAGGGCACTGCATATCGAAATTAAGAACACATGTGACGATGATGTCTCAGAGTGACGGGCGCTGTGTGGTGTCACACGGAAATGTTCTGGGTGACACAACATTTGTTATGGGCAGACGTTGCACTTACCACCAGGTAAACGTTTTGCTCGTTTCGTCACTTCATCTAATCAATTTAGTTGACTTCGCTTTATTTGTTAGTTATTGCAACGAATAAAAAGATATACAAGACATAAAAACTGATGTTCTCTGTCCGTTACGTTTTGTCTCGTTTCCTCCGGGGGCGAAGAGTGGGCTATCTATGTGGCCTCTGGCTATCCCTTACAGGGGAAAAAGCGTGACTGTAGGTATGTAATATTGGTGATACTTATTCCGCTGTTTGTTGAAAGCCATAACATTTTTGGTCCTTACCCATGGTTCTTCCGCCGCGCTTTCAAGTCTGTCACTTTTTAAATTATTATTCTCTCTTCTATTCTGCCACCTTCCGCAGGGCAATTAGTATGGTGGTGGTCGGACTCCTATGCAGTGGATAAAACTGAATGCCGGTTATTATGCCGTCAGGTTTTATTTATTGAGACGTTCCTGGAAGATGCTGCTGCCCATTTTTCGGTTTTAATTTCTCCTTTGTCGACTTTTACGGCATCCACGGGATAAGAAGGGGTGTTAGATTCTCTTGAGCCGCCACCATACACCGATAGACAATATGTACACACCCTTTTTTTTAAGCAAATTAACTTTTAGTTTTTCCTGTACTGTAAACGAAGTAAGTCCAACAAAGTAAGTACTGCGGAATTAATTTCGAAGCGTCAATAGCCTAATCATCAAGGGTTGAAAGGTCTTAAGAATATTAGTCATGTTATTAGTTGAGTTTTCAGTTCATACTTAGGAACTGATGTCTCAAGGTGACGGGCGCACTGTGCTGCAACACAGATATGTATTTTTTTTATTCTTTATTGGACTTAATGCCTAGAGGCATTCTCTGCCAGTCCACCCTGGGAGACTAGAAAAATGATTGCAGGTGCAAATTTGTGAAAAAAAATACAATCTGACATTTATAGGCTGTAATTTTTCTTATACTTTACATGCTATTTTAACTTAACTTTTACATTAGTTTGGTTCAGTGACTACGAGCCGCCGTGTTTTTTTTTCCTTGTCTATCTTAACAAAGTAACGTTTAAGTATTATTACGAGTATAATGGATGTTCACAAAGTAACGCCTGAATGTATTAACTAAAGTAATACCAGAGACAGAACTTACGGGGAATGTAGCTCGAAAATAATCACTCCATTTATAGCGTGAAGAGCGAGACACTGCCATCAGCGTCAACAATTGGAGTACGTAGCGAACAACAGCCGCGTTGTGTCCGACCGCCCATTACCGTATTTCAACCGGTCATTTGTGCCGTGAATCACTCACCTGACCGTGTCCCGTGCCGCGGTGATCTATAACCGGCTTTATTGCCGCGCAGTTTTAGTGCGCCCATTCTGACTCGTTCATTGTTTGGTTACGACCTCTGACGCTTGATGGCTGTCTGCCGCTAACTACTGCGAATGTGATGGGATATTTCATTTTTTTATTTACAAATGATAGATGAAAAATAAATCTGACTAAGATAGCACTAGTAGTACACACACGCATACAGTCACGCCTTTTTCCTTTACAAGAGATAGGCAGAGACCACGTCCGTAGCCTACTTTTCGCCCCGCAGGAATCTTGACCTGACGGATGACGAACCACGACGCCACCATTTTGGTACGAGCCAAAAACTAAGGTACCATACCATAATAGGCAATGATGTCACTATACTGCTCATGGGAATGCAATGTCTCCATTGAGTTCCCAAAGTAAGAATTTTTTGACTCGTACCAACTTGGCGGTCACGTGGCTCGACACCGTTACGCCTCGTTTCCCGTTATTGCGAAAAGTGGGCTACGCGTTGTGGTATCTGCCTACCTCTTATGTGGGAAAAAGGTGTGATTGTATGTACATATGTATGCTGAATTAAAAAATCGGAGTTCGTAGTATCGCTACGCGACCGTAATTCTTTTGAGTGAATACTTCTCTCGTGGACCACCATGTATAATTGGAGAAGAAAGAAATGAAACTCTTCTTTTTATGAATGCATTTAATATAATGTTTTGAATAGTTTAGTAATACCATAATATGCAGGAGATGGGCAGCAGCATTTTCCTGAAACATCTGAATAAATAAACTGCGGTTGCCAACCCACCTGCCAAGCGTGGCAACTATGGCAAAATCCCCCCAAAATGGGAGCTACAAACTTTTGTGGCGATCTATGGAGGAGGCCTATGTTCAGCAGTGGACTTATGATAGGCTGAAACGACGACGACGACGACGACGACCATAATAGGTAATGGCTGTTACTATTCTGCTCGTGGGAACGCAATATGAAATATTTTTTGACTCTTACCAAAATGGCGGCGACGCGGTTCGCCACCCGTCGCTTCCCTTTTCCCGCAGAGACGAAAAGTGGGCTACGGGTGTAACCTCTGCCTACCCATTATATGGAAAAAAGGCGTGACTGTATGCATGCAATACAAATCAACGTAAATATTAAACTACACAAAACAGACCATCCGCACAAATCGGCACTAAGCCTCTGTACGCGAACAAGCGTGTAACATTCGAATTTGTATGCAAATCACAGAGCTGCAGGTGTGCCTCGTGTAGGAGCTCCACGCATTTTGTCTTAAATGGAAACAGTGCAGTTCCAATAAATGTCCATTTCATTGTATTCACATTTTTGTTAGCGGTAAGGTTCCTGTACAGGAATCCGTCTAAGTAGGTACCACAGCTTTGCCAGTTATTCTGCAGGCAGTAGTAAGTGTTGTGTTTGAGTAAGTGGAGAATTGTTCTGGGTGAAACAGCATTTGTTATAGTCGCACTTACCACAAGAATAACAATTTGTGGGTTTCGTTACTTTCTATCATATAAAAAGCTCATCTCGATCCTTTCTGCAAGATGCAGTCAATGTTTAGTTAAATAGATTTTAATGTTCTGAGTCCACAATATTTTAAAAAGCAACTATAACCGAGTTATGAAAATATTAGATAAAAAGTAAAAAAAAGTAAAGTAACAGCCTATAAATGTCCCACTGCTGAGCACAGGCCTCCTCTCATTTCTGAGAGGGTTTTGGAGCTGGGAATAGTCCGCCACGCTGCTCCAATGCGGGTTGGCAGACTTCACATGTCCTTGAAATATTTCTATTCCTCGGACATGCAGGTTTCCTCACGATGTTTTCCTTCACCGCTAAACACGTGGTAAATCAGCACTTAAAATTGTAGAACAATTACAGAGGTGCTGGCACCGAGGATCGAACCGAGGTTACTCGCGTACTATGAAAGTATTAGATAAGAGAGATTAAAATATTAGTATCCTTGAATCGTTTTCGTAGCCTTGCCATGTCGTACTTGCGAGGTCCCAAGTTGTGGTTGTCCGAATCGCTTTTAAAACACAGCGAAATCAATGTCTAATTAGCATAGTTAATAGAATCAGGCGTTACTTTGCGTAAATCCATTATAGTAAAGGAGAGAAGTTAATTTGCTAAGATCCTCATCCAAATGTAAAATGGTGTGTATTACCTAGTTTTGTAGAGCACCGCCCGCTCTCCCTCTCCTTTACTAGTCTAATTAGCAATTTAAACTTAGATCTATAAGCTTTTAGGTTCAAGGCAGCAGCTCGTCGCGTCCCGGTGTTGACGTTGTTGTGGTAATTCTTAAATAGTGAATAATTGAGCACATATTGATGGGATGTATCTAATCATCAAGATGTCTGTAAATCTAATGTATAAAAAAAATATCTAAAGTTTTACATTTAACTAAACTTTTTTTTACCTGCTATAACAGAAAATACCTCAGATACCTCGTTACCGACTGCCAACATAAAGGCTTTTGTCGGTGTGGAAAAATGCAATATTTTCTCCTCGAACGTCCTGTCCCATTGTGGGCAGGTATTCAGAAAATTAACTTGCTAGAGACGATCACCCGGTGAACTCTATTGGAAACTCCGCCGCAGAAAATTCGAATTCTATTTTTAAAGTCACAATGGACTTTAATATCTTCTCGTTAGTTTTTCGTACTTGATAGTGGAACTTGAAATTGGTCCGTAACCAGTTTGAAATAGGATTGTAAGCGATGAGAAACCACTTTTGATGTTACAGGTTTCTTTAATGATCGCGATGATTCAGCGTCCGTCTTTAGTGAAATTAACAGGAATAAAGGTCCCACAAGGCCTGGTGCTCGCCTTTAATTACATAGTAAGCGAGTAACCTGGGTTCGATCCCCGGTGCCAGCACCTCTAATATTGTTCTTCAATTTTAAGTGCTGATTTACCACGTGCTTAGCGGTGAAGGAAAACATCGTGAGTCCGAGAAATAGAAATATTTCGAGGACATGTGAAGTCCACCAACCCGCATTGGAGCAGCGTGGCGGATTCTTCCTAGCTCCAAAACCCTCTCTGAAAAGGAGGCCTGTGCTGAAACTTTACTTTTTTTTAAAGGTCCCACTACACGAGCCTCCTCTTGCTTCTGAAAGGGTTTTGAAGCCGGGAAGAGTCCGTCAAGCTGCGACAATCCGTGCTGACAAATTCCAGCGCCCTCGAAATATTTTTTATTCCTCAAACATCGACCACACTCTTTATATGGAGATGAAATGTCATTAATTTTGTTTTAAATCAATTCCGTCAAAGCACCGGGGCAACTATAAGAAGTTATAACTAAAAACATATTTTTATACATAGTATCTGCCAGCAACGTACTAAGAATATTTTTGGTTTATTTTTGATTCATTTTTTTTCTCTGTTTATACAGCTGGTTGATGATGATGTTCTCCTAGCCGATTTCGACCACGGCGACAACTTCCAAATACTGTCGAGAGCCATCAACTGCGCAGGAGATAATATACTGCCACAAGTGTACGCGCAAACACAGAGGCACTCACTCGTCCCAACCTACCCGCGCCCGATGTAACGCTGATGCGATAAGATCGGAGGTAGGCTAGGATGCAGTGTCAGAAACACGGGGACAATCACAACACAACCAGACCCGAAAACCAACAATTTGTGTTTTAGCACAAATGTTAGCTCCGGCTGGGAATCGAACCCAGGACCCGCGGCGTATAAGTCAGGTACTCTGACCACTAGGCCACGCGGTCGTTAGCTGGTTACATCTCAAGTGTCTGAGTATCCAAGACAAACCTGTTTTAGGTTTTTATGGATGTTTTTCTAAAAGAATCAATTTTCTAAAAGAAAAAACTGCTGCAAACCGATTGACCGATTTGTAAGGAATTTCTAAGAAATATTCAGAAGTACTGGTGGTAGGATTCCTATGCAGGAATCCGTCTAGGTAGGTACCACCCCAGGGCCAGTTATTCTGCCGTGAAGCAGTAGTGTGCAAGCATTACTGTGTTTCGGTTTGAAGGGCACTGTGAGCTAGCGTAATCAATGGGCATTTGAGACTTAAGAACTGATGTCTCAGGGTGACGGGCGCAGTGTGGTGTCACACAGAAATATTCTGGGTGACACAGCATTTGTTGTGAGCAGACGTTGCACTTACCATCAGGTGAACGTTTTGCTCGTTTCGTCACTTTGAGATATATAAAAAAAAAGGTAATCCGATTAGATTAAATATAATTAATTAATATTCCTCAGAAATTCAAGGAGACACGTTGACGTAACACAGGTCAGTTGTTGATGACGAACTGTTTTAGCGACATCAACAGTTATTACTTATTAGTGATAAATCACTGAATAGTCTCGGAGTTGGGTATCCATTATTTCGGCTCCATAGGGTATGTGCTCGAATGTGCAGGTTTCCTCATAATGGTTTTCTTCATCGCAAAGCGTGCGGTATGCGAGTATTAAAAATTGAATAACTATTATAGAGGTGCATGCATCGGCGACTCACTTACTGAAATTTAACACAAGGGAATAGTATAGCTCACGAATAAATAGTTTTCGGCTGTGGTTGTATTGCGTTTCCAGTGTTATCGACACTGCACCTAAATTTCTCCGGTCATATCGCATATGCGTTACATCGGATACGAGAAAGGGAAGACGAGTGGGTGTGGGATCAGCGTTTTAACAGATCACTGATAGACATTGGGCGTACACAGTTGAGAGGACTTGGCGCAATCGCTAAGCTGCGCATATGAATTAGTTAATACGCGATCTTCTCTTTTCTTCTTTTTAAAAACAATACCCCACAGTAGCATTTCTCCTGTGTCGTGGGTGCGTTTTACAGACATATATTTCACATGCAGCGGTCAGGATATTTAACCTTAGCCAACATGTATATGAAAATATTTTATATGTGCATAAGAATATAAACATCTTCAGTGAAATAAAACAAACCCAAGTAATTTTCAAATTGTGTCAACAAATGCAGTGTTACCCAGAACATTTCTGGGTGACGCAGCGTATGTTATGGGCAGACGTTTTGCTCGTCTCAGCCCTTTATCCAATTAAAAAAAACCCTCGTATATATTATACGTATTTTTTTTATATTGTTAATAAAGAAAGCTCATAACATTTTTCATATATTATTATTAGATAAAACTGTATTATGTATTTTTTATGTGCAATAGTATATGTTACATGTACTCCACTCCACATCCTTGCATCACCAAAAATGTACACTTTACAAAATATACAACTTAAATAAGTTATACTATTCTTCCATTATATACAATAATAAATCATTGGAAATATTGTAACATGTCCATTATTATTGTTTTTATTTTTTGTACTCAACAAGTAAAAGAATCAATACATTGTTGCATTTTATAGATGCCTGTCCGTTCATAATTATGGTATAATTAGCATTGGATATAATTTAATAAGTTTTAATAAAAAGTCCAAACTTAACCTTCCAGCCTGTGTATTTTTTTTTTAATAAACACTTATAGGGCTAGGCGCTCGCTTTTAATTTCATAGTACGCGAGTGACCTTGGTTTGATTCCCGGCGCGGGCACCACTAAAATTGTTAATTGCAATTTTAAGTGCTAACTTACCACGTGCTCGGCGGTGAAGGAAAACATCGTGAGGAAACCTGCATGTCTGAGAAATTAAAAATATTTCGAAGACATGTGAAGTCCGCCAACCCGCATTGGAACAGCGTGGCGGATTCTTCCTAGCTCCAAAACCCTCTCAGAAATGAGAGGAGGCCTGTGCTCAGTAGTGGGACATTTATAGGCTGAAACTTTACTTTTTTACTTTTTTACCCACTGGTTAGCAAGTGGTAAATTGGAATTAATAATTTTAGTGGTGGTATTGGTACAAGAGATCTAACTTAGGTTGCTCGCATTTAAGGAAGTTCAAAGCATGCGCCACATCTTGAGCTACCGCGGCTTCAGTTCCAAACCATGTGTCCAACAAAAGGTTTTTGAAGATTACATTAGGTGGTTTCTGTCAAGTAGTATTTATAAATAGTATATTCTGAATCTTAAGACGATACTATGTTTGATATACACAACGATATAATTTTCTATTTATACAATTATGCGAAAGTGTTAATCAACAGCCTATAATAGAATACAAATGGACAGCGATGCAGGCTCTTGGTAGGAAGCGTGCTAATGCGACAAACTGCCGAGAAGTATCGCTCCCAACACTAAAACTGCCATCAAGGTGGACAAAGTTTTGCAATGGAACGATAACAATAGGGATGGGGCCAGTTCAGTAACGTCTGAAATTGAACCGAATTATTCCAATACTGGTACATTGTATCTAAATTATTTTCTTTATAAAATCGAATTAACCAGAACTAGCTAAAATTTTTGTTACTTATAAACAGATAAGTATGAAAGTATTAAATCGTGTGGTGGCGGCGTCAGTGCCAGTGTGTAATAATATGCCACCCCATCGCATCATGTGGATTTCGTAACAGTCGACTAAGGAAAAAAATAGGATAATCTCATGGCTTCATACAAGTAGCGGAATAACTGTCTCGAAAAATGCCTGACTTTAAATAGCCCCTGACGGGCAGGAGCGTCTGATATGCAAGGCAAGTACAGTCATCACCAATCTGTCAAGCATGGTGATTATGGCACATCTTCTCTTCTTAGGAGAAGCTGATGTAAAGCAGTAGATTATTAAAAAGCTGATGAAGACGAAGACGAATATCAAAAGACTTAACAATTTTTTTTAATATACAATAAGTTTCATGTTACTCAGGGATACGACCGAATACATAATCAACATGGTTCATCAACAGTTACGGTGACCAACAGACACTCAAATGTAAGTTCGTTAATAACACGATAATAACTAGTGGTAGGATTTCTAATATTTGTTTAGAAATCCATCTAGGTAGGTATCACCTGAGACCAGTTATTCTACCGTGAAGCAGTGGTGTGCAAACATTACTGTTCTCGGTCTTTAGGGCACTGAGAGCTAGTGTAATCACTGGCCATATGAGACTTACGATGATGTGATGATGATGTATGATAATGAGACTTAAAAACTGATGTCTCAGGGTGACGGGCGTGGTGTGGTGTCACGCAGAAATGTTTTGGGGGACACAGCATTTGTTATGGGCAGACGTTACACTTACCATCAGGTGAACGTTTTGCTCGTTTCGTCACTATCTCCAATAATCTAATATAAAAAAAACAACGAAGAAATCAATGAATTGCCACGTTGCCAGAGAGGTTTCTGATTAATCTATGTACCAATATATATAATAATAATAATAATAATAAACATATATTTCAAGTAACACAGACTCACTCTTCAGGAGTAAGTGGTAGCTCAGGGGCCTGGTGCTCGCCTTTAATTTCATAGTAAGCGAGTAACCTGGGTTCGATCCCCGGTGCCGGCACCTCTAATATTGTTCTACAATTTTAAGTGCTGATTTACCACGTGCTTAGCGGTGAAGGAAAACATCGTGAGGAAACCTGCATGTCTGAGGAATAGAAATATTTCGAGGGCATGTGAAGTCCGCCAACCCGCATTGGAGCAGCGTGGCGGATTCTTCCTAGCTCCAAAACCCTCTCAGAAATGAGAGGAGGCCTGTGCTCAGCAGTGGGACATTTATAGGCTGAAACTTTACTTTTTTTTACAGACTCATTTTGTTCGTACTACAATCTTATTTTCTATGTTAGTTAACTTACTTAACCTTAACTTTAACTTATCGTTATTTGAGACGCGAGTCATCGCTTATGTGCGGCATATTTGCTGCTACTTTAAGCTTATATTCTGCGAGGACTCGCACCCTTTGTGGAGCAGCCCAATCATATTCCACTTAAAAATAGCTTATTAATGCTACGTTGTTTAGAGTCAATTTCACAGCACACGAGTACACTCTCCATTACGATGGACTTAAACGAAATGCCCTTTACTATTTCCCGCTTTTGCCAAGAATGAGCAGAATAGCTGCTATCTAAGCAGATTCCGATCGAGAAAGTATGACCCATTTAAAATAGTTTAAGAACTATGCTTTTAGTATATCGAATTTCGAAACCTCTAATTATTATTGAAGGGAACCTAGAAAGAGATGATGCTTGTATGAAGACATAAACGTGGTCTTCCGTAGGCTCCATAATTTCATCTGTCATCTGTTCTAGTGACATCCATATAGTAATAATAGCGATAGTAATACTGGTGGTAGGATCCTATGCAGGAATCTGTCTAGGTAGGTACCACCCCAGGGCCAGTTATTCTGCCGTGAAGTAGTAGTGTGCAAGCATTACTGTGTTTCGGTTTGAAGGGCACTGTGAGCTAGCATAATCACTGGGCATATGAGACTTAAGAACTGATGTCTCAGAGTGACGGGCGCAGTGTGGTGTCACACAGAAATATTCTGGGTGACACAGCATTTGTTGTGGGCGAACGTTGCACTTACCATCAGGTGAACGTTTTGCTCGTTTCGTTACTTTATAAAATAAAAAAATAAATAAAAAAATAGTATCTCTGATATAGTCTGTGGACCGTTTACTAATTATGTATACAAGACAATTAGTGAGTGGTAAATTTATTTATTGTTAGACTTTGTATATTTTTTATCTTTATTAATTTTAAACGTTACAAATAGGAAGAAAAAAAAGGGCACTCAAAATTGAACATCTTCCAGAATATTTTGAAAATCTTGAAACTGCCTCTTACGACACCCGTAGGTACGTAATTTCTTTAAGATACTATATCTTAAAGAAATTACGTTTCATCACCACCATACTGTCACTGTCCATATTATAACGTCTGTTACCTTGAGCACCACATAAATTTCAAATAAATAATTAAATAATGAAGGATACCAATATAAATGAAATCTGGTACTTCATAATAGCAGGTATCATCGGTACAGTCGCACATCTCTATTATTGAAAGGAAGCCAGCGAAAGTGAATTCCTTTCACCTGATAGAACGGTTATTAGCCAATTCGATGCCCATTCCTATCCTAATAGAGGTATAATAAAAGGGTCCTCTCTCTCTATTTTTTCGTTTATTCGCTGAAAAGGTAAAAATAAAATTTTCTTTTTCAATTTGCTCCATGAGGTGATTCGGTTCCTTTTTTATTGTTGTCTATTTGACTCTTATATTAAGACACATTCATGTTTTTTAATTAACACTCGCAACTTTGTTCCAGTTGCATTGACTAGTATTTTAATAATGAATTCTGTAATAAAGTGGTTTTTGACTTTTGGTTAAACTTTAACATTTCTTCTGACAGAAAAACTTGAATATGTATGTATTTATAATTTCATATATTTATAGAGCTACATTTCGATCGACGGCGCATCCTCTTTAATAGTTTCTTCAATTATGTGCATTTACCGGTTGTCTTTACTCTCTTCTTGTGAGAGTTCTATATCCAGCAGTGGACTACTAATAAGATCGATGAAGTAATGGAATATGAGCCAAAAACCGAGTAGGTTAGGACCACAGAACACGTGGTCCTTAGGACATAATGATATTTTTATCTTGGCCGGTTTACGTAACAACCAACCTTTTCAGGAATCCATCCAAGTGTCTAAAACGCAGTGTGGTGCTGCGCAGATACCTTCTGGGTGACACAGCATTTGTTGAAGACGTTGCATTCACCACCAGGTGAACGTTTGGCGTGTGGTAGCGGCGTAAGAGAATCTACCACCCCATCTCGTCTCGCGAGTATCGTGAAGGTCGACAGAGGGAAAATGAGTTTTCATTTTCCCTCAGGAGATGGCAGCAGCATCTTCCTGGAAAATCTGAACAAATTAACTACGGTTGCCAACCCGCCTGCCAAGCGTGGCAACATCCCCCCAAAATGAGGGCCACAAAATAACGTACTCGTATTTTGTGTAAATCTATAGAGGAGGCCTATGTTCAGCGGTGGACTAGTGATAGCCTGAAATGATGAAAATGATGACCGGTTGTGTGGATGAAATCGCTCTTAGCGATAAGGCCAATGATTGCTCTACCATTTTATTCATATTTTTGTATATTGCATATGTTTTTATGTACACTGGTGTGTTATAAATAAAAAATAAATAAATAAAATTATATTTCTATAGAGTGTTATTGTCTAGGAGCCTATTTTCATAGTAGCCTAAATTTCATAGTACGTAGTTGTCCTGGGCTCGAACCCTGTGCAGTCAATAGTTATTCTAATTTATTTTTTAAGTAATAATTTTCTAACTAATAAGTATCACGTGCTCGGCATTAAGGGAAAAATCGTAAAGAAAACTGCACGTCTTTTTGTTTGTTTGTTTGTTTGTTTAGTTTGCCAAGTCATATTGATCAGCATTGCGAAGCTCGAAAAACCTTTCAAAAATGAGAGGAGGCCTGTACTTAGAAGTGCCTACTACCCTACACCACTACAACTCTAGTGGTACTGGTACTGGTATTGGTCCCCGGCGGCGGTGTGCACGCTGCTGTGGAGGCGGTGCTCTTCAAAAACTCTGTAGTATACACCATTTTACATTTTGCATGCGGTTCTTAGGAAATTAACTTCCTTTTCTTCTTTATTATGAATTTCCGCCTGATTACTGTTTTGTAGCTTTAAATCACTTTTTTACTGCATTTTATAAGCATTGATGAGGAACTAATTTCTTCTTTCTTTTAAGTCGATCGAAAGTCTTTATTTTAAGTCATATCGGAACCGAAATTTTAAAAACATTCTGCTCCCAACCCTCGATCAAATGGAACGTATTTTTGATCGTTTCTCCGTCTCTTTTTAACGTTTTTTTACCTCGCCCCACACCAGCCTACGTTAAGAAGTCTTTAATGACGGGAAAATTGAAACTTTCCTCCGTTCGAAGGCAAAAAAGTTGCCTAAGTGTCGTAAAAAGCGTTAGATAACGTGAAAAAAAACCGTCGCGAGGTGTTCGAGATGTTTTTAACGGCCAAATTAGAAAGCAATCAACGTGCTGATGTCCTAAATTTGTTTTACCGTACTTAAGTTTGATGGTTGTAGTGTATTCGATTACTATGAAGGAAGGTAAGTTACTTTGCTAAGATCCGCATGCAAAATATAAAAATGGTGTATATTACCTAGTTTTTTGAAGAGCGGAGCCCGCTTTTGAGCGTTGGTGGAGGGTACCTGGTGGCGGTTCCTGGAGGCGGTGTTAGTTTGCTTGTGCACGCTACTGAGGGAGGGCGGGCAGTGCTCTTCAAAAAACTAGGTAATATACACCATTTTTATATTTTGCATGCGGATCTTAGCAAAGTAACTTACCTTCCTTCATTATAATGGATTTCCGCAAAGTAACGCCTGATTCTATTAACTATATTCGATTACTATAAGGCTGTGTGATGTATAACTGTGTGCCTTATGGCCAGAGCCACCCCTGGGCCAGTTATATTTCCGTGAAGCTCAAACATAACCGTGTTTCGGACTGCAATGTGTAATCACTGGGCATACGATATTCGGTGACGGGCGCAATGTGGTGCCACACAATATGTTCTAGGTGACACATGGGCAGACGTTACACTTACCATCTTTTTTTTGGATAAAGTGAAGAGACAAGCAAAACGTTCATCCGATGGTAAGTGCTACGGCTGCCTATAAAAAATTCTTTGTCACCAAGAACATTTCTGTCCCCCTGAAAAAGTCCATACGCTCGCTCTCAGTGCCCTTCAGACATCATCATCATCATCATCATTATCTCAGCCTATCACTAGTCCACTGCTGAAGGTAGGCCGCACCCGTAGATTGCCACAAAAGTTAGTAGCTCTCACTTCGAGGGGATTTTGCCATAGTTGCATGCGGGTTGGCAACCGCAGTTTATTTATTCAGATGTTCCAGGAAGATGCTGCTGCCCATGTAAGGCTTGTTTTTATTTACCCTCTGTCGGCTTTTACGATACCCACATGATGAGATGGGGTGGTAGATTCTCTTAAGCTACCACACGGCCGGCCCTTCAGACAGAAAACAAAGCAATGCTTGCACGCTGCTGCTTCTGCGGTGGTAACTACTTAGAAAGATTCCTGCATAGGAATGCTACCAGCAGTGACTCTTACGCCGGAGTACAAAAACACAAATTGTTTGTGTTGGTAAAACCCACTCACGATAGTGGAAAAAACCGAGCATGGTAATTATATAACAATAATACCTAATATGTGGTCGTGTGGTAGCGGCCTAAGAGAATCTACTACCCCATCTCATCTCGTGGGTGTGGTAAAAGTCGACAGAGGGAAAATAAAAACCAGGAAATGGGCAGCGGCATTTTCCTGGAGCATCTCAATAAATAAACTGCGGTTGCAAAACTGCCTGTCAAGCGTGGCAACTACTGCAAAATCCCCCCAAAATAGGAGCTAAAAACGTTTGTGACAATCTATGGGGGGGTCCTATGTTCAGCTGTGGACTTGTGATAGGTTGATACGTCGAATACCTAATACTTACAAATATAATGATTATTATAATATGTTAATTAAAAGACATATAGACAGAAATAACAAATGCATAACAACAAATAAACAGAGCCAGTATTTTTTCCATTATGAACGTGTAATTTTGATCTGTGACAATACTTGAGCATAGGTATCTGTCCTCCTGCTTGTACCAGATAAAGTTATTGTAAAGCATAAATCACCCGAAGCCCGCACGGGTGCAATATTACAGGACGTCGTTTTCGACAAGTTGTTTCGACATATAATTCGGTTATTCTTTCGCTACACGTCTACTTCGCATGTCGTGTGGTACAACACATAAGAACGGACAGGAAGCTAATGTGGCATTATTTTTAAGTTATTATTTACAGGTGGTAGGATTTCTATCCAGGAATCCATCTAGGTATCTCCCCCGGGGCAGTTATTCTGCCGTGAAACAGTAGTGTGCGTCACCTGTAGTGCAGTAGCCTGAGCCACCTGTATCAATCGCTGCAACATTACTGTGTTTCGGCTAGAAGGGCACTGCGAGCAAGCGTAATCATATGCTCTTTAGTCTGATCTTAAGGATGATGGTTTATTGCAGGTTGACAGTTGTAGCGACACCTAAGTCACGAGATTAGAAGCTTAATAAAGAGAGTATCCGTCTTAAATCGCGCTATTAAAGTTTTATCGATGCAAACTATATATACAAGATCTTACATATGACTGGTAGGAGGAGACATCCACCCCTGATCAGACCATCCGACCTACCGTTTCCCTTGTCACTTTCATCTGTTAAAACGACTTGGCGTGTCATCAAAATAGTTCTATTCCGCAGGCATGAGAGTTATCTCGCGATGTTTTCTATCAAATTGATACAACAATCCTTGAGTTGGCGGCATCGGGGATCGAACTCAGCTCAAAGGCGGACTATGAAGCTGAAGCGCAGCAGTGAAAGCGTGCGCCTAGCCCCTGGTTAAAGCTCTGTTTTAAAAAATATTACTCTCCGTTTTTTATTAAATTCTTAAATGCCTTAAACGAAAATTGTCTATTGAATTTCAAATCATAATTTCCCGCTACATTTATTAACTTAAAGAGCGCCTATCACGTTTCGACGATAGATCAAGCGCACCTGTAATATCAACGCGCACTATCACCAACAGATGGCGCTACGGGGCCTCGGAAACACGTCTCTCGTGTTTTTTAAACCGGCACCCTTGTAGGCATTTTTTCCAAACAACATGTTCCAGAAAAATCTGAACGCAAAAATTATTTTTAACGTTATATTATTTACAAGTTTATCTCCGAAATGTTGTCATTTAAAAACATTAGTGCAATTAATGAAAATTACCGGTTTTAGAATAGGCCAGAGAATCTACCACCCCGTCTCATCCCGTGGGTGTTTTAAAAGGCGACAGAGGGAAAATTAAAAACAGCCTTCCATGGGCAGCTGCATCTTCCTGGTTGGTCACCACCTTGATGGTTGGCATTCCAGCACCGTGCGTTTTTCGCGCAATTTTTTGCCACGCACAAGCACTTTATGGAATCTGCTGCCACCAGCGGTTTATCCGGACCGATATGACTTAGGGACCTTCAAGAAAAGAGCCTATTCCTTTCTCGAAGGCCGGCAACGCATCTGCTATTCCTCTGGTATTATAGATGTTCATGGCGGCGGTGATCAGTTACCATCAGGTGAGCCGTTTCTTGCTCGTTTGCCCCCTATTCCATAAAAAAAAACATCTGAATAAATAAACTGCGGCTCCCAAACCGCATGCCAAACGTGGCAACTATGACAAAACCCCCCCAAAATGAGGGCTACGAACTTTTGTGGCTATTTTCTGGCAATGAGGCTGATATGTTCAGCGGTGGACTAGGGATATGCTGCAATAATGATGATGAGGTACCATCCCACTGCAGGTGCCAAGTACAAGTGTGCAAACATTACTGTGTTTCGGTCTGAAGGGCACTCTGGGCACATGAAACTTAAGAATTGATGTCTCGGGTCGACGGGCACAGTGTGGTGCCACCCAGAAATATTCCGGGTTATGGGCAGGCGTTGCACTTAGCATCAAGTTAACATTTTGTTCGTCTCCTCACTTTATCGAAAAAAAAATTTAAAACTGCCTCGAAAAGGTCACAATTAAAATACACACACCTGTGACGTTTTAGATGCGAGGCGTCTTATGCTGCGATTTCCAATCCACTTCCCAAGCGTGGTGATTATGGTAAATACTCTCTTCTTGGGAGAGGTCTATATCCAGCAGTGGACTACTAATGACGACCGCGTGGCTCAGTGGTCAGAGTACCTGACCTCAGAGCCGCGGGTCCTGGGTTCGAATCCCAACCGGAGCCAACATTTGTGCTAAAACATAAATTGTTGGTTTTCGGGTCTGGTTGTGTTGTGATTGTCCCCGTGTTTCTGACACTGCATCCTAGCCTACCTCCGATCTTATCGCATCAGCGTTACATCGGGCGCGGGTAGGTTGGGACTAGTGAGTGCCTCTGTGTTTGCGCGTACACTTGTGGCACTACAATGTCTCCTGCGCTGTTGAATAACTCACGACAGTAGTCGGAAGTTGTCGCCGTGGTCGAAATCGGTTAGGAGAACATTATCATACTAATAAGACTGATGAAGTAATGGAATATGAGCCTAAACCGAGCAGGTTAGGACCACAGAACGTGGTCCTTAGGACATAATGATATTTTTATCTTGGCCGGTTTACGTAACAATCAACCTTTGCAAGAATCCATCCAAGTGTCTAAAACGCAGTGTGGTGCTGCGCAGAAACCTTCTGGGCGACACAGCATTTGTTGAAGACGTTACATTTACCACCAGGTGAACGTTTGGCGTGTGGTAGCGGCTTGAGAGAATCTTCCACCTCATCTCATCCTGTGGGTGTCATAAAAATGGACAGAGGAAAGATAAAAAGCAGGAGACAGCAGCAGCATCTTCTTGGAACTTCTGAATAAATAAACTGCGGCTGCCAACCTGCCTGAAAACTATGGCAAAATCCTGCCAAAATGAGAGGTTTAAACTTTTGTGGCAATCTGGGTGGAGGCCTATGTTCAACAGTGGGCTAGTAATGGGCTGAAATTATGAAATGAACGTTTGGTTCGTCTCGTCACTTTCTCCAATAAAAAAAAAATTGGAATATGGAACGAAATGTTGAATGTAATACAGTTTTAATTTTATCTATTCATTATAAAATAATATTCTTAAAACTTAAAGCTGCATAGAACAAAATAAGGCAAGCACAACTAAATTTTTCATCCAATCTTCCAAATTAACGTCACGAACAAATCCACATAAATAATAAAATTGCAGTAACACCTCTGCGTATAGTATCAAAGCGTCTTTGAAGTCTGATGTAATCTCTTCTCTCCACTACGCGTCTATCGCGTGCGGATGGAATGAAAAGATGCTCTATTTGCGTTCACATTATTAATATTCGCTTTCTTTTTTTTCAGGTATCGGTTTTGTATATGTTTAATGAGGGCTACTTAGATATAATAACATATTTCGTATGTAAGTAAATTAAACACCATTTCAGCCTTTCACTAGTCCTCCGCTGAACATATGTCTTCCCCCATAGATTGCGACGAAAGTTTGTATATGAGATTTTGCCCTAGTTGCCACACTTGGCAGGCGGGATGGCAACCGCAGTTTATTTAATGCCAATCCTGGTTTTCATTCTCCCTCTGTCGAGTTTGGACACGAGATGAGATGGTGTGATAGATTCTCTTAAGCCGCCACCATTTCATTATTATTTTATTGGTAGAGCAACATACCGTTCCGCGTCAAAGTATGAGACTATTTGCCACAATGGAACTCCTTTTTTCGGTCCTTTGTGGTTTCTCCTTTGATTAACTTTGATCTAGGTAAGTGCGAGGCGGAGGTAACCGCTGATAGCGTGTCTACTTGCAGCCGCGCTAATGGATTGTTACGGGATAAGATTTCTCTGAGAAAGTTACCTGAATTCTTTTGTCTTATCTTTGTCAGTTGAAATTTATTTGTATTTTAGTGAAAATTTTTGTCTAACTATGATTTTATCTGTTTTTTACCGCCGTTGCAGTTTCAACGAAGATAGCTGGTGCCGTCTTTGGTGACTTTGACTACGGCGACATCGTTTTATGAAAAACTAACCGGTATACCGGTACGTATCCCACGGTTTCACCTGCGTGAAAAATAACCTAAACTCATGTTATTGTGCCTCGCTGAACAGAGCAGTCGCAGTTCGGCCCTTCTCGGTAAAGCTATCAGCATGCAGCGCGTCATAGCTTTAGAATAAATTTTCATTACCAAGAATATTCCTCAGTAAATTGGATCTAATGCTAAAATAATTTTTCAATTCCAATTAGTATTTCCTGAGATTAGCGCGTTAGTCGACCGCGTGGCGTAGTGGTTAGCGTACCTGACTTCTGCGCCACCGGTCCTGGGTTCGATTCCCAGCCGGAGACATTTGTGCAAAAACACAAATTGTTGCTTTTCGGGTCTGGTTGTGTTGTGCATGTGAAATGTATGTTTGTAAAACGCACCCGCGATACAGGAGCAAATCCTACTGTGGGGCTTCGTTTTTTTAACTAAAAAAAAAAATTCACTCATTAGAAAGCAAAAAATCTTATCGCGAGAAATGAAGATTCCCGCTAGGACTCTGTCGCGTATTATAAAACAAGACCTGAAGCTCGGTGCTTATCGTCGATATACAAGACATGCCCTAAATCAATCTTTACAATTAAAGAGAGTGGATCGATCAAAACGCCTTCTGTCGCGATACGCAGGTGAAAGGCACAGAAATATCCTCTTTACCGATGAAAAAATTTTCACGATTGAAGAACACTACAATAAGCAAAATGATAAAGTGTACGCTCACAGTTCTAAAGAAGCTGCTCAAGTGGTCGGAAAGGTACAACGTGGTCATCATCCTGCGTCAGTGATGGTTTGGTGGGGCGTGTCTTATCAATGAGTCACAAAACTACATTTTTGTGAAAAAGGAGTGAACACTCCAGCCAGAGTGTATCAAGATACAGTCTTGAATCATGTTGTGAAACCTCTCAGCAATACACTTTTTAAAATATACCGTGGACTTTCCAGCAGTACTCTGCACCTAGTCACAAGGCACGAACTACCCAAGCCTGGTTTGAAACCAACGTTCCGGACTTTATTTTTTATATTTCGAATATTTTTTTTTAATTTTTTGCTGAGACAAATAAATATGTAGGTATAAATTTTAATAGTATTACATTACTTCATTAAAAAACCATGGCATACCATATAATGGTATACATTATATATGTCGCCGCAGAGGCACGTCGGCCTTGATATAACAACCGCATTTGACTATCCCCATTTATAAATGTATTAGGTTGAAGCTAAACACTATTATTTTTGCTAAAATTGTGTTATTTGAGGGAATTCGAAGTTAATCTGATTTGTGAGAGAACGCTCCTTATAAGTGGGCACTTGTTCATTACCTATTTATTTTTATATAAAGAGTTTTGCTATTTGAATTGCTGTAAAACTTAGGTTGAGAATTTGTTATAATTTCGGAAGTTATTGTAGCATATTTAACCGTAGTTTAAGTATTAATTATTAAGTGAGTATTTCAATTGTTTGTTACCATACAAACGAGTGCAATGCCGGCTGACCAATGGGAGCATGGCTGACGACACGTGGTGCGCAGTGGTGGGAGGCGGTCGGTATGGACTCGTTTGCGATGGCAGAATATGACATTCATTCTTGGGCACGCGCTCGCGATAGCTTGCAAGGGGAAGCTCTGTCCGGTTTGGAGAAATAGAATTGAAATAGGTTTTAGTTGTGATTGTGATTAGTTTATAAACATAAATTCATACTTTTGCCTTTAAATCCTATTATGGATAGTGAGCCGTGGTAGCTCAGGGGCTAGGCGCTCGCTTTTAATTTCATAGTACGCGAGTGACCTGGGTTCGATTCTCGGTGCCGGCACCACTAAAATTGTTAATTGCAATTTTAAGTGCTGATTTACCACGTGCTCGGCGGTGAAGGAAAACATCGCGAGGAAACCTGCATGTCTGAGAAATTAAAAATATTTCGAAGACATGTGAAGTTCGCCAAACCCGCATTGGAGCAGCGTGGCGAGATTCTTCCTAGCTCCAAAACCCTCTCAGAAATGAGAGGAGGCCTGTGCTCAGTAGTGGGACATTTATAGGCTGAAACTTTACTTTTTTAACTTTTATGGATAGGGATGTCAGAACCGTTGACCCTGATGAGGTCAACGGCTCCGTCGTTTTTAAAAAATAGTAGAGAGATCGTTTCTCCGACATATACATACATTTGCCGTGTGGTAGCGGCTTAAGAGAAACTACATCCCCATCTCAACCCGTGTCGTAAAAGTCGTCAGAGGAAAAATAAAAACCAGGAGATGGGCAGTAGCATCTTCCTGGAACATCAAAATAAATAAACTGTGGTTGCCAACCCGCCTGCTAAGCATATAAGCATTCCGGCGAATTAGAACTTTAGCTTATTACGAAAATATGAAACATGATCATATTTACATCATTCATAATCATATTCTTTTATTTTACTTAAGAAAGTGACCAAACGAACAAAACGTTCACCTGATGGTAAGTGCAACGTCTACCCATAACAAATGCTGTGTCATGAGGACATTTCCGTGTCCACACTGCGCTCGTCACCCAGAGACATCAGTTCTTAAGTCTCATATGCCCAGTGATTAGGTCTCTGATACACCTTCAGGCCATGCAAATCAAAATTAGATACAAATCAGAGCTAACTAACTGATTTAGAGCTCATAGAGTGAAAAAATGAAATAAATGTTACCTCAAAGTTCAACTTTCACAATGATCTAAAAAAACCAAACTGAAGTAAAAACATCCGGTCTAAAACAGATTTTACAAATGTTATGGTGGTAAATAGGTACGATTTCGGTGAAAATCGGAAAATTCACAAAAAAAATCTTAAAAAAAATTGGGGGGTCAGGGATTTTTTTGGCCAACTTGTATTCTCCAAATGGACCCTCAAACACGCCTATTTTTTTTCTCGGACCCTCTACCAAACACCTTGTATATCTCCTGCGCAGATAATTACTTCCGACAGTATTCTCAAGTAGTCATCGTGGACGTAGACCGGCTAGGAGGACGACATACGTATCGTGTTTCTGCCATGAGGAATTTTATTTGTATAACATATGAATGAAACAAAGTTAATGTACAGTCAACAACATATATTTAAATATCCTACGCAATACAACAACGTAGGACAATCAGTCAATCAATAAACATTGTTATCATTTTGATGGTGAATTCTGACTAGATAATTATCCTATTCTTAGGGTTTGGGGATGTGGGCACCCTCGGGCTGGAATCCATTCTCGTTGGCTAGGTAAATGACGTTGTAGGTAACTCCTTTGTCGGTGTAAGTGTAAGAGCCGCGGACTTCGAGGGTCTCAGCGTCAGTGCCGACATTCTTCAGGTGGCCTTCCTCAGAAGCGCTCTTACCGTCACTGGTTTCGTATCTATAAATGAAAGTCATTTTGTTATTTTTTATAGGAGATGGTGACGAGACGAGCATAATGTTCACCTGATGGTAATTGCAATGTCTGCCCATAACAAATGGTGTGTCACCCACCACATTTCTGGGTGGCACTGCATTGCGCCCGTCCCCCTGAGACCGATTCTTGAGTCTCATGAGTCCAGCAATTATTCTGATGTCAAAAATATAATGCCAATACCTTTGTATTTCGGTCAGAACTGAACAACTGTTAGCTAGTGTGATTAGAGAGGATAGAAATGACTCAAATATGAACGCAGTGTATTGCCATAAAAAAGGTTCTGGTTAACTCAACAACATTAATTTGTTATGGGCCGTCGTTGCACTTATCATCAGGTTAACGACTTGCTGATAACGTTACCTATTTCCATGAAACGAGTATTATATAAAAAACTTTTATATAGCACGTTTTTAAAAAGGACTAAAAGTACAAAGTTACTTTATAATCAACTAGCTGATGCCCGCGACTTTGTCCACGTTAATATAGGTTTTCTTAAATGTCCTAAATTTTTTAATTTCTATTGATACCAGGGGTAAAAACATGTCCTATCTCCGTCCGCAGGATGCCAGCTATCTCTGTGACAAATTCCGTCACGATTAGCGGTTGGGCCGTGAAAAGGTAACAAACAGACAGATGGACCGAGAGGCTTACTTTCGGAATTATAATATCACAGTATGGATTGTAAAATGTGTACCCAATAGACAGACAGACTAGAATGGGAGTTGATAATGAATTATCGTCCAGTTCTAAGATATGTTTTTAAAGTTTCAAGTCTATAGCTCCTCGGGAAGTTAGATTAAAATCTATTACTAAATTTTGACCTGAACAGACTTACACGAAAGCGAAATAATAAGAACGTGGTAAAAACAATAATTAACGATACAAATAAAACATTCACGCAATTTAATATTTACCTGTAAGAGTAATCGCCGACGCCAATGTTGTTTAATTCGTTTACGACGACTTTAGCGTCTTTTGAGTCGATGGGGATGGCGACAGCCACGGCGACGAACAATGCGAAAACGATGAACTGCGTAAAAAAATTACAATATTGGTTACTATAATAGAGTAGAGGTTTGACAAGTTTTTTCATACCGCCCCATCTCATCCCGTTGGTGTCATGAAAGTTGACAAGAGGTATAATAAACAAATGTGACAATTATAGCAAAATCCCCCAAAATCCCCCAAAATGAGAGCTACAAACTTTTGCAGTAATCTATGAGGGTGGCCTATGTTCAGTAATGGACGTAGTGATAGGCTGAAATGATGAAATGATTCAGAACAGTGTCGGTCAGCGTCGACTAAGGTGCGAGGCGTCTGATACTGCGACCGCCAATCCGCGTGCCAAGCATGACGATTACAGTAAATTCTAATATTAGTGTTATGCCTAACACTAAAGAAATAAGACTAAGGTTACTGAACAAAATGTACTAGCTAACCCGTGCAGCCCGTAACCCGAATTATTTCGCAGAGTATCATCGCCATAAACGCGCTTCTAGAATTATATTAATTAATACAATCTTTTTAATCAATTTATTCAACTACTCGTATTTGGAATTATTTTTGTCATAACAGGAAAAAAATATCTTCAAAATGGTTTATCGAACATTGATTTTGATAAAGTATTTCATACCAACAAAAAAAAAACAAATTTGAGAAATAATAAAATTATCTTTAATACAAAAAACACGCTACTACTCCATGATCTTGTTTATTCTGCGTCAGATAATATTGTCTGAGGCCATACATTAGTATTCAATTCAGACTAGGTTTTAGGAAATGTAAATTGATTCTGCGTCTAAAGTTTTTTTATCACTATACGAGAATGATAAAAGCTATCAAGGGTAACTAGATGTTTATCAATGACCAAATAAATTTGCATAATTAATAGTCGTTCGCAAATGTCGGTAGCGAAGTTGCAACTAAATAATATATTCTTTCAAATTACACATAAATTGCGTTGTTTAGGAAATGAAACAACGCAAATTAATTGAGTTGCGAAGCTCTCAATCGGTTATAGAATCAAAAAAACAAATGCAGAAGAATATAATATTGATTATAATATATATAATTCAATTTTCACAAAGAGCCGTGTGGTAGCGGCTTAAGAGAATCTACCACCCCATCTCGTCCCGTGGGTGTCGTAAAAGTCGACAGAGGGAAAATTAAAAGCAGAAGATGGGCAGCAGCATCTTCTTGGAACATCATAATAAATAAACTGCGGTTGCCAACCCGCCTGCCAAGCGTGGCAACTATGGCAAAATCTCCCCAAAATGAGAGCTACAAACTTTTGTTGCACTCTATGGGGGAGGCCTATGTTCAGCAGTGGACTAATGGTAGGCTGAAATGGAATTTTCACAAAGAGCTATTTGATATAAAGATTTGATAGATTAATAAAAACAAAATTAAAAAATTGCTAAAATCCATTCACTAACAAGTATTCAAAATGACTACTAAAGTTGAAATTAATCTTGAAAATAAAAATAAGGTATGATATTCTAACATTTTTAAAAAAGTAAAAAAGTAAAGTGCCGTGTGGTAGCGGCCTAAGAGAATCTACCACCCCATCTCATCCCGTGGGTGTCGTAAAAGTCGACAGAGGGAAAATGAAAACCAGGAGATGGGCAGCAGCATCTTGTTGGAACATCTGAATAAATAAACTGCGGTTGCCAACCCGTCTGCCAAGCGTGGCAACTATGGCAAAATTCCCCCAATACGAGAGCTACAAACTTTTGTGGCAATCTATGAGGGAGGCCTATGTTCAGCAGTGGACTATTGATAGGCTGAAACGACGACGACGAAAGTTTCAGCCTATAAATGTCCCACTACTGAGTCTGTACTCAGTGGCCTGTGCCTCCTCTCATTTCTGAGAGGGTCTTGGAGCTAGGAAGAATCCGCCACGCTGCTCCAATGCGGGTTGGCGGACTTCACATGTCTTCGAAATATTTTTTATTCCTCAGACATGCAGGTTTCCTCACGATGTTTTCCTTCACCGCCCAGCACGTGGTAAATCAGCACTTAAAATGGCAATTAACAATTTTATTGGTGCCGGCACCGGGAATCGAACCCAGGTCACTCGCGTACTATGAAATTTAAAGCGAGCGCCTAGCCCCTGAGCTACCACGGCTACACACATTTTTATAATAATTCATAATTAAAAGTTTCATTTTAACTTTAAAAATTATGAAATAACTTATCTTTTAATTTTATTGTTGTTATTATAATTATCACATAATAATTTTTTTACTTTTTACGAATTTCAATTATTAAAAATGCTACTAAACTTTCTTAATTTTCATATATTTTTTTTTAAATACTAAAAAATCTGATTACTTAAATACTCGTTACTCATTAACATAGGATCTTGTCTTTGACTATTTTTAATTTAAATGATCACACGAGCACACAGTCGGATTGTAAATAAATCTTTCAATATTTTTCTATTTTAATACTTATAAAATTAATTTCTTAAAAATATTTACTTAAATACTGTTTACCTTATTTTATTAAGAACTAACCCGGGACTTAGTCCGCGTAAATATAGTTTTTTTTTTAAATATCCCGTGGGAAATATTTGATTTTCCGTTATGAAAAGTATCCCATGGCCGTCTCCAGGGTGCAAGCTATCTATGTGCCAAATTTCATCAAGATCAGTTCAGCGGTTGAACCGTGAAAAGGTAACAAACAGACAGAGGGACAGAGTTATTTACGCATTTATATTATTAGTAAGGATGATGGATTGATGAAGACGTGATTTGTTTTGTTCATCATAGACCTCAAACAAAATTCGACATCACCATTATTAGAGTCCGATTCTTATTAAGCACAATACTGCATTATAATGCTATTTATAATAATGTTGTGTGTGTGTGTGGGCTTCCCCCGTTCGAGCCAGTGCAACACTACTACGCAAAAAGTATCTATATATTAACTCATAAAATAAACTTACGGATTTCATTTTTAAGATGGTTGTTGGTTGTGTATTGCGATAGGATGATGTGCCAAAGACTGTGATTGGAATATAAATTTCACACATTTTATACTATACGGTATCAGCCCACTTTGCATATATTTGAATGTTGGCAGAAGCTGCACTGGTTGAACTATTATTTATCAATATTAGTGGGCTAATTCCTTTTTTGTAACAATTATAATATTTAAATGAAACTAATTTTACGAATTTTATCGCGTTTAATTTGACTAATTATAATAAATATATTAAAGCTGACGTGAAGCATCGTCGCTCCAGGAAGTCTGCAGTCTGTGACCATGTTCTGGATCATCCCAACCATTACATCAGATTTGATAAACCACAAATCCTCGCAAAAGGACACCGATTCCTACCAAGGATGATTCGCGATGCTATTGAAATTAAAAAACATCCTTATTTTAACACAGAAGATGGTTGAGTATTACCACCACCTTGGGATCCTATAATTAATAAAATTAAATCAAAAACCAAGCATACCACTGCAAGACTTCAAGATACAGTTAGCTCTTTCTGCGTAGATCGGACCAAAAATAATAAATAAAAAGCTGAAGGTACTCCGGGTTAACTATGACATCAGGACATCTGTCACCTCAGTCCTCCCGTGACCATGGGTGCTGTAAAGCACTCGAAACGTCTGATTCTAAATAGTCAAATTAAACGCGATAAAATCCGTAAAATTAGTTTCATTTAAATGTGTAGTGTTCGCGTAAATATAAGAAATCATTAAATATAATATATCTGGATTATTCTATATTTCATTTTCGTCATATTTAACAAATAAATGCCCTGCGGTTTTTCTTTATTGTATAAAGTGACGAAACGAGCAAAACGTTTACCTGATGGTAAGTGCAACGTCCGCCCACAACAAATGCTGTGTCACCCAGAAAATTTCTGTGTGACACCACACTGTGTCCATCACCCTGAGACATCAGTTCTTAAGTCTCATATGCCCAGCGACTACGCTAGCTCACAGTGCCCTTCAAACCGAAACACAGCAATGCTTGCACACTACTGCTTCACGGCAGAATAACTGGCCCTGGGGTAATACCTACTTAGACGGATTCCTGCATAGGAATCCTACCACCAGTAGAAATTGGTGGTTTCTCTTCGTTTTCTTTTTCTGCCTCTGCCGTTTGATTATAGAATAAGCTGCCTAAAAACTTCAGACAATTCCAGCAAGAACACTTTCAAAAATAAAATTCGAGAACCTTTTCTAAAATGTTTACACAATAGCTGATTTGCAAAGAATTATGATCGTCATCATCCTAATCATTATATTTTATTTCCTAATAATGTGTATTTATTTAGTATAATATATATTAATTATTAAAAATTTTATGTATATTTATGTATTGTAACTGGTATTGTAATCCTAGGGCCGTGAGTAAACAACGAAGTTTACCTATGGTTGTATTCAACCACCACCACCATCTCCCCAGGGCCAGTTATTCTATAGAACCCCCTTAGGGCCAGTTATTCTGCCGTGAAGCGATAGTGTGCAAATATTATTGCGATTCGGTCTAAAGGGCACTGAGAGCTAATGCAATCACTGGGCATATGAGACTTAAGAACTGACGTCTCAGGGGGACGGCCGGCACGGATTTTTTTTTTTACAACTCTGCTATGGGCGGACGTTGCACTTACCATCAGGTGAACGTTTTGCTTATCTCATCACTTTGTCCATAAAAAATAACTGCTTAGTACTCGTATATAAAAAATTGTTAATTGATCGATAAACAATAACAAAGAATACCAGAAACAATGCACTCAAATTTGACCTTGAAATTTTACTCTTTTGAATTCAATTTTATTTGAAACTAGCTGTGTCGCCTGGTTTCAACCGCCGTTTAATTTAAAAGAAATCGCTGCTACGGATTGTAGTGTGATGATAGCTTTTTTTTTATTGTATAAAGTGATGAAACAAGCAAAACGCTCACCTGATGGTAAGTGCAACGTCTACCCATAACAAATGCTGTGTCACCCAGAAAAATTCTCTGTGACACCACACTGTGCCCATCACCCTGAGACATAGGTTCTTAAGTCTAATATGCCCAGTGTTTACGCTAGCTCACAGTGCCCTTCAAACCGAAACACAGTAATGTTTGCACACTACTGCTTCATGGCAGAATAATTGGCCCTGGGGTGGTACCTACCTAGACGGATTCCTGCATAGGAATCCTACCACCAGTAAAAGTTTATAACATTCCTTTTCTCTCTCTCAATCTATCAAATGCATAAAGAATTTTTCAAAACCGTCTGTTAGTTCCAGCGATTTAGCGCGCTCAAACAAAAAACAAACAAACTCTTCAGTTTTATATTAACATACTCGTAGATTACGTCTGAGTTGACCGAAGTTTACTTTTATGAGTGTTGATTTTTTTTAATGTTTTTTTGTGTGTACAGGGCAGTGTACTTTCATACATTATCTTTGATATAAATTGCACTTTCTACATACATACATACATACATAAGATCACGACTGTATCCCATAAGGGGTAGTCAGAGACTGGGCACTCACTTCAAAAACAGATGACTGCCACAATCCACGTTTCACCAAAACAATATAATGCACTTGGTGTGACTTTATCCAATAAAAAAAAGACCAGAGCGATGAAGTGGAATAAAATCAAAGTCTCAGATGAACAGAGCTGTCGATCGCAAGAACTTTTTTTTTCTTTATTAAGGGTAACCAACAATTATACAATTATATTATATATTATTTGACATTTTACTGAACATAGGCTTAGTTACTGTGAAACCTACACCATTAACCATAGTTTACATTTTAGGGTCAACATCTTTGACTTTTGTAGTTGTAATTATATTTAGTATTAAATGACCCGTTAGTGTTATTTTCGGCGGATTATATTGCCAATGAAAGGGGTAGCTTCCCGCCAGATTGGTTGGTCTGATCTGGGGAGGACGTCTCCTCCTACCACTAATATTTAGATGTTATATTTATTTATTTATTAGGACGTGGTAGCTCAGGGGCCTGGTGCTCGCCTTTAATTTCTTAGTACGCGAGTAATCTGGGTTCGATCCCCGGTGCCAGCACCTCTAAAATTGTTCTACAATTTTAAGTGCTGATTTACCACGTGCTTAGCGGTGAAGGAAAACATCGTGAGGAAACCTGCATGTCCGAGGAATAGAAATATTTCGGGGACATGTGAAGTCCGCCAACCCGCATTGGAGCAGCGTGGCGGATTCTTCCTAGCTCCTAAACCCTCTCAGAAATTAGAGGAGGCCTGTGCTCAGCAGTGGGACATTTATAGACTGAAACTTTACTTTTACTTTTTTTTTATTAATTAGGTACACAAACAGATTACAATAAAAAATGAGCGAAGATTTACAATGAGTAAGCTTAGCTTTACACTGTATTGCAATCCACTTAGATGTATACACAACTTATTTAATTATATCGCGTAAACATATTTTAAAGATTTTCTTATATATTTATAACTACACAAGTAACTTAACCTATATTATCTTTTTTATGCAATCTTTAAAAGTCCTAAGTATTATACTCGTATATACGATTATATAGTTGGCATCTCATAAAACTTTTATAGCGCGATTATGGGATGGATGAAATATTTCTTGAGCTTCTCACGTGGCGACATAGATGTCGCTACACGTTTATACAAAGAAATTGAATAAAAGTAATACTAAGAATTGTCTTTAAAAGAAACATGTCATTGTTTTCAATTTGAAGCAGAATTGCATAAGTAGCTGATACACAGATGTTATAAATACACACTCACTTATATTAATGTACACATAGCATAAAACAAAAATAAAAAAAATACATAAAATAACTTTTAAGTTATTTCTTTCCACTCAAACTCTCATACACAGTTGTTTTTTTTTTAAATACAGAAGACGTCAAGGCAAAGGTAGATACTTTTAATGTAATATAGGTGATTGTTGACGAAAAAGACAAAAAAAAAACTGTGAAAAGTATCCCGACGAATAGTCATTTAAGCTGGGAGAGGAACGAGGAAAAATGATCAAACTTACAAAGGCATAAGACAAAACGGATACAGTTATTAACGAGGCTTACCTAACTGTACTGTATACACATAAGCATAATCAATTATGAAAATTATCTTTACCTAGGCCGGAAGAAAGTTCCTAATGTGATTAAGCACACTCAAGATAGCGATGACTTCTCTACTGATCTTCTGAATTTGGGTGTACAATCTTAAGGTTGAGTCGAAGTAAATACCAAGATTTTTACATTATAACATATTTGAAAAAAAGTATTATTGACCATCAAACATGACATGCGAACCGCTAGTATCTTCTAGTTTAGATTACTGGCGTACACTTCCTATAATTATGACTTGACATTTATTTGAATTTACTTTAATACCAAATTTCATCCTTATTTCAGCCTATCACTAGTCCACTACTGAACATGGGCCTCCCCCATAGATAGTCACAAAAGTTTGCAGCTCACATTTTGTTAGAGACTTTGTCGAGCTCGGCGGGCGGGTTGGCAACAGCAGTTTATTTATTCAGATGTTCCAGGGCGATGCTACTTCCCATCTCCTGGTTTTAATTTTTCCTCTGTCGACTTTTATGACACACACGGGATGAGATGTTATGGTGGATTATCTTAAGCCGCCACGACACGGGTAGCCACCACCATACAAAACTTACAAGCCCAATTTTTTTAATTTATTGTTTATTAAGTCCAGGTTACGTTTACGATCAGCGCTAGTTACAGATTCAACGTCAGCCTGACTATAGATTTACAAATCGTCAGCGTAGAAATTGTAAGAATATTTGAGCATCTATCCATCCAGGCTATGAGAAAAGTATAGTTTATAGCAATAGTTGATGAAAATAATGATGATACATTTACGTTAAGAAACATTACATATTTTTCTAGGCGCCATGGCTCTAGGACCTATAAATCTTGGAAGGAGGTCAGATTCTTCTTTAATTTAAGTTCATATAAATGCCGTGGTAGCTCAGGGGCTAGGCGCTCGCTTTAAATTTCATAGTACGCGAGTGACCTGGGTTCGATTTCCGGTGCCGGCACCACTAAAATTGTTAATTGCAATTTTAAGTGCTGATTTACCATGCTCGGCGGTGAAGGAAAACATCGTGGGGAAACCTGCATGTCTGAGGAATAAAAAATATTTCGAAGACATGTGAAGTCCGCCAACCCGCATTGGAGCAGCGTGGCGAATTCTTCCTAGCTCCAAAACCCTCTCAGAAATGAGAGGAGGCCTGTGCTCATTAGTGGGACATTTATAGACTGAAACTTTCCTTTTTTATATAAATGAAGTTAGAGGCTTTGGGGTCTTCAGCATTTAAACAGGTATATTTGAGATGTTTTACGTGGTTATTAATAAATGTATTAAAAAAGCATGGTCCGAAGTCGGTACCTTGTAGAAGTTCTGAAGTTATTGTGACCAGAGTTCCTGATTGACTTTCTTGCAGGCGTAACTTATGTTTTTTTATCAAACTAGTAACAATCGTGTAAAATTAATTTAGAAGTAAAAAAAAATTGTATTGTATCTTCCATTACCATATCATCATTTCAGCCTATCACAAGTCCACTGCTGATTATAGGTCTCCTATATATATATATATATATAGCCACAAAAGTTTGTAGCTCTCATTTTGAAGGGATTTTGCAATAGTTGCCACGCTTGGCAGGCGGATCGACAACCGTAGTTTATTGTTAAGATGTTCAAGGAATATGCTGTTGGCCATTTCCTGGTTTTCATTTTCCCTCTGTCGACTTTTATGACAGCCACGAGATGAGATGGGGTGGTAGATTCTCTTAAGCCTTCTCATTTGCGGCCTATGTTTATTTAATCATTAAACGAATTCGCAATGCCAAGTTTTTTAAGTCACTTCAATTTTGAATTATTAATAGAATTGAAGCCGATAATCATGTGATTTATCTTGTCAACTTGGAATCTATTACGACCTTGACATTCACTTTCCACTTCAACATATACGAGAAGACGAGATCGCGAGAATATATTATTCACTGCTTCCAAACCGGCTTAGGGACTGAGGTTTCGAGCACAACAGTGTCTAACGGGTATTGAAGAGCTGTTGACGTCGATTTGAATCATTAAAATCGTTAAAATAATTTAAAAAAAAAACACAAACTGCTTTGTCCGCGATAATTTGCACAAAGAATTTTGAATTCGTGTAAACACAGATTGAGGGATATTACAATTAAACACTAAGCTCAAAATTACCATCTTTAATTTCTACCAATTTCATGTCACTCGTCATTATTTCGCTTTATAGTATTTTATCATCATTATTTCTTTTATGTATTTCTATAGATTTCTCGTCTAGTTGGGATATTAAGGTTATTCATGCATACATTCATAGATTTACGCCTCTTTCCCATTGTTGAAGGCAGAGACCACATCTTTCCACTTGCTACGAACCTGACACATATTTTGCTTCTTCTAATTTCATTATCGTTCTCATAGAAGCTCGTCGGTTGCAGGTACTTCCGACGTGGCCTTTATAAATATATAAGATTCGATAAAATAATAAGACACTGTAGGACACAAGTATATAAAAATAACAGTACTATAAAATTTAATATAATAAATAAAAATGAAGCCTAATGATTTCTAATATTTACGCGAACACTACACATTTAAATGAAACTAATTTTACGGATTTTATCGCGTTTAATTTTGTTATTTATAACCGAACGTTTCGAGTGCTTTACAGCACCCATGGTCACGGGGGCACTGAGGTGACAGATGTCCTGACGTCATAGTTAACCCGGAGTACCTTCACCTTTAAGTATTAAATATAGTATAATATATATAAATATTATCACCAGCTTGGGATCCTACAATTAATAAAATTAAGTCAAAACCCAGGCAAATCGGACCAAAAATAATAATTAAAAGCTGAAGGTACTCCGGATTAACTATGACATCAGGACATCTGTCACCTCAGTCCCCCCCGTGACCATGGGTGCTGTAAAGCAGTCGAAACGTCGGGTTATAAATAACAAAATTAAACGCGATAAAATCCGTAAAATTAGTTTCATTTAAAAATGAAGCCCTCGAAAGGGGGGGCCAAACGGCCGAGGGTTATGGAAAAAGGGAAAGAAATCGGCGGACAGTGCGGACGGTATCAAGGATCACCGTCTTCTGCATTGGAGCACGGAGCGGCTCGTCACGGATTCCCGATCGCCGCAGATGTCGCGAGAGACTGACCGGGATTAATCCGTTTGCAGACACGACCACCAGAACAATTTTGGTCAGCGCACCCCCCCACATAGATGTCACCTCGTGGGCCAGGTCTTATTATTATTAAACATGGCTACATGGCCTAGTTGCCGCGAAGGCGTGTGCGTTGTCGACTGCGTTGTTGGTCCAAATCTCAGAGGGAGCTAACATTGGTGCAAAAACAAAAATTATTGGATTTCTGGTCTGGTTATGTTGTAATTGTCCCTGTGCATCTGACACTGCACCCTTGCCTACCACCGATCTTATAACATGAGCGTTACATATACACATAGGACGAGTGAGTGCCTCTGCATTTGGGCGTTCACTTGGAGCCTTCTATTTCCTGCGCAGTTAAAAGTCTTCGATATTATACAAAAATTGTAGCAGTTGAAAATCAGCCAAAACGATATTTTACACTGATTTTTTGCGAAAGCTCTTATAGCTTCTATTATCCTCCTGCGACGACTGCGTAGCTCACTGCTCAAAGTATCTAACCGCTGAGTTGCAGGCCCCGGACTCGAATCCCACTCACAGCCAACTGACCCTTCCACCGATGTCATCGCATTAACATAAGAACCAGTACGAGATCGCGAAAACTAGTGGGAGCTTCTATTTCAAATCATAGTTACTGGATTTAAAAATAGATAATTCATCAATGGCATGAAATCATTGCTCTGAGTAGACTAGTTTGACGTTCTTCCTGTCCAAAATAATGTCAAGTTGCGTCTATTTGTATTTCTATTTCATCATTCATATTGTTGAAACCTGTTACCTTTATCAAAAAACGATAGCGGACTCTTCGTCTACAAACAAACCCGCTATACACTCAAAGTTGTAAAATATTTTAAAAAAAATCTAGAATACCCGCCGTGTGATGGCAGCTTAAGATAATCTGCCACCCCATCTCTTCCCGTGGGTTTGGTAAAACTCGACAGAGGGAAAATAAAAACCAGGAGAAGGACAGCAGCATCTTTCTGAAATATCTGAATAAAACAACTGCGGCTGCCGACCCGCTTGCCAAGAGGCAACTATGGCAAATTCTCTCCAAAATTAGAGCTACAAAGTTTTATGGCAGTCTATGGGGGAGGGCTATTTTCAGCAGTGGACTAGTGACAGGCTAAAATAATGAAATCAGGAATAGAAGACTGGATCTCAATAAATATTAGAAAATGTTAACAAATCAAAGACTAATTTTTACGGATTTTATCGCGTTTAATTTTATACTATTTATAACCCGACGTTTCGAGTGCTTTACAGCACCCATGGTCACGGGGGGACTGAGGTGACAGATGTCCTGATGTCATAGTTAACCCGGAGTACCTTCAGCTTTTAATTATTTTTTTTTTTTTGTGGTCCGATCTACGCAGAAAGAGCTAACTGTGTCTTGAAGTCTTGCAGTGGTATGCTTGGTTTTTGACTTAATTTTATTAATTATAGGATCCCAAGCTGGTGGTAATACCCAACCATCTTCTCTATTAAAATTAGGATGTTTTTTAATTTCAATAGCCTCGCGAATCATCCTTGGTAGGAATCGGTGTTCTTTTGCGAGGATTTGTGGTTTATCAAATCTGATGTAATGGTTGGGATGATCCAGAACATGGTCACAGACTGCAGACTTCCTGGGGCGGCGATGCTTCACATCAGCTATATGTTCTTTTACGCGGGTTTTTACTGATCTTTTTGTTTGCCCTATGTAAGAGAGACCACATTCACAATCCAGCTTGTATACTCCTGCATCTTGTAGAGGGATGTTACACTTGACAGATGGTAAAAATTGACTTATCTTCTTCGGCGGCTTGAAAAATGTTTTTATGGAAGCCCGCTTCAAGATATAGCCAATCTTGTCCGTGACTCCTCTGACATATGGTAGGACTGCAGGTACACGCTCGACTGTGGCCGGCTTCACTCGGTCACTGCGACGAAGGCGCGGAACCCGAAGCTTGTTGTCTTGCAAAACTTGCTTGACATGCTGAAGCTCGGCGGCCAGGTGTTTACTGTCACAGATCCCTTGTGCTCTCTGAAACAAAGATTTGCCCACGGTAGCTAACTGTGAAGGATGGTGGTGAGATTCACCGTTTAAATACCTGTTGGTATGGGTCTTTTTCCTATACACAGTGTGACTCAAGGTGTTATTAGGATATTTTGGGTAACCCATACAACTTTGGTGGTTAAACCACCAAAGTTGTATGGGTTACCCAAAATACACAAACTCAATGCTCCGCTACGTCCAATAGTGAGTCAGATCGATTCACCAACTTACAGATTGGCTCAACATGTGGCTAAAATACTCTCCCCACTAAGAGGACATACAAGAGCACATACAAAGGATTCCTACCATTTTGTCAGTGAGATAAAAGACCTACATCTTACTGACAATGAAACTATGGTCAGTTTTGATGTTCAGTCGTTATTTACATGTCTACCTGTTGAAGACTGCATCTCAATTGTGACTAGGAAGCTAACAGAGAACAACATGCCATTAGAACATGCAGAATTACTGAGACATTGCCTAACATCTGGCTATCTATTGTGGAAGGAACAATACTACCGGCAAGTAGATGGTGTGGCGATGGGCTCCCCAGTATCTCCCATTGTTGCTGACATTTTCATGGAAGACTTTGAGGAGAAAGCCCTCCGTACTTCTCCAGTAAAACCAAGGTTCTACAAGCGGTATGTAGATGATACTTTCACAATTCTACCTTCTAATAAAGTCACTGCATTTTTAGAACACCTTAACTCCATTAATTCTAAAATACAATTTACAATGGAGTTAGAGACAAATAACTCTTTAGCTTTTCTAGATGTTTTAGTAATTAGAAATCCTAATAACACCTTGAGTCACACTGTGTATAGGAAAAAGACCCATACCAACAGGTATTTAAACGGTGAATCTCACCACCATCCTTCACAGTTAGCTACCGTGGGCAAATCTTTGTTTCAGAGAGCACAAGGGATCTGTGACAGTAAACACCTGGCCGCCGAGCTTCAGCATGTCAAGCAAGTTTTGCAAGACAACAAGCTTCGGGTTCCGCGCCTTCGTCGCAGTGACCGAGTGAAGCCGGCCACAGTCGAGCGTGTACCTGCAGTCCTACCATATGTCAGAGGAGTCACGGACAAGATTGGCTATATCTTGAAGCGGGCTTCCATAAAAACATTTTTCAAGCCGCCGAAGAAGATAAGTCAATTTTTACCATCTGTCAAGTGTAACATCCCTCTACAAGATGCAGGAGTATACAAGCTGGATTGTGAATGTGGTCTCTCTTACATAGGGCAAACAAAAAGATCAGTAAAAACCCGCGTAAAAGAACATATAGCTGATGTGAAGCATCGCCGCCCCAGGAAGTCTGCAGTCTGTGACCATGTTCTGGATCATCCCAACCATTACATCAGATTTGATAAACCACAAATCCTCGCAAAAGAACACCGATTCCTACCAAGGATGATTCGCGAGGCTATTGAAATTAAAAAACATCCTAATTTTAATAGAGAAGATGGTTGGGTATTACCACCAGCTTGGGATCCTATAATTAATAAAATTAAGTCAAAAACCAAGCATACCACTGCAAGACTTCAAGACACAGTTAGCTCTTTCTGCGTAGATCGGACCACAAAAAAAAAAAAAAAATAATTAAAAGCTGAAGGTACTCCGGGTTAACTATGACATCAGGACATCTGTCACCTCAGTCCCCCCGTGACCATGGGTGCTGTAAAGCACTCGAAACGTCGGGTTATAAATAGTATAAAATTAAACGCGATAAAATCCGTAAAAATTAGTCTTTGATTTGTTAACATTTTCTAATATTTATTGAGATCCAGTCTTCTATTCCTGATTTCATTATTTTAGCCTGTCACTAGTCCACTGCTGAAAATAGCCCTCCCCCATAGACTGCCATAAAACTTTGTAGCTCTAATTTTGGAGAGAATTTGCCATAGTTGCCTCTTGGCAAGCGGGTCGGCAGCCGCAGTTGTTTTATTCAGATATTTCAGAAAGATGCTGCTGTCCTTCTCCTGGTTTTTATTTTCCCTCTGTCGAGTTTTACCAAACCCACGGGAAGAGATGGGGTGGCAGATTATCTTAAGCTGCCATCACACGGCGGGTATTCTAGATTTTTTTAAAAATATTTTACAACTTTGAGTGTATAGCGGGTTTGTTTGTAGACGAAGAGTCCGCTATCGTTTTTTGATAAAGGTAACAGGTTTCAACAATATGAATGATGAAATAGAAATACAAATAGACGCAACTTGACATTATTTTGGACAGGAAGAACGTCAAACTAGTCTACTCAGAGCAATGATTTCATGCCATTGATGAATTATCTATTTTTAAATCCAGTAACTATGATTTGAAATAGAAGCTCCCACTAGTTTTCGCGATCTCGTACTGGTTCTTATGTTAATGCGATGACATCGGTGGAAGGGTCAGTTGGCTGTGAGTGGGATTCGAGTCCGGGGCCTGCAACTCAGCGGTTAGATACTTTGAGCAGTGAGCTACGCAGTCGTCGCAGGAGGATAATAGAAGCTATAAGAGCTTTCGCAAAAAATCAGTGTAAAATATCGTTTTGGCTGATTTTCAACTGCTACAATTTTTGTATAATATCGAAGACTTTTAACTGCGCAGGAAATAGAAGGCTCCAAGTGAACGCCCAAATGCAGAGGCACTCACTCGTCCTATGTGTATATGTAACGCTCATGTTATAAGATCGGTGGTAGGCAAGGGTGCAGTGTCAGATGCACAGGGACAATTACAACATAACCAGACCAGAAATCCAATAATTTTTGTTTTTGCACCAATGTTAGCTCCCTCTGAGATTTGGACCAACAACGCAGTCGACAACGCACACGCCTTCGCGGCAACTAGGCCATGTAGCCATGTTTAATAATAATAAGACCTGGCCCACGAGGTGACATCTATGTGGGGGGGTGCGCTGACCAAAATTGTTCTGGTGGTCGTGTCTGCAAACGGATTAATCCCGGTCAGTCTCTCGCGACATCTGCGGCGATCGGGAATCCGTGACGAGCCGCTCCGTGCTCCAATGCAGAAGACGGTGATCCTTGATACCGTCCGCACTGTCCGCCGATTTCTTTCCCTTTTTCCATAACCCTCGGCCGTTTGGCCCCCCCTTTCGAGGGCTTCATTTTTAAATGAAACTAATTTTACGGATTTTATCGCGTTTAATTTTGTTATTTATAACCCGACGTTTCGACTGCTTTACAGCACCCATGGTCACGGGGGGGACTGAGGTGACAGATGTCCTGATCCGGCAGAGTAGAATAGCACCTACCTCTTTCCTACCGAGGCGTCGTAATACGCGACTAAGGTATTGTATAAACAGTCTACTCATGCAGAATGATACCCGCACACAATATGCATGCTGTCACTGTACTGCTCGTGGGAACGCAATGGGGAGTAAGATATTTTAACGCGTACCAAAACTCGTTTACCGCTAGGGCAAAAAGTAGGTTCCGGGTAGGGGTACGGGTACGTCTCTTCCTACTCTTATATGGGAAAAAGGCGCGACAGTATGTATTATGTGTATTATAATTAATCTATAAGTTATATTTATTGACTAGTTCACTAGATGGTAAGTGCAACGTATGGTGATAAATGCTGTGTGAGAAGAATATTTCTGTGTATCACCACACTGCGCTCGTCACCCTGAGACATCAATTCTTAAATCTCATATGCCCAGTAAGTACACTAACTATCAGTACCCTTGAAACTTGGAGTAATGCTTGCACACTACTGCACAGCATCACGGCTGAATAACTGAAAAGTTATGTAAGGACCGGTGAAACTCTTTCCTGAGCGTGTATAATATGCAAAAAATAATGATTTTGTCTTTCTTTCTTTTCGTTATCAATGCAAAGTAAAATAATAATTCTACTGAGTGCTCATTGAGTTCCGTGTTAGTTATTTCCATTATAGAGGTAATTCGGTGATAAAGGTTAATGACATTCAAAAATTATTATATCAATAAAAATAAATATATGATAGCATAGTTCTCAAATGGCTTTCCAATAATGAGACGACAACGAATGATGAAAGCCAATTCTTAATTCTTAGAAATATAGGCGTTGACAGACATGTAACGAAGATTCACAAAGTATTGTGGGCGCGTCGCACTTGAGACGCTCTCCGTCTGTTGTTTGATAAACAAGGAGAAGGAGGGTTCTTTATGTAGTGTCTGTGTTCAGGAAGCGCTATTTGCATTAGCCAATGCATAGGGTTACGGATTGTGGACACAGCTTGGCATTTATCTCGTTGAATTATTAACTCTTGTTCAAACATGTTTTGAATGTGTCGTTTCAATACACTTGATGTTGTTGATGAAGAGAAACGCGTGTCAATAGATAATTATTGGATATATAGAACATACACATTGGTATGGTAAAGTATTAAACCGCCGCGTGACTTAGTCAGAGGACTTAACTTCTAAGCTGCGCGCCGTGTATTAGAATTCCAGCCGGAGCAAACAATTGTGTTAAACAAGTTGTTGGTTTTCGGATCTTGTGCTGTGACTGTCCCTGTGTTTTTGGCACTGCATCCTAGCCTTTCTAGAAACCTATAGCATTAGCGTTATACGCAGGCAGTTTGGCATGAGTTAGTGTCTTCCTGTTTGAGCGAACACTTGCGGTACTATATTATCTCTTGCGCAGTTGATAGCTTCTTCCGACAGTATTCGGAAGTAGAAGAAGGAAGAAGCCCAAAAAGACATCACACTAAAGCCTAATTGTGATGTTTTCGTCGGCAATTTTCGCCTAGTTTTCACTGTAATGTCGAAGGACATATTTCAAACTAGCTGATGCCCGCGACTTCGTACGTCAGGAAATAGGTTTTTTAAATATCCCGTGGAAATCCGTATCCTATGTTCGTTCTCATTATGCAAGCTATCTCTGTGCCGAATTTCGTCACGATCGGTTAAGCGGTTGAGCCGTGAAAAGGTAACAAACAGACAGAGGTACATAGAGTGATACTTCCATATGTATAATATTAGTATGGATATATCTAAGAAAAAGAAGTAAGAATTGGGATTCAAACCAGAACCTCGGGCTCTGTAAAGTACGTCTGCCATCGAGCCAATTTGCCGAGGTCTGGTTACTAATGACGCAACCATTTGACATTTGAATTGTAAAATCAAACAAACTTGCCTTCGTAAGATTCGAGCTGAATTCTTAAATGGCGGCCACTGATGTTGGGATGTCTTAAATATTAATATTTAAATAACATGCCGACGTCTCAGCAATATTGATTGTTGTTGCAGAATATTTGTTATATTGCTTACGTCTTTTAAAACATATTTTATAACCGTAAAGGTTTGTTGTGTATTTTACGGTGGCCTGTCCAAACGATTACGATTACGATTTTTGGCAGTGCACCCTATATACGTTTTTTTTTATTTAAGAAAGTGACGAAACGAGCAAAACGTCACCTGATGGTAAGTGCAACGTCTACCCATAACAAATGCTGTGTCATCAGAACATTTCTGTGTGACACCACACTGCGCTCGTCACCCAGATACATCAGTTCTTAAGTCTCATATGCACCAGAATACATGCATTGGCTTATTTGCCAACATAATTCTGAGCTAAGACCTTACCGATCCAGCGTTGCAACATTTTACATTTCACTAAAGATAAATCTTATATGTAGATAGTGTACATCGTGAAATTTTATAGTCTTTGATTTAATGATTTCTTATATTTACGCGAACACTACACATTTAAATGAAACTAATTTTTACGGATTTTATCGCGTTTAATTTTATACTATTTATAACCCGACGTTTCGAGTGCTTTACAGCACCCATGGTCACGGGGGGACTGAGGTGACAGATGTCCTGATGTCATAGTTAACCCGGAGTACCTTCAGCTTTTAATTTTTTTTTTTTTTTTTTGTGGTCCGATCTACGCAGAAAGAGCTAACTGTGTCTTGAAGTCTTGCAGTGGTATGCTTGGTTTTTGACTTAATTTTATTAATTATAGGATCCCAAGCTGGTGGTAATACCCAACCATCTTCTCTATTAAAATTAGGATGTTTTTTAATTTCAATAGCCTCGCGAATCATCCTTGGTAGGAATCGGTGTTCTTTTGCGAGGATTTGTGGTTTATCAAATCTGATGTAATGGTTGGGATGATCCAGAACATGGTCACAGACTGCAGACTTCCTGGGGCGGCGATGCTTCACATCAGCTATATGTTCTTTTACGCGGGTTTTTACTGATCTTTTTGTTTGCCCTATGTAAGAGAGACCACATTCACAATCCAGCTTGTATACTCCTGCATCTTGTAGAGGGATGTTACACTTGACAGATGGTAAAAATTGACTTATCTTCTTCGGCGGCTTGAAAAATGTTTTTATGGAAGCCCGCTTCAAGATATAGCCAATCTTGTCCGTGACTCCTCTGACATATGGTAGGACTGCAGGTACACGCTCGACTGTGGCCGGCTTCACTCGGTCACTGCGACGAAGGCGCGGAACCCGAAGCTTGTTGTCTTGCAAAACTTGCTTGACATGCTGAAGCTCGGCGGCCAGGTGTTTACTGTCACAGATCCCTTGTGCTCTCTGAAACAAAGATTTGCCCACGGTAGCTAACTGTGAAGGATGGTGGTGAGATTCACCGTTTAAATACCTGTTGGTATGGGTCTTTTTCCTATACACAGTGTGACTCAAGGTGTTATTAGGATATTTTGGGTAACCCATACAACTTTGGTGGTTAAACCACCAAAGTTGTATGGGTTACCCAAAATACACAAACTCAATGCTCCGCTACGTCCAATAGTGAGTCAGATCGATTCACCAACTTACAGATTGGCTCAACATGTGGCTAAAATACTCTCCCCACTAAGAGGACATACAAGAGCACATACAAAGGATTCCTACCATTTTGTCAGTGAGATAAAAGACCTACATCTTACTGACAATGAAACTATGGTCAGTTTTGATGTTCAGTCGTTATTTACATGTCTACCTGTTGAAGACTGCATCTCAATTGTGACTAGGAAGCTAACAGAGAACAACATGCCATTAGAACATGCAGAATTACTGAGACATTGCCTAACATCTGGCTATCTATTGTGGAAGGAACAATACTACCGGCAAGTAGATGGTGTGGCGATGGGCTCCCCAGTATCTCCCATTGTTGCTGACATTTTCATGGAAGACTTTGAGGAGAAAGCCCTCCGTACTTCTCCAGTAAAACCAAGGTTCTACAAGCGGTATGTAGATGATACTTTCACAATTCTACCTTCTAATAAAGTCACTGCATTTTTAGAACACCTTAACTCCATTAATTCTAAAATACAATTTACAATGGAGTTAGAGACAAATAACTCTTTAGCTTTTCTAGATGTTTTAGTAATTAGAAATCCTAATAACACCTTGAGTCACACTGTGTACAGGAAAAAGACCCATACCAACAGGTATTTAAACGGTGAATCTCACCACCATCCTTCACAGTTAGCTACCGTGGGCAAATCTTTGTTTCAGAGAGCACAAGGGATCTGTGACAGTAAACACCTGGCCGCCGAGCTTCAGCATGTCAAGCAAGTTTTGCAAGACAACAAGCTTCGGGTTCCGCGCCTTCGTCGCAGTGACCGAGTGAAGCCGGCCACAGTCGAGCGTGTACCTGCAGTCCTACCATATGTCAGAGGAGTCACGGACAAGATTGGCTATATCTTGAAGCGGGCTTCCATAAAAACATTTTTCAAGCCGCCGAAGAAGATAAGTCAATTTTTACCATCTGTCAAGTGTAACATCCCTCTACAAGATGCAGGAGTATACAAGCTGGATTGTGAATGTGGTCTCTCTTACATAGGGCAAACAAAAAGATCAGTAAAAACCCGCGTAAAAGAACATATAGCTGATGTGAAGCATCGCCGCCCCAGGAAGTCTGCAGTCTGTGACCATGTTCTGGATCATCCCAACCATTACATCAGATTTGATAAACCACAAATCCTCGCAAAAGAACACCGATTCCTACCAAGGATGATTCGCGAGGCTATTGAAATTAAAAAACATCCTAATTTTAATAGAGAAGATGGTTGGGTATTACCACCAGCTTGGGATCCTATAATTAATAAAATTAAGTCAAAAACCAAGCATACCACTGCAAGACTTCAAGACACAGTTAGCTCTTTCTGCGTAGATCGGACCACAAAAAAAAAAAAAAAAAATTAAAAGCTGAAGGTACTCCGGGTTAACTATGACATCAGGACATCTGTCACCTCAGTCCCCCCGTGACCATGGGTGCTGTAAAGCACTCGAAACGTCGGGTTATAAATAGTATAAAATTAAACGCGATAAAATCCGTAAAAATTAGTTTCATTTAAATGTGTAGTGTTCGCGTAAATATAAGAAATCATTAAATCAAAGACTATAAAATTTCACGATGTACACTATCTACATATAAGATTTATCTTTAGTGAAATGTAAAATGTTGCAACGCTGGATCGGTAAGGTCTTAGCTCAGAATTATGTTGGCAAATAAGCCAATGCATGTATTCTGGTGCATATGAGACTTAAGAACTGATGTATCTGGGTGACGAGCGCAGTGTGGTGTCACACAGAAATGTTCTGATGACACAGCATTTGTTATGGGTAGACGTTGCACTTACCATCAGGTGACGTTTTGCTCGTTTCGTCACTTTCTTAAATAAAAAAAAACGTATATAGGGTGCACTGCCAAAAATCGTAATCGTAATCGTTTGGACAGGCCACCGTAAAATACACAACAAACCTTTACGGTTATAAAATATGTTTTAAAAGACGTAAGCAATATAACAAATATTCTGCAACAACAATCAATATTGCTGAGACGTCGGCATGTTATTTAAATATTAATATTTAAGACATCCCAACATCAGTGGCCGCCATTTAAGAATTCAGCTCGAATCTTACGAAGGCAAGTTTGTTTGATTTTACAATTCAAATGTCAAATGGTTGCGTCATTAGTAACCAGACCTCGGCAAATTGGCTCGATGGCAGACGTACTTTACAGAGCCCGAGGTTCTGGTTTGAATCCCAATTCTTACTTCTTTTTCTTAGATATATCCATACTAATATTATACATATGGAAGTATCACTCTATGTACCTCTGTCTGTTTGTTACCTTTTCACGGCTCAACCGCTTAACCGATCGTGACGAAATTCGGCACAGAGATAGCTTGCATAATGAGAACGAACATAGGATACGGATTTCCACGGGATATTTAAAAAACCTATTTCCTGACGTACGAAGTCGCGGGCATCAGCTAGTTTGAAATATGTCCTTCGACATTACAGTGAAAACTAGGCGAAAATTGCCGACGAAAACATCACAATTAGGCTTTAGTGTGATGTCTTTTTGGGCTTCTTCCTTCTTCTACTTCCGAATACTGTCGGAAGAAGCTATCAACTGCGCAAGAGATAATATAGTACCGCAAGTGTTCGCTCAAACAGGAAGACACTAACTCATGCCAAACTGCCTGCGTATAACGCTAATGCTATAGGTTTCTAGAAAGGCTAGGATGCAGTGCCAAAAACACAGGGACAGTCACAGCACAAGATCCGAAAACCAACAACTTGTTTAACACAATTGTTTGCTCCGGCTGGAATTCTAATACACGGCGCGCAGCTTAGAAGTTAAGTCCTCTGACTAAGTCACGCGGCGGTTTAATACTTTACCATACCAATGTGTATGTTCTATATATCCAATAATTATCTATTGACACGCGTTTCTCTTCATCAACAACATCAAGTGTATTGAAACGACACATTCAAAACATGTTTGAACAAGAGTTAATAATTCAACGAGATAAATGCCAAGCTGTGTCCACAATCCGTAACCCTATGCATTGGCTAATGCAAATAGCGCTTCCTGAACACAGACACTACATAAAGAACCCTCCTTCTCCTTGTTTATCAAACAACAGACGGAGAGCGTCTCAAGTGCGACGCGCCCACAATACTTTGTGAATCTTCGTTACATGTCTGTCAACGCCTATATTTCTAAGAATTAAGAATTGGCTTTCATCATTCGTTGTCGTCTCATTATTGGAAAGCCATTTGAGAACTATGCTATCATATATTTATTTTTATTGATATAATAATTTTTGAATGTCATTAACCTTTATCACCGAATTACCTCTATAATGGAAATAACTAACACGGAACTCAATGAGCACTCAGTAGAATTATTATTTTACTTTGCATTGATAACGAAAAGAAAGAAAGACAAAATCATTATTTTTTGCATATTATACACGCTCAGGAAAGAGTTTCACCGGTCCTTACATAACTTTTCAGTTATTCAGCCGTGATGCTGTGCAGTAGTGTGCAAGCATTACTCCAAGTTTCAAGGGTACTGATAGTTAGTGTACTTACTGGGCATATGAGATTTAAGAATTGATGTCTCAGGGTGACGAGCGCAGTGTGGTGATACACAGAAATATTCTTCTCACACAGCATTTATCACCATACGTTGCACTTACCATCTAGTGAACTAGTCAATAAATATAACTTATAGATTAATTATAATACACATAATACATACTGTCGCGCCTTTTTCCCATATAAGAGTAGGAAGAGACGTACCCGTACCCCTACCCGGAACCTACTTTTTGCCCTAGCGGTAAACGAGTTTTGGTACGCGTTAAAATATCTTACTCCCCATTGCGTTCCCACGAGCAGTACAGTGACAGCATGCATATTGTGTGCGGGTATCATTCCTGCATGAGTAGACTGTTTATACAATACCTTAGTCGCGTATTACGACGCCTCGGTAGGAAAGAGGTAGGTGCTATTCTACTCTGCCGGACACCGGCTTATAAGAAGAATTATTATTTATTTAACCGTGTGGTGGCGGCTCGTTAAAAGAATACTACCACTCCATCTCGTCCAATGGATCTCGTAAAAGACGAGTAAGGAATTAAACTGCACTGTGCACCCAACAGCGCATGGTGGCGAAGGGCTCACCACCTATCACACCAAGTGCATTATATTGTTTTGGTGGAACGTGGATTGTGGCAGTCATCTGTTTTTGCAGTGAGTGCCCAGTCTCTGACTACCCCTTACGGGATACAGTCGTGATCTTATGTATGTATGTATGTTAAACTTTTTTCTGCGAAGGGTAGACGGCCAACTTAGCATAGGAATGTGGCATATTCTTTCAGCCAAATAAGTTTGAATAAGAAAAAGAAGGTGGCGTAGACCGTGTTTTGTGGCAGTCTATGGGAAAGGCATATGTTTAGCAGTGGGCTTGTGTTGGGCTGAAAGAATATTGATAATGATGAAGAGGAGGAAAAAATGGCAAAAAAACTCCTTTAAATAAATAATAACATTTGTTATCAAAAAACTGTCAAGTTCACCAAATATCCCACACTAGCTGCGTCACCTGTCGTTTAATTTAAAAGAAATCTCTCTAAGGGTTGTAGCGTGATGTTACGAGTATATAGCCTATAACCTTCCTCGTTAAATGGGATATCCCAAATTAAAATAATTTTTCAATTCAAACTAATAGTTCCTGAGATTAGTGCGTTTAACCAAGCAAACCCTTCGGCTTTGTAATATTAGTATAGATTTATGTACGATGCAACAAAAGGGTCTGCGCTTTCTTTTTACTGGTGGTAGGACTCCTATGCAGGAATCCGTCTAGGTAGATACCACCCCAGGGCCAGTTATTCTGCCGTGAAGCAGTAGTGTGCAAACGTCACTGTGTTTCGGTTTAAAGGGCACTGAGAGCTAGAGTAATCACTGGGCATATGAGACTTAAGAAGTTTGTCTCAGGGTGATGGGCACAGTGTGGTGTCACACAGAAATTCTCTGGGTGACACAGCATTTGTTATGGGCAGACGTTGCACTTACCATCAGGTGAACGTTTTGCTCGTTCCATCACTTTATCCAATAAAAAGGTCACTGAACTTCAGCACAATGTTCTTCTAATATTTTGCTGATAGTTCCAAAATATCTGAATTCAGTTTAAATACATTTAATGTATTTAATATCCACTCCCCGCCACCGCCTGTCACCCCGCGGGACAGCCGCGCACGAACTTGCAATTTTTAATACCTAAATATTTTCTACTTTCAGTTATAAAGATTTTTTAAATTTGTCTTTATATATCATAGGACATCTGTTCTTTCATAGTCTCGACCTACTGACGTGACGAAATTTAATAATCAAAGTCACTTAATATGTTTACTTCACTGGTGGACATAGTCCACTCCGAAGTAGGAATGATTCGTTGTAATCCCAAGGCTTGGCTAGCGGAGTGGAAATCGAAGTACCAAATCGATTACCCACCACCGGTCTGGGTATTTTAAATTGAGGTAATTTGTTTGAAAAAATTCTCGTAACTTATAAAAAGCACGAAGTATTTGGATTGCTAATCACATTGTCTTTTTCTAGTTTACGTTCACTAGCCACTTTAATAAGTATTCCGCGCGTTGTCTGGGCTGGAAGTTCAAAGACGGAGTCAAGGACTTTTAAGAAAATAACGATTAATTTAGAACTAAAAGCTGCGGTAGCTCACTGGTAGGGCGGTCGCCTTAAATTTCATAGTACGCGAGTGACCTGAGTTCAAACCCCGGTGGGGGCAGCCCTAAAATTGTCCTGCAATTCTAAGTGCTGATTTACCACGTGCTCAACGGTGAAGTAAAACTTCGTGAGGTAACCTGCATGTCCGACAAATAAAAATATTTCGAAGACATGAAAAGTTCGCCAACCCGAGATGGAGTAACGTGGCGGACTCATCGCGGCTCCAAAGCCCTATCAAAAATGAGAGGAGGTCTGTGCTAAGCAATGGGACATTTATATGCTGTTACTTTACTCTTTTTAGAAGTAAAAGATAATTTGTGTGTAACACAAAGATGGACTCCGGCTGGGATTCGAATTCATAGCCTCAGGCAACAGATAAGCTATCCGCACCGCGTTTATAATCATCATCATCATTCATATTAGCCTATCATAGTCCACTGTTGAACACAGGCCTCCCAATGGATTGCCATTGGAGCTCCCATGGGATTACTGGTGGTAGGATTCCTATGCAGGAGTCCGTCTAGGTAGGTACCACGCCAGGGCCAGTTATTCTACCGTGAAGCAGTAGTGTACAAACATTACTATGTTTCGGTTTGAAGGCCTGTGAGCTAGCGTAATCACTGGGCATATGAGACTTAAGAACCTATGTCTCAGGGTGATGGGCACAGTGTAGTGTCACACAGAAATTGTCTGGGTGACACAGCATTTGTTATGGGCAGACGTTGCACTTACCATCAGGTGAACGTTTTTCTCGTTTAATCACTTTAAACAATAAGAAAAAAAAAAAAAACTAAACACGGTCCTGAGCCACCTGTATCCATCGACTTCCCGCAAAAAACCGTGCAGGTTATTGTCATTAAATTAACAACAGACATTGTGCCGTGGTAGCTCAGGGGCTGGGCGCTCGCTTTAAATTTCATAGAATGCGAGTGACCTGGGTTCTATTCCCAGTGCCGGGCACCACTAAAATTGTTAATTGCAATTTTAAGTGCTGATTTACTACGTGCTCGGCGGTACGTACATACATACATAAGATCACGACTATATCCCATAAAGGGTTGTCAGAGATTGGGCACTCACTGCAAAAACAGATGATTGTCACAATCCACGTTTCACCAAAACAATATAATGCACTCGGTGTGATAGGTGGTGAGCCCATCGCCACCATACGCTGTTGGGTGCACAGTGCATTTCAATTCCCTTACTCGCCTTTTACGAGATCCATTGGATGTGATGGAGTGGTAGTATTCTTTTTAACATCGTGAGGAAACCTGCATGTTGGAGAAATCAAAAATATTCCGAAGACATATGCAGACCGCCAACCCGCATTGGAGCAGCGAGGCGGATTCTTCCGAGCTCCAAAACCCTCTCAGAAATGAGGGGAGGCCTATGCTCAGCAGTGGGACATTTATAGGCTGAAACTTTACATTACTTTACTTTTACGGACCTGTGTTGTGAACAGAACATGTTGCGGTACAGTCACTTACATAACCGCTAAATTAGTGCTCTTCGTCAAACATCATTACTTATGTCACCTTTTGTTCAGAGTTACGTTAGGATTTGATTACTTGGTAATGGTTTAAATAAGAATTCTTAGACACGCCGGTTTGTCGTGCGTGTCTTATGAAATTTAATGGACTGCTATTTGCGTAGAGTCAATTTCTAAAACTTTAAAATTTTCCAATTACTCAATGTTCATTTTTCAGTACAATATATAATGAAGATATGCGAACGACTGTACCGCTAAGTTTACGTCATTGGGGCTAAGTATGCCGGTGGGCATTACTTCAAAAGTAAGGGTGTCGTAACACTGGGCAGGCTGATCACTGTCGTTTTAGCATTTTTGATTTTTTCTACCATGTGCGTATTCATAACACCGACGACCGCGTGGCCTAGTGGTCATAGTACCTGACTTCTAAGCCGCGGGTTCGTTCCTGGGTTCGAATCCCAGCCGGAGCCAACATTTGTGCTAAAACATAAATTGTTGGTTTTCGGGTCTGGTTGTGTTGTGACTGTCCCCGTGTTTCTGACACTGCATCCTAGCCTACCTCCGATCACTATAATAACTCCTGCTCAGTTGATGGCTCTCGACAGTAGTCGGAAGTTGTCGCCGTGGTCGAAATCGGCTAGGAGAACATCATCATCATTCATAACACAAACTGTAGAAAGTCTGTAAACGTTTCTAAATTAAGTAAAATAGTACTGACGAGTCCTTAGCACTTAAATGAATTACCAGATAACGGAAAAATTATCAATTAATTGTTCATCATAATTTCAGCCTATCATTAATCCACTGCTGAACGTAGGCCTCCCCCATAGATTGCCACACAAGTTTGTGGCTCTCATTTTGGGGGAATCTTGCCATAGCTTGGCAGGCGGTTTGGTAACCGCAGTTTATTCATTCAGATGTACCTCGTCTGCTGACCGTCTCCTGGTTTTCATTTTCCCTCACTTTAACGACACCCACGGGATGAGATGGGGTGGTAGATTCTCTTAAGACGCCAACACACGGGGAGGTATTGTACGGACAGCCTCTGTTCCTTCAGAATAATACCATAAGATGCAACGCTGTCACTATACTGCTCTTGGGAACGCAAGATCTTTTTTGACACGTACCAATATGACGACGTGTTTCGCCACCCGTCACGACACGTTTACCGCTAGGGCGAAAAGTGGGCTACGGAGTGGCCTACCTATCTACCGCTTATATAGGAACTATGTATGTATATAATTTGATCATACGCCTATTGATTATAGTCGACTGTTTGGATTTGGACTGCAATACTTGACGCCTTGCACCTTTGACGTTGCTGCCGGTGAGTGGTCTGTTTTTTAATATAGGGAGGTACAGGTGGTAGGATTCCTATGCAGGAATCCGTCTAGATAGGTACCACCCCAGGGCCAGTTATTCTGCCGTGAAGCAGTAGTGTGCAAACATTACTGTGCTTCGGTTTGAAGGGCACTGTGAGCTAGCGTAATTTTCTGGGTGACACAGCATTTGTTATTGGCAGATGAATATCTGCAATACCTGTATATTGCCAATCTGGTACTTAGATTATACCGCCACCTCTCGACAGCTATAAGATTTTCCAGGCATTGCTTCGTTAGTGAGTGGTTGCAGAAACAAAATTATACTTTTACGCAGAACCTTATATAATTATAAAGAAAAAATTCAAGGATTGTATTTGAAGAGTATTAATTTATTTTTATTTTATTTATTTATTTATTCAACTTCATATACACTCTAGTATATAGGCGGACTTAATGCCTGAGAGATTCTCTACCAGTCTACCAAAGGGTGATGCAGAGACAGGATAAGGTAGGTGTTGTAGGAAGTTAAAATAGAAAAAAAATTAAAAAAAATACATAATATATACTAAACACGTCCGCGACACTAAAACCTAGACTTTTGCAAAATAAAACATAACAGCGAACAACATTAAATAAATAAATATGAACAAATATATAAATAAATGAAATACAAAATATATACATAAATACATATAAGATGTATAATATATCAGTAATTACATAATATTAAACAACTATTTCTGTGATGGTTCTGCCAATTTACTTAGGATGTCTTAATTTAAACATGTACCGCATAAAAAGTAAACTTTTCGGCTCTTACCCACGCAAACGAACACACACACATACACACACAAGCACACACAAACACACACATTTACACACACACATTTACACACACACTCACACACACGTTATTTCTAAACTGAATGAATTGTATTTAAAAGGTAAATAGCTGCACCGGTTCCGAGGGGTGAGGACCTGGTGATCTGTACTACAGGTCTTCGGCCTACCAGAGACACCAGCTCCTCACATTACTTACCGGAATTACCTTGTTTTTTTTTTGTAATTTTTGTGAGGAGAAATAAACGTTTTTTTTTATTATTTATTATTATTGCCACTGAGTTGACTATTGTGATCCACGTGGAATGAGACCGGATGATAGCTTCTTACGCCGTTACTAAACACTAAGTTATTTATAGTTATTTTTATTCAACATTGTATGGATTATAACTTCTAAAATAAATAAAAAAATAGCACGTAAAGCGAGATAAATTCTCAATGTACTTTAGTTCATTCAATAATACCACTCTATATTTTATTATCTTTGATATTCATATTAATATTATAAATGCGAAAATAACTCTGTCTGTCCTTCTCTCTGTTTGTTACCTCTTCACGGCACAACCGTCGAACCCATCTTGACGAAATTCGGCACGGAGGTAGCTTGGGTTCTGAAGACGGACATAGGATAATTTTTATCTCAGTTATGTTTATTAAAAAATGTTCAAAAATCAAAATAAAATTGAACGGCGATTTTAAAGTCATGCCTATCCACAGCCTAATGTACACAACATAAGATTAAGGCATTACACAACAAGGTGAAGGCTAGTGGGTCAGTTTTGTAAAATATTTAATATCGATCCACAATCAAAATCGCTCTCTCTCTCTCTCTCTCTCTCTGCCATATGACAGATGATGTGTGATTTTATTTACATTGGATTTTATTTTTAAGCGTGTCATTGCCCAATACTGTACAAAGTACATTATGTTTTTTTGCATTTGGAATGGAAATCTATTCGAAATAGATAAAGATGGAAAAGCCGCGCTGCAGATAAATATAGGGTGTATAACGCAGTGGGTCACAATCGGGTTCATACCCGGTTCCCGGTTAGTCATGACCACGCCTTCATAGATTAGAGATGAAATAATAAACTAATTTAAATGGCAATTTATCTTAGTTAGGCTTGAACCATCATCTCAATAAAACAAATATATTATGTGAATATGACATCAAATCACTAACCGGGGCACCAACATTTATGTAAATACATACATACATACATAAGATCACGACTGTATCCCATAAGGGGTAGTCAGAGACTGGGCACTCACTGCAAAAACAGATGACTGCCACAATCCACGTTTCACCAAAACAATATAATTCACTTGGTATGATAGGTGGTGAGCCCATCGCCACCATGCGCTATGTGCACCCAGTGCAGTTTTATTCCTTACTCGCCTTTTACGAGATCCTTTGGATGAGATGAAGTGGTAGTATTCTTTTAACGAGCCGTCACCACACGGCTATTTTCACACGGCATTTTCTTAATAAACAGGCGATAAAAAAAACATGACACGAAAAGCAACGTGATGCGACAATAATAAACGCATACGAATCAGTCCGAGGAATTTAATACAACTGAATTAGTAAGAACGACTTTATCGCAAAATGTAAGAATCTATGTGTAGTTTAATTGTGCCTATGTAGTATAATAGTTCTACTGCCGAGCACAGGTCTCCTATAATTTTGAGAGGGTTTTGAAGCCGGGAAGAGTGCGCCACGCTGCTCCAATGCGGTTGGCGGACTTCGCATGTCCTCGAAATATTTTTATTCCTGAGACATTTTCCTCGCACAGATATTTTCCGAGGTCGCTGAGCACGTGGTAAGTCAGCACTTAAAATTGGAGAACATCTTTAGTGGTGTCGGCACCGGGTATCCATCTCAAGTCACTCGCGTTTTGTTACATTTAAGCCCAGCCCCTAAGCTACCACAAGTTATTCTATCACGTCGATGCCGGACAATTATCTTTTAATTAATTATCTTAAAAAATGCCAGAGCGCCGGTGGTAGACAGACATATTGGTGACGGGAAATATAGTTTAAGTGGAAATTTTCTAATACAGCCAATGCGAACCAAGCGCGGGGAGCACGGCAAATCTAACCACCTCGGGAGAGTTCAGTCACTTATGATATTCATTGGCGACCGTATGGTCAGAGTACATAACTTCTACGCCGCGGATCTCCGGTAAAAAAAAGTAAAGTTTCAGCCTACAACTGTCCCACTGCTGAGCACAGGCCTCGTCTCATTTCTGTCAGGGTTTTGGAGCTAGGAAGAATCTGCCACGCTGCTCCAATGCGAGTTGGCAGACTGCACATGTCTTCGAAATATTTTTTATTTCTCAGACATGCAGGTTTCCTCACGATGTTTTCCTTCACCGCCGAGCACTTGGTAAATCAGCACTTAAATTGCAATTATCAGTTTTAGTGGTGCCGGCACCGGGAATCAAACACATCTTAAAAAAATGTGGATATGCTTGGTAAAGAATAGAAACCGTAAAACTTATAAGCGGCACCAACAGAATAACAGCGCTGCGGAAATTCCGCTCTAGCATAATGCCGAGTCGTTACGTTGCTCCAATCCAATATATATTTTATAACTTCTTATTGTATACTGTGTTTTTTTTTTCATTTGTTGTATTGAGAGTAGCAACGAATAAATCTATTTTCTTTCAAAATTTTATTAAGCTAGTTCTTGAATTGTCCTTCAACATTAAATACTTTTTTCTCACTAAATCTAATACGAGTAATTCCGAATCTTCAAAGTAGTCATTTATAACAAGTATAGATGTTTAAAATATTCAGTAATTATAAAATTTTATTAATTAACAAAAGTAAAAAAAAACCCTTAAATTATTTCAAGAAAAATATTTTAAGTGACTTGAACCGTTTAAAACCAAAAACAACGAAAGCTCGTCGAAGCATCTCTTTTAGCATAGCAATTATTGTTTCGTAACGAAATAGAACAACTTTCCCCTCATCGAAACTTGAATGCAAATTATAAAACTTAGGATTCCAAGGATAATTATTTCAAAATTATAATGAGATGATCATTTCATAATTATATTATAGGTTAATTTGTTTTGAATCATCATATTTAAATGCTAAACATTCAGCTTTGACTAATTCGGTAAACATGTTAAATTAGACTTTTAAATTACAAATGCTTGCAAATAACTGTTAAAATTGAAACGACCTGTTTATGTAAAAAATGTACGTGAATTATTTTTACAATAAAATCTTCGATTTTGAGCGATTTTAAATCGTCCAACCAAAAGCAAAATATTCAAAAAACAAAGCAATTTTTAACAAGTTTGCATAACATTTGATAATCCTTGATAAATCTAGTATTGATGTTACCTCATTGAGTGTTTTGGTATTAATTTCAAATATTTTGCAATTTTTGTCGAGTAATCATTTGTCGTACGATTTCAAAATTCAATAAAAATATCGTTAGGGGCACTATTTGCCAACTGGAGGAAATAAAATAAAATGCAAAGATTAAATTACTATAACATGATGTTTATTAACAATATTCGTTCGGAGTATCACAGAATCGCTTGAGGCGATTTCTTTAACAAAAGGATGGGGAGGGGCTTGGAAAGTTGAGTATTTTTGGACTAGATAATAGGTTAGATTACATTGACTTATAGAGCCTTAGGAATGTGAGCGCCTTCGGGTTGGAAACCGTCCTTGTTGGCGAGGTAGGTAATGCTGTAGACAACTCCATCGGGTCCAGTGTAAGCGAATTGTCCACGGACTTCGAGACTTTCGTTGTCAGTGCCGACGTTGGTCAGTTGTCCTTGCTCAATCGTTTTGATTCCGTTGGAAGTTTCAACGCTGTTATGAAAAAGATGAGGTTAGTTTTCAGGGTAATAAGCAGCGTCATTGTCATTGTTTGTTAACAACTCTAGTGTGGGATATAACTTTTATCTAGAAGAGAGGATTTTACGCTTAGATAGTGGATTTTCGCTCACAGAGTTAGATGCTGCTTCTCTTCACCGGTCTGTGTATCCTCGGTCTATCATTTTAAGTAACGGTTATCTAACACCTGCCGGTTACTTTCACATTTCCACACTTAGCCGACTCTTACAACGCCGTCAAAATGAGACGGGACGACAGATTGTCTTATGACACCTCCTCGGCGAATACATCAATTCACAGTTTATTAAATTGATATTATAAAAAGGACAATAGCGATATACGTTCGGAAATTGAAAACGATTTCATGTTTAGTTAAAATTACAAGATACACTTACTTGTAACTGTATTGGTCAATACCAATGTTGTCGTTGTCGTAACGGAGGACCTGAGCGTCAGCATCAGGGTTGACTGGGGCGGCGACGGCAGCAGCGACGAAGAGAGCGGCAACAATGAACTGTAGGGGAGGAAATATTCATAGAAATAATAAAATTCATAAAAGCCTACAACAATAATGTCACAAATGATCCCGTGATGCTGAAGTAATCAATTAATAATACAATCGTCTATAAATCCATATAAGATTGGGACGAACTCCTTGAACGGTTTTACACATTAACGTACCAGTTTCATTTTGATGGGTTGGGTTTTTTTTTTGGGTTGTTGTGATAGGAAGGCAATCGAACGACTGATACTTTGCCGTAGCAGCGGCCCGTATTTATATTGATCGGGCACGCCGGTGCGAGGCAAAGGACGAACTGTGACATTTGAACTTAGACGTATCTTCGGCAACCGATCTTCGCCGGCTCGCAAAGGTTCGTTGTGACATGTCCGGTTTTGTAGTTTACGACCGTTAGAAATATGCATAAATATTTTTTTCTTATTAACTATTAATAAGAATTTTTATTAGATGAAAATTCTATAGTAAATGTTACAATAAAAAATAGTATTGCATCATCTTCGTTAAGTTATTTAACAACGCGATCTGTTTTAGTAATTAAATTATTTTTAAGGGTATCCCCTTCATTTTTGGGAGGGGAGCTGGGTAAAATCCGCAAAGCTGCTCCAATGCGGGTTGGAATTTCTCATATCGTCGAAATATTTTTATTCCTCAGACACGCCCGTTTCCTCACGATGTTTTCCTGAACCTCTGTCAAATCAGCAGCAATTGAAAAACAATTTAGATGTGCCGGGGATCGAACTCAAAATGAGGCAATAGTCCGGCATCTGAGCTGCCACGGCCCCATTTATTTTACTATTTTATAACTGTATAGATTACATAATACATTTAAAGTGCAAGATAGTGTTCACACATATCATCATCATTTCAGCCTATCGCCATATACACTTAAACATTTCGACATCCGCCGGCGACCGCGTGGCTCAGTAGTTAGTACACCTGCCTGCTGAGTCATCGGTCCTAGGTCCGAAATCAAGGGCAATAGGCAAGTAACAGCCAAGTATTTGTAAAAATTTGGCTGTTATTTGCCTATAAATATCCCACTGCTGAGCACAGGCCTTCTCTCAATTCAGAAAGGCCGCGTCGACGACTTTACATGTCGTGGAAATATTTTTATTTATCAGACATGCCGGTTTCGTCACGATGTGTGTGTCCTGAAATAATGTTACACTAGAGGCGAGTGAAGCACTGCTGCTCCTCTGCTTTCGGGTTACATTTTTTGCTCCGAAATCCGGTTTCACTGAAAATCAGTGCTGGAGCGAATGCTTCAGTTTTTTGCTGAGTGGGACCATTTTGGCATCACGCAGTTCATTCCTCGATGCACATTGCGACCCCGCTATTCGAAAGAAGGTTATGTGTAAAGTAATACCAAAATGATAATTAGTTATTTTTTTTTATTTGAATTTTGTTTTGCGTTACCGTAGTTTTTATTTATTTGGAATTTCGCTTTTTTTAATATGCTTATGTTTTTTTGTTGTGTGCTCATTTTCTCATTGTTATTGTTGTATATGTGTTGACAAATAAATCCATTCTATTCTATTCTATTCTATGTTTTCCATCAACGCTGAGCACGTGGTAAATCGGCACTTAAAATTGAAAGACTATTTTGGAAGTGCCGGAAACAGGGATCGAACTGAGATCACTCGCTTACTATGAAAATAAGGGCGAGCGACTAATCCCTGAGGTCTTCAATATTTGTATAGCTCACAGTTTATGGACAACCTGGTGATAAGTGCCACGACCCATAATATATCCTGTATCATCAAAACATTTGTGTGTGGCAGAACACTGCGCCCGTCACCCTGAGACATCAGTTCTTAAATCTCATATACTCATTTCGCCCCACACATTACACTAGCCCTCAGTGCCCAAACCGAACCCGTGTTTGCACACTACTGGTTCACGTATAGAATAACTGACCCTGGGGTCTTACCTACCTAGAAGAATTCGTGCATAGGAATCCCACCACCTGTGAAATTAAATATTATTATTGTAATTAAAAAAGTCTAAATTGGTTATAGACTCCTCTATAGTATAGGTACACTATACTTATTATATATTTGACTTTTTTTATTGGATAAAGTGATGAAACGGCCAAAACGTTCACCTGATGGTAAGTGCAACGTCTGCCCATAACAAATGCTGTGTGTATATTTCTCTGTGACACCACACTGCGCCAAACACCCTGAGACATCAATTGTAAAAGTCTCATATGCCCAGTGATTACACTAGCTCTCAGTGCCCTGCGGACCGAAATACAGTAATTTTAGCGCACTACTGCTTCACGGCAGAGTAACTGGACCTTTAGTCTCACCTACCTATACGAATTCCTGCATAGTAATCCTAAAACCAGTGAAATTAAATATTATTATTGTGATTTAAAAAAAAGTCTACATTGATCACTGACTGTAGTATAGGTACACTATAGACGATTTGATTTTGATTGAGAACGACACCATTTTCATAAATATAGAATCAGAATAATTTTCCATTGAACCATTTCTGATAATTGAATAAAAATAATTGAATATTTGAAACTTAATAATTCAATATTAGCAGATAATATTTATACCGTACTAGCTTACATTAGTACTTAGTGCCATGGCGTACGACACAACAACATGATTCTGCGGTACGGCATGGCACCACTCTTATGAACTGATATATAATTTCGGTGATGTAAATGCTGTAAGCCTTTTTGGCTTTTACGGCTTCATCGGATACTGTGCTCACGGGCCAGGGGCCCGCGTGCCAGGTTTGGTTTGACCCAAAGATAAATACATAAATACTACTCCTACAAAACTTCGAAATTCGGACTGTCGCGTTCGCTGCGTGCTTGCGCTACTGTGAATAACTCCAAAAATAATTTTAAGTCATCTAATGACCGTCCGAGGGAGTCTGCGGGCCTCCGTTCGGACTGTCGACTTGTCTGTCGGTAACTCTGGGCGGGGAGAAACGCCCTGGGACACGGGTGTATCTTGTGTACGCGGTGTGATTTTCGATAGCTTCGCGCCGCTCTCTGCGGCGGTCGCGCGTCGTGGTGCGTGTTATATTAAAGCTATTGACTGTGTGTACAGTGTAGCTTGGATCATGGCTGACCGTATCGCGGTCAGGGATTATAAGCTGAGAATTCACAGTTCGGCCCTCCTCGGTTACGCTCTGCTCAGCGTACGGCACCTTATAGTTGCAGCATAAAATTTTGTAGCATGTTCTTACTTAATAAACGTGCTATCTATTGCAAATATTTTTTTTCAAATCAGATTAGTAAGCCGTGGTAGCTTAGGGGCTAGGCGCTCGCTTTAAATTTCATAGTACGCAGGTGACTTGGGTTCGTTTCTCGATGCCGGCATCACTAAAATTGTTAATTGCAATTTTAAGTGCTGATTTACCACGTGCTCGGCGGTGAAGGAAAACATCGTGTGGAAACCTGCATGTCTGAGAAATAAAAAATATTTTGAAGACGTGCAATCCGTCAACCTGCATTGGAGCAGCGTGGCGGATTCTTCCTAGCTCCTAAACACTCTCAGAATTGATAGGCTGAAACTTTTAAGATTAGTATTTCCTGAGATTAGCGCATTTAAACGTACAAACTCATCAGTTTTATAACAGATTAATAATTCGACATCTGAGCGGGCCTATCAAGATGAAACATGCACTTCATTTTATGGTTTACCTCCAGCAATTTAACTGTCAAAACCGCATCCAATTTTGTGCAGTAGTTTTTGCGTGATATGCATACAAAACATAATCATCATCATTCCAGCCTATCATAATCCACTTTTGAAATTAGGCTTCCCCCTTAGATTGCCACAAAACATGGTCGTGAGCCACCTGCATCCATCGACTTCCCGCAAAACCGTGCAGATCTTCGCTCCATCTAGACGGGGGCCGCCCTACGCTGCCGGTGCCGGCTGCCACTCGAAAACCTTACTTCCCCAACGGTTGTCGGTCATACGAGCTATGTGGCCGGCCCATTGCCACTTCAGCTTGCCAATATTTGGGGCTATGTCGGTTACACATTTTTTCTTTTATCTGCGCGACTACTACGCGAAATGTGCTGCCAGTTTTGTTTTATTAAGGACTACTTATTTTTATTATTTCATTGTACTCCTATTTAGTATACGTTATTTAATTGTACTCTTATTTATTGTAATCGCCAAGTATACTAACAAGAGTAACCGACATAATCCTAAAGATCTTCGCTGAACATCTTCTTCCAAAAATTACATGAAAAGGATATTTTGTAGGTTGGGTTAGGTTACCTTTTTAAACATATTGCGCGCACGGAGGATTGTGAGATTTGGCATAGTTAAAGTTTATATGGAGAAGAAGCGAGGAATCTAAAATGTGTATATAATATGTGTTAGTAACACATTAATTTGGATAAAATAATACATTCGTTATTTACGTTCATACTAACAATGTCAATCACAAAATAGTCTGTCGTTTATTTGAATGCATACTGCCAATGTCAAACACATAATAGTCTTTGGTTAAGCAGTCGCACAGAGTAGAGATTGTCGCTAAGAATTACAAAATGTTGTCAACAAATAATTACTCAAACCTCAATAACATTCAAACTTAATATTTTAATGGACTGCGGTCGAATGTAGACCACTAGGCGACCACTACTGATAAAGAAATATATAGAAAATTGCCGATATGTGTTTGGCAGAGAAGAATACAACCTACCTCTTTCCTATCGAGGTGTCGTAAGAGGCGGCTAAGGTATTATACGGACAGGCTTTGTTCGTGCAGAATAACACCAAATATGCAATGCTGTTATTATACTGCACGTGGGAGCGCAATGATAAGCAAGATTTTTTTTTTAATCGTACCAAAATGGCGACGTCGTGGGTGGCGAACTACGTGTGTGGTCTCTTCCTACCCATTATATGGGAAAAAGGCAACCTCGTACTGGCAAACGTAATGTAGGGCAACCCCCCCTATAGCCATCTATAGCGGCGACATAGTTTTGGTCCTAGGTGGATGGATCACAATTATGACTAAGTCGGGGAACATAGGTGTATCGCCTATTGTGAAAAGGTACTAGCGAGACACATTATTTGCTAAAATAAAGTAACCGCCTTTTAATGCCCCACTGCTGAGCACAGGCCTCCTCTCAATTCTGGGAAGATTTTAGAGCTGGGAGGATATGTGTTAGAGAATAGTTAGCTCCGCCACGCTGTACCAATGCGGGTTTTTTTTATTCGATAAGGAGACGAAACTAGCAAAACATTCACCTGGCAGTAAGTGCAACGTCCGTCCATAACAAAAGCTGTGGCAACCATAACATACTGTGTACATTACAGCACACAGGCACTCCACTGTGCTAGCCCCTTGAGACATCAGTTGTTAAGACTCATATGGCCACTGATTACACTAGCTCTGGTGATACCTATCTAGACGGGCAGTTGACGGACTTCACATGTTCTCGAATTTTTTATATTCTTCAGTCATGCAATCATTAATTAGCAATGTTTGCAGAATACTCTCTCTGTGTTCTCACCGCCCAGAGTTACCGACACACAAGTCGATAGTCCGAATGGAGGCCCGAAGCCTCCCTCGTTAGACCTCCCTCAGTAGACGACTTAAAATCATTTCAGACATTCGAAATCGCGCAAGCACGCAGCGGACGCAACACAGTTCGAATTTCGAGGTTTTTGTAGGAGTTTATTTATATATTCATGTTTGGGTCAAACCAAACCTGGCACGCGGGCCCCTGGCTCGTGAGCACAGTATCCAATGAAGGCTGTAAAATCCAAAAAGGCTAACAGCAATAACATCACCGAAATTATATATTTGTATCCTCCAGGTGTATCCATTAAACGAATCAGATATTATTCAAGGATATATATATTTCAAGGAAAAGAAGAACATTTCGATTAGTTACGAATAATCAAGTTTATATACGTTAATCTAATGTCGATTATCCGTAATACCGCGGTAGATTATTTGTTTCACAGTGGAATTCCACGTTTCATTGCGTGTAACTAAAACTGCGAAGGTTAACACAAATTCGCTAATAAAATACTAACTTCGTTTTTTATACAAAACTAATGACCACGTGGCGTAGTGGTCAACATACACACAATCACGCCGTTTCCCCATATAAATGGTAGGCAGACAACACCCGTAGGCCACTTTGAGTCACTGCGTGAAACGAGACGTAACGGGTGGCTAACGACGTCGCCTCCTTTTTGGTTAGAGTCAAAAAAATCTTACTCCCAATTGCGTTCCCACGGGCAGTAAATTAACAGCATTGCATGTTACTGGGCTATTTAATACAATACCAATAATATCGTTGTTGGTATTGTATTGAATAGCACTGTTCGGTTGTTCATATTTTATTAGTATTATAGAAGAGAGTGACGAGACGAGCAAATGGTTCACGATAAGTGCAAAGTCTACCCGTTACCAATGCTGTGGCACCACACTGTGCCCGTTACCCTGAGACATCAGTTCTTAAGTCTCATATGCCCAGTGATTACTCTAGCTCTCAGTGCCCTTCAAACCGAAACACAACAATGCTTGCACACTACGCTTAACGGCAGAATAACTGCCCCTGGGGTGGTACCTACCTAGACGGATCCCTGCATAGGAATCCTACCACCAGTAAACTAATATGATAGTATAATATTTATTAGAAGGTCTATTTTACCTCTAACCTGTTACATATCTTTTTTTTTTAGATAAGGGTTTCCATTTGATGATAAGTCTTAAACAATAGAATACGGCCGTATGATATTAAAAAATCTCACTTCAAGGCATTCTCGTTCTTCGTGTAGTCATAAAAGCATCCCACACAACTTGAAATTCAACCAATTCGAATAAACTCCGCACGAGCTGTTAATTCTGTTTCCGACCTTACATCACACGCCTGTCGGTTTATTTTCGTTCGAGTGACCTATCGATATAGATTATCAACTATAATTTAATATCCAGTTCATTAAACATGAATTTTTAGATTTCCAAACAAGTTCAATACCAGCGAATAAATTAGCACTTCATACGTAAATTACAAATTTACGATCCGTGTCAGAATTAATGCGCACATGTGAACAATATAATATTCAATTTGCATGTTTGTCTGTACCGAATGTCGAAAAAATTACCGTTCCTTCTTTTGATTGAACTAGTGGTCACACAATGGTCATCATCATCATCATCATCATCATTTCAGCCTACCATAGTCCACTGTTGAACATAGGCCTCCCCCATAGATTGCCACAAAACACGGTCCTGAGCCACCTGCATCCATCGACTTCCTGCAAAACCGTGTAGGTCGTCGCTCCATCTAGTGGGGGGTCGCCCTACACTGCGTTTGCCGGTACGAGGTTGCCACTCGAGAACCTTTCTTCCCCAACGGTTATCGGTTCTCCGAGCTATATGGCCGGCCCATTGCCACTTCAGCAATGGTCGAAAATCGGAAAATCGAAAACTTTTTTTTATCGAATTTAATGTATTATTTATTATTATTATATTATTATAATGTATTATATATAATTTATATATACATTTAGCTTTCTTCAATACTTCTCCGTATAAACTTTAACTATGAAGATTTTCTCACACTCCTCCAGGCACGCAATATTCTTAAAATGGATATTAGAGTTAAAGTTATCTCTTCACGATTTAATTTATAAATTATAGCGTTTCATATCCTTCAGCTCTTTTCGACCACGATCACATCCTCGGATAGAAGATATCACCTGTATTACTTATATTACAGTGCTCTACATTTGAGCACAAACGCAGACTCACTAACTTGTTTTTCTTTCTCTTTTTCATACTGATCGAATGTGAGGCAGACCTGAAAACCATTCGTTTGTATAGACTTCGGCTGGGACTTGAACCCAGGATCTACAAACCAGCGCCTGCTGGGTCCGTAACGCTGATCTCTCAGTTAAGACTTTTTGTAAGGCTATTTTAGAAAGGGCAATAACGAGGACGTCTAGTCTAGACGCCGCTTGTCCAGTGCGCTTTGGTGGAATTCTTTAACGTTCTACAATTTCTCAGACATGCTGGTTTCCCCGCTATACTTTTAGACACTGATCGCGTGTAATTCAGCACTAGAAATTGCAAGTCATAATATTAGTGATAGAGCATACATATAGTCACGCCTTTTTCCCATATAAGAGGTAGGCAGAGGCTGCACATGAAGCCCACTATTCGCCCCCGCGGGAAACGAGACGTGACGGGTGGCAAACTACGTCGCAACAGACTACGAGTATAAATGTGCCACTGCTGAGCACAGGCCTTATCTCATTTCTGAGATGTTTTTAAAAAAAAACGTTTTTAAAAAATTTAATTTAATCTTTATTTCGGAACAAATCCATAATAACTACATTTCTTAATAAAAAAATTATAATGTTGCTTATAAATAAACATTATTTGTAAGCGTAGAGCTGTATCCATCTCCTCATCTTAGGAGATTCCCATCTATCTATGAACACGCTCAGAATAGTGCTGGTGGTACCGCGGGGACGTGCCAGTAGGAACGCACGTCGTTTACTCATGATGGCGGCAAAACCATCAATCCGAACTCCCGTGAACATCCCTGCATGCACTACAACGCCACGAGAACCCCAACAGTATCCTAAGTGCATTATTATATTGAACATAAATCCGGGAAGAGCTCTGCTCCACTGCTCAAATCCAGGCTGGCAGACTTCACATGAAGTATTTTATTCCTCAGACATGCAGGTTTCCTTACTATGTTTTCCTTCACCGATCGCGTGTTAAATCGTCACAAAAAATTGCAATTTATAATTTTTGTGGCGCCAACACCAGTAATCGAATCCAGGTCGCGTTCTATGAAATTTGAAGCCTAGCCTAGCTCCTCTGAGCTACCGCCGCTCTGACTACTTGGACTCTCACTACCACGACCCTAGCTACCACTTTTAGCTACGCTTTAACGGATTACGTAGTAATTCGCTAATTCACTTAATCATTATCATGTCAGCCTATAACTAGTCCACTGCTGAACATAGGCCTCTCCTAAATATTGCTACAAAAGCTACGTAGACTTGTTGGCAACTTGGCCATAGTCGCCCAGCTTCGCAGGCGGGTGGGCAGCTTAATATTAAATTCACATGTCCGACCTTTTCTAATTATAGTTTTTTTTGTATTATCTAACACATCTAATTAAAATCATCATCATCATGGAAGAAAGTAACAAGACAAGAACATCGTTCACCGATTGGTAAGTGGTGATCACTGGTGGAAGGATATCTATGCAGGAATCCGTCTAGGTACCACCCCAAGGACAGTTATTCTGCGGTTAAGCAGTAGTGTGCGAATATTATATGTGTTTCGGTCTGAAGGGCACTGAGAGCTAGCGTAATTCACTTGGCATATGAGACTTAAGGCCGTGGTAGCTCAGGGGCTAGGCGCTCGCTTTAAATTTCATAGTACGCGAGTGACCTGGGTTCGTTTCCCGGTGCCGGCACCACTAAAATTGTTAATTTCAATTTTAAGTGCTGATTTACCACGTGCTCGGCGCTGAAGGAAAACATCGTGAAGAAACCTGCATGTCTGAGGAATAAAAAAATATTTCGAAGACATGTGAAGTCCGCCAACCCGCATTGGGGCAGCGTGGCGGATTCTTCCTAGCTCCAAAACCCTCTCAGAAATGAGAGGAGGCCTGTGCTCAATAGTGGGACATTTATAGGCTGAAACTTTACTTTACTTATGAGACTTAAGAACTTATGTGTCAGGGCGACGAGCGCAGTATGGTACCACTCAGTAATGTTCTGGGTGACACAGCATTTGTTATGGGCACATATTACACTACACATTACACTTGCGGTCCGGTGAACGTTTTTCTCGTCACGTCACTTTTTCCAATGAAAAAAATTATCACATTCAAGTTGCTTGTGTTGATGGTCTTCGTAAAGCTACGAGTATATTGAAATAGTATTTTAGTTTCAGCATCTAGAACACTGAATTCCATAAAGCAGAGCATAATTAAACCTTTTCTTGACTCTGAATCTTTAACCAAATGAAAAATATTATACCCTCTTACTAATAAAATGTATAGCGGTTGTATAATTACACAATGCTTTGTCTTCTTCTTTCGAAAGTCAAATTACTGATGATAGAAAGAGATAAATCGTTTCCTGCGAGGGCGAAAAGTAGGCTACTTCTACTGGTGGTAGGATTCCTATGCAGGAGTCCGTCTAGGTAGGTACCACCCCAGGGCCAGTTATTCTGCCTTGAAGCAGTAGTGTGCAAACATTACTGTGTTTCGGTTTGAAGGGCACTGTGAACTAGCGTAATCACTGGGCATATGAGACTTAAGAACCTATGTTTCAAGGTGATGGGCACAGTGTAGTGCACTTACCATCAGGTGAACGTTTTGCTCGTTTCATCACTTTATGCAATAAAAAAAAAGGCTGAGTGAGTCTTTTATGCATGTATGGTATGTATGTATGTATTATACTAAACTGGATACACTCGCTGCCTGTTGCAGCTAACCGGTTTAGACTCCTATGCATCTAAGCGCGCAACAACCGGACGCAAGCCTAGTGATGCCGGTTGCCATACACCGGCCTCTCGACCCGTTCAGCCTTCACAACTTACGCAACAAATCTCCGGTCTTTGAATTATTTCTGTACAATTCTATTAAAGTCTCTAAATACATCTCTCTCTCTCTAGATGACACCCGCGAATTCGTTTGCGTGGATATACATACATACATACATAAGATCACGACTGTATCCCTTAAGGGGTAGTCAGAGACTGGGCACTCACTGCAAAAACAGATGACTGCCACAATCCACATTTCACCAAAACAATATATTGCACTTGGTGTGATAGGTGGTGAGCCCATCGCCACCACGCGCTGTTGGGTGCACAGTGCAGTTTGATTCCTTACTCGCCTTTTACGAGATCCAATGGCTGAGATGGAGTGGTAGTATTCTTTTAACGAGCCGCCACCACACGGTTTTTAAAAATCCCGTTGAAACTATTTGACTATCCGGGATGAAAATATGACCGTCCCCAGGATGAAAGCTATCTCTGTGCCAAATTTCTTCAAGATCGGTACAGCGATTGAACCGTGAAAACGTAACAAACAGACAGAGAGTCACTTTCGCATTTATAATATTAGTATGGATTCCGCATGACCACGCAGAATCGTCGATATATAAATGTATACGAATGTGTTTGAACAGTTTTGTTTAACACGAAAACGATTATGGGGTGTATAGGCTGCGGCTTGAATATTCTGATCAAACTATGAATAATTATTTAATTCGTTTACTTTAATAGATTGTGATGTTCTCCTAGCCGATTTCGACCACGGCGACAACTTCCGAGTCCGAATGTCGAGAGCCATCAAATGCGCAGGAGATATTATAGTTCCACAAGTGTACGCGCAAACACAGAGGCACTCCCTCGTCCCAACCTACCCGCGCTCGATGTAACGCTGATGCGATAAGATCGGAGGTAGGCTAGGATGCAGTGTTAGAAACACAACACAGCCAGACCCGAAAACCAACAGTTTTTGTTTTAACACAAATGTTGGCTCCGGCTGGGATTCGAACCCAGGACCCGCGGCGCAAAAGTTAGGTACTTTGACCACTAGGCCACGCGGTCGTCATTTAATAGATTAATTAATCTTTATTAAATGGAGCCGTGAAAGCTTAGGAGCCGGGCGCTAATATTAAATTTTATAGTATGCCAGTGACCTGAGTTCGATCCCCGGTGCGGCACCTCTAAAAATTTTATGCAATTTTAAGTGCTGCTTTACCACGTGCTCGGCGCTAAAGGAAAAAATGTCTGAGGAATATTTCGAAGACATATGAAGTCCGTCAACCCACATTTGAACAGCTATCGGACTCTTCTCTGCTCCAAAGCTCTCTCAAAATAATAAGAGGAGGCCTGTGCTCAGCAGTGGGGCATTTCTAGACTGTTACTTTTATTAAATGGAAGATTCTTGTCACAACATGGGTGTCAGAAGGTGCAAAATGCCGTGGGTGTCGTATTCAATAAATAAAAATGTCTAAAAGGAAAACCATAAATAAATTTAACTGGTGGTAGGATTCCTATGCCGGAATCCGTCTAGGTAGGTACCACCCCAGTTCCAGTTATTCTGCCGTGAAGCAGAAGTGTGCAAGCATTTCTGTGTTTCGGTTTGAAGGGCACTGTGAGCTAGCGTAATCACTGGGCATTTGAGACTTAAGAACTGAGGTCTCAGGGTGACAGGCGCAGTGTGGTGTCACATAGAAATATTCTGGGTGACACAGCATTTGTTGTGGGCGGACGTTGCGCTTACCATCAGGTGAACGTTTCGCTCGTTTCGTCCCTTTATACAATAAAAAAAAAATATTTGTGGTGGCAGAATTCCTATGCAGGAAACTGTCTAAGTAGGTACCACCACGGTGCCTGTTATTCTTCCGTGAAGTAGTAGTGTGCAAACATTCCTGTGTTTCGGTTTGAAGGGCACTGTGAGCTAGCGTAATCACAGGACATATGATACTTAATAACTGATTTCTCAGAGTGATGGGCACAGTGAGGTGTCACACAGAAATGTTCTGGGAGACACAGCATTTGTTATGGACAGACGTTGCAATTACCATCACGTGAAGGTTTTGCTCGTCCCATCACTTCAGACAATAAAATGTTCTGGATGACACAGCATTTGTTAAGGGGATACGTTATACTTACTGCACTTACTATCAGGTGTACGATTTGTTCATCTCGTCACTTTCTTCTATAAAAGACTCATTAATTGGAAGTAGTTTGGAAATATGAAAATAATGTATTTGCTTTCAAATTAATACTTTATATTATAAATGCGAGACTCTCTGTCCCCCCATCTGTTTTTTTACTTTTTCACGGCCTTTTCTTGTCTCTGTTCGCATTTTGTCAAATTCGCATTTGTTCAAATCCGAATTTAGATTTGGTCAAGATACCTCAATGGTGACCTCTTTCCACTCATGAATCCCATCTGCTTTCGTATTGGTTAACTCTTTCTGAGTCTGACCTGAATGGTCAATAGTAATCCATACTAATATTATAAATACGAAAGTCACTCGCTCTGTCCCTCTGTCTGTTTGTTACCTTTTCACGGCTCAACCGTTGAACCGATGCTGACGATGTTCGGCACAGAGATAGCTTGCATCGTGGAGACGGACTGAAGACACTTTTTATTTCAGAAAATCAAACAGTTTCCACGGTATTTAAAACAAATCTACGCGAACGTAGTTGCGGGCTTGCATTAAAACGACGAAGAAAAGAAACTAAAAGCGAAAACTTAAATAAAGCTTTTTAACCTTAACAACGACGCTCCATTAATCTAAGTAACTATTTTTGAATCGGCGCCTAACAAACCAACAAGCAAATGAATTCCGCAAAGCGTAAAATTATGGCAAATTCCTTTCGCCGGAAATGACCGAACATTTTCGAAGGATTATCAGCGAGTCAGCTACCAGAAGAAAGCGCACTTTTGGAATGTTGTTATTTATCGCTAGAGATTTCACGTTGCATTTATGAGAATTGCTTTGATTTTGGCCTGGAATTGCTTTGGCTTTTGATTGGCCACATGAGTTTAGGAGACTACTTATTATTAAAAGGTTTTACACTAATTAAGACTAAAAAAGTTTAATTTTATTTTTTAATTTTCCGTTTTCTTTTTCGTCGGTTTAATTTTTTTGAGTTAAAGTCTTAATTTTTGATTACTTTTAAAATACTTACCTCGTCATTTCAGCCTATCACTAGTCCACTGCTGAACATAGACCTCCCCCATAGATTGCCACAAAAGTTTGTAGCCCTCATTTTGAAAGGGTTTTGTCATAGTTGCCACGCTTGTAAGGCGGGTTGGCAACCGCAGTTTATTAATTCAAATGTCCCCGTAAAATGCTGTTGCCCATCTTTTGGATTTAATTTTCCCTCTGTCGACTTTTACGACACCCACGATATGATATGGGGTAGTAGATTCTATTAAGCCGCCACCACACGGCGAAATACTTACCTCTCTTACTTTCACTGTTAACTACTCGGATGTAAAATAATTATCTAACTATTAATTTTTATATAATATAAATACTTATAAAAGAAACAATATAAATACTTATAAAAAAAACAATATCTTTATGCCTGGATAAAATGTTGCTCTAATGAGAAAACGAAATTTAGAAGTATCTAATAATGAGCAAATAAAGGTTAGTATCAAATAAAATAGAGAAATAAATTAACACGTGCACAGGAGAGTTGCAGGAATCCGTCTTGGTAGGTACCACCCCAGGGCCAGTTATTCTGCCGTGAAGCAGTAGTGTGCAAACATTACTGTGCTTCGGTGTGTAAAGCACTGAGAGCTAGTTGATTACACTACTTATTAATACTTTCTAAGTGAGTATGAGTTGAAATGGTGCGGTGGTATGATTCCTATGCAGGAATCCATCTAGGTAGATACCACCGTACCATCCCAGGCAAGTTATCCTGCCGTGAAGCAGGAGTGTGCAAAGAACTAAACTAAAAAAACTAAAAGCTTAAGAACTGGCGTCTCAACATGACAGGCGCAATGTCCTACATAGAACTGTTCTGGATGACACAGCATTTTTTATGGGCAGACGTTGCTATTTCCGCCAGGTGGACGTTTTGCTCGTCTCGTCAATTTATCTAATAAAAGAAAAGAAAGACAATTCTCCACGTCGGAGCTAGTATAAAATATTTCAAACTTTTCCTCATCTTAACTACTTTCAAAATAGCCGGAAATTCATAAGTAACAGCATTCTTCATACGAGTAGAATTACAACTCACGAAGAAGTTACAGCGATAAATTTGGACAGTGAATAATGCAAATTACGTTATCGTGTGGGAGGCGACCTATCGTGCAGGGTTCTGCGATGCGCGGGTGTCGGTAAGAAAAAATTTTTTTTCTACGTTCAACATTTTTTTAAGTTCTGTAATCATTATCATTACAGCCTATCACTAGTCCACTACTGAACATAGGCCTCCCCCATTGATAGCCACAAAAGCTTGTAGCTCTCATTTTGGGTAAATTTTGCCATAGTTGCCACGCTTGGCAGGCGGGTTGGCAATCGCAGTTTATTTATTCAGATGTTCCCGGAAGATGCTGCCACCCGTCACCTGGTTTTCATTTTCCCTTCGTCGACATTTACGACACCCACGAGATGAGATGGGGCGGTAGATTCTAGTTGAGTAAGTGGTAAGCATCGTTCACCTGATTATAAGTTCCTTACCTGCCCATAATAGCTGCGGTGTCGAAAACACATACAATTACCCAGTCTTATGGTCGAATTCGATGATATACTAATTGGTATTAAACATAGAGAATGTCGTGTGTCGGCGTAAGAACGTCTTTTTTTTAGGACTGGTGGTCACTGTTAGCCCGAAGGCTTTCACAGCTTCGCCGGATTAAAAGGTGACATAGCGCTGAGAGCGCTTAGCCAAAACCTTTATTTATGGATGACTGGCGCAAGGGCCCCCGAGAGGGGGCCTCGGCTTGGACCGTCATCCTCTCTGCCACCCCGTCCCATCCCATTGGTATCGGAATTGTAAGCTATTGGAAATGCCAAAAATAAATCATGGCAAAGCAAATATCTCGAAAAATTTCCGACTTATAATACAATGACCGTAGAACCGGAGATTCGTCTGAGGTTTGAGTGTCGTCTGAGGTTTGAGGTGTGATCAGCAAAACTTCTTTTTTTTTGGGAGACTATGTAGGCTAATAATGATTTAATTGAAGTCCCATAATAATGATTGCATTAATGAAGATACAAACAGTCGTATTATTGGCTGTTATGGCCAAAATTGTCTCTGTGCGCCAGAATCGGCTTGGTTAAAACACTGAATAAGCGACTTCTAGGATAGAGGCCCTGGATTCGATCCCCGCATAGGATATATTAGTACAGCTTACAAATAATTGATGGGAAATTTATGTGAAACGCACCCTCGACAACAAAAGAAATTTTAGTCAGAGGCGTTTTCTAAATAAATATAAGGCTTATACATTGTTACGTATAAGTAGTCGATTTGTATAAATATATCCAATTAAAAGATTACGAAGACTTATGAAATCGTCTAGAAAAATATACGACACATAATGCACAGTAAACTATACGGACCCACGTCAGTGAAAGTCAAATCGAATCCGAGGTACAAACATTTCGGTTATTCAATGGGCAATTCCGGTCAAGGCCGCTTTGTGGTTGTTTAATAAAAAGTAAATAAAAATAATACTTATATGCAATTTGCAAGAATCATATCAATAATGGGGAAACCCTCATCATTCTTCATACCACACTTACCTGCTGTATTCGTGGAAATTAAAAATAAACTTATGAAATAACGACATGACTAAAATCGCTAATTAATGAAGTATGCTTATAAGTATGCTTCCAACATCTGCTTTGTGCATTTTACATAGTATCAGTGACGTAATGATAACTATTTTCTATCAATGTATTCATGTATTGTTTTGTGAAGACCACGTGGCCTAATGCTGCCAGAAGTAAGTAGTTTGAAGTAAGTTTCAGTTTGAAAGGCACTGTTAGCTGGTGTAACCACTGAGCAAATGAGAGTTAAGAACTGATGTCTCAGGGGGACGGGTGGAGTGTGGTGCCACAAAGAAATATTCCGGGTGACACAGCATTGCTATGGGCCGACATTGCACATACCATCAGGTGAACGCTTTGCTCGTCTCTCCCCTTTCTCCAATTAAACAAAATAAATTGACGCTTGTAACCTTGAGATAGGTACTATGAAAATTAAAGCGTACGCTATGCCACGGGCCTACCACAGATACTGATCCGACTACCACGTGGTCTGACTACCTGGATATAGTGTCCTAGTTAGGTCTTAAACCCGAATCCTAGCCAACTCGAAAATCAGAGCCAACATGTGTACAAAAACTCAATACGTTGTTTTTCGCTTTCTTTTTCTGGTTGTTTTGTAATTGTACCCGTTTCTCCGAAACTGCTTTCTAACATATCTACTATCTTATCTTATTAGCGGTTCTATCAGATGTTTGCGCGTGCACTTGTGGCACTACAGTATCTCCTGCGCAATTTTTTTTTATTGCATAAAATGATGAAACGAGCAAAACGTTCACCTGATGGTAAGTGCAATGTCCGCCCACAACAAATGCCGTGTCACCCAGAAAACCTCTGTGTGACACAACATCGTGCCCATCACCCTGAGGCAGGTTCTTAAGTCTCATATGCGCAGTGATTGCGCTAGCTCACAGTGCCCTTCAAACCGAAACACAGTAATGTTTGCACACTACTGCTTCACGGCAGAATAACTGACCCTGGGGTGGTACCTACCTAGACGGATTCCTGCATAGGAATCCTACCACCAGTCGATTGAATGCTTTCAGCATTATTTGGAAGTTGTCTCCGTGTTCGTGACTTGGTCATGAGGACATTATCACCACAACTAAAGATAATTTCACCATACGCGTACTTAAAAAAATACGTGAGCCCTAATCTCTTGTTTTTGGTAGCAGCAGATCTTCTAATTTTTAGTCTAAAAGTTAGTACGAGTATTTATATTTGGAAAACATTCCGGATTTTTGGAGTAAGAAACATTTCTTACGGTGAGGATGTCTGCCCGACCGATTCCGTTCACAGCGGCAACTTCCATTCGTCGGGTCACACAACATTAAGGCACTTCTGCAATAATTTCGCAGAACCAAATGCACAATATCAGAAACGCAATGACTATCACAATACATACAGACCCGAAAAGTTATGATTTGTAAATTGCCATGACTCCGCAGTCAAGTGACTGACCGCCAAACGCATGCTGCAACTTAATATGCTGTACTATTATTAATAACTAAAGAGACCTTCATATCACCCACTAGTACTACCGCGTGGCCTAGTGGTCAGAGTACCTGACTTCTACGCCGCGGTTCCTGGGTCCGATTCCCAGCCGGAGCCAACATTTGTGCTAAAACACAAATTGTTGGTTTTCGGGTCTGGTTGTGTTGTGATTGTCCCCGTGTTTCTGACACTGCATCCTAGCCTACCTCCGATCTTATCGCATCAGCGTTACATCGGGCGCAGGTAGGTTGGGTCGAGTGAGTGCCTCTGTGTTTGCGCGTACACTTGTGGCACTATAATATCTCCTGCGCAGTTGATGGCTCTCGACAGTATTCGGAAGTTGTCGCCGTGGTCGAAATCGGTTAGGAGAACATCAGTACCACAGTCTAAAAATTCGCACCCGACAAGCGATGTGTCTTCATTAGACAGAACTACGAAAATGAAAGTCAAACAAACTGTCAGTTTAAACAACTAGAAAGCTTTACATTCAAAAACTTCGCACTCGATCTAAGCACCTGGCGAAATATTTGACCTCTCGAGCCGTCGTGAACCTATACGGCCCACAACTATTGCTAAGCGATTGAGTAACGAAGTTGGATTTAAAAAAAACACTAACCAATGCTTAATTACACTTTTAAGATGTTTTAAAAATAAATAACAATTTAACAGCAGTTTTGACATTAAGATAGAAACAACTGGCAGCCTTGGACTCAGCCATAACGACAGAGTGCAAAAATTACAATAAATTAAATTCAAAACAATAACTGCAATTATTTGAAAACGTTAAATAATAATTATAGTTACGATACAATGTCACACAATCACAAACATATAAATAATACATAGTCATTTTACAATTTGACGTGGTAGCTCAGGGGCTAGGCGCTCGCTTTAAATTTCATTGTACGCGAGTGACCGGGATTCGACCACCACTAAAATTGTTAATTGCAATTTTAAGTGCTGATTAACCACGTGCTCGACGGTGAAAGCAAACATCGTGAGGAAACCTGCATGTCTGAGAAATAAAAAATATTTCGAAGACATCTGCAGTCCGCCAACCCGCATTGGAGCAGCGTGGCGGATTCTTCCTAGCTGCAAAACCGTGTCGAAAATGAGAGACGGCCTGTGCTCAGCAGAGGGACATGAATAGGCTGAGCCTTTTTTTTAATCTTAACAATTTGTCATTAAGGAAGTCACTGATATTATAATAACAATTGTCTCTGAAAAATCTTTAAAATTTGGTCTTCTGGAATTTTGTTATAATTTATATGTGCCATGCATATTAGATTATTGAGCATTAATGCCATTTTGCACCAATCTTTGTATTTTCGCACCAATCTTTGTATTTTTGAGTTTGTTTCAGCCACCAGTCGGGAGCAGAAAATCGGAAATTTTACTTTGTGTATTTTTTTTGAAGTGATACTTCTTTGTGATATGTGATATGAGAGTACTCTGCCGGACACCCATCTACAAATCGATATTTGACTGTGAGTAATACTTTTTGTAATTCATGTTTACTTATTTTTCTTTTAATCAGATATCTAATATATGTAAGATTCTCTGCCACGTACTGACTTTCCACACGCTCTTTTTTATTTCGAGTACTCTTTAAATTGAGTCCTATAGCTTCACCGGTCTGTGTATTGTACAGAACGGCTATACAGCCTGTCGGAAGAATAAAAATCCGATGAAGCTGTAAAAGCCAAAAAGGCTAACAGCAATAACATCACTGAAATTATATGAAGAATAAAAAATATGGTAGAACTATTGAAAATGGTTGAATCTATACAAATAAATCAAATTGAAGTGGTGGTGGTTTGTAATAAGACAATAAAAGCTTTTTACTCAATGCTTATGAAAGTATATATGGTACTCATAAAAAAAACAATATTTTTTTGTCTGTCTGTCTGTTTGTGACTTTCACCGACAGATAGCTGATATTATAGCGGTTAACTTAGGCTACTTTAATTTTAGAAAAACAATTAGGGTTCCGCGCTAAAAAATTCAGTCCCCAAAATCCGATTTAAATAGGAATGTATATATATATATATATATATATATATCATCAAGGAAAGTATATCATCGATCGGGGTCGGCCTTTTTACGCGTGTGAAACCGGGTGTGAAAACGGCTAGTATTCAATCAAAATCAGCCTGTCCGATTACATAACGTCAGTTTCTTAACCAATAGTCTATTTATATTTAATAATGAAAATCTCACAACTTTACTGGTGGTAGGATTCCTATGCAGGAATCCGTCTAGGTAGGTACCACCCCAGGGCCAGTTATTCTGCCGTGAAGCAGTCGTGTGCAAACATTACTGTGTTTCGGTTTGAATTATATAAAAAAGGATTTTTATATAATTATAGCTGTATATTATTGAAGCTGGGAAGATCCCACCACGGTGCTCGAATGCGTTGGCAGACTTCACATGTCCACAAAAATATTTTGTTTTTTATTTCTCAGACATGCAGGTTTCCTCACGATGTTTTTCTTCACAGAAGTGGACCGGGGATCGAACTGCGATGACTCGCGTACAATGAAATTTAAGGTGAGCTCCGGTATTACCACGGCTCTTACCTCATATACACATAAATAAAATTGAAGTGTCTGTTCGTTATAACAAAAGAACAGCTATTTACTCTATGCTTATGAAAGTATATGCGTTACTTATAAGAAAAAACTGTTTTTAAATTTCCTGTCTGTTTGTTCCGGCTAATCTCCGATTTTGACGGGACTTTCACTGACAGATAGCTGATATTATAGCGGGTAACTAAGGCTACTTTAATTGTTAAAAAAATATTAGGGTTCCGCGCAAAAAATCAAAACTCCAAAATCCGATTCAAATAGGAAATGTATATCATCGCTCGGGGTCGACTCTTTTAAGCGGGTGAAACCGCAGGGCACAGCTAGCTAAGTGGAACTCTGACGCCACCACTATCTCGGAGGTGGGCTTTAATGACTGCGACACAATTTTCGAGTAATAGTGTCATTATCGTTCGTGTTTTTTATAATATATTGTAACAATTTGTGTCGAAAATAAATATTATTATTGTCGGTTTTTACGTTGCCGATATGAATAGAGTATAATAGCACCTACCTCTTTCCTACCAAGGTGACGTAAGAGGCGACTAAGGTAAGTCTTTATTTGTGCAGAATAACACCATAATATGCCTAACTTTATAAAAAAATACGGAAACATCGTGAGGAAACCTGCATGTCTGAGGAATCCACAAATTTCGAAGAAGTAAAATCCGCCAACCCGCATTGGAACTGCGTGACAGCTCTTCTAGGTTACAAAACCCTCTCAGAAATGAGAGGAGGTCTGTGCTCAGCAGTATGACATTTATAGGCCATTTACTTTACTTTTTTAAAAAAAAGGCGGGAAGAAATGCAGACTCAACCTATATATTTCTACAATGTAAACTGTCTTGTCTAAAATGTACAGTTCGATCTGACCTTTTACTAGTAGCCTAGTACACACACTGTCGCGAAGTTCTCTAGCCAATCTCCCACATAGACTGCCACGTGAAAGCCTGACATTTGCTCTTGACTCGCGCATCACAAATGCCACATCTATTTCATTAGGCCAGATGTCGTAAAGCCCCCGCGGCAATGTAATGTGCGTCTAGTCTAATCTGTCCATAAATATTTACTGTCAACACCAAATTGGGCCTTGCCCTATTGTATGCTAAAACAGATATTATACGATTACCTACTATCGTTATGATCATAGCGATGCACTAGGGATGTATTTGCTACTAATACAAATGCTTTCTATTTTTAACCAATCTATGGTTAAAATAGAGAGTATATAAATACGTAAAATCTTTATTTAGTACTAGATGATGCCCGCGACTTCGTCCACGTCGATAATGGTTTCTTAAATATCCCGTGGTGACTACTTGATTTTCAGGGCTAAAAACGATCATATATCCGTCTCCAGGATGCAAGCTATCTCTGTGCTGAACTTCATCAAGATCGGTTCAACGGTTGAACCGTGGAAAGGTAACAAACAGACAGAGGGACAGAGGGAGTTACTTTCGCATTTATTTATTAGTATTGATGGATGTGTAGTCGACAGTAGTAGTGTAGGATCGACATTATACTTAGTACTTGGCGACTACAAAACCAGGAGTTTTATTGTGTAACTCTGGTAGGTTTCGGGATCGGTTTCATTTGGCGCTTAAACCTCATTAATCAATGGGATCAAATAAAAACCATCACGAAACCTACCAGAGTTATGCAATAGACCTCCAGGACAGAATGGTTTCTAGTATTCAATGTCTGCCAAAGACAGTGTTTGTTCTACACACAATTTTTTTTGTCATGGTAACTCAGGCCGAGTGGCTGTCTTAAATGTGAGCAAGTAACACCAACGGTGAAACATCGTGATATCCGAAAAAATGCTAAATATTTCAATAATAAGTGAAACTTCATACTGTGTCATCCAATGGATCTCGTAAAAGGCGAGTAAGGAATTAAACTGCACTTGGTGGCGATAGGCTTACCACCTATCACACCAAGTGCATTATATTGTTTTGGTGAAACGTGGATTGTGGCAGTCATCTGTTTTTGCAGTGAGTGCCCAGTCTCTGACTACCCCTTAATGGGATACCGTCGTGATCTTATGTATGTATGTATACTCTTAAAAATAATAGGATAATAGTTTTCTGATATCCGCGCACTATGCAACGTTTGTTGCATTTGATTGCTTTTTGAATTGAAAACTTTTCAGAATCGTTGTGATTTGACACTTGATGAAACGAAAAAGCGTCACTAAAAAGAGACAAACACATATATAACTACAGAATTTAGCCTGCGAAAGAATGAGATGACAGTATACAGAGATTCCCATTACATTTATATTTTCGAAATCGTCCAAATATTGGATTTATTCGTAGATTTCGCTCTAATTAGCTCGACGACTAGATCAAAAACAGGAATTGACGCTGTATTCCAATATGGATATTGATCAAATCCAAACCAAAGCATTTATTTCATACTTTAGTTAATAAGCCACATTATATAATGTAATATTTATGTAGAATAACATGTGAAATAATTTCTAAACTTGATAACAACATTATAATAAACAAACCCTACAATTATCCTACTCCTAATGCTCTGCATTCTCTATCTCGCAGTTATTTTTATTGGATAAAATAATGAAAAGAGCAAATCGTTCACCTGATGGCAACGTCTGCCCATAGCAAATGCTGTGTCACCCAGAACATTTCTGTGTGACACCCCACTCGGCCCATCACCCTGAGACATCAGTTCTTAAGTCTCATATGCCCAGTGATTACACTAGCTCACGGTGCCCTTCAAACCGAAACGCAGTAATGTTTGCACATTACTGTTTCACGGCAGTATAATTGGCCCGGGGGTGGTACTTATCTAGACGGATTCCTGCACACGTGTTTTTATTTAGATCTAGATATATGTGCGTAATTCAAGCTTTGCTACAAATAATCGAGGTCGCGAACCGATCGCCGCGTCGCGATAAATGTCACGTGCTAAATAAAGCCGAACTCGCGTAAAAGTCGCCAGGTACTAAGCTAACGTGTTTACTACTTTGAACTTTACACAACCCAACACTGAGATTCTAGTTGGACTTTGAACTGTTTCAGAACAGTTTCATTATTTAGGTAATAAAAGAAATCATTGTTTACAACGCCTCCGCGTTGGAACGCAATGGGAGTAACATTTTTTTTGACTCTTACCAAAATAGCAGCGACATGGTTCGCCACCTGTAACGTCTTGTTTCCTTCGGGTCGAAAAGTGGGCTACGCGTGGCCTACCCCTTATATGGGAAAAGGCGTGACAGTACGTATGTATATTCACACGATAATAACCTCCCGTGGGTGTCGTAAAAGTCGACCGAGGGAAAATAAAAACCAGGAGATGGGCAGCAGCGTCTCCCTGGAACATCTGAATAAATAAACTGCGGTTGCCAACCCGCCTGCCAAGCGTGGCAACTATAGCAAAATCCACCCAAAATGAGAGTTACAAATTTTTGTGGCAATCTATGGAGGAGGCCTATGTTCAGCAGTGAACTAGTGATAGGCTGAAATGAAGATGATGATGATGTATACAAGTGAATTGAGGCAACGCATGTTCCTTACACCGAAATGTTCGGGGTGACACAACATTTGTTATGGACATACATTGCACTTACTATCAGATGAACGTTTTGCTCGTGTCGTTGCTTTCTAAAATAACCAAAAAGCTAAACGTCTGCCCATATCAAATGCTCAAAACATTTCTGTGTTGCACCGCAGTGCGCTCGTCACCTGAACATTACTTTTCAAGCCTCATATGCCCAGTAATTACACTTGCCCAGCTCTCAGTGCCCTTCAGACCGAAACACATAACTACTTGCACACTACTGCTTTACGGCACAGTTATCAACAGGTGAAAGATTTGCTCGTTTCATCACTTAATTCCATAAAAAAAGAAAAGCTTGAAAAGGTCCGGAACACTCCTGCTGTGCGTGTCGGTGAATATTTGTTTACTTTAGTAACGGAACAATGGCCATATCAATCGGAAAACCGTATCAAACCGTCCATCGGTCCAACAGTGATGATGATGTTCACCTAGCCGATTTCGACCACGGCGACAACTGCCGAATACAGTCGAGAGCCATCAACTACGCAGGAGATATTATAGTGCCACAAGTGTACGCGCAAACACAGAGGCACTCACTCGTCCCAACCTACCCGCGCCCGATGTAACGCTGATGCGATAAGATCGGAGGTAGGCTAGGATGTCGTGTCGGAAACACGGGGACAATCACAACACAACCAGACCCGAAAACCAACAATTTATGTTTTAGCACAAATGTTGGCTCCGGCTGGGACTCGAACCCAGGACCCGCGGCTTGGAAGTCAGGTACTCTGACCACTAGGCCACGCGGTCGTCAGTAACTAACAGTAATATTACTAGGGAATACTGAACACTTGACATGTATGTTTGTTCACCTTGACCCACCGCAAATGTCGCGTCCGCGTGCCTATTAATTAAACAATTTGTATAAAAACTATAACCCGCTTGTATTACGCGAAGCGACGAGTATGTGATGATAAACATTTATCGTACGCGTGATACTATTTGCCCTGTTTCCATTATCACAAGCCGTGCGGTACGACACAATGACATTATTTAATTTAACAATGTCATAGTAAGCAACCGACCGCGTGGCCTAGTGGTCAGAGTACCTGACTTCTACGCCGCGGTTCCTGGGTCCGATTCCCAGCCGGAGCCAACATTTGTGCTAAAACATAAATTGTTGGTCTTCGGGTCTGGTTGCGTTGTGTTTGTCCCCGTGTTTCTGACACTGCATCCTAGCCTACCTCCGATCTTATCGCATCAGCGTTACATCGGGCGCGGGTAGGTTGGGACGAGTGAGTGCCTCTGTGTTTGCGCGTACACTTGTGGCACTATAATATCTCCTGCGCAGCGGATGGCTCTCGACATTCAGATTCGGAACTTGTCGCCGTGGTCGAAATCGGCTAGGAGAACATCATCATCATTAACAATACGCAAAATGGGGCAGTTTAAATAATAACAAAACCCTACACTAATCATGTTGCGAAACGCACGAGGCTGCATTTTAAAATTTATCTTAAACATTTTCAATGCTAAAATCTGAAACAGATAAGTATCATCATCATCATTATCATTTCTTCCCTTCCCTCCCCGGAGGCTTCCCCCATAGATTGCCACGTGTTTGTAGCTCTCACTTTGGGGGGGGGGGGGGGGGGGGTTGTAGTAGTTGCCACGCTTCGCAGGCGGGTTGGCAACCGCAGTTTATTTATTCAGATGTTCCAGGGAAATTCTGCTGCCCGTCCCCTGGTTTTATTTTCCCTCTGTCGACTTTTACGACACCCACGGGATGAGATGGGGAAGTATATTCTCTTAAGCCGCCACCACACGGCGAATAGATAAGTATGAGTATTACATATTGGCAAACTTGATGTTTAACATTACTAATAACAGAGACTATTTGAACGAAAGTCGAATTGTTAACCAAAGCTTCTTCATGTTTTCAAAATTGGTAAAAGATACTGTTACCTATAACTAAATAATACTTTTTTGAATAACATAGCCCCACACAATGATTTCTCCTTTTGTCGTGTGGTAGCGGCTAAAGAGAATCTACCACCCCATCTCGTAAAAGTCGACAGAGGGAAAATAAAAACCAGGAGATGGGCAGCAGCATCTTCCGGGAACATCTGAAAAAATAAACTGCGGTTGCCAACCCGCCTGCCAGGCGTGACAACTATGGCAAATTCCCCCCAAAATTAGAGCTTCTAACTTTTGTGGCAATCTATGGGGGAGGCCTATGTTCAGCCGTGGACTAGTGATAGGCTGAAACGACGACGATGACGACGTTACAGACAAATTAGAAAACTAACCATGTTTTTGCACGAATGTCGAATCCGGCTATGATTCGAACCCAGGAACTGCAGCGTAAAAGTCAGGTACTCAGCCCACCAGAACACGCAGTCGTCGAAAAAAAAATACTTAGTCGGTTTCGGAATTTCGGAACTTCGTGGTACAATGGAAACTCGCACATCATTGACATCGTAGCGTACGTCCGGCATGTAATATGCATAGCCGGTCGCAAACATATCAACCACGACGTTATAATACGGGAACACGTGGTAGGATTCCTATGCAGGAATCCGTCTAGGTAGGTACCACCCCAGGGTCAGTTATTCTGCCGTGAAGCAGTAGTGTGCAAACATTACTGTGTTTCGGTTTGAAGGGCACTGTGAGCTAGCGTAATCACTGGGCATATGAGACTTAAGAACCTATGTCTCAGGGTGATGGGCACAGTGTGGTGTCACACAGAAATTTTCTGGGTGACACAGAATTTGTTTTGGGCAGACGTTGCACTTACCATCAGGTGAGCGTTTTGCTCGTTTCATCACTTTACGCAATAAAAAAAAACACATGACGAAGCCTTTTTTTTTATTCAATGAAGATGACAAACGAGGATACGTCACCTTGGCCACCATTGTAAGTGGAAGAACCATTGAAACGCTGAAGGTGTTTTTTGGAATGCATATTGCCTGTGCATCGGTCTCCGGTCCCCTTCACTCATCGGACACCTATCGGCAGACAAGACTATGACGTAAATAAGTTTTAAATCACACAAAAATGAACTTTGTTTTGCTAAGTCACAGAGTATAAGTTTGTCTGCACAAGCATTGCATAATTGCAAATCGGTCGAAACCAGATAGCTCTGTTACAATTAATAAAATAAAGTGCAATCTTTATCTTGTTTGATTATGATTGTTCTCTAATAGTTTCCGTGACATTGACTAATAAACCAAGCGACTTCGTTTCCTGCGCAAGCAAATAGGTTACGTTAATTAAAAGTGCAGTAAATCTATACTAATATTATAAAAGCTAAAGTAACTATCTCTGTCCCTGTGTCTGTTTGTTACCTTTTCACGGTTCAACCGCTGAACCGATCTTAACGAAATTTGGCACAGGGATAGCTTGCATCCTGGAGACGGACATAGGATACTAATATTTTTGTCCCGGAAAATCAAATAGTTCCCTCGGATATTTATAAACCTATATCAACGAGGGTGAAGTCCCGGGCGTCAGCTAGCTAATAATAATAACTTTATTTACGACTCTACAGCGGGGTAACGTATCAAAAGTGAAGATCACATATAAAGTGTTGAACTAACATCTGTCAAATAACTGTTTTCATACCGGCTATGATTACCAAAAAGACGTCGTCCATACTAAAATTATAAATGCGAAAGTAACTCTCTGTGTCCCTGTGTCTGTTTGTTACCTTTTCACGGTTCAACCGGGGAACAGATCTTGACGAAATTTGGCACAGAGATATCCTGCATCATGCAGACCGGCATAGGATTTTTATGCCGGAAGCAAATGGTTCCCACGTGTATTTAAAAACCTTATCTGCGGTGTCGTAAAAGTCGACAGAGGGAAAATTAAAACCAGGAGATGGGCAGCAGCATCTTCCTGGAACATCTGAATAAATTAACTACTCGATCGGTCTAAAGTGCACTGTAATTGACTGAGCTAGTGTAATTACTGAGCATATGACACTTAATCACTGGTGTCTCAGTTTGTTTGGAATAAATCTATCTTGAAATAAATTTTAAAGAACACAGATTATCACAAAGACCTAAAATGTGTGTCCTGAAATTTCTAAACCAACAAAGGAAAGAAAATTAAGTTAAGTTAGTTAAGTTTCTGGTGGAAGGATTCCTTTTTCTGGTAGTAGGATTCCTATGCCGGAATCCGTCTAGATCCACCACCACCCCTGATCCAGTTATTCTGCCGTGAAGCAGTAATGTGAAACATTACTGTGTTTCGGTTTGAAGGGCACTGAGAGCTAACGTAATAACTGGGCATATGGGACTTAAGAACTGATGTCTCAGGGTGACGGTCGCAGTGTGGAGTCACACAGAAATGTCCTGGGTGACACAGCATTTGTTATGGGCAGACGTTGCACTTACCATCAGTTGAACGTTGTGCTCGTTCCGTTACTTTTATCAAATAAAAAAAAAGTTAATTTGCTGAGATACGCATGCAATAGAAAATTATTTTTGTAGAGCACCGCCTGTCCTCCCTCAATAGCGTAAAGTAACGCCTGATTCTATTAACTATTCTTAAACGAGTCAGACGTTAAAGTGCTGGTACATGCTTGCCGGAAGGTCATTTATATGCAAACTAGCTGATGCCCGCGACTTCGTCTGCGTGGATTGAGAATTTAATTATCACGTGGAAACTATGTGATTTTCTGAGATAAAATCCTATGTCCGTCTACAGAATGCAAGCTAGCTCTGTGCCCAATTTCGTCAATATCGGTTCAACGGTTGAGCCGTGAAAAGGTAACAAACAGACAGAGGGACAGAGAGAGTTACTTTCGCGTTTATAATATCAGTATGGATTATCGAGCTGGTAATGTGGTATGCGTTGAAGCAGTAATCGTTAAATACGTCAAGTCACACAGTTTGTAGCAACACATGCTTTGAACATCTATAATTTAGCCAGTAAATTTAGCAAGCTCTTACCTGTTGTAATTCAAAGCTCAGACAATCGCCTTAAATTTTATTGTATGCGATTGGTTTACAAGGCCGCTGAGCTGAAATTTTGAGAGTTTATTTACTGTTTCCTCGACGGTGAAAAGAAATTTCGTCAGGCATAATGCAAGTAAGTAGTTCCGTGTGGTAGAGGCGTAAGAGAATCTACCACCCCATCTTATCCCGTGGGCGTCATAAAAGTCGACAGAGGGAAAATGAAAACCAGGAGATGGGCAGCAGCATCTTCCTGGAACTTTTGAATAAATAAACCAAAAAAAAACGGTTGCCAACCCGCCTGCAAAGCGTGGCAACTATATCCCACCAAGTTAGAGCTTAATTTTTTGGTGCCAATCTGTTTAGGAGGCCTATGTTCAGCAGTGGATTAGTGATATGCTGAAATGATGATAAAGACGTAAGTATGAGAAACATAACCATGACCCAAAACTCTGTCATAAAATGTGAGGTAACCTAGCCCTAAAACTGAAAATGTAAAATAAAACAAAAATGGGCTATCAAAACGTGCTTGTACGAGTAATAAGTCGATAGGTGTCCAGCAGGATAGAATAGAACCCACCTCTTTGATACAGAGGTGTCATAAGAGGCAACTAAGGTATTGACAGCTTTTATCCGTGCAGAATAACACATAATATGCAATGCTGTCACTGAACTGCTCATGGGAACGCAATGGGGAGTGTAGCGACATCATATTTCATACATTCCATAATCGCGCTATGAAAGTTTTCTTTGACGCGAATCTAAATATTACTAGTAGGAGAAGATATTCTCCCCAGATCACCGCAACAATGTCATCGCCATCGCATTCATAACACCAGACTACCGTCGGCACAACGCGTGCTTCCTAGTCTCTCAGCCACTGAGGAAAATCAACCCTGCTGATTCGCGAAGCGACTCCTGCGGCATCAACACTGTCTCCATACGTCACGATGCACTGAAGACCTGGCCACAGGGTAACCCCAACGCCAGACTGCACCTCATCACCCAACGTCACAAGTTCTCCACCCTAACCTACGACTTCCAGTCTCAGCGGGAGAGTGATGTAGCGACATCTATGTCGCCACATGAGAAGCTCAAGAAATACTTCATACATTCTGCCATTACTAAAATTGTAACATGTGAATATAATACTTTAGGAGGATAAAAAAGCATTCGAAATTTCGCTACTCTACAACCACTAGAAAAATGAGAGGAGGCCATCTCTGCTTTAGGAAGCATCTATGCTGAGGCTTACCTTAAAATCTAAGCAGATTTGGACAAAGATGTCATCTCCCAGTTCCTTACATACATAAGATCACGACTGTATCCCATAAGGGGTAGTCAGAGACTGGGCACACACTGCAAAAACAGATGACTGCCACAATCCACGTTTCACCAAAATAAAATAATGCACTTGGTGTGATAGGTAGTGAGCCCATCGCCACCATGCGCTGTTGGGTGCACAGTGCAGTTTAATTCCTTACTCGCCTTTTACGAGATCCATTGGATGAGATGGAGTGGTAGTATTCTTTTCACGAGCCGCCACCAAACGGCTTCCAGTTCCTTCCCGCAATTAAAAGAAGTCCTTCACCTGGCAGTGGGTATATTACGTCCAATATTAAAGTTACCGACACGGTTAAGCGATTGGCATCTCTATCGCGGCCTCGCTTCCCGCTCCAATCTAATATTTTGCATGGCCCACAAATAGTTGTTCCTTGTATGAGTGTTGGTGCATGTGCAGTTTGTAAAACACACCCACGATACAGGAGAGATCCTAGCGTGATGCTTCGTTTTATCAAGTAAAAAAAGTTTAAAAGAGTGGTCGTGAAATTGTTCAATTATACACATGTCAGATAATATTTGGTTTTGGAGCTAGAAAGAATCCGCCACGCTGCTCTAATGCGGGTTGGCGGACTTCACATGTCTTCGAAATATTTTTTATTTCTCAGACATGCAGGTTTCCTCACGATGTTTTCCTTCACCGCCGAGCACGTGGTAAGATCAGCACTTAAAATTGCAATTAACAATTTTAGTGGTGCCGGCACCGGGAGTAGAACCCAGGTCACTCGCGTACTATGAAATTTAAAGCGAGCGCCTAGCCCCTGAGCTACCACGGCTCCGGCTAATTAAATTTATTCCAAAATAATTTTAACGCAGTATCATTATAATCAAATTAGTATTACTATGACCGGATGCCCTTTGACACAGCTTTGGCATTCATAGTGATGGACTTTGCATCGAAAATTATTTTTCGATTCGTATCTATTTCATTAAATATCAATTGCCGTATGTGTAAGATCACTTGAAAACGGCTTGACCGATATGGCTGTTTTTTTTTGTTGTATTTGTTACAACAACAGTGTACGTAATTGTTTGTTGTTTTTTGGTGGTAAGATTCCCATGTGGGTATCCGTCTAGGTAGGTACCAGCCCAAGGCCAGTTATTCTGCCACGAAGCAGTAATGTGCAACCATTACAGTGTTTCGGTTCGAAGGGCACTGTGAGGTAGCGTAATGGCACTGGGCATCTGAGACTAAAGAAGCTATGTCTCTGGGTGATGGGCACAGAGTGGTGTCACACGGAAATTTTCTGGGTGACAGCATTTGTTATGGGCAGACGTCGCACTTACCATCAGGTGAACGTTTTGCTCGTTTCATCACTTTTTCAAAAAAAAACAGTTATGCTATGATTTCATTACTTATTTTTTTTTCTTAGCGCACATCTCATTTTCTTCATTAATAAATTGCACCCGAGGGAAGGATCTATTTATTTTTAAACGATTTTTTTATTTTTAAATTAATGTTGACGTAAATATTTCAAATCGAAGAGCAGTGATTACAGAACTGGCACTAAAAAAAAAAACGCTTAAAAGTAGCAGAACAACTGCAAAAAACGAAAATTTATATTTCTAAATTAATATTTTTTCTTTTATAACTAAATGTTATCTTCGATAACATTGTTTTACTATTAATTTCGTAACATTAAAACTCCGATTTGATACACTAAAGACATCAATTTACATTTTTTTTATTACCTAGTTTATCGATCAATTAGTTCAAGTGCTAGTACATCACTAGCAAGCGGGCAGCGCGTTCTTACGACCTCCAGTCTTCTCTCAACGTAGAACAACGACCTTCAATCTTCACGCACGATCAATCTATTTTTTAACGAGCACCTTTAATAATCAAATAATGTGAAGAATTTGGCAATTACTTACGCAAGTTACCAAATAATGATTAAATAAGCAAAATATGATCTCCATTTTGTTTTAATATAAAAAGGAAGTGATTTCTACTAAGTATTCGATGGTACAACCTAACCTTATATGTATAACCTATATGTGTACTAGTGACCTCGGGTCACACAAAACATACATACATATATATATATATATATATATATATATATATATATATATATATATATATATATAGTATATATATAATACAGGTTGGTGACAACCGCATCTAGTTAATGGCAACTTCGAAACCAGGAAGATTCCCGATATGCGTGTGGCGGGTGCCGTAAAAGTCAACCGAGGGGAAATGAAAACAAAGAGATGGGCAGCAGTATCTTCCTGGAACATCTGAATAGACAAACTGCGGTTGCCAACCCGCCTTCCAAGCGTGGCATCTATAGCAAACTCCCCTCCAAATGAGAGCTACTAACTTTTGTGGCAATCCATGGGAGAGGCGGTCAGCAGTGAACTAGTGATAGCCTGAAATGATGATGATGAATCCCAACCGAAGTCAATTTATGCGATACACAATTGTTATATTTTCGTCAAGGTGGCTTGTCTTAAATTTCATAATGCGCAAGTGCCTTGAGTTCGATTCCCGTTGCCGGCAGCATTACAAATAGTTTGAAATTTTAAGTGCCGTTTACCACGAGCTCGGCGGCGAAGGAAAACATCGTGAGAAAACTTGTTTGAGTAATAAAAAAATATAAAAGACTTGACGGACTATTCTCGGCTCCAAACCCCTTCAAATATGAGAGGAGACCTGCGCTTAGTGCTGAGGCAGTCTTATTAATTTACACATTTTTTTAGTGATGGAACCACAAGTAGTCTATTAAGGGAAACGTCAGGTTGAATATTTCAATAGAAATTACATACTTACAGTACGAGAATAGAGAATCTACCACCCCATCTCATCCCGTAGATGTCGTAAAAGTCAGTTAAGTAAAGTGACAGCCTATAAAGTCTCACTGCTAAGCACAGGCCTCCTCTCATTTCTGAGAGGGTTTAGGAGAAGAATCCGCCACGCTGCTCCTATGCGGGTTGGCGGACTGCACATGTCTTCGAATTTTTCGAATCGAACCCACGTCACTCGCGTACTATGAAATTTAAAGCGAGCGCCTAGCCCCTGAGCTACCATGGCTCTCGTAAAAGTCACCAGAGGGAAAATTAAAACCAGAACATGGGCAGCAGCATCTTCCTGGAACATCTAAATATATAAACTGGGGTTGCCGGGTTGGTAACCACAAATCCACGCGCGAACCACCTCGCCGCCGTTTTGGTACGAGTCAAAAAATTCTTACTCCCCATAGCGTTGCCACGAGCAGTATAGTGACAGCATTGCATATTATGGTTCTGCTCGAATAAAGGCTGTCCGTACAATACCTTTGTCTCTCCTTACGGCACCTCGCTAAGTGCTATTCTATTCTGCCGACACCTATATACATTACAGATGGCGGAATAACAAACTAAAAAAATATGTATATTTTTGCCAAGCAGCAGTATCTGGGACTGCCATCATCTATGTGCCTGCCAAGCGTGGTCATTACGGCAAATCCTTCCTTTTTGAGGGGACTATGTCCAGCAGTGGAGTATAAACATGATGAAGAAGAAAAAATATATACTTTAGAGGTTTCATTTAACTTGCTTTCTTATAATCTATGTTTATATTTTATTTCTCAGAGGTGTTTTTATCGGTATAAAATATCTCCCTGTCTAAAAGTAATGTTGAATTCGTCATTTTGAAGATTATTTTTCTCTCTAATGACGAAAAATAAGTAAATGTCTTAAAATTAATGTCTTCGTTAAATATTAAATACGTTAAAAAAACTGATTAAAGAGATTGAATCAAATAATTGAATTGTAGAAAGCGCCATCTATTAACAACCTGTTCAACTACTATGTGAGAACTTTATACGACAGGACCAAGACCAGGAAGAGTTCTTTAGATTGTTTAAAGAAAATAGATTGCTCCATCTGTTCATGATCACGTCACTGTGGGAAATATTCGCATAGGTTACCTAGTAATAATAATAATCTTTATTTGTCGCAACTATCGTATTACAAGTTGTCACGATATTTATTTTGATCGTAGATGTTTCGCCATACTTGCAGCACGGAAATATCATCATATTTATTAAATGTCAAAAAAAATTAATGTAATACTAACAATACTAATCAACAATGCAAAAATGAAACTAATAGTTATTTAACATAAAGTCATTAAGTAAATGTAGCTACCACTCTCTCAGAGGGGGTTTTGGAGTCAGGCCACGCTGTTCTATCGCGGCTTGGCGGACTTCACATGTCTTCGAAATGTTTTTATTCCTCAGACTTGCAGGTTTCCTCATCATGTTTTTCGTCACCGTAGAGCGCGAGGTAAATCAGCACTTTAAGTGAAAATTTTAGAGGTGCCGGCACCGGGGATCCAACTTAGGTCATTCGCGTACTATAAAATTTAAGGCGAGCGCCTGGCCCCTTAGCTACCACGGCTCTAAAAATCATTAATATCATATAAATTATATCATAAAAGCCGATGATACAATTTAATCGATGAAGCTAGGACCTACGCGATTTTCCGGGAAGTCGATGGATGCAGGTGGCTCAGGACCGTGCTTTGTGGCAATCTATGGAGGAAGGTCAACAGTGGACTAAGATGAATTCATCAGTGGGCTGAAATGATTATGATGATGATGATTATCCTAAAAAGTGTATAATAAAATACCTGTATAGTATAATAGAATCCTATTCCGCGATTGTGGTACATCTTCTAAAATAAGCTTATTTTTGAAATAGTTGAATGTGTTTCTTCACAAAGATGCAAATTTAAAAAATGTAAAGTGACGGAATATAGTTAATAAAATCAGACGATACTTAGCGGAAATAAAATATAAATGCACCACTGAAGTCGAGGCCACGACACGTGTTGTATCACTTGATAATGTTTAACTTTTTTTCCTGTAGTAAAGTGTGAGAAGTGTTAGCAAGCAAAGTATTGTAAAAAATCAAAATCACAATGAAATCTACAATCGAATGGCTTAATAATCCACATTAAGCCATATTTAAAAATAACACTACAACCACTCCATCTCATCCAATGGATCTCGTAAAAGGCGAGTAAGGAATTAAACTGCACTGTGCACCCAACAGCGCATGGTGGCGATGGGCTCACCACCTATCATACCAACTGCATTATATTGTTTTGGTGAAACGTGGACTGTGGCAGTCATCTGTTTTTGCAGTGTGTGCCCAGTCTCTGACTACCCCTTATGGGATACAGTCGTGATCTTATGTATGTATGTATAAATACGTAAAATCTTTATTTAGTACTAGATGATGCCCGCGACTTCGTCCACGTCGATAATGGTTTCTTAAATATCCCGTGGTGACCACTTGATTTTCTGGGATAAAAACTATCATATATCCGTCTCCAGGATGCAAGCTATCTCTGTGCTGAATTTCATCAAGATCGGTTCAACGGTTGAACCGTGAAAAGGTAACAAACAGACAGAGGGACAGAGGGAGTTACTTTCGCATTTATTTATTAGTATTGATGGATGTGTAGTCGACAGTAGTAGTGTAGGATCGACATTATACTTAGTACTTGGCGACTACAAAACCAGGAGTTCTTTTGTGTAACTCTGGTAGGTTTCGGGATCGGTTTCATTTGGCGCTAAAACCTCATTAATCAATGGGATCAAATAAAAACCATCACGAAACCTACCAGAGTTATGCAATAGACCTCCAGGACAGAATGGTTTTTAGTATTCAATGTCTGCCAAAGACAGTGTTTGAGCTACACACAATTTTTCGTAATGTATTTATCGTATGTATGTTAAAAATAAATCAGACCTGAACCAAATATGTACGTATTTTAATTATTTTAAGAATAAAGAGAATAAATCGAATATCTATCTTCAATCGTCTATCTTCTATATATTTTTTTTATTTATTCAACCTATCACTAGTTCACTGCTGAATATAGGCCTCCCTCAGAGTTTGGGAAAAAAATACGTGTCTTTCAATTTGGAGGGATTTTCCCATAGTTGCCAGGCTCGGCAGGCGGGCTGGCAACCGCAGTTTATTTATACAGATGTTCCAGGAAGAAGCTGCTGCCCATCTCCTGGATTCCATTTTCCCTCTGTCGACTTTTACGACACCCACGGGATGAGATGGGGTGGTAGATTCTCTTAAGCCGCCACAACACGACAAATGAAACTTTATATTTAAAACATTTAAAAATAAAAATAAAATGCTCTATATTTATAACTTATTGTGTCTAATATATTCTTTACAACTCAATAAATTGTTTTTATGCATCTCCTTCGCAATACCAAAATGTTTTTTTTTTATTTGATAAAGTGTCGAGACAAGCAAAACGTTCACCTCATGGTAAGTGCAACGTTTGCCCATAACAGATGCTGTGTTACTCAGAATATTTCTGTGTAGCACCACACTGCGCCCGTCACCCTGAGACATAAGTTCTTAAGTCACATATGCCCAGTGATTACGCTAGCTCTCAGTGCCCTTCAGACCGAAACACAGCAACATTTGCACGCTACTGCTTTACGGCAGAATAACTGTAAATAAAGAAATAACTATATATAAAGATACATACGAACAACTTCCACATAAAACATTGCATTGTGTCAAACAAATCACGAAGAAAGGCGTACATCAGTTTAATAACGAAGGAAAAGAACAGCATGCATCGTTACGTGAAAAGACACCCCTTCTGTCGTACGGAACCTCAAAAGATCCCGCTAGTGATCCCTTTATGGCAGTCACGAACCGCGCGCAAAAGCGCCTTTTGATATTCGCCGCCCGCGACGTCGCCTAACTAGGAGTAATGTTCGTATTCCGACTATTGGAGAGATTTTGTGATATTTAAAAATGCTTATTTTATTAGCGATTATTAACCTGGCCGATTTTAAAAACTTACAAACGGTGACCCATTATCCATAGACCATACATACATTTATTCTGTGCTGGAAACGAACCGTGACTAGTTAGCATTGCATTTCTGTACCATAGAGTAATAACATTTTTTTTTAGTATCAAAAATAATCAGCAAGAACTTTATGTGATAAATAACATATTTATCTAGCTTTATTTATGTATTCCAAGCGTAAACTTTCAAATAGAAAACCCAGTTTTCCAGTGATTTTCAACAACGATATTACTCTGTGCACTTACGTGTAGTGGACTAACTTCCGCCGATACAATGTCGTGTTAGTTTTTGTTGCACCCCAGTGAGCAGGTGTCGTTTATTGGATTCAGAAACTTCACACACGTGCTGACAAAAAACTGTCCCGGTTAACCGCGTGAGAGGGGCGCACGGCACTAATCTCATTGAACCAATTTCACCGTTCGCTTTCGTAACCAAGTTTAGTAAAACCACGTTTTAACGACTGAGTTCAAATGTATAACATGATCTCGGTTTTCTTCTGACCGATTTCACCAGCTCCATTTTGATCGCGTTCACTAAAACGAAGTTTACATAAAATGTCGTCGTATTCTGCCGTGAAGCAATGGCGTGCAAACATTTGTTTCGTTCTGAAGGGCACTGAGAGCTAGTGTAGTCACTGGGTAGATGAATAGAATAGAATAGAATATTTTTTATTCAATATAGATCATTTACATAATACTCATTGAACGTCATTTTCTTTAAGCTACACTGGTTCGCAAAGAAATTCCTCTGTCCTCAGAAGAACCAGTAAAAAACCCAGCGGGATCAGCAGTTTTATAAAGATGTACAAATACATTGGCAGCGATCACCTCATTCCCAGGAGTTATCATCATCTATGTATTCCTTAATATTATAATAACCCTTCTTAAAAATAGTTAATAGAATCAGGCGTTACTTTGCGGAAATCCATTATAATGAAGGAAGGTAAGTTACTTTGCTAAGATCCGCATGCAAAATATAAAAATGGTGTATATGCTCTTCAAAAAACTAGGTAATATACATCATTTTTATATTTTGCATGCGGATCTTAGCAAAGTAACTTACCTTCCTTCATTACCTTCTTAAAAAGTCTTAAAAAGCCGATAGGTGTCCGGCAGTTGATAAAACTTGCAATATCTAATTGGAATATTCAACGTTAAAGTAAACTTTTTTTAATTGAATGACGAGACAAGTAGTTGATAAAACTTTAACATCACGGCAACGTCTGCCCATCAACAGTGGCAGTGTCACTTAGCACATCCAACTGCAAATTTCTGTATGACACCACATTATACCCGTCACCTTAATACATCACTTCTTAAATCCCATATGCCCGAAAATTACACTAACTTACAATGCCCTTCAGAACATAACACAGTTCATGGAAAGAAGCGACGAGACGAGCAAATCGTTTACCTCACGGTTACCTCTATGTTCTATTCTAATCTAATATAATATATACGTTTATCAGTGATACTATAAATGAATAATTTAACCATAATGAAGAGAAAAATCAGGAGATAGGTAGCAGCATCTTCCTGGAATATCAGTTTAAATAAACTGCGGTTGACAACCCGCCTGCCGAGCGTAGCAACTATGGCAAAATCCCCAGATACTAGGAGCTACAAACTTTTGTTGCAATCTGTGGGGGAATATAGGCCTATGTTCAGCGGTGAACTGGTGACAGGCTGAAGTGATGAAAGTGAAAAAAATTAAGTACTTCGTTTTAAACCGGGCGTATACAGTATTTTTATATACCTATAGGAGTAGGTACTACTAGTGTTTGTAAAAAAACCGCCCTAATGCAACTTGTGCGTATAAGAAATCCTGTGTCATCCAGAACATTTCTGTGGCACCATCAATGCTGCGATCAGTTCTTAAGTCCAATATTCCCCGTAATTAACTGTCAGTGCCATTCAGACCGAAACACAGTAATGTTTGCGCACTACTTCTTCACGGCAAAATAACTGTCCTATTTATAGACTGTCACTTACTTTAGAACGGTCCGATTGTCGCCGATCACAACCGTTCTCTCCGACGATTTTTCTATCAAAACACATAAATCCAAACTAATTCGTCACCTACATCGACGATATATAAAAAGCAACCAACGTACGACAAGTTCTCGCATCACTCGCTCGCAGACAATGGCCCGCCGTGTTTTTTTCTCATAAATTCATAAGTTTTACGGGAGGCGATGTCGGCGGCGACCCTCGATCATTTGTGACTTAGAGCCGCTTACGGCGTGTTTATTGGGAGGGGGACAGGTGGAGAAGCGAACAGGGGAAATTTATTAAAGGACCTTCGTATCGTGCACTTAAAAAAAACAGCAATATTAGAGCCCTTGTGTGATAGTAATAAAGTAGTGAGAAGCTCCACGGTTTTTCTAATTTCACTAATCGGGGGACCTAGATAAGTTTTAATCTTTGACAGCCGCGTGACCTAGTGGTCAGAGTCCGGAAACTGAGACATGGTTTTATTGAAAAATATCTACAATCCCAAACGATGATAGAACTCTCAAAATGTATGGGAATGACATTCACGACCGCCCAGTACTTCTTAAGTCAATCCGTATGGTATTTTCTGCTGTCATTACAGTAAATTCAACTTCTTTAACCTACCGGCATGGTTGCCGCGTTGCGGACCCATGTTCGAATTCATATTACTTAAGTTACAAGTTAATACATTTTTATATCTTAGGACCCACGGCTCAGCAGGCATGACCGCTGGCGGCTGAGCGAAACCGTTATTGTAAAGATGTCGTAAATACAATAACGAAAAGGTGCATTTTTGATCAAAAGTAACCAGCTCATAGAGTTAAAGCACGCAGATTTATATTAATCAACAACAACCGGACAAGTGTGTGCCGAACCACGCAAATTGAAGGGTTCCGTAATCATCTCGACGCTGTGTAGTTTTGCCTACACAACTCAGAAGCTTTCAACAGGACACAACGCTAACTCGATTACCCAGACATCGCATGCTTAATAGAATACCGGCTCAATTCAATATAGTATATTTCTGGGAAATCAAGGTCTGATCGGCTTATTGGCAAATACAATAAATATGTAATTGGCCGTGGTAGCACAGGGGCTAGGCGCTCGCTATAAATTTCATAGTACGCTAGTGACCTGGTTTCGATCCCCGGTTCCGGCACCTCTAAAATTGTTATTTCAAGTGCTGATTTACCACGTGCTCGGCGGTGAAGGAAAACATCGTGAGAAAACCTGCATGTCTGAGAAATAAAAAAAAAATATTTCGAAGACAGCAGCGTGGCGGATTTTTCCTAGCTCCAAAACCCTCTCAGAAATGAGAGGAGGCCTGTGCTCAGCAGTGGGACATGTATAGGGTGAAGCTTTACTTTTTTTTTACCCGGCCCCTGGGTTCGATCTCCGGTGCCAGCACCTCTGTAATTGTTCTACAATTTTAAGTGCTGACTTACCACGTGTTTAGCGGTGAAGGAAAATATCGTGAGGAAACCTGCATGTCCGAGGAATAGAAATATTTCAAGGACATGTGAAGTCCGCCAACCCGCATTGGAGCAGCGGGGCGGACTATTCCCTGCTCTAAAACCCTCTCAGAAATGAGAAGAGGCCTGTGCTCAGGAGTGGGACATTTATAGGCTGTTACTTTACTTTACTTTTTTATGTATTTTTTATTGTTATGTAAAGTTACGATTTGTATTTTTTTAATCAACTTGCTGCACGTTGTGCGGTAAATGATCTTAGTTTTCTTTATCTTAGTGGCTGAAGCTACCCACCGGACGTCGACCTGTCGGTCAACTTTGATAGGCTTTCTTCACATCGCGAACTTCTCATATTCCCTCTAAGTGGCCAAACCCCGGTGGTCAGCAGCTCTTCAGCCTCACCGCTTTCGAGGATTCTACAGTTTCCATCGGTTCTCTACTTTGATCCGAGGATTTCACCACAAGATAAAAGAATTCCATTGTGTTTTTTTTTATAAAATGCAATGAAATATTGCATTTTATAAAAAATGAAAATTTTGAATTTATTTAAATGAAATATTGAATTTATTCTTAAGTATTCGTAAGAATTTCAAATTTCGTTTTAAGAATACATATGATATAAAGATTTCTATACGTGAGACTTCGGAACCCTAAAAATTGCGGCGCAACCGTGTATCTAATAAGTGTCAAAATACAGCAGTTAATTCTTTCCTGAAGCACGGTGACTAACAACCCCTCTCCCTCTCAGGAGTTCATTAAGGTTCACCTTATAGTGCTCGCTAAGCTTTAAAAACTTTACTTTGCTCGTTTGTACTTTTACAAAGTTCTGATTTAAGTAAACCTAATTTTTACGGATTTTATCGCGTTTAATTTTGAACTATTTATAACCTTAGCCGTGTGGTGGCGGCTCTTTAAAAGAATACTACCACTCCATCTCATCCAATGGATCTCGTAAAAGGCGAGTAAGGCATTAAACTGCACTGTGCACCCAACAGCGCATGGTGGCGATGGGCTCACCACCTATCACACCAAGTGCATTATATTGTTTTGGTGAAACGTGGATTGTGGCAGTCATCTGTTTTTGCAGATAGTGCCCAGTCTCTGACTACCCCTTATGGGATACAGTCGTGATCTTATGTATGTATGTATGTATTTATAACCTGGCGTTTCGAGCGCTGGCTGGTACCTTCAGCTTTATATTATTATTTTTGGTCCGATCTACTCAGAAAGAGCTAACTGTGTCTTGAAGTCTTGCAGTGGTATGCTTTGGTTTTTGATTTAATTTTATTAATTATAGGATCCCAAGCTGGCGGTAGTACCCAACCATCTTCTCCATTGAAATTGAGATGTTTTTTAATTTCAATTTGGTTGGATATTACCCACCGGCTTAGGATCCTTTTCTATCCCGTGACCATGGGTGGCCATTTTTATTCTTTTTTTTAGAAAACCGTTGTCCTACATTAGGATTTCTTCGGTATCGTTTTACAAACATAAATTTCACATACACAACAGCAACATTTTTTGGTTTTTCACAAACGGCGTCTCCAGGAGATATTCAAACTCAGGACCTGCGGCGTAGAAGTCAGCTACCTCACTACGTCACAAAACTGGCTCACTTTTACTTTTTAGAAATTTAAACAGTCAAAACATTTTAAAAAAAAAGTTAAGTAACAGCCTATAAATGTCCCACTGCTGAGCACAGGCCTACTCTCATTTCTGAGAGGTTTTTGGAGCTGGGAATAGTCCGCGACGCTGCTCCAATGCGGGTTGGCGGACTTCACATGTCCCCGAAATATTTCTATTCCTCGGACATGCAGGTTTCCTCACGATGTTTTCTTTCACCGCTAAGCACGTGGTAAATCAGCACTTGAAATTGTAGAACAAATTTAGAGGTGCTGGCACCGGGTATCGAACCCAGGTTACTCGCGTACTATGCAATTAAAGGCGAGCACCGGGCCCCTGAGCTACCACGGCTTACCAAAACATTTTAATCTTATTAAATTATCGCATTAGTTGTTTAACAGACTCAAAACAATGCCCACCGCTCACAGAGCAATAAATAAGCGCAGAGACAACACCTTGTTAACTGGAAATAATTAACACCGGAAAAATAAAGCTGGCAGTGAGCACTATGCTTTATTGTCCCTTGGTACTCGTAACTTTTATGCTTTGCATAAAATAGATTATTCCTGTAAATAAATCAATAGGAACGTGTGATGGCGGCCTGAGAGAATCTATCACCCTATCTCATCCCGTAGGTGACGTAAAAGTCGACACAGGGAAAATGAAAACCAGGAGATGGGCAGCAGCATCTTTCTGGAACATCCGAATAAATGAACTGCGTGGCAACCGCAAAAACTCGCCTGGCAAGCCCGGCAACTATGGCAAAATCCCTCCAAAATGAGAGCTACAAACTGTTGTGGCTATATATGGGGGAGGCCTATATTCAGCAATGGACTAGTGATAGGCTGACATGATGGTGATGATGAAACGAGTTATCGTATATTTAAAAAAAAATTCTCTTCATATCTCTGCCAGTTATTCTGCCGTGCAAACATTACTATGTTTCGGTTTGAAGGGCACTGAGAGCTAGCGTAATCACTGGGCATAAGAGACTTAAGAACTTATGTCTCAGGGTGATGGACACAGTGTGGTGTCACACAGAAATTTTCTGGGTGACACAGCACCTGTTATGGGCAGACGTTACACTTACCATCAGGTGAACGTTTTGCTCGTTTCATCACTTATCCAAGTGTCCGGCACAGTAGAATAGCATCATCGTGTTTTCTAACGTGGTGTCGTAACAGGCGACTAAGGTATTCTTCGGACATCCTTTACTCATGCAGGATATAGAGCACGACGACTATACTGCTCGTGGAAACGCAACGGAATGTCAAAAGTTATTTTGTCTCTTACTCTTAATCAGGCGATACTTTGCGGAAATCCATTACAATAAAGGAAAGAAATTTGCTAAGATCCACATGCAAAATTTAAAATGGTGTGTATTACCTAGTTTCTGAAGAGCACCGCCCGCCCTCTCTCAACAGTGTGTACAAGCAAACCAATACCGCCACCGAGAGCCGCCACCAGATACCCTCCACAACTACAATACTTCCACTAGGCAATACACACCACTAAAATCGAGAACACGACACGTGTTTCACCTCAAAACGAGGCATTATCAAGTGATATGGACTCTACGCCAGTCCGCCGATTCTTACCAAAATGGCGGTGACGGGTTCGCCATACGTCTCGTCTCGTTTTCAGCGGGTTCGAAAAGAGGGCTACATGTATAGCCTCTGCCTACCACTTACATGGGAAATGGCGTGACTATGTACGTATGAAAAATCTAACCAAATTTACTGACAACGGCCCACATCGAAGAAGACTGGGCACTTCCTGCAGGCCCGCGTTAACTTTTCCACTTAATTTCACACGTTCACCTAACCGCCGATCATGCAACCCGCTCTTTCCAACTTTTCCAATCTACGCCACCTTCCACTTTGTTCTTTTTATTGCGATAGCTCACGCCTGATGAATCTTAATTAGTCCAGTAAGGTAGACTCTTTACTTTGTGAATAATATAAATGGACTCTTATAATATAAACAGTAAATATATATTATTCTACTATATTTAATAGAAACTAGTGTAAGCACCCGCAGGCTGGTTACGTTCATTATTTTTGTCAAATATTTTAAAAAGTTCAAAAGCATAATAGAGGTGTGCGAGCTGTGGTAGCACAGGAACCGGGCGCTGAGCGCTGACCTGAGTTAGATTCCCGACGCCCCCTCTTCTCGCCCTCGCAAATTAAGAGGAAACCTGTACTCAGTAGTGGAACATATACAGGCCGTTACTTCACTTTTTTAAATCATTCTTTAATATTTAATATACTAAAAATAAAAACTGTTTTTATAACGTCTTTGGTTAGGTTAAAATATTTTTTTTATACTTACCACGTTTTCAACACGGACTAAAAATATAATGTTAGCTAATAATCAATTGCAAAATGTTTACCCAACAGAGAAACAAACAGACAGACAGATAAGAAAAGGAGTTAATAATGAATTGTCATCCAGTTCTAAGTTTAAAGACTTAGAAGATAGCTCAAAATCAATTACTGTATTTGACCGAAACCGCCAAAGCGAGTTTTTTTATTTTTTATGAGATAAAGTGACGAAACGACCAAAACGTTCACCTGATGGTAACTGACCCCGGGGTGGTACCTACCTAGACAGTTTCCTGCATAGTTCTAAGCTAGATTCAAGTCTCTAACTTTTCGGGAAGTTAGTTCAAAATCAATGACTAAATTTAACCGGAACCGCCATACATAAAAGCGAGTTAATAAAACGTGTTAAAAAAATGACGTTACTAATTATTTATTATTACTATTAGCTCAGAGGCTAGGCGCTCGCTTTAAATTTCATAGTACGCGAGCGACTTGTGGTAGCGGCCTAAGAGAATCTACGAGGGTGGATTGAAAAGTACTCGGCCTAACCAAGAAAATAAACACATACTAAATCAGTTATATTTTTATTTTTCTACATAATCACCATCAAGTTCAATACACTTTTGCCACCTCCCCTTCCAAGCATTTAGACCGTTAAAAAAAATGATTCTTCCTTAGAGTCAAAATATGCGTCTACAGCTGCTTTGACCTCGTCGTGTGTCGAAAATCTTTGACCTCCCAAGTGCTTTTTTAGGTTAGGGAACAGAAAGAAGTCTGATGGTGCCAGATCAGGTGAATACGGCGGATGCGGTAACAGTTCAAAGCCACAGTTGTGAATTCCAGCCATTGACTGTACTGACGTGTGAACACGGGCGTTATCTTGATGAAACAGGACTTTTCTTCTGAGCATTCCTCGACGTTTTTCTTTTATTTCCTCTCGTAAACGACGTAGTAAGGTGCAGTATTAATCAGAGTTTATAGTCTGAACCCTTTCATCAATCATAATCACACCTTTCGAGTCCCAGAATACTGAAGCCATCACCTTATTTGCCGACAAAATCGACTTAGCCTTTTTAGGGGGTGGTGAACCAGGTCTTCTCCACTGTTTTGATTGTTGTTTTGTTTCCGGTGTACAGTAATGAACCCATGTTTCGTCCATAGTAACAAAACGATTCAAAAAATCATCTGCATCGGCTTCAAATAACTCCAAACAGTCGCGTGAAATAGTCAATCGCGTCCTTTTTTGTTCAACTGAAAGCAGTCGCGGAACCCACCTCACAGACACCTTGTGGAAACCCAACTCGTTGACAATGATGTTTTGAGTTCGTTCATAAGAGATGCCTATAATCTCGGCTATCTCTCTAATTTTTAATCTGCGGTCTCCCATTATTAAATCAAGTACTTTTTTAATATTTTCGTCAGTAGTTGACGTCGAAGGCCTTCCAGAGCGGGGTTCATCTTTCACACTCTCTCTACCACGCTTAAATTCTGCTATCCATTTTTTGACGGATGAATATGACAGAGCACAATCGCCTAATGTACTGACCATGTCATCATGGATGGCTTTTGATGATAGCCCCTTCTTATGGAGGTACTTAATGACGGCACGCTGCTCGATTTGCTCCATTCGCGGAAATTATGACCAACTACTTTGTTAATAAATTTATAAAATCACAACTAATTATCGCACACGTTTCGAACTTCACACATTGAACTAGTCTGAACTGAACTACATAATGTGGGTAGATTTGATTTTTAGAATTGAATGGATCTGTGTTAGGCCGAGTACTTTTCAATCCACCCTCGTATTATTATATTTATATAGTCGACTTATCATCCCGTGGGTGTCGTAAAAGTCGACAGAGGGAAAATAAAACCAGGAGATAGGCAGCAGCATCTTCCTGGAACACCTGAATAAATAAATTGCGGTTGCCAACCCTCCTGCCAAGCGTGGCAACTATGGCAATCCGCCCATAATGAGAGCTACAAATTTTATAGCAATCTATGGGAGATCTATCCTTTTTTTTCTACCAATTTACTTGTAGCAAAAATCATTAACTATAAACACGTTCGCATAGCGTTTGAGCATTTACAACAGGGACACAACAAATGCGCCGGGATAAAATTATTCGTCGCGCCGCCCTCCCTCAGGTGATATTAGAGATTTACTGTCCACGCGCTTTGTTTGCCCGACAATAATTAAGAATTTAACGACACGGGAGGATAAAAACTTTTCGTGATAAATATTATCATTTAATGATCAAACAGATTTACAGTCTTACCTATAAATATTGAATACTTCCGTGAAAAAGACGGGGCTAACGAGCAAGCGGTCCACCTTATAGGAAGTGATCACCGCCGCCCGTGAACATCCGCAATACCAGAGGAATGAAATCTTTGGAGCGTTGGAAATAATGTGTGATAAAATTTGTCGATCGCGTGGCCTAGTGGGTTCAGGTACATGGATGTTGCGGATATACGCCTCCGCATCCGCAATTGCGCAAATTCCGCATGGATTTGTACGTCTGTATCCGCATCTGCATCCGCAATAACATACATACATACATAAGATCACGACTGTATCCCGTAAGGGGTAGTCAGAGACTGGACACTCACTGCAAAAACAGATAACTGCCACAGTCCACGTTTCACCAAAACAATATAATGCACTTTTGTGTGATAGGTGGTGAGCCCATCGCCACCATGCGCTGTTGGGTGCACAGTGCAGTTTAACTCCTTACTCGCCTTTTACGAGATCCATTGGATGAGATGGAGTGGTAGTATTCTTTTAACGAGCCGCCACCACTCGCAATAAACAATGCGGAAGTTCATGCGGATTCAGATGTACCGCAGGTCGCGTCAAGAAAGAAATTGGGTGGGGCTGGCGAGTGGCGCGTGCCGTGAGCCCGTGCTGATTGACCAATATGAGCTAATATTCCGGTGACAAGATACCCCGTGTTTGTTATTCTTTGGCACTTAAAAAAAAACAGTAAAAAAAAAATATTGCCTATATCCGTCTCGAATACAACTCTGTCTCCAAATTCTTTTTTTTTTTTCGTATGTGTAAATGTTGTTAGCCCGGCGGCTTTTACAACTTCGTCGGTCTTCGTCGTACAACGTCGCTGCTGGCGTTGACTCGGCGCTCTGCGTCTCGACGTCGCTCTGCTGCTCCGCTGTACTCCGACCCCTGTAGGCGATCTCTAAATTCTAGAATCGATCCTGTTCTTATATGGACCTCCCCCCCCCACCCCACAAAGTCACTGTTATGGTATTAGTGTAGATTATAATTGCTGTAAAAGTTCATATACTTTAAATAAGTTTTCCATGCCAATATATTTATGAAAACGTTATGCATGTATGTAAATTTTAATCGTGACATCATCATGATTTAAAATTAAGAAATAAGATTTATGGTTATGGTGATTACTGGTGGTAGGATTCCTATGCAGGAATCCGTCTAAGTAGGTACCACTACAGGGCCAGTTATTCTGCCGTGAAGCAGTAGCGTGCAAACATTACTGTGTTTCGGTTTGAAGGGCACTGAGAGCTAGCGTAATCACTGGGCATATGAGACTTAAGAACTGATATCTTAGGGTGACGGGCGCAGTGTAGTGTCACACACAAATGTTCTGGGTGACATAACATTTGTTATGGGTAAACGTTGCACTTTACAGCAGGTGAACGTTTTGCTCGTTTCGTCACTCTATCCAATAAAAAAAAAGATTAAACTAGATAATCCACTGACTGAATAAAGTAAAAAGTTCTCGTAAATCAATAAAAACGTGTTTAGTTGCACTTATCTTATGAAAATTTCAGTTTTTGAGTGTTGTTGTGAGTAGTAGTAGTATTGATGACGACCGCGTGGCCTAGTGGTCAGAGTACCTGACTTTTAAGCCGCGAGTCCTGGGTTCGAATCCCAGCCGGAGCCAACATTTGTGCTAAAACATAAATTGTTGGTTTTCGGGTCTGGTTGTGTTGTGTTTGTCCCCGTGTTTCTGACACTGCATCCTAGCCTACCTCCGATCTTATCGCATCAGCGTTACATCGGGCGCGTGTAGGTTGGGACGAGTGAGTGCCTCTGTGTTTGCGCGTACACTTGTGGCACTATAATATCTCCTTCGCAGTTGGTGGCTCTCGACAGTAGTCAGAAGTTGTCGCCGTGGTCGAAATCGGCTAGGAGAACATCAGTAGTAGTATTAGCAGCCGATAGGTGTCCGGCAGAGCAGAGCACCTATCTCTTTCGCACAGCCTTTGTTCGTGCGGATTAACACCATAATATCCAATGTCACTATTCTGCTCGTGGGAAAAAAAATTTTTTTTACTTGTACCAAATAGGAGGGGACGATGATTCGCCTTTAAGGTCACTATGACCTTGAACGCGAGTAACCTGGGTTCGATCCCCAGTGCCAGCACCTCAATAATTGTTCTGCAATGATACAAAATGCTTAGCGGTGAAGGAAAACATCGTGACTAAACCTGCGTGTCCGAGGAATAGAAATATTTCGAGGACACCACGTCCGCGAACCCGCATTGGAGCAGCGCGGCGGACTATTCCCAGCTCCAAACCCCCTCTCAGAAATGAGAGGAGGCCTTTGCTCAGCAGTGGGACATTTATTGGCGATTACTTTAATGTGTTACTGTAATGAGTGACCTATACCTTTTTTTTATTTGATAAAGTGAAGTGACCTTTGATAAGTTCACCTCATGGTAAGCGCAACGCCTGCTCACAACAAATGCTGTGTCACCCAGAACATTTCTGTGTGACACCGCACTGCGCCCGTCACCCTGAGACATCAGTTCTTTAGTCTCATATGCCCAGTGATTATTCTAGCTTAGTATCCATATAAGAATATATGAGGATTGATAACTCTTAAACAAAGTTTTGTATGTAATGCAGTTGGTGTATCATAATAAATAAATTTAAAAACACCTCGTAAGAAGATTTTTGTCCGTTTTTGTTGTAAAAATGTACTCCGATACATCGATATACGTTACGGGCAATTCCAACTGCAAATGTTAGCCTATAATCGCAGAAATTAAATTTTATTAAACTACCAATAAAAGGCGACTTAAGAGAATCTACCACCAAATCTCAACCCGCGGACCTGAGAAAAAAAGGTCTTGACAGACAGACGGACGGACAACGAAGTGATCCAATAAAGGTTTCTTTTTTCATTGGTACGGAACCCTAAAATTGGGTCATAACCTCAATAGGAGAATTCCGTTGTTCCTTGTTCTAGTTTCACAGCTAAGATTTAAATTTATTCGCAAAATTAAAATCTTCAAAACAAGTCTCGTGTCGTTAGCAAAACTTAAGCTAAGTCGGTCACTTTAAGGTCGGCCGCTACGTCGTAGCTTCGTAGCACGTCGCTACGCAGCCCTTACGTAGGAGCTGTTTACAAAAACAAGATGACTGGCTTAACGCGCCCTCCCGTGTCTTTATTGCCCCTCGTAGACTAGTTGTCAGACTGGGCTAGGTTAATACAATAATACTATTTCAACAAATCAAATTTTCTTTTAATTCATTTTTACAATTTCTCGAATAATTACAGGCTGTATTTTATTTATTTTTTTCTATATGGAACAAAGTGACGAGACGAGCAATTCGTTCACTTGATGGCAAGCGCAACGTCTGCCTATAACATATGCTGCTTCACCGAGAATGTTTCTGCGTGGCACGACACTGCGCTCGTCGCCCTGAGACATCAGTTCTTTGCGTTACCAGGTCACTTGTCACAGCAGAATTATTACTTGATTGTTGATGATTGTTGCATCTCAACAATCATCAGGCATTATTCAACTCATAGAAATGTTCAGTTTTTATGTTTTGTATCCTTACTTTTAGTTCGCGATTCCCACGCTCGCCATCAGAGGCAGCACCGACAATGAAAAATTGAGAGAAAAAAATACGAGTAAAAAATATTTTCTTAATGCAAATTCCTTCATTATCAAGTAATGACCGCCAACTCTATGACTGACTGTCGTGGTGTCAATATCACTTGATAATGCCTCGTTTCGAGATGAAACACGTGTCGTGTTGTCGACTACAGTGGTGTGTATTGCCTAGTACTACTGTTGTAGTGGTGGACGGTATTAGTTTGCTTGTGCACGCTATTGAGGGAGGGTGGGCAGTGCTCTTCAAAAACCATTTTAAATAAAAAATGTTGCATGCGGATCTGATCTAAGCAAGTTAACTTTCTTTCCTTTATTATACAGGATTTCCGCAAAGTGACGCCTAACTCTATAATCTATAATTAAAAAAAAATACAAACACGTGAAAATTCCGCCAATGCACACAGGGCACTACACAATAGCAGGCAAACTTTCTCAAAAAAACTAAAGAAGGCCTGTGACTAGTAGTGGAAGATTAATAGGCGGACTTTACTTTTTGAAAATAAATATGACAGCAACAATTTGTTCTAGACATCTCGACTAAATATATTTTGTTGAAACTATTAATTTTTATTTCTCTTCTAATTATAGTTACTCGTTATCTTGATCCCCTTTTGAATAACGTCGTCCCGCATAAAATAACTTAGAGCACGCGAGGTAATGGGCCGGCACCGCTTAACAGTTACACTCAGGTACTGAACGCGCCGTAAACAAGTTTGTATTGCGTCAAGAGTAATAGTGAGGCGAAAATTGCCTGAACTGTTACCATGGCTGCGATGTCCAATCCTTAATTCTGCGAAGTTGGACATGTCAATTTATATTGTCGCAAGAATACCAGAATTAGCCTTCATTCGACTATATTTTCAACCTCCTAAAAATTGTTCTAGGCGCCTCTACGTGACGCAGCACTATTGAACGTAGGCGTCTCCATAGTTGGTCGTAATCATCACGCTTGGCAAAAGGATTGGCAATCAAAGTAGAAGACCTCTCGGATCTTAGACTTATCGGCCCGTAAATTAAATCTGACATATGATGACCATTCCGGCTTACTGGTAGTAGGATCCCTATGCAGGAATCCGTTCAGGTAGGTACCACCACAGGGCCAGTTATTCTTCCGTGAAGCGGTAGTATGCAAACATTACTGTGTTTCGGTCTGAAGGGCACTGAGAGCTAATGCAATCACTTGGCATGCGAGACTTAAGAACTGATGTCTCAGGGTGACGAGCGAAGTGTGTCACACAGAAATGTTTTGGTCGACACAGCATTTGTTACTCGTATAAGCAGACGTTGCACTTACCATCAGGTGAACGTTACGCTCATTTCATCACTTAATCCAATAAAAAAAAATCTGCAGTTAAGTTGTCTAAAACGATCATACAACCAAATATAATATCTTTTCTTTCTTTTTTCCGTGTAGCTGTGTATCGCATAAAATGCATAGAAATCCTGCCCCCCAGATATACACTAACTATACAAGTAGATTAGCTCGACCGGGAAGGTACAAACTCTTCTGAATACTCGTACAAGCGTAAATACAACATCATTACGATGTGCCCGAAGCGCTTTGATACGTCCGTTTCGTATAGTGACAATTATTTGCCTTAAGGTATTCTGGTAAGGTATCAGCACTTTACATGTGGATAGACAATGACATTGAAATATTATGTTTACCGGATTATGGAAAATGAAAACTAATCCGAGCGCTTTGTTTGGCAAAGTAAAACAGAACACTTTATAGCCCGCAACAAACAAGAAGACGCGTAAAGCGTTTACTCTGCCAGGCGAAAACTACATTCAAATCGAAACAACCCCATTCGCCATTAAAGCAGGCGAAATGCGCGCTTTTTCGCCGGAATTATGTTTTTTTTTTTAATTTATGACAGACTAAAATACGAAGTTTAAATATCTTGCGCGCTATCTGCTGGCGGCCGGCCAAACTACCTGCACAATAAATAATTCAATCTCAGTGTATGTATGGCGGCGCGACCCTATGCTCATAAAATTATCGTAGAAAATGTTTTAGCGCGCAACGGGGATAAAAATGTACGACGGTTCTGATGTTTATTAAACTAATATTTTAAAAAATATGGAGTGGCTCGGCTGCCAGACATGTATTAGGTTGAATCCTAGCTGCAGACAATTTTTTTTTTGGGTAGCTTTGATAAGGCATTGGTACTTATTGCATAAGCCTGTGAGTTTGTTTGACAACCGCCTGGCCGCACGGTCAAAGTACCCGATTACTATGCCGCAGTTACAGGGTTCAAATCCTGGCCGGACCCAACATTTGTTATAATTCACGAAACGTTGGTTCGATTATAATTGTTAATCGAAATTCTATACTACGTGTACGAGTGTAAACGATGCCGTCACCGGGAATCGAACTCAGATTACTCTAACATACTCGTATTCTAAACATTTTAAGCAAGTCGCAACAGCTTGATATTCTTGAAGTGTAAGTATAAACCATTGACAATGGGAAAAAAATAATTCATAGTATATATTAAGTGGGGCAGATAACCTGTTGTATTACATACATACATACAGAAGATCACGACTGTATCCCGTAAGGGGTAGTCAGAGACTGGGCACTCACTGCAAAAACAGATGACTGCCACAATCCACGTTTCACCAAAACAATATAATGCACTTGGTGTGATAGGTGGTGAGCCCATCGCCACCATGCGCTGTTGGGTGCACAGTGCAGTTTAATTCCTTACTCGCCTTTTACGAGATCCATTGGATGAAATGGAGTGGTAGTATTCTTTTAACGAGCCGCCACCACACGGCTTATGTATTATTTATCATTATTATTAACTGGTAACACGCATTGTTCGGTGGTGGGGCAAACCGGCCTAAAAGTCGACTAAGAAAAATGTCATGGTGCCCTTAAAACGGGGAATAACCATCGCAAATATACCAGATCTTAAATACCCACACCGGTGACTGCAGCAGCGCTTGAGTTACGGGGTGTATGGTTATCGCCTGATGAAGTGGCGATTACGCTAAAAAATACTGCTTCTTTCTGCTCTTTGTTATATTCTTTCCGTCAATGAACCACACTCCCAAGTCTATTTTATTGTGTACATTTCTTAATAATTGCAATCCGTTGTTATAAAGATGCAAAAAACTATATATAAAAAGGCATCGATTAGAACATCTACTAGAATTTAAATTGATTGCTAAGTTTTGCTTGATCGACTATATGATTCGCCATCGCCATTATGAAATCTATATTTAGGAATTACTATAAGTGTCAGAAAGCTACGTATTTATTTTCAAAATTTTATTACTGTTTTATATATTATTACCGTAATATTGTAATTATTTATATATTTCATATTATTTTTTTTATTTTCTTTAAACGACATCGGAGTGCAAATGGGGGTTGACACTGAAAATCAGTGCTGTGACGGAATTCGCTTCCGCCGCAGTGTATGCGGAGTAAAAAGTAAAGTAAAGTTTCAGCCTATAAATGTCCCACTACTGAGCACAGGCCTCCTCTCATTTCTGAGAGGGTTTTGGAGCTAGGAAGAATCCGCCACGCTGCTCCAATGCGGGTTGGCGGACTTCACATGTCTTCGAAATATTTTTTATTCCTCAGACATGCAGGTTTCCTCACGATGTTTTCCTTCACCGCCGAGCACGTGGTATGCTGAGTTGTCAACCTCATTTGCTAGGAGTACGGCGTACAATTTCTATACTTTTATTTTAGGTATTATTTGTGTAGTTTTTTTCTTTTTATATTTTTGTACTGTTATTTTTATTTTTTTATTATGTATTACTTTTGTGTACGTCTGCTTCAAGCAAATAAATGATATTTTTTTTTCCTTGTCTTTCTTTCTTTCTTACGCCAAATATACTCTACTCAGGAAAGGCCAGTATACGGACTATTTACAGGCCAATGTTTTGTAAAGGTGACAAACGGGACACGGAGTACCCTCCTTTAAGAAAAGAGCCCATTCCTTTCTCAAATACCGGCAACGCACCCGCTATTCCTCTGGTATTTTACTGGTGGTAGGATCCCTACGCAGGAATCCGTCTAGGTAGATACCACCACAGGGCCAGTTATTCTGTAGTAGTGCAGTGTGCAAACTGTGCTGTGTTTCAGTTTTAAGGGCACTGAGGGCTAGTGTAATCACTGTGCATATGAGACTTAAAAACTTATGTCTTAGGGTGATGGGCACAGTGTGGTATCACACATAAATGTTCTGGGTTACACAGCATTTGCTATGGCAGACGTTGCACTTACCATCAGGTGAACGTTTTGCTCGTCTCGTCACTTTCTTCCATAAAAATGAAAAAAACGCTAGTGGTAGATGCATTCCAGAAAGCACCTTCCACGTGTTTAGGTAGAGGGCCAGTTATTCTGCCGTGAAGCAGTAGTCTGCAAACATTACTACTGTTTTTCGGTTTGAAGGGCAGTGAGAGCTAGCCTAATCACTGGGCATATGAGACTTAAGAACTTATGTTTCAGGGTGGTTGACACAGCATTTGTTATGGGCAGGCGTGGCACTTACGATCAGGTGAACATTTTGCTCGTTTAGTCACTTAATTCTATATAGTTAATAGAATCAGGCGTTACTTTGCGGAAATCGATTATAATGAAGGAAAGTAAGTTACTTTGCTAAGATCCGCATGCAAAATATGAAAATGGTGTATATTACCTAGTTTTTCACTCACTCTGCTCACGGCCGCCGAGTGAGCGGCGTGGTCAAAGAGCTGCCTATTTATACCGTAGGTGACGCAACATGACCGTACCTCTGAATAAGGATAATTATGCCAAAGAGCTCTAAATCATCTATCAGGTAACGGTTATTCAAAAAATATTATTAACACCATAATAAAAAAGAAACAAATTCATATAATTCGCAAAGATCTGTACGCGGCTACATCCCGAAGTGTTCGACGATATGTGAGCAGTTTGACCTACTTGGGTTCTGTATCTGAGAGAATAGCATGGACTCTTAGACGTAACGATATTTGCGTTGCGTTCAGGACAAGCAATTCGCTGAGTGAGGTTTGTAACGTCAAAGACAAAATTGATGAACGCCAAAAATCCGGCGTTTACGTGGGTCAGACTGGTCGCAATTTCGATACCCGATACAAGGAGCATTTGGCCGCATACAGAAATTGCAATCCCGACAGATCACACTTCGCAAAACATCTTTTGGAAACTGGGCATAACCTAACTAGCGACCACACATTTAAAGTCTTACATACTCGTATTTGCGACAAGGGGCTTCGGCTGTGTGTGCTGGAACAATTAGAACTAATTAAAAATATTAAATAATAACATTGCACTACTGAATGAACAAACAAACGTTTCGAATTCACCAGTTTTAAATATCTTTAAATCCAGTACTTAAAGTTTAAATATACTCGAAGTAGTCGTTTGCTATCAATTCGGTCGCAAACGGCTGCTTATGTAATTCGGGTGGTGGACTGTGTGAGCAAGCGGTCGCTATCACGATATTGTAATCGTAATGTCGTTGGTGGGGGCCGTTTGCGTCACCTATAGTATAAATAGGCAGCTCTTTGACCGCGCCGTTCACTCGGCGGCCGTCTGTCGTAGAGTCTATGACGCTTGATAATGCCTCGTTTTGGGGGAAACACGTGTCGTGTTCTCGACTTCAGTAGTGTATATTATCTAGCGGTAGTATTGTAGTGGTTGGTGGAGGGTACCTGGTGGCGGTTCCTGGGGGCGGTGTTAGTTTGTTTGTGCACGCTACTGAGGGAGGGCGAGCGGTGCTCTTCAAAAAACTAGGTAATATACACCATTTTTATATTTTGCATGCGGATCTTAGCAAAGTAACTTACTTTCCTTCATCACTTAATTCAATAAAAATAAGCCATTACACGACTGCACCGTACGTTCGGCCCTTCTCGGTAAAATTCGGTTCTCTGCGTGCGGCTCCTTAAGACCGTAGCAAGAGTTTTTATAGCTTCCTCAATAAACGAGCTATCAAAAAAATTTTTATATTATTTATAAAAATATTATTTTTAATAATATTTTTTCAAATCGGATTAGTTTTTGATTAGCGCTTTCAAACGTACAAACTCTATAGCTTTATTACAGTAGTGATATAAGATATATTCATGATCTAGTTTTCCTTTCAATAAAGATTAGTTCGGTTTTTTAACAGACTTCAAAAAAGGAGGAGGTTCCCATTTCGTCTATATATAATACACATTATGTATGTTTCGTCATAACTCCTTTATTTATGAACATATTTTAATGATTCTTTTTTTATTAGAATAGGAGTATCGCAAAGGCAGTCCCATATTTTGATTTATATATTTTTGGTCAAGTTCTGATTACGGGATCCATGAAATTCTGTTTGGAGCTGCTGCGCTGAATTCGGTTTTTCGTATAAACTATTATTATTTTCGATAAATTAAAGGGCTGTTTTACTATATCAGTACTGAAAACGTATGTATTTCCAGCCTTTATATATTAAAGAGAGAAATATAAACTGCAAGTCGTCATAAATAAAAATTTTGAAGTTAAAAAATATCTACCTTTTTAATAAATTTGTTTAGAGACTAAATCCTCAAACAGCTCTTTCGACGGGAGCTTTTGAAAAATTAATTACGAACCATTCGTTTTAAACTTGCGAAAAATCTTTAAGAGTAAACTTTTCACCTCTCTTTTTATTTAGAAGTTTTAAGTGAGGGGTGAAAGAATTCTCACGAATACCTTCTATTAAAAAAGTGAAGATACGTGATTCATCTAGGTTCATTATGATTAAAGAACTGGTTTCTCAGCCAAAGGGAAAATTAGGGCAACACTTAAATTTCAGTAAAGGAGACAAAGAGCGAAAGCCAAGTGGACCCTGATGTTAAATACATCCCAAAGAAGAGCAATGGTAGGTGCTTTATCACGAAGATATCTTTAGGACCATGCACGGTAGATGCAATCATACTAGCTTGTATAGAGACAACTTGAACATAGTAATTGTTCCACCAACAACAGATGGTCATGCGTTTAAAAATTAATAAAATATTGTACTAAAGAAAACTACAATAAAGCAATGATAAAACTACAAGTCGTTGAAATGAAATGAGAGTCCTTCATATTTCGGCGTAAGAAATATAAATTTCGTTTCAAACGTCATTTCTTTACAATCTACAGACGCATTAAAAGTACAATATATAAAAAATAAATACAATAAAATAAAATTGTCTTAAATTGGATTAAATTGGAAGCCGTGTGGTAGCGGCCTAAGAGAATCTACCACCCCATCTCATCCCGTGGGTGTCGTAAAAGTCGACAGAGAGAAAATGAAAACCAGGAGATGGGCAGCAGCATCTTGCTGGAACATCTGAATAAATAAACTGCGGTTGCCAACCCGTCTGCCAAGCGTGGCAACTATGGCATAATCCCCCCAAAACGAGAGCTACAAACTTATGTGGCAATCTATGGGGGAGGCCTATTTTCAGCAGTGGACTATTGATAGGCTGAAACGACGAAATTGGATTGAAGTTAATTGTAACTACATTTAGCTAAGAATTAAAATCATTGTATGTTATGCTATTTTATTGTATTAAATTCAGTCTACATATAATTTTTTTTTATTTGATGAAGTGTCGAGACGAGCAAAACGTTCACCTGATGATAAGTGCAACGATTGCCCATAACAGATGCTGTGTTACTCAGAATATTTCTGTGAAGCACCACACTGTGCCCGTCACCTTGAGACATAAGTTTTTAAGTCTCATATGCCCAGTGATTACGCTAGCTCTCAGTGCCCTTCAGACCGAAACACAGTAATGTTTGCACACTACTGCTTCACGGCAGAATAACTGGCCCTGGGGTGGTACCTACCTAGACGGATTTCTGCATAGGAATCCTACCACCAGTAAAAAAAGTTAAATTAAATAAAACGAGAGATGATATAATAAGCACTGAAGTTATATATAACAACAGTTAATAGTGTACAACAATAGAAAATCCAATTACTACAAATAATGTTTTTATCATGATCGTATTACACACAAAATATGTAAAACTATGTGGCTGAGAGCCGCGGTAGCTCAGGGGCTAGGCGCTCGCTTTAAATTTCATAGTACGCGAGCGACATGGGTTCGATTACCGGCCGGCACGACAAGCTTTGTTATTTGGATAATCAAAGTCAGTCAAAGTTAACATTTCTTTATTTAATTTAATAGGCTTGTTTAAATTTTTTATGAATGTCAAATAGTACACCGGTTCGAAAAATAAGACATTCTTCCTCTTCCTCACAAGAAAGTAAAAGAGGGCTTCGAAAAGTGACGAGGAAAAATTAATTCCGAAGCATTAAAAAGTAAGTCACTTGCGTACTATGAAATTTTGTGGCGAGCGCCCTTCGAATTATCGGCATCGGAGATCGAACTCACATCACTCGTGTATTATGAACCTTAAGACGAGCGCCTGGCCCTTGAGCCTGCACGGTTCTAAAGCAATTGTAAAAAAAAAGTAACAACCATAAATGTCCTACTGCTGAGCACAGGCCTCCGCGCATTTTTAGAGGGTTTTGGAGCCGGGAAGAATTCGCCACGCAACTCCAATGCCGGTTGGCGGAACTCACATGTCTTCGAAATATTTCTATTCCTCAGACATGCAGGCATGAGAAAACCTCACGATGTTTGCCGTCGCCGCTGATCAGGTGGTAAATAAGCACTTACAATTGCAATTAACAATTTTAATAGTGCCGGCATCGAGAATCGAACCGAGGTTACTCGCGTAATATGAAATTTAAAGCTAGCGCCTGAGATTAATTAATATTAAATTTTAATCTTTAACCTAACATTCCTAATGTTGAGTCTATAAAAAATATTGATACTTTTTTTATGTTAGGCACAAGTGTGTCTCAAACATAAGACATTAGAAGTTCGCAAACAAATCGTCGTTTTAAATTACTGTAAAAACCCCCTCTTTCTAAATTGAAGACACGTGTGCGTTCGTACGCAAAGGGCAATAAATAAACAAGCGACACGCAGTGTCTAGACGCTTAATCTAAACTACCTGAGTCATTCGGACGACGATGCGTCCGGCCGCGCCCTTGTGTCTTAAGATTAAAACGGCGAAGAGTGTCGAAAATTATTTGATAAGGTATTTTATAACTTTTCATACCTAAAAACTAAGTTTTTTTAATGAAGACACGAGCAAATCGATCGCTTGATTGTAAATGCAACGTCCGCCCATAAATAAATGCTGTGGCACCCGAGCGTAGAAGTGACCACACGATGGCGATTTTAGCGAGTCAACATATGTACTGGGAATGATAATTATTTAATTAAAAAACCGACATCCATGCAGTAGCTCTAAATATGGTTATGCTAATTTAAGCATTTCTTATACGTGGTATCACAAACATTATAAGTTATCCTATAACAAAAGAAAGAGAAGTGTTGGTTGGACTTAATTGTAACAATATCATGCATCCCTATTTGACTGTGCAACGACCAATAAAATAAAGATTTAAACCAGCATATCTCATTGCCTTGTGGTAGCGGCTTAAGAGAATCTCCCACCCCATCTCATCCCGTGGCTGTCGTAAAAGTCGACAGAGGGAAAATAAAAACCAGGAGATGGGCAGCAGCACCTTCCTGGAACATCTGAAAAAATGAACTGCGGTTGCCAACCACCTGCCATGCGTGGCAACTATGGCAAAATCCCCCCAAAATTAGAGATACAAACTGTGGAAATAATTAGGGGAGGCCTAGGTTCAACAGTGGACTAGATAGGCTGAAATGATATATATAAACTAGGTTTTTAATGCTTTATGATATGTTAAGGATAAATCAAACTAGATTTTAAATGGTTTATGATATTTTAAGGATAAATTAAACTAGGTTTTAAATGGTTTATGATATGTTCAGGATAAATCAAACTAGGTTTTAAATGGTTTATGATATGTTCAGGATAAATCAAACTAGGTTTTTAATGCTTTATGATAGCAAGATATCTTTTATGTTACTACTTTCTTACAAATTACATTGTTATTTGCTAAATCTAATTTTTGTTTTGTAATAGACTCGAGGTATGTGGAAGGGGATGTAGAGTTGTTTGTGGTAATTGTAAAAGCAGAGATTAACGTCGCTAGATTATCTATGGTTAAATTGGGTAAACGATGGTGATGGCTACCTTCATTGACGTTAATTAAAGAAAGATTTAAATGTAATTCTTAATTTTATTATTAAGCATCGCGAGGCTTAATCGATAACCAAGGTACGAGTCAGCTCTTGGGTAACCGCCAATGGTAATCTGGCGTGAGATCTCTTTTCTGGCTATCTATGGGGGAGGCGTATGTTCGGCAGTGGGATAGTGGTAGGCTAAAATGATGAATATGTTTGGGATTTTTTTATTATTTGGACGTTTAGAATTGGGTGAAAATTTCAATTGGAAGATTCCATTACATTCATACATACAGGTCATGTTAACAAAAGCGTGTTTACTTAATTAACCATTACTCTGAGATTCATGTGACCTTTTCAGTGTCATTCCTGGTACAAAGAAAGCTTTCTCTTTACATTCGAGTATCCTTGAAAGGGTTCTGCATAATACGATGGACCGCAAAGAAAACGGGTCGGTTAGAAAATCTTCAATATCTTCAATAATACCTGACCTAGCTTTATGAAATAAAGACTAAATTAAAGAATATTTTAAAGTGCCTTAATGAAAGTAAAAACAATTCAAGCCTTTTATTATTAATTAATGTAAAATAAATAAAAATGCGTATTTTTGCCAGTATTTTCGTAAATGTAGATTGATTACAAATGTGCCATTTTCACGCAATGGGGTTAAGTCGGGGCTGCGTGCTGGCCACTCCATGCGTGTGATACCGACTTCTTGAAAATAGGCAAACACTATCTAAGCTGTATGCGGGCGGGCATTGTCTTGCATAAAAACGGCGTTGTCGCCAATGTCCACTAAAAATGGACCGACGTAGTCATTCAGAATTTCAGCGACATATCTTTCTGTAGTTATAGTTCCATTTTCTATCACCACTAGCTCTCGGAAGAAATCCCAGCAAACTCGTGAACAGTGCCTCCGCCGTATGGTACTTTTTCTTCTTCCAGGCTCGGTTATAGCGCTCTCGCGGTCTTCTGTACACTCTTTTCCTCCCGTCGTGCTGTATAAACAGAATCTAGACTCCTCTGAAAACATAACTCTCGACCAGTCGTTCAGAGTCCAATCATCGTGTTCTCTACCATAACACAACCTTGAGATTCTGGGGTGTCTTTCTAGTTTTGGGCCATTTGCAGGTCTTAATGGCATTAAATTTGCTTCAGCCAGACGCTGAACTGTAGAAAGAGTCCCACCAACAGTTCTCGCTGTATTTCGCTGACTGTGCCCATCTTCATACATTGTCAGGATCCTGGTACATTCTTCAGGGGTTAACGACATGATGACTTCAGAATAATAAAATTTAGAAGGCAGAGACACCATATTTATAACTTTTTTAATGCAAAAGTAAAACAAACGCGAAACAATTGATTTGAACTTTTTGGTACTAAATTCAAAAACTACCTTTTTTCAGTTGTTTGTACAATTATCAAAAATAATTAAAAAGGTTTTATATGTTATTTTAGGTGGCATAAATATTCTTTTATTTAGTCTTTATTTCATAAAGCTAGGTTAGGTACTTTTGAAGATATTGAAGATTTTCTAACCGACCCCTTTTCTTTGCAGTTCAGCGTAGTTTAGAGCAGATCGAGGCTTCAGCTGCTTCATTGTAAAGGCACACATTAGAACATGAAAAACCTTCTTCTTCTTCTAATAATTCTGGCCGCTCTCAACAGAATTCTGCCAATATCGAGTCAGTCACGGGAATAAAAAAAAAGATAATTCAAAATTGCGATCAACAGTTAAATGAAATTGACTTTTACTGAAGTTTTACAGGACTGATGGAGACAAAACGAAAAGTACAATTCTGATCTTGAATTGAATTTTCCAATCACTGTGCACTTTCAGGAGCACTTGCTGCATAATAAACTGTCAATATTAAATATCAAAACTCAACATATACACAGAAATTACAAAGTTCAATTAAAATACTACCGCCACTTTTCGAGTTGACACCAAAAATCCTGAAATACCTTAAAAGTACCACATCCACAATTTTATAACAAACACCCTAAAGAAACTAAAGATAATGGCGGGGCGGGTCGGCGCTCACCTTCAGTTCACCTCGCGGGAAATACACTTCGCAAATGCTGCAACTGGCGGGGCCTGATAAATTCTATTATTTCAGTTGTTTGATTACATTAATGAATATAGTCACGCCGTTTAACATATAAGGGGTAGGACGAGGCCACTCACGTAGCCCACGCGGGACACGAGACGTAACGGGTGGTGAACCACGTCGCCGCCATTTTGATACGGGTCAAAAAATTCTTACTCCCCATTTCGTTCCCACAAGCAGTATGGTGACAGCATTGAATATTATTGTGTTATTCTACGCGATTAGAGGCTGTCCATACAATTCCTTAGTCGCCTCTTACGACACCTCAGTCGGAAAGAGGTAGGTGCTATTCTACTCTGCCGGACACCTATCGCCTATCTACTCTATCTCATTAATAATTTAAAGAATTAACTATCATTTGATTGAAATGGCGCCATCTGTATGTTTTTAAAAAAACTTTTCTTTCTCATGTGTCGTTTCATTAATTCATTGCTTAAAATAAAGTAAAGGAGAGAAAGTTAATTTGCTAAGATCCGCATGCAAAATGTAAAATGGTGTGTATTATCTAGTTTCTTGAGTCATTCGGCGGCTGACTGTCGTAGAGTCAATATCACTTGATAATGCTTCGTTTTGAGGTGAAAAACACGTGTCGTGTTCTCGACTTTAGTGGTGTGTATTGCCTAGTGGTAGTATTGTAGTGGTGGAGGGTATCTGGTGGCGGTACTGGTGGCAGTATTGGTTTTCTTGTGCACGCTGTTGAGGGAGAGCGGGCGGTGCTCTTCAAAACTAGGTAATACACACCATTTTACATGCGTATTTCAGCAAATTAACTTTCTCTCCTTTACTACGAGTACAATGGATTTCCGCTAAGTAACTCCTGATTCTATTAACTATGCTTAATTTATCTCTTACTATTATAGTCGGTTGGTGCAGTGGTTAAGCGGCTGGCTTCTTCCTAATAACTTTTATATGGCCTATAGATAGTTATGACGAGACAAGTGGCGGAATAACCATCACCAGATCGTATCACGAACCAGTGATGGGCAGAAGCTTCCTAAGGCGAAGCGATTGGTAATGTGATCGCCAGTTGGCAAGCCAAATTTAGTAAACCCAGGATAGGTTATTTTTTATTGGACATAGTGACGAAACGAGCAAAACGTTCACCTGATGGTAAGTGCAACGCCTGCCAATAACAGATGCTGTGTCACCCAGTACAATTCTGTGTGACACCACACTGCGCCCTGAGGCATCAGTTCTTAAGTCTCATATGCCCAGTGATTACACTAGCTCTCAATGCCCTTCAAATCTAAACAAACGACTATTTCATGATTTTAGTAATATTTGTTTCTTGCGAGAATCATATACTAGTGGTAATAATACCTATGCTGCTGGTAGGTACCACCCCAGGTCCAGTTATTCTGCCGTGAAGCAGTAGTGTGCAAACATTACTGTGTTACGCTCTGAATGGCACTGCAAGCTAGTGTAATCACTGGGCATATGAGAATTTATGTCTCAAGGTGATGGGCGCAGTGAAATGTTCTGGGTTATGCAGCATTTGCTATGGGCAGACGTTGCACTTACCATCATTTGAACGTTTTGCTCGTTTCATCACTTGATCTAATAAAAAAGCACACATTTAAAACGACTATTTGGAGATCTTATTAATATTTGTTTCTTGCGAGCATTCCGTATCAACGAGACAAAATATTAAAAATAGCCCTTGCCTCGCCGTACAAATTAAAACAATACTCTACCTAAATGTAACAGAATTTAATTAAAAAGCAACAAAATGAAGTGTACTTTTAGCAAAGCGTTCATTTTTCCTCTTAGAACAAATAAAACCGCTGTAAAAGAAAATAGCGGACGGCGCGGTCAAGCATCGAACCGGAAGTCGGAAAGGCGACAGGTGGAGGGCGGAAATGGCGGAAGCTTCCGGTCTCGCGTCTGGAGGCTCCGATGGAGTGCCATTACAGTGCAGACCTCGAGCGGGACGCTTTTAGGAGACACGTGAAGTGTGATTATGTTTTTGGCAGTCTATTGCTATTGCTCACATTTATATAAGCATACAAACATACATACATACATAAGATCACGACTGTATCCCATAAGGGGTAGTCAGAGACTGGGCACTCACCGCAAAAACAGATGACTGCCACAAACCACGTTTCACCAAAACAATATAATGCACTTGGTGTGATAGGTGGTGAGACCATCGCCACCATGCGCTGTTGGGTGCACAGTGCAGTTTAATTCCTTACTCGCCTTTTACGAGATCCATTGGATGAGATGGAGTGGTAGTATTCTTTTAACGAGGCGCCAGCACACGGCCATATATAAACAATAGCTTATATATCAAACAAAAGTGATATTTCTTTCTGTAATTATTAAGAATGAATGACTCAGTACCTTCTGATTCATAATCATTCATCTGCAAGAGTTAATACAGGGCTTAACCTTCTTCAGACACCATGTAACTTTAGCGCCAATAGCCTAATGGTTTATGGTAAACAAAAGTAAAGTAACAGCCTATTAATGTCCCACTGCTGAGCACAGGCCTCCTCTCATTTCTGAGAGGGTTTGGAGCTGGGAATAGTCCGCCACGCTGCTCCAATGCGGGTTGGCAGACTTCACATGTCCTCGAAATATTACTATTCCTCGGACATGCAGGTTTCCTCACGATGTTTTCCTTCACCGCTAAGCACGTGGTAAATCAGCACTTAAAATTGTAGAACAATTATAGAGGTGCTGGCACCGGGGATCGAACCCATGTTACTCGCGTACTATGAAATTAAATGCGAGCACCAGGCCCCTGAGCTACCACGGCCGATATGGACTGCGAAACGTGACGTCGCAGTATCGAGCCCGCCGTTCGACTATTGCCGTGAACCACATCCTAGCACAAGCTTGTAGCTTAGTTGGAGTTGCTTGTATTATTTTCTAAAAAAAAAGTTCCTCATATGCTAGACTGTATAAAGTTATTTACATGAAAAAGTATATGTCCTTCTGGCCGTTTTGCCCACAGCGACTCTTACGACTACAACTTTCACGACTCTCACGACGAAAGGACTAAATGGGGTAGTAGATTCGCTAATCGCCATCACATGGCGATTTACAATAGTGTTCTTATAGATACGAGTAATACTATATGTTGCACGTCTCATGGCGCGAAGCGGCGTGAGAGAGTGCTTTATACCCGAAATGTCAAGGTAAAGCGATTCAGCGGTCTTCGAATGCTTCGAATGAACTTTAAAGCTAATTGAATAGACTCATATCAAGAAAAAACTTTAATTAATTCATGAAAATTATTTTGAAAGATCATTGAGACCGGGTTTTTTTTACCGTGTCCATAATTTTACCAAAAGCTAGACTTTTGATATGAAAAAGGAAACCAGTAGTTTGTAGTTATTAAGAAAAAAAAATTTTTCTTATTGTTTTCATCTGAAATGGAAATTACTCGAAATATTCGAAGTTCAATACGATTCTTTTTTCTTAAGAGTTAAATGAGCGTCATGAGACGTGTTACTATTTTAAAAGAATATTAGCAAAGAAATTCTAAGGTATGTGGGTTGTAAATAAAGAAAACGCAGTCATTTTATTGATTAAAAGTTATTAAAAAATATATCTTACTATTGGTAGAATTCCTTTGTAGGAATCCGTCTAGATAGGTACCACTGCAGGGCCACTATTGTGTTAACATTACTGTGTTTCAGTCAGAAGAACACCGAGAGCTAGAGTAATTAAATATGAGACTTAAGAACTGGTGTCTCAGGGGGACAAGAAATATGGTACCATTAATAAAGAAAGAAAAATGTATATTTATTTGTAACAACAACTTTGACATTAAAAAAAAACATACGATTGGCATAGATTGGCATAAAACCTAAAAAAAATAGATTAAAGTAAAAAAGTAAAGTTTCAGCCTATAAATGTCCCACTGCTGAGCACAGGCCTCCTCTCATTTCTGAGAGGGTTTTGGAACTAGGAAGAATCCGCCGCGCTGCTCCAATGTGGGTTGGCCGACTGCACATGTCTTCGGAATATTTTTTTATTACTCAGACATGCAGGTTTCCTCACGATGTTTTCCTTCGCCGCCGAACACGTGGTAAATCAGCACTTAAAATTGCAATTAACAATCAGGTGCGGTGTTCATCGTGGGGAAACCTGCATGTCTGAGAATTTAAAAATATTTCGACGTCATGTCAAGTCCGCCAAGGCGCATTGGATCAGCGAGGCGGATTTATTCCGGCTTCAAATCCCTCTCAGAAGTGAGAGGAGTTTGTGGTCAGCAGTGGGACATTTATAGGCAGTTACTTTCTTTGGCGGATGATATTGTCAAGAAAAAGAGTAGCTACCTGCCAGATCGGGTGGTCTGATCTGGGGAGGACGTCTCCTCCTACCAGTAATATTTAGATGTTGTATATATAGTTCGCATCTCAGAAAACTTTCATAGCGCGATTATGGACATATGCGAACATTTCTTGAGCTTCTCATGTGGCGACATAGATGTCGCTACACTTTCCTTTTTCCTAATAAAAAGAGTAGTAAAAAGAGAGTAAAAAGTAAACAAATTGAACATATCGCAACAAAAGTTACAAAATAAAATTATTGTAGCTTACAATATTTTTAACAATGACTTATTTCATAAACCAGTAAAGCATACATATGCAACGGAAAAAAGCGTACCCTGCGGCGAAATACGGCGAGGCTAAAGCACTATTGTATAAAAATGTTGTAAAACATCTTAGGACCATGGAACAGTGCCAGCATGCTTACCTGCTATGGTGCTTTGCATTTAGATAACATATTTTAATGTAACTTGCTATTTTATGTCTTCACGCACGAAGCTATTGGTAGGATTCCTCCCCAGGAATTAGCCTAGATAGGTATCACTCCAGAAATTGACCTAGATAGGTATCACTTCCAGGTGTTCTGCCTTCAAATGGTGGTATTTTTTATATTTTATTGTAGAAATTGGCGCCTGCCTATAATAAATGCTGAGTGACCCAGAACGACCTGAGACGTTAGTCCTTAAATCCAAATGCCCAGTAATTACACTAGCTCCTGGTGCCCTTCAGACCGAAGCACAGTAATGTTTGCAACGGCAGAATAGCTGGCCCTACGGTGGTATCTACAGGTATAGAAAAATACAAGACCACCGTACTGATACTTCTTAGTTGTCTTGCGCTTAGATGTTATGTCCGCTTGTCTATAAACGCAGCATCCTAACACTACTTCTTTCGGTTAGGCAGTGCATCGGATATATATCTTGCACCATTTATATACAAAAACTTCAAAGAAAGAGCGCACAATGCGGTCATTATTTAATTCAACGTTTATTGTGTAAATTAGCAACAAATTTAAAAACCTCGTGGAAGGATAGTAGATTTCATTAAAGAAGCTACTTTATGTCCTCGGCATAAGATTGAATTTGTGTTAATTTTATCGAAATTTGGGATATTTGTCTATATTTTTATGTTTTGATCGATCGAGGACGCTCTTTGAAATGATTTTTGTATGGAACTGTGTATTATTGGTTTTTGTACCTCAATGTTTTGTACAGATGACAACAGCAAGCGGGATAAGTGACGACCAGTTTAAATTTACATACATAGAGTCACGTCTTTTTCCGATTGGGGGTAGGCAGAGACCACATCAAGATGTTTATAGTCGATATTAAATTTCTCCCTGAACACTGTATCAAAATTAATGTTTGATACGCCATTTTGACGATAATTTTTTCCTCTAATGACGAAAAATAGTAAACGTCTTCAAACTAGTATTTACAAAAAATATGAAAAAGATAGAATTAATCATTTTAATTGGAGAATTGAGAAGCTCTATCTATTGGCAATCTGTTCAACTAACATGCATGACTGCTGTCGCTTAGAGTTGTTTACATTATTCAAAGAAAGTAGATGGCGCCATCTATTCATTATCACTATGATCAAGATACTGTGCGAATTATTCGCACGGGTCTGCCTGTATTATACTATTTAAAATATCATAATAACCTAACAATAAATAAATAAGAAACATTCCACGCGTTTGGAGATATTGGTTTTGGCAGCAATCCACAAACTAGGTAATAAATATCGGTACATTACTTTAGGAAAATAGAAAAAGAACATTTTGAATTCTGACGAGATTTTGCCTTGATTTATAATAGTGTATTTGTAAAGGTATTTAATAATGAACATTGATTGAAATTGTCGTTAAACAATAGCGATTTTTTACTTTATTCGGTGTTTATTTAATTTTTTTTGCACTGTGCATCCAGCAGCGCATGGTGGCGATGGGTTCACCACCTATCACACCAAGTGCATTATATTGTTTTGGTGAAACGTGGATTGTGGCAGTCATCTGTTTTTGCAGTGAGTGCCCAGTTTCTGACTACCCCTTTATGGGATACAGTCGTGATCTTATGTATGTATTATTTAATGATGTATAATAATATTTATAGTTTCCGGTTTAGAACTAGAATGAATATTATTGCGAACACAAACAGAAAAAAGAGACAAACACACAATAGGGATTGATATTCGACACAGGATAACATAGTATTGCAGCTTTAGTACTAAAGGAATCGCTCAAAACGTCGGTTTATAAATAGTATAAATTATACTATTCTTCTTGTTTATTACTAGTCTTGAATTGAATTTTCCTATCACTGTACACTTTCACAAGCACTTAAAGTTTCAGCCTATAAATGTCCCACTACTGAGCACAGGCCTCCTCTCATTTCTGAGAGGGTTTTGGAGCTAGGAAGAATCCGCCACGCTGCTCCAATGCGGGTTGGCGGACTTCACATGTCTTCGAAATATTTTTTATTCCTCAGACATGCAGGTTTCCTCGCGATGTTTTCCTTCACCGCCGAGCACGTGGTAAATCAGCACTTAAAATTGCAATTAACAATTTTAGTGGTGCCGGCACCGGGAATCGAACCCAGGTGACTCGCGTACTATGAAATTTAAAGCGAGCGCCTAGCCCCTGAGCTACCACGGCTACCACAAGCACTTGCTGCATAATAAACTATCAATGCTAAAAATCAAAACTCAACATATACACAGAAATTACAAAATTCAATGAAAACACTACCGCCACTTTTCGAGTTAGCGCCAAAAGTCAATGTGCTGGCTGATTCCTATATAGGAATCCTATCTTATACTTTCATGTACGCGTATTGCATGCAACTTCAAGTATGCGAGATATCATAATGAAACCAAAACTAAGTGAATCTTAAGTTACTATCAATGTTTATAATCTTCATCTGAGTACTGATACTCGTAGTAGGATTCCTATGCAGGAATCCATCTAGGTAGATACCACCCCAGGGCCAGTTATTCTGCCGTAGTAGTGTGCAAACATTACTGTGTTTCGGTTTGATGGGCACTGAGAGCTAGTGTAATCACTGGGCATATGAGACCTAAGAACGTATGTGTCAGTGTGACAGGCGCAGTGTGGTGCTACACAGAATCTGTTATGGGTAGACGTTCCACTTACCATCAGGTGAACGTTTTGATCGTCTCGTTACTTTATAAAATAAAAAAGAGCAGATTTAGTTTTTCCTGTTAAATAATTTCAGACAGTCGTGGTAGCTCAGGAGCTAGGCGCTTCAATTATATAATATGCAGTGACCTGTGTTCGATCGCCCGTAGCGTCACCACTAAAATTGTTAATTTCAGTTTTAAGTGCTGCATTACTTGTATATTGCCGTGCTCAGCGGGGAAGGAAAACTTCGTGAGGAAATGTGCATTTCTGTGATATACAATTACGTAAAGTCTACACCAACATATTGTTTTCTATCGTATATATATTATTTCTCAAAAGTCTACCTAAGAAAAGTCTAATTCCCAAAAGTATACCTAAGCAATTAATTACCAATTATTTCGAAGAGTTTCACCATATCTTCTTTTTTAGGGCTAATTTTTGTGTTTTCTTTTTTTTTATTCTTTTTTCGTAACGTGCATGCAAATGTATATTTTGTATATTTCTCTTTTACCTTAATTTAAATCGACAGATCACAATTCACGCTACACAGTTTGGAGAAATACCTAGGTATAGTTTTATAAGTTTAATACTAGTGGTAGGATATTTTTATGCGGGATCCGTCCAGGTACCAGTTATTCTGCTGTCCAGGAGTAGTGTGCAAACAATACTTTTTTTTAAAGAGCACTGTTAGACAATTACTGGGTATATCATACTTAAGAAATATTTTTATACTATTGTTCATGATCGATAGAAAGTTGCTATCTTATCATATATAAAAAATATGTTATTGTTGCCTACGAATTTGTGATGATTGAATGTGTGTTTACTTTTTCATTTTGTATTTATATTTTTTTTGTGTTCATTTTTTTCATATTTTTATTTTGTAACAACAATTAAGTTTTTTCTTTTTCGCACTTTGTCTATGTCCGGTTGTTCGTGGGGTCAATAATGGATCCGACTGACAACCAGTGATGTGCGGATCCTATTATATTATACCTATTATATTATATATATATATATAGGGAGATCCTATTTGACATTGCACTAATGCCTACACTTACACTTATGCTTGTTAATGTTGTGTTAACCAAATAAGTTTCTTTCTTTCTTTCCCTAAATACTTTAACAAAATTAACGCCAAATTTCACACTGCCTCGTGCACGCAATGTGCTTTAAAAGGGTTACAAAATGTTCACTTCACGTATTAATACGAGTATATAGATTTTGGACCGATCTACGCAGAATGAGCTTAGTGTGTCTGGTAGCCGTGCAGTGGTATGCTTGGATTTTATTTATTATTTATTTATATATTCTTTATTGCAAACCTTAAGATTATTGACAAAAAAGTAAACTGGAAATAAAAAGATACACTAAGAGTGAGCAATGGGCGGTCTTATTGCTGACAGCAATATCTTCCAGACAACCGCTGGATTTTGATTTTATTATGATTGAAAGATATACGAATTTCAAAAATCACAGACAGACAACTTTTTTATTCATATGACTGGCTGTGCCCCGTGGTTTCACCTACGTAAAAAAAGCGGCGTGTGGTGGCGGTTTAAGAGAATCTACCGGCCCATCTCACCCCGTGGGTGTCATAAACGTCGACGGAGGGAAAATTAAAACCAGGGAATGGGCAGCAGCATCTTCCTGCAACATCTGAATAAATAAACTGCGGTTGCCAACCCGTCTGCCAAGCGTGGCAACTATGGTAAAATCCCCCTAAAACGAGAGCTACAAACTTTTGTGGCAATCTGTGGGGGAGGCCTATGTTCAGCAGAGGACTATTGATAGGCTGAAACGACAACGACGAAAAAAAGCCGACCGCGATCAGTGACATATATACTTACCTATTTGAATCGGATTTCGGAGTTTTATTTTTTTTGTGCGGTACCCTAATTAGTTTTTTAAAATGAAAGTAGCCTTAGTTACCCGCTATAATATCAGCTATCTGTCAGTGAAAGCCCAATATTAAAATTTATTTATTTAAGAAATTTTAATATTTATTCTTTATTAGAATCACCGGAATACTTTTTACAAGCATTGAGTAAAAAGCTGTAATTTTGTTATTACAAACAGACACTTAAATTTTGTTTATTTGTATAGATAATAACTCATTTGAAATAATTTATTTGATCTTTGATAATATCTTAATGAAAACAATCACAATGAAGGGGCGATTTAATAACTCATCGGACGTCGATGGCACTAATTCAAGCTGTATGCGTCTGACACTAGACATGCGAGCTGGCCTGATTTACTGCCAAAGGTTCCACACTATCCAACAGATCAAGCATATGTTATTTATGGAGTAAGTCTCTTGGAGTTTTTTCATAGAATTTGATTCAATGAGCACCAAACCTTCAAAAAAAGAGACATCCTTTCTCAGTAAGTAGTCTTAGTAATGCGAACGTTCATTGGCGTCGGTCACTTACCATCAGGTGAGCCGCATGCTCGTTTGCATCTTCTTCTATAAAAATATCGAACTTTCTTAGAACAAATATCGGCTTAAATTCATGAGGTAAGATATCTTCGTCGTCAACAACAACGTAGTTAAGTAAAAAGTCAGTGATCCATTTCAATAAATAAAAAAAAAAAAACTTTACAAGAAAATGCTGTGTTTCGGTCGGAACGGGCGGTGTTAGTTAGTAGGCATAGGACTTCAGAACTGATGTTTTTTTTTTAATTTCATAAAAGTGACGGAACGAGCAAAACGTCCACCTGATGTTGAGTGTAACGTCTGCACATAAAAAATGCTGTGTCACCCAGAAAATTACTGTATGACACCACACTGCGCCCGTCACCCTGAGACATCAGTTCTTAAGTCTTATATGCCCAGTGATTACGCTAGCTCTCAGGGTCTCAGCTAGATCTTAGGGTGATATTAGTGTGGTGCCACACGGATACTGTTGTGGGTAGGCTCTTCATTTGCCATCAATTGAACGATTTGCTTGTCTCCTACCTCACTTGTATGAAAAGATACCTTACTGTTGAATCTTGGTCTTAAGCTGAAATAACCGATTCCAATATTTAGACGACACACAAATTGTTTTTGAGCTTAACTGTATTGTAATTATCTCCTGTCAATGACACTGCGTCTAAATCACCCTCAGGTCAAAACTGTTTCACCGGAAACAGCAAGATGAAGGCGAAGATAGAGTGCCTTAATACTATAATATAACCTGCGCAGGTGACATTTTCTGGCTGTTAACTGGAAGATATCGCCGTGGTCGAAATCGGTCATGAGGATGATTCCATTATACTGAAACGTCCAATCTAATAAAAACAACAATTACTCCAGGGTAGTTGAGCGTCGGAGAAATAGAATCTAATGTACCAGTGTCAGTATTCAAGCCACGACTACTGGTGGTAGGATTCCTATGCAGGAATCCGTCTAGGTAGGTACCACCCCAGGGCCAGTTATTCCGCCGTGAAGCAGTAGTGTGCAGGCATCACTGTGTTTCGGTTTTAGGGCACTGAGCTAGCGCAATCACTGGGCATATGAGACTTAAGAACTGATGTCTCACGGTGATGCAGTGTGGTGTCACACAGAAATGTTCTGGTTGACACGGCATTTGTTATGGGCAGACGTTGCACTTACCATAAAGTAAAAGTTTTTATTTTAAACGTTTTGTCACTTAATCCAATAAAAATAAACTTACAGCAATTTTACATTGCATAAATTGGCTTAAGTAAGTAAAGAAGCCGTGTGGTAGCGGCTTAAGAGAATCTGCCACCCCATCTCATCCCGTGGGTGTCGTAAAAGTCGACAGAGGGAAAATGAAAACCAGGAGATGGGCAGCAGCATTTACCTGAAACATCTGAATAAATAAACTGCGGTTGCCAACCCGCCTGCCAAGCGTGGCAACTATGGCAAAATCCCCCCAAAATGGGAGCTACAAACTTTTGTGGCGATCTATGGGGGAGGCCTATGTTCAGCAGTGGACTTATGATAGGCTGAAACGACGACGACGACGACGACGAAGTAAAGAATGGTCGAATATCATTCCATTTTTAAACATTGTATCAGAATAAAAATATTAAATTACGTTTACTGAGCGTCTGGTAAAGTTTACAGCCGGTCAGGAGCGAGTAAGTTTTTTGAATGACCGAGCACAATGCGACCGGGCGTTCGAGGAGAAAATATCGCATTTTCCCCGACCGACAATGGCCGCCTTGTGGGCAGTAGGTGAAGAGACATGTCAAGTATTTCTTAAATTAAAACAGGTGAAACATTTGCGATTTATATTTTCTTTTTCATTCATAACGATAGCTCGATTAATTTCATGTAATCGCTTATAAGTATTTTGCATCAGTCCGCACTAATGACAGTCGGCGACACCATAACATGTACGACAACCAGTTAGCTTCCAGTCAATCATAATTTAATCAACTAGAACGTTACAAAAATATCGCCGTCTTTTATTTATAAAGGAAAACTTCTTTATATCAGTGTGCTTCGCCCTCCCCTCCCGATGAAAGTAACTGACCGAGCCGAGACCGGCCCCCTTGAGCACCCCGAGTCAGTTACTCACGCGCACAGGATGACGGTCAAAGCCGAGTTTCCCTCTCGGGGGCCCTTGCGCCAGTCATCCATCAATAAAGGTTTCGGCTAATCGCCGTCAGCGCTCTGCCACCTTTCTATCCGGCGAGGCTGTGAAAGCTTTCGGGCAAACAGTGACCATGGGTCCTAAAAAAATCACATTGGCAGCCGAGCACAGTAACCTCACATATGGTTAGTATACGAGAGCCTAGTGGTTCCGAGTGGAGAGTACCTGACTATCACGCCGGAAGTCCTGGGTTCGGCTCCCAGCCGGAGATTACATTTGTGCAAAAAAACCATTTGTTGATTTACGAGTCTGGTTGTATTGTGTGATTGTCCTTGTGTCTCCGACACTGCATCCAAGGACAATATCGATAATGTCGTATGAGAGTTACATCGGGCATGGGAAGGATGCGACGAGTTAGTGCCCCTGTGTTTGCCCGTACACTTGTGGCACCATAATATCTCCTGCGCAGTTGATAACTTCCGTTAGCCTTTGGTATATTATATCGTTTCATAGTCAAACGATTTCTGTCCTAATTAAGTCTATAAGTAACTGCCTACAAATGTTACTTTGCTGAGCGCCGGCTTCCTCTAAAAATTGAAAGCAGGCACAAATTTGGGCGATTAGTTATGCAATCAAAATTCGAACTCAGAACGATTCCAATTAACATTTGAAATAAAAAAAACATCTTTGAGTGATGTTCTCTTAGCGGATTTCGACCACGGCGACAACTTCCGACTACTGTCGAGAGCCATCAACTGCGCAGGAGATATTATAGTGCCACAAGTGTACGCGCAAACACAGAGGCACTCACTCGTCCCAACCTACCCGCACCCGATGTAACGCTGATGCGATAAGATCGGAGGTAGGCTAGGATGCAGTGTCAGAAACACGGGGACAATCACAACACAACCAGAACCGAAAACCAACAATCTATGTTTCAGCACAAATGTTGGCTCCGGCTGGGATTCGAACCCAGGACCCGCGGCTTAGAAGTCAGGTACTCTGACCACTAGGCCACGCGGTCGTCATCTTTGAGTAACCATTCATCGTTGGCGTTTGTCTCTGTAAGATTGCCAACTGAACCACAACACCACGCGCACCTTTAAATGTTGGCAGATTTAATTGTCCGAGTCGCTTTAATGGCGTCTTAACTTTGCTAGCGTGCTATCTCTCAACCGCTTAGTAGTTGTCCGCTGTCGTCGACACGAAACAAGTTACTTAAATACCATATTTCTTGCTTCTTAAAAATTATGTTTGACAATTATAAGGGCATGGCAATGTTATGTGAGATGATAAATACTTTAATTTGTAAATTATCGTCTCGTTATGTAATTTTGCCCATTGATCGTATCAAGAATCTCTCAATAGATGCCTAATAAAAGGGTAAGAAAACGAGTCCAAAAAGAAAGTCCAAAGTCACTTGCATACGTTTAAAACCTATAATTACTGACATACATAGTAGGTTTCCATTTCTAAAGTCCTGGGGTAATTAGTAATATTATACTCGTATTTAAAGGTAGAACAAAATTTGCGTGATAAGAACATTGAGAGTTAGCGTAATCACTGGGCATATGAGACTTAAGAACTGGTGACTCAAGGTCACTCAGAAATGTTCTGGGTGACACAGCATTTGCAATAAGTATTAATATTTATTTAATAAGCAACTGCTTTTTACTGGTGGTAAGATTCCTGTTTAGGAATTCGTCTAGGTAGGTACCACCCCAGTGCCAGTTATTATCCCGTGAAGCAGTAGTGTGCAAGCATTACTGTGTTTCGGATTGAAGGGCACTGTGAGCTAGCGTAATCACTGGGCATTTGAGACTTAAGAACTGATGTCTCAGGGTGACGGGCGCAGTGTGGTGTCACACAGAAATATTGTGGGTGACACAGCATTTGTTATGGCCGGACGTTGCACTTACCATCAGGTGAACGTTTTGCTCGTTTCTTCACTTTATAATAATAAAAAAAAAGAAATAAAAAAATAGAAAACAAAAGCAATTATATTTAAAGTTATCACAAACAATATGTAAAGCGCTGTCCGTTTCATCTATATGGTATTTTAGTACCCAACCATCTTCTCTACTGAAATTAGGATGTTTTTTTAAATTTCTATATAACGAACGAACGAACATGGGCATAAACTACAGCGATCTTATGTGACCATCTTCTAGATCATCCCAACCGCTACATCAGATTTGATAGACCACAAATATTTACCATAGACACTATTTCCTACCAAAGATGATTCGCGAGGCTATTAAAATTAAAAAAAAATCCTAATTTCAATGGACGCGATTGGGTACTACCACCGGCTTGGGATCCTATATGTATGTATTACTTTTAAAAATAATATAATAAAAATATTTTTCAGTCGAGTCTCGTCCGTTTGCCAATTCAAAGGTTTTTTGGCTGAAAATCAGCGCTGTGTGTGACCATTCTTACACAGTACATGCTGAGCCAACCCCTTTTCGACACAGAACTATTTTGTTTAGTTTATATTTTTTTTCATTTAATATTCAACTGTATTATGTTCTTGTGCCGAATAAATGTTTTTTTCTATTCTATAATTAGTGAAATTAAATCAAAAACCTAGCATACCACTGCAAGACTTCAAGTTCAACTGTAAGCTCATTTGCGTAGATCGCACCAAAAATAATAATTAAAAAGCCGTTGGTACCCCGGATTAACTGGTTTGAAATTGTTAGTTCAGACATCCTTAGATATCAAGTCTAATTCTTAGACATCAGGACATCTGTTGCCTCAGTGCCCCCGTGACCATAGTTACTCTAAAGCGCTCGAAACGTCGGGCTATAAATAGTTAAAAACTAAACGCGATAAATTCCGTAAAATTAGTTATTCTAAATATATTATAAAAATATTCCCGTAAATGTAAGAAATATTTAGTCAGAATAATATTTTAGTGTGTCCATGACCTGGTTCAATAAAAGTCACAACTTTTAAATCACTTTATTTATTATTTATTTTTTCGTCTGCGAACTGTGTCGAACGTACCCGGCAACCCCGTGGCCCGTCAATTAATAGGTTGTAACTGGAGAGGCTAATAAAGCGGCCTCGTCCTTACCTCGCGGCTAATCTCACGCCTTATCCACGTCCGTGTGCATACACCTTAATGTCCCGCCACAAATGAAGGACTTACGGTAGTACAAAATGCAAGCTCGATGTGGTTTGCACGAACGAAATAGTAAAATTACTAAGAAATTCTAAAATAGATTTGTTTCTAACGAAATGTCGGGAAGACATTGGGCTCCTTTTTCTCCCAGTTTGGCTGCCAGAGTTAATACTGTGATAATTAATAATTGAAACAATTAAAATAAAAATAAATGTTATGTATAATCTTTTTATAAATTAGTCGGCTCGATTGGCGCAGTGGCGTTTAGTTTCCGAGTCACGTGTCGCGGGTTCGATTCCAGCAGGGGACAAATATTGGTATAGCCTACAGGTACTTTTTCCGAGCTTGGGGGAACTTTGTCTGTAAAGGCACCCACGCCACAGGAAATATCCTGGTATGATAAAATAGATTGTTAATCTCTTAACTATAGCAGACGCGTAATAGCCTATCGGGTGTCATCAATTAATAAACTCTCGGCAGCGTGATTTGATCACACGATACACTCGCGTTTCTGGGAGGTTCTCACAGTTACCGATACAACAGGTCGACAGCCTAAAAAGGACGTCCGAAACTTCCTCGAACAGTCAATAGATGACTTATATCCGAAAGAATAATAAAAAGAACTATCTCACGAGACACGTGAAGTGCGAGAGAGACACACACACGTAAAGAGCGAAAGAGTGATATGACGGTATGATGATAATAACTTTGTTTATGTATTTATGTTGGTCCTGCCAAGCTAAGCTCAGTTGTCCAATGAAGCTGTAAAAGTCAAGAAAGCTAACAGCGAAAACGGCACCTATATAATAAAAGGAAATCTGCTTATCCTTATCTCTGTCTTTCTCTCTGATTTGACTGAGGGAAATGTTGGTAGGATTCCTATGCAGGAATCCGTCTAGGTAGTTACCACCCCAGAGCCAGTTATTCTGCCGGGAAGCAGTAGAGTGCAAACATTACTGTGTTTCGGTTTGAAAGGCGCTGAGATCTTGCGTAATCACTGGGCATATGAGATTTAAGAACTGATGTCTCAGGGTGACGGGCGCAGTGTGCCACAGAAATGTTCTGGGTGACACGGCATTTGTAAAGGGCAGACGTTGCAATTACCATCAGGTGAACGTTGTGAATGTTTCGTCACTTTATAAAATAAAAAAAAGTGTGCGGATAATCGAAAGATGGGGGAATAACCAAAACGTCGGACTAAACATGTACAGATTAGCGACGGGAAACAGCGTCTGAGGTGCGAGAAGTCTGCGTACGAGATCTGAGATCACCAATCTAGTGTGTGATTTCTGTAGTTCCCCCTTTCAAGGAAAGGCGATACTATTTCCATGCATGAATGCGTCTAAGTAGGTACCACCCCAGGGTCAGTTATTCTGCCGTGAAGCAATAGCGTGCGAACATTACCCCGTTTCGGCCTGAAAGGTTGAAAGCTAGTGCAATTACTGGGCGCAGTGTGGTGCTACAGAGAAATATTCTGGATCACACAGCATTTATTATGAGCAGACGTTGCACTTATCAAGCAGGTGAACGTTTTGCTCGTACTGTTACTTACTCCTATAAAAAAGTGAACTACATATTAACAAATTGATAGAAAAAAAAGAACAATTCATATTAATCAGTTACTTTATAACACACTAGCTGATGCCTGCGACTTCGTCCGCGCGGAAATAGTTTTTTTTAATATCCTATAGGAGATAAAAATATCCTATGTCGGTCTCCAGGATGCAAACTATCTCTGTGACAAATTTTCGTCAAGATCGGCTCAACGGTTGAACCGTCAAAAGGTAACAGACGGATCGAAGGACAGAGAGAGTAACTTTCGCATTTATAATACTCGTATCAGTATGGATTTTATATCCGCCCATAAGTCTATGACTTAGGGCAAACTACAAGGATGAAGCCTGGCCAGACGATGGGCTTTAACTAATCTTATTATACTCAAATGCTTTTAAGCTCCATTGTGTGGAGTTCGGTCTTGAGATAGTGCGGCGATACATAAGATCAGGTGAGCGTGAAGCAATTGAATCAACGTTCGTACTAAAAGTTTGTAATGGATAATTCGCTAGCAAGTCCAAATGATGACGTCAACGTCAGTTTTAATTAAAAAGAAATTAATTGATATACGTGTCCAAATGATGACAGTCAAAGTCAGTTTTAATTAAAAAAATTAATTGATATACGTCTGAGACTTGGGTTCAGTTACTCTGTCCTGGGAACAACCAGCAACCGAAACCCATGGAGCCCACTATTGGATGACCCAAAAGTGGATAAGATCTGGGTTCGATCCCGGTGCCAGACTCAATAAATTCTAATTGCAATTATAATAGACGATTTACTACGTTCTCAGCATATGAGTAATAACAAAAATTTTAGAAGGTCGCTTAAAAGTTCGCTCGCCCACACGGGGCAGAGTTTCAGACTAGCAGTAGGATTATAGGCTGGTTCATCTTTTTATTTATTTATTTATTTATTCACCAACAATTGTTTACACTATACACACCACATATAAAAAACAAAGAATTGATAAAAAAAATGAGCGTAACAATTACTTATAGGTAAACACTACTTGCAATTTAATCCTAAAAACAAAAGTATATGAGAAATTTAAAATAAATAGTTTTTTTCGGTGATTTAACGCTCTGAAACTGACAAGAATTCGTGCACACATTTTTTTATTGCATGAGTAGAGTCAAAATGCAGATCAATTTTATCGCTGGTGGTGTTAATAATTTGACACATTCTAGAACAGGGTGAGTTCGCCCCCAACACTGCTCTTCTACGTGGTGGAGAAAGTGGTGTTGCGAGGCATTCGATGCGGAAATCTATAATTAATTAAGCCTAGCAATGGCGGACAGTCTATTATTTATTTATCTTAATTTAAATCTAAATGAGAGAAGTTCACAAAATAAAAATACTCACTGAATTATAATTTAAAAAGCATTGCAATCCAAATTGTTTGGTGAATGTTATGATCACTACAAAGTAGACCGAACTCCCAATCCAAGCGGAACTCATGCATAACACAACACCAAAATATGATAAACGCTGAGGCTGCGAATCAGTAACATCAGCACAAGCAATAAGCTGCGGCGCGGGACGTTTGCACAAAATATTTGCATGTTGAGCAGAAAAGCAATCCACTTACGGCGTCTCTTACCTGCAGCGCTCGCCCGTTACACGACGGCCACTTCACGTCGGAATGCGATGCCAGTGGAGACGACTTCGCACGATAAAAATTCCAATAAACCTCAATATGACTAACTTTGGCGGCTTAAGAGAATCTACCACCTCGTCTCATCGCGTAGGTGTCGTAAAAGTCGACAGCGGGAGTATAAAAACCAGGAGATTGGCAGCAGCATCTTCCTGATCCATCAGAATAAACAAACTGCGGTAGCCAACCCGCCTGCCAAGCGTGCTAACAATATGACGACAACATGACGACAATATGACTTATAGACTATTGTGAACTAAAAGTATATAAAAAACGACCTCCATTATCTTACAAAGCATAATTAAATTTAATGAAATTTATACAACACCTCATTGTAAATATGTAGCAAAAATAATTATTCAAATCCGATCAGAAAAATTGAAAAAATAAATAAACGTAAAATGTACAGTCGGATAGGGAGCCTCCTCTTTTTTGTAACTGTTTAAAAGAGCAGTGTTAGAGGACTGCAAAAAAGCTTCTAAAACGTTTAAAAGATAGGTAAGTAACCGGCAGAGTAGAATAGCACCTACCTCTTTACTACCAAGGTGTTGTAAGAGGCGACTGAGGTATTGTAAGGACAACAGAAAGAATAACACCATGCTCGTGGGAACGCAATGGGGAATAAGATTTTTTATGACTCGTACCGAAATGGTGACGACGTGGTTCGACACCCGTCTCGTTTCGTTTCCCGTGGGAGCGAAAAGTGGTTAGTGTGTGTGGCCTCGGCCTACTCCTTATAAGGGAAAAAGGCATGACTTTACGTGTGTATGTGAGAGAGACGCTGGACCAGATATTAAAATATCACATAAAGTTGTATCGAGTAACTTTCAATGTTAACGGTAAAATTCGAGTTTAAAAATACATTTTACAACTGACAATTTATTTCATTCTATCCAACGCTACCCGGATGTATATTTTTTTTAATTAATATATTATATCAATAAATAAAATTATCTACAGAGTCTGCTCCATAGATGTCTGCGCACAATTTGTCGAGGACTTACCTCTTCATAAAGGGGGGTCGGAATTTTTCTTTATTGTCCGGATTATTTGAGCAACCCCTGGAGGTTTACGCGATCTCAAGATGGCTGCCGATCCTTTACGACATTATCAAACTCCCATTCACCTTTATACTATGTTATTAAGTTATTGACGACCGTATAAAGGGCTTCGCTTTTAACGGAAGGGATTGAAACAGTTTTTATGCAAGACAGGAGGCAGTTGTAAGAGAGTGATGCAATAAGTTGTATTGTAAATATGTAAGTCGAACAAATATATCGTATGCGCTCGAGAAGTATTCATTGATAATACGTAGTATTTATTTATTTATATTTCATTATCGACCCGCCCCGGCTTCGCACGGGTGCAATTTACTAATGAAGAAAATAAGAAGTGCGCTTATCAAAAAAATATATAAGGACTTTTGGCGCCAAATCGAAAAGCAGCGGTAGTTTTTTTATTGAATTTTGTAATTTCTGTATATATATTGAGTTTTGATGTTTAATGTGGATAGTTTATTATGCAGCAAGTGCTCGTGAAAGTGTACAGTGATGGGAAAATTCAATTCAAGATCAAAATTGTACTTTTCGTTTGGTCTCCATCAGTCCAGCAAATCTTCAGTAAAAGACAACGGTCGTTTTACTGTCGATCGAATTTTAGAAATCGCTGCTTGAAGATGCTATACTTGGATAAATATGTTACTTGACACTGGAAAATAGTTTACGACTGTTTCCATTGAATGAATAAATAAATAAAAATATAAAGTACTAAAAACATGTGACAACAGAACTGTCAAACTGAACGTCACTTTTTTTTTTATTGGATAAAGTGATGAAACGGGCAAAACGTTCACCTGATGGTAAGTGCAACATCTGCGCATAACAAATGCTGTGTCACCCAGAAAATTTCTGTGTGACACCACACTGTTACCATCACCCTGAGACATAAGTTCTTAAAGTCGGATATGCCCAGTGATTACGCTGGCTCACAGTGCCCTTAAACCGAAACAGAGTAATTTTCGCACACTACTGCTTCACGGCAGAATAACTGGCCCTGGGGTGGTACCTACCTAGACGGATTCCTGGAATCCTACCACCAGTAAATTGAGATTTTAATACAGAAATTACATCCAAATTTCCTACTTTTCCGGTGGATTTTCCAAAAATTTCCATTCATACAAACCTTGTCTTGACAATTTCGAACACAACAAATAAAATCATTCAAATCGATCGAGCCGTTCTCAAGTCATGACCTTTCACACATGCGGCATTTGATTTCTATTTATATAGATTGTTTGTCACCTATACAGTCAGGGTAACAATAGGCCGACTTAATGTCTAATGGCATTCTCTGCCAGTCAACCCCGGCTGATAGTGAGAAAAATATGTAGTAGGTAATACCTACTATATATTTTTAACAAAATTTTAAGTATTATACAAAGGAACATATAAATAAATACATAAGAAGGTTTTAAAAGACTATCGGAGCTGGGGAATAAAAAAAAAGAGCCGCGGACTATATTCCTGTACGGTTTGGACAATTTTTTTTTATTTCTCTGTCTAGCTGGAGTGTCTCGAACTGGTTTCCTCGCGAAGGAAAACCCTTTACCGCCATAGGCGTGTTAATCAATTATAAATAATAACTATAGTGATGTCGGCACCGGGGTTCCAACTCAAGTAGCATGGGTACTAAGTACTTGAATAAAATATATTTTCGTTTTCTTTTAGCAGCTCAGTACTCGACATACACACATCAAAGAGTGAATCATATATTAACATTTACAGTATATTAAGTCACAGACTAATGTTATACAGAACATTTTCATATTTAAGTTTTCGCTTACCTTTTTCAGAATATACATGTATTTTGCTATAATACTAAAAGAAATCATACATGAGTTCAAAATCAAATCGATGTCAAATCATCTCTCACAGCGAACAGTTCATTTCTTGCACTATTTATAGGGGCTTAATTAATTATTCCCGCGCGCGATATGTAATGTCACAACTTGGGAACGTTTTGTTAGTTTTTGTCGCAAGTACTAGTTTCTCTAGTTTCTAATCTGTTGCAAGGAATTCCTGGAAGAGACCGGGACGACGCAGGGATATAAATTATCATTAATGCATGTAGTCAAGGCAGAAGCACTACACATGGAACATGAGTCCAGCTTGGATATGGCAAATAACCACAGAAATTAAGACAAAATAAAAAATTAATGTAAATAAAATATTTTCATTAATACTTTCTTATATTTACGAGAATACGCAAAGGCCGTGTCCGTGTGGGCTATCTCCTTCTCCAGGATGCAACCGATCTCTGTGCCGAATTTCAAGATTGAAAGGTAAGTAAAGATAGGTCCGTGAAGAGGTACTCGTAACAAACGGACAACAGTGTGACAGAGGTTACTCGTAGTTAGATTTCTATGAAGGAATTCGTCTAGGTAGGTCCCAACTGCAGGGCCTATTTATTTTGCCATGAAGCAGTAGTATGCAAACATTACTATGTTTTGGTTTGAAGTGCACTGAGAGCTAGCGTAATCACTGGGCATATGAGATTTGAGAACTGATGTCTCAGGGTGACGGCCGCAGCGTGGTGTTACACAGAAATGTTCTGGGCTGCACGTCATTTGTTATGGGCAGACGTTGCACTTAACATCGATAAAAGTTTTGCTTGTCACGTCACTTTATTGAATAAAAATAATAGTATAACCGAGACCTACTAAATAACGAGAATTATTACGAAGAGACCGAAAACTCGCAGCCAGTAAACCACCATCAAACAGTTCCGATGCCGCATCCAACGCATCTATTCCGGGTCGTCGTTGTACGTAACATCGGTGACACGGGGACGTAAGCGCGGCCTGCACTTACCGTGAAACGATACAAATTGAAAACGCACCGCCGCCGCCACGTTGATTTGTCGACCGTTTTAACCGGGATATTTATTATTTGGCCGCGCTCTTACTTCTCCACGCTTCCTTTTGTTTTAATTTCTTGTAGGAGAGGAGACACCGAGAAATTTATCGTAAGTGGTCTATGTCTAAAGTTTTCCGGATTTTTAAACGTATTTTTTTTTATAATGAGTTGTTTCAATTATCGTCAGTGTAAAAATGGGACAGGGTGTTCTTCTGATGATTTATTTTTTTTTATTTAAAAAAAAATTATTGCACAGTAAATGTACAATTAGCAGGACTCAATGCCATTGGGCGTTCTCTAACAGTCAACCACGAGTTAAGTACAGAATTTAAGCGGGTGCTATCAAGTAAACAACAAAATTATTAATAAAATAAATTTAGTATATATATATAGGTTTAAACATATAATTACATATGGAATATATGGATATATATAAATAAATACATACACACAAAAACAATATAGATACGAAAACTAGTATATATTCTATACCGGTGGTAGGATTCCTAGTGCAGGAATCCGTCTAGGTAGGACCACCCCAGAGCGAGATATTCTGCCGTGAAGCAGTAGTGTGCAAACATTACTGTGTTACGGTTTGAAGGGCACTGAGAGACTAGCGTAATCACTGGGTATATGAGACTTAAAAACCGATGTCTTAAGGTGACGGGCGCATTGTGGTGTCACACAGAAATTCTCTGGGTGACACAGCATTTGTTATGGGCAGACGTTGCACTTACCATCAGGCGCACGTTTTGCTCGTTTCGTCACCTTATCCAATTAAAAAAAAATCTTTCTTATATCTTGCTCCGTAGATCGGATCAAAATTAATAACTAATGTTAGAATTCTTATGCAGGAATCCGCCCTAGGCAGGTACCAGTTATTCTGCCTAGGGCCAGTTATTCTGCCTTGAAGCAGTAGTGTGCAAGCATTACTGTGTTTCGGTCAAGGGCACTGAGAGCTAGTGTAATCACTGGTCATAAGAGACTTAAGAAGTGATGTCTCAGCGGGACGGGCGCAGTGTGGCGTCGCACACAAATGTTTTGGGTGAAACAGCATTTGTTATAGGGCAGACGTTGCACTTTTTGAACGTTTTGCTCGTTTCGTCATTTTATCACATACTAGCTAAACACTACAATCGCCGACCATTAGCTGTTGAAAAAAGCACAAAAAGACGAAAATAAACTTAACATTCAACGCAAATAATAGTAAATCGAGTTTTTTTCAATGAGATAAAAATGTATTTATGACCAATACGAATGGAAGCTCAGGGGCTAAGCGCTTGTTTAAAATTTCATAGTACGCGAGTGACCTGGGTTCGATTCCCGGCGCCGGCATCACTAAAATTGTTAATTGTAATTTTTAAATTGTAAATATTTCGAAGACATGTGCAGTCCGCCAACCCGCATTGGAGCAGCGTGGCAGATTCTTCATAGCTCCAAAACCCTCTCAGAAATGAAAGAAGGCCTGTGCTCGGTGTGGGACATTTATAGGCTGAAACTTTACTTTACTTTTTTTTACGAAAACAAATGGGATTAATGGGTACCATCGAAGTAACTTCACCAAATCTAAAGTGGGATTTGTAAACTGCATAACAAAATGCGAGAAGAGATAACATAATAGTGGAATTTGGCAAGGAAGATAAGTAAGACCCAAAGCGTTGACGACTACTATTTAAACTCTTACTGTTACATTTTTTTTGTTCTCTTCTTAGTTATTTTTAGAAAGTAAGTAACGAGCTGAACAGATCTTTCATCTGCTGGTAAGAGTAACGTCTGCCCATAACAAATGCTGTGTCATCCAACACTCGTCTGTGAATTTCCACCAGGTAATAACAATTGGACGCAATATATATATTGTACGGACAAAGTTTATTCGTGCAGTCAGTGTACTGCTCGTGGGAAAGCAATGGAAAGTAGGAATTGACTCTTACCAAAATGGCAGCCTTGTTGTTCGCCACCCGTCACGTCTCATTACACGCGGTGGCGAAAAGTGAACTGCCATTGTGATCTCTGCCTACCCCTTATATGGGAAAAAAACGTGACTATAAAGTAAAAGTAAAGTTTCAGCCTATAAATGTCCCACTGCTGAGCACAGGCCTGCTCTCATTTCTGAAAGGGTTTTGGAGCTAGGAAGAATCCGCCACGCTGCTTCAATGCGGGTTGGCGGACTTCACATGTCCTCGAAATATTTCTATTCCTCGGACATGCAGGTTTCCTCACGATGTTTTCCTTCACCGCTAAGCACGTGGTAAATCAGCACTTAACATTGTAGAACAATATTAGAGGTGCTGGCACCGGGGATCGAACCCAGGTTACTCGCTTGCTATGAAATTAAAGGCGAGCACCAGACCCCTGAGCTACCACCTAACTTTACGTGACTATGTTACATACATAGTCACGTAAAGATATTTTTATAAATATAAATAGACAAAAGATATTTTTACCTAAACTTTAACTATTTAAAGCCTTATCCATCATCTGTCTATCATCGTTATTTCCGAGCCCCAGGTACTTTTCACAAGAGGAGCTCAGTTGCGAGGCGCAAGTAATCGACAGGAGGAATTAATGTGGCGTCACTAACTCGGCCCTCGCCTCTGACTTTAAAAAATCTCCTCTCTTTCTTAATTTCTACATCGTAGCAAGGTGTTACGGATGTAGAGATGGGCACTGCGAATATCGGCGTTCTTGAATCTAGATCACTTTGTACAATTTTCTTTTTTAATTCGATCAAACGTCTTGACAAAATTCGGCACAGAGATAGCTTGCATCTTGGAAACGAACTTAGGATACTCTTGGTCCCGGAAAATCAAAAAGTTATCACGGGATTTTTAAAAAACCTGTATTCATGCGGACGAAGTCTTTTTTTTTAAATGTGTTAACGTTGTTAGCCCGGCGGCTTTTACAACTTCGTCGGAAGAGACTCGCGAGCAGAAGGCCCGCAAGTAAGGGTACAACGTCGCTGCTGGCGTTGACTCGGCGCTCTGCGTCTCGACGTCGCTCTGCTGCTCCGCTGTACTCCGACCCCTGTAGACGAATGGAATCCGACTAACATGGGGGGGGCTCGATGCAATCCAAGGGCCCCTCTGAAGGAGGTCGATGCCTCGGCTTGGACTGCTATCGGAAGAGAGAAGTTAACCGGACGAAGTCGCGGGCACAAGCTATTTATATATTTTTAAAGCAGTACCGATTGTTTTAATAAGTTGTTTTTTGTTTCAGCGATGGACAAAGTGTTTTTTCTTATGATTTCACTTTCCTACGTACAACTGGATCCTAACTTTATTTGTGCATGGAAGGGCTTAAAATATCAAGGGAATAAAAATATCGTCGTCGTCGTCGTCGTCGTTTCAGCCTATCAATAGTCAACTGCTGAACATAGGCCTCCCCCATAGATTGCCACAAAAGTTTGTAGCTCTCGTTTTGGGGGGATTTTGCCATAGTTGTCACGCTTGGCAGACGGGTTGGCAACCGCAGTTTATTTATTCAGATGTTCCAGCACGATGCTGCTGCCCATCACCTGGTTTTCAATTTCCCTCTGTCGACTTTTACGACACCCACGGGATGAGATGGGGTGGTAGATTCTCTTAAGCCGCTACCATACGAAGATGCTACACTACCATATAAAAGTATGAGCCCCTTTTATTATTTATTCTTTATTATTTATTCTTAACCGCTCTTAAACAATAAAATGTAGCGGTTGACGAGTTATCGATACGGTAACTCGTCAAACGGTACGGTGAAGCCGTAGAGCGTCATCGGTAGAGCCATTGATATCGGAGGTTCCATAGCTATACGCCACTTTTAAATACAAGGTGTGTTTAAAAGTGACACCTTAATAAATATTTAGCCGGTAGGTATCCGGCAAAGAAGAATAACACCTACCTCTTTCCTACCGAGGTGTCGTAAGATGCGACTAAGGCATTTTAAGAGGCGACTTAGGTATTGTACGGACAGCCTTCATTCGTGCAGAAGAGCACTATAATATGCAATGCTGTCACTATACTGTGTGGGAACGTAATGAGAAGTAAGAAATTTTTGCCTCGATCTAAAATGGCGACAACGTGGTTCGCCTTTTTTTATTGTTTAAAGTGATGAAACGAGCAAAACGTTCACCTGATGGTAATGGGTGAATGGATAGCAAATGCCGTGTCACCCAGAACATTTCTTTGTGAGTAAGAATTTTTGGACTCTTACCAAAATGGCGGCCCAATTTCGCTACCCGTTACGTCTCGTTTCGTTTCCCGCGAGAGCGAAAAGTGGTGAACGCGAGTGGCCTCGGCCTACCCCTTATATGGGAAAAAGTCAGTAAGTAAAGTTAATAAATATTTTGTATCATGATATGATTTTTTTTTTCACAAATTCTATCGACCGTCCACACTTCGCCCCATCACTAGCCGCCCGTCTGCGTAGAAACCTATTAATAACTTGCGGGTGAGAAACTTTTTAAAAATACTTTCCCCACTTGCCACCTCGCCTGTACCGGCGCTGTCGGCTACTGCTGCCATTAATTACGCCGCTTGTTCCTCGTGATGTTGACGACGGACTCTTGTCAGGAACTGACAGTAGTCAACTTGGTTAACGATAAGAACACGAAATGGTATAAAAGATGATTGATGAAATTACCCAAACTTTAAATTTAAACACGCAAATTTACTAGTGGTTTTTTTTTTAACGAAGCCCCACAGTAGGATTTCTCCTGTGTCGTGGGTGCGTTTTACAGACATAAATTCCACATGCACAAACACCCAGACCCGGAACAACTATATGTAGGCCATACAAATATTTGTCCCGTGCGGGAATCGAACCCGCGACCCGCGGCGCAGAAGCCAAGGGCTTAGCCACTGCGCCAATAAACAATCGTTATATAGTTTAATTAGTAATTCATATACTGTTTTAGTTTGTACGTTATTGAGGTTTGATTTTAATTATTTGTTGGCAACATTTTAAATGCTTTGGGCGACTGTTTCACCAGAGGATATTACGTGTTTGACATTGGCATGAATGTAAACAAACGATAGACTATTTTGTGAATAACATTGACTGTGTGAACGTAAATATTCAGTTTTATTTTATAAATGTTTATGTATTTCTAACACATCATCATCATCATCATCATTTCAGCCTATCTTAGTCCACTGTTGAACATAGGCCTCCCCCATAGATTGCCACAAAGCACGGTCCTGAGCCACCTGCATCCATCGACTTCCCGCTAAATCGCGCAGATCGTCGCTCCATCTAGTGGGGGCGCGCCCTACACTGCGTTTGCCGGTACGAGGTTGAAACTCTAGAACCTTTCTTCCCCATCGGTTATCGGTTCTACGGGCTATATGGCCGGCCCATTGCCACTTAAGCTTGCTAATCCTTAGGACTATGTCGGTTACTTTAGTTCTGCTGCGGATATCATCGTTACTGATTTTATCACGCAGAGAAACTCCGAGCAAAGCTCTTTTCATAGCTCGCTGAGCGACTCTGAGCTTCCTCAAACGGCCCGCAGTGAAGGACCACGTCTCGGTTCCGTATGTCATCACTGGCATCACTTTGCTTTTGAGACATTGAGGTATACTCGACGAGAAGATGTGACGTAGTTCCCCGAACGCTGCCCAGCCGAGTTGGATCCGTCGATTGACCTCTTGGTCGAAGTTGGACCTACCTAGTCGGACAATCTGTCCTAGGTATACATATTCGTCAACAACTTCGAGCATAGTGTTCCCAACAACAACCGGTATAGGTGTGACATGGACGTTAGACATGATCTTCGTCTTGTCCATGTTCATCTTAAGACCTATCCGTTGGGAGACACTATTGAGGTCATTGAGCATAGTGCCAAGCTCCTCCAGCGATTCTGCCATTATGACTATGTCGTCGGCAAATCGAAGGTGAGTGATGTATTCGCCATTGATTTTAATGCCGTATCCTTTCCAGTTCAGTAGCTTGAAGACATCTTCCAATGCAGCGGTGAAGAGTTTCGGGGATATAACATCACCCTGTCTTACACCTTTCTGCAATTGGATCGGTTTCGTACTCTGGTTCTGTACTCGGATAGCCATCGTAGCCTTATTGTACAAACACTGCAGCACTTCGATATACCGACAGTCAATTCGGCACCGCTGAAGTGACTGTAGCACTGCCCAAGTTTCGACGGAATCAAAGCCTTTTTCATTGTCCACATACGCCAGACATAGCGGAAGATTGTACTCTTCGGTCTTTTGTACAATCTGGCGAAGGGTATGTATGTGGTCTATGGTACTAAAGCCTTTTCGGAATCCGGCTTGTTCGGGAGGCTGGAAGTCGTCAAGTCTGCTTGCGAGACGATTCGTAATGACTCTCGAAAACAGCACATAGACGCGGTTCAGAAGCGATATCGGTCTTCTAGTTCTTCAAGAGGGCGTTATCACCCTTCTTGAAGAACAGGACAACCACGCTTCTGCTCCACGCTTCCGGCGTAGCGCCGCCGTGGATGACGGAATTAAAGAGCCTCTGAAGAACTAAAAGTACCGGTTTTACACCCGCTTTCAGACGCTCCGCTGTAATTCCGTCCTCACCGGGCGCTTTGCCATTCTTGAGCTGTTTGAGAGCCATACTAATCTCGCTCAGACTGACGTCCGGGATATCGTCGGAATATTGTCGGACGAGTTTGGCTCTTGGGTCGTAACTCATACTTGTATGTGGCTCCAACGACGATGTGTACAGCTGCCCATAGAATCTCTCGATCTCACTCACAATCTCTGGTCCAGCGGAAATGACGCTACCGCTCTCGGTCCTCTACTTTGTCAGTTGGCTCTTCCCGGCAGACAGATCCCTGGCAAAGACATTGGAGCCTTGGTTTCGCTCTATCGCTTCTTCAATACGAAGTTTATTGAAGTTGCGTAGGTCTCGCCGCATACATTGGGAGATCTGTCTGTTAAGTTGCCGATATGCTGACGCGTCAGTTGTAAGAACCTCTTGTAAAAAGATCTCACTAGATGGCGACACTATTATATTAAATCACGCAAGCGTTTGGTGTCCGGCAAAATATAGAATCAATACAGATAATTGTTAAAGTTTGAGTCAAAATATATACGTCAAATCAAGTTGTGTAAAAAGTTGTTTTTCTTTAATTTTATTGGTTCTCCCTAAAAAGTGAGTAATTTCTACATGGTGCCGAAACCAGGGAAGGAACAATCTCGAGTGTTGTGATTGTGATTAAACGAGTAAATTTGGACTGTAAAACTGTGAGTACTATAACTTGTGAGTGAAAACTGCAGTAATAATAAATCTGATAACAATTTCTTATAACTGACTTAAAAGTACCTCCAGTCTTGTAAAAATTCTCGAGATTTCTCCTAAAGACTTAGAAAATTGTTGCGTGTGTTGAATTTAGTGAATATTCTCCGGACTTAGCATCTTGCATTGACTTAGAATCGAACAGAAATTGTGTCTAGTAATTAATACGAATTTTTACGAATTGTATTAAGATGTCGTCAAAGATCAAGTCTTTACTTCTCAATCAAGATGAGCTATTGAAACTACTTACCAAGGCTTATTCTAACTATTGCAAGTCCCCAAAGACAAGAATAAATTCTTCATACATTGAGACGAGAACTGAGGCATTAGAGGCACTATGTCAGAACTTCAAAGATCACCACGGTAAAATAGTGAGTGTAGTCGACAAACATGAGCAAGCTGAGTTATCATATTTTACAGAAGATATGTATGAACAATTTGAAGAACTGTACATAGATTATAAATCTAGAATGAAAGAAGATTTAAAGGAGTGTTGTAAGGCTACATCATTGTCAAGTCCTCAGGCGGCCGCTGGGTCAGTAGGGCCTAGCTGCGAAGTGAGACTGCCACAGATCAACTTACCTAGATTTTCGGGTGGTTATGAAGAGTGGCAATCCTTCCACGACATGTTCCTGTCACTTATCCACAATAATAGTAATCTAAGTGCCGTTCAAAAGTTGCATTATCTCAAAAGCTGTTTACATGGTGAAGCTGAATATGTGTTGAAAAATCTATCTACTACAGATTCCAATTATGACGAGGCTTGGTTGCAACTTACCAGACGTTATAACAACAAGAGATTTAACACGAACGAAATACTAAAGCGGCTTTTTGCGCAGAAATCACTCCACTCAGAATCGGCGAGTGCCATTAAACATCTGTTAGACACGACATCTGCATGTTTGAAATCACTGGCGAATTTAAACATTGACACGAGTTCGTGGGATGTCCTTATCAATCATTTGGTTGTATCTAAATTAGACCCGGAATCACGTAAACAATGGGAGCTCCAACTTAGTCAAACAGATGCTGAAGAGTTGCCAACCTGGGAACAACTTAAACGATTTTTGGAGACCAGGTTTAGGACAATGGAGATGTTAGAAGGAGCCAGGTCGTCGATACGATCATCGTCAAAATCATTTCACTCGACGGTTGAAGAGAAGAAAAACAGTGTGACCTGCGGGATGTGTAATGGGCAACATGCTCTTTATCAATGCAAGCAATTTGGAAGGTATAGGCCTAAGGAAAGGATTGAGTTTGTCCAAACAAAGGGCTTATGCTTTAATTGCCTTGCACCGAATCATCCGGTAAGGAGATGTCACCTATCGACGAGTTGCAGACGTTGTGGACGACGTCATCACTCATTGTTGCATTTAGAGAGAGAAAAAGAAGAGTCACTAGGAACTGCTAAAGGAGATAGAGAAGATTCAGAACCACACACACAATCACAAGAGAAGACAACAATAATATCAAACTTTTCTAAGGACTTTTCCCCCTGCGACGTATTGTTAGCTACTGCAGTGGTTAGGGCAAAATCAGTTACTGGGTCTTCGTATGTAATTAGAGCTTTGATAGACCAAGGATCACAGGCTTCTTTCATTACAGAAGCCACTGTTCAATTACTGGGACTTAGGCGCAAGTCAATTAATGGTTTGGTGTCTGGAGTGGGAGATGGTCACACACGAGTTAAGTATGTCGTATCATTACTTATTGAATCACGCCATCACCTAGGTAAGTCAATCTCAGTAAATGCATATGTATTGAGTTCTCTTACATCGATGCTTCCTTCGAGGGTGATTCATTCACCTGATTGGCTCGAATTAGAAAAATTGCCCTTGGCGGATCCCGGATTCACATCACCGAGTAAAATCGACGTTTTACTCGGAGCGGAAGTATATGGAGAAATCCTAAGGAGTGGGATAATCAAGAATTCATCAAGAAATTTGATTGCTCAGAATACAGTTCTTGGCTGGATAATTTCAGGGAAGGTATCGCCAAATTCAACATCAGTTAGAAAAATTATAAGTATGCATACACAGGTAAGGGAAGATGATTTGCTAAAAAAATTTTGGGAGTTGGAGAAAGAACCTGACGCATTTCAAAAGATATTAACCAAGGACGAGATGCGATGCGAAGAAATTTTTGATTCGACGACATCCAGAGGACAGGATGGTCGGTTTATTGTACGATTGCCTTTCAATTCGGAAGATCCAGAATGCCAATACGGACAATCGATACAAATTGCTAAAAGAAGATTAAAATCGTTGGAAATGAGATTAGCAAAAAATCCGAAATTGCACGAGGATTACGCTAAAGTGATAGATGAATACAAGACATTGAATCACATGAAGCTTGTTTTGGAAGACGTTGACAATCCAAAGGCCGTGTATCTACCACGCCACGCAGTGGTGCGTGAGAACAAAGATACGACGAAAGTGCGCGTGGTTTTCGACGCCTCTTGTAAGGGCGTGAACGATGTATCACTTAACGACAACCTACTTGTTGGGCCTAAGTTGCAACAAGATCTACAGCACCTGCTTCTAAGATGGCGAGTTCATCAAATATGCATCATTGCTGATCTTATTAAGATGTATCGACAAGTTCGTGTGCATGAAAAGGATGTCAACTACCAAAGAATATTGTGGAGGCCCAATACGGAAAAACCTATGGAACATTACCAGTTATTGACGTTGACTTTTGGTACGTCTTGTGCGCCGTATTTGGCTGTGAAGGCTTTACACAAACTGGCAGAAGAAGAAGAACTACAATATCCGATCGCAGCCAAAATCACGAAAAATGATTTATATATGGACGATTTAATGACCGGCTGTGAAAGTGAGGGTGAAGCTATTGAAATATTTAACGAGTTGAACAAACTGATGAAACTGGGCGGATTTCAATTCCAAAAATGGAGCAGCAATTCTCAGGCAGTAGTTGAGTACATTGGGAAGGACAAACAGAATGATGCCGAGCCTAGGAGCATTAAAATAGACAAGACAGTTAAAATCTTAGGACTAACGTGGAACAGAAGGGAAGATACGTTTGAATACGAAATCAAGTTGCCTCCGTTAGAAAAACCAGTGACAAAGCGCAAGGTCATTTCGGATATTGCACGGCTGTTCGACCCCTTAGGATTAGTAGCACCAACAATCACAACAGCCAAGGTCTTCATACAGAAGCTTTGGTTGTCTGGGATAGATTGGGACCAAGAATTATCGGAACCCCTACTCAATGAATGGCTCTCGTATCGCGAGGGACTGCATGCACTTTCTACCTTTTCTGTACCGAGGTGGACAGGAAGCCATAAAAAAGACAAGCATATCGAACTGCAGGGTTTTTGCGACGCCTCTAATATCGCGTATGCAGCTGTTGTATACATGCGGGTGATAGACGATCACGATAAGGTTCATATCAGTCTAATTACGTCCAAGACCAAGGTTGCCCCTGTAAAACAGGTATCTGTACCACGATTGGAATTGTGCGGTGCGGTACTGCTTGCAAAGCTTCTTTTAGATTTATCCCGAGTTTTAAATATCGCAAAAGAAAACCTGCACGCGTGGACTGACTCATCTGTCGTTCTTGCATGGTTGAGTAGCCACCCCAGTAAGTGGAAAACATTTGTGGCAAATCGCGTTTCGGAGATACTTAACGTCATGGACAGTGGGCAGTGGTCGCATGTACGATCTAAAGATAACCCAGCCGATGGTGCATCTAGAGGAATTAAGGCAGTAGATTTAGTGGAGCTAGAATTATGGAAGACAGGACCCAGTTGGTTGAAAGACAAAAACATAGTTTACAGCAAAGGAGATTGTGCAAAAACAAGGTTAGAAGAAAAGAAGAGTGAGGCAATATGTTATATGGCAAGCGTTGAAAAGAAAGAAGAGTCAGAAGAATTTATTGAAAGATTTTCTTCGTTCACGAAGATGCTAAGAGTTGGTTCTTATTGCCGAAGAATGTTAGATCTTAAAATACCACGAATCAAGCGTCCCAAAAGACCAGAATTTATAACCGTTGAAGAGATGGACTACACGTTGAAAAAACTGGTTGTAATGGTTCAAGCCATGAATTTCAAGGACGATATAGACTACATCAAATCGCATGGATGCGTTTTAAAAAAGAGCTCACTACATACTTTATATCCTATACTGGATCCCAACGGCATCTTGAGAGTAGGCGGTCGTATTGATAGAGCTGAACTAGACTACGATCAAAAGCATCCTGTCATACTGCCAGAGAAGTGTCATTTCACTACACTTATCATATCGGATGCGCATCATAAGACTCTCCATGGTGGACCACAAATTATGATGAATCACATTCGGCATAAATATTTTTTAATTAGAGCAAGAATTCAAGTGAAAAAATTCTATAGAAGCTGTGTAGTGTGCAGAAGATATTCATCTGCAAATAGAACTCAACTCATGGGTCAGCTTCCAGGAGTAAGATTAAAGCCGAGCAAACCGTTCAAATCCACGGGTGTGGATTACGCAGGGCCGATAAATGTTAGGTTCTCACCCGGCAGAGGCTCCAAGGCGTATAAGGGGTACATATGTCTTTTCGTATGTATGGTCACCCGTGCTATACACCTCGAAGCAGTGTCCGATCTCACAGCAAAAGGTTTCATCGCAGCTTTCAGACGATTCACTTCTAGGCGGGGCCATTGTCAAGATCTGTTCAGCGATAACGGAACAAATTTTGTTGGGTCCAACAAGGAGCTTTTAGAAATGTTTAAGAAGGCTAAATCAGAATGGCCTAGTGAAATAGTGCAACTTTTAACCCTCGAGTCGACTACTTGGCACTTTATCCCCCCACACTCTCCAAATTTTGGAGGATTGTGGGAAGCGGGAGTTCGTAGTGTGAAGAATCATCTGAAGAAAGTAATCGGTGACAGTACTCTGACATATGAAGAACTTACAACAGTATTAACACAAATTGAGGCGTGCTTAAATTCACGACCCATTTCGGTTTTAAGTGACGAACCGGGTGACCCCCTCCCATTAACACCAGGCCATTTTTTGGTTGGTGAGCCATTATTAAATGTAACAGATGAAAACTATGGTGATCAAACGATTAGTAGATTGGATAGGTGGAAGCTTTGCCAAAAAATGCTTTGTGATTTCTGGAAAAGATGGTCTAAGGAATATGTGGTTAATTTAAATCAACGTTATAAGTGGAATAATAAACTTAATGAGCCAAACATAAACGATGTTGTAGTAATTAGAGAAGATAATGTCCCACCAGCTAAATGGGTTATAGGTAAAATTGTTGAGAAACATCCAGGTCCTGATCACCTTACTAGAGTAGTAAGTATAAAATGCAAAAATGGCGTACTAAAACGGCCAGTTAGCAAGATTAGTGTGCTCACCAAGTAATCAATAAATTAACCCACTAGATCTTGTCATGGTGGGCGGTCTATAATTTTGTAGTCAATGAAAAGGATTGTTTGTTCTATGTAAAGAACGAAGTTGTTAATATTTTGATTACTGTTTATTTTACTGGCATCAATGACTTTATTTTAGTTTTATTCTTGCGTATTTCATTTGTATTTTCTGTGCTGAGTATTTGATGCAAGTCATTAATTTGAGTATTATATAAAAATGGCTAGTGTTGCACAATTTATATGAAGGACACCGTCCTTGGTGGGCGGATATGTAAGAACCTCTTGTAAAAAGATCTCACTAGATGGCGACACTATTATATTAAATCACGCAAGCGTTTGGTGTCCGGCAAAATATAGAATCAATACAGATAATTGTTAAAGTTTGAGTCAAAATATATACGTCAAATCAAGTTGTGTAAAAAGTTGTTTTTCTTTAATTTTATTGGTTCTCCCTAAAAAGTGAGTAATTTCTACACCCGCTTTCAGACGCTCCGCTGTAATTCCGTCCTCACCGGGCGCTTTGCCATTCTTGAGCTGTTTGAGAGCCATACTAATCTCGCTCAGACTGACGTCCGGGATATCGTCGGAATATTGTCGGACGAGTTTGGCTCTTGGGTCGTAACTCATACTTGTATGTGGCTCCAACGACGATGTGTACAGCTGCCCATAGAATCTCTCGATCTCACTCACAATCTCTGGTCCAGCGGAAATGACGCTACCGCTCTCGGTCCTCTACTTTGTCAGTTGGCTCTTCCCGGCAGACAGATCCCTGGCAAAGACATTGGAGCCTTGGTTTCGCTCTATCGCTTCTTCAATACGAAGTTTATTGAAGTTGCGTAGGTCTCGCCGCATACATTGGGAGATCTGTCTGTTAAGTTGCCGATATGCTGACGCGTCAGTTGAGGACTGTAGCTTCATTTCAGGCCTGGCCTCCATGAGACTGAGAGTGTGATCGGATAGCTTCTGGATCTTCTTTTTGCGGCGGGTCTTGCAAAACTTTGCCCCCACCGCCTGGACAGTTTCCATGAGCCTCTCGTTTAAATCGTCCACTGTAACGCAATCATCTAGGCACTGAAAGCGATTATGCAATTCGAGCTGGTAGCTCTCGAGATTTTGTATAAGGGCACGTGATGGACGGAGTGGATTTCACCAGACGAGACCTCTCCAGCTTTACGTTCAAGTTCAATGTGCCTCTTACCATTCGGTGATCACTGCCGGTTTTCACCCTAGCGATCACAAAGACATCATTGAACAGCTGTCCTTTGGTCGTCATGATGAAGTCGATCTCATTTTTAGTGGAACCGTCCGGGCTCATCCAGGTGCACTTTCTGTGGGGCCGCTTTTGGAAAAAGGAGTTCATCATAAAGAGTCCCTCCTTCTCCATAAAGTCGGCCAGCTGTTGGCCCCTTTGGTTCCGGTGCCCTATTCCAAATTGCCCCACTACCAGCTCATCGTCTTTCTTCATGCCCAGCTTTGCGTTAAAATCTCTCATCAACACCGTGTAGTGAGTTTTTGAGGAATGTATGGCTTTTGAGATATCCTCATACATTACCTCCACCTCATCATCAGGGTGTGCCGAGGTAGGTGCGTATACCTGTATGACCTTCAGCGAATACCGTTTGGTTATTCTGAGTATAAGGTACGCAACCCTAGTCGACACACTCCCGATCTTGACAACGTTGTTAATGAGAGACTTGTGGACGATAGAACAAGTTACCGGATTTGAGGATTATCGTGTCCTCCCCATGTCTTCGGACTTCAGATAACCCTATAACATCCTATCGTAACTTGTTCACCTCTTCTTCCAACTCCAGGATCCTCTCGTCGGTCCTCAGCGTGCGTGCGTTGTATGTTGCCAGGTCGAGTCGTTGTGGGTGGTAGCAAGATCTCCTCCTCCGGAGATTCTTCGCACCCCCTGCCCCGCCGTTACCATGACTGCTACCGTAGCCAGGACTAGCGGGGCCGCCGGAGACAAGGGACCGTTCCTTTGTAGCTCTCATTGGTGGGGATTTTGCCATAGTTGCCACGCTTGGCAGGCGGGTTGGCAACCGCAGTTTGTTTGTTTTGGTGTTCCAGGAAGACGCTGCTGCCCATCTCCTGGTTTTAAATTTCCCTCTGCGACCTTTACGACACCCACAAATGAATAATTTTTTATTTTTGACGTATGAAATATAAATTTTGTTTGTCAAACGTCTTTTTTTTACAATCTACCTCCGTTTCGTAATGAGGTTCCTCTGACGGAGAAGAAACAGGCGAAAGAAACTCCGTAGGTGTCCTCTTTTTTGTAAATCCTTTTGTATCTTAGTCAAAAATACATTATAATAAAATTTACAAAGAAGACTTACTGGTGGAAGGATTCCTATGCAGGAGTCCGTCTAGGTAGGTAGCACCCCGGAGCCAGTTATTCTACCGTGAAACAGTAGTGTACAAACATTACCGTGTTTCGGTTTGAAGGGCACTGTGAGCTAGCGTAATCACTGGGCATATGAGACTTAAGAACCTATGTCTCAGGGTGATGGGCACAGTGTAGTGTCACACAAATTTTCTGGGTGACACAGCATTTGTTATGGGCAGACGTTGCACTTACCATCAGGTAAACGTTTTGCTCGTTTCATCACTTTATGCAATAAAAAAAAGACTATACAAGGAAAACCAAAGCACGCTCCATGTTCAAATCTTAGCCAAGATTAATTCAATCAATATATAAGTTAATTCGAGCAGACCAGCCTCCACCAACAGCACCCGATCACAAGTATGATCCATGTGGCAGCCATCGCCCTCCTCAACCATTTCAAAGGGAAGTGGACGACTACTGGTGGTAGGATTCCTATGCAGGAATCCGTCTAGGTAAGTACCACCCCAGGGCCAGTTATTCTGCCGTGAAGCAGTAGTGTGCAAACGTTACTGTGTTTCGGTTTGAAGGGCACTGTGAGCTAGCGTAATCACTGGGCATTTGAGACTTAAGAACCTATGTCTCAGGGTGACGGGCGCAATGTGGTGTCACACAGAAATATTCTGGGTGACACAGCATTTGACGTTGCACTTACCATCAGGTGAACGTTTTGCTCGTTTCGTCACTTTATACAATAAAAAAAAAAAACCAGCCACACGCCGCCGCATGCAGAGACATTAACATACTCAAGTCTACCAAACAAATTAACATTACGTAAATTATTGTCTTTTACTTTACAGAGCGCACTTGCACCACATCTCATCCCGTGCGTGTCGTAAAAGTCGACAGTGGGAAGCAGCATCTTCCTGGAACATCTGAATAAATAAACTGCGGTTCCGCCAATCCGCCTGCCTAGCATGGCAACTATGGAGAAATCCCCCAATATGAGAACTACAAACTTTTGTGGCGATCTATGAGGGAGGCTTTTTTTTTTTTTTTTAGGACTGATGGTCACTGTTAGCCCGAAGGCTTTTACAGCTTCGCCGGATTGAAAGGTGGCATAGCGCTGAGGGCGCTTAGCCGAAACCTTTATTTATGGATGACTGGCGCAAGGGCCCCCGAGAGGGGACCTCGGCTTGGACCGTCATCCTGTTCGCGAGAGTAACAGACTCGAGGGTGCCCAAGGGGGCCGGTCTCGGCTCGGTCAGTTACTGCAATCGGGAGGGCAATATTACTACTACTATAATTATTAATACCATGATTATTATTAGATAAGTTTACCACCAATTCGGAATGCGTTTCCGCTGGAGAAGAAATGGCGCAAGAAACTCCAGCGACGCTTCTGTTTATGACACTACTGCTAGGGGAAAACCGGCCTGAGATGCGGCGGTATCGCGAATAACTTTGTCTGATACGCCCACGCCGACGGCGGGGGCGGTATGATGGTGATAATGGGTGTTTGTGTAGTGTTGAGTAGAGCGCTTGGGCCCTAGTGGTCGCGTCGTCAGGGTCCTCGAGGACGTGCCTCGGTCTCCTTTTTCCGCGGGTCGAGTTTTGGTGTATCGCGAGGGGGTTGTAAGTGGCGGCACTGACAACCAGTGGGTTGGGGTGCGTGGCGGCAGAGTCGAAGTATCGGCGAGAGGCCAACTTTAGATATTGGGCTATGGTAGGAAGCCCTAAATCGATATGAAGGTTAGCATTACGCACGAACCACGGTGCTCCCGTGGCCTTACGCATGAATCGATTTTGTATTACCTGAAGTCGGTGAATTTGACGCGGGGAGGCATGCGCAAATACGGGGCTTGCGTATGTCATAATTGGCCGAATACAGGCTTTGTAAAGTGTAATTTTATTACGTAGGGACATTTTGCTATTTTTATTTAGTAACGGATGTAATCGACCGAGTACGAACGCCGCTCGGTTCCTTACTCGGTTAATATGTGGACCGAAGCTGAGTCTCGAGTCTAATAGGACGCCTAAGTATTTGACTGTCTTTTCCCAGGGGATTGGACGATCGAATAACTCTATGGTGGGGAGATGCTGCGTTATGCGACGCGAGAAGTACATGGCTGCACTTTTGATTGGGTTGACCTCGATCCTCCATTTCCGAAACCAGTTCCCGAGGGTTCGGGCTGCGGATTGGAGGCGTTTAGAGATAGTGTCTGGATTACGTCCAGACACATATAGGCAGGTATCATCTGCGAAGAGGGCGAGTTCGACGCCGCTGGTGTGCGGTATGTCGTTCGTGAAAAGGGTGTAGAGCACGGGACCTAGGACTGAACCTTGTGGTACGCCGGCTAAGATGGGATGTGATTCGGATCGCACCCCCTCGACGCGGTAGCGGAAGGTTCGACTGCGTAAGAAATCTCGTATGATGAGTACGAGGCGATCTGGCACACCGAGTCCATATAACTTGTATATGAGCCCGTTGTGCCAGACCTTGTCGAACGCTTTCGCCACGTCGAAGAAGAGCGCTCCGGTATGAAGCCCGCGTATGAAGCGGGATTGAATGTGCTCCGTTATGCGGTGCACCTGCTGGGTACATGAGTGTTTGGCACGGAATCCAAACTGCTCGTTGATGGGGATCCCTCGAGACTGCATGAAGTCTCTTAAGCGGGCGAGAAGTAGGCGTTCGTATATCTTGCCTAAGGCCTTGAGGAGGCTTATAGGCCGATATGCGGTGGGATCGGACGGGATGAGGGAGGCCTATGTTCAGCAGTGGACTAGTGATAGGCTGAAATGATGATGATGACTACAGAGCGCACTTACAGCGTTCCACAAGACAATTTTCATTTTTTTTGTTTTTAAAAACGTAACATTGTAATTACCTATGCCTACCTTAAAATACATATTACATTGCTGCTTACATAATAACAATCACATTGTGTTACACATTACTGGATTGTCTCCCTGGATGGATACTTTCCATGCGTCCTTATCATTGAAATAATAATTCAAATTATATTAACCATATACTTTTTTTTAAAATAAGTTTTAGTCTTTGTTAAATCTTCTATATACATTTTTTCAGTTCTTTAGTCTCAAATGCCCAGTGATTACGCTAGCTCTCAGTGCCCTTCAAACCGAAACACAGTAATGCTAGCACACTACTGCTTCACGGCAGAATAACTGGCCCTGGGGTGGTACCTACCTAGACGGATTCCTGCATAGGAATCCTACCACCGGATTTTTTTTATAAATACGTTTACATCCACACATAAAGAATTTTTTGCTTTATTCAGTCTAAATTCTGGGTTATCTAATTTATTCTTATTCCTTATATTAAATCATGCTTGTCACTATTCTTCGGAAATACACTCGGCGTCAAAAAAATCGCACATCCGAAAAAAATAATTTAAATACTATTTTAACACAACAGGCCAATGGCAATGTTGTGGTTTGAGGGTATCATTCGAAAGGTAATTTCCTTAGCTTTCAGGAATTTTAATTGAATTTTACTTTTATAACGAGACGAAAGAGAAATTAAAGAAAAAGACAGGGTATGTACAAATTTGCAAATTAATAATTTAAAAAATACTTAATAAATACAAAAAAAGTTCTTAAAACCTAGTGTTACCCCCCCTTGCCTTGATAACGGCTTCCATGCGATCTTTCATGGACCTTACAAGGATCGCAACAGCCTCTTGGGGTATTTGTTCCCACTCTTCAAGTACCGCATCTTGGAGCTCTTGAAGAGTGGCTGGAGCTGGATCTCGAGCTCGCACGCGCCGTTTTAGGTCATCCCAGAGATGTTCTATTGGGTTAAGGTCTGGACTTCGTGCTGGCCAATGCATAACAGGGATATCGACCTCCTGTAAATAATCCCGTACAATAGCCGCGGTGTGGCAACGAGCATTATCATGCATTAACATGAATCCATCACCGACATAACCAGCATACAGGACCACATGTTCCTCCAGGATTTCAGTAATGTACCGACCAGCATTTAATTACCCTTGCCCACGGCCACGCCGAGTCCGGGAAACGCACACAAGTTCCGTTTTCCCGTCGACGGAAATGCCGCCCCAAAACATACACGAGCCACCTCCGTATTCGACGGATTCTTCGAAGCAGGGTTGTGTGAACCTCTCCCCCTGTCTTCTGTAGACCCTTCTACGTCTGTCATTGCAGAAGAGACAGACCCTCGTCTCATCAGAGAAGAGTACGGTCCGCCACTGTTCTAGAGTCCACTTGCAATGATTGCGAGCAAACTCTAGGCGATCTCTGCGATGCTGTGCAATAAGTTTTGGACCTTTAGCAGGTCTATGGGCTGTTAAACTCTTTTCGTGTAACCTTCTTCTTATCGTAGAAACACTCACAGATGTTCTCCGAGTTGATCGAAGCTGTTGTTGCAACTCAACAGCATTTGTAAAACGGTTTCGTAAAGATGTCGTAACGATGAAACGGTCATCTCTTTCTGATGTGCACCGTTTTCTTCCAGATCCCGGTTTTCTAACATAACCACCAGTCTGCTGAAAACGTTGGAACACCCGTCGAACTGAAAAACGGCACAGGTTCAACTGTCGAGCAACGTCACACTGCCGCATCCGCGACTGCAATAGGGCAATCACTTAAGCGGCTTCTTCAGAGCTGGTGTCCATCTTTACTTGTTCTTACTTGGGTTACTTGTTCACGTGAGTTTACTGCAAAGTCTAAATTACGACTGGCCCATATTTCATCCAGATCGACCCTTTTATACCCTTTTTAGGTGGTATAACTAGCGTCCTTACTAACGAGCATTTGACAGTGTTTATTTTTGACGCTCTATAATGATAAATGTTTTAATCATTTCATGATTTTATTATTAATAATGTAAAGCTATTCAAATACCCATTTCAAACATACCAATATTTATATAATTCGTTTCTAGCCATTACAGCCATTTTTCGCGCAAACTCAGAGAGGTGCGATTTTTGTGACGCTGAGTGTAGTGATTTAAATTTTCGTACATGCATAACGTTTTCATAAATATATTGGCATGTAAAAGTTATGTATAGTATATGAAAAACACTTTTACAGCAAATAAAATCTACACTAATACCAATAATAATCATAACAGTGAGTTTGTGTGTGTGGGGGGGGGTCCATATAACAAAATAAATAAACATGTTACCTCAAAAACAACAGGATCGATTCTAGAATTTAGAGACAGAGTTGCATTCGAGACGGATATCGGCAATATTTAATTGTAAAAGAAAGATATGTTAACTTAGGTGCTTACAAAATATTGATTCACATACAGTTAATAAAGAAAATGATTTATACAATAATGAACATTTAAGGAAAGTTCGCGTTTAAAGAAAATGTAATTATATTTTTATAATTACTGAAAAGTTATTTCCAACATTTTTTCCATTAAACAGGTGAGTACACTGCATTCGTCTCGGCATTTTCTCAATTACCAAATGTCACCAGCATTTTCTGAACAACCAAAATGAAATTACGAACACAAAAATCCATTTGCATTTCAACTAACGAAAATTTACCTTAATTTTTACACACAGTAATACTCGATTTCGCGGCAAAAACATTTTGGTAGGGAGTAAGTCGTGAAGGTGACAGGTCTGTGAGGTGCTTAAGGTGTAAATGGAGTCACGAAATTCTAAGAAACAAGCGTTTCGGTAAGTGTGTATTGTTTGAACCGTATTTCTAAAGTGCTTTTGCGGATAAAATATTATATTTTTTCATGTATTTATTTATTTATTTAAAACTTGATTGTACCTTTGTCACCTTCATATTAAGGTAACAAAGGACGTGCCGTGTCGTAGCAGTTTAAGAGAATCTACCACCCCATCTCATCCCGTGGGTGTCGCCAAAGACGACAGAGGGAAAATTAAAACCGGAAGACGGGCAGCAGAAACTTTCTCAAACATCGGAATAAATAAACTGCGGTTGCCAACCCGCCTGCCAAGCGTGGCATCTATGGCAAAATTCCCCCCAAAATGAGAGCTACAAACTTTTGTAGCAATCTATGGGAGAGGCCTATGTTCAGCAGTGGACTAGTGATAGGCTGATATGATGAACAGAGGACAGACTAAATGCGGCATTCTCTGCCAATCAAGCCAAGGTGTGGTAAATAGTAGTGGCAGGTGCATTAAGTATGAGCAAGAATTAAAGTTAAAAAATAAATAAATTATAGAACTTAAAAATAATAAAGACCACATAAGTAATATCAAGGCGTATACATATATACATACATACAAACAAATACAAATACTATTATGAATATCCATACTAATATTATAAATGCGAAAGTAACTCTCTCTGTCCCTCTGTCTGTTTGTTACCTTTTCACGGTTCAACCGCTGAACCGATCGTGACGAAATTTGCAACAGAGATAGCTTGCGTACTGAGGACGGGCATAGGATACTTTTTATCCCGGAAAATCAAGTAGTTTCCAAGGGATATTTAAAAAAACCTATTTCCAGGCGGACGAAGTCGCAAGCATCAGCTAGTAATAATATATATCATTCACATACATATTAAAATGGCATTTTTTTATTGTATGTCGTGACGAAAGGAGCGGAGCGTTCACTTGATGGTAAGCGCACCGTTTGCCCATAACAAATGCTGTGTCACCGTGAACATTTCTGTGTGACACTAAACTGTGCCCGTCAGTCTGAGACGTCAGTTCTTAAGTCTCATATGCCCAGTGATTACACTAGCTCTCAGTGCCCTTGAAACCGAAACACAGTAATGTTTGCACACTACTGCTTCATGGCAGAATAACTGACCCTGAGGTGGTACCTACCTAGACGGATTCCTGCATAGGCTCCTGCTCTTAAGCCGCCACCTCACGGCGTATGTATGTTCGGTCATCACTTGAACGTGAACGTTTTGTCGTTTCGTCACTTTATCGAATAATTAAAAAAAATCGACCACCCTATCTCGTCCTATGGGTGTCGTAAAAGTCGACAGAGAAAAAATCAAAACCTGAAGATGGGCAGCAGTATCTTCCTGGAATATCTAAATAGATAAACTTCGTTTGCCAACCCGCCTGCGAAGCGTGCCAACTATGGCAAAATCAATTAATGCCTATTGGCGTTCTCTCACAATCAAACCATTAAAAAAAAGTTCACACAATCATGAGATAAAATAAATACATACACACATTAATACATACTAATACATATAAGCATATCCATACATACGTCCATCTAATGTTTTATTATATTTACGCGAATATTGCAAATTTAATAAAACTTATTTGACGGATTTTATTGCGTTTAATTTTTAAACTATTTATAACCCAACGTTTAGAGTACTTTACAGCACCCATGGTCACGGGGGGACTGAGGTGACAGATGTCCCGATGTCACATTTAAGCTAGCCCGGATTCAGCTTTTAATTATTTTTGTTATTATTTTTCGTTAGATCTACGCAAAATCTTTTATATGTATTTGATTTAATTTTATTAATTTCAACTTCCATATACATTACAAATTGCAACATGCCACGATCGATCCTCAGTTGTCTTCAAAAGTATTCCCGAAAATGATCCTATTTGGTACATTTCTAATATCTTAGGGCAAGGAGTTCCAGAGTAGAGTATCCTGAACGGTAAAGCTATTACCCACAGAACAGAAAAAAAAACTCTGTTCTGTGGTATTACCGACGAAACCGACTAATGTTGTGGAATATTAATATTGTGATTAGACGAAAGACATAATACAATTTTAAAGTTAATTTATGAAAATAAAGTAATAATGTAATATAAAACCTCCATTTAAGGAGCACCAGATTCAATTAAGTCCTGCGAAATATCTCACGTCGCAGGAAAAAAGTGAGAATTACTTTGAAAGTTTTATCGCGTTGAGGCATTTTCCCGCGCGAAGTGACGTGGCGACCATTTCTCAAATGCCGTAGGTGCGCGCCGCAGGGCATAATAAACTTACTGCCATATGTCTGACGAGATGGCAGGAACGTACAGAGTAAAAAATCTCCTTTCCTTAGTCATGTGAAACATACACAGAATAATATAATTATCAACACATGCTTATTTGTTGTTAATACACCGTTAGTAAAATAAAACACAATTTATTTCCGCTTGACGTTAATAATATGCAATGCTGTCACTATACTGCTCGTGGGGACGCAATTTAACTGGTGATAGGATTCCTATGCAGGAATCCGTCTAGGTAGGTGTCTACCACCCCAGTGCCAGTTATTCTGCCGTGAAGCAGTAGTGTGCAAACATTAATGTGTTTCGGTTTGAAGGGCACTGTGAGCTAGCGTAATCACTGGGCATATGAGACTTAAGAACTGATATCTCAGGGTGACGGGCGCATTGTGGTGTCACACTGTTCTGGGTGACATAGCATTTGTTATGGGCAAACGTTGCACTTACCATGAGATGAACGCTTTGCTCGTTCCGTCACTTTTATTACATGTAAGAATTTTTTTATTCATTTGACTGTTTGTATGTATGTTGACGTTATAGAGGGAAGTCGAACCTTTCAATATGCTTATTTTAAACGTGAATCTGTTTGAATGTTCAATTAATTTATGTATTATATATAGAATTAGTCTCGTTTGAAATTTTATCATGGACCGATGATACTATTTTTTTGTATATATCCTCAAATTTGTTCTTAAAAGAAGTATTTAAAATGCATTTGATAATTGTGTCTTGAAGTCTTACAGTGGTATGCTTGGTTTTTTATTTTAATAATTGTAGGATCCCAAGCTGGTGATAGTACCCAACCATCTTCGCTATTGAAATTAGAAAGTCTACAATCTGTGACTAAGTGTGGATCATCCCAAACATTTTATCAGTTCTGATCTGATCTTCACAAATCTTCGCAAAATAACACCGATTCCACCAAGGATGATTCGCGAGGCAATTGAAATTAAAAAACATCCTTATTTCAATAGAGAAGGCGGCTGGGTACTACCACCAGCTTATTATCCTATAATTAATAAAACTAAATCAAAAACCAAGCATACCACTGCAAGACTTCAAGACACAGTTAGCTCTTTCTGCGTAGATCGGACCAAAAATAATAATTAAAAGCTGAAGGTACCCCGGGTTAAGGTGACATATTATGTTCATATGTCACCTGAGCCCTCCCTCGACCATGGGTGCTGTAAAGCGCTCGAAACGTCGGGTTATAAAAAGTAAAACCTAGGTTTATTTAAAAGTGTAGTATTCGCGTCAATTTAAAAAATCATTAGGATAATAAAATCGTTGATGTCGTCTGTGGGGATTCCTTCAAATATTTCTTCTGCAAAAAAAAACTAAAAATTACGAAACCCTAAATACAGACATCTTAACACCCTAAATGTCTTTCCTGAAAGAAAGTTCACGGAGACAACTTGATTCGTCCTGATTCAATTTTCCTCGACCATAATACACTCCTAAAGCTGTAACTGTCTCAGAACTTATCCCCATAAAAAGATATCGCGACAGACAACAAAAGGTGAAATTTTTTATCCGAAACGTGCACCTGCTCCGCGCGGAACTTGGCGAAAGTTTCGCGAAACTTGGGCTAAACTTCGCGCCGGATGTTGTTATCGGCCGGAAAAGCTTTAGGCGTCTTCCTGTTTTGACGGACGTGGAAAAACTGAAGATAACGTAGTTTTTAAGAGAATGATATTTTGAATAAATTGCTTTATGTTCTTACCGTACTATAAAGCTATGACCATAAACGCTCATAAGCAAAGCAGCGCACGGGCTACCTCCCATTTTTGAGACAGTTGTAGGGCCTACGGAAATCAGTCGCGCCGCTCTTGTGCGGCTTGAACATTCTTTACGAGTTCTGGATATATTTTGTAGACTTGTAGACTTCCTTTCCCTCGATCCTGTCAGAAATCAGTACTTTACTTTTACTGTTGACAGGATCTATGCAGGAATCCCTGTACGTAGGCACCATCCCAGGGCCAGTTATTCTACCGTGACGCAGTAGTGAGCAAACATTACTGTGTTTCGGTCTGGTCTCATAATTGTCGGCAATGAAGGAGCTAGTCAATATAACAAATCATTAGACCAATAAGTACTTAACACTCAATTCTAAAGAAATACAAAAGTCGATGTGCTTATGATATGAATCGCTGCTGAGTGAAGTTACGTATGACCTTTCAAAGTATGATACTGGCAACCGCGCATCTGAATCTAAAATAAAACAGTTACATGCCAATAGATGCCGTGTGGTGGCGGCTTAAGAGAATCTACCACCCCATCTCATCCCGTGGGTGTCGTAAAAGTCGACAGAGGGAAAATGAAAACCAAAAGATGGGCAGCAGCATCATTCTGGAACATCTGAAAAAATAAACTGCGGTTGCCAACCCGCCTGCCAAGCGTGGTAACTATGGCAAATCCCCCCCCAAAATGAGAGCTACAAACTTTTGTGGCAATCTATGGGGGAGGCCTATGTTCAGCAGTGGACTAGTGATAGGCTGAAAAGAAGATGGCAAAAAATTGTAAGACCTCAAAAAAAAGCAGTTAATAGCAATCAAATTTAAAGCACATGCTCTTTCACATTAAAAAAACTAAAAAGGATCTTCTTTTATTAACGTTTTCAAATTCCATTTCATTTACAGAGTAAAACATGGCGCTAACAATTGTTTATACATATCTCTAAAACTAAAATCAATTAGATAAAGCGACGTAAACCAATTTCGGGGCGAGCCTGATTCATCGATCACTTCATCATTAAACCCGCCTAATCTTACAACTTCGACATTAAACAACAATTTAAACAACGCTCAGGTATTATAATAAATCTTCCGAATTGCCCTCGGCTGTAAGCCCACTCAATATTTTAAACAACAAATTAATCGAAGTATCTTGAACAAGCAATTTTTGACTTTAATACAACCTTATGTAAGGTTTATATACAACGCAAATCGCTAATGTAATGGAGTGCAAAACGGCCGTTGGATTTGGGCCGGTACACACGGCAGATAGCGCCAGATATTAATCCGTCAGATCGTGATTAGATTCGGTGGCACGGAGTAATATATTCTCTAAGGTGTCAGCCGTAGGTATGACCCCTTTACTATATCGATATGTTCCAAAACAAAAAAAAACTAACAATTCATAACCAGTGTAGACCGAGGATTTTTCAAAATTTAAGGGTAACCAGAAAACAAATGTCTCATGCATGACAAATCTAAAATGCAGGCATCCATCTAGGTAGGTATCACCCCAGGGCCAGTAATTCTGCCGTGAAGCAGTAGTGTGCAAACATTACTGTGTTTCGGTTTGAAGGATACTGAGAGCTAGCGTAATCACTGGGCATATGAGACTTGGTAGGACTTGATGTCTCTGGGTGAGTAGCGCAGTATAGTGTAACACAGAAATGTTCTGAGTGTCACAGCATTTGTTATGGGCAGACGTTGCACTTACCATCAGGTGAAAGTTTTGCTCGTTCCATCACTTTTATCAAATAAAAAAAAAACTCAAACCGGTAATGATACCAATTTATGTAATGAAAAATTCAATTTGGTATTTTTGACCGAAATGAAAATTCTTTCACATGTATCGTGTTTAATGTAATGTATTTTTATGAACAAAATTGTCGTCGTCGTCGTCGTCGTTTCAGCCTATCAATAGTCCACTGCTGAAAATAGGCCTCCCCCATAGATTTCCACAAAAGTTTGTAGCTCTCGTTTTGGGGGGATTTTGCCATAGTTGCCACGCTTGGCAGACGGGTTGGCAACCCCAGTTTATTTATTCAGATGTTCCAGCAAGATGCTGCTGCCCATCTCCTGGTTTACATTTTCCCTCTGTCGACTTTTATGACACCCACGGGAAGAGATGCGGTGGTAGATTCTCTTAGGCCGCTACCACACGGCAAAAAAAAGACCACGGCCACAACTTCCAATCATAGTCGGGAGCAATCAACTGCGCAGGAGATATTATAGTGTCCTAAGAGTAAGCGAAAACACAGGCACTCACTCATCCCAACCTACTCGCGTCTGATGTATTGCTGTGTGCTAAGATCGGAGGTAGGCTAGGATACATCATCAGAAACACGTTGACAATCACAATACATTCAGACCCGAAAACCGACAATTTGTGTTGCACAAATGATGGCTCCGGCTGGGATTAGAACCCAGGACCCGTAGAAGGCGACCTCAGCCGTAGAAGTCAGGTACTCTGACCACTAGACAACGCGTGGCTACAATACATTCACCTATATAAATAAATAAAATTGTAATGTCTGTTTATAATAACAAAATAACAGCTTTTTACTCAATGCTTATGAAAGTATATACGGCACTTACTTTTTTAAGTTTTTGTCTGCCTGTCTGTCTGCCTGTTTGTTCCGGCTAATCTCCGAAACGGCTGGACCGATTTTGACGGGACCTTCACTGACAGTTAGCTGATATTATAGCGGGTAACTTAGGCTACTTTGATTTTAGAAAAATAATTCAAAAAATTATTAAAACCACAAAATCCGATTCAAATAAAGAAGTATATATGTATATCAAGGTATCGGCATTGTTACGCGGGTGAAACCGCAGGGAACAGCTAGTAAGCAAATATGTATACAGAAAGCCTCGCGAGCAAGAACCTGATAAAACGTACCCTTATATCACTAATTGCCTAAAATAATTCAGTATTTTCTAAGACTCTTTACCCGTTCTTTATACCATTAAAAATATCGATAAAACGTCCCGACACTAGTGTAGGTAGCCGGATGCCAACTGAGCGGTTCGTGCCGCGGCAAGCGCGCGCCGTCTTAACGCTAGGTGCTCCACCTTCAGCTATCGACAACTTAAACAATCCTATAGAGAACTTGCGAATCCTTGTTTCCACATCACGTGCGATTTTCAATCAGCATTTATAATATTATATATCGTTAAGTAATTAATTGCATCATTTATTCATTCATTTCAGCATCTTAAAAACGACTGCACAAGTTCCACCACAGGTTAAAAGGGTAATGACAGCTAGTGTAAATACTGGGCATATGAGACTTTAGGACTTTACTGCTGGTAGGATTCCGACGCATGAATCCGCATAGGTTCACCCCAAGGGCAATTATTCTGCGGTGAAGCAGTAGTGTGCAAAAATTACTGTGTTTCGGTTTGAAGAGCACTGAGAGCTAGTATAATCACTGGGCATATGAGACTTAAGAGCTGATGTCTCAGGGTGATGAGCGTTGTGTGGTGCCACACAGAAATGTTCTGGGTGACCCAGCATTTGTCATAAGCAGTCGTTCCACTTAACATCACGTAAACAAATTTCGCCATTTTCTTCAATTTTTTTTTTTTTTATATTTCGGTTACTTGTATAACCAACAGCTAAATCACACAACGTAAATACTTATAAAGTAGGAATACTGCAAACTAATTAACAGTTGTCGTTTATAGAAATAGTGTGACAAACAAGAAAACAGAATCGAGTTACTACTTTAGTCCAAACACAAGTAGTACTAAATCTAAAAGTATGCACGCAACATAAAAGCAGATTATTAACTTTACTAAATAAGTAAAGAAAAAAAAAATTAAATAGATTGATAATTGCCTAAAAATAATGAATAATCTAAAATGTAGACAATTCGAAAAATGTCGATGATATAAGTCGTTTCAAGGAGGCAATATTACAATTAAAGTCTCTGTGCGAGTGTTAGACCACATACTATTATGTATGTGACATTCACAGTATGAACGTAAACAAACGATAGGCTATTATGTGATTGACATTGTCACTGTGAACGTAAATAGATTTTAGTTTTTCCACCGGCCGCCCTCGCACAAAAGCACTCCGTGGCTGTCTGTCGTAAAGCCAATAACACTTGATAATGCCTCGTTTTGAGATGGAACATGTGCCGTAATCTCGACTTCAATGGTATATTGCCTAGTGGTAGTGTTGTAGTGGTGGAGCGTATCTTGAGGCGGTTCTCGGTGGCGGTGTTAGTTTGCATGTGCACGCTACTGTGGGCACGCTACCCCTCCGACAGTAGCATGCAAAAACTAGGTAATTTATACCATTTTATATTTAGATAGATACTTTAGTCATTGCATCACAGCGAAGAATTACAATAAAACAATAAAAAGAAAAAAAACAGTTATACGAGTAACTAGAAAAATAGGAATATATCAAATTATACAAAAAAACAGATAAAAAATGTCTTAACATAATAAAGTTGCAACCTAAAATTTTAATTTTTTTTTCTTTTTAGAAAGAAAGAAAGAAGAAAGAAAGAGAAGTTTTTTTTTTACTATACGCCACAGTTTTTGCACCACAGTGTGACGCAACGAATAGGTCTGCGCTCAGTATGAGTTACGGATGCCCGCAACACTGATTTTCAGCACAGCCTTATTTTTATCCCAAGCCGGTAGTGAGCGCTATACTACAGGTTTATTATATATTTATACAATATCCTTAAATTTTGCGGATTTTAGCAAGTCCACGTTCTTTCACTATTAAGACGTCATCGAGATGATATGGGGTCGTAGATTCTTAAAAACGCGGCCACCACACACCAAATACACAGCTATCATAATTTGATGAATTTATTACTTCAACTATAGGGTAAAAAAAGTAAAAAGTAAAGTAATAGCCTATTAATGTCCTTCTGCGAAGCACAGGTCTCCACTATTTTCTGAGAGGGTTTTGGAGCCGGGAAGAGTCCGCAACGCTGCTCCAATGCGAGTTTGCGGACTTTACATGTCCTCGAAATATTTGTTGTTCCTTAGACATGCAAGTTTCCTCACAATGTTTTTTTTTTCAGTAAATTGCAATCAACAATTTTAGTGGTGCCGGCACCGGGAATCGAACCCAGATCACTCGTGTACTATGAAATTTAAAGCGAGCGCCTAGCCCCCGAGCATTGGGTAAATTGAGATAATGTGTACAAGAAGACTTAGGAAAATCGTGTCACTTCCGATAAATGGCGCAACGGTCATTTTAAATATGCTAGATCTAAAAATCTACCCTAAGAGAAACCTAAGCAATCCGATCAATAGATCTGACTCCCGTCGCAATAGATCACAACACGAAAACCAATAGTTTGTGAGTAGTATAAATTGCGTCTGCAAGTCTCGAACTCAGGACTCACAACTCCACAATATTGCATCAGAATCTGTTGAGTAGTAATCAGCATTACTTTATGAATTATAATAACAAAACGCGGAGGCCTCCCCAATCCCGTCAAACTTGTAACACCGCCAGTGACGGTAATCGGCTCAGAGAACGGACAGGTGCAGGCGGACGACGCCATATTTTAATTTTCAACTAATTTGCGAGCTCCAATACAAAGCGGATTGCCAAGTTGATAATTAAGCGAACGTTGGAAGCCATGTTTAATGTTGTGGGCCGTGAAGCGGGAGATTTGATGCTCGGATTCCCTTTCTGTCTGCGTGCTTCGTTAAAAATCGATGTACTTGTAACTAGAGACAAATACTTCAGGCTTTAAAAAGTTTGCTGAGGCTTAGTTTCAAAATATATGCAACGAAGTCATCCGCTAACAATCTGTTCAACTAACATGCACGACAGCTGTCGGTTGGAGTTGTTTACCTTCTTTAAATAAGGTAGATGGCGCCATCTGTTAATGATAACGATACCGCGCGAAATATTCACACGTGTCAAGATGTATAGAATAAAAGTGTACGTCTCCTATGTCCTAATATAGTGCAATAATAATGTAATTATGGGAATTGGCATCACCGACGTCACTGTAATACCTTATTTAATATTTGAAAAGTAATCAATGGTTCCTACGTAAAGCTAACTATAGTTTAGATTTAAAATTAATCGCGTGCGTGTCAAAAGGCAGCATCGGAATATAGTTCCGGCCCGGTTGGCACAGTGACTGAGCGTTTAGCTTCTGCGCTAAGACGCGTGGGTTCGATTCCCGCACGGAAAAACTATTTGAACTATTGGTACTTCACAGGGTCAGTAACTCTTTTATGAGGCAATGTATACGTTTTTACAACAAAATCCCTGAAAGTGCACAAAGTCTTTCAATCAAAAAGTTCAATTTTATTATTAAACAAAGACTTTTTAAAAAGGGTTATTATAATATTAAAGAATACATGGATGATGATAACCACTGGGAATAAGGTGATCGCCGCCAAGCAATTTCTACATCTTTAGAATACCACATATGTACATTATTATTAAAATGACAAAAGAAGAAAAAAACCCGCTGGGTTTCTTACTGGTTCTTCCCAGGACAGAAGTTTTTTTTTGCGAACCAGTGTAGTTTAAAAAAAAGAAGAAAAATTACTTTCAATAAGTATTATGTACGAGTATATAATCTATGTCTAATAAAAAAAAAATCTATTCCATTCTGTACGGCCTACAGAAAATTGTAAAACACTCCCAAGATACAGGACATCCTGGTGGTCGACGGATTTTTTTTTTATTACTACTAATAAATCAAGGTAAAAACATACTTACGAAATCTAAATAATAACTTACACACAAATTGTAATAACGGTAGAGCCCGATAATTACTGCGTGAGCGGTGCTGTAATCATCCCAGATTGCAAATTGTGCGGCTGATTACAGGCGAGACACGTTGATTACTGTATTATGACACACCTTGTAATTTTATCGTCAACGTCAACCAAGTGGCATAAAATGATATAAAGCAAATGATTAGAATACAGTCCGTGAAAATCAGTTTTATTTGTGTCAGCAGCTATATTATTAGTTAATAATTAGAACCCAAGGGTTGAAATGAGCCGTGGTAGCTCAGGGGCCTGGTGCTCGCCTTTAATTTCATAGTAAGCGAGTAACCTGGGTTCGATCCCCGGTACCAGCACCTCTAATATTGTTCTACAATTTTAAGTGATGATTTACCACATGCTTAGCGGTGAAGGAAAACATCGTGAGGAAACCTGCATGTCCGAGGAATAGAAATATTTCGAGGACATGTGAAGTCCGCCAACCCGCATTGGAGCAGCGTGGCGGATTCTTCCTAGCTCCAAAACCCTCTCAAAAATGAGAGGAGGCCTGTGCTCAGTAATGGGACATTTATAGGCTGAAACTTTACTTTTTTTTAAGGGTTGAATAGGACGTAACTGTAGAAGTTAGCCGATAGGTGTCCGGCAGAGAATAGCACCTACCTCTTTTCTACCGAGGTGTCGTATGAGACGACTAAAGTATTGAACGGACAGCCTTTATTCGTGCAGGATAATACAATAATATGCAATGCAGTCACTATACTGCTCGTGGGAAAAACATTTTGAGGGCATGCGATGTCCGTCAACACGCATTGGAGCAGCGTGGGGGAGTCTTCCCCACTCTGAAGCCCTCTCTCAAAACATGAGATGTGGCCTGTGATCAGCAGGGGCTGTTACTTTTTTTTAACCCTTGCCGTTGCGGGGTTATGATGAATTCTTTGGACAGAGTGAATTTCGAGGCTCTTTTTCAAAAGCGCACGACGTGTTTTATGAAGATGAAACTAAACAAAGAAGATGACATTAAGAAAAATATTACGCAATTAAAAATATTAACGTGAAACTCTAAATATGTTTAAATTAAATTAAATTAAATATCTCTTTATTGTACACCATAGAAAAATATACATAAAGGAAAAAATAAATTAATGAAAGGTACAATGGGCGGCCTTATCGCTAAAAGCGATCTCTTCCAGGCAACCTTTGGATGGACAAAAACTAAAATTTGACAAATAAGGACGGCAGTGTACAAATTAATAAAAACAAATCAATAAACTACTTAAAAAAATTAAATATATATAATGTTTACAAGATATAATATATATGTATATATATACATACGAGTACATATTTATACATACACTAATATAATACATATAAAATTTAATATAATAAAGTTTAGTTCTTAATAAATTCACAGAAATTTTAGATTTGGGTAGATTTCTGAAGTCCACGCGAAAAGACGCGTGCACAAATTGTTCGAGTCTTTATTAAGTTTTTGTTTTACTAAAAACTTTCTTGAAAATTGTATATCATATAATTTTAAAGCTTATTATACATATGAATTTAGTTCTAATTTTTCGACGTAAGCGTTTGTGAAATGTCATATAGTTACAATCTACAACTGCATAATTAAACGATTGTAGATTGTAATAATTCAGATTTCTTGACCTAAGAGCAAATGTGCAGTGCATTCCATACATTATGACAAATGTGCAGTGCATTCCATACATTATGACAAATGTGCAGTGCATTCCATACATTATGACAAATGTGCAGTGCATTCCATACATTATGACAAATGTGCAGTGCATTCCATACATTATGACAAATGGCATTCCATACATTATGACAAATGTGCAGTGCATTCCATACATTATGACAAATGTGCAGTGCATTCCATACATTATGACAAATGTGCAGTGCATTCCATACATTATGACAAATGTGCAGTGCATTCCATACATTATGACAAATGTGCAGTGCATTCCATACATTATGACAAATGTGCAGTGCATTCCATACATTATGACAAATGTGCAGTGCATTCCATACATTATGACAAATGTGCAGTGCATTCCATACATTATGACAAATGTGCAGTGCATTCCATACATTATGACAAATGTGCAGTGCATTCCATACATTATGACAAATGTGCAGTGCATTCCATACATTATGACAAATGTGCAGTGCATTCCATACATTATGACAAATGTGCAGTGCATTCCATACATTATGACAAATAAGGAGCATCCAATAAAAATGATCTCCTGCTATAATAAATAATTCAAGAAATAAATAACCAGCTATTTGACTTTAGGCGCCAACTCGAAAAATGGCGATAATGTTTTTATTGAATTTTTAATTTCTGAGTATATGTTTATGTTTAATAATGATGGTTTAGATGCAGCAAGTGCTCGTGACAGTGCACAGTGATTGAAAAATTCAATTCAAGACCAAAATAGTACTTTTCGTTTTGTCTCCAATCTATCTACTTCAAATCTTCAGTAAAAGACAACTCATCATTTCAATGTCCATAGAAATGTAGAAGTCTTGCTGCTTAAAGATTGTATACTTCGAAATGTTACTTGACACTAGAAAATAGTTTACGACTGTTTCCATAAATAAATAACTACCTATTTAAACGGGAGGACTGGTCATGACATGGTCCTCCCGGGACCATGAACGCTGTAAGCCGCTCGAAACGACAGGTTATATATAGTCAAAAATTAAACGCGATAGAATCCCTAAAATTAGTTATATTCAAATGTGAAGTATTCGCGTAACTATAAGAAATAACTACCTATTTAAAAACCTAATACATTGTTTTATATTTTTTCTTAATGCAACACTTAATACTCGTATAACCGTGGTGAGAGGCACATTCAAACGTTTAGGTCGCAGTCGAGCGCGCCAAGCACCTGTCTCACACTTAACCCGTTTGCAAAGCGCTGACTGCCTGCATACGGACTCTTTCACGTGGGAACTTGGTGAACATAGTGATAGGCTTTATCCAGCGCATCATCGATATTAAGCTGCTAAAAAAGCATATTTTAGAAAGTCTAGTCAAAATACAGAATGACAAAATACAGAATGACTTTTTAACCTCCGGAATGCCGGAACGTATATCTATGCTGAAAAATTTGACGCCTTCGACTGCCGGAGCGTACATCTACGGCATATCCCTATGTCTGCAAAGTGTATTTTATTTAGTAATTATTCTTTTTAGTTTTTGTTAAACCATTAACTTAGTTGTGCGCATTAAATTGTCCTCGGCAGCCTAGCGTTTTTGTGCGGACGGGAGTCGTCATTCCGAGGGTTAAAGAAACTGTATAAGAATAATGGCAATAACTCAATTTATTTTTACGACTACCCTTATACTCCTAAAGAAGACGTTGACGAAGTTTCGATAAACAAGCACCGCCCATCACTACGTGTATCGAATAGCTCTAAGTAGTCGTTTGACCTGAAACTCCGATATACCATCGAGCACGCGCGCCCACTTACCACCTTTTACCGTCGCCCGCTTCTAAAGAGGTTTACTGGGTCACTGGAGCAGGTGATTTAGGCCGATCTCGTATCGCTTAGCCCTGAAACGATTAGCTTAATAGCTCTAAAGATAGGTTCGTGACGTGTGTACTTTAACGACTGTCCAATAAAGCTGGACATATGAAAAGATTGTTATATAAAGTGTTACACGAAGAATTTATCCGTATAGTTAGATATACCAAGGCAAATTTCAGAGAGACTTGAGTTTAGTAGTTCGAAAACTTTTGAGTCTAAACTAAACACAAAAATACTATATCAGATGATAGATGTGCGATAATTTTAAACGATTTTCTCTTAGAAAATTATTGGACGCGCTGCGGCTTCTGTAGCAAATGAAAACATTTAGTATAATTCTTCATTGGTACAATGTCAAATTCATAATTTGTCAAATAACATTAAATTTACCGTTAATTAGTACAATTCTTATTTGATATATTATTTATTGTATACTATTTTTGCCCAATAACCCTAGTTCAGTCAGCCACCGCGGCTTCTCACGCCGCCCCAAAATTTTTGTGAATCTAGAGACGACTCTGAGAGAATGCCTTTAGATAAACATAAAAGTCAGTGACAGTCACATTTTCATAAGCATGCCGTGAAAAATCACTGCTTAGTGCCGTAAAATTGGGCCTAAATGAGGCTTAAGAATCCTTCAAGTGTCTTTATTTATGAACGATTTTAGAAGTTCACTTACTCCTCCTATTCTGTAAATTTATGTCAATTTACCATATTAATGTGGCTCGAGATTGGATGATGGTTCTCTTTCGCGGCCAACTTCTATTTTATCAAATTGTAAAATGTACTTTGCTCGATACATACAGCTTGAAATAATGACATAGGGATTTACCGTGATCGCTACGTTATACATACTAAGCAATGGATATACTTGATACACAAGCAGACTATTTGTTATGGGAAAATTTAAACAAGTACATGCTTGACTACCATCACATTTGGCATTTTATACATTGTAGGTGTGGCATTTTTAGATGTTATTATCCCGCTATATGTCGACGACAAATACGTAGACTTTTACGACGCCTATGGGGTGAGCCGATTATGAAATGTATATTACGTTTTTAGCAATATCAAGATGTACGCGGCGGCGGATGATACGCGGAAATCCTTCCAATCTGGGAGAGGTTGGGGACAGATATGGACTGTTCGTATGTGATGAAAGCAGTCTTAAACATCTTACTCCCTCCAGTCTCGCATCGATTACCTATATCATCTCAGAATGGGTCTATATGTAATTGTTGTATTTATGACTTCATTTAATTTAGAAAATACTATCTAGACAGTAATGTAGAAAAACACTAGGTACTTTTTTACATTGCTACCAATAAATAATAAATACCAATCGATCCTCCGAGGATATGTTCGTTGGCTTAGAACATATTATAGTTACTTGACTGAACATCCGCAATAGAAACCAAGGTAGACTATATATTTCAAGGGTACATAAAACGGAAGCGGCAGCCTACACAGTGACGCACCTACAATGGAGCCAGAAGGGAACGTGCCCTGGGAGCCATTCAAAGGCAAGATTCGCAAATTATTAAACTAACCTTTGACGCCTATTTGATCCGAATGCCGGGAACGCTTGACAGCTCATACCCAACAAGGAGATTTTAGTTTTGTAATAATTATGTGGGGTCGTGTTATGTGGAAATCAAACTCTAAACCAACATTAGCTTATAACTTTAATCTCCTACTTTCTAATCTTATGTCTTCCGTTCCACTTCAACCCGTATCTGCCATCTTAATTTCCTTCCCTAGCATTAATTACATACAAAAAAAAGCAACTACCTCAATCATCATACTTACGTCATTCGCTATTCCTCACATTCTATTAAAACATTTATGGCTGTTTTATTTAGTGTATCTGGTTTTTTTCGCTTATTTAATATTTAAATAAGTTGCGAAAGGGTGCAAATTCGTTTGTCGCTCTAGGCGCCATTTCTGATTCGTACGTCACTGGGCTGGCAACATATGTACGTTGCATAGCCGATAATCGTTAAATTCTCGAGTGGCAACCTTGTACCAATAAGGACAATTTAAGAAAACCAGAAGATGGGCAACAGCATCTTCCTGGAACATCTGAATAAATAGACTGCGGTTACCAAACCGCCTGCTAACACTATAGCAAAATTCCCCCAAAATATGAGGTACCAATTTTATTGCAATCTATAGGGGAGACATGTATTCAACAGTGGACTAGTGATAGGATGAAATTATGAAACTAAAGGTCGCAGATTTGAGTCCGCCGTCGAGTACTGACGTGCACCGTCTCCTGGATGACTTGGAGTAACTAACAGGAATTCTAGTAATATGAAGAGCATTAGTAGTATTAAAAAAAAACGTTGCAGTCTTCTAACTTACATTATCCCATAGGGGCATTTTTTAAATCTGATAGGTATAATCTTAGGACATGTTATTTACATAATGATTTATTTTATTTACGAGAATACTACACATTTAAATAAAACTAATTTTTACGGATTTCATCGCGTTTAATTTGGAACTATTTTTCCCCGACGTTTCGGGTGCTATACAGCACCCATGTTCACGAGAGGACTGAGGTGACAGAAGTCCTGATGTCATAGTTAATCCGGCAGTTCAGCTTTTAATTATTAATTTTAGTCCGAACTACGCAGAAAGAGCTTACTGTGTCTTGAAGCCTCGCAGTGGTATGCTTGGTTTTTGATTTCATTTTATTAATTATTGGATCCAAAGCCGGTGTTAATACCCAACCACCTTCTCTATTGAAATTAGGATATTGAATCTAGCTTGTATACTCCTGCATCTTGTAGAGGGATGTTACACTTGACAGATGGTAAAAACTGACTTATCTTCGTCGGCGGCTTGAAGAATGGTTTTATGGAAGCCCGCTTCAAGATATAGCCCATCTACATGTTATTTATTTAGGGATTTATAAATGAAAAACATAAGGAATATTTTTAAAATTTTATCCGTGATTTATTCGTAATAAAATAAAACTCTAAAGCGCTACACCGTGCCGCAACGGGGTTAAGGCACGTAAACTTGATTTTAGCGAATTGTGACCAGACGAAATGCATTTACGACATAATTACAATCTTTTACTGCTCGTAAGACGCAACGGGGAGTAAGAAATTTTCGACACATACCAAAATGGCGGCGACGTGGATCGCCACCCGTCATTTCCCGTTTCCTGCGACGGCGAAAAGTGGGCTACGTGTGGCCTCCGCTAACCCCTTATACGGGAAAAAGGCGTCACAGTATGTATGTACAGTCTTTTCAAGGATTCCACCAGTTTTCATACTAATCCACACGCTCATATCTATAATTATATAGGATACCACAAAAAATCAAGGCGAGGTTGTGTTAGGTTAATAAATCTAGGATGTATCATGACCTGAGTGGCATTCCTTGTGAAAGCATTTCTCCATGTACAGGTGGATACATATTGGATGCTTTTTCCCCACTTTTTTTTAGTTTTTATCTTTTTTATTTTCCTTAAATTGAAGCTTTTGACACTTGCCAAATTGTTGTTATGGGGTCATAGTCTCGTGCGCCAGTATCCGTTTTTTTTATTAATGTTGTTTTACCAGTAATATTTGCGATTGCTTTGAATTTCTTTCTTTCTAATTTCCTACTGGTTGAACAGCGTACTAAAATACGGCATTAAAGCCGTAATACGCTTTTACCTCCAATATATTAAGACAAACCGAGTGGTCTAGATGTACATGACTTCCACGCCTTCCATTCCGGCCGGAGTCGACATTTTTACAAACATAAATTAGTGGGTATCGGGTCTGGTTGTTTAGTGATTGTGATTGTGGCTCTGATACTGCATCCTAACCTACGAGTGAGTGGCCCTGTGTTCGCGTGTACACTTGTGGCAACATAATATCTCAGTACAGTAACGTTCCCAAGTAACAGTATTCGGTATCTTATATCGTTTCATAGTTGCAAACGGTTTTGCCGTGGTCAAAAATCGGCCAGGAGGCGATCATATTAAGACATCATGAGCAAGCTGCCGTGAATATTGATGTCTCCTGAATTTTACAGACTCGGTTAAAGATTTTTGTTTCTGTACCCAGGTATATCCGACTTCCACTCAAACTCCACCATTAGGCAACCTCACTACCCAATACTCGACTCGTTTGCGGTAGCGTTTTCAGAACCATTCTTTAGCTTTGTCGAAGCTAAAACCGCTTACCGTGAAGTGGCAACGAGGCCTTAATTGCCGCTTAGCTTTTTTAATATTAGATCTCATTTCAAAAATATACAACAAGATTCATAATAAAGTCGTCTACACATTTCGTTAGGCCACGTAATAATTACAATAACTAAGGATGTCCCTTAACTCAAAGATGAGGTAAAATAATTAAGAAACTAAAATAAAAAACCAATAAACCTCACAAATGTTTAATTTGAAAGGATTTTAAACAAAAGTACGCTTAAGTTACACAGAAAAAAATATACGAAAGAAAATTCACACGCTTAAGTAACGAAAGATCTGTTTTGGACGGACAAATAAAAACGAACACGCTGTATATGATACATCCTTAAAAAAAGTCTATCTACGTACTAGTTATACAAAATAAAGATTTGAGATTCTATCGTTTTATAAAAATATAAAGGTCTAAATGATAACTCAATCACTAGGTCATCATACACCGGTAAGGGGATACGTTTTATTTGGTGATCCTAGAGTCCAATTAGAATTTAAAATGTAACACGGCCGTGAATATATAGATACTTTCTTAAAAAATGCACTTCACATTAGAAAATTCATAGAAAATAATAACTAAAATAATAACACTTCGTAATATCAAATTTGTGCTGAGGAAAACGCAGCAATGCTTATATGAGACGACAAACGGATTTGTGTTCCATGAACCAAATGAATGAATGAAAAATGCAATAACTCAGTCGACTTTAAAATCAGCGGTACGTCATGATAATCGTACAAATATCATTCAGTTGGTGTACATTATATTTAAATATAAGAAATAGCAAAATATATACGCTAATGTACAGCCATTATAAACTAAATTATAAAACTAAAACTAAAGTACCTACTCAATATATTTCGTATTCGAATGATCATAAAGTACTATATGTAGCGTAAATTAACAATTGTTTGATTGACAATTCTCAACAAATTGAAATACGAACACAAAAACTATGGAATTCGTTATAATTTGTGGTTTAAGATTGAAGAAATCTAGGGCACATTGATTTTTTTTATTACTGACATTTTTAACGACTTTGACCTATATTCAAGAACTTAATTTTCTAATGATTAAAGACTTACTGTTTAAGATCAGTTTTTACAATTCAGCTACTATAAATGTTATAGAAAAATCAATTGAAATGTGATAATAAAAACAGTTTTACAAAATTTTTATTATTTTTAATGAGTTGAGTGGATTTGTGCCTGTCTGGTTCAAAATGGTGATGTACAAATGAAGACCTATTTTTACGAAATTGCTTAATTTTCGACATAAATATGGCAACATTTCTCAAAATGGCGGTGTGAATACATTTTGTATATGAGGATAAAGATTAAACATGAGTTATTAATATTTTTTATTTTTTTAATATTTTACTTGATGTGTGACAAAAATAATCTCATGGCCAGTGACAGACGGAATATCTCATCAAAAGATTTAATTCATTCCTAAAGAAAATTAACATAATGAAAATTCGTAAATAATCTTATTTATATTTCTGTGAAAATTAGCTTTTATTAAATATGTTACTAAAAATCACACCGAATGAAAAACTAATCGGTGATGTAACAATGAAAAATATCATATGTTCAACAGATCAAGTGTTAAACAGATCTGTGCTGTGTTTCCATATAGTGTTGTGTAAAAGTTAAAATGCACTAGTTTTAAGTGTGGAAAAAATTGGATAGTGAAATAATTAGATGTTTATAATGTAAGTGTATTGATTAGTTACAGTTACAGTAGGATTTACAGATTCCGTATGAGTTCAGAAACTCAGTTTATACCTTCTAATTGAAAAAAAAAAATATTTATAATTTCATTAGGCTTTTAAATGAAACTAATTTTACGGATTTTATCGCGTTTAATTTTATACTATTTATAACCCGACGTTTCGAGTGCTTTACAGCACCCATGGTCACGGGGGGACTGAGGTGACAGATGTCCTGATGTCATAGTTAACCCGGAGTACCTTCAGCTTTTAATTATTTTTTGTGGTCCGATCTACGCAAAAAGAGATAATGGTTGGGATGATCCAGAACATGGTCACAGACTGCAGACTTCCTGGGGCGGCGATGCTGGAGGAAGTCTGCAGTCTGTGACCATGTTCTGGATCATCCCAACCATTACATCAGATTTGATAAACCACAAATCCTCGCAAAAGAACACCGATTCCTACCAAGGATGATTCGCGAGGCTATTGAAATTAAAAAACATCCTAATTTTAATAGAGAAGATGGTTGGGTATTACCACTAGCTTGGGATCCTATAATTAATAAAATTAAGTCAAAAACCAAGCATTCTTCTTCTTCTTCTTCAAGACACAGTTAGCTCTTTCTGCGTAGATCGGACCACAAATAATAATTAAAAGCTGAAGGTACCCCGGGTTAACTATGACATCAGGACATCTGTCACCTCAGTCCCCCCGTGACCATGGGTGCTGTAAAGCACTCGAAACGTCGGGTTATAAATAGTATAAAATTAAACGCGATAAAATCCGTAAAATTAGTTTCATTTAAATGTGTAGTGTTCGCGTAAATATAAGAAATCATTTCATTAGGCTTCTTGAATAATTACCATTTTTTTTTGTACATATTGACATTATTGTTTCAGATATGATTTTAAATAAGATAAGTCACTAGATATTGCTTAGTGTCGTAGAAATAAATTGTTTTGCCGTCAAGTGTAGAAAATTCATAAATTAAACCATAACAAATCATGATAGAGAAATTACAGAAAACTTATTAAATCAAGAAAATGTATAATAAATCTGATAAGGAATGAAATAGAGAATTGATTCAGATACGATATTATAAAGATTATTCGGAAAAAATGTAAGTTTTCTACATATGACGGCAGAGCTCTCCAACTTCTCCAACTTTGAATTACTATTAAATAATTAGCAATATATTACATCGCTAAATCGATATTCGTTTTCAGAACAGATTCGACAGCGCAAGTGTCGCTTCACAAAAGCTGCAAGTGCGGTAAAACGGTAGACTTAAAACTCCAGGGGACGAGTATAGACTGTGACTGTATGTAGATTAGAAGTGTGAGGGTGTAGGGTTGTGGGAAGTCGATGTAGGGGGCGAGGGGGTCGATGTAGGGGGTGAGGGGAGAGTGGGGGCGGTGTGGGCGGTGTGGGCGTTGTTTGGGTAGTGTGGGGGGTGTGGGGGGTGCGGGGGGGGTGCGGGGGTGCGGGGGGTCGCTAGATGAAGAACTCGCGGCGCTTGGTGACGCGAGCGCCGGTGGCGGCGGCCAGCGCAGCCGCGTCCGGGTCGGCCGCGCCGTCCGCGCCGCGCTCCTCCTGCACGCACACACACGCACACACGTCACGCACACGCAAACGCACGCGTACAGTACATCGCACACGTCACGCACTCATATGCGACTTGGCTCACATCACGCAAGTGTACGCGACGTCGCACACGTCACGGAAGTGTACGCGATATTGCACACATTACACATACAATGAAATATGTAAGAACACAAACTAACACAGCTACGAACATGACTTGATTACCGAATAGATAGCCAATAGAATCAGACATTACAGTTGAAAATGTCTCGTGATACAGTGAAAATGTACTCGTAATAAAGTAAAGTGGAGGGCAGCTGGTGACGGTTGGCACGATATAAGAATGCTTGTAAAGGCGATATTCTACAACGATGTAATACACAACAATTTTAAATTTTGGATCTTATTAAATTAACTTTGTTTCTTTCCTTTACTAGATTAATACCCTCCGAAGCCAATGTTTGGGCAACACAAACATTTTTCGTTTCCGAATGTAGAGATGTATTGTGGCTGTAACTGTAGAAGTTTCCAGCTCTTAATCCAAATCAGTTTCCTTACTATTGAGTACGGGAAAGTAATCGAAAGTGATCGAATTCAGAGGCATTCGATCATTCCGATGTCGACTCGGCTTGGTGCCGTTGACTACTTAAACCGTGCCGTTGAAACCCTTGACTACTGCGCCGACGGGTCGTGGGTTCGATTCCCACACTAGACAAATAATATAACCGGAACTGGTAATAGGAAAGGATCCTATGCAGGAATCCGTCTAGGTAGGCACCACCCCAGGGCCAGTTATTCTGCCGTGAAGCAGTAGTGTGCAAACATTACTGTGTTTCGGTTTGAAGGGCACTATGAGCTAGCGTAATCACTGGGCATATGAGACTTAAGAACTAATGCCTCAAGGTGACGGGCGCAGTGTGGTGCTACACAGAAATATTCTGAGTAACACAGCATCTGTTATGGGCAGACGTTGCACTTTTCATCAGGTGAATGTTTTGCTGTTTCTATTTTGAGAACCTCTGATGGTCAGAAATCTTTATAACCCTATAGGTTTTTAATAATACCTGTGTTAGATATTCTCCCTTATGACGTGAGAGAGCTCGTACGAGCAGCACCGCCACTAAAATCAGCAGCAGGAATATAAACGCCAACACCGCTGTGGAACAAAAAAAACATTATGTAGATTGAATTATTGCAAACTACTCGACTAGCCGTGGTAGCTCAGGGGCCTGGTGCTCGCCTTTAATTTCATAGTAAGCGAGTAACCTGGGTTCGATCCCCCGGTGCCGGCACCTTTAATATTGTTCTACAATTTTAAGTGCTGATTTACCACGTGCTTAGCGGTGAAGGAAAACATCGCGAGGAAACCTGCATGTCCGAGGAATAGAAATATTTCGAGGACATGTGAAGTCCGCCAACCCGCATTGGAGCAGCGTGGCGGATTTTTCTTAGCTCCAAAAAACCCTCTCAGAAATGAGAGGAGGCCTGTGCTCAGCAGTGGGACATTTATAGGCTGAAACTTTACTTTTTTTTAAACTACTCGACACGGAACGTCTGTGTTCCGTGTAGGTATTTTCTCATATCTTCCACGGATTGTCCGTGTCAGGTGATGACATCAGAGCAGATATACGAGCCAGTCTCTGTGCTGCAGGTCGAGTGCAGTGTCAGCATGTCCGGAGCAACACTCACTGCCGAGGATGGCCTCGTCGGTGCGGTGGAAGTCCAGCTCCATCTGCAGGTCGTGTCCGGGCGGCGGGCGGGTCTCGGCCGCCTCTGCCGGGTGCGTCACTGGCTCCACGCCGCAGAAGTCCTCGTTGAGAATCCCACCTGCAAATGTTATACACGTCAACATATAAGGGGGAAACAGTCCGTGTGTGAAGCTGTGCCGGAGTGTGTGGTGTCGCGCGGGAGTCGGAGCGGCGCCTGTGGGGACTATGCTTGTGTGTATGGACTGTCCTTGTATATGAGGAGTGGTTTTTTTTAAATTCTATAAAGTGACGAGACAAGTACGACGTCATCTGACGGTAAGTTGCAGCGTTAACGAGTGTGATTGTATTGGAGGAGTGTGCTTGTCTGTAAAGGAGTGTGCTTGTATGCTGGCTGTGGTTCTATGGCTGTGTGTGCGGTATGTGCGGTGTGTGCGTGCGGTGTGTGCGGTGTGTGCAGTATGTGCGGTGTGTGCGTGCGGTGTGTGCGGTGTGTACGGTATGTGCGGTGTGTGCGTGCGGTGTGTGCGGTGTGTGCGGTATGTGCGGTGTGTGCGTGCGGTATGTGCGGTGTGTGCGTGCGGTGTGTGCGGTGTGTACGGTATGTGCGGTGTGTGCGTGCGGTGTGTGCGGTGTGTACGGTATGTGCGGTGTGTGCGTGCGGTGTGTGCGGTGTGTGCGGTATGTGCGGTGTGTGCGTGCGGTGTGTGCGGTATGTGCGGTGTGTGCGTGCGGTGTGTGCGGTATGTGCGGTGTGTGCGTACGGTGTGTGCGGTGTGTGCGGTATGTGCGGTGTGTGCGTGCGGTGTGTGCGGTGTGTGCGGTATGTGCGGTGTGTGCGTGCGGTGTGTGCGGTGTGTGCGGTATGTGCGGTGTGTGCGTGCGGTGTGTGCGGTATGTGCGGTGTGTGCGTGCGGTGTGTGCGGTATGTGCGGTGTGTGCGTGCGGTGTGTGCGGTGTGTTCGATGTGTGCGTGCGGTGTGTGCGGTGTGTGCGTGCGGTGTGTGCGGTGTGTGCGGTGTGTGCGGTATGTGCGGTGTGTGCGTGCGGTGTGTGCGGTGTGTGCGGTATGTGCGGTGTGTGTGTGCGGTGTGTGTGTGCGGTGTGTGCGGTGTGTGTGTGCGGTGAGTGTGTGTGTGCGTTGTGTGTGTGTGCGGTGTGTGCGTCACGTACCGAGGCTGCGCACGTTGGGCGGGGGGTCCTGCTGGAAGAGCAGCTTGAGCGGGTAGATGTCGTCGAACTCGACGCGGCTGACGCAGCCCCCGAAGCCCTCGTTCATGGACTCGTTGCGTCCGATGTACATGTACTGAATGTTGTTAAACTGCGCGTCCGCTGACTCCTTGATGTTGAACTTGTACTCTTGCGTCTCGTAGTTGTCCACCTGGCGGTGAAGTCGTGCAAATTTAGCAGCACTTCAATTGGGTATCATGCAGTATTATTGTGTGGTTTGCACATCAACATAAACCATGGTCGCAAACCCGCCTGCTCAAACGTGGCAACTATGGCAATTCATCATCTTTAAAATCATCCGCCTCTTACCTATCCACTTCAACACTATGATATCTCGCGGGAGGATTTGTTGTTAACACCGCACTTGGCATATAGACATCTGCCATCTGGCAGTAGCATGCATAGACATAAATACCACTAGTTAGTATACAGTCATATAGCTATGCCATATAAGATACGCAGAGACTATACCCGTAGCCCACTTTTCGCCCCAGCGAAAAACAAAACTTGACTGCCGATCCACGTCGCCGCTATTTAATAGACCAAATAAACGATTTATCTATCTATCTATCTAATACGAATAAAAAAAAAATAAAAAAAATGGCAAAATACCCTCAAAATTAGAGCTACAAACTTTTATGGCAATCTAAGGAGGGGGCCTATGTTCAGCAGTGGACTAATGATAGGCTGAAATGATAAATGATGATGATGATGATGACTCTTTAGTCGCTCAAATATGTTTTTTTTTCATAAAATCTTAAGAAAAAAAATTCTGTGTAATGATTTGATTGATGATTTTTTCTGAGTTTCACTGCAGGGAATGTATGACCCTCCACAAATTATGAAAACACATGAAGTAGATTTTATCACACTGCTTTGCAGCAATATTTTAAGCGTATTTAGTAGCAAATATTTATCACAGCATTTGTATATTAGACGCAATTTATGTAAACAATTGAAATGTATCTCAGTAAAGAACCGTATAACAAAAGAGCACGGCACTAACCTGCAGCACCATGGTGGCGCCACTGTCCTTCCTGGACAGCCGCACGTCGTGGTACTGCCCCAGCCCGAAGTGCTTGCCCTGGAATATGATCTCCTGCCGCTCGAAGCCGAAGTCGAAAATCACTCGGAGATGGCCTGATGGTATCATTCATATATTAATATTTTTGTTACAAGCTTTTATTTGTGAGGCCTATGTCCAGCAGTAGGTATCAAACGTTGCTAGGGCTATGGTTTATTGTCAAAACAAATTCAACGCGCCCAAACATGACGAAACTATTATGCTTATTTGAGGAGTTCCTAAGTCCAACTTCCGACTTCATCATCATACCTGTAACGTTGCAGTTACATGACCATAAATTGGGCCTAATCTTTCTTAATGCAAATAATATTTCAATTAGATTAATTCTTCAAATTTAAAAATTATAACTTAACACGCACACTTCAATTTAAATTTTATATACATATTAGCGCCGGGCCTCGCAATGCGTACCCGCGTTAATCTAAAATAACATTCACACTTTCCCTCCTATGACTGATCGCGACGGGACAAGTTTCTTTTGTCTCCGTTCGCGTGACGTCATGGAAGATTCGAGACCCGAGCGAGGTATTTATTACCTTCGGCCCTTTACTGGAGCCACCAGCGACCATTCTGCACCCGGTCAGTTTTAGGTACACACACGTCTCCTGTTGGACATTATGTACGTTGTGCTGTACCTACCATAGCTGCTTACATTTCGGTTGCATATTTAAATCTCGCAATCAGTTATTTTAGTTCTTCCCCATATTGGGTAAGTGTTGAATGTATAATTTATTTTGTTGTGTAGCTTAAATAAGTTTTATATTTTATTAGAATCGCTTATATGCTTTGATATACATTTATCTCGCTAATACTACCCACTTTTGATATTTCTTGATTTCGTAGTATAAGACTCTTTAAACGATGAAATAATTCTTAGTAAATTTTATTAACTTGTTAAATTTAATTATTTTAGCTTTTATTAAGTTTTCTTGTGAGTAACTTTATTCTTACTTCTATCTTTATTATTGTAACTCCATCTGACTGCCATTAACGGCCACCTCACTTCTACATCTCGGTATTCCCATTTCGCTGTGTAGAGGTGGTCACAGCCAGACGGAATTATATGGAATATATATAAATTCCTGGAACGTATTTTCCAGGGTTCGAGGTTCAGATTCAAGAACGCTTTAGAGGTTCAGATTCAAGAACGCTTGCGAGGTTCAGATTCAAGAACGCTTTAGAGGTTCAGATTCAAGAACGCTTTAGAGGTTCAGATTCAAGAACGCTTTCGAGGTTCAGATTCAAGAACGCTTTAGAGGTTCAGATTCAAGAACGCTTTAGAGGTTCAGATTCAAGAACGCTTGCGAGGTTCAGATTCAAGAACGCTTTCGAGGTTCAGATTCAAGAACGCTTTAGAGGTTCAGATTCAAGAACGCTTGCGAGGTTCAGATTCAAGAACGCTTTAGAGGTTCAGATTCAAGAACGCTTGCGAGGTTCAGATTCAAGAACGCTTTCGAGGTTCAGATTCAAGAACGCTTTAGAGGTTCAGATTCAAGAACGCTTGCGAGGTTCAGATTCAAGAACGCTTTCGAGGTTCAGATTCAAGAACGCTTTAGAGGTTCAGATTCAAGAACGCTTGCGAGGTTCAGATTCAAGAACGCTTTAGAGGTTCAGATTCAAGAACGCTTGCGAGGTTCAGATTCAAGAACGCTTTCGAGGTTCAGATTCAAGAACGCTTTAGAGGTTCAGATTCAAGAACGCTTGCGAGGTTCAGATTCAAGAACGCTTTCGAGGTCCGCACGACTGCCTTCCGGGAACCTGCCATGCGACCGTGACGCCGCGTGGTCATTCATCACCGGCGTCCCTCCAACGTCGCTGGCAACCCGACGGTGCCTTCAACCAGCGTGTCATGCAGAACGCCAGGGGAGTACCGGACTACGTCTGCATAAATTAGGCGGGCCACTACACCCACGACCTACCATTTTGTTTTTTTTCCTTTTCATTAAATTTTATTGTGTTGACAAGGGTAGTTCTTTCATTCATTTTTATTAACTACACCCCACATGTCACAACCAGCTCCATCGTCGTTTCAGCCTATCACAAGTCCACCGCTGAACATAGGCCTTCCCCACAGAAAGCCACAAAAGTTTGCAGCTCTCACACTGGAGGGATTTTGCCATAGTTGCCATGCTTGGCAGGCGGGTTGGCAACCGCAGTTTATTTATTTAGATATTCCAGGAAGATGCTGCTGCCCATCTCCTGGTTTTAAATTCCCTCTGTCGACTTTTACGACACCCACGGGATGACATGGGGTGGTAGATTCTCTTAGGCCGCTACCACACGGCATGGTACCATATTATTGCATTGTCACCGATGCTACATAGCCAAATTTAGCTCAATAGGACATCGGAAAGTTGGTCAAATTTTCCTTGCGAGATTTGAACTTCATATACATGGCAAGTTAAAAAAATAAAAGCTTGTAATAATAGAGTTATGCTGACAAGAACTAATTACTTAAACTGCTATAAAATATATATTTAACTAAAAGGTTACAAAGGACGATAAGGCTAGTTCCCTTACATACGAAATAACATTGTAAAATTAAATTGCACTTACCTGAATTAGATACCATCAGCGTGAGATACTCTCCGGTAATGTTAGAAAAGAAACCAAGGAGGAAACCCTTGGGGTTAGTGGTGGTAAAGCCCACGCGTATCTTCTCGTTGATCGTGGAGCGCCACGAGCCGAGGAAGTCGTACTTGATAATCGAGTTGGGGCGAAGATTGACACCAATTTCTGAAAATAGAAGAAATATATTATCGAAAGATTTTAATTATGGATTTATAATCATAATATCGAAACACAGTGCATGATACGAGAGCACTGACGCTACGGTAAACGGTACATGTGTGGAATGGCACGCACAGAAGAACGCTCGCACGCATTCGAACACACGCACACATGCACGCACACACGCACTCTTACACACATAGAAACTCACGCACACATGCACACACGCCTTATAAACACGCACAAACGTACGCTTGCACGGGCGCGTGTATACGAACACACGCATACGAACACACGCACGCCTAAGAAACACACGCCACACGTACGCTTGCACGGTCATACGTAAGCGAAAACCCGTCGCTCGGACGCATACGAACACACGCACGCTCACACACCTACGAAAACACATACACAAGCACGCGCACACGCAAGCTCACACACACGATCACACGCACACATACACACGTGCGCTTGCACGGACGCACGCATACGAGCGCACGCACACACGCGTACGAGCGCACGCACACGACGGTACGCACCGTCAGCGCAGATGGGCCCCTTGAAGGAGGTCCAGCGGCAGTCGCAAGAGTAGCCGTCGTAGCGCTCGTGGCAGGTGCCGTTGTTGAGGCACGGCGACGACGAGCACTTGCCGTGGCAGCCCTCCGACACGCCGTACAACCCTATAAGCGAACAAAACAAAATTATAAACATGCCATTCATACTATTTAAAAAAAATAGTTTAAAATTACATGCACTGTGTGGTAAAGCTTTAAGATAATCCATCACTGTTCGTCCCGTGAGTGATGTAAGACGGGCATACTGGTGGTAGGATTCCTATGCCGGAATCTGTCTGGGAATGTACCACACCAGGGCCAGTTATTCTGCCCTGAAGTAGTTGTTTCGGTTTAAAGGTCACTGTGAGCTGGTGTAGTCACCGAGCATATGAGACTTAAGAACTGTTGTCTCAGGGTGACGGTCGCAGTGTGGTATTATTGATAATATTCTGGGTCGTTTCGTCATTTTATCCAATAAAAAAATAAAATAGGTCTCTCCCAAGTCGGGAGGAATTTTCAAGATTCGCACGCTAGGCAGTCGAGTTAGCGATAGCGCCTCAAATCTAAGACACATCTTTCTCTATTAAAAATGGTTCTGTGACTTTGAATGTTGTTATTGTATGTCGACACGGAAAAGTAATTCACAATATGATTCACCGCACAAATTAAAGGTAAAATTAATATAGTACTGTCGTTATTTAACATCGGTGCATCGTTTAGAAAAGTAAAGTAAAAAAGAGCTCTTGTACAGTATGCGTGTGCGTGTGCGTGAGCGTGAGCGTGTGCGTGAGCGTGAGCGTGTGCGTGAGCGTGTGCGCGTGTGTGTGCGTGTGCGTGTGCGTATGCGTGTGCGTGTGCGTGTGCGTGAGCGTGAGCGTGAGCGTGAGCGTGAGCGTGTGCGCGTGCGTGTGCGTGTGCGTGAGCGTGAGCGTGTGCGCGTGCGTGTGCGTGTGCGTGTGCGTGAGCGTGTGCGCGTGTGTGTGCGTGTGCGTGTGCGTGTGCGTATGCGTGTGCGTGTGCGTGTGCGTGAGCGTGAGCGTGAGCGTGAGCGTGTGCGTGTGCGTGTGCGTGTGCGTGAGCGTGAGCGTGAGCGTGAGCGTGTGCGCGTGCGTGTGCGTGTGCGTGTGCGTGAGCGTGAGCGTGAGCGTGAGCGTGTGCGCGTGCGTGTGCGTGTGCGTGTGCGTGAGCGTGAGCGTGAGCGTGTGCGCGTGCGTGTGCGTGTGCGTGTGCGTGAGCGTGAGCGTGAGCGTGAGCGTGAGCGTGTGCGCGTGCGTGTGCGTGTGCGTGTGCGTGAGCGTGAGCGTGAGCGTGAGCGTGTGCGCGTGCGTGTGCGTGTGCGTCACCTCGGCGTGCGTAAGAGCGCAGGTCCACGGGCCAGCCGTTGAGCAGCAGCGCGCGCATGCAGCCCACGAAGCCGTCCTTGCGGTCCAGCGCGGCGCCCAGCACCAGCGACGTGGTGAGCTGCAGCGCCCGCACCGGCTCCTTCGCTGTGCGGATCTCGTTCTTCAGCGCGCCGTCCACTACCACACGGGCTTCTTTCCTGTTGGAAAATCATAACGTAGAAGAGACGGATGCACGAAACCTACCTACCTCTGAAAATCAAAGGAATGAAACTAAATTTAAGTAAGACGAAAGTAATTATTATAGAAAGAGAAGAAAATATGACGGATTTTTGGATTCACAGTTTTGATTGAAAGAGAAAGAGTGGAACAACTAAAAGACACAAACGTACTTGAGAAAAACGGAACGGAACGGAAATCATGACTGTTAATGAACGAAGAGTGATGACAAGAAATCAAGTTAATAGGTCCCAGAATTTATGTGTAGCCAGAACGGGTGTAATAAGAAAATTTACCTTACACAAAATAGTTTTGACAACTTCCAGTAAATAGAAATTTCAGTTGGGCTCAAACTATTATTCACGTATTAAATTAACGTTCGGTTCGACTCTTTTAACCCGCTTTTTTCCCTTCTACTTCTGAGGTACTTGACTTTGCTTATCCCATAATACCAAGTAAAAAAGAGAGAGAAAATGATGTCACATTATTTAATCAAAAAACCGACCTCAACGACGTTAAAATAATTTAAGAATTTCATGATGTTCAAAATTATATGGAACCACACTTACGATATCTCCTTTCGAAGTTTAACCGGAACATACATAAATATATATATGCAGGCGAATTGAGAACCTCCTTCTTGTTTGTAGTCGGTTAAAAAGTTATCTATGCTTCTTAGATTGAGCAATATAACTATTTACCCGAAAATTGTAGGTAGCTGAAGCACACGGGCGCTTATTTAATATTTCCGATATATATTTTCGGTGATGTAATTGCTGTTAGCCTTCTCGGTTTTTACAGCGTCATCGGATACTGTGCTCGCGGGCCAGGGGCCCGTCTGCCAGGTTTGGTTTGACCCAAACATAAATAAATAAATAAAAACTCCTACAAAAACCTCGAAGTTCGGACTGTGTCGTGTTCGCTGCGTGCTTTCGCGATTTCGAAAATCTTAAATATTTTAAGTCGTCTAATGACCGTCCGAGGGAGGCTGCGCGCGTCCATTCGGACTGTCGACTTGTGTGTCGGTAACTCTGAGCGGTGAGAACCGCCGTGGAACACGGGTGAATCTTGTGTACGCGGTGTGATTATTGACTATCGCGCGTCGTGGTGCGTGTTATATTAAAGCTATTGACTGTGTGTACAGTGTGGCCTGGATCGTGACTGACAGTATCGTGGTCAGGAAGAGCTGAGACGTCTGTGTCGTCTAGCATGTTTCGCGGGCGACGTTTGCGTTCGGTCGCGTTTCTGTTTGGTCGGTAATTTGCTGCTTTAACCACCAGCGGGTTTGAATGAACCGCGGCTTTTTTGACAAACCGCCGTGATAATTCTCTGAAGTGTTCAAAGATTAAGGGCATTTCACAGTCGCTGTGAAGATCTACATTATTTCCGATGGTCGCACCTGTTGCGCTCGATGGAGACGGAGTGCCAGTTGTTGTCGGCGAGGCGGTTGCTGGTCTCCACCGAGACGCCGAGCGGCGTGTCGCCCACCTGGAACTGGAACTGCAGCTGGTCGCCGCCGATGATCGACAGCTTGATGTAGTCCTGCGGGCCCTACGCCACACAACCACACCGTCAACTATTTATTCTATCTCCCTTCGGTCTGTCACTAGTCCACTGCTGAACATAGGCCCTTCCTCATACATTGCCACAAAAGTTCGTAACTCGTTTTAGGGGAGATTTTACCATAGTTGCCACGCTTGGCAGGCGGGTTGGCAACCGCAGTTTATTTATTCAGATATTCCAGGAAGGTGCTGCTGCCCTACTCCTGCTTTTAATTTTCCCTCAATCGCCACCCACGGGATGAGATGGGGTGGTGGATTCTCTAAAGCAGCTACCACACGGCACATGGTAACTCAGGGCAGAGAAAATGTAAATAATGCCAATAAATGTCCCACTGCTGAGCACAGGCCTTCTCTCATTTCTGAGAGGGTTTGGGAGCCGGGAGGAGTGCCCCGCGCTTCTCCAATGTTCGCGGACTTGGAAAAGCTCATGTCCAGCAGTGGACTTCCGACGTCCGACAGTGATTACTGTTTTCGTCGTAAAACGCTTTTTAAAGTTAACTCATTAGTATTAGTTTTAGTTTTTTAGTGTTTGACGACCGTGTGGCCTAGAGGTCAGAGTACCTGACTTCTAGGCCGCGGGTCCTGGGTTCGAATCCCAGCCGGAGCCAACATTTGTGCCAAAACACAAATTGTTGGTTTTCGGGTCTGGTTGGGTTGTGATTGTCCCCGTGTTCCTGACACTGCATCCTAGCCTACCTCCGATCTTACCGCATCAGCGGTACATCGGGCGCGGGTAGACAGGGCCGAGTGAGTGTCCTCTGTGTTTGCGCGCACACTTGCGGCACTATAATATCTCGTGCGCAGTGGACGGCTTTCGACAGCATTCGGAAGTTGTCGCCGCGGTCGCAATCGGCGAGGAGAACATCATTAGTAGTAATTTTTTTTTATTTCACTAAAGTGACGGAACGAGCAAAACGTTCACCTGATGGTAAGTGTAACGTCTGCCCATAACAAATGCTGTGTCACCCACAAAAATTACGGTGTGACACCACACTGCGCCCGTCACCCTGAGACATCAGTTCTTAAATCTCATATGCCCAGTGATTACGCTAGCTCTCAGCGCCCTTCGAACCGAAACACAGTAATGTTTGCACAGTACTGCTTCACGGCAGAATAACTGGCCCTGGGGTGGTACCTGCCTAGACGGAATCCTGCATAGGAATCCTACCACCAGTTACATTAAAAGTACAGTAAGAGTAGCGGAACGTGCGTCACCTTGGCGTGCAAGAGCACCGCGTTCTCGCGCGTGGTCCTGAACTCGAAGTAGATGTCGCCGCTGTGGCCCAGCTCGAAGGCCGGCAGCGGGATCACGGCGTCCGCGATACGGAACGTCACCGCGTTGCTGAACAGGTCTGCCGGACACGAACGGACAACAATGGACTCTCTTATTTTGCACGTGGAATGTGAACGTTCCGTCGACAGTGTTAAATAAAAATCAGCGCCACATTTGTAAATCAACAAATTAAATATTATTTTTGCCGTGTGGTAGCGGCTTAAGAGCATCTACCACCCCATCTCATCCCGTGGGTGTCGTAAAAGTCGACAGAGGGAAAATGAAAACCAGGAGATGGGCAGCAGCATTTTACTGAAACATCTGAATAAATAAACTGCGGTTGCCAACCCGCCTGCCAAGCGTGGCAACTATGGCAAAATCCCCCCCAAAATGGGAGCTACAAACTTTTGTGGCGATCTATGGGGGAGGCCTATGTTCAGCAGTGGACTTATGATAGGCTAAAACGACGACGACGAAATATTATTTGTGTGAGGAATGCAGTCACATGAAGGACATCGAAACGCAGTGATATTTGTTTACCAAACTTGAAAGCAATCAATTTTTCTTTACAACACTCTTAATCAGGTAGTGTTTAGGTTAATTGACGCTTATTGGTGAGGTTAGTATTTATGATTTTTTTTTATTATATTGCCTTAAACAAATAGTCTCCTTCTGCCCCCCATTGTTAATTTTTTTTCATTGTATAAAGTGATGAAACGAGCAAAACGTTCACCTGATGGTAAGTGCAGCGTCTGCCCATAGCGAATGCTGTGTCACCCAGAACTATTCCCCGGTGACATCACACCACGCCCGTCACCCTGATACATTAGTTCTTAAGTCTCATATGCCCAGTGATTACGCTAGCTCACAGTGCCCTTCAAACCGAAACACAGTAATGTTTGCACACTGCTGCTTCACGGCAGAATAACTGGCCCTGGGGTAGTACCTACCTAGAGGGATTCCTGCATAGGAATCCTACCACCAGTTACATTTAACTCTACGCGAAAGCAGAATAAAGTCCCCTACCTTCTTTCATTTGCATTTATTAAAGCCTAAATCACTCACCCAATATGAGACCACAAATAGGAAATAACAGAAAACACTTTTCATTTATATGGATATAAGAAATAAGTCACCATCTCCTTCACAAAGCAGCGGCCCGAGCGTGTATCTGCCCTCCTTTTCGTCAAGATGGCTGCCGGTGTCACCAAACCTCAGCTGCTTCACTGGCAAGTAATCCTTCTCTGTGATCTCTCCACCGTCGACTTGGAACTCTAGAAATTAATAAACACACATATGTGAACACAGACTGAATAAGTGAACGCTTTTGTTATGCTACAAAATATTCTAGCACAGATTTAACAAATCCCACCATCGGCCTTCAGCGGGCTGTACTCCGCGTCACAGTTGCACCACTTGGTGGGTCGAGGCAGGAGCCCAGCTCTCTGTACTACACCTGCGAGTACCCACCATCGGCCTTCAGCGGGCTGTACTCCGCGTCACAGTTGCACCACTTGGTGGGTCGAGGCAGGAGCCCAGCTCTCTGTACTACACCTGCGAGTACCCACCATCGGCCTTCAGCGGGCTGTACTCCGCGTCGCAGTTCCACCACTTGGTGGGTCGAGGCAGGAGCCCAGCTCTCCGTACTACACCTGCGAGTACCCACCATCGGCCTTCAGCGGGCTGTACTCCGCGTCGCAGTTCCACCACTTGGTGGGTCGAGGCAGGAGCCCAGCTCTCCGTACTACACCTGCGAGTACCCACCATCGGCCTTCAGCGGGCTGTACTCCGCGTCGCAGTTGCACCACTTGGTGGGGTCGAGGCAGGAGCCCAGCTCTCCGTACTACACCTGCGAGTACCCACCATCGGCCTTCAGCGGGCTGTACTCCGCGTCGCAGTTGCACCACTTGGTGGGGTCGAGGCAGGAGCCCAGCTCTCCGTACTACACCTGCGAGTACCCACCATCGGCCTTCAGCGGGCTGTACTCCGCGTCGCAGTTGCACCACTTGGTGGGGTCGAGGCAGGAGCCCAGCTCTCCGTACTACACCTGCGAGTACCCACCATCGGCCTTCAGCGGGCTGTACTCCGCGTCGCAGTTGCACCACTTGGTGGGGTCGAGGCAGGAGCCCAGCTCTCCGTACTACACCTGCGAGTACCCACCATCGGCCTTCAGCGGGCTGTACTCCGCGTCGCAGTTGCACCACTTGGTGGGGTCGAGGCAGGAGCCCAGCACGCCGCACTGGCACATGCGGCTGCCGGGCGTGGCTCCGGCCCAGTAGTCCATGCGCTGCCCCGTGCGGGACACCCACCACGCGAACGGCTGGAACGTTGCCTCGTCACCTGCCGAATGTTACGTTATGTTCAAATTGTAATGCATTTGATAGTGTGGAGTGTAAAGCTGATCCAATTATCCTTGCGTGCACACTCTATGCACTGTTTCTTGTGTATTTCACAAAAATCCGCCTCAATAACACGCGTCGCGTAGTACTCAATCCGGCTCGAAGGACCAATGTTTAGGCAAATAAATACATACACGGCTTCGGAAAAACTTGAAATGTATTCGTTTTTAAGATTAAGGTTAACTTATATCTGTTACAAACTGGACCGTGATATAAAAGAATACTAGCACCGTCTATGTAAGTTATATGCAATTTTTTTACAATAACTATAACCGAACCGAATAAACATTAAAAATAACCGACGCACTAACCTATGACCGTGTAAGTAATGATTTCGGTTATAACTGAAATTACTACCAATAACGTAAATTCGACTTTTGGTCTTCGCAATGGCCCGACCATTTTTCAGACTACTATATATTTATTAAAAGATGTATAAAAAATACATTTATAAAACTGATACATAATATATACAGATACATATTTATGAAACAATAATGATTGCATTGATCGTTACAGATTATAAGTAAAAAACACATCGTCAATAATAACTTTAACTTATGTACTTACTTGGAGAATTAAGCAATCGCGAATGTCGGCACATGTATTCAAGTCGTTGGCTGCAAGAATGTGATCTATTTAGCAAAGCCTCAAGCTGGGCACGAGAGGCGTCGTAGGTTATATCTTGACGGAAACTGCCCGGTTCTTGATAGCCGTCTACTTGCGAACTGTCTGTAGCAGAGTGTTCGATCGCAGTGAGCACTCGCCCGTCCGCTGTAAGATATAAAGGTAAGCAATATAACGTCACTGTAGGGATGTTTGCTGAACATTCCAGTCCATGCCCTCATCCAAAATATTTTAAATTGTATACAACTAATAATAAGCTTTTCTCAAAAAAGATTACCTTTTTAAAATATAGTAGCAAGTAATTTCATTAGCTGGCCATTGCTTAAACTCTATCCACGGAAATTAGCTAGCACTGATAAAATGTTCTTTCATTTGATTGGTCACTCACAAGACACATGAGAAAAACACATGAATATATATTCATTCACTCATATATATATGAATACAGAATACATTAAGACCGTTTAATTTACAGACAATTAAAAAGAAGCACGTAACATATTGACTTCTCTATATAGTCTTTAACGTAACAATAACTTCGGTCCAAACCTGGGGTCGGTCTGGTAGTATAACTATATATATATATATATATATATATATACACACATATACATATATACATATCATACAGATCATACAGATACACATATACATTATATATATATATATAATGTATATGTGTATATGTGTATCTGTATGTGGCGGTTGCCAAGCGTGGCAACTATATCAAAATCCCCCAAAATGAGTTACAAACTTTTATGGGGAAGGCCTATGTTCAGCAGTTTTGTAAATGAAATACGTCATATCTTATTGTTTACTTATCTTTTGAACTTCTAATGTATGTTGTGTTGTAGTATTGAATAATTTTCTTTCTTTCAAAACATAGAAAAAGACAGAAGCTCGAACTAAGCGCACTTTAGTTGTGGGAGCAACGTTGAGGGCACGGAACAGTGAACGGAATGGTGAAGTAGAAGATAGAGTGTGTGGTTACAGTAGAAGCGGCAGGTGGCGGCGAAGGGGGGCAGCGGGCCCGAGCCGTCCACGTCTAGCTGCACGAGCGCCGCGCGCGACACTGCCTGCGCGTTCTTGTACGCCTGGCACGACAGCGGGTGGATCGCTGCACACACACACGCACACACTGTCAAGGCTATACAACCACAGATTACCTCCTAACACGTGCTCTAGGTAGGTACCACCGCAGGGCCACTTACTCTGTGAAGCAGAAGTAGTGTGCAAACATCGCTGTTTAGGTCAAAAGGGCTCTGAGAGCTAGCGTAATCTCTGGGCATATGTGACTCAGGAGATGTCTCTGGGTGACGGGCGCAGTGTAGTGCCACACAGAAATGTTCTGGGTGACACAGCATTAAACATGCATTAATTACTCCCGAGGGTGTAGTAAAAGTCGACAGAGGGAAATTAAAACCAGGAGATGGGCAGCAGCATCTGTCTGGAACATCTGAATAAATAAACTGCGATTGCCAACCCGCCTGCGAAGCGTGGCAACTATGGCAAAATCCCTCCAAAACGAGAGCTACAAACTTTTGTGGCTATCTACGGGGGAGGCCTATGTTCAGCAGTGGACTTGTGATAGGCTGAAACGACGACGACGATGAACGTTGCACTTAAAATTAGATGAAGTTCTGCTCGTCTGATATGAAACATATATAGATACCGCATGTTGAAACTTTCGTATGGATCCGAGTTCACGAATTCTGGTGGAAAGCAAAGGTTGCGGCAGACGTTACCGCGGCGCTATGATTGGCTATTTCAATGTCGCACTTTAAGCCAACACCAAATTCGTATGAGAGCAAATGCACATACGTGTGGTGTGTCAGTTGCCTTGTATGCGGTATCTAAATGGGGTTCTGTGTATACAACTTGTCGACAGTCCGAAAGAACCACCGAACCGCTCTCGGACAGCTTCGAGTAGACCTCTCGGACGGTCAGTAGACGGATAACTTATATTCCAAAGAATAATTACAAACATACATACAGTTACACCTTTTTCCCATATAAGGGGTAGACGGAGACCACATGTAACGAGTGAGAAACATATTTTGGTACTACTCAAAAAATTCTTACTCCCCATTGCATTCGTTCGAACAGTATAGTGACAGTATTGCGTATTCTGGTATTATCTGCAAGAATAAAGGCTGTCCGTACAATACCTTAGTCGCCTCTAACGACACCTCGGTAAGAAAGAGGTACTGTATGGTGATAGTATTAATTGTTTATTTATGTTGGGTAGACAATCCTACTCAACCAAGCTCAGTTATGCGATGAAGCTTTAAAAGCGAAGAAGGTTAACAGCAAAAACTTCGCGTATAGAACACACATTGTTTGCATTTACTGCTATATTCTGCCGTGAAACATTATTCTGTTTCGGTTTGAAGGGCACTGAGAGCTAGAGTAATCACTGGACATACGAGACTTAAGAACTGATGTCTCAGGTACGGGCGCAGTGTGGTACGAGGGGTGATCCAAAAGTAATGATAATCAGTTATTTCTAGTGCACACAAAAATACAAAAAAATTTCAGTCACTTACTCAGTTAACCACTAGTTCAGGGAAAAAAAATCATATAAATAGGCCACGATTCCCGGGAGCTACATTCATTTGAATACGGACTGTCAAGGAGTGAACATCAAAATGGAAAAACACGAAATCAGAGCTGTCATTAAATACCTCTGCTTGAAAAAAATGTCTACCAAAGACATACACAGCGACTTGGTGGAAACATTAGGGGACTCTTCTCCTCCATATTCCACAGTTGCACGCTGGGCTAAGGAGTTTAAGTTGGGAAGAACATCGACGGAAGACGAACACCGCGAAGGACGCCCATCGACGTCCCTCACTGAAGAAAATGTGAAAAAAGTTGAAGAAGTTGTATTGGAAGATCGAAGAGTGACTATCAGGCATGTAGCTGAGGTCACAGGGATCTCATATGGCAGCATTCAAAGAATCCTTGCGAACGAATTGCATATGAGAAAGGTCTCCGCGCGTTGGGTACCGAAAATGTTAAACGACGAGCAAAAGAAGAAACGAGTCGACATGTCAAGAGCAAATCTCGAAAAGTTCCAGGCAGACAAGGATAATTTTTTGTCACGTTTTGTGACCATGGACGAGACCTGGATCCACCATTTTGATCCTGAAACAAAACAACAATCGATGACATGGAAACGATCCGATGAACCGACGCCGAAGAAATTCAAAGTGTCAAGCTCAGCAGGGAAGGTTATGGCGTCTGTTTTTTGGGACGCTGAAGGAATAATCATGGTGGACTACTTGGAAAAGGGGGCCACTATTACAGGCTCCTACTATGCAGAACAAATAAGAAGATTGCGGGAGGCTATTAAGGAGAAAAGGCGAGGCAAACTGCGGGCTGGAGTGCTGTTCCATCAAGACAACGCACCGGTTCACAAAGCTGCAATTGCCATGGCTGCCATTCAGGAAGCGGGCTTTGAGCTGGTGGAACACCCCCCCTATTCACCAGATCTAGCCCCCAGCGACTTCTATCTCTTTCCACGACTCAAGGAACACCTCCGAGGCAAGAAATTTGACGATGATAGCGACGTGATGGCCGCGGTTGAGGACTTTTTTGAGAGTCAAGATAAAGATTTTTTTTCTAAGGGAATTTTAGGATTAGAAAAGAGATGGACTAAATGTATAGACTTGCTAGGAGACTATGTTGAGAAATAAATTTATTTATTTATTTTATTCATTGTGTTTATTATTGATTATCATTACTTTTGGATCACCCCTCGTAGCACACAAATATCTAGGTGACACAGAATTGCTGTGGACAGAAGTTGCACTTCACATCAGGTAAACGATTTGCTTGTCTCGTTCTACAAAAATGACATTATTACATTGTAAGCTTAAACACTTACACTATTACCTTTGCTGATAAGTTCTGTGTCTAAGCAGACCGCATAGCCTTGCAATCGGAGTACCTAGCTTCTACGCCGTGGATCTTAGGTTCAAATCTCAGCATAAGCTGTGTCATCACATCGGTTAATATGAAAGGGTACTATGATTTATCTTGCATAGCTGACATCTTTTGATTTAGATGAAAGATGTCGCTTGATTAACTCTGAATATCCAGCATGATTAATACGCAAGGTTCCTATGAAATTGCCTCAAGTGCTATTCAATTGACTGCAGTAACTGCCTTTGCAGTTGCAGCTGAACTCGACGGGTCGACTGGCTGCAGACACCGACTGTATGTTAAAGTGCAGTAGTTGCAGGTGCATCATGCTGCAGGTGCACCGTGATGCAGGTGTACCATGTCGCAGGTGCATCATTGTGCAGGTGCCCCGTGCTGCAGGTGCACCATCCTGCAGGTGCACCATGCTGCAGGTGCACCACGCTGCAGGTGTGTATACGCACAGGTGTGGCAGACGGCGCCGGCGTAGCCCGTGCCCTGGCAGTTGCAGCTGAACTCGTCGGCCGACTGGCTGCACACGCCGCCGTGCTCGCAGGGGTTGGGGTTGCACCTACAACATACACCGCCGTCAGATCCTCTAAACTACCCTCGCCCGTTCATTACTACCGTGGGGCTGATTGCTATAGTTAGTAACTGAAGGTTGGCCGATGGCAACTACCGCATAGAAATTTACAAAAACGTATCATAATCATCATTATCACCATCCAGTGTTCGTGTATTTTGAGTATCACCAGCCCGCAGGACATCTGCTGATCATAAGCCCTTTTAATTAAAAATGATGCGTGCGTTTTTAACATTGTCATGAAAAAATTTTTTTGGGAGACTGTTTGATTTGCTGTTATTTATGCACAGTCCCATGACGCAAAAAGACATTTATTATATGTTATCGGGGAGACGGCTCGATCGGAACTCCCGACCTCCTCGAACCGATAGGCATACTTTTGATGCCTCTGTGAACGTGAGCGCGTGTACATAACACTAATTGGCAAACTATGCTCATTTTAAAGGTTGAGCATAGTTTGCCGACATCACTACGATTGTACGCAATGATCCGTCTTTATTATTGGTTGGTCTGAGTACATATTTTATATTCATATAATCCCCAGACTCCCGATGGAAGGAATTATTAATGGAATACCTGTCGATCATCTGACAAGCGTCGAAAACCACTTCATTGGGGCAGCAGTACTCTTCCTTGGTCCAGTCCGTGGGCAGCCGGTAGTTCCCGTCCACTGCGATCTTCCGCATGCAGCCGATGAAGCCACGGGGTGGTGCCTTGCCACCTGCGATGAAAATTACAATTATTTTTTATAACACTGATTCGCTGTTATTTTTGCACAGGCCCACGGCGCAAGAAGACATATTTCTCATATGTTTATGGGGCATCGTCTGATTTCGAACTAAGACCGATACTTTTGACGCCAGCTGCAGCGCGTCGGGCGAGAGGGTGAGTGTGAGTGTAAGTGCGAGTGATTAGCCGCTGACCTGCGATGTAGTAGTACGCGCTGGTTAGGAAGCGCAGCCGCGAGAGTGAGGGTGAGTGCGAGTTGTACGTCGCTGACCTGCGATGTAGTAGTACGCGCCGGTGAGGAAGCGCAGCCGCGAGGGAGTGTGAGTGTGAGTGCGAGGGAATGTGAGTGTGAGTGCGAGTGCGAGTGGTGCGTCGCTGACCTGCGATGTAGTAGTACGCGCCGGTGAGGAGGCGCAGGCGCGAGGGAGTGTGAGTGTAAGTGCGAGTGCGAGTGGTGCGTCGCTGACCTGCGATGTAGTAGTACGCGCCGGTGAGGAGGCGTAGGCGCGAGGGAGTGTGAGTGTAAGTGCGAGTGCGAGTGGTGCGTCGCTGACCTGCGATGTAGTAGTACGCGCCGGTGAGGAGGCGTAGGCGCGAGGGAGTGTGAGTGTAAGTGCGAGTGCGAGTGGTGCGTCGCTGACCTGCGATGTAGTAGTACGCGCCGGTGAGGAAGCGCAGGCGCGAGGGAATGTGAGTGTAAGTGCGAGTGCAAGTGGTGCGTCGCTGACCTGCGATGTAGTAGTACGCGCCGGTGAGGAGGCGCAGGCGCGAGGGAGTGTGAGTGTAAGTGCGAGTGCGAGTGGTGCGTCGCTGACCTGCGATGTAGTAGTACGCGCCGGTGAGGAAGCGCAGGCGCGAAGGAATGTGAGTGTAAGTGCGAGTGCGAGTGGTGCGTCGCTGACCTGCGATGTAGTAGTACGCGCCGGTGAGGAAGCGCAGGCGCGAGGGAGTGTGAGTGTAAGTGCGAGTGCGAGTGGTGCGTCGATGACCTGCGATGTAGTAGTACGCGCCGGTGAGGAAGCGCAGCCGCGAGGGAGTGTGAGAGTGAGTGCGAGGGAATGTGAGTGTGAGTGCGAGTGCGAGTGGTGCGTCGCTGACCTGCGATGTAGTAGTACGCGCCGGTGAGGAAGCGCAGGCGCGAGGGAGTGTGAGTGTAAGTGCGAGTGCGAGTGGTGCGTCGATGACCTGCGATGTAGTAGTACGCGCCGGTGAGGAAGCGCAGCCGCGAGGGAGTGTGAGTGTGAGTGCGAGGGAATGTGAGTGTGAGTGCGAGTGCGAGTGGTGCGTCGCTGACCTGCGATGTAATAGTACGCGCCGGTGAAGAAGCGCAGCCGCGAGGGAGTGTCAGTGTGAGTGTGAGTGTGAGTGCGAGTGCGAGTGGTGCGTCGCTGACCTGCGATTTAGAAGTACGCGCCGGCGAGGAAGCGCAGCGGCGAGGGAGTGTCAGTGTGAGTGTGAGTGCGAGTGCGAGTGGTTGCGTCGCTGACCTGCGATGTAGTAGTACGCGCCGGTGAGGAAGCGCAGGCGCGAGGTAGTGTCAGTGTGAGTGTGAGTGCGAGTGCGAGTGGTGCGTCGCTGACCTGCGATGTAATAGTACGCGCCGGTGAAGAAGCGCAGCCGCGAGGGAGTGTCAGTGTGAGTGTGAGTGTGAGTGTGAGTGCGAGTGCGAGTGCTGCGTCGCTGACCTGCGATGTAGTAGTACGCGCCGGTGAGGAAGCGCAGGCGCGAGGGAGTGTGAGTGTGAGTGTGAATGCGAGTGCGAGTGGTTGCGTCGCTGACCTGCGATGTAGTAGTAAGAGCCGGTGAGGAAGCGCAGGCGCGAGGGAGTGTGAGTGTAAGTGCGAGTGCGAGTGGTGCGTCGCTGACCTGCGATGTAGTAGTACGCGCCGGTGAGGAAGCGCAAGCGCGAGGGAATGTGAGTGTAAGTGCGAGTGCGAGTGGTGCGTCGCTGACCTGCGATGTAGTAGTACGCGCCGGTGAGGAAGCGCAGGCGCGAGGGAATGTGAGTGTAAGTGCGAGTGCGAGTGGTGCGTCGCTGACCTGCGATGTAGTAGTACGCGCCGGTGAGGAGGCGTAGGCGCGAGGGAGTGTGAGTGTAAGTGCAAGTGCGAGTGGTGCGTCGCTGACCTGCGATGTAGTAGTACGCGCCGGTGAGGAAGCGCAGGCGCGAGGGAATGTGAGTGTAAGTGCGAGTGCGAGTGGTGCGTCGCTGACCTGCGATGTAGTAGTACGCGCCGGTGAGGAGGCGCAGGCGCGAGGGAGTGTGAGTGTAAGTGCGAGTGCGAGTGGTGCGTCGCTGACCTGCGATGTAGTAGTACGCGCCGGTGAGGAAGCGCAGGCGCGAGGGAGTGTGAGTGTAAGTGCGAGTGCGAGTGGTGCGTCGATGACCTGCGATGTAGTAGTACGCGCCGGTGAGGAGGCGCAGGCGCGAGGGAGTGTGAGTGTAAGTGCGAGTGCGAGTGGTGCGTCGCTGACCTGCGATGTAGTAGTACGCGCCGGTGAGGAAGCGCAGGCGCGAGGGAATGTGAGTGTAAGTGCGAGTGCGAGTGGTGCATCGCTGACCTGCGATGTAGTAGTACGCGCCGGTGAGGAGGCGCAGGCGCAAGGGAGTGTGAGTGTAAGTGCGAGTGCGAGTGGTGCGTCGCTGACCTGCGATGTAGTAGTACGCGCCGGTGAGGAAGCGCAGGCGCGAGGGAATGTGAGTGTAAGTGCGAGTGCGACTGGTGCGTCGCTGACCTGCGATGTAGTAGTACGCGCCGGTGAGTAGGCGCAGGCGCGAGGGAGTGTGAGTGTAAGTGCGAGTGCGAGTGGTGCGTCGCTGACCTGCGATGTAGTAGTACGCGCCGGTGAGGAAGCGCAGGCGCGAGGGAATGTGAGTGTAAGTGCGAGTGCGAGTGGTGCGTCGCTGACCTGCGATGTAGTAGTACGCGCCGGTGAGGAGACGCAGGCGCGAGGGAGTGTGAGTGTAAGTGCGAGTGCGAGTGGTGCGTCGCTGACCTGCGATGTAGTAGTACGCGCCGGTGAGGAAGCGCAGGCGCGAGGGAATGTGAGTGTAAGTGCGAGTGCGAGTGGTGCGTCGCTGACCTGCGATGTAGTAGTACGCGCCGGTGAGGAGGCGTAGGCGCGAGGGAGTGTGAGTGTGAGTGCGAGTGCGAGTGGTGCGTCGCTGACCTGCGATGTAGTAGTACGCGCCGGTGAGGAGGCGTAGGCGTGAGGGAGTGTGAGTGTGAGTGCGAGTGCGAGTGGTGCGTCGCTGACCTGCGATGTAGTAGTACGCGCCGGTGAGGAAGCGCAGGCGCTTGGTGGTGCGCACGGGGCGCGCGTCGAGCGCCAGCTGCAGTGCGTCGGGCGCGAGAGTGAGCAGCAGCGCATGCCAGCGCCCGTCGTTGAACTGCTCCGCGTAGTTGTCCAGCCGCACCTTGGCCGAGCCCGGCGTGAACAGCTCCACCTTCACCTTGCCCTCTTCCAGGTACACCTTCGCAACGACACGCAGTCTATGACAACAGCTTACTGAACATGGGCCAGAAAAGACGAGATGACATGTCTTTACGGGTGGCAAGCAATCTAACCGTCGTGTTAACCGACGCCTCGCACTTTAGACACTGTTTCCATTACTAGACGAGGGATGCAAAATTTGATTCGGTTGAATATTAGATAAGACAACACAGATAAAACATAGCTTTTAAAATGATTAAACTCTGAAAATTATCAATAATAGATTGAATTTTAAGAATTGTGACCTCAATGACCTCAATAGTATCTTCCAACGAGTAGGTCTTAAGATGAACATGGACAAGAGGAAGATCATGTCTAACGTACATGTCACGCCTATACCGGTTTTTGTTGGGAACACTACGCTCGAAGTTGTTGACGAATATATATATACCAGGACAGATTGTCCGACTAGGTAGGTCCAACTTCGACCAAGAGGTCAATCGACGGATCCAACTCGGCTAGACAGCTTTCGAAAAACTGCGTCACATCATCCAGTGATGATATACGGAACCGAGGCGTGGTCCTTCACTGCGGACCGCTTGAGGAAGCTCAGAGTCGCTCAGCGACCTATGGAAAGAGCTATGCTCGGAGTTTCTCTGCGTGATAAAATTCGTAACTATAATATCCGCAGCAGAACTAAAGTAACCGACATAGCCCTAATGATTAGCAAGCTGAAGTGGCAATGGGCCGGCCATATAGCCCGTAGAACCGATAACCGTTGGGGAAGAAAGGTTCTAGAGTGGCAACGTCGTACCGGCAAACGCAGTGTAGGGCGGCCCCCCACTAGATGGAGCGACGACATGCGCGATTTTGGGGGAAGTCGATGGATGCAGGTGGCTCAGGACCGTGCTTTGTGGCAATCTTTGGGGGAGGCCTATGTTCAACAATGGACTAAGGTAGGCTGAAATGCTGATGATGATGATGACAGGTTGTAATGTCTGCCCATAACAACCTGTCACAACAATCTGGAGGACCAGATGGTATCCACGCTCTTTATAGTCCGTTGTGCCGATTCCCTAGTACTGCCTCTGAGCATACTCTTTCGCCGTTCCCTTAAAAGGGTGTGGTTCAGATTATTTGAAAAAGTGCGTTTATCACTCCAATCCTTTATGGATTGGAGTGATAAACGCACTTTTTCATAAAGGACCCAAAAACGAGTTATAAAATTATCGCCCCATTTCCAAACTCTCCTTATTCGATAAGGTACTTGAGAAAATTGTTTATAATCAGGGTGCCTATGTCACACATTTATTAAACACCAACATGTCTTTTCAAAAAAACCGATCCACTTTGTTCAATCTTATAGTTTGCTCAGACGATCTAACTAGCTTTATGTCTAAGCCATTACAGATTGACGTTGTCTACACAGACTACTGCAAAGCATTCGACAGAATTGATCATGTGATTCTTTTACGTAAACTTCTTAAAATGGGTATCAGGGTTGACTTATTCAAATGGTTCCGTCGTACATTGAGAATAGAAGTGAATCAGAATGGATATTTATCATCAACCATATAAACACCGTCGGGCGCCCCGCAAGGGTTCTCATTAAGTCCCTTGCTCTTTATAATTTTTATATATGACATCAATTCGTGTTTTAAAGCTTCTAAAATTATTCTTTATGCTGACGATATGTAGATCTCGTGTCTTATTACTGATTTAATAATTTGTTTAAGCTTTCAGCGGGATCTCTATAATCTGGAAATTTATTGTGCTAGCCACAAATATGAACTGAATGTCTCTAAATGTTTTATTTATTCATTCATTTACTCGTATTTAAATAGAACTAATTTTTTAAGAGTATTTAAGTAGAACTGATTCTATAATTAAAAAGTATGATCAGGATTATTGGGACCCAACAAAATGTCCTTTCCCGCTTATGCTTAGACTTTCGAAATCACATGAGACTTCTGAGATTTCGGAAGTCTAATTTAATGATCACTACCACACCCAAGTCTCGTATGTTCATCGTTACTTCACTAATTAGAGTATTGTTAATGTGATAACTGGCTGGAGTTGGGATTCCTTTTTCTTGTAAACATTGTATCGATTGTCATTTTATTAATTGAGCAGCAGTTGGTAATAATGCTAATGTTCTTCTGATATGGTATTACTATTTACAATTCTAAGCAAATAAATAAAATTGAAGTGTCTGTTTGTAATAAGAAAAATTAAAGCTTTTTACTCAACGCTTATAAAAGTATATACGATACTTTTTGTGTTTATTCATTCTGGCTAATCTCCGAAACCGCTGGACCAACTTTCGACGGGACTTTTACTGAAAGATATCTGATATTATAGCGGGTTACTTAGGCTACTTTAATTTTAGAAAAATAATTAAGGTTCCGCGCAAAAAAATTATAACCCCAAAATCCGATTCAAATTGGGAAATACATATATATGTATATGGTCGATCGGGGACGGCTTTTTTACGCGGTTGAAACCGCGGGGCAAAGCTAGTTACTGTATACAATTTGAGATCATCAGCAAACATTAGAAACTGTGATGTGATAGTTTTGCACAAATCATTCACAACGTAGAAATGGAATAGTCACAAATGACGTTATTCCCAAAAGTTAATGTGCAAAGTAGGTACATGATGTACGACGTCCTCACCTTGACGTAGCCGTCGGTTTTGAACTTGTGGTATATGAGCAGGCCGTGGTTCTCGTAGGTGCGGAACTCCAGGCTCACGTTGAGCGTGTTGCCGCCCGAGTAGCCGCGCAGCTTCGCGTACGAGCCCTCCTTCAGGAACGTGATCGGCACCACGGGGGGCTCCTGTGCACGGTCAACATTCTTTTTAATTATTTTGATAAAGTGTCGAGATGAGCAAAACGTTCACCTGATGGTAAGTGCAACGTCTGCTCATTACAAATGCTGTATCACCCAGAACAATTCTGTGTGACCACACTGCGCCCGTCACCCTGTGCATAAGTTCTTAAGTCTCATATGCCCAGTGATTACGCTAGCTCTCAGTGCCCTTCAGACCGAAACACAGTAATGTTTGCACACAACTGCTTCACTGCAGAATAACTGGCCCTGGGGTGGTACTTACCTAGACCGATTTCATCTCAGAAGCCTATTAATAGTCCGTTACTGGGCATATGCCTCCTGCAAGAAGGGAAGATTTGCCATAGTCAACACCCTTCGCAGACGGATTGGCGATGCTGCCCATCGCCCATGGGATAAAACTCGGTGGGCAATTTACATAATTTTATTATTTCGTATTTTATTCTTTATTTGCTTCCTCTCTTTGTTATTAAATATATATTACGCCCATTAGTCGTTCACGCTGTTTTGATGGTCTATTACTATCTATTTTTAACTTATTTTATTTTTCTAGCTCCGACTGAATATTACCGCTGCAGTAACATGGTTGCTGTAGCAATATGCTGAGTCGGTTGCTTTTCCGTTGCTGCAATCCAGTGGCCTTCTATACTATGTGATACTTTTAGCTACATCACATAAATGCGTGTATGTATGAATGTGGATACGTGTGTGTATGCGTATATGCATGCACACATACTATTGATACTTTTTTTCGTCTTTTATTATGAAGTTTTTAGGTTAATATGCTACTGTTTGTACTTTTTATTGTTAATAATTTTTGCAGCTACAAAAAAATGTTGTGTTCTGTTCAATTTTCTTGAGGTGACCACACGGCATGGCGAATTGTTAACGTAAGTACCAGAATTTTTTTCTTCATCAGTGTGTCAGAATACCAGCTATCACCTTAGACGCCGCTCCTCATTACTGGTCTGATAGGTAAAGCATATTTCAGACAGATATTTCGCCGACTTTCGGAGGCCATGCGGTTTTCCAAGTATTTCCCTTAGTCAAATTTTACGATACCCACGCAATTAAGTGGGATAGCAAACTGCAACGCCGCCACCAAACGTTCATGATGCCTTTAAGAAAAAAACCGGTCGGTTTATAAAATAAATTATATATTTTGCGGAACTAGTACAAGATAGTTAATAGAATCAGGCGTTACTTTGCGGAAATCCATTATAATGAAGGTAAGTAAGTCAGTAGTGGTTGGTGGAGGGTATCTGGTGGCGGTTCCTGGTGGCGGTTCCTGGTGGCGGTGTTAGTTTGCTTGTGCAAGCTACTGAGGGAGGGCGGGCGGTGCTCTTCAAAAAACTAGGTAATATGCACCATTTTTATATTTTGCATGCGGATCTTAGCAAATTAACTTACTTTCCTTCACCAGTACAAGACTTATTTACGTTTTAAGTGTTGGCTTTAACACATGGCTTTCAAAATACATAATAAATAATGAAAAAAAAACACTTCACTTACGGGACATGCATACAGAGTGTTTACTTTCTGGTACTTGAAAGGCTCTCCGGACTCGTAGCCCTGCTTCAAGTCTTGAATAATATTGGTGGCGTTCAGATAGAGGTTCTCGACGCATCCTGTAAAGTTCTGGTTCACCACCAGACCCTCTTGAAGGTTCGGTACACCGCCAATATACAGCTAGGTAAACAGGATAAATATAAAATTAATATTACTTTTTTTTTTATTTTGTTACAGATAGTCCTGTGGTAAACGTTTTCGAATTCACGCCTTTTTTCATGTATTTGTTAAATCGAAGGTTTATATAGCACAAATTACTTTAAATTTACAGCAAAACGTTCACCAGTTGCTTAGTGCAACGTCTGCCCATAACAAATTCTGTGTCACCCAAAAACATTTCTGGTGTGGCACCTCACTGCGCCCGTTACCCTGAGACAGCAGTTTTTAAGTCCCATATGCCCAGTATCTATACTAGCATAAGCCCTTCAACCCGAAACACAGTAATGTTTGCACACTACTGCTCCACGGCAGATTAAGTGGCCCTGCAGTAGTACCTACCTAGGCGGATTTGTCCATATGAATCATGCCATCAGTATCTTCAAAACAGGGCTTGGATCCGGTTTCGAAAAACCGGTTAGTGTCGGTTAAATTTCGATTAATAAACCGTTCATGCATTTGCCGGCTAAAGGATTAACTGGTTAAAAAATTAACCGAACTCACGCCAGCCGTATCGACTATATGAATTGTCAACGGAGCAATAACAGAGTACGTTCGACCGGCCGGGTCGATCCATTTAAATTCGCTTTAACAGGTTAATTGTACGGAACGAAAACGGTTTCCAGTAATCATTTCGGTTCGCGGTCAATGACCGGAACAAAAATCATAATAACAATATCAATAGTAACAATAAAATATTGATAATTGATATTAATTATCAATATTAAACATCGAATCTCCAAATATGCACAGAAATTACAAAATTAAATAAAAAACAGTACTGCCGCTTTTCGAGTTGGCGCCAAAAGTCCTAAAGCATTTTTTTCACTAAAATTGAGACACTTTTTTTTATCGATATGTACGAGGGGTGATCCAAAAGTAATGATAATCAGTTATTTCTAGTGCACACAAAAATACAAAAAAATTTCAGTCACTTACTCAGTTAACCACTAGTTCAGGGAAAAAAAATCATATAAATAGGCCACGATTCCCGGGAGCTACATTCATTTGAATACGGACTGTCAAGGAGTGAACATCAAAATGGAAAAACACGAAATCAGAGCTGTCATTAAATACCTCTGCTTGAAAAAAATGTCTACCAAAGACATACACAGCGACTTGGTGGAAACATTAGGGGACTCTTTCCTCCATATTCCACAGTTGCACGCTGGGCTAAGGAGTTTAAGTTGGGAAGAACATCGACGGAAGACGAACACCGCGAAGGACGCCCATCGACGTCCCTCACTGAAGAAAATGTGAAAAAAGTTGAAGAAGTTGTATTGGAAGATCGAAGAGTGACTATCAGGCATGTAGCTGAGGTCACAGGGATCTCATATGGCAGCATTCAAAGAATCCTTGCGAACGAATTGCATATGAGAAAGGTCTCCGCGCGTTGGGTACCGAAAATGTTAAACGACGAGCAAAAGAAGAAACGAGTCGACATGTCAAGAGCAAATCTCGAAAAGTTCCAGGCAGACAAGGATAATTTTTTGTCACGTTTTGTGACCATGGACGAGACCTGGATCCACCATTTTGATCCTGAAACAAAACAACAATCGATGACATGGAAACGATCCGATGAACCGACGCCGAAGAAATTCAAAGTGTCAAGCTCAGCAGGGAAGGTTATGGCGTCTGTTTTTTGGGACGCTGAAGGAATAATCATGGTGGACTACTTGGAAAAGGGGGCCACTATTACAGGCTCCTACTATGCAGAACAAATAAGAAGATTGCGGGAGGCTATTAAGGAGAAAAGGCGAGGCAAACTGCGGGCTGGAGTGCTGTTCCATCAAGACAACGCACCGGTTCACAAAGCTGCAATTGATATGGCCAGTACCTTAACAGCCAGTATTAAAATTGAATTGTAGTGAAGATTATCTACGTCACTAAAATATAATATTTAATTTACGAAATTCTGCGGTAAAATGAGACACTAAAAACTTACAGCTCTATTCAGATTGAGCCTGGAGAACTCGCCCTTGATCCTGCCGGTCACCACGACTCGGTCCACGGAGAAGATCACGTCCCTCCGGTGGCGGGATATCACGACGTCGTGCCAAATGTTGTCGTCCAGCAAGCTGCCAACGGACACCGAGGTCGCCGTGCCAGAACCTTGCGAAAGACAATTGTTAAGAAGTTACATTTGAAAGTATATTACTACAAAAGACACTAAAAAGAGACAAACATATACATCTATATGATTTAGCCTGCGAGAGAATGTGATAGAAAACAATAAAAAAACGTTTATTTCTCATCACAAAAATTTACAAAAAAAAAACCATAAGGTATTTCCGGTAAGTAATGTGAGGAGCTGGTGTCTATGGTAGGCCGAAGACCTGTAGTACAGATCACCAGGTCCTCACCCCTCGGGACCGGTGCAGCTATTTACCTATTAAATATAATTCAGTATAGAAATAACGTGTGTGCGTGTGTATGTGTGTGTGTATGTGTGTGCAGTTGTTGACGCTGTATTTCAAAGATAATTTATCAAATCCAAACCAAAGCATATATTTCATACTTTAGTTACCATAAGTCACTCGTAATGATTTCTTATATTTACGCGAACACTACACATTTAAATGAAACTAAGTTTACGGATTTTATCGCGTTTCATTTTTTTTTTTTTACTATTTATAACCCGACGTTTCGAGTGCTTTACAGCACCCATGGTCACGGGAGGACTGAGGTGACAGATGTCCTGATGTCATAGTTAACCTGGGCTACCTTCAGCTTTTAATTATTATTTTTGGGTCCGATCTACGCAGAAAAAGCTAACTGTGTCTTGAAGTCTTGCAGTGGTATGCTTGGTTTTTGATTTAATTTTATTTATTATTGGATCCCAAGCTGGTGGTAATACCCAACCATCTTCTCTATTGAAATTAGGATGTTTTTTGATTTCAATAGCCTCGCGAATCATCCTTGGTAGGAATCGGTGTTCTTTTGCAAGGATCTGTGGTTTATCAAATCTGATGTAATGGTTGGGATGATCCAGAATATGGTCACAGACTGCAGACTTCCTAGAACGACGATGCTTCACGTCAGCTATGTGTTCTTTTACGCGGGTTTTAATCGATCTCTTTGTTTGCCCTATGTAAGAGAGACCACATTCACAATCTAGCTTGTATACTCCTGCGTCCTGTAGAGGGATGTTACACTTGACAGATGGTATAAACTGACTTATCTTCCACCATATATCCTACCACCAGTTAAAAGTTACGTACAGTTTTATGTAAATGCTATTTCTGGCTTTGTTACTGGTGCTATTTCTTGTAGCTATTATAAGAATAGAATAATTTTTTATTCGATATAGTTTATTTACATAATACTTAATGAAAGTCATTTTTTTTTTCTTTTTTAAACTACACTGGTTCGCAAAAAATGCCTCTGTCCTGGGAAGAACCAGAAGAAACCCGGCGGGATTTTTTTCGGTCATTTTAAAAATAATGTAATCGCTTTCCTTCTGAACTCTTTTGCAGTGTGCTTTGTGTCGTGGACTATTAAAAGACTGTGAACGTGAAATATAAACACTTTTCGTCGCCTAACCTACGAGGTCATACGCCATTTTGACCTGCAATAGGCATTACCTAAACACATCATCATCATCCTATAATCAGTCCCCTGCTGGGCATAGCATCATTCAACTGCGTGTGGAAAGGCATTCTCTATTAAATTATCGTAAAAACAATCATAAGACAAATCAATACGCAGTCCAACATAACAGCGAAACGTTTGAACGTGTGCCAAGAATTTTCCATAGACGAGATTTATTTTTCAACTATTCAGTACAATAATGCCTCCTCTTTATATAAGATGCCAGCATGTCAAGGACAGTTTGAAATGAACATCGATAATACTTTTATGTGCTGCCTTCCTCAATATACATATATACCTATTTTATAAGGCGCAGGATATCTATTTCGCGAAATGTCTAGCAGTCGCAAAATGTCCAAGTAGCGTCGCTACACAGACATATACACACATATAAAATACGCCACAAGTCCTGGGTTCGAATCCCAGCCGGAGCCAACATTTGTGATAAAACACAAATTGTTTGTTTTCGGGTCTGGTCGTTTTGTGATTGTCCCCGTGTTTCTGGCACTGCATCCTAGCCTACCTCCGATCTTATCGCATCAGCGTTACATCGGGTGCGGGTAGGTTGGGACGAGTGCGTACCTCTGTGTTTGGGCGTACACTGGTGGCACTATAATATCTCCTGAGCAGTCGATGGCGCTCGATAATATTCGGAAGTGGTCGCCGTGGTCGAAATCGGCTAGGAGAACATCATCATATAATTTATTTTGTTTTTCTTGAAAGCACTTAAATTTTTAGCTTAACTCGTGATTGACTGGTAGAGAATGCTCTATGACATTAAGTACGCCAATTGTACAGTTAATTTGCAATATTTTTTTTAAATAAATATTTTATCGCAACGATAAACTAACGCATTAATATTAAACCGTAATCGTACTCTGCGAGTTTAAAGCCATGATCTAACCTTGACCTTAAGCTGTTCCAAATAAACTATTACAAAGACGCTGTTATTATTTTAAAAACTTTGCGTATTTTGTTTTAACAGATGATGTTGAAACCTTTGACACCCTGTGATAATTAATAGAATCAGACATTATTACTTTGCGTTAACTTTGCTTTAAAATTCATTACAGTCATGAAAAGAACAAAGCCGCAAATTTATCAAGGCGTAAGTGTGGTAGCTGCTTAAGAGAATCTACCATCCCATCTCCACCCGTGGGTGTCGTAAAAGTCGACAGAGGGAAAACCAGAAGATGGTGGTAGGATTCCTATGCAGGAATCCGTCTAGGTAGGTACCACCCCAGGGCCAGTTATTCTGCCGTGAAGCAGTAGTGTGCAAACATTACTGTGTTTCGGTTTGAAGGGCACTGTGAGCTAGCGTAATCACTGGGCATTTGAGGCTTAAGAACCTATGTCTCAGGGTGATGGGCACAGTGTGGTGTCACACAGTAATTTTCTGAGTGACACAGCATTTGTTATGGGCAGACGTTGCACTTACCATCAGGTGAACGTTTTGCTAGTTTCATCACTTTATCCAATAAAAAAAGCAGCATCTTCCTGGAACATCTGAATAAATAAACTGCGGTTGGGAGCCCGCCTGCCAAGCGGCGCAACTATGGCAAAATCTTTTGTGGACTTTTGTAGCAATCTATGGAAGAGGCCTATATTCAGCAGTAGAATAGACTAGACTAGTAGTGATGGGTTGAAATGATGATGATGATGCGTGCAAAAGGAAACATTGTGTACCGAGTGGCGTTAGCTTGTTTTGGGTGGAGGGATCATCAAAAGTGAGCAACTGCCCTGGAGTCACTCAGGCAGACGTTGAACACGAGCCGGTTGTCCCGCAACTGCTTCAAACTCACCCCAATCGACGTTGAACTCGAGCCGGTCGTCTCGCGGCTGCCTCAAACTCACCCAGGTCGACGTTGAACACGAGCCGGTTGTCCCGCAACTGCTTCAAACTCACCCCAATCGACGTTGAACTCGAGCCGGTCGTCTCGCGGCCGCCTCAAACTCACCCAGGTCGACGTTGAACACGAGCCGGTTGTCCCGCAACTGCTTCAAACTCACCCCAATCGACGTTGAACTCGAGCCGGTCGTCTCGCGGCTGCCTCAAACTCACCGAGGTCGACGTTGAACACGAGCCGGTTGTCCCGCATCTGCTTTAAACTCACCCCAATCGACGTTGAACTCGAGCCGGTTGTCCCGCAACTGCTTCAAACTCACCCCAATCGACGTTGAACTCGAGCCGGTCGTCGCGCGGCCGCCTCAAACTCACCCAGGTCGACGTTGAACACGAGCCGGTCGTCTCGCAGCCGCCTCAAACTTACCCCAATCGACGTTGAACTCGAGCCGGTCGTCTCGCGGCCGCCTCAAACTTACCCCAATCGACGTTGAACTCGAGCCGGTCGTCTCGCGGCCGCCTCAAACTCACCCAGATCGACGTTGAACACGAGCCGGTTGTCCCGCAGCTGCAGCGCCACGTAGTCGCCCTGCGTGCCGCGCGAGTACAGCAGCGCGCCAGACGCGGCGCTCGTCTTGAAGCGGAATCGAATCGCCTCACGCGTAGCCGAAATCGGGTCGCGCAGAAGATCAACCTTTACAAGCGACGAGCCGTTGAAGAATAGGGTATCGGCAACTGCACAAAAAATAGTACATTACTTTTTTACAAATAGAAAAACAACAAAAGGAAGTATGGATAAGAACGTTTTCTTTTATTTACGCGAATACTACACATTTAAATAAAACTACTTTTTACGGATTCGATCGCGTTTAATTTAGAACTATCAAATCTCAACTTGCAAAAGAACACCGATTCCTACCAAGGATGATTCGCGAGGCTATTGAAATTAAAAAACATCCCAATTTCAATAGGGAAGATGGTTAGGTACTACCACCGGCTTGGGATCCTATTATTAATAAAATTAAATCAAAAACCAAGCATACCACTGCAAGGCTTCAAGACACAGTAAGCTTTTTCTGCGTAGATCGGACTAAAAATAATAATTAAAAGCTGAAGGTACTCCGGGTTAACTATGACTTCAGGACAACTGTCACCTCAGTCCCCCCCGTGTCCATGGGTGCTGTAAAGCGGCCGAAACGTCGGGTTAAAAATAGTTCTAAATTAAACGCGATAAAATCCGTAAAAAGTAGTTTTATTTAAATGTATGTATAAGAATTTTACTAGTGGTATAATTCCTGTGCAGGTATCCGCCTAGGTAGGAACCACGACACTGCCCGTTCTTCACACATCCACCAAAAAACAGTGTATCGTCTTGAAGGTCGATAAAGCTTGGTGTTAGTGTTATTGCAGGAATTTCAGAGCCGTTATCTCTGAGTGACGTGGGCAGAGCAATTTTTAACAGGTGCTTCTGGGTCGCTTGTCGGATCGATCTCGGCTGGGCAGCGTTCAGGAAACTGTGTTCTTCTCGTCGAGTATACCTCAACGTCTCAAAATAAGTCTTTAACAGTGCGCGTTGCCATACGAAACCGAGACGCGGTCCTTCACCGCGGGCCGCAGAAGGAATCACAGGGTCGCCCAGCTCATGCTCAGTTTCTCTGCGAGATTAAATAGTTAACGAGGATATCCGCAGCAGAACTAGAGTAACCGACATAGCCCCAAGGATTAGCAAGCTGAAGTGGCAATGGACCGGCCATATAGCTTTTAGAACCGATAACCGTTGGTTCCTATGCAGGAATCCGTCTAGATAGGTACCACCCCAGGGCCAGTTATTCTGGCACTGTGAGCTAGCGTAATCACCGGGCATATGAGACTTACGAACTAATGTCTCAGGGTGATGGGCACAGTGTGGTGTCACACAGAAATTTTCTGGGTGACACAGCATTTGTTATGGGCAGACGTTGCACTTTCCATCAGGCGAACGTTTTGCTCGTTTCATCACTTTATACAATAAAAAAAAGGTTCCCCTCTAGATGAAGCGGCGACCTGCACTATTATGCGGGAAATCGATGGATGGACCGTGTTTTGTGGCAATCTATGGGGCAGGCCTATGTTAACAGTGGACTGAGACAGGCTGAAATGATGATAATGATGAAGAGGTATAATATGTAATAAACTGGAAACTTAATATTAGCATAACTGATAGATAATAATAACCTATCGCTTACCATAGTCACATCCGTAGATTTCGACCCGCATAGATATTTTGTCCCTCCATCGCATTGGGTTTATCCTTATGTACTGGGCTATGATGGGCACTTCGAATTCATTCTTCTGCACAGTATTTCCATCGTGGTTGCCTTCGAACATCTATATACAATAATTGATTATTAATTACGATCGTTCATTGTTCGCTTTGATTTATTTATCCGATACATAGACGTAACTACATATGGCAGGTTTTCATCGACAATGTAGCAGTAATGAATAAATTATGTGGATTTAACGTTAGGTATAGTTTTCGACGCTATGTCGATTGATCACATGTCTGCAAATTTTACTAAGATACTTTTTTTTGACGAAACGAGCAAAAGGTTCACCTGATGGTAAGTGCAAATGCTGTGTTACCCAGAATATTTCTTTGTGACACCACACTGCGCCCGTCACCCTGAGACATGAGTTCTTAAGTCTCATATGCCCAGTGATTACGCTAGCTCTCAGTGCCCTTCAAACCGAAACACAGTAATGTTTGCACACGACCTTTTCACGGCAGAAAAACTGGCGTTGTGCCTACCTAGACGGATTCCTGCATAGATCCTATGTGACGTATGTATAAAAACAGGCTGTTTGATGTCCTGCATAGGGGTTTCTATGGTAGGCCTGGCAAGTTCTTATAGTAAGTTCTCGCGATCTTTTCCCTTACAATCATACACGTTCGCGCATTAATTTATCACGTGCAGGTTTAGTAATGGCGGTACCGGTGTTAAACTTAGGTTACTCGCGTACTATGAAATTGAATAGGATATCAATGCGACCACAGGAACATATTACTCAGTTAATTGTTAATAATCTGACACAGATTCATAAGATACGAATCACACTTTCAAACAGTGTTGTTAATAGAGATAAAATAAATCCATTAGTATATTATAAATGCGAAAGTAACTCTCTCTGTCCCTCTGTCTGTTTGTTGCCTTTTCACGGTTCAACCGCTGGACCGATCTTGACGAAATTTGGCACAGAGATAGCTCGCATCCTGGAGATACTTTGTATCCCGGAAAGTGAAATAGTTTCCAAGGGGTTATTTAAAAAAACTTTATCCACGCGGACGAAGTCGCGGGCATCAGATAGTTGTTAATAATTTAAGCATTTTCCATACGCCATTTGTTAACTGCACGAAAATAATAGTGGCGCCCAAATTATACCAAAGTCAATAGTTACAAAAATTAACGTTTCCTAAATTAACAATAAGTTGTCAGTCTTAACAACCAATCTCGTATTGTACCTTTGATGAGGTATTGACCTGACCGATTTTCAACCACGCCGACAAATTCTTTACACTGTTGGAAGCAATGAGCACTATAAAAGGCACTCGCCCGTCATAACCCACCCGCGCCCGATGTATGCAGTGTCAGAGACGGGCACAATCACAACAAAACCAGACCCGAAAACCAACAAAAATTTGTGTTTTCGCATAAACGTTTGCTCAGGCGAGGATTCCTACCCAGGACCCACGGCAAAGTAGTTAGGTACTCTGAACTATAGGCCACGCGGTCGCCATTAGTACAAAACAAGATGCAATACACATCTAGCTGCATTGCTATGATCAAACTGTTAATAGACACCGCCAGGCCTACCACTCTTTACCGTACACTTCCCCGCCAAATCAGATTTCATACAACAACATTCAACTATTTTCTTTACTATCCTGGGTAATTTCTCTTTCAGTTCAGGACTGGTGATAGGATTCCTATTCAGGAACCCGCCCAGGTAGGTACTACCCGCATCGCTAGTAATTTTACTTCTTGGCAGTAAAATTACTAGCGATGCGGGTAAGCAGGCAAATAACACAGTGTTTCGATTTAAAAGCCACTGAAGCCAGTGGCGTTTAATTAAAGGGCATACGAGACTTGAGAACCGATGTCTCATGGTGATGCCACACACGGTGCTTCTGGGTTGGAGGTTGCGCTGAATTAAACTTTACAAAGACTTAATAAAAAGGGTTATTGTAATATTAAATAATACATAGATGCTGATAACCCCTGGGAATGAGGTGATCGCCGCCAAGCCATTTCTACATCTTTATAATACTGCTGTTATTGTACATTACTTTAAAAATGACTAAAAAAAGAAAATCCCGCTGGGTTATTTACTGGTTCTTCCCAGGACAGAGGCATTTATTGCGAACCAGTGTGGTTTAAAAAAAGAAAAAAAAATACTTTCAATAAGTATTATGTAAATAATCTATATTGAATAAAAATGTATTCTATTCTATTCTATTGTACACCATAAACAACTGTTGCAAAGGGAAATGGAAAACCCAAATTAGTAGTACAATGAGCGAACTCATCTCTAATAAGCTCTTGAACAGGAATTAGCTGATGATCCTGGTGAGCCTACCAGGCCTTAGTCATGAAATCATATTTTTTTTTTATTTTCACTTCACAGCTATCATTAACAGAAATTGTCATAGGTTCCCAATGCATGTGCAGCGTTTCAAATTATTTGAACACGTGGAAACGGGAGCAAAATTTAATTGGAAAATCCCACTGAGAAATGCCTTCTTGACGTGATAGAGTTACGCTAGAGGCACATGCAGTTTACAGCACATCAATCGGTCCCCTTTTTTATAGAATAGTGGACAACGGGCGAGCGGCTCAAGTGATGGTAAGTGATCACCGCCACCCATAATAATCCACAATACGAGAGGAATAGAATAGAATATTTTTTATTCAATATAGATCATTTACATAATACTTATTGAACGTCATTTTTTTTAAACTTTTATTTTATTTTATTTTATAAAGTGACGAAACGAGCAAAACGTTCACCTAATGGTAAGTGGAATGTCTACCCATAACAAATGCTGTGTCATCCAGATTATTTCTGTGTCACCACACTGCGCTCGTCACCCTGAGACATAAGTTCTTAAGTCTCATTTGCTACGCTACGCTAGCTCTCAGTGCCCTTCGAACCGAAACACAGCAATGTTTGCACACTACTGCTTCACGGCAGAATAACTGGCCCTGCGGTGGTACCTACCTAGACGGATTCCTGCCGTAGGAATCCTACCACCAGACTAAAACTACACTGGTTCGCAAAGAAATGCCTCTGTCCTGGGAAGAACCAGTAAGAAACCCAGCGGGATTATTTTTTCTCAGTCATTTTAAATATACATTTAGAATAGCGGGTGCGTTGCCGGCTTTTGAGTAAAGAGTAGGCTGTTTTATTCAAGCTCGTCTTTCCCCGAGTCAGTAGCGGTTCGGAAATACCGCTGGCAGCACCAAATTCCACAAAGTGGCAGTGCGTTGTTCAAAAAAAATTCCTTGAAAAACGCAGCGATCAGTGACAGGGTCCTTTATAGACTCTTGCGACACTTACGGGGTCTACTGTGGAACTCTGGTTGGGTTCGCGATCGGTTTGATCCCATTAACCAATGAATGGGCTTTATACGCCAAAATAAAACCTATCACGAAATCTACCAGAGTCACAAAATAGACCTCCTGTTCTTTAAACTAGATTTACGAAACCCGTCATATTGACATATAGTGTGATCTATAGTGATATTTCTCCATGCATGTGGTTGACTGGAATAGAATGCCAAGAGGCATTAGGTCCGCCATTTGTAACCCTTTTTCATAAAGGTGAATACATTAGAGAGTAAATAAATAAATAAATATATCTAGTAGTTTTATCAGAAACACCTATATTTTATTATACGAGTATCTAGATGTTGTCTACCTCGTTCCGTCCTTCAACGCCTGTAAATCTAATGTTAATGTAACAAAATTGTATTATACCATACTCTCTTCACCTGTGTATAACCGTCCGATGTGGAAATCGACCTCCAACTCTCCCCATCGTCGGAATATTGGAGCATATACTCCGACACGTACTCATCAGTAGCGTATCGTCCCTTTCGTGGCGATGCCGCGCAGTTCCTTTCGCGCGAGCAGGTTAATGGTTAGGTGCTGATAGTACGAGCTTTCCTGCGCCGTCCATGCTGTCGTCCCTTCACCGTTGTTACCAAGGTTAGTTAGTGCTATACAACTAGCGTTGTTACATAATGAATACATGTGAGTGTTACGATTTAGTTTACATTAGCCAACTAACAAATCTAGAATGTGGTTTTAGCAGTCTATGGATATATGTAGGTGTTAATGAAGACGTACGAATATTTATGTATTATATATTATGTAAAGTAACAGCCTATAAATGTCCCACTGAGCACGGGCCACCACTGATTTCTATGTTGGTTTTGGAGCCAAGAAGAGTCCGCCACGCTGCTCCAATGCGTATTGGTGGATTAAACGTTTTTGAATTTTTTTTCAGACTTGCAGTTCTCTTCACGTTTTCCTACACCGCTCCTCGCGTGGTAAGTCAGCATTTAAAATTTGCAGGACAATTTTAGAGATGCCGCGTAGAAATTAAGACAACCTGGCCTCTAAGCCACCATGGCTTTATATATGTATAGTAGGTATGTTCAACTTTTTCAACCACAACGCTACTTGTCAAATTTGTCAATCTGATGGCATTTTACATTCGGACTCATACCACAGTCAAATGGTGAGATACGTAAATTCCATAGAATTCTACGTCCAAATCCGAAAGTATGAGGTGAAGAGATCAAAAACAAATGTGTTCATAGCTACTGGATTATGAGACAAAAACAAAATGCAAATTTTAATTAAGACTTTAACATGTAGTTAGTACAATGATGTACAATGTCTTATATTTACGCGAATATTACACATGTTAAATATGTAGTTAGTAAATATTACACATGTTAAATATGTAGTTAGTAAATATTACACATGTTAAATATGTAGTTAGTAAATATTACACATGTTAAATATGTAGTTAGTAAATATTACACATGTTAAATATGTAGTTAGTAAATATTACACATGTTAAATATGTAGTTAGTAAATATTACACATGTTAAATATGTAGTTAGTAAATATTACACATGTTAAATATGTAGTTAGTAAATATTACACATGTTAAATATGTAGTTAGTAAATATTACACATGTTAAATATGTAGTTAGTAAATATTACACATGTTAAATATGTAGTTAGTAAATATTACACATGTTAAATATGTAGTTAGTAAATATTACACATGTTAAATATGTAGTTAGTAAATATTACACATGTTAAATATGTAGTTAGTAAATATTACACATGTTAAATATGTAGTTAGTAAATATTTAACTTCGTATTTATTTTGAGGAATATTAATAGCAATGGTTAAATAGCAAATCAAACTTCCTTATATTTACATGTTTTACTCTTTTACAGTACACAAAATGCATGAGATGCCTCAATTCAGTTCTGATATGTTAGTAAAAATGCAGAGATTATAAACTTCAAAGGGCTGGATGTAAATCATAGACAAAAATAATAGAAGTGATGTTGATCAAATTGACTGGTCTCATGTTGCAATTCTCTTGAAACATTATTTATCAAAATAAGTCAAACAAATTATAAAATGGAGAACTTTAATAAAAATACTCATACGGAGTTAGCTAGGCATAAAAAACCAGAAAACCAGCGATTCTATCGCCTAGCAGTGGTGGCAATAGGCCATTAGTGTGTTTTAGATACCAATTTACCGATATCATATTTGGACGTAATTTAGAAGAAATGACTCGAGCCACAAAATTATCAAAAATGAGTTATTGGGACCAAAATGGTGTATTAAAAAGGGTCTTTCATTCCGTAAAAAAAGTTCCAAAAATAATCAAAGGCAACACATAACTTATTGTTATTGTAAACCAAACCATGTTTGAGCGGATATTTTCTTTTCAATAAGTGTTCTTTAATTGTTTCAGATAAATGAAATTTTAAACGCAACTTTTTTTTTATTGTATAAAGTGATGAAACGAGCAAAACGTTCACCTGATGGTAAGTGCAACGTCTGCCCGTAACAAATGCAGTGTCACCCAGAACATTTCTGTGTGACACCTCACTGTGTAATGTAACAACAATATGTGCAGATGACTCACAAAAGTATAAAGTAAACTATTTAAGTGCATTTTTTTTTCTTTCCTTTTAATTTTATAATGATTTTTATTTTTATTACCTTGTAGTGTTTATTGAAGGGTTAGGGGTAAATTATTTATAAGACATAATGTAGTGTATATGTAATTGTATTAACTATAAGTAATTATAAAGTTAATTTACGTAATTTATGGATTTTATTATTTTATTTATTGAAGTTAAAATTAGGTAATTTAATGTTTCAATTCCTATAAGCGCAAGCGCAGCCGCCCGAGTTCCCATAAGTTATGGGTCGGACTGAAAACATATACATATATACATACAGTCACGCCTCTTTCCCATAGGGGTAGGCAGAGACCACATCTTTCCACTTGCTACGATCCTGACACACATCTTTAGCTTCTTCTACTTTCATTAGCGTTTTCACACACGCTCGTCGGTGGCGGGTACTTTTAACGTGACCTTTCCTCAAAAGTTCACCGATCTGATTGTGATACGTACGCCTAGGTCGACCCTTACCGGCTTTTCCATTCACACTTGCCTCATAAATCTGTTTCGTCAATCTCCTTTCATTCATCCTCTCTACGTGTCCAAACCATCTAAGCATGCCTTTCTCTATCTTTTTCACTACATCTTCAACCACACCGCAACGTTCCCTTATCACGCTGTTTCTCACTTTGTCAGTCAGAGTTACTCCAGCTATACTTCTCAAACTTCTCATTTCCACAGCGTTAATCCTACTTTCATGCTTCTTCTGCCAGACCCAGCATTCACTACCATACATAAGTGTGGGGACCAGAACTCCCCTATATACAGGCAGTCGTGCCTTTTCTGAAAACCAGTGTCGGGTTATCTCGACAATAGCCGAGTTCGATCCATTTCGTGGGCTAATGCTGCAGCACAGATTTAACATCGGTCACATTAGTTTTAATTATTTATTTTAGGTTAGTAATAGTTTCTTTTTTTTTCTATATACCTTTTGTAGACCTTAATTATCGTGCTGTAGTTAAACAAGTCTGCGAATAAACAAGTTTCTTTCTTTCTTTCTTTCTAATGACGTCAAAAAAATCTGATCACAACATCACTGAAGAATACTACTCTAAACTTAAAATGTCAATAACTCAAAGTGACTTTGTGTGGGTTTGAGTCTTTTCTGCTAAACTACGTCCAATTATCATATCATAGTGGCACATGGTATCTAGAAGACTTTTATGACTTCACACACTAACTGTTGATAATCATCAATCATTCTGAACATAGGTCTACCCCATAGAGTGCCACCAAAGTTTATAGCTCTCATATGAAGGGGGATTTCGCCATAGTTGCCACGCTTGGCAGGCGGGTTTATTTAACCGTAGATTCTCTTCAGCCGCCATCAAACGACATAAAATGAATGGTAATATGAGATCAATAACACCGCAGCGCCAGACATTACTTTAAATGAATCGTCATCACCCATACTTCCACAAAAAAATCATAAAATTCCTACTAGACACCATGTGATACTAAATACATAGTCACCTGTGGTTCCCTTTTCGCCCTCATGGGAAATGGGGAGTGACGGTTGACGAAGCACATCACCGATGTGGCATTACAAACATTATATTTTTTTTTTCTTATTAGATTTTTCTTATAAGTCTAGTACTGTTTAGAGATCATCGATTTACCAGTCAGTAACATTTAAAATCAGACACCAATTTAAATAATAACTACCTAGCAACCTTATTCACATAACAAAGTTCAAATGTTTATGTATCAAGCATTAATAATAACAAAACACCTAAGCCCAATTATATAACTAAAAAGACTAAATAATACTACATGCAAACCTAACAAAAAATTAAGTGCCGTTGCAGTTTTAATTAACTGGTTTACTTTACTGTTATTTTTGTTAGTAACCACATCCCTTAGTAGTTCTGTGTACGATTTACCTTAACCTCGCCGCCAGCGGCTTTATAGCGCGCATAATCAAGTCCGTTGGAGCCATAACTTATATGGTACTCCTGGACAAACTCTTGAGAATGTGCTCGACCCTGAGTCGCTATCCTTGTGATATTCTTTACAACTCCTAAGTCAATAACGAGTTGCTGGTCGAAGTCGTTTTCCGAGGCCGTCCAAGCATTCAGACCTTATCAGTTAGGATAAAATTTATAACACTGGCAAATCCATGACAGATTCAATGTTAATTTTTAAACGAAAATTACAGTATCAGTAACCACTTATTTAATGTAAAAATAGAAACAAAATTAAGCATGCCTATGTCTACAAATCCAAACATAACAGAAATAAACACTAATCAATCCCAAAAAAATCACCATCAATCCATAATCCTATAACATGGTAAGTAACAAAAGTAATTATACTTTTATTAAAGAGTTATTACAATTAATCATTCAGATTTTTTTTTATAGGAGAGGAGGCAAACAAGCAATGTTTTTATTTCAGATATTTGCTATAGTGTCATTTTAGTTCTTTTACTTTTTTAATCAAAAAATCTTGTGTGAATACTGGATCAGGATCATATAGAGGTTTTGCCTCCGTAACTATATCTTGAAATTTTAAGAAATTATAAGAAACAGGTGTGTATTCTGCATCTGTGGCAAGTTGCACTGAAACTGCTACTGCATGTTTCTCATCCAGTAATGTCTCTTCAAAAATCCAATCATGTTTCAGAATGTCTTTTTCATACAATTTTGTATCTGTTACTAATTCAGCCACCTTCAGAGGAGTTTTGACTGAAAAACTGATCAAATCAAGTGGAACAGTTATTCCCATGCCAATATTCTTCACATAGCTCTCTTTGAGGCACCACATTCGGTAGAAACAACCTATTTGTTGCATTTCAGACCGAAAACTCTGTATAGTGGACCATTCAAGCTGAGAAAACTGTCTATTCATTATACGAAAAAAGTCTGGAATATTTTTATTTACTGGTGGCTCTATCTTCATAACATCAATGCCAATACTTCTCTTTACATTTCCTGCTAATACAGCATAATCCCCTTGATGGGACACATTAAAATATGGCACCTGCCCTCCATTGAGCAAATGCGGTTTTCCATGACTATCTCTACCCAGCCTAATTAGTTCATAAGGAATAGAAGTTGATATGTGAACAAATTTTCTCATCAACAGTCGGCCAATAAGGGAAGATTTGGCATCATCTTGAAAAATAAATCGTGATATTCTTTGCTTTTCCTCTGGCTGTATATAACTAGAAGCCACTAATATTTCTTGTTCAGTGGGCTTCCAAGCACTCACGTTAAAGGCCCACCTGACATTATTATGTTCCATGTCTATTATAAAATGTGGTCTCTGTTTTTGTTGAATTCTCTGTACCCACAATGGTATTGCAGTGGTCCAATTACAGATGCTTTTATTGCATATATGGACCTGTAGATGAATTAATCTTTTTTGAGAGTTATTTTTTTTGTGATTTTTAATTTTTAGTATATATTCGAAACAAATATAATCTAAGCAAAGACTGATGTTACGTATAAAACATAGGCATGCTTATAAGTACATAAAATGCAAATAATACTAAATAGTGCAAAACAAACAAATTACAATAAATAAATGCACTTTCACCGAAAACTAATACATTTAAAATATGAAGTATGATTTCCTCACAATAGTGCCAAGAGTAATGTAAAAATTGCACAAAAAAAACAATGCAAAACTAAACTGAATTTGTTTTCACAATTTAAAGTTCATTTATGAAAACATATCTCACATTTAAATTAAAAAACCTAACAGATAATATAATTAAATTAATCATATTTAAAATTTACTTTACTGCAATAAATTTCATCAAAGGAAATCTATCAAAACAAAAGAAATATACTATATAATACCCAAATTTACAAATTACAATCTTAAAAAAATATTTAAACAAAAGTTATTTGAGAAGGTTTAATTTCTAACCAAATTGTGCATTTTATGTACAACTTGTTACACAAAACATACTGCAAAAGCTCACAAAAAGGGTCACTTTTGAAATAAATATTTTATTTAAAAATTACTATAATTTTTAATTTGAAATAACTGCTGAAAGAAACTTACCATACAATTTTGCATTGTCTGGTCCTCTATCCCTCAAACTGGAAGTAGCACTTAGTTTTGCGGTAGCGACAAGAGGCTCGTTGCATTCATAATCATAATAATATCTTACGGAATCTGAAAAGAAATGACGATTAGAAAAAAGGTTAAATAAATTATTTAGCAAATAGATTTGAAATTTGTTTTATTAACGTATCGTATCGGGTACAACTTACCTGCTTCACAATTTGTAGCAGTGTAGGAAAGCAAAGCAAATAAATAATATACAAAAGTACTCATCATAATGTCATAGTTGGTTTATTCAAAACTAGATAGTACAACAGTAACTCTATCAGAAAATGTATAAAACAAGCGAAAATTGTTTGATCATTACTTTGAGCGTTGCTTGACAGCGTTGACACTCACTGTGCCGGGCAACACCCTAGTTTATAAAAGAAACAGAAACAATGTGACTTTTCTCTACCTATGCAATGAGAGCGCCACTCTAGTTTAATGACAATTGACCAATAGGATTTTTATATGATTTCTTGTGACCAATTAACATTAAGGAATGGCTTAACGAAAATATGCTACTTAAAGAACGCAAAATATGGTCGGTAAATTTTGAAATTCACCTAGTTTTGACAATATTTCATTACATTTCTGATTACATAGGGCTATTTATTTTTAATAATAAGTAAGAACGGAAGATAAAAAAATGTTAATCCGAAGTATAGAATAGAATTTGATATTTAAAATAATACTCTTAAAAGTCTAACGTATTTTTGTAACTACACTGCTTTCCAAAAAAATGCCTCTGCCATGGAAAGAACCAGCAAGAAACCCAGACAGCAAAATTCAAAAATAATGTACAATAACTGCAGTATCGTGAAGATGAAATAGCTTGGCAGTGATCAGCTCACTTCCAGGGGTTACACTATATACTGAAACTGAAATTCGTATTTAGCGTGGAGATCGCAAGACTTCAGTTGATGATGTGCAGTCGAGCGATGCGATGAAGCTATGACCAGGTCTTTAGTGCGTCGATACGTATGGAAACAGTGTTGATGCTGCAGGAGTTAGCCCAAGAAGAGAGGGCCGCCATTGATGATCCTAAGTGGCTAAGTGACTAGGAAACACGCGCGTCGTCTTGTCGGCCTTGTCTAATAACATCATTTTCCGACATCAAGCTCGTTACTAATTACTGGCAATCCATCGATTTGTACTTTCACACCTATACTCTAGCAGAAGAGCGTCTTCTTCAGGTGGTTCTGAAGAACCTGCCTAAAGAAATCCCTGTCGAGGATGTCAAAGCCGACCTACTCGCAAAAAACCTGCCAATTTTATTCCGTACACCGGTTGTAAGGCGGGCCCACAAAACGACTGCTTGTGTAATTATCAATGATACAAACCTTATTCCATATATGTATATATTTTATTATACTATAAGCCAGTACCATTAAACTTCAGAAATAGCTCATGCGACCAACATTGAATTACTGAAGTTTTATTGACGTTGACTATACATAAAATAGTGGAATATTAACAGGCTAATGAAGAAGAAGAAGTTTATAGGTTTCTATATTTTGTATGTGGATAGAGTTTTCAAAAATTTAGGTATGACATTGTCACACGAGATGCTCAAGAAATAGCTCATACGTCTAACATCGCTCTTTCAAGTTTCTAAGATACGAACCATACATGCATTATATCCACCAAAAGTAATGTTTAATTAAAAAAAAAATTAAGCTTATCGATTAACAATATTTTTAGTCTCTTCCACGCTATATTACAGTGTTATTTCTTGAAGATGTTTGTGCCATTACTCGCTTAACCTTTTATAGTTTCATCAGTCTCAGCGACACAGAAAAATAATAAATGAATAAATACTTAATAGCGAGAGACGCAGAGGTCGCTCTGTGAGCCAATTTTTTTTAAATAGTAGTAAGTAAAGAGGATCGGAATTGTAATGTCTCTTATAACTGTAATCCCTGGTACTGTAGTGGTACAGGCATCGATAAAAATCTTACGTATATTTTCTCAAATGTTATAGATGCTTATTTAAATTATGGATGTTTTGTTTTCCTAACATGTAAGTGTAGCTCTAAAACGACTCGACATGCCCTATATACATCTCAAAAAATTATTGATGACTAAGAACGAGAAGTGATATGTTTCACTGTACTCAATTTACTCATTTTTTGGTTATAAATTCTCAAATGGAATTTAAATCTATTTTTTTATATTTTATATCTGCAGCTTATAACTGCTCTACTGGTAAGTCAACAAGCAGCAACACAGGATATACTTTTAAGAGTTGGCAACCCGACAACATCAACTTTTCATTATTTTGTGGAATGTGAAATTATTCTCCCTTCATTACTGTTTTATTTTCAAGAAAAATCTGTGAAATTCTTATAGATTCTTCATTCCATGAGTTGGTAAAAAAATATAAATTAATTATAGTTTCTTCCTTCATAATCTAAACACCTTTCCGTTGTATGTACAGTACCTATTACATCGTTCCCGTTACTTAGTTATTATAAATCTATATTTTATTTTTGCCACGTTTTGCGGGCATTTAATGAAAGGAAATATCAAGAAAATGATCATTGCTGCTTAACTGGAAGAGTTAATAAAGGTAAAAGTATTTTTTTACTTTGATGAGTCATTTAACATAGCAGACATATTCTGCAGACTTCATCAATAATCAATACTGTTGTTTAGAATTGCCTCAGATGAAAAAACCTCAGTAAATTTACGTAAATAACAATAAATAACGGTTAAAATTTGTATAGCAAGAATGGATAAGCAACACCATGTTGTCATTAAGCAATAATTAGTGCACTGTAATTTTTTAAATACTGTTATGTTTAGATTTCATTGAAATAGTTTTTAAATATTTATTGTTAATATAATTATTCTAAGCATTTTTGAAATGGTTTTCGAGCTGGGACCACTAACCACTAAACTACTGTTTGTGGGTGGCATATGTTGAGTACATTGTACCAGAAACCCAATAGCTACTACTGCTCAGGGGTGACAATGGAGCTACATCCGGATAGTTAATTTTAGCTCCAGTAACCACAAACTCTTTTTATAAATTAAATAATTGTGTCGTAAAGTTCAGAATGTAGAAGCCAATTTTGGGTAGATTGTGCTCTATGATGAGGTGCAGCATTGCTAGAAAGTCTGCATTAAGGTTTATGAAAAGGGTATCATGATAGAGAGTGACATGGTCCAAAATGGTGTACTTGAGCCAATTTCTTTGTAGGATACCCCCTACTAAATCTTAATTGAGACTTCCCTACCCCTCCTACTATTTTTAATGTTTTTTTTTAGATCTGTGAATATTGACTCTGTAATTTAGCTGGTTGTAGTGCTCCATGACTAAAGATTTTCTAATTAGTAAAGAGGATTTATGTAACACATGACTGATACATAATTTTTTAAGTGTCTTAAAAATAATTGTTGTCTGCATTCTTAAACACTTCCTCATGTTGTAATTTAGTAGTAGTCATTAAAAATTATAAGTGAATAGGCCATATATATTGAACATAGTTTTTATTGTATGGCATCTGGGATTTAAACTTCTTTTACATTGCTCCTCGGAGATTAGCCAGAACAAACAGTAAGACAGGTAGCCAGGCAAAAAGAAACGGTATTTTCTTCTAAGCACTGTATATACTTTTACAAGTATTGAGTAAAAAGCAGTTGTTTTGTAATTACAAACAGACACTTTTTCGCAATTTTATTTATTTGTATAGTTGTTCCAACAATTATAGAAGAACATGGCATATGTAAGATAAAACTAGCATTATACTGCCACATAGTAAACAGTATTTTTTTTTAGCAAACAACTAATGGAAAAACGAAATTATTAAGCTAAAATTAACATGTCTGAGAAAATTTTAAGGAACAAGCATAAATTCTTAATTATAGAATAAACATTTCAAACAAAACAATTATTAAACTGATACTAAAAATAATTTATCAGTGTAACAGAATTCAATAGGAACTGTTAAGAAGACATTCTTAAATCTACATCACTACCACACTAGGATTTCTTCTGTATGCACCCACCAGCATTTTATGCATTAAACAATTTTTAGAAAAGGATTAGCTATAGATTAACATTTGTCCCTTGGCCATTACATGTACTGAAATGTGATGTACCGCAACAAAAATTGGCATGTTAAGACCTACCATCTATCATAGTGTGTAAAAGGATTTCTGATATTTAGTGAAGAGAGGAACACCGAGTGATGTTAAATGTTTATGATGATAATGTGAAACATGATCTTTATTTTTTTATATGTAGATGACAGTTTTTTTAGGAAGCTGATTAGCAAAATAATTTGTTAGATTGATGGTAAAGAAAACCCCTTGGACACTTTTTAAATGCTTACAGTGAACTTCATACCACATTTAAGTAACTAAGCAATGTATCACTGTATCACCTACCTCTTTCCTACCAAAGTGTCAGAAAAGGTGACTAAGGTATTTATTTTTGGAAAGCTTATATTCATGCAGAATAACACCACAATAAAAATTGGGAATGCAATGGGGAGTAAGGATTTTTTGTGTCATACCAAAATGACGACGATGTGGTTCATCACCCGTCAAGTCTCGTTTCCCGCGGGACGACATTAGGGCTATGTTTGTGGCCTCTGCCTACCCCTTATATTAGACAAAAGGAGTGACTGTGTGTATCACTGTCTGTTTACCAAATAAAATAAAATAAATTTATATGGTAAAAATAAGTAGTAAAGCAAACAGTCAGGTTCAAGAGTTACACATGATATGGGGTTGGTTTCCACAACATTTTATTTACACAATGTCTGCCCATTAAATATATTTTTTTTAATTGTATAAAGCGACGAAACAAGCAAATCGTTCACCTGATGGTAAGTGCAACGTCCGCCAACAACAAATGCTGTGTCACCCAGCAGCCAATATTTCTGTGTGACACCACACTGCGCACGTCACCCTGAGACATCAGTTCTCAAGTCTCAAATGCCCAGTGATTACGCTAGCTCACAGTGCCCTTCAAACCGAAACACAGTAATGCTTGCACACTACTGCTTCACGGCAGAACTGGCCCTGGGGTGGTACCTACCTAGACTGACTCCTGCATAGGAATCCTACCACCAGTGACCCAGTGAGCCATTACCAATAAATCATACAATATAACAAATCAATATATATCTGTGGAAGAAGATATCCCACTACTATAACAGAACTGAGTGTTTATATGTTTGAACATGCTAATCAGAAATGACTGATCCAATTTAAATTGCATTCATTAGTCAGCTCCCTTATCGAGAAGGTTCTAGAAACTTCAAGCTATGACCTAAAAGAGCCGAACGCTGAGAATGGAACATACTAGAAGGGATGAACAGTGAATGCTCAAGCCTGGGGTGAAACCGCGGGGCATAGCTAGTATAAAATAATTTGTTTTTGTTTATTTAGTAGTAACCTCGTACCTCAGAGGACTATTGCTAAACACATTTATGATGTACCTAACAGTAATAGAGAAGGGCATGCTTAGATGGTTTGGACACGTAGAGAGGATGAATGAAAGGAGATTGACGAAACAGATTTATGAGGCAAGTGTGAATGGAAAAGCCGGTAAGGGTCGACCTAGGCTTACGTATCAACAATCAGATCGGTGAACTTTTGAGGAAAGGACACGTTAAAAGTACCCGCAACCGACGAGCGTGTGTGAAAACGCTAATGAAAGTAGAAGAAGCTAAAGATGTGTGTCAGGATCGTAGCAAGTGGAAAGATGTGGTCTCTGCCTACCCCTATGGGAAAAAGGCGTGACTGTATGTATGTATGTATGTATAGCAGTAAAGAAATTCTGAGAAACCCCAGCCTGAGAAATGAAAAAATAATTCTCTGCTATGAAAAGCGATTTAAAAGCTTTTACTTTATCTTAACTTTATAGTGATCATTATGAATGTTTTTATATCACAATTTATACATACATACATACATAAGATCACGACTGTATCCCATAAGGGGTAGTCAGAGACTGGGCACTCACTGCAAAAACAGATGACTGCCACAGTCCACATTTCACCAAAACAATATAATGCACTTGGTGTGATAGGTGGTGAGCCCATCGCCACCATGCGCTGTTGGGTGCACAGTGCAGTTTAATTCTTTACTCGCCTTTTACGAGATCCATTGGATGAGATGGAGTGGTAGTATTCTTTTAACGAGCCGCCATCACACGGCTAAAACACAATTTATATCACAACAGTATTTATAAATATTGATATTATATTGATTGATCGCCGTGTGGTGGCGGCTTTTGAGAATCTACCAACCCCATCTCATCCTGTGGGTGTCGTAAAAGTCAACAGCGGTTGCCAACCGGCCTGCCAAGCGTGGCAACGATGGCAAAATCCCCTAAAATGATAGCTACAAACTTTTGTGCAGCAGTGGTCTAATGATAGACTGAACTGATGATGATGATGATAAATATTGAAAATGGTGGTTTAGGAATTCATATAACTAAACCTTTTAGTCTTGACAGTTTATGAAATAATATTTTAATTTTAAAACTTTCAGCCCCAAGCATGTCGAGTATGTCAGATCGCAAGGCGGAGTTGGAGCGGAAGAAGGCGAAACTCCAAGCCTTGAGGGAAGAAAAGGATCGACGTCGTCGCGAAAAAGAACAGAAAGATGCAGATGAAGCTTTGGTGAGAATTTACGGTTTCTCCAGATTTGAATGTATCTTTTAAATATTTTTAAATTTTTAGGAATTCTTTGGTTCGTCGTTTCAGCCTATCAATAGTCCACTGCTGAACGTAGGCCTCCCTCATAGATTGCCACAAAAGTTTGTAGCTCTCGTTTTGGGGAGATTTTGCCATAGTTGCCACGCTTGGCAGACGGGTTGGCAACCGCAGTTTATTTATTCAGATGTTCCAGCAAGATGCTGCTGCCCATCTCCTGGTTTTCATTTTCCCTCTGTCGACTTTTACGACACCCACGGGATGAGATGGAGTGGTAGATTCTCTTAGGCCGCTACCACACGGCCAATTCTTTGGTTAGTGCAATCTTTTATCAGGATATACAAGCCGTCTAGGTGGCTCAGATGTTGGTTCTAATCTCAATGCTTGGAGCACATACACATGCATATTATTGGTTTTCGAGTCTGAATATATGGTGATTCTCCAATGTTTGAGAAACAGCTTTGGAGTTGGAAAAGTCAAGACAGCTGCCTCTCTCTGTGTTATAACAGTAATTTATCTGGAATCGTAAACACATTTTTTATATCAAAGTAATTTTTTTATTGGAGAAAGTGATGAGACAAGCAAAACTTTCACCTGATATTAAGTGCAACATCTACTCAAAACTAATGCTGTACCACACGGAACACCTCCGTGCGACACCACACTGCGCTCGTGACCCTGACACATCAGTTCCTAAATCACAATACAAAATATCACAATATCTCTTGTTGTTTTTTTAGATTCTTATGCAGGAATATGCCTAGGTACGGGGACTTAAGCGTATTTTTGCAAAGGATTTGTACCATCAGTGTAAGTCAACAACAGCTGTAGTCATCATCAGATGACTACAGCTGTTGTTGACCTTTGTAACCTCTTATGACCTCTGTAACATCGGGCGCGGATAGGTAGGGACAAGTGAGTGCCTATTTGAGCGTACACGTACATGTGCGGCACTATCATATAACAGAAGACTAATTTGTAGTCGTAATCAAGAGTTACTTGTTGTTATAATTGGTAATGGCCTTTTTTTATTTCATACAAGTGACAGAACGAGCAAAACGTTCACGTGGTGGTAAGTGTAACGTCTGCCCATAAGAAATGCTGTGTCACCCAGATAATTACTGTGTGACACCACACTGCGCCTGAGACATCAGTTCTTAAGTCTCATATGCCCAGTGATTACGCTAGCTCTCAGTGCCCTTCAAACTGAAACACAGTAATGCTTGCACACTACTGCTTCACGGCAGAATAACTGGTCCTGGAGTGGTACCTACGTAGACGTATTCCTGCATAGGAACCCTACCACCAGTGCCTTAACAAATATAACTTAACAAATATAACTACTTATCCTAATAGCAAAGAGCTTCAGTGGCGTCGAGCCTGGACAGCCGGCGCGATCTCGACGAGATGCTGTCCTCTTTGGGGGTAGCGCCAGTTAAGGATGTCTTGTCGTCTTTGTCTTCTATGACGTCGCTGACGCCGCCACAGACCGCCTCACCGGACGCCAGCCTGCCTCACACCGACAAGACCAGTTTACCATCTCAAGGGTAATGCTTTTTAAAACAGTATTCTTTTTAAGTTCTTTTTAAAATCCTTTTAAAAGAATGCTGAATGAACAACTTTCTTTCCTTCAGTGCTATTTCTAACAAGTGAATAAATAAAAGTAAAGTAAGTAAAGTTTCAGCCTATAAATGTCCCACTGCTGAGCACAGGCCTCCTCTTATTTCTGAGAGGGTTTTGGATTTAGGAAGAATCCGCCACGCTGCTCTAATGCGGGTTGGCGGACTGTACATGTCCTCTAAAATATATTTTTGTATTTCTCAGACACGCGGGTTTCCTCACGATGTTTTCCTTCACCGCCGAGCACGTGGTGAATAAGCAATTAAAATTGCAATTAACTATTTTAGTGGTGCCGGCACCGGGAATAGAACCCGGTCACTCTCGTTTTATGAAATTTTTAAGCAAGCGTCTTCACCGCCGAGCACGAGGTAAATAAGCACTTAAAATTGCAATTAACAATTTTAGTGGTGCCAGCACCGGATATCGAACCATATTCATAGTACGCGAGTGACCTGCACTCGCGTACTATGAAATTTAAAGCGAGCGCCTAACCCCTGGCCTATACCTCGGCTCCTGTGAATAGTTATTAGCCTTTACCCAATTTGCATCAAATCTTCCCCTTACAAACTTTTCTATAGGGCCAGTGGAATATTAGCGCATTATTATACATTTTTTTGGCCGATTGGTTTGTGTTATGGAGTCTGCATTTACTAAATTAACTTAGCAGTTTAATTATCTAGAGTTAATTAAGTTTTTTTTTTAAAACAATGTTCAGAGGCCAGAAGAGACCTGCGCAGCTGCAAGTAGTATCTGTACAGTCTACTGACATTCCACCCAAGGAGAATGTTACGTATGCCAAGCAAACGCAGACTACTACTTCCGGAGTAACAGAACTGCGAGATGGTAAGTTTTGCACTTCTCTTATAATGAGCAGGACTTTCTAGGATATTTTGTTTTATTTTAATGTCTTAATAACACACATGTTGTTTACAAGTTAAAGGCTTTATCAAATTTCTCTGACATTTTACTTTACTTACGATTACTTTAGAATATCTAATATCAATTATTCAAGTGTGTCTATTTGTGAGTATATCATATAAAAAAAATATAATAATCAATATACAAATTATCGAGATTCTGTTTTCTTACTTGTACTCAACATTATTATAATGCTTTATGAATATTACGTCTAATATAGTGTACAATGTTTGTTTTTTTGTAATTTAAATTAAAACTGTCCTTCCCGCCCATCGGAGTCAAATAAACCTTAATGTTTTGTTGGCTTAGTTGGGCAGATTCAAATTTACAAATTCTCAGTTTAATGTCCTATAAATGTTTATTTTTTTCTTACTATATCATCGAACTCTAATTATTGATACGAATGAAATGTCAAAAACATTGATTTGAGAATTTGTGACATGTCCCATTGAAATGTGAAATTAATATTATTAATAATTTAACTTGTGATGTTTGGGTGATGGTTTTAACAATATCATATGCAAATATTTCTCTATGGGACTATTATTAGTGTATTTAAAAAAACCATTTCATTAATATGTTAGTTGAGAAAAAGTTTTTTCTTTTTCTTTACAATTGGAGACTTCATTGCCATAAAACTAATTATTTTACCCTAGCTTTTGTTATTATTTTTTTAAAACTTAGTATTTCCTATAAATTGGACTATTATTTGCAAATGAGACCATTTCTTACTGTAACCAATGACATAGTAGTAGCGTGGGCAGTATTTACTTTTCACGCGTTGTTTTTATTTTGGCCATGCTGTCTGTTGCCTGAATGTTTGCGAAATATATTAAAATAGTTAGAATATTGTTTTTTTTTTTAACTTGAAATAAAAAGTTATACAATGTTAGCCGTGTGGTGGCGGCTTAAGAGAATCTGCCGCCCCAACTCATCCCGTGGGTGTTATAAAAGTCGACAGAGGGAAAATAAAAACCAGGAGATGGGCAGCAGCATCTTCCAGGAACATCTGAATAAAAAAACTGCGGTTGCCAACCCGCCTGCCCAACGTTGCAACTATGGCAAAACCACCCCAAAATAAGAGCTACAAACTATTGAGGCAATCTGTGGGGGAGGCCTAAGTTCAGCAGTGGACACGAAATAGGCTGAAATGATGATGATGACAATGTTATTGACATCGTAAAAAATATGTGTTCGACAAAAACAGTATTTGGTGTTGCTTTGTACCTCTGCAAGCTGCAATCCTAAGTTCATTGTAAAATAAGAACCGAACTTACCTCTATCCACGCTTAGACATTCAATATATTTTTTTATATATGACGTATATGTAATATTCAATTTTGACAACTATAATATATTCCGCTCAGATGATAGTAAAATGTCATACGCATAATCATATATGTCACCATGCCCAAAGTTGGGCAATAACATATGTACTGGAACAACTATATATCAACTTCATTTAGTAAACAAAAAAACAATATTAAGGCGGAAGAAAATGAAAATAATGAAAAAAAATATTATTTACAGATGTAAGAAATTCAGATTTTTTCTAATGTTTAATTTCAAATGATTTTTTCTTTCGTCAAATGTAATTTTTTTGCTATCTACACCGGTTATAAATAACCTAAATAGGTTTTAGTTGTAAATTTTAATGACAAAACCTCCACATATATAATATATATTCAATACATTCAAAAACATTCCGGCTGCAGATATTTCTGTAATAAATTTTTTTTCACTCGGCTTAACATGTTCTGTCTCGCTCATCCTCGTGTTGTCTCTACCTGTTGATATAAACAAAAGTAAATACTGTTTTGAGTCTTTGGTGCAATGTTTGTGTTTGTGCTACCATAAAAAAAGGCTGCTCTTCCAATGCATCACCGCTTGCAGGATACATGGAGGACTGGTGGCGGCCACGCAAAGGTAATTTGAACTTTATTAACATTTGCTACATAATAAAATCTTGCACTAACATTGTAAAAGCATTTCCATAATGCTATTCCTAATTTTAACGTTACAATGTTTCTGCATGCAGAATAAACCACTGTCCAATGATTATTGCAGACAGTGTTAAATTGTATAGTGCATAGCCAATGGTCTTCCTTCAGCACATACATTGGCTAAACATATAAAAATGAAGGCAAATTGCATGATTTTTTTTTTGTTGACATCATTTGTGAAAGTGTATTGTCAACGCATGATCCGTTCTTTTGTGAAGAAATATGCATGGTTTCATAACAAGATTAACAAGAAATCATTGTGATTGTTTCATTATTATTTATAAAAACTTTTTGTTGAATTAAAATTAAAAAATTGTAAATATAAGGCAGATCTTTTCTTTTAATTTGTTACGTCGACTGACTTAAGTTACTCTATCAAATATGTAATACAATAATAGTCGGAATTATTTTTTTTTGTATCTTTTTGGGGCTGTTATATAGGGTGTTATAAAACTTGTACATTTTTAATGACAGTTTGTTTTCATTTTTGTCCCTCTTATAGCACACGCAACCGACTACTACGGTAAGTCATTATTCCTCCAGGAGCTTCTTTTCGTATACTCTAACAACATATTTCTGTACTTTCAAGAATAACTTTGGTGCCGGTTTGTTGTTTATCTAATACACGTCATTCGAACTTAGACTTGTATATAGATATCCTTTCGATCACGCTTCTAGATGTTTCCTTACTAACATTTTCTAGGTGCGTTTATGTCAGATTACTTGATATTACATTCAAGAAAATAAAATTTAGTTATCATAGAACTATTATCAAGAAATCTGATCTATTCTCTCCGTGCTGGGGTATGTAAAGCATTCGAAACTAATTCATTATCGTATGATGTGGTTATACATTCCATTACCAGTTGAGAGTGGCCTTCCAGAGTTCTCCACGTGGTGTTCGTGCCACAATCTGGCCGCCGAATATTTTATAAGCATAAAGAACATACAGATACCGTTATTATGTGTATTCGAATTATGGTGGTGGTATGGGGGTTGCCATATCATCTCACGCTAACTTACCCTTCCGATTCAACTAACCTTGCACAGGTCTTAACACTTGGACCCATTTAATTGGACTCAATGACTGCTCGTTGCGGCCGACTGGGCTTAGTTCTGCAAACAATAATAATCACACTAAATAATGCGAACAAATGGTGGTGGTGTTTTGTAACGTTGTTCCTTCTACACAGTGGCAACATCTTTACTGGATTGTTACGGTAACATCACCTTAAAGTATCATCTTTGACTGTCAAATAAAAAAAAATGGACATTTTTGTTTGTGGAGCTAGATCCATCATGTCTGATTGGTATTTAAACCAGAAAAAAAAACCCGCTGTAACTGGACAGTCTTTAGTTAGATAAAATGGTGTCATTCCAGGACATGCTGTAACATATCAGAGCACTGTTGATACGCTAATATATGTATAGAGTTTTGATTTTTTTTTAAATAATTTTTACAATGGTCGAAAGATACTGACAAATGTTTTTTTGTTTTCCTCCCCTTTTCAAGACGAGTACAATCTAAACCCGGGTTTAGAGTGGGAGGACGAGTTCACAGGTAGGTTTCAATTCCGAATCACAAGAACAATCATTGGAACTAAATTTTGCCCTTGGTAGAGCCTGTGCTGCTGTCACTTGGCATGTTTTGTTTTGTAACCTTCCTATATCTTCATATATGTAACGCTATTTATGAATATAGTCGCTAACCTGAACATTTAACTTGGCACTTTTAAAGGAGAAGGTATATCACAGGTCTTATATAGGTTCTTTATTTTGTAAAATAAAACTTATAAAAATGTTATTTATTATAGCAAAAAATATGAAAACAAATTTGAAAAAATGAACAACCTGTATATGCCTGCGGATTGTTGTCAAGGTTCTATAATATGTTTTCGTTTACTCGGATATGTATTCATATAGTCTATGATTTCAAATATATTACATGACATAGTATACAAGACAGCTGCTACTCGCTTACGTCATTAAGTACTTTACAACCTTGCATGTGACAGACAAATCTGTGCATGACATTACGTCATCGTGTTTCTTTTATTTTTACTATTATTATGTTTATTTTATATCATTTTAAACATATAATATCTCTCTAGTGGAGAGCTCGGGAAGTTTTGATTTTTTTTGCCTAATCGCTTTTTGGAACATTTTTGTTTTGGCGCCATTTTGTTGTTGTTGCACATGGATCAGTTTCATTTGCGGTTGTAAAACTGGTATATGTTCAACGAGAAATATTTTAAATATATTACAATTTTGATGACTGTTACATGCCTAGTTCTCTACTTACAATTCAAATGTTGCTTCTGCTCTTATTTAACATGCTCCAGTTAAAGTTTACGTTAAGTACGGTTAAAGTGTACGTACGCAGTCAGTTACTTGAAGTCACCGCTTTTGTTTCCTTTATAATCATAAATTCATGTAGATTTTCGCGATGGCTTTTAATTTCATTATTAAACGGAACATCTTCGCTGAATTTTTGTGAAAGGTTATGACGAACCTATTACGTCATTGTTAACAATTTCATTTGCATAACAAAAGAAAAACATCACCCTGTTAATATAATCCATTGCTGGACGTGCGTCTCTCCCAATAAGGGAAAATTTTCCCTAATCGCCTTGAAAAAAAAAGTAAACTCAGCCTATAAATGTCCCATTGCTGAGCATAGGCCTCCTCTCATTTCTGAGCCGTGGTAGCTCAGGGTCTAGGCGCTCGCTTTAAATTTCATAGAATGCGGTTGACCTGGGTTCGATTCCCGGTGCCGGCACCACAAAAAATGTTATTTGCAATTTTAAGTGCTGATTTATTACGTGCTCGGCGGTGAAGGAAAACATTGCGATCTGCATGTATGATAAATAAAAAAAAATATTTCGAAGACATGTGCAGTCCGCCAACCCGCATTGGAGCAGCGTGGCGGATTCTTCCTAGCTCCAAAACCCTTATCGCCTTGCTAGGCTATAATGCTATACCAGACGCCTCTCACTTTAGACACTGCTACCCGTCACCAGTGGTGGAATTCCTCAGCAGTAATCCGTTTAGGTAGATACCCACGTAGGGCCAGTTATTCTGCCGTAAAGCAGTAGTGTGCAAACATTACTGTGCTTCAGTCTGAAGGGCACTGAGAGCTAGTGTAATAACTGGCCATATGGGACTAAAGGGCTGAAGTCTCTGCGCGATGAGCGCAGTGTGGTGTCACACAGAAATGTTCTGGGTGACAGCGTTTGTTATGGTTAGACGTTGCCCTTATCATCAGGTAAACGTTTTGCTCGTCTCGTGGCGTCCCCTCTCCAATAACAAAAATTGTTTTGGCTTTTTTCAAGATGGTTTAAGATTTTTTAACCGCAATCAATGAAGTTTTTACAATTTTTATACATTGTAGATCTGTCTTTATGTACCGAATTATCCAACAGTCTTGCCCTAAAAATTAAAAGTATTCAAAATGTAGACTTAAAAACTTTTACTTTTGTTTAGTTCGAAAACTATGTTTTTAAAAAGTAATTTTAACTAATACGTGTTTTATAAACAAAACGTTTTTTTAAAGCGCTTTAAACTGAGTTTTGTTTAACAATTTACCAACACTTTTTGAATCTATTCGGCGCCCAAGGTAGAACTAATTTTAGAGAAAATTGGATATTCATCGCAGTCGTTTGTAATTCCACGGTGTTGGGTGTGCATGGACTATGTTAACAATACGCTACACGTTGGAGCATAGCTGCTTATATATCCCTAAAGTTGTTTCCTTCTATAGTCAGCGCACTCATCTAGTAACTGCTAGTAGAGCGATACACGTTCACATACATATGTATTCGAAAAACATACAGCCAATAATTTCATGAAGTTATTAATGACTATTGAACAGCGTTCGTACATTTGATAATTGTAATATTGGAGCGTAAATGTCAATTATTTCACCGACATTCCAATTAAACGAACGTATCACGATCAGATCGAAGTCGTTTTAAGGAAAGGCCACGTCAAACGTACCCGCAACCGACGAGCTTGTATGAAAACACTAATGAAAGCGGAACTAGCGAAAGATGTGTGTCAGGATCGTAGCAAGTGGAGAGATGTGGTCTCTGCCTACCCCTATAATATACATTCCGCTTTTAGATATCGGTATTTGAAATTATACTTATATTTTTGTGATATTACCTTATCTCTAATGCTAATTGACGTTTTTGTAGGAGTTTATTTAATTATTTATGTTTGGGTCAAACCAAACCTGGCACGCGGGCCCCTGGCTCGTGAGCACAGTATCCGATGAAGCTGTGAAAGCCAAAAAGGCTAACAGCAATTACATCACCTAAATTATATATATCTAATGCTAATGTATACCTAGCAATAATAATAACTTTTCAAGCGGTGACTACTAGGGCAGTTTATCAATATTGTATAATTAATACTACGTCTTGATTATTTTTTTTTAAATTTATGTGCTGGTTCTTTATCACGATCCCACCTAATGGTAAATAGTTATACTTAGCTTAGTAAAATACTATTCACTCTTCTCTTGAAAACACCCACAACATAGTCGGACGAAAATACTGATACAGGCAAATTATTCCAGTACTATGCTGTACGCATTGTGAACGACGAAGCGAAACTCTTATTTTGATCTAGATGACACATCTAGTTTAAAATATTCTTCGATAAATCGATTCGATCGATTAAAAATATTTTTGTTTTATTTTACTGCTTAAAAGTGTGTTTAATGCAATAGAAAATTATTACCATGTAGATTGAAGGCATACAACCTCGTTTCGAGTGCGGTTTACAATTGAACGAATCTCTTGCACTTATTTACAACTGATAAAATTCGAGTAATAAACTTTGTTAGAATTCTTCAAATATAATTCATAAAACCTATCGAACATTAATATTGTTGGTATTGCTTGCTACGAATCTAAAATTAAAAAATATAATAAATCCATTCTATTCTATTCTATTCTATATACTGTAATAAGTTCAATATAGGAATAATTTTTCTGCAAATAATAACTTCATGAAATTATCAATTCTTGTACGGCAGATTTATATGAATTATATAATTGTAAACGGCACAAATCAATACTCAGCATCCATTTGACAACATCATAATGGTGAAATATACGCAAGGCAATAAATTATTTATTTTACATTAACTATATAATCATTATAAGTGAAATCAAGTGAAAATACTAAACACAATTCTAATACTCACAAAATTGATAATATACTTTTTAATACAATAATATACTCGTACTATCAGATTACTGAGTCATAGTAACAAATTATCATGGAGAGGCATAGAAAAATATCCCTTTACACCTGCAAAAATTTATATCCAAAGATAAATTTCGGCATAATTTTCTCTTTTAACCTCATAAAAACTACATTAATACACACACAAGTCGCAAATAAATCGGCCGTACAAAACTGCACGCTTCGCTCGTCGCCCGTCGCGCAAGGGCCATCCTTATTCACCGTCCAGTGCTTACATTCGACGGCGACGGCGCTCGGCAAGGCGACGAAGAGGAAGCGGCGTTCCATGGCAAGCTGCCGCCCGGCATCCTGCCACACGGACTGCCCACCGTCAAGGAAGTGCAGCCTGCCGTCACCGATGCACCGCAGGAGAAGAAGGAGGAAGAGGAGAAAAAAGGTACGTTTGATTTTGCAATTCGGAAAAAAAATTAATCCATCATGAGTTTAGTTACAAGTCTTATTTAAGCAATTATTCTTTGGGCGCCCTTCTGTAAAAGCTTGGAGCAATCGTAACTTCAAAATGTACAATCATATTCACAGGCTTCGTGATGTCTAAAAGCCGTGTTTATACATCGTTCGAAAATCGCAGTCCTTTGAAATTATATTACTAAAAGAGTGAAACGAGTAAAAAAAAATGCATATGTTATTTTTTCAAGTTAATTAGGAACTAAAACGGACCAAGAGTCTACCCCTGCGGAACACCCATGCCTCTGGAATAATTCTTAACACTAGATTTACGAAACCCGTCATTTTGAGAAGTTTCCAAAATTATGCTTTAAATTCTGAACAAACAAATATTATTCTTTAGCGATTATACATATACGCTCCAATGCGGGTTGGCGGACTTCACATGTACATACACATACATACATAATATCACGACTGTATCCCATAAGGGGTAGTCGGAGACTGGGCACTCACTGCAAAAACAGATGACCGCCACAATTCACGTTTCTCCAAAACAATATAATGCACTTGGTGTGATAGGCGCTGAGCCCATCGCCACCATGCGCTGTTGGGTGCACAGTGCAGTTTAATTCCTTACTCGCCTTTTACGAGATCCATTGCATGAGATGGAGTGGTAGTATTCTTTTAACGAGCCGCCACCACACGGCCTATAGACCTATATACCTTAGCGATTATATATTCGTTTTTAGTGGTATGCAGCGAATATATATACCTAGTAGTTTTATCAGGAACACCTATATTTTACTATATCTAGATGTTGTCTACCAATTCATAATATACCCCTCCCGTCCGTCAATGTCCGTAAATCTAGTGTTAATGGCCGTACCATTTTTGCTTATCTTTCATTTCTGGTTAGAAAGAGGAGAATATAATTAGGATACTGTTTTTTATGATTTACTTTTGGAATACAGTCACACAAAGCTTTTTCACTTTCCGGCAGCGCGTGAGCTGAGCACGGACGAGAAGCAAACGATTATGCTGTCAGCGGAATTCCAGAAGTTCATGAGCCGAGCGGGGCGCGTCATAGAGCGCGCGCTCGCGGAGTCTGTGGACATCTGCACCGACTACACCGGCGGCGGCGACGCCGAGGACGCACAGTCAGTACCATGTACACTGCTTTCTTTGATCACATCTGCGCAATACCAGCCAATATAAACTTTTCGATATAATACAAAAAAACGAACTAGAATCCGACTAGGTAGGTACCCGCCCCAAGGGCCAGTTATTCTGCCGTGAAGCAGTACTGTGCAAACATTACTGTGTTTCGGTTTGAAGGGCACTGAGAGATAGCGTAGTCGCTGGGCATAAGAGTCTTAAAAACTGATGTCTCAAGGTGACGGGCGCATTGTGGTGTCACACAGAAATTTTCTCAGTGACTCAGCATTTGTTATGGGCAGACGTTGCAATTACCATCAGGTGAACGTTTTGCACGTTTCATCACTTTCTCCAATAAAAAAAAATAGATCCGGCAAGCCAAATAAAAATGGTGTATATCACCTACTTTGTTAAGAGCACCGCCCGGGCTCCCACAATAGCGTGAACCGTTACAAAACGATCAGTAGGTGATACAATCCAGTGTTGACGACGTAACATTGTCCCCAGCGACGACAAGTCCGACGCGCGCCTCTCGCTAGTGCGCACGTTCAACGACGAGCGTTGGTCCCGAGGCCGCTGCGTCACGTGCCTGGACTGGTCTTCGGCTCACCCGGAGCTGCTGCTGGCCTCGTACCACAACAGCGACGACGCGCCGCACGATCCAGACGGCGTGTGTCTCGTGTGGAACACGAAGTACAAGAAGACCACACCCGAAGACATCTTCCACTGTCAGTCGCCGGTGATGAGCGCCACCTTCGCTAGGTAGGCGCTCGCTTTAACATTTGTTAAAATGTTATAATGATTTCTTATGTTCACACAACCATTATACACACACAGAGACCACATCTTTCCACTTGCTACGATCCTGACACACATCTTTAGCTTCCTCTGCTTTCATTAATGTGTTCATACAAGCTAATCGGTTGCGGGTACTTTTGACGTGGACTTTCCTTAAAACGATTTCGATCAGATTGTAATACGTTCGCCTACGTCGACTCTCACCGGCTTGCCCATTCACACTCGCCTCATAAATCTGTTTCGTCAATCTTCTTTCATCCATCCTCCCTACGTGTCCAAACCATCTAAGCATCCCTTTCTCTATCTCTTTTCTCTAATTATTATACATTGAAAGTAACAAAGAATTACGGAATTTATAGCGTTCATTTTAGTTTCCTAGCAGTTTTTTAGTGTAGTGACATCTACGAGGGGTGATCCAAAAGTAATGATAATCAGTTATTTCTAGTGCACACAAAAATACAAAAAAATTTCAGTCACTTACTCAGTTAACCACTAGTTCAGGGAAAAAAAATCATATAAATAGGCCACGATTCCCGGGAGCTACATTCATTTGAATACGGACTGTCAAGGAGTGAACATCAAAATGGAAAAACACGAAATCAGAGCTGTCATTAAATACCTCTGCTTGAAAAAAATGTCTACCAAAGACATACACAGCGACTTGGTGGAAACATTAGGGGACTCTTCTCCTCCATATTCCACAGTTGCACGCTGGGCTAAGGAGTTTAAGTTGGGAAGAACATCGACGGAAGACGAACACCGCGAAGGACGCCCATCGACGTCCCTCACTGAAGAAAATGTGAAAAAAGTTGAAGAAGTTGTATTGGAAGATCGAAGAGTGACTATCAGGCATGTAGCTGAGGTCACAGGGATCTCATATGGCAGCATTCAAAGAATCCTTGCGAACGAATTGCATATGAGAAAGGTCTCCGCGCGTTGGGTACCGAAAATGTTAAACGACGAGCAAAAGAAGAAACGAGTCGACATGTCAAGAGCAAATCTCGAAAAGTTCCAGGCAGACAAGGATAATTTTTTGTCACGTTTTGTGACCATGGACGAGACCTGGATCCACCATTTTGATCCTGAAACAAAACAACAATCGATGACATGGAAACGATCCGATGAACCGACGCCGAAGAAATTCAAAGTGTCAAGCTCAGCAGGGAAGGTTATGGCGTCTGTTTTTTGGGACGCTGAAGGAATAATCATGGTGGACTACTTGGAAAAGGGGGCCACTATTACAGGCTCCTACTATGCAGAACAAATAAGAAGATTGCGGGAGGCTATTAAGGAGAAAAGGCGAGGCAAACTGCGGGCTGGAGTGCTGTTCCATCAAGACAACGCACCGGTTCACAAAGCTGCAATTGCCATGGCTGCCATTCAGGAAGCGGGCTTTGAGCTGGTGGAACACCCCCCCTATTCACCAGATCTAGCCCCCAGCGACTTCTATCTCTTTCCACGACTCAAGGAACACCTCCGAGGCAAGAAATTTGACGATGATAGCGACGTGATGGCCGCGGTTGAGGACTTTTTTGAGAGTCAAGATAAAGATTTTTTTTCTAAGGGAATTTTAGGATTAGAAAAGAGATGGACTAAATGTATAGACTTGCTAGGAGACTATGTTGAGAAATAAATTTATTTATTTATTTTATTCATTGTGTTTATTATTGATTATCATTACTTTTGGATCACCCCTCGTATGTCGCTACATGAGAAGCACAATAAATATCCGTAAGTTCATAATCACGCTATGAAAGTTTCTGAGACGAGAACTATATATATAACATCAAGATTACTTGTTGGAGGAGACGTCCTCCCCAGATCATACCATCCTATCAGGCGGGTAACTACCCTTTTCGTTGGCAATATCGTCCGCCAAAATAGCATTCATTTTAGTTTAACAGCTCTTCACAACACCCATGGCCACATGTGTTAGACGTTCTGATGTCATAGTTAATCCGGACTGTCTTTAGCTTTTAGCTGTCATTTAACTACAATACCACAAGACACAGTAATGTCTTGTGGTATTGTAGTGACCTGTTTGGCTTTGAGTTTAATTTTATTGAGAGTATCGAATTCCAAGCCGGTTGTAACACCTAGTCATCTTTTATATTGAAAGTAAGCATAGGTGGGATCAAACTTTGTTACATTTCAACCTTGTTAAAATATTTTATGATAGTCTGTTCTATATAGTATAGTAGTCTCGTTAAAATATTAAAAAGCTGGAATTAACATACGTTGCAATGGGCGCCGGGAGAATTATTTCCAGAGAGATGCATGTGCATATATACATTAAGTTATATTATCGAGGCGACGACGTGGTACGAGATGTGTAAAACAAATTTAACGAACCATGCAGATTTGATTGCTCAAGCTACCCCGTTTTACCCATCTGTATACAACAATCAAAATCCGCCTGACTTTTATGACCCCTCAAGGAGTCCGTCAGTTGGCATTTGCACCCCCACCTCAATTGGCACCTAACGGCGCCCATGTATGATCCATCATGATCCACCATGATGCATGATCACCAGTCCACTGCTGAACATAGGCCTCCCCCATAGATTGCAACAAAAGTTTGTAGCTCTCATTTTGGGGGGATTTTGCCATAGTTGCCACGCTTGGCAGGCGGATTGGCAACCGCAGGTGATTTATTCAGATGTTCCAGGAAGATGCTGCTGCCCATCTCCTGGTTTTCAATTTCCCTCTGTCGACTTTTCCGACACCCACGGGATGAGATGGAGTGTTAGATTCTCTTAAGCCGCTACCACACGGTTTTGTATTACACACACACATTAATTGTATTAACCTATAAATACCACCACAGTTTCTATATCAGTCTTATTTATTCCTTGCTTGATTACTTAAAAGTTTGTTTCTGCCAGGTTCCATCCGAACCTGATTTTAGGTGGCACATACTCCGGGCAGATCGTGCTATGGGATAACAGGGTGCAGAAAAGGACGCCCATACAGCGCACTCCTTTGTCCTCACTTGCACATACGGTAAATTTAGTGTGCTTACATTCTAGCCTTAGTTTTAAACTTTAAAATGTGCAGACCGCTTTTATTCCTATAAAGTATACAATCAAGCAACACTAACATAAATAGACCGTTTTCTTTCCAGCACCCTGTATACTGCTTATCAGTGGTTGGCAGCCAAAATGCTCACAACTTGATCTCAGTATCAACGGACGGACGTATGTGTTCCTGGTCTCTAGATATGCTTTCACAACCGCAAGAAACACTGGACCTTCAGCACAGGCAGAGCAAGGCTGTCGCAGTCACCGCCATGGGATTCCCACATGGAGATGTAAATAACTTTGTGCTTGGAAGCGAGGATGGCAACATTTACACTGGTATGAACCAAACCTATACTGATAAATTTTTGAAAAAAATTCTGATGTAATGCCAAAATTAATGAAATAATTAAGTTTTTTGTTGTGATATGTAAAGATACATTTCTATTAAATTACTTATTAGTTTCATAAAAATTAATACATAATAAGATTATAGTTAATAATATATAACGAAGGAAAGAAAGTCAATATGCTAAGATCCGCATGGAAAATAAAAAATGGTGTGTATTACCTAGTTTAGAAGAGCACCGACCGCCCTCCCACAGTAGCTTGCACGAGCAAACCTACACCGCCACCAGGTACCCTCCACCACTAAGCTAGCCTCATTAGTCAGCTGTTGTTTCCTTCTTATAGCAAAAATGGCGGAACTTAATTTCGAAGCATTTTTTTCATTGTGAGTTCCTTACTAATCGAAACTATATCTAAAGTTTGAGTGGGCTATTCCAGAGTTAATTAATTTCTGTTAACTTTAAATAACATACATATATACAGTCATGCTTCTTTCTCATTGGGGTAGATAGAGACCTACATCTTTCCACTTGCTACGATCCTGACAAGTTTCTTCTACTGTCATTAGCGTTTTCATACAAGCTCGTCGATTGCTGGTAATGTCGACGTGGCTCTTCTTTAATACGTCTTCGATCTGAACGTCATATATTTGCCTACCGGCTTGCCTATTCACACTCGCCGCATAAATCTGTTTCGTCAATCTACTTTTATTTTTCATCTCTACATGTCTAAACCAGCTAAGCATCTTTTTCATCTATATCTTATCATTTAAATAAGGAGATATCATCAGCAAACAGAGCTATTTCGGATATTTTTTCCCGTGTCATTTTTTGTACCAAAAAGGAAGATCATTAATGTAAACCAAGAACAAAAATGCACCAAGGATCAATCCCTGAGGAACACCTATTTTTACTAGACGACCTGATAACATATCGCCGTTTATGACTACAAATCCACATACTAGAACTCAACAGCACAGCGTTAAGCGAGAACATGACTCATATTTGACTCACAAAGAGGTAACTGCAGAGTTAGAATAACTGCAACTGTACTTTATACTAAACTCTAATTAGACTGGTCAATATTCAGGGGCTACGAGTAGCTACGTCATGATGATACGTCCACGATACCAGTTAGATGAATTATATTGAATGGCAGCATAATTTACGCCCAAAATTACACAACAGTAGACCGAAACAAAATCACTTATCTTTCGCCACAGGACGAAACTCATTTCAGTGACAGTAGTCTAAGTGTAGTGTTGGGAAGTTGGTAATGACAGTAGTTGTATAATGCTGAAAGACGTTGATCGCTTGTGACCGGCAGGGTGCCGGCACGGGCAACGCGCCGGTGTGGGCGAGTGTGTGGAGGCGCACGCCGGGCCCGTCACCGCCGTGGCCTGCCACGCCGCGCCCGGCACGCTCGACCTCTCCCACCTCTACCTCACCGCCTCCATGGACTGGAGCGTCAAGCTGTGGAGCCTCAAGGTACGGTCTCTCCCTGCTGCCACGCCGCGCCCGGCACGCTCGACCTCTCCCACCTCTACCTCACCGCCTCCATGGACTGGAGCGTCAAGCTGTGGAGCCTCAAGGTACGGTCTCTCCCTGCTGCCACGCCGCGCCCGGCACGCTCGACCTCTCCCACCTCTACCTCACCGCCTCCATGGACTGGAGCGTCAAGCTGTGGAGCCTCAAGGTACGGTCTCTCCCTGCTGCCACGCCGCGCCCGGCACGCTCGACCTCTCCCACCTCTACCTCACCGCCTCCATGGACTGGAGCGTCAAGCTGTGGAGCCTCAAGGTACGGTCTCTCCCTGCTGCCACGCCGCGCCCGGCACGCTCGACCTCTCCCACCTCTACCTCACCGCCTCCATGGACTGGAGCGTCAAGCTGTGGAGCCTCAAGGTACGGTCTCTCCCTGCTGCCACGCCGCGCCCGGCACGCTCGACCTCTCCCACCTCTACCTCACCGCCTCCATGGACTGGAGCGTCAAGCTGTGGAGCCTCAAGGTACGGTCTCTCCCTGCTGCCACGCCGCGCCCGGCACGCTCGACCTCTCCCACCTCTACCTCACCGCCTCCATGGACTGGAGCGTCAAGCTGTGGAGCCTCAAGGTACGGTCTCTCCCTGCTGCCACGCCGCGCCCGGCACGCTCGACCTCTCCCACCTCTACCTCACCGCCTCCATGGACTGGAGCGTCAAGCTGTGGAGTCTCAAGGTACGGTCTCTCCCTGCTGCCACGCCGCGCCCGGCACGCTCGACCTCTCGCACCTCTACCTCACCGCCTCCATGGACTGGAGCGTCAAGCTGTGGAGTCTCAAGGTACGGTCTCTCCCTGCTGCCACGCCGCGCCCGGCACGCTCGACCTCTCCCACCTCTACCTCACCGCCTCCATGGACTGGAGCGTCAAGCTGTGGAGCCTCAAGGTACGGTCTCTCCCTGCTGCCACGCCGCGCCCGGCACGCTCGACCTCTCCCACCTCTACCTCACCGCCTCCATGGACTGGAGCGTCAAGCTGTGGAGCCTCAAGGTACGGTCTCTCCCTGCTGCCACGCCGCGCCCGGCACGCTCGACCTCTCCCACCTCTACCTCACCGCCTCCATGGACTGGAGCGTCAAGCTGTGGAGCCTCAAGGTACGGTCTCTCCCTGCTGCCACGCCGCGCCCGGCACGCTCGACCTCTCCCACCTCTACCTCACCGCCTCCATGGACTGGAGCGTCAAGCTGTGGAGCCTCAAGGTACGGTCTCTCCCTGCTGCCACGCCGCGCCCGGCACGCTCGACCTCTCCCACCTCTACCTCACCGCCTCCATGGACTGGAGCGTCAAGCTGTGGAGCCTCAAGGTACGGTCTCTCCCTGCTGCCACGCCGCGCCCGGCACGCTCGACCTCTCCCACCTCTACCTCACCGCCTCCATGGACTGGAGCGTCAAGCTGTGGAGCCTCAAGGTACGGTCTCTCCCTGCTGCCACGCCGCGCCCGGCACGCTCGACCTCTCCCACCTCTACCTCACCGCCTCCATGGACTGGAGCGTCAAGCTGTGGAGCCTCAAGGTACGGTCTCTCCCTGCTGCCACGCCGCGCCCGGCACGCTCGACCTCTCCCACCTCTACCTCACCGCCTCCATGGACTGGAGCGTCAAGCTGTGGAGTCTCAAGGTACGGTCTCTCCCTGCTGCCACGCCGCGCCCGGCACGCTCGACCTCTCGCACCTCTACCTCACCGCCTCCATGGACTGGAGCGTCAAGCTGTGGAGTCTCAAGGTACGGTCTCTCCCTGCTGCCACGCCGCGCCCGGCACGCTCGACCTCTCCCACCTCTACCTCACCGCCTCCATGGACTGGAGCGTCAAGCTGTGGAGCCTCAAGGTACGGTCTCTCCCTGCTGCCACGCCGCGCCCGGCACGCTCGACCTCTCCCACCTCTACCTCACCGCCTCCATGGACTGGAGCGTCAAGCTGTGGAGTCTCAAGGTACGGTCTCTCCCTGCTGCCACGCCGCGCCCGGCACGCTCGACCTCTCGCACCTCTACCTCACCGCCTCCATGGACAGGAGCGTCAAGCTGTGGAGCCTCAAGGTACGGTCTCTCCCTGCTGCCACGCCGCGCCACCTTTACCTCACCGCCTTAGACTGTAGACTCAAAGTACGGACAATGTCCGTCCACCAGAGGTGATGCCTGTCCTTAGCAGCGGTTCGAAAGCAGGTCATACGCAATACATATAATGTGTTGGTTAAGCTGCTCGTGTGTTGGTGGCTTAAGAGAATCTACCACCCCATCTCATCCCCTGGGTATAGTAAAAGTCGACAGAGGGAAAATTAAAACCAGGGAATGGGCAGCAGCATCTTCCTGCAACATCTGAATAAATAAACTGCGGTCGCCAACCCGCCTGCCAAGCGTGGCAGCTATGGCAAAATCCCCCCAAAATGAGAGCTATTAACTTTTGTGGCACTCTATGGGGCAGGCCCATGTCCAGCAGAGGACTAGTGATAGGCTGAAACGACGAAGAAGTTTCAGTATCAGTAACAAAGAGTCGGTTGCAGGAGAACAAGGCGCTGTACTCGTTCGAGGACAGCGGCGACTACGTGGCGGACGCGCGCTGGTCACCAACGCACCCGGCGCTGTTCGCGGCGGTGGACGCGGCCGGCCGCCTCGACCTCTGGAACCTCAACCGAGACACGGAGGTATTGCCGACCTGGCCCCACCTACTAACTTTAACTAAACAGAAATTCGTCGAGATGGCTCGTGCCGACGTGCCAGTTTTATGCGGACAAGCAGTTGTTTGCAAACATAACTGGATTCCTGTGTGAAGCTAATGTAATTACAGGGCATATGACACTTAAGAACTGATGTCTCAGGGTGACGGGCGTAGTGTGGTGCCATACAGCGCTGCTACTAATTATTCTGAGTGACATAGCCACGGTTACGGACAGACGTTGCACTTGCCATTGCTCGTCTCGTCACTTTCTTCCACGTAAAATAAAACTTATTTTACTATTCTAATACAATAATTAATTTAAACTTGTAAAAACCGTGTGGTGTGGTGGCGGCTTAAGAAAATCTACCACCCCATCTCATCCCGTAAAAGTCGACAGAGGGAAAATAAAAACGAGGAGATAAGCAGCACCACACAACAGGAAGATTCCTGTAAAATCTGAATTAATAAACTGCGGTTGCCAACGCGTCTACCAAGCGTGGCAAATACGTCAAAACACCCCAAAATGAGAATGACTGTGAGGGAGGCCTATGTTCAGCAGTGGACTAGTGATAAGCTGAAATTATGATGATTATGAACTTGTAAAAACTTCGCAATAATTTACAGATGAATTACTTGATACTCCACTTAATATATATTTCGAAATGGAAACTTCTTTAGAATCGTTGTGATTTTAAACCCGATGTATAAGATTTCTACATATATAAGATTTACCTGCGCGAAAATAAGATAGAATACAGTATAAAGTATTTCCTATTATATTTATATTTTCAAATTCGTCCAAATCTTGGATTTCTTCGTAAACTTTACTTTTTATTTATTGTATAAAGTGACGAAACGAGCAAAACATTCACCTGATGCTAAGTGCAACGTCCGCCCACAACAAACGCTGTGTCACCCAGAATATTTCTGTGTGACACCACACAGCGACTTAAGAACTGATGTCTCAGGGTGACCCTGAGACATCAGTTCTTAAGTCTCAAATGCCCATTGATTACGCTAGCTCACAGTGCCCTACAACCGAAACACAGTAATGTTTGCACACTAATGCTTCACGCAGAATAACTGGCCCTGGGGTGGTATAGATCATATATAAAAGAAGGATTATAAAATTTTATGGAAGAAGCAGTACGCAAAAATATTAGAAATTACTATTTAATTGTTAAGCTCCCAGAGTAGGCGTTTGAAATAAGCCTTGGATTTAGCCAAACTTATGTTGATTGGTAACTGATTCCACAGTCTTAAAGTAATGCGTTTTGTAGTTCTCTTAAGTTGTTGGGGCCGGTGGATCTAATACTTTTCTTTAACAAGTCCCAAACATGCTCTATAGGATTCATATCCGGGGATCTTGTTGGCCACTGCATCACTGTTATACCCACATGGTTTAGATATGCTTGGACTGAGCGAGAACTGTGAGCCCGAGCATTATCCTGCATCAGAATAATGCCGTCATCATTATAAGAGGCAAATGGCTCAACGTGTTCTTCTAAAATATCCCTGATGTACCTATCAGCAGTCATATTCCCTCCATCGATCATCACTAACTCCGTACGAGCTCGAAATTTATCCCTCCCCACACCATAACTGAGCCCATATGCCACCGTATTTTCAAAATTAGTCTGAATGTATCGTTCTCCTTTGCGTCTCCATATTCTCTGCCTTCCATCGATCTGTTTTAAGTGCCCTCTACACTCATAAGGCGCAAAGTACCCGCCGCCATTGGTTTATGCCCAAAAACGAAGTTTAACCGATGTAAACGATGGTGTCTCTCTAAGTTTCGGAGCTTTGGCCGGTACATATGAACCTACGCCCGCTTCTTCAAATCTTCTGCGAACTGTACGCTCGCTCACTTGTACTCCTCGCACGACTTTCAATTCGGGCCTGCACAGCCGAGCTCGAAGTTGTAGAAAACGGTCATCCTCACAAGAGAATCAGTCAACCGGTACCGTCTGATGTACTGCGATAAATCGTTGAAATTGATTGCTGCAGTCCGGCGGCAATAGATCTGTAGGTATGACCATTTCATCGCATTTCATCTGCCCTAATAATCTCTGGTGGTGTTAAATCGGGCATTTTTAATTTATATCAACTAAAGTGCCTACTATCGATGCGAAAAAATAACTTTTGCTAATAAAATTGAGAATTTATCAAATTTATAAAAAATTTAAATTTCTCCTCAGACCGAGCTCGAACCACTAACAAATCAGTATTACCGGGAAACAGAAACAAATCGATGAAAAAAATGACGGTCGCCTTGTGTTCCATTTTTAAATTAAAGTTCTAAATAAAAAGGTAAAACATAACTGGCCAGTCTTTTATGAAATATTATGAAAACTAATAATTTTTTTTGTGTTCGTGTGTGTCGGTGTGTGTATAATGTATTTCCATTTTTTTTCATTTTCTAACGTAGGTGCCAGTTGCATCGATCCAATCAGAAAGCGGGGCGGCGTTTAACCGCGTGTCGTGGACTCCGTCCGGCACGCACGTCACCGCGGGCGACGACTCGGGCAAAATATGGGTGTACGAGCTGGCCGAGGTAACTGCGACCGTGACTCCCACCGTGTGGTGGCTTAAGAGAATCTACCACCCCGTCTCATTTCGTGTGTGTTGTAAAAGTCAGAGGAAAATGAAAACCAGGAGATGGTCAGCAGCATCTTCCTGGACTATCTGAATAAATAAACTGCGGTTGCCAACCCGCCTGCCCAGCGTGGCAACTATGGCAAAATTCCCAAAAATAAGACCTACAAACTTTTGTGGCAATCTATGGCGGCGGCCTTTGGTTAGCAGTTGACTAGTGATAGGCTGACATGTGAAGTGAGCAAAAAAAATGTATGGAACATTGTAGTTTTAATAGCCTATAAATGTCGAGAAGCTGGGCACAGGTCTCTCATTTTGAGAGGGATTTGGACCTAGGAAGTGTCCGCCACGCTGCTCCAATGCGGCCTGGCAGACTTCACAAGTACTCAAAAAATTTGTTTTTCCACAAACATTTTTGGTGACATTTAGGTTTGCTCACTATGTTTTCCTCTTGAATTTTAGAGGTCGAACTAAGGTCACTGGCGTCCGATCAGTCTCTGAGCTTTCACGTGTACCTGTTTAATAAATGTCACTACGGTATTTGTTGCGACAAGTTGTAATTTGGTGCACTTGGGCTGACAATGGCAACTTTGGTCGCAGCACGTGGCGCAGCCCCGACACGACGAGTGGACGAAGTTCGTGTACACGCTGCAGGAGCTGCGCAACAACCAGGCCGACGAGGACACCGAGCGCCTGGGCCTGGCGCCCAGCGGCCCGCCCTCGCTCTCCAGCCTCACCTCGCTCGCCAGCAACCCGCTCAGGTGAGCCCGACCCCCCGCTGTACACTATACACGCTGCAGGAGCTGCGCAACAACCAGGCCGACGAGGACACCGAGCGCCTGGGCCTGGCGCCCAGCGGCCCGCCCTCGCTCTCCAGCCTCACCTCGCTCGCCAGCAACCCGCTCAGGTGAGCCCGACCCCCCGCTGTACACTATACACGCTGCAGGAGCTGCGCAACAACCAGGCCGACGAGGACACCGAGCGCCTGGGCCTGGCGCCCAGCGGCCCGCCCTCGCTCTCCAGCCTCACCTCGCTCGCCAGCAACCCGCTCAGGTGAGCCCGACCCCCCGCTGTACACTATACACGCTGCAGGAGCTGCGCAACAACCAGGCCGACGAGGACACCGAGCGCCTGGGCCTGGCGCCCAGCGGCCCGCCCTCGCTCTCCAGCCTCACCTCGCTCGCCAGCAACCCGCTCAGGTGAGCCCGACCCCCCGCTGTACACTATACACGCTGCAGGAGCTGCGCAACAACCAGGCCGACGAGGACACCGAGCGCCTGGGCCTGGCGCCCAGCGGCCCGCCCTCGCTCTCCAGCCTCACCTCGCTCGCCAGCAACCCGCTCAGGTGAGCCCGACCCCCCGCTGTACACTATACACGCTGCAGGAGCTGCGCAACAACCAGGCCGACGAGGACACCGAGCGCCTGGGCCTGGCGCCCAGCGGCCCGCCCTCGCTCTCCAGCCTCACCTCGCTCGCCAGCAACCCGCTCAGGTGAGCCCGACCCCCCGCTGTACACTATACACGCTGCAGGAGCTGCGCAACAACCAGGCCGACGAGGACACCGAGCGCCTAGGCCTGGCGCCCAGCGGCCCGCCCTCGCTCTCCAGCCTCACCTCGCTCGCCAGCAACCCGCTCAGGTGAGCCCGACCCCCCGCTGTACACTATACACGCTGCAGGAGCTGCGCAACAACCAGGCCGACGAGGACACCGAGCGCCTGGGCCTGGCGCCCAGCGGCCCGCCCTCGCTCTCCAGCCTCACCTCGCTCGCCAGCAACCCGCTCAGGTGAGCCCGACCCCCCGCTGTACACTATACACGCTGCAGGAGCTGCGCAACAACCAGGCCGACGAGGACACCGAGCGCCTGGGCCTGGCGCCCAGCGGCCCGCCCTCGCTCTCCAGCCTCACCTCGCTCGCCAGCAACCCGCTCAGGTGAGCCCGACCCCCCGCTGTACACTATACACGCTGCAGGAGCTGCGCAACAACCAGGCCGACGAGGACACCGAGCGCCTGGGCCTGGCGCCCAGCGGCCCGCCCTCGCTCTCCAGCCTCACCTCGCTCGCCAGCAACCCGCTCAGGTGAGCCCGACCCCCCGCTGTACACTATACACGCTGCAGGAGCTGCGCAACAACCAGGCCGACGAGGACACCGAGCGCCTGGGCCTGGCGCCCAGCGGCCCGCCCTCGCTCTCCAGCCTCACCTCGCTCGCCAGCAACCCGCTCAGGTGAGCCCGACCCCCCGCTGTACACTATACACGCTGCAGGAGCTGCGCAACAACCAGGCCGACGAGGACACCGAGCGCCTAGGCCTGGCGCCCAGCGGCCCGCCCTCGCTCTCCAGCCTCACCTCGCTCGCCAGCAACCCGCTCAGGTGAGCCCGACCCCCCGCTGTACACTATACACGCTGCAGGAGCTGCGCAACAACCAGGCCGACGAGGACACCGAGCGCCTGGGCCTGGCGCCCAGCGGCCCGCCCTCGCTCTCCAGCCTCACCTCGCTCGCCAGCAACCCGCTCAGGTGAGCCCAACCCCCCGCTGTACACTATACACGCTGCAGGAGCTGCGCAACAACCAGGCCGACGAGGACACCGAGCGCCTGGGCCTGGCGCCCAGCGGCCCGCCCTCGCTCTCCAGCCTCACCTCGCTCGCCAGCAACCCGCTCAGGTGAGCCCGACCCCCCGCTGTACACTATACACGCTGCAGGAGCTGCGCAACAACCAGGCCGACGAGGACACCGAGCGCCTGGGCCTGGCGCCCAGCGGCCCGCCCTCGCTCTCCAGCCTCACCTCGCTCGCCAGCAACCCGCTCAGGTGAGCCCGACCCCCCGCTGTACACTATACACGCTGCAGGAGCTGCGCAACAACCAGGCCGACGAGGACACCGAGCGCCTGGGCCTGGCGCCCAGCGGCCCGCCCTCGCTCTCCAGCCTCACCTCGCTCGCCAGCAACCCGCTCAGGTGAGCCCGACCCCCCGCTGTACACTATACACGCTGCAGGAGCTGCGCAACAACCAGGCCGACGAGGACACCGAGCGCCTGGGCCTGGCGCCCAGCGGCCCGCCCTCGCTCTCCAGCCTCACCTCGCTCGCCAGCAACCCGCTCAGGTGAGCCCGACCCCCCGCTGTACACTATACACGCTGCAGGAGCTGCGCAACAACCAGGCCGACGAGGACACCGAGCGCCTGGGCCTGGCGCCCAGCGGCCCGCCCTCGCTCTCCAGCCTCACCTCGCTCGCCAGCAACCCGCTCAGGTGAGCCCGACCCCCCGCTGTACACTATACACGCTGCAGGAGCTGCGCAACAACCAGGCCGACGAGGACACCGAGCGCCTGGGCCTGGCGCCCAGCGGCCCGCCCTCGCTCTCCAGCCTCACCTCGCTCGCCAGCAACCCGCTCAGGTGAGCCCGACCCCCCGCTGTACACTATACACGCTGCAGGAGCTGCGCAACAACCAGGCCGACGAGGACACCGAGCGCCTGGGCCTGGCGCCCAGCGGCCCGCCCTCGCTCTCCAGCCTCACCTCGCTCGCCAGCAACCCGCTCAGGTGAGCCCGACCCCCCGCTGTACACTATACACGCTGCAGGAGCTGCGCAACAACCAGGCCGACGAGGACACCGAGCGCCTGGGCCTGGCGCCCAGCGGCCCGCCCTCGCTCTCCAGCCTCACCTCGCTCGCCAGCAACCCGCTCAGGTGAGCCCGACCCCCCGCTGTACACTATACACGCTGCAGGAGCTGCGCAACAACCAGGCCGACGAGGACACCGAGCGCCTGGGCCTGGCGCCCAGCGGCCCGCCCTCGCTCTCCAGCCTCACCTCGCTCGCCAGCAACCCGCTCAGGTGAGCCCGACCCCCTTCCCACCATATTCACGCATGTTAACCCTCCCTCTCTTACCAATAACCTGGTCAGGTGAAAACCTACCACTCTCTTTCATAGACCCGCCCCCACTCTCCGATAACCCCTGCTTCTCTCAAATACACATATAAAACCTCGTCCTCGGTGTCAGCTAAGTCTATCTACATTACTTTCTTTATTTTTTTGGCATTATATAAAACGCAAGGTATTGTACGGACAGCCTTTATTCGAGCAGAATAATATCATAATATGCAATGCTGTCACTGTACTGCTCGCGGGGAATACAATTTTTTTGACTTATACTAAAATGGCGGCGACGTGGTTCACCCGTGACGTCTCATTACCCTCGGGGGCGAAAAGTAGGCTACGGGTTTAGTGTCTCTCCTTATATGAGAAGAAGGCGTTACTGTATGTATATAACACATTCACTTTTTATTTGTATATATTCCTCTAAGCTCACTCAAAATTGATATAAAAAACAAGACTTCTTCATATTTTATTGATATATTTATAAATTATTTTAGGTAACTGATACGATGGGACGTCAGGTGCGGGTGGAAGCTGTGATTATCTGTCGGAAGTACTGAACCGCATTCAAAAGACCGTTAAATCTGATTTCTTCTAACTGTAATAAGTATAACTTATGCAATTAACCATTGTAATCTGATATAAATTATATTTAACCTTATTTGCATAGTACCTATTTTGAATATAGATGTGATATATATTTATTTATAAAACGTATGTAACAGTCAACACAAACAGTATGATGGAAATGTATAAAACATAAAATTCTCTAATTACGAGAATGGAGGTGGAATTGAGGATATAGACAAATATGTATTCATTTGTTATTCTGAGGAAGAGAAGAGCTGGCTTTTCGATTATTTTACAGTGAAATAAAAGTATCACTAATTTTATTTAATTCTTATCAAAGTAAATGTGAACTTATTAGTTCACACCGAAGCTATAGTCAATGATTAATTCTGCACAAAATAAACAGCCCTTCGTATATAAGAAACTAATTTAATTACAGCATCATCGCAAATGCACGGGCAATTTAGTATTGTATAAAAAAAATCTCTAATTTATTTTTAGAATAGAGATCTGTAAGAGCAAATTATGTCGTAAGAAACTTTAACATTAAAGTTTAGCAGAATTGCGCAGCTATATCATATCCAAGTAGAGTTGACAGTTTAAGGTCAATGAGCATAAGTTTATGTAAACGTTGCAATATTTATATAATGGTACTGGTAGAATTCCTATGCAGGAATCTGTTAGGATAGGTACCGCCACAGTGCCAGTTATTCTGCAGCATCAAACAGCAGTGTGCAAACATTAACTGTTTTGTCTGATGGACACTGTTAGCTAAAGTAATTACGGGGCATATGACACTTAATAACTGATGTCTTTGCATGACGAGCAGAATGTGGTGCCCCACAGGAATACTCTGGGCGACACAGCATTTTTTATGGGCAGAAGTTGCACTTACTATTTTAGGTGACTGATTAGCCTGTCTCGTCATTGTCTTCTTTGAAAAAAAAAATATTTACTCATAACTATATTCTGCCTAGAACTTATGGGAATATGGTCAGGGCTTAAGAAAATCAATAGCCATTGTTGAGGTGTAATTTATTATTGTAAACAAAAAATATACACCTATCTAACTGATCTACTAACAATTTGTCACAGAAACATTTTCGTTAAAAGACAGTATAATATGTTACATTTGTGCATGTACTTATAAGCTTTATGCATATGTTTATAAGCATCATTACAAATGAAATAAATATCTTGGCTTATGATGTATTTTTTATTTTTACCATATATCAAACACAAAACTACAACCACATACTCAATCTGAACTCATGTTTAATTAATTCACAAACTTTTTTTTTAAACAAAAAAGAAACACATACATAGCAACATTTCTAAATAATGTCAATGACAATATTTATTAGCGTTATAATAATTATTTACGCCACGGCGTCCCCTCTTCCATTGTGTTCTCGAGCATTCATAACAGTTCGTTGAATTTCGGTGCTTGGAACCTTCGGCTTCGGCCAAAACTGGCCCATTTCATAAACTGGCCAAACAATTTCATAACTTCAGAACTGTTAAAATAAAAAGAATCATAGTCTTAATGCATCTGGGTTATTATCTGTTATCTATCATATTACTGGTGGTAGGAGTCATATGCAGGACTCCCTCTAGGTCGGTACCACCCAAGGAGGAGAGTGCAAACATTATTGAAACACAGTAATGTTTGCACACTACTGCTTCATGGCAGAATAACTGGCCCTGAGGTGTTACCTAGAGAAATTCCTGCATAGGAATCTTACCACCATGAAATCCTTGTGTATCAGAGGAATTGTTTGTTGACAGACTTCAAAAAAGAAGGAGAAAGTTCTTAATACGTTTGTAGTTGTATGTGTATAATAATAACAAAATAATAATTTATTTATTTCTTCCCACAATATAGTCATAACTATGAACATTTCAAAAGTATTAAACATTTGAATACTGTGAGAAACTGGTACCTAAACTAGGCTTTGCGGCCTGTATTTCAGGACACCAGGTCTTCGCCCCTAGGTAGTCCTTACAATACTTTAAATGTTTATATATTATGCATTAACTTTAGCTTAAGATTATATAAGGTAGTGTTAGTATAATTAATTTGTGTGTGTGTGTGTGTAATTTTATGCTGTTGTTAAGTACAAGTACCCGTATATATGTAAGGTGTGGTGTCGCAGTAGCAGTGATAGAAGTATGACATTTACAAATATTTATATTATATTTGTATGGTATTATTTATTTATGTTTGTCAGAAATATTAATACAATATAATTTGCAAAAAAGAAAAACAGAAAATAAAATATTGTCTCCTATGCAGGAGCATAGGAATCCTACCACCAGTAAGTTGATGGAGGGACAACCTGTACAGTCTTGCGGGAAGTTGATGGATGCAGGTGACAATCTATGGAGGAGGCCGATGTTCAACAGTGGACTAAATAAGAAGACTGAACTAGGCAGAAATTATGATGATGAATCATATTGTACATGAAAAGTTCCTTGAAAAGGCCAAAGAAATGAAATAACACCTAATAACAACTATGAGTTTATTAAGGAGCAAACGGTATTGCTACTTTTCCTTTTGACAAGTTAACCTCCTCCCAGCATGAGCATTTCAAGGTTTTTCTGTCCATAATATCAGTGTACAGCTTTCCATCTAAGTGGTCCATTTCATGTTGTGCAATCCTGGCAGCCCAGTCGGTATAAGTTTGTTTTGTTATTTCTCCTTCTGCATTATAACCTGGGAATCAAGAATTAAGTAAATAATGTTTGCTTGTAATGTATATTCTGTCGAGGAATCCAGTACAGTACGCTTGTTATCTAGAGTAGCGACTTAATATGGAGAAACAAAATCAAAATGTTTTTTATCTTTTTGTTTACACAATGGTAAAATGCAATGTCTGCTTTTAACAAGGGTCGTGCTTTAGTTTACGGTCGCACGATTTTCGTGATAATTTTAATTTTAATAGGTAGGTAACAGGTCATTGAAGTAAATGCTAGAAGGATTTTCTGCGGAAACTTATAGTTTTCGAGAAATTAATTTTTAAAGTTTTATAGGTTAACTACTATGAATCGTATTGAACAGTATTGTTTTGGCGTTCGGCCCTTGACATTTACATAATGACATTCTAAAGCATTAAAAAGAGACAACATAATGGTTGCATCTCCTTTTACCGTGTGTTATTTCAGGCCAGATTAGAGATATAGATATAACAGAGATATTTTGTATATATTGTTTACCTACCAAGCTAGGTCAATTGAGTCCTGCTATGTAAGGCCAGTATTTCTGGGTGGTTATAAAAAAAATAACCACGAAGGCTAAGGCGGGAGCTTACTTCAATGACCTGTTACCTACCTATTAAAATTAAAATTATCACGAAAATTGTGCCAACGTAAACTAAAGCACAGCCTTAACAAGTGCTGTCACCCTGAACATTTCTGAGTAGCACCATACAGTGTCACCATGAGACATCAGTTCTTAAGTCTCATATGCTCAGTAATTACTGTACTGTTTAAGTCATTTATTGCTTAAACAACAAGTTTCTCAATGTAAATCACACACAGAAAAGACCAACAAATTGTTACAACTACAAAACTTGTTGCCAATAAATTGTAACTAGATCTAAAAATTATATATTTTTGGGGACAGCTTCAAAATATAAATGTATGAATTATAGTTTTTAATGTACCTGTAATTTCTATTTGTTTATATCTTGCAACATCAGCAGAAAAAGACACCACACTTTCACAGCCTTCTGTGTGTATTACTTTTGTATAATCTACCACCTTCATTTTAGGATTCACAAAAACCTACAAAAGAAATTACACATTAACGGTGACGTCATGTGACTCACTTATTTTTCAGTACCTTAATAACAGTGACTACATAAGACCTTCATCTGCTGCTTAAGCCTTAAAAAGAATCAATCAATCAGAGAAGACATAATTTTTTTAGGTTACTGGGTAAACAAATAAGTAACAAATTAAATTTAACCCTTAATTTTTAATAGCGGTGACCATTTCATTTAAAAAAATAATTTTAACAAAAAAGCCTGGGGTAAAATGTTATTGTTATTGATTGTATCAGAAAATATCTTATTTAAAAAACTTGTGTTATAGAGATCTTTCCAGTTCTACCATATTATCCCACAATCATAATGCCTGGCATTTTAATTTTAAAATAGCTGCCACTGAGAAGAATAGAAAACTTCAATGTATATAAAAAGTAAATATATATCCTTTTGGTACAGTTACAACATAAGTTAAACATTGCTGTAAATAAACACATACTCTAACAGATATGAAAATGAAAAGGTTATTCGATGTTAAATTAACCTCTTCAAAACCCTAAACCCTCTCCTGAGGCTTACTGGAGCAGTCCCTGCTAAATAAATATGTTGACACTTAAAATATAACACATTCTAATAAGATTTACTAATAGTAAGTTATAAATAAATATTTACTTACTCACAGTAAATGGTATAACGTTCATACCCCTCATTTTAACAATATTTGAAGAAACAGACGCTATTTGTGTTGCTGTATGTCGGATGACAAAAATCCTCATGTTTACGCCAATTTGAGGAGCAGACATACCAACACTACCGTATTTATTCAAAACATGCCTAAGTTTCTGAATTATTGTTTGTATTTCAGTAGTTTTTATTTTATCAAAATGCACTGCTTCAGAAGCTTTACGTAATCTTGGATCACCAATTTGAACAACATGCTCATATGGAGGCGATATTTTACCACGCGCTGGTGACAATCTAGCATACCAGTTTAATGTTTTTCTAAGTACTCCCATATTAATGTTATTTTTCAGTTATTGTTGTGTTATATGGTTCTCAGTCTCGCTACATTAGTATGTACAAAATAATAATTGTATACTCTTTGCTCTGAGTGATCAGTGATCACTTGTGAATTGAATTGTTATCAACACTCAAAATTATTTCCATGACATTGACCACAGAATATTAATACTCTCTAGCGAGACATTGACAGACAGAATTTAAATGTCGTTAGTGTATTATCTATGGTAACAAATACGTCTCTGTTACCGGTGGTACATCAATATATTATGATGATTTGCTAGAAACATTTAGTTCATCAGTTGTTCTTAATAATTGTTAATTGGTAACGTTCGTTTTTAATTTTTTATAAACAATTATATAATTTTAGCCTAAAAGTTGACATTAATTTAGGCACCTATTTTAACACCGTTTTTCAGCCGTTACTCAGTATTTTATTAGGTATTAGCATTTGGTTATTTTTTTACAAAAATTATTACATAAAAGAATTATTATTATTATTATTCTCATTGCGAAGAGATGTTGCATCTCTTTGCATTTTTTGCAGGATCTACCATGGGGAGTGTTCCGAGGAATTGTTTGGATTAATTCCAACCGCTGAATTTCACCATCGCACCTTACGGCATAACTTCAAATTCCATCGTCACCACCTTGATGGTTGGCATTCCACCACAGTGTGTTTTTCGCGGAATTTTCTGCCACGCACTTGCACTTTATGGAATGTTCTGCCGTCAGCGGTTTTTCCGGACCGATACGACTTAGGGACCTTCAAGAAAAGAGCCTATTCCTTTCTTAAAGGCCGGCAACGCATCTGCTATTCCTCTGGTATTGTAGGTGTGCATGGGCGGCGGCGATCACTTACCATCACGTGAGCCACCTGCTCGTTTGTCTCCTATTCTATAAAAAAAAAAAAACATTTTTGGTACTTAACGTAGCATTTATGTTCTATTATTATCTATTCGTTTGTTCTTGATTTTTTTAATTTTATCCTTAAGTTGGCACTAATGGCTTTTTGTAATACGATGGAGCTTCCCATTGTTGTTCAATTTAAATAAATCGATCTTTGTTATATTTTTAATAATGTAATGTGACGGTAGGTACTGTGTGTTGCTGAAATCAAATAGGCCGCCTACGTAGTCTAAACTAGGGGTGGCATTAAAAAAAACGATTTAATATATTGCATGGTGACTTCGATGTAAGAATGATATCTAGAAAAATACATCGATATTAAATTTTGTAATACATTAATTTTTTTTTTTAGTTTAATATGAATATGGTTATAACATGACTGAAAATGAAAGGAAACAGTCCAAAATTTATTAATCAAAGAAATATAAAATTCCGATAATGACTTCTGATATTTACGCGAACACTAATAATTACTTAACCAAATAAATAATAACTTCCCAAGCACGGATTAATGCTAACAGCTAAATAGAAATGATATTAGAATAGTTAAATACCCAGTTCTAGAGAAAAACTACACATAAGCTTAAAAAAATCTGTAAAACACTGTAACATATTATATAACTTTAGAAAAATAAAATTTAAATATACAGATTACAATGTAAAATGAGGTTGATCCAATCGACATATCGAATGAAAATCGGTTGAATTTGATGCATTGTTACTATACATCAAGTGCTTTTAATTAATTGATTTATGGTCGTCCATCCCTAGCCGAAACCACAAAATCCACAGACCTAAACATATATCTTTAATCGAAATCGAATTTCGCACTATCCTCGACATAAATAATCTAGGCAATCCTCCTTGGTAACCGGCGGTGGTTACTAACCATTTAACTTGATCTACTTTTCTTAAAGTTGTTCCTCTGCATTGCATAATGTACCTCTAATCTTACTTTTCTACTATATTATATTCACCTATGAACTTCACACTTCTACGTTTTTCTTATTAATAATCTACTGGTTATTTAGTTGTTTAGAATAGGTATCGGTTGAAGAACGTTAAACTAAAAAATAAAATTTCTATGTAATTGAGATTAAGCTTTGCTGAAACAGCGACATTTTAATGAATATTGATAAGTTTCACGTTCAACGTAAGTATTATCATTTTATGTAACACTGTTTTAGTATCAAAAATGTAGAAAACAAATGATATGGAATTAGTTTAAAGTTCTGACATATTTGCGTATGTATTTTTAAAATTATATGAAACTTAACTAATCTCGCACATCTACCCCTAAAATTGTTTTGCAAATCATCATTTAATTAGATAATATACATTTCTAAAATGCTGACCAAAGGTGAAGGTATTTAAAAAAAAAACAAGAATTAGTTTTATTTTTTAATATTGAAATATAAACAAACTTTACATAAAATAGATTCTTAATTAGCAGATTTTGTTTGCTTTTTTAGAACTTAATAGGGATGAATCCATACTAATATTATAAATACGAAAGTAACTCTCTCTGTCCCTCTGTCTGTTTGTTACCTTATTATGGCTCAACTGCTGAACTGATCTCGACAAAATTTGGCGCAGAGATAATTTGCATCCTGGTGACGGACATAGGATACTTTTTATCCCGGAAAATTAAATAGTTCCTACAGGATATTTAAAAAACCTATATCCACGCGGATGAAGTCGCGGGCATCAAGCTAGTTTTAATTATATACATTGCTGAAATTCGAAGTACTGTCTGTCAGTGTATAAAAAATAATTTTCTATTAAATTAGACTAAAGGTGAGAGATAAAATAAATTAACAAATAAGCTGCAGGTAGCCTGGATGATCTGATGAAATGGAATGCCACATTCCTCCTGTGACCATGGGTCCAAGTTAAATTAAATACTATAAAATCCATAAATATAGTTTTTGGGAAACCCCATTTTATGGTTTACATAAAACAGGGTAGGTTTTTATTTATTTTTATTGTATAAAGTGATAAAACGAGCAAAACGCTCACTTGATGGTAAGTGCAACGTCCGCCCACTACAAATGCTGTGTCAGCCAGAACATTTCTGTGTGACACTACACTGCGCCCGTCACCCTGAGACATCAGTTCTTAAGTCTCATATGCCCAGTGATTACGCTAGCTCACAGGGCCCTTAAAATCGAAACAGTAATGTTTGCACACTACTGCTTAACGGCAGAATAACTGGTTGTGGGGTGGTACCTACGTAGACGGATTCCTGCATAGGAATCTTACCACCAGTAATCATCATCATCATGACCATGTTAAAATACTTTTGATATAAGATTTTTATTTTCATTATTTTCCCGCAATTTAACTCTATTTACTGGTAAACTAATACATTTTTTAAAATTATACAAAACATCAAAATTGTTTCAATATACAATAGTTTTTTTTTTAGTTTTCTATGATTGGTATTATTTAACATATAGCTGTACATATAATTTGGGGTAACATTTAAATAAGCTTGTTATATCTAATACAAAATTCCAAATCTAGTGGACCTAGAATAAGAAAAAAAGCACTTGTGCAACTCAGTACATGTGCTAAAAACTGTGTAATAGATATATAAAGTGTAGCTCTCTTTTTCCTTCTTTTTTTTTTAATGTAGAAAGTGAGGAAACGAGCAAAACGTTCACCTGATGGTAAGTGCAACGTTCGGCCACAACAAATGCTGTGTCACCCAGAATATTTCTGTGTGACACCACACTGCGCCCGTCACCTAGAGACATCAGTTCTTAAGTCTCAAATGCCCAGTGATTACACTAGCTCACAGTGCCCTTCAAACCGAAACACAGTAATGTTTGCACACTACTGCTTCACGGCAGAATAACTGGCCCTGGGGTGGTACCTACCTAGACGGAATCCTCCATAGGAATCCTACCACCAGTTACCACCAGTTCTCTCTACATTATATAATGTTTCTCTTTCATGTAACATTCCTAATCATGACACGTAATTGAAACTTTACTCTTTCTCGTCCAATTATCGAATCTCAGCCTAAGAAGTTTCCCTTAAAAAACATAATAGTACAACTCATATAACAGTTTTTTTAGAAATTTATTAAATTAAATTGTTTACTTGTCATATTATCAGTAACTACAACTAGTTCAGTTATCTTATCACTAACTGATTTTTTAAATACATCATGTTACAGTATGTATGTAATGTTATAATACCACATATTTTCCAGATGTTTAAACTAGGCTTTAATTTAACAAGAAGTACAGGAGCAATTTTGAAGCGCATGATGTCTACACAAGAACAGGAGGTCTTGTTTGAAACGATAAACAATGCTGGCATCATAACACTGAACAGACCGAAGGCATTAAATACATTAAATGAGAATATGGTTAGAATGATCCTTCCGAAACTTCAAGAATGGGAGAGAAGTAAAAACATGGTCATAATAAAAGGTGCCGGTGATAAAGCATTCTGTGCCGGTGGAGACGTTAAAGCTGCTATAGACACTGAACAAGGACCAAAATTCTTCCACACAGAATACAATGTTAACTACTTAATAGGAAATTATAAAATTCCATACATTGCATTTATTGATGGAATCACAATGGGAGGAGGTCTGGGGCTCTCAGTACACAGCAGGTACAGGATTGCAACAGAGAAAACTATGATTGCTATGCCTGAGACGAAAATAGGACTGTTCCCAGATGTCGGAGGTTCATATTTCCTTCCAAGACTACAGGTTAATTTGGGGTTATATCTAGGTCTAACAGGTAATTACAATTATTGTAATCAGTATAATTACTTCATCGTTAAATTAGAAAATCTATAGAGCTTTGATTGTAGGTATAAAAATTTCAAAATAGAAATCCATTAGCGTGTATACTCATATCATATATAGTAATTTCATACACTAAGAGTTTGTGAAAAATTTCTCAGATTAATTCCTAGCAATGGCGTCGCCATGGGAGATAATTTACCTAATGCCAAGCCAACTTACAACAGTATTCGGTAGTTGTTACCATGCTCGAATATGGGCCCACCCCTGGCCCATTGGCCCGCGACGCTCGGGATTCCTAGATATATGAAATTATCACCAATATTCCCAAGGGATCCACAGTTATCTACAGATAGCTATAACTGTTTTGTCTTTAGACTGATAACCGTATGCCTAGTAATCAGAGTACCTGACTCCTACGCCGTAGGTCGCGAATTTGAATCCCAGCTGGAGTCAACATTTGTGCATAAGCACAGATTATTGGCTTTCGGATCTGGTTGTGCATGTTAAATTTATGTCTGTAAAACATACTCACAACACTTTTCCCGGTGGTAGGATTTCTATGCAGAAATCCGTCTAGGTAGGTACCACCTTAGGGCCAGTTATTCTGCCGTGAAGTAGTAGTGTGCAAACATTACTGTGTTTCTGTTTGAAAGGCACTGAGAGCTAGCGTAATCACTGGGCATATGAGACTTAAGAACTGATGTCTCAGGGGGGGGCGCAGTGTGGTGTCACACAGTAATTTTCTGGGTGACACAGCATTTGTTATGGGCAGACGTTACACTTACCATCAAGTGAACGTTTTGCTCGTTCCGTCAGTTTTATGAAATAAAAAAAAAAAATACAATACAAGAAAAATCTTAGTGTGGGGAATCAAAAACAAAATAGTTTGCTCACTTCTCTGTATCAACTTGTACAGTACGACTGGGAACATTAAGGTGGCCCTATAATTTTTGATAATATTAAATGATCAATGCATTTGCCATGCTGTCAGTGCAAGTAAGAGGACTATATGTCGTAAATTTTTATTGCATGCTGACAACATGCAGGTATTATAAATTAATGCTACGCCTATTAGCTGCCAAGGCTCTGTTCAGTGACCACGAAATTGTTCTGCAAGTGCTGATTTACCACTTGCTAAAAATATTTCGAGGACATGTGAAGTTCGCCAACCCGCATTGGAGCAGCTTTGCGGAATCTTCCCAGCTCCAGAGCCCTGACAAAAGGGTAGGTGTGTGCCCAGCTGTGGGACATTTATTAGCTGTTATTTTATCATGCAGGTTTTCTCACAATGTTTTGCTTCACTGCCAATCACATAGTTAATCAGCATTTAAAATTAACTGGCTGGCACCAGGGATCAAGTCCTGGTTAGCCCCATACTATGAGAACTAGCTAGAGGAGCTACCGCAGTCTTGCGCTAGGTTTCCTAAAAATAAAAAAGTAATATCAAAATAATGTTTCATACTTACTATCAAGAGTAAATACTTTTGCAGGTGATAGATTGAAAGCTAAGGATGTAGTGAAAGCAGGAATCGCCACACATTTTGTACCCAGCAAGCGTTTGTACGAACTGGAGAAACTGCTGTCGCGTTGCAACAGCGACATAGAAATACGAACACTGCTCAACAAATTCAATGAACCGCCGGAAGAGTTTTCTTTGGCATCCAATATTAAACATATTAATTACTGCTTTGCGGCCTCTACTGTTGAGGAAATCATTGAGAGGCTTGAGAAGGTTAAAAATGACTGGTCTGTGAAAACTTTGGAGGTTTGTTAACTTTTTACTATCAATTTTTTTAATTTCTTGCTTAGTATCCTTTTGTAATCTTAATAAACTACACCCACATTTTCACAGGAATAGTGAACATTGACCTCTTATTATCTAATTAACTTGTTAACAGTACTATTTTATTTTAACATAATATTTTCTTTTTGCTTTCTACATTCTCAGCCATCTTTATTTTTTATAAATTATTCTTCCACCTTTTTATTGCTATGTTAAAAACCTTTTAGTTTAAGTGTTTTACTAAAGCCGTTCATATTTTTCGCAGACCCTCGGACAAATGTGCCCGGGCTCGCTGAAGATAACAATGCGCGCCCTGCAGCGGGGCGCTCAGCTGGAACTGCCGCAGTGCCTGCGCATGGAGTACCGTCTCGCCTGCCGCGCCACAGAGAACCACGACTTCCCCGAAGGTATAGTGATACCACCGTAGGGACACATGGATGCAGTGTCAGACACACTGTGTCACGAACCGATCAATTAACATTTGCACATTTGCTAGCTTTGGCTGGGATTCGGATCTAGGATGGAATCATGTCTAAAACCTCATATAGGTTGAAAATATGACTTGTTACTAGTGTCCGACCGAACCTTCGGCTTCGGCCAAACCGTCGGCGTAGGCCAAAATAAGCCAAAGGTTTTTAGCAAGCTCCGAAATTGAACGGTTACGCGCGACAGAACAGGCGACACGCGGGGGGATTGGAGTCACACAGTGTAGCACTTTCAAATTAATAAATATTATCATTATCATCATTTCAGCCTATCCATAGTCCACTGCTGAACATAGGTCTTCTCCACAGATTGCCACCAGTTTGTAGCTCTCATTTTGGGCGCATTTTGCCAGTTCCCACGCTACTCCCACGGTAGGTTGGCAACCACACTTTATTTATTCAGATGTTCCGGGAAGATACTGCTGCCTATGTACACTCCGATGTCCGCCAGCAACCCAACTCATAAAATTTTTTTTTCTTTTTTCTTAAAAAAAAACGGTGCCCCACAGTAGGATTTCTCCTGTGTCGTGGGTGCGTTTACAGACATAAATTCCACATGCACAAACACCCAGACCCGGAATAACTATATGTAGGCCATACAAATATTTGTCCCGTGCGGGAATCGAACCCGCGACCCGCGGCGCAGAAGCCATGGGCTTAGCAACTGCGCCAACCGAGCCGACAATAAATATTATAATTAACATTAATTCGAAGTGTTATTATTTTTGTCAAGTTGCAAGTTAATTTTAATTATCTTGTTAAGTTGCTTGTATACAGTCAACATAAACATTTAAAAATCACTATTTTACTAACTTTTAGCCAATCTTGAAATGAATTTCTTAGGGTTATTAAACCTTCGGCTTCGGCATTGGCCAGCAATCGACCTTCGGTCGGACACTACTTGTTACTCATCAAAAACCTGTTTTTGTTTTTTTTTCATTGCCTATAGTGATGAAACAAGCAAAACGTTCACCTGATGGTAAGTGCACCGTCTGCCCATAACAAATGCTGTGCCACCCAGAAAATTTCTGTGTGACACTACACTATGCCCATCACCCTGAGACATAGGTTCTTAAGTCTCATATGCCCAGTGATTACGCTAGCTCACAGTGCCCTTCAAACCGAAACACAGTAATGATTGCACACTACTGCTTCACGGTACAATAACTGGCCCTGGAGTGGTACCTACCTAGACGGACTCCTGCATAGGAATCGTACCACCAGTAAACTCCTGGTCACCTGATAATCACAAAAGCTATTTTAGGGGTGTGTTTTTTCACGCCTGTCCATAACCGATGTAGACTTTGCGCTTCAAAGCTCTGTGATCACCACCCTGCACTTGTCGCCAAAGGACATTGGTTCATTATTCTCATATGCCCTGTAATGAACTTGCCACAGGTGTCCGTGCCCTCCTCATTGACAAAGACAACAAACCACAATGGAATCCGAAGACCCTGGCTGACGTGACCGAGGAATATGTGGAGAGTTACTTCAAGAAGCTGCCCGAGGATCGCGAGTTGAAGTTCTTCGACGCCAAGCTGTAATTTTTTTATTGTACTGTACTTATATATAAACAGGGTTTGTACTTTTTTTTTCTATTTTAAAGATATTTACATTATTTATAAAAGCAGTTAAAGCTGTCACTTTTTAAGTGACTATAATTAAGTATAATTTTTCAATACTGATTCCTTCATAATTCTTACTCCATTTAAAATAGACAGTAACAAAAATAGAACTAAAATAATAAACTTTACTTATTTTTAATGGAGTGGCAAAAAAGGTGTTTGGTTAAAGGAATTAATTAGAATATGGTTTTATTTGTACCTTTTTAATTTTGCTCATACTTAAAAATTACTTTCGAAATTTCGGTGAAAAGTTGATTCCTAAGTCGCAAGAGTGGGGTATGTTGCCAATAAAATAAATCACAATTTTTTTAAACAATTCTATGATATCTATGCATATTTCTTTATATTAAATAGTCTCGAATTATGTAGCTTTTTATCGAAATAAACATAATATGGAATTGAAGTTTACAATATAGCATCATAAATTATTAAGTTAGATGTGTGGCACCATAGCAGCTGGATATTTGTAGATAGAGTATCAGTATTTAAGGATGAAATTACCACTCTGAAATAACTTATACACTTGTAAACTTTTTTGTATACCACCTGTATTCAATCTCTGGTGCCATTGTTAAAGTTTAAGTTTAACATTGTAAAATTTTAGTAAGGTTCGCCAACTCGAACTGAACTTATTCAATGTTTTAAATATGTTATTATTTGATGTTATTTTTAAAATATAACAGCAATGTGTGGGACTACATGATCATATTATTAATATTTCTTCAGCATTTATCCCATGAAAACCTAAACTTGCCTTTCCCAAGTGAGTCTGAAGACATCTTGCTAGTCTGAAAGTCTGTCTTTTAGAATATCAAGTTATTTGTTGTTTTGATGTGTGTACACATTATTTATTATATTTAATCGCCTTATCAATATCTAATTCTAACACAGTTAAACAATGCACTTTTTTATAATAGTTCTGTGTATTAACGGGAGGTCTAAAAAATTGATTTACCCCTGGAGATTCCCTTGGTAAACCCTAATACCCCTTTAAAAAAGAGCACTAGTCTTATCACTGTTTTTAAAATACATACAAAACGTATACATAACCGGTTTACTGTTTTTTCACATAGATTGTTCATTCCAAAATTATATTTAAAGAATACCACTAATAGAACATGTTAAGTCAATAAATGTATTTTTGTATAGGTATTTTGTAATAATACAATTTACTAAAATAATTTATAAATGTGTTACTGTTAAAGCATTTACTATTGATTATTGGCTGTGTAATGGATGGAGTGGCAGATATTTCTAGTAACAAAAAGCATTTATTTTTTGTATTTTGTAATGATTTTATAGAAATTTTTGAACTCTTCTGTATTGTTATCAATGTTGTAACACAGTTGGAGGAACTTGTTGACTGCCATCTTTACAATAAACAATATTTTTTAAATTTCACCGCAATTTTATTAATGCAAACCTGTATCATCATTGTCACATTAAATGTGTCCCAGTAGTCTACTAATGGCAGTTTTTTAGTTGTAGTCTATAATTGTCAAATCATGTTTCCCTTCTTTTGTTGCATACTGATAGAAGTACCTGCTAAATATGTCACATGGAGCGGGAGGGTCACTGCCGGCTCTTATCGGATAGCTTTGGCCTCTTATTCGACACTGACCTAGTTATGTGCCATTATTGACACCACAATAAACAATAATTGCAGTATCGATTAAAGCAGTTGCATTTTTGTGTGTAGGTATTTTCGGCTTTATGATTTTTTTAATATAAATAATTATCACTAGCCTGTATACGGTTTCTATTGGCGGTGTTCTGTGATACACTACAATTAATAAATTCAATAAAATAGCACAACCGCTACTTTTCGAGCTGGCAACAAAACCCTATGATGTTTTCTTCATTATCTGTTTTAGTGTTTTGATAATGTGACTTTGACGTTAGATTTTGTTTACAGTTATTCACCAACGGCGCGAAGTTATGTGAAATACTTATTTTTTACCCTATCCTAATTTAAGATTCTCAAACGAAAGTGCAAGTTTAATTCGTAACGTTGTATTGACATCACTTGAGAACTTTATTTATACGAATACCATTTTTATATATAGGTTAGAGAATTGTCCGAATGAATTGTTACAAATCTTTCATCATATTAAAGTTGTTTAATTAAAATTATGAGAACTTACACTCGTAAACGCACCAAGCATCAATTAATTGAAGATGTCCATAAACTTTGTAGACTCTGTCTTAAAAAAGCTGAAGAAAGTGTACCTATTTATACCAGCGACAAGGATGACATTTGTGCTTCTCTTGCTCTAAGAATCATGATATGCGTTGGACTTGAGGTATTTTTTTTTAAATTGCCACTTATCCCTGTATTTTCAATTTTTTTTACATATCCACTTATATTTATCGCATTTTTGACCTTGTTAAATTAGGTTTCAAGACATGACTGTTTACCTAACACGGTATGCACAGAATGCTATAAAGAACTAGAAAGATATTATTCCTTCCGGAAGAAGTGCGAAGTTACTTATCTAAAACTAAAATCACATGCATTAGCTGTTCAAGAGGAGGTGGAAAATAATAAAGCAATCCCTGTAAATGAAATTAAAAACGAAGTAATTCCTCTAGAAAACATAAATGACACTGATTCAATAGTATGGCCTGAAGATCATAAAGTAGAAATGGATAATTCAGATGTTAATAACTTTGTTACGGATGGCGGAAGCTTGTGCAATAATTTAGAGGTATGGATTTAATATTTTGTGAAGTAGTGATATATGTAAAACATAGATTAATTATGAATGACTTTTGTTTTTGACCGCGTGGCCTAGTGGTCAGAGTACCTGACTTCTAGGCCGCGGGTCCTGGGTTTAAATTCCAGCTGGAGCCAACATTTGTGCTAAAACATAATAAATAAAAAAATAATAATAAAAATGTTGGATTTCGGGTCTGGTTGTGTTGTGATTGTCCCCGTGTTTCTGACACTGCATCCTAGCCTACCTCCGATCTTATCGCATCGGCGTTACATCGGGCGCGAGTAGGTTGGGACGAGTGAGTGACTCTGTGTTTGCGCGTAAACTTGTGGCACTATAATATCTCCTGCGCAGTTGATGGCTCTCGACAGTAGTCCGCAGTTGTCGCCGTGGACGAAATCGGCCAGGAGAACATCACTTTTGTTTCATTGCCAAGTGGTGGTGGTCCTAAAGAAACAGGTGTAGTTAAAGACAGGAAATGCTATAAAAATCTTATGGCATTTGTTAACGGGCAGGGTAACCACCTCAAATTATATTGTCTGTTGACATGGAAAATGTCAATTGCCAATTAAATATTGTTTGATAATTAATGAAATGTCAAGTGTTAGATATAGATTGACTACCATAAGCCTGACCATACCACCAGTATACATGCATATATTGAGTCACAACTCTTTCCCATCCTGATCACATCTTTCATCTTTCACTTCTTCTTTCATTAGTGTTTTCTAACAAGCTCATTGGTGGTGGGTACTTTTTTATCACCAAAATGCACACGCCAATATAAATTGCAATAAAAGCACACATTCCAAATACGCTAATTCAAGTTTATTCCTCGCCGTGTGGTGGCGGCTTAAGAGAATCTACCACCCCATCTCATCCCGTGGGTGTCGTAAAAGTCGACAGAGGGAAAATGAAAACCAAAAGATGGGCAGCAGCATCATTCTGGAACATCTGAAAAAAAAAAAAAAAAACTGTGGTTGCCAACCCGCCTGCCAAGCGTGGCAACTATGGCAAATCCCCCCCAAAATGAGAGCTACAAACTTTTGTGGCAATCTATGGGGGAGGCCTATGTTCAGCAGTGGACTAGTGATAGGCTGAAAAGAAGAAGAAGAAGTTTATTCCATTTAAAATTGTATAATCTAGATTGTAGATTGTAGATTGCTTCGGGCTGATTTCCGCAACTCCACTTCTATGCGCGTATTTTGCGTTGGGGCAGGAATAATTAGTTTGTTCGAGCCAACCTATCTCCTCCAGGAACCGCAACTAACCTTTAGTGTTGCCCATGACCTCGGGGAGAGATCTCAGCGAACCGAGATACTTAGCCCAGTATTCTGCAACCACTGGGCAGTCCAGCAGGACATGGGCCGCTGTTTCATCCTCTTCCATGCAGGCTCTGCACAGAGGGCTGTCTTTGACACCTAAAGAAAACAAATGTTTGTTGAAAGATCCATGACCGGTTATGGCGCTACTAACCATTCTGATTTGGGGCTTTTTCAGACGGAGTAGCACCTTGGAGATGCGATTGTTTATAGCAGGCTGAGCTTCTTTTGTCTGTCTGCACCCTGGATGGTTTGTCCAGAGGTGTGCATGTTGGTTTCTGGTGCGGTTACAAACTAGCGTACGTAGCGTGCCTGAAAGGAAAGCAGGACTATGGGTTCTGGTCCCACAGCACACCTGTTGGAACCCCACCGAGCCAGCTCGTCCGCAGCGTCGTTCCCTCTAGATCCGCAGTGTCCCTTAATCCATTGAAGGGTTATTTTATTAAATTGACATACCTCATTTAGTCGTTGACATTACTGCCAAGGGCCATTAGTACCGCCATGCTGTCAGAAAGTATTCTTATAGAATAGAATTGTTTCTAATAGCATGATTAGCTTGCTCTTAACTTTAATTCCATATGTGCATTGCCCTGCTCTGCTGCAGTTATTGCCATTAAGCAGTATTGTGCAAACATTACTGTGATTTATCTGAAGTTGACTGCGTGCTAGTGTAATTACAGGGCATATGAGACTAAATAACTGAGGTCTCAGGGTGATAGACGCAGTGTGGTGGCACACAGAATTGAGCAGGGTGACACAGTTATGGGATGTTGCACTTACCATCAGGTGAATGTTTTAATCATATTGTCACTTTCTGTTAAAAAAATAAACAAAACACAGTAAACCAATCATAGTAATTGGCAATGGCTGGCACTAGTAATAACTTATTATAATTACAGGATCCTAGACTTGAGCTATACTGTTTGTAAACTATAATGAAATTCTGCTTACCCTGTAAGGAATAGCATAAGTGAATAAATAGATAGATATATGCTCAATATTGGAATGAAAACTTTCACTCATGGTGGTGTCATGTATTATTTCTGCAGGTGCAAGGATGTTCCAGCTCTGAAGCAAATATACAACCTACGGAGAATCCTAATTTAGGTACATTCCTTTCTACAATTCTGCTGGAACTGGGCATACTAACAAAATTAGATGAGAAGTTGACGTTAGTGGACCAAAGTGTGAGGACTTTGGAGTTAGAGACTGGCGATGGAAAGTTTCTAGTAGAACTTATGGAGGAAGCGGAGGTAAGTATTATTTTTTAATTATTATAAATTTAATTAATTTTAAAAAATGTGTTTTTGAGAAATTTCCATGTCCTGGCACATTACTATAATTATTACTAAAATAATGATCTATTTTTATCCTGTGAGATAGGTTTTTATAACAGATATAGATACATACAATCACTCCTTTTTCCCATATAACGTTAGGTAGAGACCATTCCCGTAGCCCACTTTTCGCCCTTGCGTGAATCGAGACGAGTGGCAAATCACGTCGCAGCCATTTTAGTATGATTAAAAAAATTCTTACTTCTCATTGTGTTCCCATTAGCAGTATAGTGACAGCATTGCATTGCATTAGTTTTTATTAGAGGAATAAAACAAAGAGTGCATGCAATTTAGTAAATACATAAGATCACGACTGTATCCCATAAGGGGTAGTCAGAGACTGGGCACTCACTGCAAAAACAGATGACTGCCACAATCAAGGTTTCACCAAAACAATATAATGCACTTGGTGTGATAGGTGGTGAGCCCATCGCCACCATGTGCAATTAAGTACACATTACAAAACAGTTTTCATATTAATTACGCACTCTAAACACCATTCCTCAGTGTATAAACTATTATTATTAATGAACCGTGTTAGATCAGGGGCTAGGCGCTTGCTTGAAACTTTATAGTTGACCGAGTGACCGAGTGACCTTCACGGGTTCGATTCCCGGCGCCAGCACCACTAAAATTGTTAATTGCAATTTTAAGTGCTGATTTACCACGTGCTCGACGGTGAAGGAAAACATCGTGAGGTACCTGCATGTCTGAGAATATATAAAATATTTCGTCGATATGTGATATCCGCCAACCAGTATTGGAGCAGCGTGACGGATACCCAGCTCCAAAACCCTCTCGAAAATAAGAGGAGGCCTGTGCCCAGCAGTGGGACATTAATGGCCTGTTGCCTTGCTAATTATAAATATTAATTAAGATCAAAAACAAGCCAAGCCACATATAGAAAATTGCTCTCTTTTTTCTCTTTCTGGCTCATTTTGAAACATTATATATAGATATTAGTTAATTCTGTGTTCAATAAAGATTTCGTTATTTCTTTATTTAGAAATAGTGCATTGAAAATCAAGCTTGAAATTATACTCCTAACACACCCTAACTTTTTATTTCATAATTAAAACTAATTTCAAACCATGACCTTGTTTGTGATAGATATAATAGATTGAATTATATATTTTTTTAGGACATAAAACAAGAATTAACTCCTAGTGAGACTTTCAATGGAAACAACTTAAATTTAGTTAAACAATATGATGTTGAGGAAATTAATCCAGAAGCGTGAGTAATGATGTTTTTGGTTCACCAATAATATTCTATTATATATTTTTACTATATTATATAATTTGTTGTGGTAGCGGCTTAAGAGAATCTACCACCTCATCTCGTCCCGTGGGTGTCGTAAAAGTCGACAAAGGGAAAATGAAAACCTGGAGATGGGCAGCAGCATCTTGCTGGAACATCTGAATAAATAAACTGCGGTTGCCTACCCGTCATCCAAGGGTGGCAACTACGAGAAAAATCCTCCCAAAACGAGAGCTACAAACTTGTGGCAATCTATGGGGGAGGCCTACGTTCAGCAGTGGACTATTGATAGGCTGAAACGACGACAACGGCGACGATATAATTCCGCCAATGCCTATCCGTTTGTTGAGGTTTTGGAGTGAGGAAGTAGTTAAGCTTCTTGTGAGCCTAGTGTTATGAACATGTAAATTAAAATATAGAGTTTTGGACCACACAAGACAGAATAAACATTAACAAATATCATTAAAGAAGATATAAAAATAGAGTATAACCATATAGTTTTAAATTATACATAAGGATTCAATTTAAAATTAACATTAGATCTTCATAATAGTCAAAAACAGGGATATAATAGGATAGTAAATTGTTTAGTTAATTTTTGTTAAAACAATATCCTCATGTGTCTGACACTGCACCTTAGTCTACTTCCGATTTTATCGCATGAGGTTTCATCGGACACGGGAGTAGGTTGGGACAAGAAAGTGCCTCTGCGTTTGCGCCTTGTGGTACTATGATATCTGCTATAGCCTCTGTCAATATTCGGAAGTTGTCGGCGTGGTCGAAAATCGGCCAGGAAGACATCACCATCATCTTTTAATGGTTTGATACAACGCTTTCTCCATACAAGTCTTATTCGTTCTCTATCTGAGGTCTAACTCAGATTTTTTATTTTTAAATCTTATTCGTTTATTTAGGAATACAATAGTCTACATACAATAGATACATGAGATGTGTATATAATTAGATCTAATGTTCCATGTAAAACTAATTTAAGAGAGTTCATTAACTATATTCATTATGCTAACTTCATTTTTATATTTGGGCAAAATTATAAATAATAATAAGATTATTGTAGTAATTACAAGCGCGTCGCAAATAAGTATTTTTTACATACTTAATAAGATCAGCAGGAAGGTATATAAAAAGTGTTATTAGAGTAGATACGGGGAATTTTAAGGGTTACCTTTTCTAGCAGTAAGCTTGAATCTATAAAATTACGGTGGATTGTATGCAGAAATAAAGCATCTAGAAGAGTATATTACTTTCAGTAACCATATTCTGTTTCACAGCAGAAAATTTATATTCGAGGAATTTTTCTCCGGTACGGTACTATAGAGATTTTTAAAAATTTCTTTTGTACTGTTGCGATTCGTTTAGTTTAATTTAGAGTGACATCTGGCAGTCACCTGATAGCAAGAGCGTCGCCAAGGGGGAGCGGGGTGGGGCAGCTGCCCTCACTAGAGACTAGATTTGTTTACCTATTGCGCACTTGCCTGATGTGTGTGTGGTGTGTGGCAGAGGGGGTTGCGGGGATGTGGGTGCGGGGGTGGGTGTGGGTGTGGGGGTGCCTACGTGCGGCGCGTGCGGCAAGCGGTTCGCGACGCGCAGCGTGCTGCTGCGTCACGCGCGCGTGCACTCGGGCGAGCGGCCGCACGCCTGCCGCGTCTGCACGCGCCGCTTCGCGCAGCGCGGCGTCATGCTGCGCCACGAGCTCGTGCACCGCGGTCAGTGCCGCATTGTTAACTCATGAAACGGGCAAAACGTTCACCTCATGGTGAGCGCAACGTCCGCCCACCGCCATTTCAGACTACCATTAGTCCACTGCTGAATATAGGCCTCCCCCATAGAGTGCAACAAAAGTTTGTAGCTCTCATTTTGGGGGGATTTTGCCATAGTTGCCACGCTTGGCAGGCGGGTTGGCAACCGCAGTTTATTTATTATGATGTTCCAGGAAAATGCTGCTGCCCATCCTCTGCTTTTAATTTTCCCTCTGTCGACTTTTACGACACCCACGGGCTGTGTCACCCAGACACCTCACCGTGGTAGCTCAGGGGCTAGGCGCTCGCTTTAAAATTTCATAGTACGCGAGTGACCTTGGTTCGATTCCCGGTGCCCGGCACCACTAAAATTGTAAGTCGCAATTTTAAGTGCTGATTTACCACGTGCTCGGCGGTGAAGGAAAACATCGTGAGGGAACCTGCATGTCTGAGAAATAAAAAATATTTCGAAGACATGTGAAGTCCGCCAACCCGCATTGGAGCAGCGTGGCGGATTCTTCCTAGCTCCAAAACCCTCTCAGAAATGAGAGGAGGCCTGTGCTCAGCGGTGGGACATTTATAGGCTGAAACTTTACTTTACCTCACTGTGCCCATCACCCTGAGACATCAGTTCTTAAGTCTCATATGCCCAGTGATTACGCTAGCTCACAGTGCCCTTCGAACCGAAACACAGTAATGTTTGCACACTACTGCTTCACGGCAGAATAACTGGCCCTGGGGTGGTACCTGCCTAGACGGATTCCTGCATAGGAATCCTACCACCTTTAACTTGACTAAATATTGTGTATGTATAAGTCACCCCATCTCATTCCACGGGTGTCGAAAAGTCGACTGAGGGAAAACAGAAACCAGGAGATACACATCTTCCTGGAACATCTGAATAAATAAACTGCGGTTGCTAATTCAATCCCGCCAAGCGTGGCAATTATGGCAAAATCACCCCAAAATGGGAGCTACAAACTATTGTCACAATCTGTGGGGAGGCCTATGTTCAACAGTGGACTAGTGTTAGGCTGTGACGATGATGATTAAAGCATGTATGTGTCTAAATACGAGGGTGGATTGAAAAGTACTCGGCCTAACACAGATCCATTCAATTCTAAAAATCAAATCTACCCACATTATTTAGTTCAGTTCAGACTAGTTCATTGTGTGAAGTTCGAAACGTGTGCGATAATTAGTTGTGATTTTATAAATTTATTAACAAAGTAATCGGTCATAATTTCCGCGAATGGAGCAAATCGAGCAGCGTGCCGTCATTAAGTACCTCCATAAGAAGGGGCTATCATCAAAAGCCATCCATGATGACATGGTCAGTACATTAGGCGATTGTGCTCTGTCATATTCATCCGTCAAAAAATGGATAGCAGAATTTAAGCGTGGTAGAGAGAGTGTGAAAGATGAACCCCGCTCTGGAAGGCCTTCGACGTCAACTACTGACGAAAATATTAAAAAAGTACTTGATTTAATAATGGGAGACCGCAGATTAAAAATTAGAGAGATAGCCGAGATTATAGGCATCTCTTATGAACGAACTCAAAACATCATTGTCAACGAGTTGGGTTTCCACAAGGTGTCTGCGAGGTGGGTTCCGCGACTGCTTTCAGTTGAACAAAAAAGGACGCGATTGACTATTTCACGCGACTGTTTGGAGTTATTTGAAGCCGATGCAGATGATTTTTTGAATCGTTTTGTTACTATGGACGAAACATGGATTCATTACTGTACACCGGAAACAAAACAACAATCAAAACAGTGGAGAAGAACTGGTTCACCACCCCCTAAAAAGGCTAAGTCGATTTTGTCGGCAAATAAGGTGATGGCTTCAGTATTCTGGGACTCGAAAGGTGTGATTATGATTGATTATCTTGAAAGGGGTCAGACTATAAACTCTGATTACTACTGCACCTTACTACGTCGTTTACGAGAGGAAATAAAAGAAAAACGTCGAGGAATGCTCAGAAGAAAAGTCCTGTTTCATCAAGATAACGCCCGTGTTCACACGTCAGTACAGTCAATGGCTGGAATTCACAACTGTGGCTTTGAACTGTTACCGCATCCGCCGTATTCACCTGATCTGGCACCATCAGACTTCTTTCTGTTCCCTAACCTAAGAAAGCACTTGGGAGGTCAAAGATTTTCGACAAACGACGAGGTCAAAGCAGCTGTAGACGCATATTTTGACTCTAAGGAAGAATCATTTTTTTTTAACGGTCTAAATGCTTGGAAGGGGAGGTGGCAAAAGTGTATTGAACTTGATGGTGATTATGTAGAAAAATAAAAATATAACTGATTTAGTATGTGTTTATTTTCTTGGTTAGGCCGAGTACTTTTCAATCCACCCTCGTATATGTATATCTATATGTAATATGATACTCGTATCAAATATAATTACTTATGATATTTTAGTTCCATTTGTCATAATGTTATTATTAGTACGTAGGTTTTTAAAATGTTATCTAATACATTATTTCTAAAGCACCTATCATACCATTTCTCCATGCCCGTGGTTGACTGGAAGAGAATGCCAAAAGGCATTAGGTCCGCCATTTGTAATCCTTATTCATAAAGGTGAATACATTAAAGAGTAAAATAATTATTGGTTGATATAAGTAAGAAAAAAATAACATTGAATTAAAAAAAAATATATTTTAATTATTTTGTTTGAAATGTATATTTTTTTGCTTTACGCAATCTTTAACAAATAATTCTCACTGCTAAACAACTTCACGGCGTCTTTGCAGTCTATAAGTTAAGATAATTAATAATAATTTTTTTATCAATTCAGAGACTCTTTGTTTCTCTCGTCCCACCACTTATTATACATCACAGAAAAAACTCTGTGAATTCTGAAGTGGCGGGAATGGATAAGAGAAATTAAATTAATTTATACAAATTAATAAAAAGTCAACCTTTAATGATTTCTTATATTTACGCGAACATAAAACTAATTCTACTATATCTTGAACCACGCTGGACCGCAAAGAAAAAGGGTCGGTTAGAAAATCTTCAATATCTTCAAAAGTACTTGAACTTCATATCGATTTAGGGCTTCCCACCATAGCCCAATATCTAAAGTTGCCCTCTCGCCGATACTTCGACTCTTCCGCCACGCACCCCAACCTACTGGTGGTCAGTGCACGGAAAAAGGAGACCGAGGCGCGTCCTCGAGGACCCTGACGACGCGACCACTAGGGCCCAAGCGCTCTACTCAACACTACACAAACACACATTATCACCATCATACCGCCCCCGCCATCGGCGTGGGCGTATCAGACAAAGTAATTCGCGATACCGCCGCATCTCAGGCCGGTTTTCCCCTAGAAGTAGTGTCATAAACAGAAGCGTCGCTGGAGTTTCTTGCGCCATTTCTTCTCCAGCGGAAACGCATTCCGAATTGGTGGTAAACCTATCTAATAATAATCATTAGTAATGATAATGATAGTATTAGTAATGATAGTAGTAGTAATATTGCCCTCCCGATTGCAGTAACTGACCGAGCCGAGGCCGGCCCCCTTGGGCACCCTCGAGTCTGTTACTCTCGCGAACAGGATGACGGTCCAAGCCGAGGTCCCCTCTCGGGGGCCCTTGCGCCAGTCATCCATAAATAAAGGTTTCGGCTAAGCGCCCTCAGCGCTATGCCACCTTTCAAACCGGCGAAGCTGTAAAAGCCTTCGGGCTAACAGTGACCATCTTACTAAAAAAAAAAAATATCACGCTACGTGAAATGAAAGAAGCTCTAATAGAAGAATGGCAGATTATTCCGCAGCATCGCCTCGAAAACCTAGTAAAAAGTATGCCAAATCGCATAACAGCAGTTTGCGAGCTCGCGGAGGCAACACAAAGTAGTAAAATGCGTGAAAACGGCACATCTTTAACCAATCTACATTTACGAAAATACTGAAAATACTACGCATTTTTATTTATTTTACATTTATTAAAAATAAAAAGCTTGAATTCATTTTTTTAACTTCATTTAAGCACATTAAAATATTATGTAATTTAGTCTTTATTTCATAAAGCTAGATCAGGTATTTTTGAAGATATTGAAGATTTTCTAAGCGACCCTTTTTCTTTGCGGTCCACCGTATATCTTGATATGAGCTTCCCTAAGAATATTCTTCAAGCCGCCGAAGAAGATAAGTCAGTTTTTACCATCTGTCAAGTGTAACATCCCTCTACGAGATACAGGAGTATACAAGCTAGATTGTGGAATGTGGTCTCTCTTACATAGGGCAAACAAAGAGATCCATAAAAACCCGTAAATATAGCTGATGTGAAGCATTGTCGCTCTAGGAAGTCTGCAGTCTGTGACCATGTTCTGGATCATCCCAACCATTACATCAGATTTGATAAACCACAAATTCTCGCAAAAGAACACCGGTTGCTGCCAAGGATGATTCTCGAGGCTATTGAAATTAAAAAACACCCTACTTTTATTGTTGGGTATTACCACCAGCTTGGGATCCTATAATTAATAAAATTAAATCAAAAATCAAGCATACCACTGCAAGACTTCAAGATACAGTTAGCTCTTTTTGCGTAGGACCAAAATATCGGACCAAAAATAATAATTAAAAGCTGAGGGTACCCCGGGTTGACTATAACACCAGGACATATCTCACCTCAGTCCTCCAGTGACCATGGGTGCTGTAAAGCGCTCGAAACGTTGCGTTATAAATAGTTCAAAATTAAACGCGATAATATCCCTAGAAATTGGTTTTATTTAAAAGTCAACCTATGTTAAATAAAGTATTTCTCCATACTTTATTGTTCTAATAAAGTATTAGGTGCTAGAACCCACCTTCACGCACGGGATGTCTAAATCAAAAATATTTTTTCAATCTAGATGAGAATATCCTGGTATTCGAACATACAAACTGTTAATGGTGTTATTAAAAGGAAATAAAAAAATATTATGTTTATTAAATAAGATATTATAGATTATAATTTTGTATACTAGGAGTACAATAATACAGTTATATACTGACCATTTATACCACAATTCAGATACTTTCATTTCTTCAACATCGTTAACGGGTTTACAATCGGGAAAGTTGAGGATATGGAACACAAACTTCCCAGTTTTGATAAATACTCGTAATAGTAAGATAATGTCTTGCGTAAAGCATCGATGATAGATTTAACTGTCAAAATAGTTAAATAACAAACATTTATGAGATTATAAAAACTTCTTTCACCCAGCATTTTTGGTATTGTTTGGGTTAGATTTTTTTTTAATTTATACAATCGTAAACTTTTTTTTAGTGTCAGGTATAAATATTAATTATTACACAATTAGCAATCTTCGAGCATCGAGACTTCTAAATCTGTAGTTTTGCAAGTTGACTTTTACTGAAGATTTGCTGGACTGATGGAGACAGAACGAAAAGTACAATTTTGGTTTTGAATTGAATTTTCCAATCACTGTACACTTTCACGAGCACTTGCTGCCTAATAAAGGACCAATACTAAACCACTCGAAATTTATATACACAGAAATGACAAAATTCAATAAAAACCCTACCGCCACTTTTTGAGTTGGCGCCAAAAGTTTTTTTGTCCCATAGGAGTGTTGCCATAAATAAATAAAATGAAAGCAACGAAGGTGTGCGTCTGTTTTTTGTGGTACAGAGCAGCGGCCGCACCAGTGCCCGCAGTGCCCCAAGAGCTTCACGCAGCGCGGCGCGCTCGAAGTGCACGCGCGCTCCCACGCACCGCCGCAGCACCGCGCGCTCAGCCTGCACCGCTGCCCGCTCTGCCCCAAGATGTTCCTCTACTCCTCCGGTGAGCCCTTCCCCACCAGCGGCTGCACTGCACTGCACCGTGCTGCAGAGCGGCAGCGCACGCTCAGCCTGCACCGCTGCCCGCTCTGCCCCAAGATGTTCCTCTACTCCTCCGGTGAGCCCTTCCCCACCAGCGGCTGCACTGCACTGCACCGTGCTGCAGAGCGGCAGCGCACGCTCAGCCTGCACCGCTGCCCGCTCTGCCCCAAGATGTTCCTCTACTCCTCCGGTGAGCCCTTCCCCACCAGCGGCTGCACTGCACTGCACCGTGCTGCAGAGCGGCAGCGCGCGCTCAGTCTGCACCGCTGCCCGCTCTGCCCCAAGATGTTCCTCTACGCCTCCGGTGAGTCTCTCCCCACCAGCGGCTGCACTGCACTGCACCGTGCTGCAGAGCGGCAGCGCGCGCTCAGTCTGCACCGCTGCCCGCTCTGTCCCAAGATGTTCCTCTACTCCTCCGGTGAGCCCTTCCCCACCAGCGGCTGCACTGCACTGCACTGCACTGCACCGTGCTGCAGAGCGGCAGCGCGCGCTCAGTCTGCACCGCTGCCCGCTCTGCCCCAAGATGTTCCTCTACGCCTCCGGTGAGTCTCTCCCCACCAGCGGCTGCACTGCACTGCACCGTGCTGCAGAGCGGCAGCGCACGCTCAGCCTGCACCGCTGCCCGCTCTGCCCCAAGATGTTCCTCTACTCCTCCGGTGAGCCCTTCCCCACCAGCGGCTGCACTGCACTGCACCGTGCTGCAGAGCGGCAGCGCACGCTCAGCCTGCACCGCTGCCCGCTCTGCCCCAAGATGTTCCTCTACTCCTCCGGTGAGCCCTTCCCCACCAGCGGCTGCACTGCACTGCACCGTGCTGCAGAGCGGCAGCGCACGCTCAGCCTGCACCGCTGCCCGCTCTGCCCCAAGATGTTCCTCTACTCCTCCGGTGAGCCCTTCCCCACCAGCGGCTGCACTGCACTGCACCGTGCTGCAGAGCGGCAGCGCGCGCTCAGTCTGCACCGCTGCCCGCTCTGCCCCAAGATGTTCCTCTACGCCTCCGGTGAGTCTCTCCCCACCAGCGGCTGCACTGCACTGCACCGTGCTGCAGAGCGGCAGCGCGCGCTCAGTCTGCACCGCTGCCCGCTCTGTCCCAAGATGTTCCTCTACTCCTCCGGTGAGCCCTTCCCCACCAGCGGCTGCACTGCACTGCACTGCACTGCACCGTGCTGCAGAGCGGCAGCGCGCGCTCAGTCTGCACCGCTGCCCGCTCTGTCCCAAGATGTTCCTCTACGCCTCCGGTGAGTCTCTCCCCACCAGCGGCTGCACTGCACTGCACTGCACTGCACCGTGCTGCAGAGCGGCAGCGCGCGCTCAGTCTGCACCGCTGCCCGCTCTGTCCCAAGATGTTCCTCTACGCCTCCGGTGAGTCTCTCCCCACCAGCGGCTGCACTGCACTGCACTGCACTGCACCGTGCTGCAGAGCGGCAGCGCGCGCTCAGTCTGCACCGCTGCCCGCTCTGTCCCAAGATGTTCCTCTACTCCTCCGGTGAGTCTCTCCCCACCAGCGGCTGCACTGCACTGCACTGCACTGCACCGTGCTGCAGAGCGGCAGCGCGCGCTCAGTCTGCACCGCTGCCCGCTCTGTCCCAAGATGTTCCTCTACGCCTCCGGTGAGTCTCTCCCCACCAGCGGCTGCACTGCACTGCACTGCACTGCACCGTGCTGCAGAGCGGCAGCGCGCGCTCAGTCTGCACCGCTGCCCGCTCTGTCCCAAGATGTTCCTCTACGCCTCCGGTGAGTCTCTCCCCACCAGCGGCTGCACTGCACTGCACTGCACTGCACTGCACTGCACTGCACTGCACTGCACTGCACTGCACCGTGCTGTAGAGCGGCAGCGCGCACTCAGCCTGCTAACCTGCCCGCTCTGCCCCAAGCTGTTCCTTTACGCCTCCGGTGAACCCCTCCCCATCATCAAATGGAGGAGGCCAACGTAATCACACTCTTGTAGTAACTAAAATTTCGTATGCAGTAGGGTTGATTGAACCGAGTGGTCGATGTGGCAGGGCTGTCGCGGCACCTGCGCACGCACAGCGGGCGCGTGTACGCGTGCGGCGCCTGCTCGCGGCCCTTCCGCGACAAGAGCTCGCTGATGCGACACGTGCGCACGGCGAGGCACCCCGCCGCATAGCCACGCCCGCACTGACTCCGCGCGAAGTGCGCCGAGCTCGCCCGACGCAGCCCGAAGGCTGCCGATCATGCCCGAGCCGAGCCGATGACCACCGAACATACATTACACCGACCGACGCGCCTCGAGACTGCTGGATGCCAGATGAAGTGCAAACGTGATATTTCGTGCCAAAAGCGTCTACGAAATTTTATCCTGTACCGACAAAAACTTGGCTATACCTACTATAATTAGTAACCTTTTTAGTTTTAAACAATTGCCTAGTATAATATTATTAAAAATCAATAAATATTTTTTTTTATTATATAATCAAAACACTCGTTAGGTGACAAGTAATGTAATTTTTAAAAACTCGTACTCTATGAAATAAATTATGTACAAAGAAAAAATTCTTTGAATTAAGTGATATACAATACAAGAATTTTAATCAAAATGTATATGTCTTTTTCTTTTTCCCAGCTGGTATCTCCAACATAACATAATGACTCTTACGACATTATTATCTTATAGCCGGTGCCGGTCGTAATGCACTTTTATTTAACACCACCAGAGGATTATTAGGGCAGATGAAATGCGAAGAAATGGTCATACCTACAGATCTACTGCCGCCAGACTGCAGCAATCGATTTCAACGATTCATCGTATTATTCAACCGTACCGGTTGACTGATTCTCTTGTGAGGAGTAGTGGCAAAGGCAGAAAAAAGTGCTCTTCGAGGACCCTCCTCCTCCTCCTCCTCGAACTTCGCAGGAACACGCGGGTAACAACTGTGTAGGCCCGAATTGTACTTAAAGTCGTGCAAGTGAGCGAGAGTACAGTTTGCAGAAGATTTGAAGAAGTGGGCATAGGTTCGTATTTACCGGCTAAAGCTCCAAAATTTGAGAGACACCATCGTTTACATCGGCAAACTTTGCACGGGCAGATCGTTTTTGGGACATAAACCAATGGGGGCGGGTACTTTTCACTGATGATTGTAGTTTTCTTAAACCAGATCGATGGTAGGCAGAGAATACGGAGACGCAAAAGAGAAAGATGCATTCAGACCTTTTTCGAAAATACGGTGGCATATGGGGTCGGCTCAGTTATGATGTGGGGAGGGATAACTTTCGGAGCTCGTACAGAGTTAGTGGTGGTCTATGGAGGGAATATGACTGCTGATAGGTACATCAGGGATATTTTAGAAGAACACGTTGGGCCATTTGCCGTCTTTACTTTACAGTGATGCAGTGGCCATCAAGATCCCTAGATACGAATCCTACAGGGATTTGTCGAATACATAAATACATAAGATCACGACTGTATTCCATATGGGGTAGTCAGAGACTGGGCACTCACTGCAAAAACAGATGACTGCTACAATCCACGTTTCACCAAAACAATATAATGCACTTGGTGTGATAGATGGTGAGACCATCGCCACCATGCGCTATTGGGTGCACAGTGCAGTTTAATTCCTTACTCGCCTTTTACGAGATCTCGGATGAGATGGAGTGGTAGTATTCTTTTAACGAGCCGCCACCATACGGCTTGGGACTTGTTAAAGAAAAGTATTAAATCTAGAATACCACCCCCAACAGCATGAGAGAACTAAAAAACGCATTACTTGAAGAGTGGCAGAGCTTGTCCCAAGTTACAATAGGTAATATAATTCACAGCATGCCCAGAAGGATGGGAACGTTAGTTAGAACACGAGGGCACGACACACGTTATTAGTCTTTCATTTATTTAATGTTAAAATCTTAATATACTTTAATTTACATTGTTTGTTCTCCCACAAAATAGAGAAAAAAGTGTTTTTTTATTATGATTATTTTTAATAAAATTTCATTAAAAACTTAAACTCGACGTTAACAGATGTTTATCAGTTTGTTACTTCATGTCTGATTATTATTGGTTTTAATATACACGTTTTTATTTCTAAACTCTGCCTTTTTTGAACGTTTCGATAAATGTGCCGGTGTGTATATATCAATTCATCCATTAATCCATAGGTCGCTGGTTCAGATCCAGCTCGAAGGACAAAATTAATGTACGATTTGCACCGTCCATCAAATAAATGTATGTTATGACCAAAAATAGTTTTTTATGAATATACTGTTATAATGTTCAAAATTTTTAAATGATGACTGCTAATGATATCAGTACACGTGTTCGCAGACGCGGTTTTTACGTGAACTAATGAGGTGGTGAAATCTAGAATGGAGACAAAACAAATATACTGTCATTGTACGTAACTGTACAACAGTTTGGCGGATGATATTGACAAAGAAAAGGTTAGCTCGGTTGGTCTGATCTGTGGAGGACGTCTCGTCCTATTAGTAATAATTAGATAATGTATATATAGTTCACATCTCAGAAAACTTACATAGCGCATTTTTTTTCACTTTCACCTTTAATGGATTAAATAGTATTAATAACAGTTTCAACAGTCCCTTATCTTAATAAAACTATAGATTTGCACTTCTCAGATGTATGTGAAAAATTTCAACATGGTCCATATTAATGCCCAGAGTATTCCTGCACATTATCCAGATATGCTCTCATCTTTTGATAACAAAAACATACATGCTATTTTGGTCTCTGAATCTTGGCTTAAGCCTTGTTTGTCATCTACATCATATGCTCATCCAGGCTTCCAACTATAAGGAAAGGATCGTACTACTCGGGTTGGCGGAGGTGTTGCCATATACATTCGTTCTCACTTACCATTTACGACTATAAATATATCAATTTATCAGAGTACTCCAGGTAATTGTACATTTAATTATTGATGTTGGTTTTTCTTGTACTTGGCGTGTTTTATAATCCTAGCCTCACAATTGACTATTTTTCTGCGTTTGAAAGCCTCTTAGACAAATGTATACGCACAGTACTGTATCAGCACTCTATTATTATCGGTGATTTTACATACACATCCATTTTAAAGAGCGACTCCAACTTTTTTCGACTAAAATCAATAGTTAAGGCAGCAAACATACATATTCTCCCCCTTTTTGCTACTCACTTTTTTCCAATATAATGCACTTGGTGTGACAGGTGGTGAGCCCATCGCCACCATGCGCTGTTGGGTGCACAGTGCAGTTTAATTCCTTACTCGCCTTTTACGAGATCCATTGGATGAGATGGAGTGGTAGTATTCTTTTAAAGAGCCGCTACCACACGGCGTAATAAAAAATATATAAGGTCAACCGGGGCAATTGCGTTATATTTTTTACACACACATTTTTAATGCTGCTTAAAGTGTTGGTTATTGAAGGATTAAAAATGCTATGGTGTTAAAGTATTTTAGGACTATCTGGATACAAGATGAATGTGTTAATTTCTTTGATATCTTGACATAAAAAGAGCAAATTGCGTTTTTTTTTAAACGGGAATTTGAGATGCATTTTCTATTTCGGGCAAATGCGTCTTTATTTAATGAACATTAAATGGGTTAGCTTTCAGAACTGATATCAAGATATTGTGTTTAAGATATAGTTGTCTATTAGAATTTATAAATATTTATGATAAATATGAAATATTCGTGTTAATAGATGATATAATAAACACGGGGAAAATGCGTCTACTTTTTCATAGACGCATTTATCCTTTGGAAAATTCAGTGCTCAACTTTTTACATGAAAAAGTTTAATAATATTATTTATATTATAACTGCTTGTTTTTGTTGCGACGTCAGAGCTGGTACCGTAGTAAAAGTTATTCATACTCAATAGCTGAACGTCCTTCGAAGATTTGGTAAAACACCTAAATTTCACCTTGTAATTTTTTTACGACATCACGTTACCAATCTAGGTAGAAGTAATAACATAGATCAAAATAAAAATTTATGGAATAGGCCGGTAAGCTTGTGCTCTATATACTGATGAAAGTCTATATTTTCTAAATATTTTTCAATATCGATATATTTCAATATAACCATAGTGGAATATGCTCGTCACCTGAAATATAAATTCTAACAAAATAAAACTAAACAGTAGTACTCTTTATATAATGGAAAAAAATAGTTTTTATCGCTTTAATTTGAGATATACTTAATTATATGATTATACTTAAAATGTACCAAGAAAAAGGTTGACGATCACTATTATCGGGGCAAATGCGTCATACAGACGCAATTCCCTCAAGAGTGTACGCATTTACCTCAACAAATCAAACCTAAACTCAAAACTTTCAGTGGTTACATTTCAGCAATCAAAGCAATTATAATAAAAATAACTGTTTGTACATATAGCCAATAAATATTCTTTACGTGCACTATTAAATAGAAATGGATAAACGGTAAAAATACTAATTTAATAAAGCTTTTGGCCACTCACAGCACGAGACACGATTTCACAGAAACAATGTGATTTTTAAAATGGCTCATGAATGGGATATTTTTCACAAAATGCCCTCCATCGATATTTTATATAATAAGTTTTCATCAAATAGATTTCCCTAGATTGCATATGGTGTTATAACGCAAGTAGTTTTCCAGTAATCTCGTATAAACGCAATAGCCCCAAAGACGCCAATGCCCCGGTTGACCTTAAATAAAATCTTAATGTAAATAAGAAATAGAAATGAGCCGAGAACCGAATCCTGCGGAACACCCATAGATACTGCTGATCCGGAAGAACACGTGCTATTTATTTTTATAGTTTTAGGAAGTTTTACAGCAAAACTTAAAATTATAAAGTTGTTGATAAATGAATAACAATATGCCGTTTACAAATGTCCACATATAGTTTGTTGGATGAATTACACAGTGCCGACTAATAAACATAATTATTGTTAAAACTGCACTTTTAACCCAAAAATTTATTAAAAGAAACAGCGAGAGAACAATTTTGCTTAATCACTAACGTCAAATCTGATTTTTTTTAACCACCCTCATTTGTCTGTTATTAATTGGGTTGTTAAATCAATATTACTAGTTGAATGAATATAACCAGATTTGAAGATTTTTACATTAAACATGCCGCGGCCCAAGGACTGTATGGGTCGTTTAACCGTGAAAGATACAAACATCTGAACTTTAACTTAAATAGAGTGAGAATAAACAAAACAAGACTATAAACTAAACTATAACTTAACCCGTGTGGTGGCGGCTTAAGAGAATCTACCACCCCATCTCGTCCCGTGGGTGCCGTAAAAGTCGACAGAGGGAAAATGAAAACCAGAAAATGGGCAGCAGCATCTTCCTGGAACATCTGAATAAATAAACTGCGGTTGCCAACCCGCCTGCCAAGCATGGCAACTATGGCAAATCCCCCCAAAACGAGAGCTACTAACTTTTATGGCAATCTATGTGGGAGACCTATGTTCAGCAGTGGACTAGTGATAGGCTGAAACGACGACGACGACGACGAAACTATAACTTAACTAAGGCTCTGAAGCAGCTAGAGGCAGAGGGCATAGCTTAGTAACTGGTCTCTTAAACATTTTTTTACATTCGTAACAATAGTAAAAAAATCTTGAATTTCGGTAGTGCGATTACCAACGAATGGCTGCCAAGTATTTGGAGTTTTACGCAACCAAGCTAAAACAATTGTGGAATCCGTCCAAGCAAATACACAATTATCATCAATATTTAGACTAGATTTGACATATGGTATCAATTTAGACAATGGGACTGCTCCACAAAGTTCAAGATGTGGCAATGAGATCTGTTTAACGGGAGCGACCTCTGTTTTGGCTGCGACCAGACTTATCTCATTGTCCGTGATAACTCTGATGTAAATAACCGCAGCGTAGGCGGCGCAAGAGGCGTCACAATAGCCGTGCAATTTTTACATTATTTGCAATCCCTAACCAACGTGGAAGCTGAATGGCCTGCATGTGTTCAAAATTAGTCAGGTAATTCTGCCATTCAGTTTTCAGGTCTTCAGGAAGTTCAGAGTTCCAGTCCAGGCCGGCTAGCCACAACTTCTGCATAAACATTTTTAACACAATTACGCAAGGCCATTACTAGCCATCCCTGAGGGTGGAACGTTTTTACCATCGCATATAGCACACTTCGTTTTGTAACAACGTCGTTTGTCATGAGGTAAGTTAACTACCAGTTCAAATATATCACTTTGTGGTTTCCAGGCTATGCCCAGAGCTTTCACCGAATCATCCATTTTAATATTCACTGAACTTTTTAATGCTTTTTTCGAATCTGTAATCTCATTTAAAACCGTTTCACTATTAGACGACCACTTATGTAGAAGAAAACGCCCCCCACGTTTAAACAGTTCAGTTAGGCGACGTTGAAGCCGTTGAGTGTCTTCTGTAGATGAGCCCGTCATCAAATCGTCCATGTAGAGATCAGTTTTTAGAAGTTCAGCTTCAGGAAACTCTCCTCGTTCGTCCTCTGAAAGTTGATGAAGTGTCCATATGGCAAGATATGGAGCACATGAACTGCCATATGTGTCGGTAAGTAACCGATATTCTCTAATCGGGTCTTCCGATGACTCGCGCCACAAGATTCTCTGGTAATCAGTGTCTTGCTTTGAGATAAGTATCTGTCGGTACATTTGTTGTATATCAGCTACTAGGCAGTTCTTATGTTGTCTCCACCGTGTTACTAAATCTCGTATATCTTGTTGCAGCGGCCGATTAATAGCTCATCGTTAAGTGAGTTTCCGTCTACAGGTTTAGCGCTTCCGTCAAAAACTACGCGCAACTTTGTAGTGAGGCTCGAGACACGAAGAAAAGCATGATGTGGTAGGTATTAAGCTCTATTCTTCTTCTCTGTTTCAGGGACGACCTCCATGTGACCGAGTGACTAATATTGCCTCATGAACTTGCAGTATTCTTCGTGAAACTCGGGTCTTCGCTTAAACTTATTCTCCATCTGATGTAAGCGCTTCAAAGCAAGTTGTCTGGAGTTGCCTAAATTTGGAGCGTCTTCGTCCTTGAAGGGTAGGCGAACCTCATATCGACCGTCAGTGTTTCGAGTGTGAGTTTTCTTTAAATGCTCTTCACACTACATTTCAGGATTTGACAGAGGCTTCACGTTTGGTGAATATTCTTTGATCTCCCAAAACTGACGTAGCAACTGATCAACTTCGATTTGTGTGTGCATAACAACTACATTGTGTGACTGATGGCCAGACTGCGCAACTTCGCCGCTTACCAGCCAGCCCAATCATGAGTTCAAAGCGACCAGAGACTCATTGCGTTTTATTATTTCGTCAAGCATAATATGCGCATATACAACTGCACCTAATAGATATATAGATGATAGACGTCGATAGATCCTGGCTTGTGAAAGTGTGGATCCGCAAGATCCGAAATCTCAGAAGAAGGCCAGGTATCTGATGGGAGCTCTTGTGATGGTAATCTCGAATTTATTCGTCTAAGGACGTACGCCTTAGCTGTGATCATGTGTGATGGATTTCTTTTAGCATGAAGTTCAACGTAACTTGTGACTTGGTTGTCAGCGGTATAGATGATATGCCAGTAATTTTCTGCTGATTGAAGTGCGCTCGAGATTAAGCAGTTGAGCTGACGCTTTAGTAACAAAGTTTGATTGCGAGCACGGATCAATCAGTCCTCTCAAGACTATCGTGTCGCCGTTCCTCGACTTAACTGCAATTCGTGTAGTTGCCAATATTACTTCCTCACTGTCGCTGTCAACCTCAGCCTCGTAAACGACGGTTGATGTGGTTTGTCTTGTTTCAGGTGTACTGGGTGTTGCTGCATCGCTTTCCGGCACTGATGTGGTCTTGTTAGAGGTTCGTGAAGTGCAACTGAGTGTGATGTCGTCGACTACATTTTCTACAGGTGGTGCTGCCTACACGCATTAACGAAGTGACCCTTTACAAGGCAATTAAAACAAATGCCATTCTTCTTAATAAAATCCTGACGTTGAGGAACATCTAACGAGGCGAATTCTTTACAATGACAAATATAATGATTTTGTGAGCAATAAGAGCATTCGCTGCTTGTGTCATTTGTCACAGAAGTAAGCAGCGAACAGCAAACGAAAGACTTCATATTTGTGGGTTTTTGGGTTGTATAATTTTTTTGTTGGTCTTTTTTGTGGGTAACATTTACCATCTCCATAGAACGGAAACGATTTTCTAAAAATAATGATAAAGTGGTAAATATGGGTATATCTTGAGATGATCCAAGTGACTGTTCCCATTGTTTGTGTGTTTCTAAGTCCAATTTGGATACAGCTAAATGTACGATAATTGCATCCCATGTGGAGGTATACACGCCGAGATTGTCAAGAGAATTCAAACATTCCTTCGTAGTTTATCTAAAATTTCCTTTAAGCTTTTAAAACATTCCGTGTTCATATTCTTTTGATTTAAAATGCGGCTAATTATTGTAGTGACAATCATACGTTTGTTATTGTATCTACTCTCAAGTGATCCGAGCCTTATCGTAATTAGCCTACGTGAGTGCAAAATGTTTTAGAAGTTGTTCAGCCTCTCCCGATAAACTCGTTTTTAAATAATGATGTTTTTCAATCGTTGTTAGATGCACGATGTCATGCACGAGAGTAGTATAATTACCGGCGAACATTGGAATCGATAAAGGAGGTAAATTAGTTCTAATCGGGGTGGTCTCGCCATCATTTGTTGCTAAGTAACTATGCGTAGTATTATTTGATTGTGGTTGACCTTGACATTTCGAAAATTCCAACAAATAATCCTTTAATAACCTCTTAAATTCTAGGTATGTCTTCAGTTGTCTCGTATAGACTTTATGCATTAAATTGTAATTGCTCCAGTTCAGTTTTCGTAACCGTTGATTTAATCATCTCGTATTGAGTTTGATACTTAGACCAATAACTTTCTAATGTTTCTAAGCTTATTTGTAGATAGCCAAGTGTGTATCTTGATTTAGACGTCTTTTTAGTATTACTTTGTAACTTAGAAATACGTTCCGATAACGTTTTTTGTGATTCACAAAGTTAAGCCATTGTTTACGTTTATGACCCGAATTCACTGCAAAATAAGTTCAATGTCCACTTTCCCGTAAATACTCGAGTTCAATTTACGTAAAGTTAAATCACTAGTTATCTATATTTGGCGAAATAGTCTATAAATAAGCAGTTTTAAATAACCAAAGTTTTAATCACAAATGTTCACGTAACGAAATTGTATTAGTACAAATCACTTTCTAAATATTATTAGCAATTACTATAGTCCAAGTATCATTAGTCCAAAATTAATTACGCACTGTTTAAATACCATTCAATTCACGGACTCTTTTAATGGGACAATCCTTCAACGTGTAGAGACTATTGATCAAAGAATATTTTTTTGAGAAGGTCATAGAGTAGCATTTTGACACATTGAGGTTATTATCTACACAGTACACTTCAAACCTTTTCAAGTCATCTTGTAGATAACGAACGTCTTCTTCAGTTTCAATATGCTTAAGTATCTTCATATCGCCAGCAAAAAGAAGAACTTCAGAATTTATAAAATATCTACCGATGTCTAAGATGAAAATTATAAAAAGAAATGATCCAAGTATCGATCCTTGCGGTACGCCCGGTGGTATGATCATCTTTTTCGTTGTAAAACCATATAGTGATACCCTCTGGGACCGATTGTCGATGTAAGAACAAAACCACCGATATAAATACCGACGCGTAACAACTTTTGCAAACGTATTTTGTGATCGATTCTATCAAAACACTGCGTAGTCGATGTACACTTCGTCGACTTGCTTACGGCAATCCATTCCCTTTGAAATAAAATCATTAGCAAGTATCAAATTGGACTTTTGTAAATGGGCATAATTTTGACGATGCGCCTGTTTTGAGAACGGGTGTGATGAAGGCAGATTTCCTAATTGCGGATACTATCCCTTCTTCGAGCGATCAGCTAAATAAAATACAAAGTGGTGATACAAGACTTTTAGCGAAACTGGTGATTAAAATTGGAGGAATAGAATCAGGACCTCCCGATTTAGAAATATCAAGGGATTGAGCACCTAGTTTCAATACAGATTCTTTTCATTTAACCATGGATCCAATGGTAGAAACCGTATCGCCAGTAAATGCATTTTGTGGGATGTCATTATATCTATCAGCTGTTAGAAATGTATAGTGAAAATAAATCAAAAAGGTTACTGGTCTATTCACTGATTTTTTTTTAGACCACGTACTCGGGAGAGTGTTGTTAGAGATTACAAAGGACCAAAAACTGTTTCGATTGCATTTAAGAGCAGACTCAATAATTAAATAATTATCGTAACAATCTTGTTCCAGTTTACGAGCTGTGTCGCGAAATATCGTAAAAGACAGATAATCACAAACATTCTCATAGATCATATATTTACGATGGTATTTATATTTATCTTTTAACATATTGATAACTATTTTCTGCGTTCTATTGTTCAAATATAAGAAGTTTAAGTGCAGAATTTCTAATACCGTAATGATGGCCATCCAGGTGTGGAATCTACACCACACCAGGGTTAGTTATTCTACCGTGAAGCAGTATTGTGCAAACATTACTGTTTCGATCTGAAATCGGCATAGGTAGGTAGCACCCCAACATCGGTTATTCTGCCGTGAAGCAGTACTGTGCAAACATTACTGCGCTTCGGTTTGAAGAGCACTGAGAGCTAGCGTAATCACTAGGGATATGAGAATTAAGAACTGATGTCTCAGGATGACGGACGCAGTCTGGTATCACACAGAAATGTACTGGATGACGTAGTATTTGTTATGGGCCGACATTGCACTTACCATCAGATGAAAGATTTGCTTGTTTCGTCAATTTATTCATTTAAAAAATATATCATTTCAAATGATATGGAATGGATCAGAGATGGTACAGATAAAAGAAACAAAAGACCAATATCTTATATAGTAAGAACGACTGTATGTATGTATAAATACAAATAAAACATTGTTAGTAATTACTTAAACATTTTATTGGAAAAAAATTTCGTCCTAGATTGAAAGGCAACGTGGTATTGTATAAATTTTAGAAATGACACCATAAATAGTTCGATACTGCTGCGTGGTCGCTGTCACAGCGCACGGACTGCGACACGCGGCGCGCCACACAAATTTAAACCCAATGTGTATTGCGCCAAGAGTCAACTCAAAATGTCGCGTACGTCTCGGTGACACTGACCACGACCAAGGATATGCGACGGATGGCACTTATGATTACAAAAAAAAAACATACAAATTATTGCAACTATTTCTTTTCTCCCAATTTGACTCAAAACGCCACCGCATTGTAACATATGGAATGCCTTTAAAATTCACTTATAAAATAACATTATACACATCCTATAAAGCATACAATTAAATATTCCAGCGGTTATTTAGAATTTTGTTCAGGAATTAAGTAGGAGTGAGTTTCGTAGGCCGACGTGTTATGGATATTGAACGCACCGAATACAATACATACAATATAATATCAGGGATAGACTTACAGAAACATCGAGTGGACAACAAAGAAACGATTGGGAAACGATAATTACACTTGAAGCTCTATTTCAACTCCTATATCTAGAATATAAATGATTATAAAAATAAATAAGGGGGACAGTCCCCCCCCCTCCCTTTCACCCCCCACGCTCAAACACTTTGGACAGGTCCTTTGAGCAAGACTCAATAAATTTAAGTATCCTCAAAGATATTGGTGTTTGACACAAGATATATTGTAGGGTCGCTGTGGGTCCCACGCACTTGAACACGAGCGTACCGACAGGGACCAAGCGCAACTAACGCCAATCAATTATATATATAACTCGAAGCACACAGCACTTAATTTGACTCACAAGTTGATCTCCCGATACAAATATAACGCAGTTATGAAATAAAATCCAAAATACTTACAAATAATGATAATAATAAAAACAAATCTGTGTGCTCTCGCGACTCGTTACAATCTACTCTTGTATACATGTATACAGTACACGCTCCCTCGAGTTCGGTGTATACAAATTCGGTTATAGCACATTACAGTCTAAAATAAAATTACTAATAAGTAATAAGCAATATTTACACTTAAGTCCCGACTACGACGACCGACGGCTCCGATTGTTTGTGATACACACGCGAGCACCGTTTTATTTTGAGCTTTCGCACTACTATTTAAGGTCGATAATCTATCTCTGTGTGAGTTACCTGGACGGCGCAGCAAAATAATCTGATACATCTATGAATATATTGACTTCATAGCGCACGATCCGACTGAACGCTTGAGACTATACGCGAGTAGAAAACTTTTTGGTCCTTTAGAAAACGCGTTCTCATTACCGAACGGTCGGATAGTACGCGCTTCGCTTTGCAATTACAGCTATTTCTCCGATTATCTTTAAAACTGTAATTGTATAACGTAGATTCATGACATTCTTTTAGAATAACAGACACGACAATCGAGAGCAAAGTTTAAGCTAAGTTCTAAGCCACAACGAATCCTGTTTTGTTTTATTATAAATGTAAGAAGCCCGTAAGTTTTTGCTTCGATCTGGCTTGAGTTGCTCCGGCCGCTTCGCAATACCGTGAAGGATGCTTCGAACAATATACTCATAGCTGTATTTCGTGTGCAAACTCACACGACCACTATATATGAATTTATTGAAAAGCGGCTACAATAAAAGCTATTTCGACGGAATAAGTTTACAGTTGTGACGTAAATATCTTACAAAATAATATATGACCGAACGCGAGCGCTATGTTTGATGTGTTATAAAAGACACGCATTCGTATAAATTAGAAAACACTGCAATATTGTCGCATAGGCCTGATATAGTGTTAGCTAAATGTTCTGGTATCGTTTCGGCAGTGTTTGCGGTGTAGTGATGCGCTGTTTGCTGTATCGTGTATTCCGGAGTGCATGCGGGTCGTGTTCATATGTTCCGGAGTGTCGGCGAGTTGTATTCGCGGAGGCGTCGTGTCGTGTCGTGGCGCAGAGTCGAGCGGACACGTCTACATGTTCTCGAACTGGTCGACGCGGCGCTTGGTGTTGCCCTTGCGGATCTCGCGCAGCGTCTTGTACTTGTCGCGGCCCTGGCGGACGTTCTCGCGGTGGATCTTGTCCATCGCCGTCTCCTTTGTTTCGTCACGTGACTGCGCCAGGTCTTGTTTCAGCGCCTGTTGGTGAAATAATTAAATGAGTCAAGCGGGTTTTCAAATGCGACGGTTTTTATTAGGTGTATATATCAGGTGTCCGGCAGACTAGAATAGCACATATCTCTTTCCTACCGAGGTGTCGTAAGAGGCGACTTAGGTATTGTACGGACAGCCTTTAATGGTGTAAGAATTTTTTGACTCGTACAAAAATGGCGGCGATGTAGTTCGCCACCTGTCACGTTTCGTTTCCCGCGAGGGCGAAAAGTGGGCTATGTGAGTGGCCTCTGCCTACCCCTTATATGGGAAAAAGGCTTAATTGTACCTTGAGCTGGTTGTGCAGGCGCTGCTACGTTCCTTGAGCTGGTTGTGCAGGCGCTGCTGCGTACCTTGAGCTGGTTGTGCAGGCGCTGCTGCGTACCTTGAGCTGGTTGTGCAGGCGCTGCTGCGTACCTTGAGCTGGTTGTGCAGGCGCTGCTGCGTACCTTGAGCTGGTTGTGCAGGCGCTGCTGCGTACCTTGAGCTGGTTGTGCAGGCGCTGCTGCGTACCTTGGGCTGGTTGTGCAGGCGCTGCTGCGTACCTTGAGCTGGTTGTGCAGGCGCTGCTGCGTACCTTGAGCTGGTTGTGCAGGCGCTGCTGCGTTCCTTGAGCTGGTTGTGCAGGCGCTGCTGCGTACCTTGAGCTGGTTGTGCAGGCGCTGCTGCGTTCCTTGAGCTGGTTGTGCAGGCGCTGCTGCGTACCTTGAGCTGGTTGTGCAGGCGCTGCTGCGTACCTTGAGCTGGTTGTGCAGGCGCTGCTGCGTTCCTTGAGCTGGTTGTGCAGGCGCTGCTGCGTACCTTGAGCTGGTTGTGCAGGCGCTGCTGCGTACCTTGGGCTGGTTGTGCAGGCGCTGCTGCGTTCCTTGAGCTGGTTGTGCAGGCGCTGCTGCGTACCTTGAGCTGGTTGTGCAGGCGCTGCTGCGTTCCTTGAGCTGGTTGTGCAGGCGCTGCTGCGTACCTTGAGCTGGTTGTGCAGGCGCTGCTGCGTACCTTGAGCTGGTTGTGCAGGCGCTGCTGCGTTCCTTGAGCTGGTTGTGCAGGCGCTGCTGCGTACCTTGAGCTGGTTGTGCAGGCGCTGCTGCGTACCTTGAGCTGGTTGTGCAGGCGCTGCTGCGTTCCTTGAGCTGGTTGTGCAGGCGCTGCTGCGTACCTTGAGCTGGTTGTGCAGGCGCTGCTGCGTACCTTGGGCTGGTTGTGCAGGCGCTGCTGCGTTCCTTGAGCTGGTTGTGCAGGCGCTGCTGCGTACCTTGAGCTGGTTGTGCAGGCGCTGCTGCGTTCCTTGAGCTGGTTGTGCAGGCGCTGCTGCGTACCTTGAGCTGGTTGTGCAGGCGCTGCTGCGTTCCTTGAGCTGGTTGTGCAGGCGCTGCTGCGTACCTTGAGCTGGTTGTGCAGGCGCTGCTGCGTACCTTGAGCTGGTTGTGCAGGCGCTGCTGCGTTCCTTGAGCTGGTTGTGCAGGCGCTGCTGCGTACCTTGAGCTGGTTGTGCAGACGCTCGCTGCGCTCGGCGAGCGTGCGGCGCTCGTCGAGCGGGTCGACGAGGTCGTCGGGGCCGCGCGCCGGCGCTGCTGCGTACCTTGAGCTGGTTGTGCAGACGCTCGCTGCGCTCGGCGAGCGTGCGGCGCTCGTCGAGCGGGTCGACGAGGTCGTCGGGGCCGCGCGCCGGCGCTGCTGCGTACCTTGAGCTGGTTGTGCAGACGCTCGCTGCGCTCGGCGAGCGTGCGGCGCTCGTCGAGCGGGTCGACGAGGTCGTCGGGGCCGCGCGCCGGCGCTGCTGCGTACCTTGAGCTGGTTGTGCAGACGCTCGCTGCGCTCGGCGAGCGTGCGGCGCTCGTCGAGCGGGTCGACGAGGTCGTCGGGGCCGCGCGCCGGCGCTGCTGCGTACCTTGAGCTGGTTGTGCAGACGCTCGCTGCGCTCGGCGAGCGTGCGGCGCTCGTCGAGCGGGTCGACGAGGTCGTCGGGGCCGCGCGCCGGCGCTGCTGCGTACCTTGAGCTGGTTGTGCAGACGCTCGCTGCGCTCGGCGAGCGTGCGGCGCTCGTCGAGCGGGTCGACGAGGTCGTCGGGGCCGCGCGCCGGCGCTGCTGCGTACCTTGAGCTGGTTGTGCAGACGCTCGCTGCGCTCGGCGAGCGTGCGGCGCTCGTCGAGCGGGTCGACGAGGTCGTCGGGGCCGCGCGCCAGCTCGCCGCCGCCGGACTCGGAGCCTCCGTCGGAGCCGTCGCCGTCGGCCGAGCCGTCGCCGTCTCCGTCGGCGCGCTCGCTGACGTGGTGGTGCTGCGGCGTGGTGGCCGCCGCCAGCATCGCCGCGGCCTCGTCCTGTACGTCACCAATGACCCACTTCAGTCTATGTATCAGTGTGTATAATGTCTTAACAGAATCTTCCTGTTAAACTAACTAGGTGTACGAAATATACAATTGGTATATAAATAAAAATGCGCTTGCTATTAAATTCACCAACTACTTGTTATTTTTGTATGGCTAGCGAAAAAAACTGTATGTTGAAAATATATTGATGTGTGCACGACGAGTGTTGGTCATATAATTAGAAAAAAGTTTATAAATTAAAACAATATTTCTACTGCAATTTATCAGGAATCAAATTCAATCAAAAAATTATTTATTATTTGTTCTTATATTATACCGTACTTATGCCTGCATGATTTAAAAAGAAACAATTATATTTTATTGTCAATGCATGATTAAAAACAAATACTGCGTAGGACATTTGGCGCCAACTCGAAAAGTAGCGGTAGCGTTTTTATTTAATTTTGTAATTTCTGTGTATATTTGGAATTTTGATGTTTAATATTGATAGTTTATTATGCAGCAAGTGCTCCTGAAAGTGTACAGTGATTGGAAAATTCAATTCAAGACCAATATTGTGGTTTTCGTTTTGTCTCCATCAGTCCAGCCTGATCAACTAATTAGAAACAACTTACTTTGCATGTTCTAGATTTGTAATATAAATAAATATGTACGCCTTTACTTTTTAATTTAAAAAAAAATCTCACCATTTATTAACAGTTATGATAACATTTATCTAATTTTTATTAACTGAAACTAAAAAAAGTTGTGATGCATCTCAAATGATGTTACTAAGTGATACAATCAAATTGATATAATAAATGGCTTTTCAAATCAATGTTAACTGCCTATCAAATAAAATGTTTGTACCATTTGACTATAATTATTTATGGTTTCATATTCATACCAATAATTTTTTGGTTTCCAATTTGTTGTACATTGTCTAGCTTAATTTTATTCTATGAAATATACGCATAATTACATAAACTTTTAAAATATATAAAAGTGACAATGTACTTCATATTGTGAAACATTATAAATAAATAATGTATGAGGACTCCGTCATATCTAGAACATTAATTATCAAGTTAAATTCTACTAAAATAATAGTCAATATCTCGATGAGTAATTAAGTAATTGAACCGTTATTTTTTTATTGTATGTAGTGACGAAACGAGCAAAACGTTCACCGGATAGTAAGTGTAACGTCTGCCTATAACAAATGCTGTGTCCCCCAGAACAGTTCTGTGCTACAGCACACTGCGCCCGTCACCCTGAAACATTAGTTCCTTAGTCTCATATGGCCAGTGATCACACTAGCTCTCAGAGTCCTTCAGACCGAAACACAGTAATGATTACACACTATTTCTTAGCTGCAGAATAACTGACCCTAGGGTGGTACCTACCTAGACGGATTCCTGCATAGGAATCCTACCACCAGTATACTATATTACATTAAAACATAATTCTAACCTTGCTACAAAATAATGCTATAGATTAGAAATTCCTAAACTTTATTTGCTACTTTGTGGCCAAAAATGCATCCTCGTTTACATCTTCCATAATTTTTATCCTAGCTGATGTGGATACCAAAAGTTGAAACGGACCCCTAAACAACAACATACACAGAATACTTAGGAATCTAGTCACCATACACTAAGATTTTTGAGATATTTTATGCCAAACAAGTGTTTACCAGCGTAAATAATATTTCCAGAATAATTTATAGTTTATTTTCCTATAAACACACCAACCACATGTCTATTACGAGGAATATATTTTTATTTGGGTAATACTTTTTTGTATGATACGGATAACACTACAGATGTTGAAAACATTTTTGTTTGAGGTTCTGAAATATGTATATATTTTGCATGATCTGTGGTTGTTATAAATATGCAATACCCTTATTACGGTACTGTGCTGGAATTTTTATTTGAACCAAGAACATAAATATGAAAAGTATAGCTCTTAGTGACCTGTTTACGGCGTGCCTCCTCGACCTCTTCTTGCAGGCGCCTGGTCTCTGTGTCCTTCAGCTCGACCTCCTGCTGTATGCGGGACACTTCCTCCTGCTTGGTGCGGATCTCCTCCTCCAACTTTGCTCTCTCGACCGCTTCCATGTTCTGTGGATAATGTAAGTTTAGGTATCAATATATAAGTATATACTTAATGAATAGGTGGTCCGGCAGAGTAGAATAGCACCTGCCTCTTTCCTAACGAGGTGTCGTAAGAGGCGACTAAGATATTGAAGAGACAGCTTTAATTAGCTAATATGCAATGCTGTCACTATACTGCTTGGGGAACGCAATAGAGTAATAATTTTTTGACTTGTACCAAAATGGCGGTGACGTGGTTCGCCCCTCGTCACGACTCGTTTCCCGTGGAAGAAGAAGGGGGGGGGGGTGAAAACTGTATTGTACGTAGCCTCTGCCTATACGGGAAAAAGGCGTGACTATATTGTTTGTTGGCAAGCCTACATGTGTAATGTAGCAGTACCTTGGTCTCCTCGAGGCGCTGCATCATGGCCTGCAGCTCGTTCTGGCGCTGCTCCAGCTCCTCCTTGGCGGCCTGCAGCTGGCGCAGCTGCTCCTCCAGGCGGCGGATCATGTCCTGCGCCTCCAGCAGGTTGGCCTGCGGACAGCACCTCGTCAATGCACTCCGTTCAACATTCAGCAAATACGATAATTGACCCATATCTCAAAAACTACACAACATATCATATATATGTTTTCTGGGTTCTACCACCTACAATTTCTTCACTAGAATTTTTCACCACATAAATGAAAAACTTAGGGGAGGCACACTTTTTACGGCTTCAGACGCGCATATATCACCAACTATTGGCTTATAAAAAATTGCTATTTCAAAAATTCGTTATAATTTTTCGAAGCTTTTTTTTTATAGAATACGTATATAATAGCAGATGGGTCGCCGGCCTTTGAGAAAGGAATAGGCTCTTTTCTTGAAGGTCCCTAAGTCATATCGGTCCGGAAAAACCGCTGGCGGCAGCACATTCCATAAAGTGCAAGTGCGTGGCAGAAAATTCCGCGATACCTATCTACCGATACATCACAACCTTATGTGCACTGAAATTTTTTTCGTCTCTTAGTGGTACACCTATTTCTTTTTCCTAATTTTACTACATAAAAAAAAACCTTTCTTCATAATTTCATCTGTTGCTGTGACACACGGACATGTCGAAATTATAAGGGTTCCGTTTTTAAAATCGCGCATCTTAGGAAGAAGGCGTCATCAAGACATTCTAATTCCGTCAATCAATCCTGACTGTCGCTTCTGTTGGCGCAGTGGCTAAGCTATGGGCTTCTGCACTACAGGTCGCGAGTTCGATTCCTGCACGGGACTAAATATACTATGGCCTACAGATGGTCGCTTTGGATCTGGGTGTCTTTGTATGTGTAATTTATACATTATATTGTGGGAAATAAGAGATCCATGATTATTTTACCTAAAATAATCATGGATCTCTTAATACCTATTTTTTTGTAAATGGCTTTTGTTCAAAAATCATTATCAGTATATCAGTATATTATATTGAAATAGCGACCTGCGAGCGCTCCATCTCCTCTTGCATCTGTCGCAGTCTGTCCTCGTACTCCTGCTGTTTCTTTTCCGCGCGCTCCCGGGCTGCGATCTCAAGTTGAAGTTTTTGCCTGCAAAAGTAATAAAGATTATTCATTACAAATAGGAGATATGGTTGAAAATTATGTTTGCTTATTATACACTACACTACACCATATGAAAATAAAGTTGCGTTACAGAGTATTCCAGTTAACCTCTTTGCCTGCTGTGGTACCGTGTATCGGCTCAGTACTGCGCCTGCTGTGGTACAGTGTGTCGGCTCAGTACTGCGCCTGCTGCGGTACAGTGTGTCGGCTCAGTACTGCGCCTGCTGTGGTACAGTGTGTCGGCTCACTACTGCGCTTGCTGTGGTACAGTGTGTCGGCTCAGTACTGCGCCTGCTGTGGTACAGTGTGTCGGCTCAGTACTGCGCCTGCTGTGGTACAGTGTGTCGGCTCACTACTGCGCCTGCTGTGGTACAGTGTGTCGGCTCACTACTGCGCCTGCTGTGGTACAGTGTGTCGGCTCACTACTGCGCCTGCTGTGGTACGGTGTGTCCTCAGTACCACACGTCGATCCGTCGATCGTCGCCGCGGGCTCACCTCTGGGCCTGCTTGGCCAGCTTCTCCTCGCGCGCCTGCGCCTTCATCTGCTGCACGTCGATGGTGTCGGGCTTGCGGCGCCGCGTGTACAGCTGCTACGGAGTGCGGGCTCACCTCTGGGCCTGCTTGGCCAGCTTCTCCTCGCGCGCCTGCGCCTTCATCTGCTGCACGTCGATGGTGTCGGGCTTGCGGCGCCGCGTGTACAGCTGCTACGGAGTGCGGGCTCACCTCTGGGCCTGCTTGGCCAGCTTCTCCTCGCGCGCCTGCGCCTTCATCTGCTGCACGTCGATGGTGTCGGGCTTGCGGCGCCGCGTGTACAGCTGCTACGGAGTGCGGGCTCACCTCTGGGCCTGCTTGGCCAGCTTCTCCTCGCGCGCCTGCGCCTTCATCTGCTGCACGTCGATGGTGTCGGGCTTGCGGCGCCGCGTGTACAGCTGCTACGGAGTGCGGGCTCACCTCTGGGCCTGCTTGGCCAGCTTCTCCTCGCGCGCCTGCGCCTTCATCTGCTGCACGTCGATGGTGTCGGGCTTGCGGCGCCGCGTGTACAGCTGCTACGGAGTGCGGGCTCACCTCTGGGCCTGCTTGGCCAGCTTCTCCTCGCGCGCCTGCGCCTTCATCTGCTGCACGTCGATGGTGTCGGGCTTGCGGCGCCGCGTGTACAGCTGCTACGGAGTGCGGGCTCACCTCTGGGCCTGCTTGGCCAGCTTCTCCTCGCGCGCCTGCGCCTTCATCTGCTGCACGTCGATGGTGTCGGGCTTGCGGCGCCGCGTGTACAGCTGCTACGGAGTGCGGGCTCACCTCTGGGCCTGCTTGGCCAGCTTCTCCTCGCGCGCCTGCGCCTTCATCTGCTGCACGTCGATGGTGTCGGGCTTGCGGCGCCGCATGTACAGCTCGTGGTTGCCCATGCAGAGCGCGAGGATGCGCTTGTTGACGCGCACCCGCGGCGCGAAGAACACGAAGTCCGGCGCCTTCTTGTCGATCGGCTTGATGATGAACTTGCGGTCGTTGAACGAGATGTTGCGGATCTCCGACCACGGGAACCCGATCTTCGGTGTCAGTCTGCAAACATTCAGAGCGAAAATATTACTTCCATGCCATTCAGATACGTTGGTATACGGTCAATTGTTTACGTTTCATTTGTCGAATTCTTTATTATGTGCTTGAAAACAATTAAAGACGTTTTGAAATATTCGTAACATACAAAATAGTGATTATGTCAAGCGACGTCACAGATCCAGATAGATATTTCCCGTGTATTTGATAAAAACAAAATTTGGAATGTCACAATTTTCAATTGTTAAGAAAAGTATTAAGAACTTTAGGACTTTTTGTATTTAATTGCTTCCGTTTCGGTTTTCTTTAAAAGTCGAAATTGAAAAAAAAATTCAATTTTTCGGTAATAACTTTATCAATCAATCAGAAACCGGATAGTGGCCAGAGTAACTTGACGCCGCAAGTCCTGGGTTCGAATTCCAACCGGAGCCAACATTTGTGGAAATTCCTTGTGTTGGGCATGTGAAATTAATGTCGCCTTAAATAAATACTAGTGTGGGGCATCGTTTTTTTTAAAGAAAAATAAATAAAAACCCTTTGAAGACAATAATACTAACTTATCATCCTTCTCGTAGATATTGAGTCCAAGAGCATCGACGCCAAGCCATAACTCGGTGTTCTTCTTGTTCCGAATCTCGAAGTAGTTGACACCGTACATCTCCAGGTCTTGCGCAATTTTGAGGTACTCCATCATGGCGTCCTCGCGCAGCATCTCGCGGTGTTCCTGCCACCAGTTCGTTATGCTTTGCTCCCATTCCTCGCGGGACATCTATTGGAAATGGAATTAATGGAAAACGTGTATAAACAGTTTGACGGGTCTCGCCAGAATTAAATATATAAATATGTTTACCGCCATCATTTCGGCTCATCAATATTCCGCTGCCGAACTTACGCCTTCCCTATAGACTGCCACAAAACACGGATCTGAGCATGATTAGACATGATCTTGGGAGACACTATTGAGGCCATTGAGAATAGTGAATGCTGGGTGAGAGTGAGTCCTCCAGCGATTCTGCCGCGATAACTATGTCGTCGGAAAATCCAAAGTGAGTGATGTATTTGCTATTAAAGTGTACCGCGTGTAAATACCGCATCTTTTCCGTTCCAGTAGCTTGAAGACAACTTCAAGTTCAATGGTGAAGAGTTTCGGGGATATAATCTTAAATGTTTCTGCAATTGGATCGGTTTTGGTGCCTTCGTACTCGTTTTTGTACTAGGATAGTTATTGTAGCCTTACTGTACAAAAACTGTAGCAAGGCTGTGTCGCTAGGCTAACAAATATACTCATTTATAAATAATAATAATTACGCAAGAGTCAGAAATATACAGATATGACAAATGCAATCATTGAGCAGTTCTAGTAAAAATTTTGTAACAACAGTATCAAAAGCCTTCCACGATACGAAAAATAAATATTTTTAGCGATTACCAGAATAATTGTATAACATTGATAAAAATTTATGTACGTGGCAAATTGGGTGGCTTATTAATACTAATAGGTGCATCGATCTATCAGTGCCATCTGAATCATTTATACTAATAGGTGTTCCACAGGGTAAGGTCCTTAGCCCGTTACTATTACGAAAAAGCCAATCAAAATCGAAGACGCTTGTGGCATGACGTTGTTAAAAAAATATCTTCACTTTATTTGCACGTGCGGACCAGAAGTACATCCCATAGTGTAAATAAATATTGACTGACCTTGTGCTGGTCTGTGACTCGCTGCGGCAGCAGGCGGTCGTTGGCGAGGAAGCCGGGCCCGTGCAGCGTGGGATTGTGGTCGCCGTGCCGCGCTTGCACCGCGTATGATGCCAGCAGCACCGACGTCTCCGGTGGACAGTAGATTTCGTCTGACAGGATCGCATTCTTCACCTGAATTGACAGAGAAACGATGGTATTAATGGTTTAATAATCACAGTGTGGGGATTTGGAACATTGAACATTAGTATTGTATTAGACCATTTGGATAGTTATAAAACTTTTTAAAATACTTGATGTTCTCAGACAGACATTCCCAACCTTTTCTGAGACCTTAGCAGAAAACAAAATTCGACGCCCCACAGTTCATTACTGTTATTTTTTTAAAGTAATGTTAAAATATTGTTACATATTATTTGTTTTTTTTATCTATTAAAAGAGATGAAAGGTTTCTGCGTCCCCGTTGGCAAACTTAGATCTAAGGGTTAATTTACGCAACTAGCTTACAAAATAAAATATAACTAACCTGAAGGTAGAAGAGCTTGAGTGTGATCTCCTGGATGAGCTCATCGGCAACATCCTCAGGGTAGAATTTGGCGCGGAACTTAAACTGCAACGGGTTCTCTTTCTTCACGTCCTGTTGCATCACCTGCAATGCACCTCTCATTTATATTTAATGTTGATAATTGAAAATATGGCATAACCCTAAAAATAATAAATAGTAATAGATCGTCAAAAATTACGATATTGAATGATTTTAATAGTGATGATAATAGCTAAGAACAAATATTTTATAAGAGACAACTTAAAAATATACTGTAATTTAAAGGTTTGATCAGTAATAAAAATGATCCGTTTGATCTGATGTATTGACATTCACAATTTTCATGCTTATTTATTTTAGGATGTATTTTGTTAATCGAAACAGCATTATACATACATACATAGAGTCACGCCTGTTTCCCATAGGGGTAGGCAGAAACCACATCTTTCCACTTGCTACGATCCTGACACACAGCTTTAGCTTCCTCTACTTTCATTAGTGTTTTCATACAAGGTCGTCGGTTTCTTTTCGATCTGATCGTAATACGTTCGCCTACGTCGACCGTTACCGGCTTGCCCATTCACACTCGCCTCATAAATCTGTTTCGTCAATCTTCTTTCATCCATCCTCTCTACGTGTCCAAACCATCTAAGCATCCCTTTCTCTATATTTGTCACTACATCTTCTACCACATCTTAACGTTCCCTTATCACGTTGTTTCTCAGTTATAACAACAATAATGAATGTAATGTTTACAAGCATTATACTAATTCTTATTATCTGATCTTATATATTATACAGTATATTTGTAATCATTCATTTTGTAAAACGAATTCAATTAAAAACAAAGCAGCAAGCAGTGCTAAATGATAATTATTTTGAATTTATTGACCATCAACGAATCTATTCCGATGTTAATTTTGAATTATCTATGCCAAACGTTTTATTTATTGCTATGAATAATTATCAATAGCTTTCTTTTTAAAACTCGGTGCTTAAAAGTAATAATAAAAACATATTATACATAAACACGTCCGCGACAATCTTACCCATCTGGAGAAAGGTAGCGACCCTGACTTCGCGGCGTGCCCACCAGGTGATCCAAGGAAAGCGTTAAAAAGGCAATAATTAATTACAATTCAGCGTCAGTTGACGATAGATACGAACATATGTAGATAAATACATAGAGACAAACCTTGACAGAATAGAAAAGTATATTTTTTATTCAATATAGATCATTTACATAATAATTAGCAAAGAAATGCCTCTAACATGGGAAGAACCAGTAAGAAACACAGCGGGATTTTTTTCAGTCTTTTTTAAAAATACGAGTAATATACAATTACAACAGTATTATAAAGATGTAGAAATAGTGTGGCTGACAGACTGGAACTACTGAATGGAGTAGAGACACCAATTTCGTGAAGTTATCAATGTACGAAACGTAAGTTATCTATATATAATATATTGCATTAAAAATAAGAAATGGGCAAAAATATAGTTTTTTTAAAACCTCTACTATAAAAGTTAAGTAATAGCTAATAAAACAATATATATATAAAAAAAATGTCCCACTACTGAGAACAGGCCTTTGGCAGCGAGGCGGAAGATTCCGCCACGCTGCTCAAATGCGGGTTGGCGCACTTCACATGTCCTCACATCATGTCTTTGTTCCGCAGATCTGCAGGTTTCTTCATAATGTTTTCTTCTATTTACGCGAGTACCAAGCATACCACTGCAAGGCTCCAAGACACAGTAAGCTCATTCTGCGTAGATCTGACTAAAAATAATAATTAAAAGCTGAAGGTACTCCGGGTTAACTATGACATCAGGACATCTGTCATCTCAGTCCCCCGGTGACCATGGGTGCTGTAAAGCGCCCGAAACGTCGGGTTATAAATAGTTTAAATAAAACGCGACAAAATCCGTAAAAATTTGTTTTATTTAAAAGGTTTATTCATGTTTTCCTTGACCGTTGAGCACGCGGTAAATCAGAATAATTTCCTATATATTAAAATAGAAACCGGATATTGATTAATTTAATTATCAAACAAATTTAATTATTTTTTTTATTTTCAAACCTAGTCCGGTTTATTCAGGAAGAGATATCTTTTAATCTTTGAAATTGCGTCAATTGACGACATAGCTCTAAAGGATCAGCTAGCATACTATACGTAATGATGATAAATCATAAGATAACTATCTGTCAGGCATTCTACACATTTGTTATATCTAAAAAGTTTACTTAGCAACTAACATTTCTCTACTCGTATTTTACTGTATGCTACAATTACAATTTTATTATATATCGATTTTTCATAGGAGAGAGTGACGAGACGAGAAAACGTTCACCTGTAAGTGCAACGTCGTCCCCCTGAAACAACAGTTCTTAAGTCTCATATGCCCAGTAACTACAATAGCTCTCAGTGTCGTTGAGACGGAAACACAGTAATGTTTGCCACACTACTGCTTGACGGCAGAACAACTGGCACTACGTGGTACCTACCTAGACGGAAGGATAGACGGATTCCTGCATAGGAATTCTATCATCAGTAAATGTTATATAAGCAACATATAATATCATTTGGATTTGTTTTGTCAAGTAGCATAATACTAGCGATATTTCAAACCCATTATTAGACATAGGCCTCACAAATAAAAACTTAAACCCTATTTAATATATATATATATATATAGAGACTATATTAAAATACTTGTCATAAACATATATAGACTATATAAAAAAAAACTTGTCATAAACATATATATGTTTAAGTGTACTTATTACTTTTAGCTGTTCTGTATGTTGAAATAACCCCTACTAATAGGTGGGCTTATCTCTGTTTGGCGACAAGGCCACCTATTTTACCAATTGTATAACTAACATATAAATGTATATTTTATTAATGTGTGGAATAAAGAGAAGAAATAAAACGTAAAATAATTTCAAAACGATAACAATTCAAAGTATTTAAAATTCACTTAATTTTCTGATTAATGGGCCATGCTACGCATGTACAAACTGGTTTTTTGAGAATAAAATTGTTTTTGATAATTGTAGTCTTAATTAACTTCAAAGTCTTCACATCGAATAATAATTACATTCCGCAAAATTTTTTTATAAAATAAAATTTACAACCCATTAATACTACAGCCGGAGTTTTGGCCATTGTATTAGTTAATTTGCTAAGATCCAAGTGCCAAATTTAAAATGATGTCTATTACCTAGTTTTTGAAAACCAGACCACCGGGGGCCGCTACCAGATACCCTCCACCACTACCACTAGACAATACACACCACTGAAGTCGAGAACACGATACTTGTTTCACTTAAAAACGAGACATTATCAAGTGATATTAACTCTTCCTGGAACATCTGAATAAGTAAACTGCGGTTGCGAACCCGCCTGCCAAGCGTGTCAACTATAGCAAAATGCCCCAAAATGAGAGCTACTAACTTTTGTGGCAATCTTTGGGGGAGGCCTTTTGTTCAGCAGTGGACTAGTGATACGCTGAGACGATGATGATTGACTCTGCGACATTCAGTCGCCGAGTGACTGTCCGGTGCTCTTCAAAAACTAGGTAATACAATTCATTTTAAATTTTGCATGCGGATCTTAGCAAATGAAATTTCTTTCCTTGAATATAATGGACATCCGCAAAGTAACGCCCGATTCTATTAACTCAATCATTGTATTTCTAGAACTGAACAACGTCGTTAAAGATTTGCAAAGCCAGCAGCTTCTGCAAGTGTGGCTCGCTTCATTTCAGACGGTTGGAAAACCTACTTGGAATGCTCTCCTTTCTTCTATTTCGCATTTATCAGAATAAATGATCCTTCCACTTTCGGTATAATAGTTTTTAATTACACTTATTTAATTTAAACATGAGGGGATTTTGAAACTTAAACTGACGCTGCCTAAAAACATGTAACTAGGCTTTATGTCAAGCTACGGGTTTCTGAGCAGTGTCGTCAGCTCAGGGGCCGGTCGCTCGCCATAAAATTCATTGTACGCGTGTGACCTGAGTCTGACGACATTATAGACCTGGTCCCATTCATCATCATCATTTCAGCCTATAAGTCCACTGTTGAACATAGGCCTTCCCCCATAGATTGCCACAAATCACGGTTCTGACTCCATCCATCGACTTCCCGCAAAACCGTGTAGGTCGCCACTCGAGAACCTTTCTTCCCTAACGGTTATCGGTTCTACGAGCTATATGGCCGGCCCATTGCCACTTCAGCTAGCTAATCCTTACGGCTATGTCGGTTACTTTAGTTCTGCTGCCGATATCATCATTACGGATTTTACCACGCAGAGAAACTCCGAGCATAGCCATTTCCATAGCTCGCTGAGCGATTCTGAGCTTCCTCACGCGACCCGCAGTGCCCTATTCGGCACCTAGTGTCTAAGTGTTCTGCAATTTTGAGTGCTGATTTGCCACGTGCTCTAAAAAAAAGGTTTTTTTTTAATGTATAAAGTGACGAATCGAGCAAAACGTTCACCTGATGGTAAGTGCAACGTCCGCCCACAACAAATGCTGTGTCACACAGAATATTTCTGTGTGACACCACACTGCGCCCGTCACTCTGAGACATCAGTTCTTAAGTCTCAAATGCCCAGTGATTACGCTAGCTCACAGTGCCCTTCAAACCGAAACACAGTAATGCTTGCACACTACTGCTTCACGTCAGAATAACTGGCTCTGGGGTGGTACCCCTAGACGGATTCCTGCAGAGGAATCCTACCACCAGGATTGTCAAAGTTGCTAACGATAATTATAAAAAAGGCTAAAAATAGTTTAGTTTAATATTAGCCATAGTAATCATGAACTAAACTATTTTCACTATTGCGAAATGTAAACAGCGATAAGAAACTGCGACGTTATTAGTTCACAGGCGGCGCTGCTGTCAGGTCAATGAGTGCAGTGAACTAGATCGATTGAATCGTCCGACTCGCGCTCTTGGCAAGATGTCTCACTGGCAACACTGACCGACATCACGTTTTATTGTAACTGCTTTTTATACACGTATTGTTTAAACTTTTGTCACTGCTTTTTATTTTTGTCGACGAAGATAAGCACAATTACAATGGAGCTTTAATTGGTGTAATTAAATTTTCATTATCATCTCTACAATAAAATCATCAATATAAAACCCACTGCTGGACATAGACCTCTCCCACGTTGAGAGAAATGACCGTTGGGATAATTTGCCTTAATAGCTACCTACGTTTGGTAAGCGGAGGATTGTTGATTTAGTGAAGCCTCGCATCTACGGCGCTGCTGCCCCAATTCTGACCATTTCAGATGGTTGCTTAGCCTTCTGTCTGATGCCACGTACAATAATTATTATTCCTTTATTTTTTATTTGATTAGTGACGAAACGAGCAAAACGTTTACATGATGGTAATGGTCTATCTACCCTATAACTAATACTGCTGTCACCCAGAACTATTTATGTGTGACACCACACCGCGCTCGTCACCCTCAGACATCAGTTCTTAAGTCTCACATGCAAAGTGATTACGTTAACTCTCAGTGCCCTTCAAACCGAAACACAGTAATGTTTGCTTACCTACTCTGCACGGCAGAATAACTGGCACTGGGGTGGTAACTACTTAAGACGGATTCCTGCATAGGAATCCTACGACCAGTAGTGGCATTATGCCAGACAATTTTTTGGACTATTCTGACAAAGTTATTATAATTTGTGACAGAAATAACAGTTCAAAAATATGTAAGAATTTGAAGCAATGAATAGCTTTTTCTTCAACATGGTCGTGGTACAGATAAATTGAAATAGTATTATATGATCTATGACAGGTAGCGGCAAATGGAGAATGCGATCTAAATACTTAAAAAACAACACAAAAGTACTTCGCAACCGTAAACGGCGTACAATATTAGAATGGCGATAGCGGAGCGTAATGAATTGCCATTTGGTTCTAAATTTATTCACAGCTTTACATTATATAGATAAATAACTGGTATTCGAAACGCCACGTCAGGAGTTTATCGCAATCGCCATTAAAATGTGTAATATCCGCTCCGCTTTTCCGCTAGAGCTGTGGCTCCCAAACTTTTTTGGGCCCCAAAATATTTCTAAGTTGCGAAGACTTCGCCTCCCTATCTAATATTGAACTTTCCTAAATGGACCCTTTCGTGCATCACCAATTTTCTTTCCCGCAGACATGGATTTCCACACCAGGTCGAAATCGCCCGTCTAGGGTACGAATTGCGCAACGGAACGTCGCGGGATCGAATCCATCATTCGATTAGGGCGTGAACAAACTCCTAGCACAAGCTTTTAAGCTTAGTTGGAGTCGTTAACAGAAACATTAGGAGTGTTGTAAGCATTGCTAGTATTCTTTTAAAAATTACATTATTTACTTTAATCGAATGTTTACGGATTTTATCGCGTTTAATTTTGAACTATTTATAACCCGACGTTTCAAGCGCTTTACAGCACCATGGTCACGGGAGGACTGAGGTGACAGATGTCCTGACGTCATGGTTAACCCGTAGTGCCTTTAGCTTTTAATTATTATTTTTGGTCCGATCTACGCATAATTTCATGTAAATGTGTAGTATTCGCGTAAATATAAAAAAATCATTAAAAGTACATTAATTACGTACAACGATTTTTGCCAAATTGTAGGTTAATGATTTTCTACCTAAAAGTAACAGACTATAATGGTGTCGCTGCTGAAAACAGACCTTACATTTCTTCAGAGGGTTTAGAAGACGACAGCTTTACGCCACTCGTCCAGTGCAGGTGGTCGGACTCGACGGCGGACATTTTCAAACTTATTCAAAGGCATTTCATAACTCCACACCACATCATTAGTGTACTGTGGTGGTGACAAGAGAAACTGGTGGTCAACAGTTTATAAATCTCGCATCGCACTATTAAAGTTTCTTAGATGTTAATAACACAGAATAAACGAGTCATCTCATCCCGTGGGTGTCGTAAAAGTCCACAGAGGGAAAATAAAATCCAGGATATGGGCAGCAGCATCTTTCTGGAAAATCTGAATACATAAACTGCGGTTGCCAACCCGCCTGCAACTATGGCAAAATCGACCCAAAATGAGGCTTTTGTGGCAATCTATCGGGGAGGCCTATGTTCAGCAGTGGACCAGTGATAGAACAAATGATGAAATGAATGAAATGAAATAAAAAAATCTTAATTTTTCAACGTAAGAAATATTAGTTTCGTTTGTCTACCACCACTGCGTGATACGGTTCCTCTATTGGGGAATAAACAAGAGAAAGAAACTTTGCAGGTGCCGTGTTTTTCCTTTTCTTATTTTTATTTTAGCCATAAACCATTATATACAGATTTACACAGTCTCATAGCCAATCGAAGTGCGTCCTATAAAAAAAAAATCAAACAGGTTTACATACATACAATCACACCTTTTTCCCATATAAAAGGTAGCCATGTGGTGGCGCCTCGATAAAAGACTAGATACTACCACTCCATCTCATCCAAAGGATCTCGTAAAAGACGAGTAAGGAATTAAACTTCACAACAGCGCATGATGGCGATGGGCTCACAACCTATCACACCAAGTACATTATATTGTTTTGGTGAAACGTGGATTGTGGCAGTCATCTGTTTTTGCAGTGAGTGCCCAGTCTCTGACTACCCCTTATGGGATACAGTCGTGATCTTATGTATGTATGTAAAAGATAGGCAGAGGCCACACATGTAGCCCAGTTTTCGCGACCGCATGAAACGGGAAGTGACTGTTTGCGAACTATGTCGCAACCATTTTGGTACGAGTCAAAAAATTCTTACTCCCCATTCCCACGAGCAGCATAGTGACAGCTTTGCATATATTATTATTAAACAGATTTAAAGCAAACTTAAGCAGACTAGTTTCCACAAACATCACTTATACATAGCAACATGACGCATATGGCAGCCATCGCCCTCTTCAACTATATTAAAAGGAAATATTACAGACAGGACGAAACGTCTTCTCGCAGATCAGAACACCCGATTTGGCTAGAAGCTACCACTTTCCTATGCATACTTATTTGCCATAAGAAAGTTAGAATACACTTTAAATAATCTTACAAACAGACAGCCAAGACGTCTTAATAAAGTATAAAATTTGTAAAAAGCAAATATTTCCCGGTCTTTAGATTTAGTCATGCGGGAAAACCAACTGACAGACACCGATAAAGGGAATCACAGTTAATATTAATTAGCATTCCAATATGGCTGTGGATTTTAAACGCACGCTTTCAAGCAACGTCGATGTTTATCGAACAGCAATTACTGGCATGGTATCTCTTTAGTACGCGACTGTACTTCGAATGTGAGATACAATTAAATATACTAAAATGTTTCATGAAACAGCATAAAATTACACTTTGGCATGTTTATTTTTCCTCTATTTGAAAATTAATCACAATAAACTTTATCATTCTAAAATATTGTTGTATTATTTTTATAATATTGTTATATTTGAAAAAACTAGATCTACTATATATTGATTGCTTTAAGAGTTATAGACGACTATATTCGGAAATAGTTGACAGCAGCTGTCTATATTAAAAGTAGATAGTAGAGTACTTAAGATAGGTAACACGTAAGTAGGTAGACAGGTAGGTAACACTGCAGTACTAGTTACTCTGCAGTCAATGTGTATAAGGCGTAAGTGACTTAAGATCTGAAGTCTCAATGGTGAGGTGCGCAGTGCGGTGTTACACAGAACATATGCCTGGGTGACTCCGCTATAGTTACGGCACGTACAATGAGGTGAACGATTTCCTCGTCTTTTCACCTTTTTCCCGGTAAAAAAAAGGTTAACGACCTGCTCGTTTCGTCACTTCAACGTAAAATATAATTACACTTGAAGCTGTAAAGTGCGTAAGAACTCGTCTAGACACACGATTGCTCGTAGAGTTCATTAATAAAATTAACATGAGCTTATGGTAAGCACATGTAACTTGCTAGAGAATTTCAATATCCTCGTTCTAATCTGATCGGGGAGTCGAACGATCGGTGTCGATATCCGAGGTAAAGTTTCAGCCTATAAATGTCCCACTACTGAGCACAGGCCTCCTCTCATTTCTGAGAGGGTTTTTTGGAGCTAGGAAGAATCCGCCACGCTACTCCATCCAATGCGGGTTGGCGGACTTCACATGTCTTCGAAATATTTTTTATTCCTCAGACACGCAGGTTTCCTCACGATGTTGATGGTAAACCAGCACTTAAAATTGCAATTAACAATTTTAGTGGTGCCGGCACCGGGAATCGAACCCAGGTCACTCGCGTACTATGAAATTTAAAGCAAGCGCCTAGCCCCTGAGCTACCACTGCTCACCCTAGCCCCTGCTCACGGCTCATCCGAGGTAAATGCTTTAATATACTTTGTTTGTAACAAATAACAAAATTCATCGAGTCCCTTCATATTATTGAAAGGGTTAATGGTTAGGCGTTTTGTTTATATTGATAGTCACGCTTGGATACTTTATACCTACTTTGAATTATCATTAATACGAGTAGAAGCGATCGTGCCTTTACCAACTTCAGATATTAGACGAGAAAGTCGTTCCTTAAGAGTATATTTAACAGCCAACATTATTACATTTAAAAAAAAACAATTTCTACCTATTTACAGGTAGAATTTGTTGGAATAAAGCAGTTTATTGGGCGAAGGGCGTAGGTCTATCTATAGATAGAGAGCGCATTGCTCTACCCCACCTTTTTTCTGTTCTTAGTTATCCTAAAATCATTGTGATGTTAAAAAGAAATAGTTTTTATATAATAACGTAGTACTAAATTTAATAGATTTAAGTTGTTTTTATCACTGTCTGTGTCTTTTTAAATATTTAATCTGTCTTCTGTGTACTCGCAACAAATGAATATTTCTTTCTTTCTTCTTTCCCACAAGTCTAAATATTTGATTTATTTCTTAGAGGTACAGGTAACCCCATTCCTTCACCGCAGAGAGCAGTACTAAATTATTTTATGTTAGGTATAGTTATGGCAGAACTACCAAGAATTTTAATTATTTATGTATTCTGTGTTCCGTTGAAATGGTGAAAAAGTATTATCTTAAAATGTTCTTTGTAATAATTTCAGACCGATGTAAGAAACGTCGTAAAGTCGTAATCGTAAAGCACATTTTTAATTAGGCTTAAAGACACGTCGACGACATATTATACAATTGTAGTTGTTGGTTCAAATCCAGGCCAATCCTTAATTATGTCTTCTGTAACCCAATCCGAACTAGCAATTAAATGAAGTAAGTCAACTACTACAATACAACTACTGCAAATATTAAAACGTCTAAATCACACATAAAAGCTCCGAACATATTCTATATTTACGACTAAAATCTAGCAGATCTACAGAGAAGTAGGAGAATATATCACAATTCAATGTCTAGCACCAATCTCCTTTTACCAGGTCGTCAGCTCTGTCATACTCAGCTTCCTCATCATCTTCTTCTGGCGACATCAGTCTCTTTACGGCGCCCGTTACGCATCTTGACGTTTTTTCCATCATCGATTCCGGCTTGATTTAAAAATATAAATATGACATGAACACGATTTATAAACGATAAATGTTACAAATCCTTTAAAATAGTATAAGCATTACTTAAATAATGTTATAACTTATTGAAAAAGGTAATATGTAGAATAATATAAAAATTGCTGTTTCAGATTAATAGACTTCGACAGACATCGTTAGACCTATCACCATGAAAGTAGGCACATATGAATTTCTTCGTGAAGAATTATGTTATCCACTGTGTTGCATTCGCCACTAGATGGCGCTGCAGCAAAACAATTTCTATACCGTTGAACCGATCGCCATGTAAATTTAATTAACGGCGAGCGAAGCGGACGGGGAATAGCTAGAAATCCATACTAATATTATATACATATAATTTATAAAATAATCTTTAATATTATTAGTTTATTCAGATCTTCAAAGAAGATGTTGCTGCCCATTTCCTGGTTTTTATTAGCCCTATGTCGACTTTTACGACATCCACGGGATGAGACGGGGTGGTAGATTCGCTTAGGCCGCCACCACCTTTCATCTGAATCTGGATTGCTTTCTTCACACAAAAACAAAAACACTGCTTCAGATAGCAGTGTTTTTTTTTTAAATTAAAAAACTGCTTCTTAATGTATCCCTCCTGGGTAGAGGTTTCTCATACTTCTGCTGCTTGAGTGCAAGACATGAAGTTTACATCTCTTAAATTTTTTAATTTCCATGATTTCCAAGTTTTCTCGAGATATTTACGCTGACCGATGATAATGATATTCCACTTAGTACGACATCTACGAATTTAAAGGCAGATTTACGCATTTCAAATCGTAGACACCAACCGGGAGGGTTCGAAGTTGGGCATCGCATAGTATGAAGTTTAAAGCGAGCGCCGGGCCTCAAATGAAAGTAAGACTTAATAAAAAAAAATTATCCTAAGATCTGTTGTAGCGATGAGGCAAGGAGAACTAAAATTAAGTTAACTGGTGGTAGGAAGCCTATGCAGGAATCCGTCTAGGTAGGTACCACCCCAGGGCCAGTTATTCTGCCGTGAAGCAGTAGTGTGCAAACATTACTGTGTTTCGGTTTGAAGGGCACTGTGAGCTAGCGTAATCACTGGGCATTTCAGACTTAAGAACTGATGTCTCAGGGTGACGGGCGCAGTGTGGTGTCACACAGAAATATTCTGGGTGACACAGCAATTGTTGTGGGCGGACGTTGCACTTACCATCAGGTGAACGTTTTGCTCGTTTCGTCACTTTATACAATAAAAAAAAAATGTTTGCACACTATTCTAACAAGATTCATAAACAAATTCAGTGATCCAGGCGTTAAATGTTTTACTAACATACGTGAAGTTCGAAACGTGTGCGATAATTAGTCGTGATTTTATAAATTTATTAACAAAGTAATCGGTCATAATTTCCGCGAATGGAGCAAATCGAGCAGCGTGCCGTCATTAAGTACCTCCATAAGAAGGGGCTATCATCAAAAGCCATCCATGATGACATGGTCAGTACATTAGGCGATTGTGCTCTGTCATATTCATCCGTCAATAAATGGATAGCAGAATTTAAGCGTGGTAGAGAGAGTGTGAAAGATGAACCCCGCTCTGGAAGGCCTTCGACGTCAACTACTGACGAAAATATTAAAAAAGTACTTGATCTAATAATGGGAGACAGCAGATTAAAAATTAGAGAGATAGCCGAGATTATAGGCATCTCTTATGAACGAACTCAAAAGATCATTGTCAACGAGTTGGGTTTCCACAAGGTGTCTGCGAGGTGGGTTCCGCGACTGCTGTCAGTTGAACAAAAAAGGACGCGATTGACTATTTCACGCGACTGTTTGGAGTTATTTGAAGCCGATGCAGATGATTTTTTGAATCGTTCTGTTACTATGGACGAAACATGGGTTCATTACTGTACACCGGAAACAAAACAACAATCAAAACAGTGGAGAAGACCTGGTTCACCACCCCCTAAAAAGGCTAAGTCGATTTTGTCGGCAAATAAGGTGATGGCTTCAGTATTCTGGGACTCGAAAGGTGTGATTATGATTGATTATCTTGAAAGGGGTCAGACTATAAACTCTGATTACTACTGCACCTTACTACGTCGTTTACGAGAGGAAATAAAAGAAAAACGTCGAGGAATGCTCAGAAGAAAAGTCCTGTTTCATCAAGATAACGCCCGTGTTCACACGTCAGTACAGTCAATGGCTGGAATTCACAACTGTGGCTTTGAACTGTTACCGCATCCGCCGTATTCACCTGATCTGGCACCATCAGACTTCTTTCTGTTCCCTAACTTAAGAAAGCCCTTGGGAGGTCAAAGATTTTCGACAAACGACGAATTTGTAAAATGCAAATAAAAAAAAATCAACCGCAGCTGGCGCGAAATTCGCAATGTATTTCTTCACAAGCAACTAACACATGGCTACGCTTTTAAAACCTCACCTGTAGCTCTTCTGTTCCGCCTGACTTCTTTACCGCTATTCCTGAGTTCGAATCCGAGGAGCAGGAGTCAACATTTTGCGTCGAAACGCAAACGGTTGGTTTTTCGGGTCTGGTTGCGTTGTGAAATTTAAGAGCATGTGTTCAAAACGCACTCACGATAGAGGAGAGAGAGAGAGGAGGAGACATCCTAGTGAGGAATCGTTTGTTGACCGACTTCAAAAGAGAAGGTGGAAGTTCTGAATTCTGAAATATTTATTGTTTTTTTAGATGTTTATTTTTAACCGATTTTAATGATTCTTTTTTTTATTAGAAAGGGGATGTTTGACCAGGTTCTGATCATGGTATTTATGAGAAAATCATGACTTAAATTCGCAGAAGCGTGCTTGGAGCGTGCGATGTAGTCGATTGTACTTTTTATTATTAAGTTTATTTATTTATAAAGTTGTACCTGTAGCACCAACAGAACACGCTTTATACTAACAGTCTTATTCATAAAAAATAAAAAAATATGATGATGATGTTCTCCTAGCCGATTTCGACCACGGCGACAACTGCCGACTACTGACTGTCGAGAGCCATCAACTGTGCAGGAGATATTATAGTGCCACAAGTGTACGCGCAAACAGAGGCACTCACTCGTCCCAACCTACCCGCGCCCGATGTAACGCTGATGTGATAAGATCGGAGGTAGGCTAGGATGCAGTGTCAGAAACACGGGGACAATCACAACACAACCAGACCCGAAAACCAACAATTTATGTTTTAGCACAAATGTTGGCTCCGGCTGGGATTCGAACCCAGGACCGCGCGGCTTAAAAGTCAGGTACTCTGACCACTAGGCCACGCGGTCGTCGAAACAAATATAGAAGGTTTATAGCCTTGTTACAAAGAGATAACTCATTTTTGACAGATGTTTGCAGCTAAATAAATACGAATTCACAGATGTGTCACCTATGTAGATATGAAATTTGATTACGACGACCTCATAGCCATGTTAAGGTATCCAATAGCGGAATTTTATAATATTAGGCCTAATTAGCTTCATAATTATTCAGTGTTATAAAGACGTGTGGTGGCGGCTCGTTAAAAGAATACTACCACTCCATCTCATCCAATGGATCTCGTAAAAGGCGAGTAAGGAATTAAACTGCACTGTGCACCCAACAGCGCATGGTGGCGATGGGCTCACCACCTATCACACCAAGTGTATTATATTGTTTTGGTGAAACGTGGGTTGTGGCGGTCATCTGTTTTTGCAGTGTGTGCCCAGTCTCTGACTACCCCTTATGTGATACAGTCGTGATGTTATGTATGTATGTATGTTATAAATCTATCATAAGTATTTTTTTATGTTTTAAAACCGCTATAATTTGTACATCAGGCACAATACGAATGACACGTAATAATCGTTCGATGTATTGAAGTACGGGCATTAACAATTAGCGATCTCTTATAGCAGCGAGATTGAGCGAGGCGGCCCGCGCGAGTCGTGGGAGAGGCGAAAGTACGGTCAACGACCCCGCGACCGCGATCGTTCAAACAATCAGCTGTTCTTGTGCGAATGCTTGTAATTCCTGCGTTTGGAATCGAACAGGGCAGGTCGACGGCCACTTATACAAATAGGCAGAGTTTTCTAATTTTAATGGTCATAAATAAATAGGTAAGTAGGGTAATAAGCTATCCGATAGCTTATTACCCTGATACTGGACTGTTCGCTAATAATAGTGCGTGTGGTGGCGGCTTAAGGGAATCTACCACCACATCTCGTCCCGTGGGTATTGTTAAAGTCGACAAAGGGAAAAGCATCTTCCTGGAAAATCTGAATAAGTACACTGCGCTTGGCAACCCTGCCAAGCGTGGCAACTAAGGCGAAATCCCCCGAAAATTAGGGCTACAAACTTACGTGTTTCGTGGAAATGTATGGGACTGAAACGACGATGATGATGATATTAATAATCTTTACTTCTGGCTGTAAGATTCGTATGCAGGATTCCGTCTAGGTAGATGCAGCGCCAGTTATTGTGCCGTTGAACAGCAGTATGCAAATTGGGCATACGTGACTTAAGATCTCAAGGCGACGAGCGCAATGTTTTGCCACACAGATAAGTTCTGTGTGACACAGCATTTGTTATGTGCAGACGTGGCGCTTACCGCTAGGTCAACTGATTTGCTCATCTCGTCACTTCTTCCATTCAAAAACAAATGCCTTTCCTTGGTGTTAATAAAACGCGCACCATCGACTGGTGGTAGGATTTCTATGCAGGGATCTATTTAACGTTATATTTAACACACCAGTCCAGTTATTCTGCCGTGGAGCAGTTGTGTGCAGACATTACTGTGTTTCGGTCTGAAGGGCACTGAGAGCTAGTGTAATTACTGCGCATATGAGACTTAAGAATCTTGTCACAGGGTGACGGGCGCACTGGGGTGTCACACAGAAACGTTCCGGGTGACACACAGCATTTGTTATGAGCAGTCGTTGCACTTATCGTCGGGTGAATGATTTTGTGGTCTCGTCACTTTCTCCAATAAAAAGTATCCATCGACGTCTTATTGCAATCGTCAATAATAATGGTTTGGGGCACGAATGTTGAAACATGACGTAGCAGAATCGCCCGCCATTCGTCTATTGTCGTGAACCATCCAATAGCACAAATATACATACATACAGAAGATCACGACTGTATCCCATAAGGGGTAGTCAGAGACTGGGCACTCACTGCAAAAACAGATGACTGCCACAATCCACGTTTCACCAAAACAATATAATGCACTTGGTGTGATAGGTAGGTGAGCCCATCGCCACCATGCGCTGTTTTTTTTTTTTTTTTTTCTTAAAAAAACGATTCCCCACAGTAGGATTTCTCCTGTGTCGTGGGTACGTTTTACAGACATAAATTCCACATGCATAAACCACCCAGACCCGGAACAACTATCTGTAGGCCATACAAATATTTGTCCCGTGCGGGAATCGAACCCGCGACCCGCGGCGCAGAAGCCAAGGGCTTAGCCACTGCGCCAACCGAGCCGACAGTGCAGTTTAATTCCTTACTCGACGAGATGGAGTGGTAGTATTCTTTTAACGAGCCGCCACCACACGGCTCAAACATTAGTAACGATGTAAATGAAATAGAAATGAAACATGGCTAGTCCATCAACTCAGAACCATAGACTTGGACCGTCCAGTGAGAGTGCGACAGTTAGTGTGTCATCTGCCGACGACCTAGTTCGTGGGCGTTGAGCCTGCAGCCCTCGTTAAGCCACAATTAACTTAATTAAGACTTACTTGAGGATAAAGACTTGTCTTCATTAGGACGTTATTAAATTTCAAATTAAGATGGTCTGTTGAAGTGATATTAATTCACCGACTTGCGACGGTGGGTAAGCGATTTTCATCTGCGCTATGAGTCGCGTGTATATTATTAGATGATACGCTAATTTGGGACGGTGTATAAAGGTACATTATTTTTGATGCTCTATTGCTACAGAGAAAAACCTACTTTACTATCGGAAACAGATCTGCGTAGCTTTCGCAGCAGGTTGCAGTGCGATCGGAATTCGAGAGGATGGAGTCGATTTAATCGGAATGACAAGGGATGCCAAATGTTTATAATATTTATTATAATTATATTTGAAAACTTATCCAAAAACATAGACTTTTGTTGAATATAAGCTGCGTTGTAGATATATACGGGAGGATTCCGACTACCATTAGAACTTTACATCTTTTTTTCTCTATTTTTATAGATGGGCAAAACATTCACCTGATGGTAAGCGCAACGTCTGCACATAACACATGTCACCTAGAACATTTCTGTGTGGCACCACACTGCCCTCGTCGCCCTGAGACATCAGTTCTTTAGTCTCATATGCACAGTAATTACACTAACTGTTCCTTGCTCCTCAGACCGAAACACAGTCATGTTTTTATACCGCTGCTTGACTGCAGAATAACTGGCACTGTTATGGTAATATTATATGATGTTCTCCTTAGCCGATTTCGACCACGGCGACAACTGACGACTACTGTCGAGAGCCATCAACTGCGCAGGAGATATTATAGTGCCACAGGTGTACGCGCAAACACAGAGGCACTCACACGTCCCAACCTACACGCGCCCGATGTAACGCTGATGTGATAAGATCGGAGGTAGGCTAGGATGCAGTGTCAGAAACACGGGGACAATCATAACACAACCAGACCCGAAAACCAACAATTTATGTTTTAGCACAAATGTTGGCTCCGGCTGGGATTCGAACCCAGGACCCGCGGCTTAGAAGTCAGGTACTCTGACCACTAGGCCACGCGGTCGTCGTGTATACAAGATCCCTTCAAGAACAGTCTTCAATTTCGCTGTTTGAATTGGAATACTCTTTCGAATTGGAGCGCGTACCAGCCCTGCAGTTGTCAGGCGGGCGGGTGCGTGGCAGCAAGGTCGCCCCCCGCCACTTTCACCGCCGTCCCCGCCGCGCCCAGACCGCCGCGGCACAACTGGATCAATTCTGTCCCGACCCACTGACGAACCACTCAATGAAAGCGACATGAATGGAAAGTATATTTAACAACAACTACTGCAAATACACAAATTGTTGGTTTTCGGGACTCTTTGTGCCTGTGATCGTGCCCGTGTCACTGATAATGTCTTCATCTAATCATAAGATAACTGTTCCATCACACCGCACTTGCTTTATCAGCAACTCTTTTACTGTTCAGGCAATACTAGCGTATGTATATGTATGTTGTGTATAAATGTATGTATGTATATATATGAATGTGCATAAGTATATATTTATTTATGTATATGTAATATTAAAACATATATTCATTTACTTCATTTAACTTTTATTTCTTATTCACTATATAAATGTAATTATATGATACACCTGCCACCGCTTTTTCACCACGGTCGAATGGCAGTGAATGCCTATAGGCGCATTAAGTCCGCACATCGTTACCTTTATTTTAAGGTTTGCAATAAAGTTTTTAAATGAATAAATAATGCCTCCTAGCTAGTGGCGCCAGGTCCAGTGCGTCAAATTTCGATATGGAAGATTAAAATAATCGAGAATTTGGTTTTCAAATCGGGACAGCCACAACGGCTACATAAAAACTTTAACAACATTCATTTACGTGATGGCTGTTCTCTTGCCTGTGGGAGGCAATGACATTTTCCAGGCGTTCTTCTTACTCACATTGTTACACCACCCGCGGAATTAGAAGGGGTGGCAGATTTTCAAATAATCAATACGAATCTTAATAAGTAATTAGTTATTTTACAAAAAAGAAAAAATATAGTCTGAAATTGGTTTATTAAACGACGCCTTATTAACATATTATATTAATATTATAATCCTTCCCAGACAGTATGATGGTTTGCCCAGAAGGATGTCTCGGCTCATCTTCTGGCATCATTTTATCGGAAGGTCAGATTTTTTTTTGTGTTACCATGGTTGGTACAAAAAAAAAGCAAATGAAACTTAAAACAAACTGGATTAGTGAAAAAGTCGGGACTTTCGGCGTCCCGATCGAGGGTGAATCGGAACGTGTCACCAGACCCCCCCCTGAAAATCGGGACGTCCCGCGCAAGTCGCGCCTGGCGACGCCGGTCCTAGCCCACCTCTGTTGTTACCGAATGATCTTTATATCGTGGTACAGGTACCTGACTTCTACGCCGCGGGTCCTGGGTTCGAATCACAGCCGGAGCCAACATTTGTGCTAAATCACAAATCTTTGGTTTTCGGGTCTGGTTGTGTTGTGATTGTCTCCGTGTTTATGACACTGCATCATAGCCTACCGCCGATCTTATCGCATCAGCGTTACATCGGGCGCGGGTAGGTTAGGACGAGTGAGTGCTTGTGTTTGCGCGTACACTTGTGGCACTATAATATCTCCTGCGCAGTTGATAGTTCTCGATAATATTCGGAAGTTGTCGCCGTGGTCGATATCGGCCAGGAGAACATCACATATCGTGCGGTTTAGACGAGTACTTGTGTTTGCGTGTACGCTTGTAGCTTTATAATATCTCCTTCACAGTTAATGGCCTCCGATAGTATTCGAAAATTGTCGAAAATAAAACCACGGGATACCACACAATAGAACCACGGGACGCAGTAATCGAGTGCACTAAGCGCTAGGCCAGACGGACGTGAATATGTATGTAATTATCTTTGTTTTTATCAACTTGTAGTGCAGTCCAGTTTTACACATGTTTAAACGGCAATGAGCGCGAAAGTTAAAGTCATGGAAAAGAGCCCGCACTAGTTTTTACCAGCAGGCACAGTAAGAACTAATAATACAGTACATAATTAATGTTTTATAAGTACGTAGGTACTACATATATTTATCCATGCCCCGGGTTGACAGAGAGAATGCCAAAAGACATTTAAGTCCTTTTGTAATACTTTACATTCAATAAAGCGAATAGAATAAGGTAATAACAAATAAGGTTTTAACTTTTGTTGTAGGATTCCTATGCCGGAATCCGTCTAGGTAGGTACCACCCCAGGGCCAGTTATTCTGCCGTGAAGCAGTAGTGTGCAAGCATTACTGTGTTTCGGTTTGAAGGGCACTGTGAGCTAGCGTAATCACTGGGCATTTGAGACTCAAGAACTGATGTCTCAGGGTGACGGGCGCAGTGTGGTGTCACACAGAAATATTCTGGGTGACACAGCATTTGTTGTGGGCGGACGTTGCACTTACCATCAGGTGAACGTTTTGCTCGTTTCGTCACTTTATACAATAAAAAAAATATATAATCTGTCTACATCATTCATTCATTTTTAACGTTATCATTTCGAATAATTTATCGAATTAAATACACATAACCACATTTCAGCTATCACTAGTCCACTGCTGAACATGTCTCCCCCATACATTGCCGCAAAAGTCTTTAGCTCTCGTTTTGGGGGGATTTTGACACATAACCTAAGTGATGTTAAAACTATTATTTATTTGTTTGTTTATGGAAACAGTCGTATGCTATGTTTTCCAGTGGCAAGTAACATATCCAGGTATAAATATATATTAATAGTTAATAGAATCAGGCGTTACTTTGCGGACTCGGCGGCCGTCTGTCGTAGAGTCTGTGACGCTTGATAATGCCTCGTTTTGGGGCGAAACACGTGTCGCGTTCTCGACTTCAGTGGTGTATATTATCTAGGGGTGGTATTGTAGTGGTTGGTGGAGGGTACCTGGTGGCGGTGTTAGTTTTGCTTGTGCACGCTACTGAGTAAATATATATATTTAGTTAAGTAGCAGTTTCCACTTACAATACAATTTACAGTACAATTTTGATCTTGAATTGAATTTTCAAACTTGTACACTTACACACAAATTACAAAATTAAATAAAAACGCCACCGCCACTTTTATAGTCGGCGCCAAAAGTCATAACAAGTTTTTTATTGTGCCAGTTCTATACTATTGTGTTGTTGGCGAACGTTTTTGCTGTTGTAAATAATTTTGCGCTTTTTATGCTGTGGTCAACGATGCTGTTGGCACAATTATGATGGTGTATTTTAATGATATTGTCCTAGTCGTAAGGTCTAATTGTAAAATTGTTAGTTATCTTGAAGAAATAAAAACAATTTAGGCTAACGTAGTTTTTTGAATATATAATAATTATTTTAATATTTTGGATTTATGTTTGTTAATCTGCCTGTAAAGGCACTGCTTGTATACAGTGTTACGGTTTATAAATATTTTACTCAAAAGCCAATTTTGTTTTTATTACTTTGTATTTTTACAACAGTAGCAAATATTTTAGAGATAGTGATGTGATGAGCAAAACGTTAACCCGATGGTAAGTGCAACCTCTGCCCATAACGAACAATGATAAAGAACAACTCTGAGTGGCATCACTTCGCGCCCAATAATTAAAAGCCCCCAGCGTCCATGGGTGCTGTAAATCCAAGATACGTGGGGATAGTAGGAAAATTAAACGCGATAGAATATGTAAATTTTAATTTTAATTCAACGGACAGTTTTCGCGTAAATATAGAATAATACACAATTTTATTATGCAATTCTTCAAGAAATCATTATGAATTGAGAAATATATTATCTTTCCATTGTCTAATGTATTGTATTGTCAGTTACGAAATAAATTGTTAGTTTCTTTAAAAAAAACTGACATTTCCATTTAAACACAGAATTAAAAGTTATTAATATATATTTTTTAAATATAAAATACACTAGATTTTCTCTTGTATCGTGGGTGCGTTTTACAGACACGAATTGCACACACACTTCACTTATTTTTTTAAAATTAGTATGACGAGACAACAACACAGTCCCAGACAAGGAACAACTATCTGTAGACTATACACATTTTTCGGGGCGATCGAAGCCACTGCGACAACCGAACCGACAATGCAATTCTATATGTAAGGAAAGTTGATTAATGAGCTATAATACTTAACGCTTCTAACACTAGCCGCAAGTTGTATACTTCGGTAATTGAAAGGTCTTTGATCCCGCATGTCCTCCGCCAATCCGCACCGCACTGTACCCTTTCCATTGATGTTCATAGTGTAACGCCCTTTCTTCAATTCCGTGATAACACTTAATTGGATGACTCATAGACGGTGACGTCGTTAAGAATTAACTGAGACGGCTTTGATCTTTATTGGTGCATCGTTGGAAATTAAAATCAATGAAACATGTTCAAGCTTTAGACAGGTTTGGGCGTCTTGCAGCGTACTTTGGACCAGCTTGCAGAGCGTTCCGAACGTATTGTCAATGGAAGAAATGTCTTAGCGAATCGTTCACCTGATGGTAAGTGCAACAGTTGCCCATAACAACTGTGTCACCCAGAAAATTCACCTGTAAAGTCCTGTATGCACCACACTGCGCTCGACACCCAGAGACATCAGTTAGTTTTTTTATTTCTTTACACTAGCTTACAGTGCTCTTCCGACCGAAACACAGTTAGCACACCACTGCTCGACCGCAGAAAAACGTGTACTGCATATTAATCCTACTACCACTACCAAGTTTTTGTTCCTTAAATACGTTTACGAAATCTGTGACAGATGGATATTTTCACAGATAAAAATATCCCATTGATGCCTGAAGTTCTCGATATCAATTTTAATAGCGTTTTTGGAGTTGTAATAATTCCTCGCTGCATCGGGATCGAAACCACTACGACTCAACTACGAAGATTTCAGACAATTATAACATTTTATGTTATAATCACGTCACGGTTCCCTACAGAGCTGAGTGAAACTGCAATGTTTTGGCGTCCAATCTAACCATTGTATAAATGTAGGCGTCATCATTCTTCAAGGCATCATAGTGTCATCGATCAATGTAATATCCGTACAATATGGTGACAGGCGTACAAAGAGTCGCGGACACCTGCGTGTCCAGCAAGGACGGCGGTTCATTCAGGTGTGTCAGGTGGGCAGAGGTCGCGGCGGTCGTGGTGATGGGCCGCGCCGTGAGAACGGGGTCAGGCGGGCGTAGCGTCGCGCGCCGCTGCCCGCCGTGCGTGCAACTACACTGCTTTATGTTCTCCTGGTAGATGTTACTAACAAGAGAGAAGCCGGGCTATTGCGAATCCAAAGCGAACATCCATACTAATATTATAAATGCGATAGTAAGCTTGCATCCTGGAGACGGACACAGGATACTTTTTACCCCGGAAAATCAATTAGTTCCCACGGGATATTTGAAAAACCTCTGATCGACGTGTACTGGGTAGGATTCCTATGCAGGAAACCGTCTAGGTAGGTACCACCCCAGGGCCAGTTATTCTGCCGTGAAAGCAGTAGTGTGCAAACATTACTGTGTTTCGGTTTGAAGGGCACTATGAGCTAGCGTAATCACTGGGCATATGAGACTTAAGAACTGATGTCTCAGGGTGACGGGCGCAGTGTGGTGTCACACAGCATTTGTTATAGGGCAGACGTTGCACTTACTATCAGGTGAACGTTTTGCTCGTTCCGTCGCTTATGAATTAAAAAATAATAATAAAAAAAAACGTAGTCGGGGCTATTGCGAATCCAAAGTGAACATCCATACTGTTGCGTCTAAATTAAAGTTAATAAAGCGAGAATGCGATAGAACGGAGCGCTTTTCGTCCCTTTCCCCCTCCCCACCCCCGTCCGACCGCAAATCATCGAGAAGACTAGTGTGTGACGTCGCACGTACAGAGCTCGCAACAAACTTTTATTAATTACTTAGACCTAGCGAATGGCCGAAATACTTGAAATTAATAGTGCGATGTGTTGAGCATGTACCTGCAGCCCTGATTTGTGGTAACTGTTTTGTATTTATCGATCACATACTAATATTATAAATGCGAAAGTAACTCTCTAAGCTTGCATCCTGGAGACGGACACAGGATACTTTTTACCCCGGAAAATCAAGTAGTTCCCACGGGATATTTGAAAAAACCTGTATCGACGCGTACGTAGTCGCGGGCATCAGCTAGTCACAAGTGTAAAATGAATTTCCGTCAAGTAAATGTTTTCATTAACAAAGAGGTCACATGAAATGAATCGTCATTTCTGTTAAATCATAGCCAGTATGAAAACAGTTAATTGACAGATATTAGTTCAACACTTTTATAGGTGAGCTTCAGTTCGGATACGAAATAGCCCCGCAGGGCGGGAGGGACAAAGTGCTTCACGAGAATATTTTTTTTTCATAATATTAGTTATTTCATTCGAATTAAATGTTTCAATTGACAGTAAAGGCCTTTACGTACATTTTGGACATATATAGACTAAACGTAATACAATTAGTCAATTAATTTCAATACTATCACGAATGTCTACACTATCAATACATCAGAACGATATAACAGAATACGAAAATTTAATAAAAAACACAACCGACAGTTTAGGAGTTGGCGCCAAATCCTACTAGCTAATGCCCGCGAATCGTCTAAAAAGTCAGTCTCCGGGATGTCATCTCTGTGCCAAATTTCGTCATATCAATTCAGCGGTTGAGCGGTGAAAAGGTAACAAACAGACAGAGGGACAGAGAGAGTTACTTTCGCATTTATAATATATAATGGCTGGTGATAAAAACGTCCATGTTACTTTAAATAAATAAATAAATTTAATTAACGATGAATATTACAATATTGATAAACGGACAAAGCAAGGAAATAAATATTAAGGAGAACCACTTTTTTCTCTGACAGCGATTAATTTTTTTTCGTAAATTCAATTATAAATTCTGAATTCAAAGTACACGTACACATCATCTCTCAAGCAGAGGGGGGATATACTAAGTTTGAGACATTAGTTCTTAAGTCTCATGATCATTTCAGCCTTTCACTAGTCCACTACTGAACATAGGCCTCCCATAAAATGCCACAAAAGTTTGTAGCTATCATTTTGGGGGGATTTTGCCATAGTTACCACGCTTGGCAGGCGGGTTGACAACCGCAGTTTATTTATTCCAGGAAGATGCTGCTGCCTATCTCCTAGTTTTCGTTTTCCCTGTGTCGACTTTTACGACACCCACTGAATGAGATGGGGTGGTAGATACTCTTAAGCCGCTACCACAAGGCAGTCTCACGTCAGTCTTAAGTCTCATATGCCCAGTTACTACACTAGCTTCAGTGCACTTCTGACCGAAACTCAGTACTGTTTGCACACTATTGCTTGACGTCGGAATAACTGACACTTCGCTGGTATGGCATATTCCCCCCCCCCCACCACTAGTAAAACTGTAAACTGTTATTCGAACATCGCAATATTTACCGCCCATTTCCCTTAGTCCTGTAGTCGGTTTATGACCCACTCACGAGTCGGGACGGAATTTCTTACGCCCCGACCACTTAGAGACATGAACGTAAAAAAGTAAAGATACAGCCTATAAATGTCCCACTGCTGAGAACAGGCTTCCTCTCATTTGTAAGAGGGTTTTGGAACCGGATAGAATCCGCCACGCTGATCCAATGCGCATTGACGAACTTCACGAGTCTTCGGAAAATTTGTTTTACTCACGAAGCTTTCCTACACCGCTGATAAATCAGTAGATTTATCATGCGGTGTAAGTGCTCTTAAATAACAATTTTAAAGGTGCCGGCACCGAGGAATGAACTCTAGTCACACGCATACTATTAAAATTAAGACGAGAGCCCGGCCCCTTAGCTACCACGGCTCTAGATGAACGTATACGCTTAACTTACCTTTCAGGGGATAGATAGTTTCCAATAAAGGATGTATTTATTATTACAGATGTATAATATATATTATACTAGCGGATGCCCGCGACTTCGTCCGCGTGGATATAGCTATTTGATTTTCCGGGATAAAAAGTATGCTATGTCCGCCAGCCAGGATGCAAGCTATCTCTGTGCCAAATTTCGATTAAGATCGGTTCAGTGGTTGAGCCGTGAAAAGGTAACAAACATACAGAGGGACAGAGATTTACTTTCGCATTTATAATATTAGTTTGGATATTAGATGTATAATATATATATTGGAGATGGAGGAAAGGATCCAGGGCAGTTTTGCAAAAAAAAACCTCGTAAAATCTTTTATGAGACATATATGTTGCTTCGAAATACGCATACCTTTGATCATTAGTCAATGTATTGCTTTGGTATCTCAATCAATATTACATTCTTCCAAATTTAGTATTTATATAGAAAGCCATAAAATCGCTTTTCTTTCAATACGTTTTGCTATCGCGTTAATTATCAGACGTATTCACACGCGCAGTACTGATACGGTATCAGGACGGTATTCAGTAGTGTCGCTAGTTTTACACATTTCTAGTAACACCGTTGTATCGGTCAGCTGATAAAAGTTAACCGCAATATGTTATCAATCTAAAATAGCTCCTATTACGAACGGTTAAAAACATTAGTTGCGTGTAAATAATCTATAGCGTTGACCATGAATTAATTCGTGTTTTAATTAATGTAGTAGAAAGCATTAGTAAATTTTTAGATATTGAATGATACCGTTTCCATTGCATTTCGTAATGGACAGATAGAGCCTAATGTAAAGAGGGAGGAACAAAAGATTTTAGAGGAAGCCATTTAATTGCATTCCTATAACATACATACAATCACGCCTTTTTCACATATAAGGGGTAGAGCACAGGCCACTCACGTAGACCGACATTTCGCCCTCGCGGGAAACGAGACGTGCCGGGTGTCGAAAAGCGTCTCCGCCATTTCGGTATGACTCGAAGTACGAACTAATTCTTAATCCTCATAGCGTTCCCACGAGCAGCACTGTGACAGCATTGCATATTATGATGTTATTCTGCATGAAAAAAGGCTGTCCGTACAATACCTTAGTCGCCTCTTACGACACCTCGGTAGGAAAGAGGTAGGTGCTATTCTTCTCTACTTTAACAAACTGTGCAATAAAAGACGAGTGGGAAAGCTAAAATCGATTTGGGTTTGTGTTTAGTCCTTCTTAGTCCTGAGGGCTGACACTTATGTGACGGGGCGGCACCTGGATCCTAATGTTTCACCGAAAATAGCTGTTTGCTGTATGAACCTTACAAGAGATATGCCGTGGCAGCTCAGGGGCCGGGCGCTTGCGTGAAATTTCGTAGTACGTGAGTGAGCTTAGTTCGATTCCCCGGTGTCGGTACCTGTAAAATTGTTCTGCAATTCTCAGCGGGGAGTCCCTGCATGTCTGATCAATAAAAATATTTCGGGGAAATGTGAAGTCCGCCAACCCTTCCCGGCTCCAAAACCCTCTCGGTTCAGAAACGAGAGGAGGCAAGTGCTCAGCAGTGGGACATTTATAGGCTGTTACTTTACTTTTTTTTATTTTACAAGAGCTATCAATATCAGGGCAGATAAGGACATTCCATTGGCGTGGTCCATGACGCAACGCGCCGGCACCGCGATACGAGGCCGTATTTCGTATGCTGAGATTAACGTAATTTTATCAGCGGCAGAAAAACCTAGAATTCCGCTCCCGCCGCGGAATTCCACGCGCCCTACACCGCAGCGAAAGAGGGTGTAGCGACATCTATGTCGCCACATGAGAAGCTCAGAAATATTCCCATACGTCCATAATCGCGCTATGAAAGTTTTCTGAGATGCGAACTATATATACAATATCTAAATATGACTACCATGAGGAGACGTCCTCCCCAGATCAGACCATTCTATCTGGCGTGTAGGTACCCTTTTCACTGGCAATATCATCCGCCAAAAGAGAATGTGCTATGTTGTGAATAGACCGGACGTGCCTTGCCAAGACATATTTGTTATATTTTTATTTGCTTTCGGAATACGGTAACATCGAATAGTGGAAAATACACACTAACTAACTATTTTCGGCTGTTTATGTTTGTTGTTTGTGTTTATGTTGCTTCTTATTGTTAATGTTTCAAATAGTTATTCTGGTATCGTCTCAATTTGAGCTGGGACTGAAATATTGCCTTCTGCACTATGTATCTCTGATTCGATCGCCGCACGAAACAAACATATGACTTGAGTAGCTGAGTTTAGCAGAGTTTATGTCGATTCGAAATCCTTGGGTGTGGCGTTGTCTCTTATATACATCCAGTAATATAGCTACAGAGCCCGTCGAAGCGAAGCGGAGTAATGCTTGCACACCACTAATGCTGTGCTGCTTGGCGGAAAAATAAATTAAATCTATCACCAGTCAACAAAACAATGTAAACTCAAAAAAAGTTTTTCTTGAAAGAAGTTAGAAACGACTTGGAAAATTCTTTATCGAAAAACAATAAAAGAAAATGAATGAAAGTTAAGAAGAAACAAGGCCGAGAAACTAAACGAAAAAGACGACAGCAGCAGATTTATGCCGAAATCGAAAATCACGCTGCCATCATTCTTGCGTGATGGCGGCGTGAGGTCTAGACCTTAAACAAATATCCCGATGTGTCAGAAAACCACTTCCATGTCTACAAAAAACTTAAACTTATTGAGTTAATGTGCAAATGATAGTGGAGTATCCAGAGGTGACCTTTAAGGCCTATTATATTTCTGACTTTCATTGACAATTTTCACAGGCGGAGTATGAGACATGGAGGAAAATATTATGCGCGAACAAAATAAAAATGTCAGTTATAAATAATTACCGGTAGTTGGCGATTAGCGAAATATAAAAAAGTAAAAATTTGTATTATCTAAACACTTCACGGGGATATCGATTTCAATTTTGTGGATTTAGAAAGTTTCAAGAAACAAATATTCTTTAATGTATCTTTCAACAACTTATTCATATTTTTATGACGTACGTTCACGATGACCAAAGTTTCATAAACGTATACCTAGATACGTTCGGAAACAGAATTTAGAAATTATTTTAAGAGCTATATATAACTTCACGCTTCTTTACAATTGTATAAAGACCTTTTCTTAATGGCTGCTCTGAATAGTCAGTCATTTGAGTGACAACTAGGTCACACCTAGACAACCACTTCCACCCCTGAGGACTAAGACGTCAACGTGCGAAAATCATTACTGCAGCATTACTTTTCTACGTGAAAATAGCAGAATGGCGCCACCAATTGCACGTTGCACTTACCATCAGCTGAACGTTTTGCTCGTTTCATTACTTTATCTAATAAAAAAAAACTACAGTTCCAAATAAATCAAATTTCTTTTGACGAATAAACTCTGTTTACGATTTTTGAGGTGAATTTTTTGAAAGGCTCCGCGTATTTAAAGCCGCGCTTCTAACTATAAAAATCCTGACAGACGTTATATACGGGTACCGTGTTAACTATCTGTTCCACATTCCGCAAATTGCTACAGGCACGCATGCCACCATAGATTAAATAACAGTGATGCCGCAACGTTAGCGCTGGAGAAATCGTACGCGACGACGGGACCAAATACAACTTTCCCGGCTAGTCACAAATCATTGATGAATGTTGGCAGTAAAATAAATAATACCATTTTGGTAGGATTTAAATTTTCATCAAATACTGTCACCGAACTAACTCATTTGAAATAAATTTAGAACTATCTAGAACTATTTAGAATTTCATCGATAATTAATACGAAACAATGAATCAAAATATTGGAATTCCAACAATGTTGAATAAACACGATTCTGAGTATAAACTACACAAGGTAGTTATTAATACGTCACTCGGTTTAGTCATACCGGAACCGGCTAGGTGATTCAACAATATATTGTTATATTGTGAGCAAATTTTTTATCACATTATAATTAAAAATTTGGAAAGCGTGACAAAAATGCACTTTGTCCAAAGCTGGATTGGGATCCCAGAAGACTGTAATGAAATGCTTCTCTGTCAGTAATTTGGTCTCCGGTTCTCCAATCTGTTTTTTTCCACTCAACATACGAAAAAGAGATAAGTTAATGTTAAATGAGTTATTTGCCACAATCAACGAATCTTTAAAGATAATAAAAGAAAGGGAATTAAAATGAACAGAAAGTGAATATGAATTTGAAGAGGCATAAATACATTATTTCGAAGTGAAAATGCCTATTGGAATGAAATACCTCGAGTTGAGATTGTTGTTCGTTATTCAATTAAAAACCGGTTTATTTGAAGTTATCTGAGAAATATTTACATAAATTACTATAATGCTATTGCACTATAGTTCAAAAAATCGAACAAGAAGCGTAAAAAGAAATCGATTAAAATTCAAATTGCCTTAATTGTTAAAAAAAAACGGCTTCAGTAAAAACATATAAATAAAAAAGGAACTTTAAGGATATCAAAGTCACCTTCCAATGTCTGATATAACTAAGTATTAATCATTAGTCATAACTCCCTTACATGGCTGAAGGCAGTAAGTATGAACGCGATCACTGAGACCCGATTTCACCGATCGCTTTGGAAACCAAGTTTAATAAAACCACGTTTTACTTAACTGATTTCAAATGTATCATTTGATCTCGGTTTTCGTCTAACCGATTTCACCGGCTCAATTTTGATCGCGTTTAGAAAAACGAAGTTTACAGGAAAGAGTGTCACAATCTAAAACAAAAAGTCGATGTATTTCTTATTTTGCGACATCAAACAGCCTGTTTTTATGCATAGGTTAAAATGGTATGCAAACAATAAACAATTCGAATTAAAAATAATTTTTGTGTTCACATAGTTGTGCAATTGACAATGACAGCTCTCTAAACGCGTTTAAAGAGCTGAACGTCGAAAGTTGGCCGTTCAGAATTTGAACCGCGTTTAGCATTGACTGCGTTCATTTGATGTTGACGAAATGCAAGCTGTAGCATTGAACTCAGTTCAACGCTTAAACTTCGGTTTGCTTGAACTGGTCGCGTTTAGTTTCAATGGTGAAATCCGCCCTAAACACGCCGCAATGACTACCGTAGCAAGTATGTGGTGACTGGTGAGGCCGTGCTGAGGTGCGTGAGGTTACGTAATCGCGACATGGCCGCGTATTGGCGGTTAAGTGAGGGACGGGATCGCGCACTCGACTTCCATACTTACCTGACGTTTTCTTAAATACTATCTATAATGTCGTCGAAAGTATTTCAGAAAAAAATTAAAAAAAAATTGTACTTTCTGAATATTGTATTGCCTTACGTGGCTGTGGTAGCTCAGAGGTTAGGCGCTCGCTTTAAACTTCACAGTACGCGAGTGACCTGGGTTCGATCCCGGTGCCGGCAACATTACTATTGTTAATTGCAATTTAAAGTGCTGATTTACAACGTGCTCGGCGGTGAAGGAAAACGTCGTGAGGAAACCAGCATGTCTGAGAAATAAAAAAAAATGTTTCGAAGACATGTGCAGTCCGCCAACCCGCATTGGAGCACCGTGGCGGATTCTTCCGTAGCTCCAAAACCCTCTCAGAAATGAGAGGAGGCCTGTGCTCAGCAGTGGGACATTTATAGGCTGAAACTTCACTTTACTTTTTTACGTGGCTGAGTAAACAATGTACGTGACTGCTGAGTGTTGTGTAAAATTATTATATATAAAATAGAAGTACCTTTTTGGGTCGTCGAAAAATTTCAACTCGACAACTACTAATGCAACTCTCAACGCAATTATAATGGGCATGAGTGCAGATTAGCATTCTGTAAGAGCGTGGCATTTCCCCATCATACCGTGGTGTCGCATATTACTGGCTGTATGTAGTAACAGAGTGCTATCTAAACTAATATTATAAAGAGGAAAGATTTGATTTTTTGTATGTTTGGTTGTAATGATTTAACTCAAAGACTACTGAACCGATTTTAATAATTCTTTCACCTATATACCACGACATAAATTTCATGGCTTATGATCCCATAAATAAAACAGTATTTTGGTAAAATAACGTAATCTTATCTGACCAGTTGCAGAGCCGGCGATGAGAATAGTCGCTATTTGTCCAAATATGGTACTAATTTATCTTTCTACCCTGTGCGAAGCCGGGGCGGATCGCTAGTCGTATATAAAATGATATATTCTGTAAGGACAGTAACAATTTGTATTTATTTTATTTACATAAAATTTAAAACAAGTAACATTCAAACCATTGCCTGAACTACTGCTTGAAACTCTGTCTAGAATAGTTTAAATAGACTTTGAGATTATTTTTTTTACGACCGATGGTCACGTGTTAGCCCGAAGGATTGAAAGATGGCAGGGCGCTGAGCCTTAGCCGAAACCTTTATTTATGGATAACTGGCGCAAGGGGCTCGATAGGGGACTTCGTCTTGGACAGTCATCCTCTGCGCGAGAGTAACCGACTCGATGGTGCCCAAGAGGGCCGGCCTCGGCTCAGTCAAGCTAAGATTACTGCTAAGGAATACTTTGACAATTAGTAAAGTGTAGTATTATAGATAAAAAAATAATCCTCTAATTTGTGTGCGTGTTTGAGTGTAAAGACTGTATAGGTGAGTTATCTTCGAGTAGTTAACTGAATTGGAATCTAATTTTACAAAAACTATTACAACAAAATTGTAACTTAAAATGAAAAAATATAACGATAAATTGTCTAAAATGTGCTGTGACAACATAATAGAGAAACACAGTATGAAGATCACACGATCACGCGACTCTCAATGAGAAAGTGGACACATTTGGATGTGCTGTGAAGCAACCGCATGCGCATTGTGGAGGCCCGCAGCCTCTCTCGGACGGTCATTAGACGACATAAAATCGTATTGAGATATTCTAAATCGCGCAAGCACGCAGCGAACGCGATACAGTCCGAATTTCGAGGTTTTTGTAGGAGTTTATTTATTTATTTATGTTTGGGTCAAACCAAACCTGGCACGCGGGCCCCTGGCCCGTGAGCCACAGTATCCGATGAAGCTGTAAAAGCCAAAAAAGGCTAACAGCAATTACATCACCGAAATTATATATATATATATATATGCGCATTGAATGAATATTAGCATGGTGACTTGTTTAAAATAATTACACGCCTTGTGTCATGTGGTGAGGTCGGTAAAGAATCGACAGTAGTATTTCATCTAGTGACCTTTCCTCCGTGGATTTTCCTTATACTGACAATATGTTTTTTCTTAAAGATATTTAATCATTCAGGTTTCTATTGTTGATAAAGGTCAGGTTAATAGGCAAGGGATGTGTCACATCATTATATAACCATTCTTCAAGAGCTAAAGCAGAGCTCACTATGCATTTGAGAATGTTATAAGACTAATGGGAAATACACAAGCAGTTTCTTAATATACTGATAGTAGTTTAGACGGCGTTACACAATATTTTCCACAAACAATATGATATGGGGTAAATGCACAAGGGAACTGTGGCTTCCAATAAACAACGGAATCCTCGGCGACGGAGAGCAGTATCTCGGGGGGGTTCTGGATCAATTTATCTCGCCAAGTGTGTCGAATAAGACAAATCTCCTCAACTTGGGAATTATCTATGACGGGCCGCGGACGATAACATGATTAGTAAGTCAACGTCTTAATCCAAAACATTATAAAAACTATCAAACAGTGGACGAGGCGATTTGTCTGACGGTATCAACGGGCCGACAACGATGACGTCATACGGGCAATTAAAAATCGTCCGTTAACAAAGTGATAAGCGCAGACAGACGCCATTGTGATGGTAGCCGGCTTGCGACTGACTCACTGCCCACAATAGATAGCCCATAGTGTAACTCGAGCGGAAACAAAATACCAAATGCATTACTGTAACAGATTGTCTGCTGTATCAGTTTGGTAACAGCGGTATCAGCAATGAGATAACTACTTACCGGGAATAGTCCAGGAGCTATTGACAAAGTTTGGATATAAACTTTGATTGATTTTGATAATGACCAAAGATAATTACAGCGGTGTGACATATGAACAGAAATAAAATAGATACAAAAGTAGACACTCTTTCGGCCCGAATAGATATTATTGAAAAACTTATCTCAACTCTATCTAAACGATGCCCCTGATCCTATCTGATGTATCGTGGGTACGTTTTACAGACATTACACACACAACCAGACCCGATATCAACAATTTGTGTTTTTGCACAAACGCTGGCTCCGGCTGGAATTCGAAACAAGGAGGCACGCACGCTGGTGGTAGGATTCCTATGCAGGAATCCGTCTAGGTAGGTACCACCCCAGGGCCAGTTATTCTGTTGTTAAGCAGTAGTGTGCGAGCATTGCTGTGTTCCCCCACACACCTTCGTGCGCGCAATATGCTTAGAAAGGGGTACAAAATTTTCTCCCCACGTATTAAAAGTCCGCACAATGTTCCAAATACATTTAAACACAAAAGGCACTTCACATAATTGTAACAGGTTACGTTCAACGCTGACAAAAAGCCTCAAGTATCGAACACTTTCCAAACAAAATAAAAATCGATTTCGCAACTGTGAAACGTTTCAACACTCACATAACGCGGTTTCTATTCAGATGTTATATCCTGACAATCGAGTACACCAACCGTTTACTCACGTATCGCTGTCTCGTTATTGTCTGCGGAATACAATCGGCTACTGCGTGTCCAAAGTGAAGATCAAATATGATATAAAAGAGTTGAACGAATATCTCTCAAATAACTGTCTGCCTACTAGCCGTGTGGTGACGGCTTAAGAGAATCTACCACCCCATCTCGTCCGGTGGGTGTCGGTAAAAGTCGACAGAGGGTAAATAAAAAACAAGAGATGGGCAGCAGCATCTTCCTGAAACATTTGAATAAATGCGCCTGCCAAGCGTGGCAGCTATGGCTATTCCCCCATTATGGGAGGCCTACGTTCAGCAGTGAACTGTGCTGAGATGATACTGTGATTCACAAAATAGACGTCATATGAAAAATAATCGTCATTTTCGCTAACCATAACCTGTTTGAGAACGATTCATCATCATCATCATCATCACAGCCTATCACTAGTCTACTACTGAACATAGGCCTCCCCCGTAGATCGCCACAAGTTTGTAGGTCTGATATTGGGGGGTTTTGTCGTGTTCAATTCGAACCAGTAATTCCAGAGATTAGCGCGTTTAACCAAACAAACTCTACAACTTTATAGTATTAGTAAAGATATAAATATAAAAAAATACTGTCATATAGAGGGAAGCATATTGGCGTAGTGTATTCTTTACGACGATATTAAAAGTATTTTCATATGGTATTTAAAAAACAAAAGAGAGAATTTTGTATTGAATTTTGTAACATTTGTCTTATGAAAGGTCGATACACGATATAAAATCGGCAACATTCTTGTGATTAATTTTTTAATATTTTCTTGACACATTTCCTTATGCTACTAATAAAATGAAGCTGTAGAGTTTATATGTTTGGACGTACTGATTTCTGGATATATTAATCGGATTTGAAATATATTCATAAATATACGCGGGTGAAACCGCAGGGCACAGCTATACTTTTATAAAACTAAAACAAAAACGATTTCTTATTCGTTAAACAGATTATGGGAAAACTAACAGATGCTAAATCAATTCTCGTAAGTGTTCTATTTAGCCGATAGGCAGAGTAGAATAGCACCTATCTCTTTCCTTCCGAGGTGTCGTAAGAGGCGACTGAGGTATTGTACGGATATCCTTTATTCGCGCAGAATAACACCCATAATATGCGATGGTGCCACCTATACTGTTCGTGGAAGACAATGGGGAGTACAAATTTTTGGACTCGTACCAAAATGGCGGCGACGTGGTTCGTCACACGTCACGTCTCCCGATATATGGGAAAAAGGCGTAAAAGTATGTATGTTCTATTTACTGACAACTATTGAGTCCACTCGAGTGAAAATTATTTACTCCACTTCATCTTTTCCAGGAACTAAACTATGATAACAATTGCTTTTATAATGTTCAATAATTTCCATTATGTGCCTAGTGATCCGGTTTTCCAGATCGCGCCGTGCTCTCCCCTTCTGTGAATCGGTTAATTTCTTTCTTGAGAGACGCGCTGACTAACGACTATAAAACGTCAATCTGTGCGTGTCATTGCGTTGCAATACGAGCGGCAATGCTGGCAGCTGAAGTAGATTAACTGAGAGTAGAGTTTCACTTCTGTCATGACTGTAATATAAATCGCTATGGATGATCAAACTCATTTTTTTATGAATGTTCATAAAAGTTAAAACGCTGTTTGTTAATGTTTTAGGAAAAACTATGCTACTTACTAGGGCTGGAATTCGTCTAGGTAGGTACCACCCCAGGGCCAGTTATTCTGTCGTGAAGAAGTAGCGTGCAAACATTACTGTGTTTCGGTTTGAAGGGCACTGAGAGCTAGCGTAATCACTGGGCATATGAGACTTAAGAGCTGATATCTCAGTGTAGTGTCACACAGAAATGTTCTGGGTGACATAGCATATCTTATGGGTAGACATTGCACTTTACATCAGGCGAACGATGTGCTCGTTTCGTCACTCTATATATACTCTAAAGTGTGCAAACATTACTGTGTTTCGGTCTGAAGGGCACTGTGAGCTAGTGTAATCACAGGGCATACGAGATTTAAGAACTGATATCTCGAGGTGACGGGCGCAATGTGGTGCCACACGGAAATGTTCTATGTGACACAGCATTCGTTATGGGCAGACGGTGCACTTACCATCAGGTGAACCTTTTGCCCATCTCGTCACTTTAACCAATAATAAAAAGGTAAAGCGCTAGTTATTCTGCCGTGAAGCAGTGTGCTATGTGCAATTACTTTGCTTCGGTCTGAAGGGCACTGATCACTGGACATATTAAGAACTAAAGTCCCTGGGGGACGGGTGCAGTGTGGTGCCTACACAGAAACGTTGTTCGTATGTTGGGAAGATGTTGCTCTTACATTGAACGGGTTGTGTCCTGTCCTTTCTTCTATAAAAAGTTATTTAAAAGTACAATGACAATTGCATTTGTTTTATGTGAAAACAACTTTACAGTGGTTCAAAACAACTCAACAGTTAAAGTAATACTCTGACCATAGGACGTTTGGCGTGAAGATATGAACTACTAAATGATGATAGACATTACGTCCAGTCTATGAAAAAGAAGCATAGTCTTCTTCTTGTTCTTTCAATTCTGGTCTCTCTCAATAGAATTCTGCCAATGTCTAGTAAAATTTGGATCAACAGTAAAATTATAGTTGACTTTTACTGAAGATTTGCTTCACTGATGGAGGCAAAATGAAAGATGCAAATCTGGTCTTAAATATAGTTTTCCTATCACTGTACACTCGCAAGCACATGCTGCATAATAAACTATCAATATTAAAAATCCAAACACAAAATATACAAGGAATTTACAGAATTCAATGAAAACACTACCGTCACTTCACGAGTTGACGCCAAAAGGCCAAAATCGAACTTGATCTTTTTGTTTTTGATCTTTTACAAAAATGGGTGCGTTTTACAGACATATATTTCACATGCACAAACAACCAGACCCTGAAACCAACAGGACCCGCGGCGTAGAAGTCAGGTACGCGAACCACTAGGCCTTTTAGACATTAGATTTTGAATTGGATTATTTTGATATGGACCAAAATAATTGATTGTGCATTGAGTTCGCAAAACAATGAAAAGGATAGCATTTTCGTACTAGAGTTAGGTCAGTAAGTCGACGCGGTCCACATATTTACTAACAATGGCTCGTGCCGGTGTTTAAATCGGCTGTCACATCAAACGCCGATACTCAATGGATATTTTCAATTGCGCTCGTGGACGTGTTATTCCCCGTGTCCACAACACGAGATATGATTGAGAAACTCCAGTTGAATATTTATTTATTTATTCATTTAATCTTAATTGTAACACCTTAATCTAAGGAATGCAATGGGCGGACTTAATGCCTAGAGGCATTCTCTGCCAGTCAATCCTGAAACCCAGCAAATATATAAAAAATGTGGAGTCTGAAAAAGTTTCAGCCTATAAATGTCCCACTACTGAGCACAGGCCTCCTCTCATTTCTGAGAGGGTTTAAGGGTAAAAATATAAATACTATTAAATAATAATTATATAATATTACAAATAACCAATATATATATACACAAATTAACAAAGATAAATACATACATACAAATAATAAATATACTACACAAATAATACATATATAAACAAAATAATGAATACATACAATCACGCCCTTTTCTCAGTGGTCTGCCTACCCCCACACACGTTGACCATTTTTCGCCCTCGCGGGAAACGAGACGTGACGGGTGGCGTACCACGGCGCCGTCATTTTGGTAAAAAGTAAAGTAAAAAGTAAAGTTTCAGCCTATAAATGTCCCACTACTGAGCACAGGCCTCCTCTCATTTCTGAGAGGGTTTTTGGAGCTAGGAAGAATCCACCACGCTGCTCCAATGCGGGTTGGCGGACTTCACATGTCTTTGAAATATTTTTTATTCCTCAGACATGCAGGTTTCCTCACGATGTTTTCCTTCACCGCCGAGCACGTGGTAAATCGGCACTTAAAATTGCAATTAACAATTTTAGTGGTGCCGGCACCGGGAATCGAACCCAGGTCACTCGCGTACTATGAAATTTAAAGCGAGCGCCTAGCCCCTGAGCTACCACGGCTCTCATTTTGGTACGAGTCAAAAAATCCTTACTCCCACGAGCAGTAGTGGTAGCATTGCATATTATGGTATTATTCTGCACGAATAAAAGCAGCACAATACCTTAGTCGCCTCTTACGACACCTCCGTGCCATTCTACTCCACCTATGACACCTATCGGAATCATAGAAAACTTTAAATTTGTAAGTCTTTTATCTTATCTTTTCCAAGAACTCCTCACACTAATATTGCGCCGGTATCATCAAAGCGTTTTAAAGAAATTAAATTCACACGCACATCACAACCAGACCAGCAAATTAACAATTTGTATTTTTGCGCATCCGGCTGGGATTCGAACCCAGGATCCGCGGCACAGAACTCAAGTACTCTGACCACTAGGGAACGCCGTCAAAAATATATTAGTCAACACGTTTACTATCATCAAAATTGGATGTTAATTATGAAATTATTTATAAAATAATCAACATCAAATAGAAAATAAAGCACCTCATAATGACATTTTAATGTACTCGTAACTCAAAATGCCATAAATCATTCGGTCAACAGTGGATAATAATAATAATAATAATAAAAACTTTATTGACTAAACTTATTACGGACAAAATTAGTGAAGTTTCTGATTTCCGAACTAGGTATAAATACCTGTATCTCAGAAAATCTGCGCCCTCTTCCACAGTACATTATCACTTGAATGTGTCAACATAGTAGGTAAAAAAAATCCTTAAATTTACAGTGGATGTAAAAGTGACTCAATATTTGTATCGTACTAATGCCGTTAATAGAATTTCGTTGGTGTTACTATATCGATCTTATCGTTTCAAAGTTAAATAGCGCAACAGAGATAAAAGACGCTCTTTCAGCAAACATGGAAATCCTAGACATGTGAAGTGAAGAATGAAATAGGAATTAACAAAAAACCACCGGAGATAATGTAATCGGCGCTGGCATCGGTCATGTTTAACAAGAACCGGTTTTGTACACCTGTTTGTTCATTCATTCGATGTCGGAAAGCATTAATAATACTAGAGTTGAAAAGTATTTCTAGATCCTAAACTAAACCGATCAGAGTTAATGATTTATGTAAGTAACGACAGAAATAAGTTCTAAATGCTATAGTAGATAAAGTTTTTGTTTCTTTTATTAGATAAAAACGCTGCTGTTTTTTTTAAGGATGATAACTTTTTTGAGCACCTTGGGTTGGACCGACATCCTAGTGCGTGAAAGTAGCTGACTCGTGGGTGGCTAAGGGGACCGGCTTCGGCTCGGTAAATTTTGAGAACGCTGCCACACACAAGGATTTTCCCGTAGATTGGCTGAGTTTCAGTGACATACATTCCACATGCACAAAGACCCTATTATTTCCGCACATCATAAATGTGCAGTATTAGTTATGACTGAAAAGATATAGAGAGAATATATTTTCAAAAGTTAAGACAATTTGTAATTGTTTTTCGATCCGTTACGTCGACTATATAGGAGTCGATTACCTTAACCTAAGCGATTCACTAAAAACTTTTTTTTGAAGGCGAAAGTGACGAGACATGCACTCGATGCTAAGGGCAATATCTGCCTATAACATATGCTGTGTCGCCCACAATATTTCTGAGTGGCACCACACAGCGCCCGTCACCCTGAGACATCACCTCTTAAGTCTGATATTCCCAGTGATAACAACAGCACCCAGTGCCCTTTAGACGGAATCACCGTAATGTTTGCACAGTATTGCGTCACGGCAGAGCAGCTGGCCCTCGGGCCTGCCTAGACGAATTCCTGCATAGTAATCCGGTAAACTCACATGCATGTCTAATTAAATTATTTTAAATTATATAGATATTCTAATGAAAATATAAAGATATATCAACATATAATCGTCTCGTAGCATTCCTAATCCACTACCCGAAAGAAAGCATCGATCGGTTCAACCTTTGTAAATATTCATGAAGCTTTTTTGAGTGTCGAATTTATAAGTTGACAACCTCGGTGATAAATAATGGGGTTAAGTGCTACATGTGACAGTTGTACTAGTTGGCATTGTTTTTGCGGGTCAATGTCGGAGGATAGGCAGGAAAATGAATACATGGAAGTCGATGAGCGAAAACAAAATGACGGAAACGTGTCGCGTGTTGAATGACAAACGATTCTTATAAACGTTTTTATGGTAATGCTAAAAATATAAATAATATACTAACAGTGGTGAGTATGAAGTGTGTTACAGATTGCAATTATATATAAACGTTTTGAAATGACCTTGTTTACTCTCGTTACAGATGGTTTTAAAGCGAGACTGCACTTGGCACAGCTGCAATTGCAATAACACCCGTAAAGGCTAAACCGCAAATTATCATAGAAGACAGTATTTATGAGGCCATCTGTTTTATCTCCTGAATCATGAGGAAAGATTTTATTTTTACTGTGTATTAGTCATTGTAATATTCCTTACTAGTAACATTTATTTTACAATAACAAGTCATACTCGTAAATAAAAAAGGACTTGGCATTGCACCCGAAGGTACTCCTGAGTGGTATTGAAATACTCAAAAAACATTAGGATTCCTCTTTACCTTAGTGAATACTTCCACGTAATGGATCATTATATGAAAGATTAACCGAAAAGGGTTTTGCGTCTAAACGGAAACTGGAACGATTCAATCGCGCTGTAAATCATAACGCAGTCGAGCTGTAAATGAACAAATTGACGCGCGGAACAAACAAACTTGAACTTGCCTTGTTCCGCTAAAAATAATCTATTGCGTAGTCCGATTCGCAAGTCGAGTCTGCAGGCGGAACGTTAATAACGTAACAGTTTATAGAGCCACAGAAAACGAATGTTGTGTTAATATGAACTTGTTGTAATTAAAACTTCTTTGTTTTTCTATTACATCATGCTGTAGATTTTATAATTTTCATTCTATACCTAAAGATTCAAAAGGAGAAAGTGTATCAACAAAAGAACAAAGACGATCCTGAAAGCGACACTAACCTTCTTGTATAGCTTAATCCAGGTGAGGTCACCCTTGGAGTCGGTGTACTGGAGGCCGAAGAACCAGACCTCACGCAGGCCGATAGTCTTGACGACCTGGTCGAACAGCTGCTTGCCGGTCGTCGTCTGCTGGATCGCGAACTCCAGCTCCGCGTCCATCGTCGTCACGCGGACGTTCATCTATTACATAAAAACATGAACATAAGTAAGCAGAATTTGTTTCTGAGCATAAAATGGATTCAATACAATAGATTTTGCCGAGTGGTAGCGGCTTGAGAGATTCTATCACCCCATCTCATCCCGTGGGTGTCGTAACAGTCGAAGGGAAAATTGAAACCAGGAGATTCGCAGCAGCATCTTCCTGGAACTTCTGAATGAACAAACTGCGATTCCCAACCCGCCTGCCCGGCGTGGCAACTACGGCAAATCCCAAAATGAGAGCTAATAACTTTTGTGGCAATGTATGTTGGAGACCTATGTTCAGCAGTGGACTAGTGATAGGCTGAAATGATGATGATGATGACAAATTGTGTGACTAATTATTAAATAGATTTCACATTGAAATAGTACGTAGTATATGTTAATCTCAAAGAATAAAGTAAAAACTTTGTACTTGAGCATATCATGTTAATACGAGTAATATAATAATTTAGCCACACCTGTAGTACTAACTTATAAATAGTAATTAATACTATGACAAGACAAAACTACGTGAGTCAGGATTGTTAGTTATTTTGCAACTAAATCTCATTTCATAAATTGATCGGATTGAAAGGAATATGTTAGGATTGTAATTATTAAATTTTATGGACGGCATACATAACGAGTACATCCGTAGGAGCCCTGGCATCCGTGATGTAGCGGATAAGCTCCTGGAAAGTCGTTTGCGATGGTATGGACATGTTGTTCGCAGACCAGCAGAGTGCGTAGGGAACTACTGCTTAGACCTAAAAGTCACAGGGACTAAACCTCGCGACCGACCGGCGACGGCGTTGGCTTTTTGTCGTGAGACAGTGGACTAACACCCATGGATGCTAAAGACCGTGCGAAGTGGAGGCGAGAAAGTCGGAAACTGGACACTGGCGCTAGCCGGGACAAACGCTAGGCAGAAGAAGAAGAAGAGTAATTATTACATATTTGTAAAAAAAAGTAAAGTTTCAGCCTGTAAATGTCCCACTGCTGAGCACAGGCCTCCTCTCATTTCCGAGAGGGTTTTGGAGCTAGGAAGAATCCGCCACGCTGCTCCAATGCGGGTCGGCGTACTGCTCATAACTTCGAAATATTTTTTATTTCACAGACATGCAGGTTTCCTCACGATGTTTTCCCTTCACCGATGAGCACGTGGTAAATCAGCACTTGAAATTGCAATTAACAATTTTAGTGTTGCCGGCACCGGGAATCGAACCCAGGTCACTCGCGTACTATGAAATTTAAAGCGAGCGCCTAGCCCCTGAGTTATTTTTGTATTTTGCATTACTAAAAAAAACGAAGGTCCTTAGTAGGATTTCTCCTGTATCGTGGGAGCGTTAACAAACAACAATTTGTGTTGTTGCACAAATGTTCGCTCCGACTGGAATTTGAATCCAGGGCCAGCGGCCGTTACATTAAATATCTTAGTCTTTAAAATACACACACCAGTATATGTTCTATAATATTTGTTTAAAGACTTATTCGTTACTACATCAAAAAACTGTATTTTCAAAATAAAAAAACGTTTTTCCTATATAACTAAGTATGTATATTTATATGTTAATAGTATGAAAATCATAATAAATCTGTATTAGTCACTGATGACGAGCAAAAGGTTCACCTGATGGTAATAATGGTGCCCATAATAAATGCTGTGTCACCCAGAACATTTCTGTGTGACACCACACTGTGCCCATCACCCTGAGACATAAGTTCTTAAGTCTCATATGGCCAGTGATTACGCTTACGCGCTTCGCAGTTCCCTTCAAACCGAAACACAGCTATGTTCGCACACTACTGCTTCACGGCAGAACAACTGGTCCTGGGGTGGTTCCCACCTAGACAGATTCCTGCATAGGAATCCTACCACAAGTAGGTAATATTGCAGATAACATTCAGCAACTCATTGATCATCATCATCCTTTCAGCCTATCACTAGTCCACTGCTGAACATAGGCCTCGACTATAAATTGCCATGCTTGGCAGGCGGGTTGCCAAGCGCAGTTTATTTATTCACATATTCCAGGAAGACGCTGCTGCCCATCTCTTGGTTTTCATTACCTCTCTGTCGACTTTAACAACACCCACGGGAAGAGATGGGGTGGTAGATTATCTTAGGTCGCCACCACACAGCGGAATAACTCATTGAAACCAAACTGTCGTATGCCAAAGTACAAATATGTCTGCTGATTATAATAAATCGATAGTTTCATGAAAATACGTTATTTTTTTGATTCAATGCGATTGGTGTCGGTCGGTACAGATATGGCAGTAAAATACATAAGGTCAACTTTATGTATTTTCTCCAAATTCTACTCAAAGAATATCATACATACGATATTCATACTAATATTGTAAATGCCAAAGTAACTCTCTCTGTTCCTGTCTTTTCACGGTTCAACCGCCGAACCGATCTTGATAAAATTTGACACAGAGATAGCTTGCGTTCTAAAGACGGACATAGGGTACTTTTTATTCAAGAAAATTTGGCTATTTATTTTTATAAAACCTAATACCACGCGGGCGTAATCGCACGCTTCAGTTTGTTATATATATATAGCAGACTTAACAATACTTCAGTAAGAGTACGAGCAAATACAAGCCACGTCAACTTACGCGTGGTCGGTTGATAAAAGTTATTGACATCAAAGGAGAGCGATATTAATGGCGAATAAATAGATTAAGCCACTAAAATAAATGGCAGAAGTTGTACCGAGGCAATAACAAACATACGCCAGCTATATTTAGACACTGAACGGCTGCCAAACGGATGTGATCTTCCGGGGGTGATTATGTCATGTGTAATTGTTGCTATAACTAGTGAATTCGAATAGATTAATTTGTATGTTCAAGACGCGTGCCTACTTCTATCTAGTCATATCATTTCAGCCTATCACTAGTCCACTGCTGAACGTAGGCCTCCCCCATAGATTGCCACAAGTTTGTAACACTCGTTTTGGGGGGATTTTGTCATAATTGCCACGCTTTGCGACCGCAGTTTATTTATTCAGATGCTCCAGGAAGATGCTGCTGCCCATCTTCTGGTTTTAATTTTCCCTCTGTTGACTTTTACTACACCCACGGGGTGGGAAAGGTTGGTAGATTCTGTTAAGCCGCCGCCATACGGTAAATCTAGCCCATGCGTGGGTTCTAATCTCCGTTATATTCTATCAACTTTTAATAAAAACTTTACAGATTGTATCGCGTTGAGTAACTCAACGACTTCAACTTCAAAGCACACGGAGCGGAGCACCCATGGTGCGAACACGTGGAAACCGTCGTTATTTTGGTTTCGTTGTGATTTTGCTTTTATTAAAAATATAATTAGATTTATTAAATCCATACTAGTATACTAGTCCAAACTAATCCATACTAATATTATAAATGCGAAAGTAACCCTCTCTGTTCCTCTGTCTGTTTGGTGGTAGGATTCCTATGCAGGAATCCGTCTAGGTAGGTACCACCCCAGGGCCAGTTATTCTGCCGTGAAGCAGTAGTGTGAAAACATTAGTGTTTCGGTTTGAAGGGCACTGTGAGCTAGCGTAATCACTGGGCATATGAGACTTCAGAACTGATGTCTCAAGGTGACGGGCGCAGTGCGGTGTCACATAGAAATTTTCTGGGTGACACATCATTTGTCGTGGAGGGAACTTTTACGAATCAAGGACTTTACTCCCGTTCTCATAACCATTGTGCATAAGTTTTCAAGTTGTAATCCACTTATATTTTTCTAGTTGTACTCTAACAACTAATACCAGTACATTGCAAAGGAAAATATGTACTGTGGCAATTGTTTCTTGCGTTCCCGCAAGCGATAATGACTCTACAGATGCGAGTTGTAAAAGCCATAATGGCGGTATAGCGACGGGTGGTTCCTCAGATCGTAAGCGTAAATCTATCAACAATGGGCGACAGGCGATGCGATCTGCGTCGGATGCTGCAAACAATGCACCTCATTCATTCAGATAAGACTCTCGAGGTCGCTAGCAAACCTTGATGCTACCCTCGTTATTAACGATCAGAAATACTAGAAAGTTCTGAAAATGTGTACTTTAGGATTTTCTAAGCTTTTTCTTGTATTATAAAAGAGTAATATAGTAATATAAGTAGTTTTATAAGGTGGTAGGATTCCTATGCAGAATCCGTCTAGGTAGATACCACCCCAGTGCCAGTTATTCTGCCGTGAAGCAGCAGTGTGCAAACATTACTGTGTTTCGGTTTGAAGAGCACTGTGAGCTAGCGTAATCACTGGCATATGAGACTTAAGAACTGATGTCTCAGTCTCAGACATAGCATTTGTTATGGGCGGACGTTGCACTTACCATCAGGTGAACGCTTTGCTCGTTCCATAACTTTTATTAAAAAAAAATGAAACATATTACATCACAAAAAGAGGGACAGAAAACAGGCTTTTTTGTTGTGGAATAGGTTATGTGTTTGAAAATAAAAAAAAGTTAAGTTTCGGCCTATAAATGTCCCACTGCTGAGCACATGCCTCCTCTCATTTCTGAAAGGGGTTTTGGAGTTAGGAAGAATCCGCCATGCTACTACAATGAGGTTGGCGGACTGCACATGTCTTCGAAATATTTTTTATTTCTCAGACATTCAGGTTTCCTCACGATGATTTCCTTCACCGCCGAGCACGTGGTAAATCAGCACTTAAAATTGCAATTAACAATTTTAATGCTGCCGGCACCGGGAATCGTACCCAGGTCACTCGCGTACTATGAAATTTAAAGCGAGCGCCTAGCCCCTGAGCTACCACGGCTATTATGTGTTTTATTAAATATAATTAAGCAACAAGTTTAAACAGTGAATTTTAATAGAGTTCTTCCTATTAAAAACACGGCATTAAAAAAGGAATCGTGTTAATGGCGTTTTTGAAAAGTTGTCGTGTTTACGGGGTTTCACACAACATCACTGACACTGGTTTGTTGGACTAAACTATTTAGTTCTGAATAAATTCATCGATAAATCGATTCAAAGCTAGGTCAGATTTAAAGTTTTATAAATGATCTACTTGATGGCATATGATTCATATTATTTATGCGTACCGATGAGTGTGCAACAGAAGTTTAAAGTGAACGAATTGGAGGAACATTTTGTAGCGATAATAGAGCATGCCTAACGCATTCGCGTCATACATACAAACATAAGATCACGACTGTATCCCATAAGGAGTAGTCAGAGACTGGGCACTCACTGCAAAAACAGATGACTGCCACAATCCACGTTTCACCAAAACAATATAATGCACTTGGTGTGATATGTGGTAAGCCCATCGCCAGCATGCGCTGTTGGGTGCACAGTGCAGTTTAATTCCTTACTCGCCTTTTACGAGATCGATTGGATGAGATGGAGTGGTAGTATTCTTTTATTAACGAGTCGCCACCACACGGCATTCGCGTCACGAGCCATGCATAAGTCAAGAACCATATATTTAAAGTCAAACGTTCACCTGATGGTAGGTGCAACGTCTGCCCATAACAAATGCTGTGTCACCCAGAACATTTCTGTGTGACACCTCACTGCGCCCATCACCCTGAGACATCAGTTCTTAAGTCTCATATGCCCAGTGATTACGCTAGCTCTCAGTGCCCTTCAAACCGAAACACAGTAATGTTTGCACACTACTGCTTCACGGCAGAATAACTGGTCCTGGGGTGGTACCTACCTAGACGGATTCCTGCATAGGAATCCTACCACCAGGTATCAAATTTATATAAAAGCGATAAATGCAATACATCGGGTAGCATTAACACTGTCTGACGGATTCATTGTCGCAACACTGAATATTAAAGACAACTCATAGCAGCTACCTGTCGCCCGCATCACGCCATTGTATAAATAGCTTACGTTAATCGATGTATTGGATATTTTAAACGATTCCCAAAGAATGCCGGCACTTTTTTGAATGTTCTAGTTAATATGGCAAAAGAATGGGAAAATTAATCTTGATTACATTTATTTATTAAAGTGAAAGAAGTCGCTATCACCGCTGGTTGATATTTTAGCTGATGACATTGCCAAGTAAAAGGGTAGCTACCCGCCAAATCGGGAGGACGTCTCCTCCTACTAGTAATATTTAGATGTTGTACATATAGTTCGCATCTCAGAAAACTTTAATAGCGCGATTATGGAATGAATAAGAAAGAAAGAGAACCAATGTCATAACATAGACTCGTCACCACGCGGAAGACGACAATGGCATAACATAAGCGTCGACCAGTGCACGAACACTCACATCCGCACTAAACCTCTAATTACAACACCAGTCGATATCGAAACGAGGCGCGAACATAATCTTGCACGCGACGTGACAAACATCGATAAGTGGCTCTACGTAGCGACAGTTTCTACCTTATCGTGGCTAACTGCGTATGTTTGCCTGTAGGCGATGTACTTGCTTTGTCGCTCGCTAGAGCAAGCGGGCGAAATGAGATGAGTCATTGAACAACAACAAAATATATGTATACTTGCTAATGCCCGCGACTCCGTCCGCGTGGATATAGGTTTTTTAAATATTTCGTAGGAACTATTTGATTTTACGGGAAAAAAAGTATCCTATGTCCGTCTCCAGGATGCAAACTATCTCTGTGCTAAATTTCGTCAAGATCGGTTCAGCGGTGGAGGCGTGAAAAGGTAACAAACAGACAGAGGGACAGAGAGAGTTACTTTCGCATTTATAATATTAGTATGGATTCACATTCAGTAACAATGTAAAGGGGGTTGTGCCGCAAAAAGGTGTAAAAAAGTGTCTAAGCATCCCTTTCTCTATCTTTGACACTGCATCTTCTACTATACCGCAACGTTCCCTTTTCAAACTGTTCCTCACTTTGTCCATCAGAGTCACTCTAGCTATACTTCTCAAACATTTCATTCCCACAGCATTAATCTTACTTTCATGCTTCTTCTGCCAGACCCAACATCCACTACCGTAAATAAGTGGGACCAGTACTCCTCTATGTACAGCCAGTCGTGCTATTTTAGATACGTTCTGGGTACACAAAGTTATGCATATACTTGATTTCCTGCTAAAACTTTTCACTCAATATCACTGTCGTACTTTCCTTCTGTCGTAAATTTTAAACACAAGTATACAAACTCTTTCTCCTTCACACAGAACTCTGCAAACCGTCATGCTTTCTTCTCTTTCAAAAATCATTTATTTCGTCACATCTACATTAATTATGAATTAATGTAATCAACATTTATGAATAAAATAATCTATCCATCCTACCACATTCGACGATATCCTTAAAGTTGGAGCGAGGACCGAAAACCCACAAGCGTCGAAGTTGCACCGCGGGCGGCGCCATGTCAAGGCAGACAATTTAAGCCTAGCCGGCAAGGCCGGCGATGCACGAATCGAGGAAATATTCGATAAAAATGTAAGCACAAAAGTATTGCAGCGGCATGCAAATGTTTCAGCCTATTTTTAAATCTCACAAAAAAGGTTTAAAAAATCGTCAGTTAATTTTTAATGAATGTTTAGGCATAAATAGCAACTATAATAGAATGTACGAGTTTGAATAAGTCAAAATAACATGTGGTGAGAACAAACATATAACGTTAGCCTAAGCGGCCTAAGAGAATCTGCCAGTCCATCTCATCAAATGGGTGTCGTAAGTCGACAAAGGGAAAATGAAAAACCATGACATGGGCAGCAGCAACTTTCTGGAATATCTGAATAAATAAACCGCGGTTGCCAACGCGACGGCCAAGCGTGGGAACTATGGCACAAACCTCTTTCCTACCGAGGAGTCTTAAGAGGCGAGAAGTTGTACGAAAATCCAATCGTGCAGAATAATACCATAATATGCAATGCAGCTCGTGAGAACGTTATGGGAGTACGAATTTCTTGACTCGTGCCGAAATGGCGACGACGTGGTTCGCCACTTGTCACGAATCGTTATCCGCGGAGGCGAAAAGTGTGTATGTATGTAAGCGTATAGCAAACTCTAGCAGACAACTGATCTAAGAAGGTCGTCTCGTCCTGCTTTTAATATTTAGATGTTGTATATATAGTACGTATCTCAGAAACTTTTATAGCGTATCTCATCATCCCTCTCCAAACCCGTCTCCACGATGCGAGCTATTTCTGTGGCAAATTTCGTCAAGATCAGTTTAGCGACAGTGAAAAGGTAACAAACAGACAGGGACAGAGAGAGTTACTTTCGTATTTATATATTTTTTTTTATTGTATAAAGTGACGAAACGAGAAAAACGTTCACCTGATGGTAAGTGCAACGTCCACCCACAACAAATGCTGTGGTCACCCAAAATATTTCTGTGTGACACCACACTGCGCCAGTCACCTTGAGACATCAGCTCTTCAGTCTCATATGCATTCAGACTTCTTACGGCTATAAAAAAACTGCTCACGGTGCCCTTGAAACCGAAACACAGTAATGCTTGCACACTACTACTTCACGGCAGAATAACTGGCGCTGGGGTGGTACCTACCTAGACGGATTCCTGCATAGGAAGCCTACCACCAGTAATATTAGTAAGGATTTCTTGAGCTTCTCATGTGGTCACATAGATGTCGCTACAGCATTATGACGCATGTCTAGTCTGTCCAAGCTGCTCCAGTGTCCAGGGTTGTTGGATTCCAGATATCATTTTTTTCATTATTGGACTTCGGTAATACATTTCATGAAGGCCCAATTTCTTATTTTAGTACGTAGCTTAATTTTACAGCGTATTACTCAAGCAATATTCGACCGTCACCATGTTTGAACAGTGCATCTCGGCTCGGAGATACGCCGATGATATCATGGCTCAGTCAACAGAGCTACCGATATAAAACACGTCTACAGTTCAGGCGATATTCGACATTGTGTCGTCTGTTAAAACGGCTATAATTGCGCGAACGATCAGAGCCGATGATGTAATTATTTGTTACTCCGCGTAATATAGCCTAAGAAGTTATATGGCAACCATATGCTTTTCATATTCTAATTATAGTGTTAAAAATCCTGACGACTGGTAGCAGTTCTGTGAGAACTGTTAGTAATTTTTTTTTAAATATAATGAGGCAAGTATGTATTTTAATAATCGTTATAATATTAATGTAATTATACTTCTATTTCCGTATTTTTATTATGATTTTCATAAATGATTCTTACGTTTCTCTAAAATAAATACAACTTCTAAGCGAGTACCATCGCAGGGCCAGTTATTCTGTCGTGAAACAGTATTTTTTTCTATTGGATAATGTGACGAAACGTGCAGAACATTCATCTGATGGTAAATGCAACGTCTGCCCATAGAAGGGTTCGGTTGGAAGCCCTTCAAAACCGATTTGTTGTGGGCAGACGTTGCAGACGCTCCCAGTGCCCACTGAGTGCTAGCGTAATCACTGGGCATGTGGGACTTAACCACTGATGAGGTGAACGTTTTGCGCGTTTCGTCACCTTATCCAATAAAAAAAAAACTACTGCTTCACGGCAAAATTACTTAGAACATAGCTATGATTTTTTTTGGATACTTCTGTTAAGTTTTGCTAGGCGGTGACATAGAACATAGCTATGATTTTTTTTGGATACTTCTGTTAAGTTCTGCTAGGCGGCGACATGGAACATAGCTATGATTTTTTTTTGGATACTTCTGTTAAGTTCTGCTAGGCGGCGACATGGAACATAGCTATGATTTTTTTTTTCGGATACTTCTGTTAAGTTGTGCTAGGCGGTGACATAGAACATAGCTAAAATTTTTTTGGATACTTCTGTTATGTTCTGCTGGGCGGCGACGTCGAACATAGCTCTGATTTTTTTTGGATACTTCTGTTAAGTTCTGCTAGGCGGCGAGATGGAACATAGCTATGATTTTTTTGGATATTGTTTAAGATGATGGTAAGCGCAACGTCTGCCCATAACAAACGCCGTGTGTGCAAACATTACTGTTTCGGTTTGAATAGCACTGAAAGCTAGCGTAATCTCTGGGCTAAAATATGAGACTTAAGGACTGATGTCTCATGGTGACGGGCGCAGTGTGGTGTCATACAGAAATGTCCTGGGTGACACAGCATTTGTTACGGGCAAACACTACACTTACCATCAGATGAACGTTTCGCTCGTTTCGTCACTTTTCGTCAATTTTTTTTATATCATATCAAAAAAAATCTGATAACTTTATCGAGCTACGAAGATTTAAGCGGAAAAACTACGTAGTTAATTGTTTTAAATCACACGATGCCTCATTAGTAATGAATGGTTGTCCTTGTAATGTGATTTTCAACGCGTAAGTAGGAAGTGACTTAGTCGTTACAGAGCGTCAAGTGCAAGGCGAACCACACTATAAAGATGTTTTAAACTGTACAGAGTTCTTATGTAATTTTTTTAATTGAGAACAAGCTAGCGTTTGACCCTTCCCAGCTGATGTAAAACGGCAATGAGAATATACAAGAACAGAATAATTTATATTCAATATAGATTTACTCGTAAAACTTATTAAGTACATAAATACAGTCTCGCCTTTTATATAACGGGTAGGCAGAGGCCACACATGTAGCCCACTTTTCGCCCCCATGGGAAATGAGGCGTGACGGGGGGCGAATCACGTCGTCGCCATTTAAGTCCCGATTACGTTTCCACGAGCAGTATAGTGAAAGCGTTGCATATTATGGTATTATGCATGAATGAAGGTTGTCCGTACAATACCTTAGTGGCCTCGTACGACACCTCGGTAAGGAAAGAGGAAGGTGCTGTTCTACTCTGCCGGTCACCTATCGGCTAATTAATGAGTGTTATTACTCTATTGCTGGTTAGTAATAAAAAAATCGCTAGTCCTGTGAAGAACCAGGTGAGGTGACAGATTCTATCCAGTCACCAACTTTGATTTTTGATAATTTTTTTTCAATTTGTGTATTTACAGTGCTCAAAATTTAAGGGGTTTCACGCATATAAGACTTAAGAACTGATGTCTCAGGATGATGGGCACAGTGAGGCGTCCATACAGAAATGTTCTGGGTGCTACAGCATTTGTTATGAGCAGACGTTGCACTTACCATCAGGTGAACGTTGTGCTCGTTTCATCACTTTATACAATAAAAAAAAAATTGCTGTACAGGTTCTGAAATAATAATTACTATTAATTTTTCTTAACTGGAATGTCGAAGATGGTCGACTTTGTTATTTAGTACATAGCGGCAGAATTAACGTAAAATGGCACGTCCTCGGCGGTGAAGGAAAACATAGAGTGGAAAGCCGCATGTTTGAAGCGGAATTTCAACGGCATCTCAAGTCCCGCCAAGCGGCACAGTAGCAGCGTGGCGGACACTACGCAGATCCAAATATCCTCTCAAAAATGGGAGGAGAACATAGCACACTTTTTATTCTCTGCAGTCTGTTTGTTACCTTTTCACGGTTCAACCGCTGAACTGATCTTGACGAAATTTGGCACAGAGGTAGCTTGCATCCTGAAGACGGACATAGGATAATAAATTTAAAAACCTATACCCACGCGGGTGAAGTCGCTGGCTAGTGGTAGGTTAGTATTAAATAAAAGACCAGCATAATACTAGACTAAGCATGTAAGTAGCAAATCCTTAGTAGAATTAGGCATTAAAAATACAAAGAATTACGGCTCGGTTGGCGCAGTGGCTAAGCCCTTGGCTTCTGCGCCGCGGGTCGCGGGTTCGATTCACGCACGGGACAAATATTTGTATGACCTACAAATAGTTGTTCCGGGTCTGGGTGTTTGTGCATGTGGAATTTATGTCTGTAAAACCGCACCCACGACACAGGAGAAATTCTACTGTAGGCCTGGTTTTTTTTAAAAAGGAAAAGAAAGAAAGAATTAAGGGAGAAAATACTACCAACGGCCCAACATAACTTCGACATTACGTTGTCACAGAATATTATCTGTTAGATAAGACACGCCGCTATTCATCTTGAAAATATTTTATGACAACACGAAATACGATATGTTTAGTCATTACTTAGTATAAAATGTAAAACTTTATACTAAGTAATGACTCAAGCGCAATGTCATACAATAAGCAAGCAATTTAATGTTAGTTCTATGTTATACGGAGCTCGACATTCAAGAAAAATAAAGATTCTTTACTTATTTTCCTGTAGGCTGACGTATATCAGAGTAAATTCTTCTTTCCTTGATATATTCCCTTATGCCTTCAATAATTTTACTGTGTACTGTTATGGTGAGAGAAGACTACACGTTGGGAAATTGATCAAAATTTTGTTTCTTTCCAAATTTCGTAATCTCTAATTTTCGAAACTCTAGGGACCTGAGGGCCTATCCCGTGGGGGAACTATCCGGGATAAAAAATATTCTAGGTCCGACTTCAGTATGCAAGCTATCTCTGTGCCGAATTTCTCTACGTTCAGTTCAACTGTTGGAGCTGTGAAAAGGTGAGCTGGGAAAACAAACAGACTGAGGGAGGGAGAGAGAGAGTTAGCTACTTTCTCATCTATAATATTAGTATGAATGAGGATGTCGTGATATTTTTTTTTCATAAGGACTAAGTGTCTAAGAAGTGAACTAAAAAAAATTGATCGAAATCTGTTCAGCAGAGTTTGCGTGAAGAGCGTACAACGGCAAACCTCTAATAAAATCGTAGTTTCTTAAAACTTTAATAACTTCATATTAAATGATGGTAATGGCGGCTCGTTAAAAGAATACTACCACTCCATCTCATCCAATGGATCTCGTAAAAGGCGAGTAAGGAATTAAACTGCACTGTGCACCCAACAGCGCATGGTGGCGATGGGCTCAGCACCTATCACACAAAGTGCATTATATTGTTTTGGTGAAACGTGGATTGTGGCAGTCATCTCTTTTTGCAGTGAGTGCCCAGTCTCTGACTACCCCTTATGGGATACAGTCGTAATCTTATGTATGTATGTGATATTTTTTAGATAAGGATTAAGTGTCCAAGAAGTATAACTAAAAAAAAATATCGAAATCTATCCAGTAATTTTTGCGTGATGCGCGCACTAATGCACATCTCATTTTATTTTTATAGAAGACTAGCTGATGCCCGCGACTTCGTTCGCGTGAATGTAGGTTTCTTTAAATATCCCGTGGAGACTAATTGATTTTCCGGAGTGAAAAGTATCGTATGTCCATCCCCAGGATGCAAGCTATCTCTGTGCCAAGTTTCGTCAAGATCGGTTCAGCTTTTGAACCTTGAAAAGGTAACAAACAGACAGTGCGACAGGGAGAGTTACTTTCGCATTTATAATATTAGTATGGATAAGATAGATATAATATATAAAGATAAATAAAATAAGATAGATACATTTTAATGTAGTTCACTCGTAATTTTTGAAACAAGAAGACTAACAACAGATTGTGTTAGGGGAGAGTTAGGGTCGAGGGTTCGGTCGGATTGGGGTAAGGGGCAGGTGCATATCGACAGGTGTACGCGTCACGTGGATGACGACTGCATGCAGCGATAACAACTTTACATATAACTTTTCATAGACGTGTCGTTATTTTACCAGTAAATTCTACTGGCGAATATTACTAAACATTTAGAGATCACGAGTTTTTGCTTATTCAAAAATATTTCAACACTGTTGTTATTTGAAAAGAAAATCTTGTCTCGTACATGTAATAAAATTGTAACTAGCTGATCTCTGTACATAGAAGATATTTAAAAGTTAATATGCGGAAGACCACGCATATTAATTTTATAAGAGCAAAAGAAGAAAAAACAATTATCTTGACAATTTTTCTTTGTCTGTCTGTATGTACGAGTATGCACGCGCATCACGCAAGAACTACTGGAGATCTTGCTTAAAATCTGGTGCACGTTTCATCTTGATACTTCGCCTAGAAGCCGAGTTATTAATCTGTATAGAAGCCGGAGGGTTTGTAAGTTTGAACGCGCTACACATTAACACGACAAAATCCGTTACGTTACATCATCATCATTTCGGCTCATTTTAGTCCACTGTTGAACGTACGTCTCTCACATAGTCCACCGACTTCCCGCAAAATCGTCACTCATACAGAATCTTTCTTCCCCAACGATAGCCGTTTAGTTTAGTTTTATTACATTGAAATTAAAAAGTTAAAGAAAACATAAGGGTGTAGGGCGCGAAAAATAAGACAGTAACAGTGTTCCTCTTCTTTTTGAGCAGCCATTCAGGTCCACAGCTGGACACAGGCCAACAGTAGAAATCGCGGTAAAATCTGGTAAGAATATCATAGTAGTATTACCCGTAGTCACTACGATGGGCAGAGGCAGTGATGAGTGCAGGGTCGGATGCCTCGCACTAATAATGTTTCTCTTAAGTGGGATTTGGGTTCTAGCGAATTTGGATGGATTTTCTGCCATCAGTCGGTCGTCAGAGGCTTGCAGCGGGCTTTGCATGCGATTGAGATTTAAAGAAGCTCGTATATTCCCAGACGCGTATCGTGATCAAAAAAAGATAAGAGGCCAAAATGGCTAAAAAGGAAAACACACGCACGCTGAGAAACCTGCGTTTGTGTGAATGTGAGACGTAGCGGAACGGCACATGGCCATAGACCATGTCGGCCGTCAAATTAATGTATTTCAAGTGCAATTATTTAATGAATGGGATTACTGGGTATATGCCCGCACCGTTTGTGTCCGCGACTCTCTCGTGTAATTATCGCTTTATAAAGTTGGGGGGCGTGGGGGAGTACTTCTCCTTACTATTCTGTAGACACGTTAGATTTGGTGCATACTCACTTTTGTCTGGAAGCGTCTTATTTTATACTGATTAGCAAGAGTTTCACTCACTCTCTCTCACTCTCTTTCTCTCTCTCTCTCTCTGACGACGTGAAACCACAGGGTCAACAACGTTTCAATGATGACATTATGTGACACGGCATGAAATTTTCGCTCTTGTCATTAAATTAAATAATACCAGCGTAACGAGCCGTCATTAACCTGTTTTTTTAAAGTGCAATAAAACGCAAAAGTAATAAAATTCAGTCATGAGGAAAAAATAACATATTGCATTTCCGGTGAATCAGAAAATTAATTTTTATTGCAAATGAAAAGTGGATCATCGACCTGATAAATTACCTACCGAAGATGACACCACGTCAACGACAACGGCGTATCTCTCCAAGGTGGGGTTTTTGATGCAGTGTCAATGACCCAGTTTTACTATTGCTAGAATTCCTTTGCAACAATCCGTCTAGGTAGGTACCACCCCAGGACAAGTTATTCTACCGTGAAGCAGTAGTTTGCAAACATTACTGTGTTTCGGTTTTAAGGGCACTGTGAGCTAGTGTTATCACTGGACATATGAAACTTAAGAACTGTGTTTCAGGGTGACGGGCGCAGTGTGGTGTCACATAGATATGTTCTGGGTTACACAGCATTTGTTATGGGCAGACGTTGCACTTACCATCAGGTGAACGTTTTGCTCGTCTCGTCACGTTTTCCAATAAAAAAAACAGTGACATTCATAATACATACAGAAGAGAAAAACAACAATTGCGTTGAGGACATCAACTGCGATTCGAACCCAAGATACCACGATACAGTAATTGAATACTCTGACGACAGCACATTACAGATATGTCTAATTCTGTAAAGTAACCCGACGAACGAGGATACATCCAAACAACACGCTCGCTTAGAAACAATGAGTGACCTGTGATTTTTTGCCGCTGTTGAGACGTTGGAGGAAAAACCTTGAACGTTCATCCTTCGTACGTGATTTAGCGACGGCACGGAGCTATCATTTTGTTTACCCACAGCGATATATAATAACTGTAAATATGATTGGGAAACTGCTATTCCTTGGTCTAAGCGACTCAAGACTGATTCTAGTAATGTCGCCGCGCAATGGTTTGTCTGGCTTTTAGTTTTTAATACCAAAGAAGTAAGTCGGCTCGGTTGACGAAGTGGCTTCTCCGTTACCGTTCGCGGGTTCAAGTTCCTTACAGAACTTAAGTTCGTGTGGCCTACAGTTAGTTGTTTCGGGTTTGGATGAAGTAATCCCGGTGTACGTTGCCTAAAGTAAAAAAAGTCAAGTTTCAGCCTATAAATGTCACTGCTGCTGAGCACAGACCTCGTCTCATTTCTGAGACAGTTTTGGAGCTAGGAAGAATCCGCCCCACTGTTCCAATGCGGGTTGGCGGACTGCACATGTCTTCGAAATATATTTTTTTTTGTTTCTCAGACATGCAGGTTTCCTCACGATGTTTTCCTTCACCGCCGAGCACGTGGTAAAACAGCACTTAAAATTGCAATTAACAATTTTAGTGGTGCCGGCACCGGGAATCGAACCCAGGTCACTCGCTTACTATGAATTTTAAAGCGACAGCCTAGCCCCCCCCCCCCCAATACAGCTCGTATTGAGGAAGCGATAGAGCGAAACCAAGGCTCCAAGGTTTTTGCCAGGGATCTGTCTGCCGGAAAGAGCCAACTGACTAAGTTGAGGACCGAAAGCGGTGGCGTCATTTCCGCTGGAGCAGAGATTTTGAGTGAGATCGAGAGATTTTATGGACAGCTGTACACATCGTCGTTGGAGCCACACACTAGTGTGAGTAACGACCCAAGAGCAAGTCTCGTCCGACACTATTCCGATGATATCCCGGACGTCAGTCTGAGCGAGATTAGTATGGCTCTCAAACAGCTTAAGAATGGCAAAGCGCCGGGTGAAGATGGAATCACAGCAGAGCTTCTGAAAGCGGGTGGAAAGCCGATACTAGTAGTCCTTCAGAAGCTCTTTAATTCCGTCATCCGGGGCGGCGCTACGCCGGAAGCGTGGAGTAGAAGCGTGGTTGTCCTGTTCTTCAAGAAGGGCGATAACGCCCTCTTGAAGAACTATAGACCGATATCGCTTCTAAGCCGCGTCTACGTGCTGTTTTCGAGAGTCATAACGAATCGTCTCGCAAGCAGACTTGATGACTTCCAGCCTCCCGAACAAGCCGGATTCCGAAAAGGCTATAGTACCATAGACCACATACATACCCTTCGCCAGATTGTACAAAAGACCGAAGAGTACAATCTTCCGCTATGTCTGGCGTATGTGGACTATGAGAAAGCCTTCGATTCCGTCGAAATTTGGGCGGTGCTAGAGTCGCTTCAGCGGTGCCGAATTGACTGTCGGTATATCGATGCGTTGCAGTGCTTGTATACCAATGCTACGATGGCTATCCGAGTACAGAACCAGAGTACGAAACCGATCCAATTGCAGAAAGGTGTAAGACAGGGTGATGTAATATCCCCGAAACTCTTCACCGCTGCATTGGAAAATGTTTTCAAGCTACTGGACTGGAAAGGATACGGTATCAACATCAATGGCGAATACATCACTCACCTTCGATTTGCCGACGACATAGTCATAATGGCAGAATCGCTGGAGCACCTTAGCGCTATGCTCAATGACCTCAATAGTGTCTCCCAACGGGTAGGTCTTAAGATGAACATGGACAAGACGAAGATCATGTCTAACGTCCATGTCACACCTATACCGGTTATTGTTGGGAACACTACGATCGAAGTTGTTGACGAATATGTATACCTAGGACAGATTGTCCGACTAGGTAGGTCCAACTTCGACCAAGAGGTCAATCGACGGATCCAACTCGGCTGGGCAGCGTTCGGGAAACTGCGTCACATCTTCTCGTCGAGTATACCGCAATCCCTCAAAACAAAAGTGTACAACCAGTGCGTGTTGCCAGTGATAACATATGGAACCGAGACGTGGTCCTTCACTGCAGGCCGCATGAGGAAGCTCAGAATCGCTCAGCGAGCTATGGAAAGGGCTATGCTCGGAGTTTCTCTGCGAGATAAAATCCGTAACGATGTTATCCGCAGCAGAACTAGAGTAACCGACATAGCCCTAAGGATTAGCAAGCTGAAGTGGCAATGGGCCGGCCATATAGCTCGGAGAACCGATAACCGTTGGGGAAGAAAGGTTCTCGAGTGGCAACCTCGTACCGGCAAACGCAGTGTAGGGCGACCCCCCACTAGATGGAGCGACGACCTACACGGTTTTGCAGGAAGTCGATGGATGCAGGTGGCTCAGGACCGTGTTTTGTGGCAATCTATGGGGGAGGCCTATGTTCAACAGTGGACTATGGTAGGCTGAAATGATGATGATGATGATGATGAGCCTAGCCCCTGAGCCTAAGTATCAACTAAACCTGGACAATCTCGACGATTTTAATAACATCCAAGCCGTCCACAGCTGAACAAGGGCTTCTCCTAAATAGTTGCCGTAATTCGAGTCGTCATCTACACTTGCCGTGTGCTAGCGGCTTAAGAGAATTTACCACACCTTCTCACCCGTGGGTGTCGTAAAAGTCGACAGAGGGAAAATTAAAACCAGAAGATGGGCAGCAGCATCTTCCTGGAACATCTGAATAAATAAACTGAAGTTGCCAACCCGCCAGCCAAGCGTGGGAACTATGGCAAAATCCCTCCAAAATTAGAGCTAAAAACTTGTGGCAATCTATGGGGGAGGCCTATGTTCAGCAGTGGACTAGTGATAGGCTGAAATGACGACGATGATGATCTATACTCGACCAAATTTATAATTGCAGTACTCGTGTGAAAATAAACCGTAAAAAATAAGCCGTGTGGTGGCGGCTCGTTGAAAGAATACTACCAATCCATCTCATCCAATGGATCTCGTAAAAGACGAGTAAGGAATTAAACTGCACTGTGCACCCAACAGCGCATGGTGGCGATGGGCTCACCACCTATCACACCAAGTGCATTATATTTTTTGGTGAAACTTGGATTGTGGCAGTCATCTGTTTTTGCAGTGAGTGCCCAATGTCTGACTACCCCTTATTGGATACAGTCGTGATCTTATGTATGTATGTATGTGTGATAATAATATCAATCTGTGATCTGACTATTGTAACTCAGTAATTTTGTAGTTTTTCTCACTATTCCGGCAATTTGGACACTTATCGAGATAGTGGAAGGTTCCTCCAATGCCGCACTATATAATTAACAGATTTCTAGTGTTTCCGCAAAAAGAAGTGCTCACATATGCTCATCAACCCTACCCGATGCAAAGCCTAAGAGATACGGAGACAAGGACTTATTAAATTTACACCGATAAAAGAGGATTCGGTCGCAGTGCCAGGAACACGGGAAAGACAATACATACGAAAAGCAATGTGTGAAAAAGTAATATTCCAATATTCAATACAAATATTCGTGAAGATGAGGATAGGGGCAGGTTATAATCATGAAAATATTATATTATCATCAGTCCTTAATTCGAGCGCGGAATTTCAAATTATTTAGACGACTTGAATTAAGTGAAAATTCAATTAAAATGAATGAATTACTTCCGTCACGGTAACTCTATCTTACTTTCGTTCGATGAAAACTCCGAATTAAAAACTAAGGTATCTAATAAATTATCAAGTTGAATCGGCCGTGTCTTCCAAAGAGTAATCTATAATTTGAATGATAAGGTGGAGTTTTGATGCAGTGTCAGGGATCCAGTTTTAATGTTGCTAGAATTCCTATGCAGGAATCCGTCTAGGTAGGTACCACCCCAGGACAAGTTATTCTACCGTGAAGCAGTAGTGTGCAAACATTACTGTTTCGGTTTTAAGGGCACTGTGAGCTAGTGTAATCACTGGGCATATGAAACTTAAGAACTGTGTTTCAGGGTGACGGGCGCAATGTGGTGACACATAGAAATGTTCTGGGTGACACAGCATATATTATGGGCAACCGTTGCACTTACCATAAGGTGAACGTTTTGTGACATTTATAAAAACTTAGGAATACTATCTAATAAATTATCAAGCTGAATAGGCCGTGTCTTCCAAAGAGTAATCTATAAATTGAATGATAAGGTAATAGCGAATTTAGGGCTAGAATACCGATAAGATAGAATTCCACCGACACTGTAGAAATATTATACAGTAATTTAACGATCGCGTAAAACGGCCATTTTCTTATGTAGCAATAAAAAAATTACAGCGATAACAACTTAAGAACGTATTTTGTAATCACGAACGTGCCTGTTTGCGAATTCTTAATTTTAAATGAAGAAGCGTTAGCTAAACAGGAAAAACTTCCCGTCTCGCTCCTTCGGACACTAAAGACAGGGATAGGGGATAAAAAGACGGTTGAGCGTGCGCGGCGGGTAAAATAAATAAAAAAACTATAACCGACCCCCGGTCTTGGAAACAAGAGTTGCCATACAGAGAGATTTGTCCATATTTTAATGGAACTTTTTGATTTACCTTATGTACGTACTTTAGCGATGATTAACGAACACTTGACTGAAGGAAAATACTATTAAATAATTATATTAATTCGTTATATGTTAAGTACATTTTAGTCAAATAAAATTCGTATAATATTTCAATGATAGTAAATAAGAATCCAAATTCAAAAAAAAAGACATTAAAGGGTATATTATATTATTTTTGATGTCTTTATATTTTACTTTAAAATGTTGGAAAATTTGAATGGAATGGCCAGTGCAGTTTCAATATCCAATCTATCGCCGGATTTGCCTACCAAAGATGCATGGCGGCAATACCATATAAGTTAAGTGAAATTCTATCTCGGATCGTGAAGAAGTCGAATGTTGGAACTCGCCGTTTCCTGTGCAACATTGCCATGGAGAATATTATTAATAGAAATGTCCAAAAATCCTGCCATAATTAAAACTTTGTGAATTAGTAAAACTTACAGTCGGAATTTTCTCACATTCACATGGCAACTCCGATACGCGTTTGCTTCGCGATGACATCAGCGCGACTTATGAATTGAGTCTACATGAAAATATATTCACGGAATACGTCTGACATTGGGCCTGTTGCTAAGTAGAAAAAGCGAAAGTCTTACGTAATTATACAACTACTATGCCGAAAAGGATTAAGAAAAAGTTGTAATACAAAATTTAGGTGTTCTTGACACCGTGAACTACCTATTACGAGTAATTACAGATATTGCTTAGGAAACTAACATCTACAGCAATTCCGCATATGGCTTACGTAAACTAATTGCAATGCGCTCCAGAAGCGCATAAGACGATAGCCATATTACGTAACATGTACCTGTTTGCCGCCGGCGACCATTGTGTTAAGAGTTCGATTCACACTGGTTTCCACACAAAATGTCACGGTCACAAACACCGGGTGCGTCTGAACAAGTGTAAGCGCGGCGCTAGAGCCGCGTTTGCCGTTCGCGGCGGTTTGATTCAAACTGAGCTGAGCGGGCGGGCGCGGGGATGCGCGCGCGACGGAGCCTCCGCCACACTCCGCCTACGCCCCCGCCGCCTTTGTATTTCCTTCGCAGCCTGTCTAAAACCGCGAAGCAATCGAATCAATGGCTGAGGACCGAAATGTTTAAAATAATTACGATGGAGCTCGACAAGGCCATCGCCGGAAAAAGTGGGACTCGGCAGGTGAGGTGCAAAATCCCATTTTTTTTTATTGTATGAAGTGACGAAACGAGCAAAACGTTCACCCGATGGTAAGTGCAACGTCTGCCCACAACCAATGTTGTGTCACCCAGAATATTTCTGTGTGACACCACACTACGCCCGTCACCCTGAGACATCAGTTCTTAAGTCTCAAATGCCCAGTCTTCAAACCGAAACACAGTAATGCTTGCACACTACTGCTTCACGGTAGAATAACTGGCCCTGAGGTGGTACCTACCTAGACGGATTCCTGCATAGGAATCCTACCACTAGTAAATCCCATGCATATTTTAGCTTCTTTGTATTGTATGCCAAACTTAGGAAATAAACTTAGTTTCTACTCATTTACAGTCACTGGATAATATCAAATAAATGCAGAAAAAATTTTTTCAACAAGGATATATTCGATAGTAATAAGAGAATTTCATGTGGAGGCGTTAGTGAATCGAAAACTACATCCTGGAGATATATTTTATAACTGGTAGGTATCGTGATCGGTTTTATTTTGGCGTTTGAAGCTCGTTCATTGATTAATGGGATCAAATGAAACCGATCCCGAAACCTACCAGAGTTACACAATAGACCTCCTGGTTAGTGTGTGTGTTAAGAGTAGACACTAAAGCAAAAAACAAACCAGGCGTTGAAATGAAATAAAATAAAAATTGACGAGTAACCTCATCCTTCCTTGTATCAATATTTAGTAGTGTCCTCCTATCCTCCTTAAGATCAGCATGTGATATTTGATAGGCTACAACGACAATATAACGTTTTAGCAGATAATTCCAGAACAATACTACACGTATAATAACAAATATAATATAAATATAATGTACGTGATATGTACACATTTTTCTTTGCAAATAGCAGGTATTCATATGAATTATTCCGAGGCAATTATTTCCACTTCAAACTTAAAGGCGCCCTTCAATTCGGCACGCTATAACGTATGCGACAAAAAAAAATGTGTAGGCAATACACGAAGTGATAAAATTTATTTTAGGATGAATAGAAAACCAGGTATGTGCGACTACAGGGTGAACCTAGTTGAATTTAAGTAGGTAAGTAGAAAGATTTTGGTTGAATGAAAAAAAAAATCGCCGCTCCCTGATGACCATGTGTAGTAAGAGTAGCCCGAGAGAAATGCCTAAAAAATCTCACGACTCGCGACGAGGTGGGCGAATAGTATAGTAACAGCCTATAAACGTCTCACTGCTAAACACAGGTATCCTCTCATTTATGACAGGATTTTTGGAGTCAGAAGTCCGCAACACTGCATCAATACCAATATTTTTATTTCTCTGACATACAGGTTTCCGCCAACTTGCGCAAAATTCTGTATGGGCTGGCGCGCGTCCGCTTCTATGGGATGTTACCCGTTTGCGTATTATCGCGTAAAATTCATCCGTACGCTCTTCCGCGAACATCCCCTAAGGCACCTCGACAAATGCCAGACTGATAACTGGCAGAAGCGTCTAAAGGCGAGGTGTCTGGTGCTGCGATCACCAATAACCTGCCAAGTGCAAGCCCTAGCTTCTTGGGGGTGTGCCTGCATGTGGAGGCTGGGCTGCTTGAGTTTGCTATACTAATAAATACATTTGTCTTGTCTGAAATTTTTTTCATGGAGCGTGGTTCGGTTGTTTAAGAGATTCACTGTAAATTATTTGCACTAAAGCTTATGAAAACAAAAAAATATTAAAAGAAGGATTTCTAAGATGTTTCTTTAGCCTGTTTCGTCTCCGCGAACAAACCTCATTGCGGTGTTTTGTAAAAAAAAAAACTAAAAAAGAAAAAAAATTCAAATAAAGAATTTTCATACCATATCCACTAGGTAGTAGTTAGGTAATGACTGTATTTTTTTAAGTATTCGCGAATATTCATCATCGACTTTCGGATATTTATATCTGTCGCCATATCTCTATAGCTAAAAGTCGACAATTCATTTAAGGACAGAAACACTAGCGCCGTTTGCAACATATTCCGGAAATTGCCGAGCTGATCCGAACTAAGCCGATTATTTGTTTGATTATTTAACGATGAGTTACCTAGAAGGAAATATTCAGGAATCCGTCTAGGTAGGTACCACCCCAGGGCCAGTTATTCTGCCGTGAAACAGTAGTGTGCAAACATTACTGTGTTGCGGTTTAAAGTGCACTGAGAGCTAGCGTAATCACTGGGCATTTGAGACTTAAGAACTGATGTCTCAGGTTGACGGGAGCAGTGTGGTGCCACACAGAATTATTCTGGGTGGCACAGCATTTGTTGTGGGCGGAAGTTGCTCTTACAGTCAGGTGAACGCTTCGCTCGTTTCGTCACCTAATAAAATAAAAAAAATAAAAAGGGTTAAGAAGTCAGTGAAAGGTGTGCGAAACACTTCCTTACCCGTGGTTCGCTTATTGGTCTGTTGTATCCAGGGGGTGTTGCTCCAAGTTGTGGATTGCTATCTTTCAGTTACATAATAATACTGCATTTCTCTCTTAATTACAACACCACATTGAGAAGTTCAGCATTTCTCTAATAAGAGGTGTCTCTACTTCTGTGTACTAAGACACACATAAACACTCGTAGTCATTGATTTCGTGACTGACTTTGACACAGAAAACTTTATCCAATATTACAAGTCTTGTATTTTACGAAAACAGAGTTACGTTAAGTTACGAAAAAAATATAACACATTTTTTTTTAATTATTCTGTAAGATCTTAGGAAACGTTTTTTTCTGAAGAAGGTCTGCCCATAACAAATGCTACGAGTATGTCACCCACAACATTTCTGTGCGGCACCACACTGCGCTCGTCACACTTAGAATCCAGTTCCTAAGTGCTCGTAAGCTCAGTAATAACACTATTAGTGTCCTTTAAACCGCAGCACAGTAATGCTTGCACACTACTACTTGATGATAGAATAATTCGCACTGCATTGGTATACACCGTGAAGGATTACTGCATAGGAATCCTACAACCACCATTTCAGTGTATATAGGATGATCGGTCTACCCTATAAGAAATCGTAAACGTAAAGATACGGGCGGTCGATAGATTAATAGCGAATATCGAAACTTTATCTTAACGATTTTTATCAGTGGCTGACGATTGTCAGAACATTCCACGTTTACTGACGCACATGCTCTTACTAAATAAGCGACATCAACTGTACGCCATCAATCTGTACGGTGAAGCTATTCTTTTTTTTATTGCATAAAGTGATGAAACGAGCAAAACGTTCATCTGATGGTAAGTGAAACGCCTGCCCATAACAAAATGCTGTGTCACCCAGAAAATTTGTGCGTGACACCACACTGTGCTGAGACATTGGTTCTTAAGTCTCATATGCCCAGTGATTACGCTAGCTCACAGGGCCCTTCAAACCGAAACACAGTAATGCTTGCACACTGCTGCTTCACGGTAGAATAACTGGCCCTGGGGTGGTACCCACCTAGACGGACGCCTGCATAGGAATGCCACCACCAGTAAACTTAAGCTCCGCAGTATTCGACTGCGGATCTTAAGTTGATTTTAGCCTTCTTCACAGCTGAAACTCCCTATTTCCATTTAGGTATGGATGACTGTTAAATCAATTGATTACATATGGTACCATCTGTGCCCCGCGGTTTCACACGCGTAAAAAGCCGACCCTGATCGATGATATACATATATACTTCCCTATTTAAATCGGATTTTGGGGTTTTAACTTTTTTGCGCGGAACCCAAATTATTTTTCTAAAATTAAAGTAGCCTAAGTTACCCGCTATGATATCAGGTATCTGTCAGTGAAAGTCCTGTCAAAATCGGTTATGCCGCTTCGGAGATTAGCCGAAACAAACAGACAGACATACACAAATTTTAAAAATTGTTTTGTTTATAAGTGCCGCATATACTTTTATAAGCATTGAGTAAAAAGATGTTATTTTGTTATTACAATTCAATGTATAGATTTTAATGTAAGGGTGACCAAAGGAAAATGCATTAAGGACGAGCCATCGCCGGGGATTAAACTCAGATCACTTGCGTATTATGAAAATTAAGGTGAGCGATTGGCCTCCAAGCTATCGGCTCTATAGCTTTTTGCTTATCTTCTCCGATGAAGCTGTAAATCCGATGAAGCTTTAACTCCGATGAAGCTGTAAATCCGATGAAGCTGTAAAAGCCGAGAAGGCTAACAGCAATTACATCACCGAAAATATATATCTATAGCTTTTCCTTTACATAAATGTAACCTCCGAAATGATTTCCAAGCACTTCCCGTTTGCACTAAATTAGAATTTTAGCCTGATTCAATCCGTTTTTTACCTAGAACAGAATATTTTTTATTCAATATTCAACATTTACATAATATTCATTGAACGTCATTTTTTAAGCGACACTACCTACAAGCTGAAATGCCGATGTCCTGGGAAGAACCACTAAGAAACCCAGCGGGATTTCTTTTCAGTCAGTTTTTTTTCAGACAGTGTTTATAAACATGTAGAAGAAGCTTGGCAGCGATCACCTTATACACAGGGGTTATAATCATCCACGTATTCCTTAATATTATTGTTTAATAAATAGTTTGAACTTGAAAAACTTTTGATTGAAAGACTTTGTGCACTTTCTGGGATTTTTTTTGTAAAAACATATACATTGCCCCTTAGAAGTGTTACTGACCCTGTGAAGTCGAGTAACTGGCATTATTAATTTGTGCTGTAAAAACTAGTCGCCTAAATAAAGGTGTCACATGCCGTCAGAACTACCGCACATTGCAGATATCAATCGACCGATAAGACGTTATCAGAGTCTCGATTTGTATCCGATTGCATCATTTACCGCAAGCATACTTACACAATCCATGAACGTCTTTCAGTCAAAGTCCCATATGCCGGGTAATAACACTAGCTAACAGTGCCGTTCAGACGGAAACAGTAATAATTGCACACTACCGCTTGACGTCAGAATAACTGCCACTACATATACGGATTCCTGCATAGGAATCTTACCACCTCTACTCCAAGTTTGTTTTTATTGTATAAAGTAAAGATAAGAGCAAAACGTTCACCTGGTGGTAAGTGCAATGTCCGCCCATAACAAATGCTGTGTCACCCAGAATATTTCTGTGGGACACCACACTGCGCCCAAGCCAAGTCTCTAATGGCCAGTGATTACGCTAGCTTACAGTGCCCTTCAAACCGAAACACAGTAATGCTTGCTTACTACTGCTTCACGGCAGAATAACTGGCCCTGGGGTGGTATCTACCTAGACGGATTCCTGCATAGGTGGATTTACCGTAATCACGGATTGGCGCGGTTTTATGCGCTGTAAAAAACGCCTCGAAACCTCAGACGATACTTACAGTCACAGGTCTCTTTCGGTGTGACATTTTTTGAGATGATTTTTTTTTAAAAATACAAACTAAAACATGACTACTTCATAAAATAAACAATGGGGGATAAAAAACTTGTGCCCAATCTACAAGGGCAGTCCTAATTAAACGTCGCGTGAAAAATTGATCGTATAAGAAGATAGCTTATCATCTGCAATGCTCGAAAACGATGGTTCGCCACGCTGTAAAGCATTTTTGAAACGTATCAAACAACTTCAAATGTTTGTCGACCGCGTGGCGTAGTGGTTAGCGTACCCGACTTCTGCGCCACCGGTCCTGGGTTCGATTCTCAGCCGGAGGCAACATTTGTGCAAAAACACAAATTGTTGCTTTTCGGGTCTGGTTGTGTTGTGCATGTGAAATGTATGTTTGTAAAACGCACCCACGATACAGGAGAAAATCCTACTGTGGGGCTTCGTTTTTTTAAAACAAAAATAAAAAAATAAATATTCCGCGGGTGCGTACACAGAGAAAGACATCTCGTCGTGATGAATGAAATGTCGTTCGTTTGGAAAAACAAGATCCTTTTAAAGGGTCCAACGAGATAAGAAAGAAATTTTGGCGAAAGCAACCCTTAAGCGTTCTCGCACACACTATTCGAAGTAATTTAGAAAGAATTTGGTAGAACAGAAATTTGCACTGAAGTACTCGTATACTCGTATCAAGGAAGGCACTCATGCTGAAACGGTGGCTTAGGCAAGCTAGTCTCGCATTTGCAAGAAGATGTCTGTAAAACGCACTCACGATACAGAAGAAATCTTTGTTAGAAGAAACTGGAGGTAGGTTCTGCATAGGATCCATAGGAATCTATGCAGGAATCTGTCTAGGTACCACCCCAGGGCCTGTTATTCTGCCGTGAAGCAGTAGTGTGAAAACATTACTGTGTTTCGGTTTGAAGGGCACTGTGAGCTAGCGCAATCACTGGGCATATGAGACTTAAGAACTGATGTATCAGGGTGACGGGCGCAGTGTGGTGTCACATAGAAATGTTCTGGGCGACAAAACTGTTATGGGCAGACGTTGCGCTTACGATCAGGTAAAAGTTTTGCACGTTTTGTCAATTAATCCTATAAAAAAAGTATGAAAACTGGACAGTCAGACAGTGGAAAAAAAATTCTTTTTTCTGATGAGGCAGACATAAACACTGTGTTCTGATGAAAAGCGATACGCACAACGCCCTCCGAATAAAGCATTTGACCCCAAGTTCACAAAAGTGACACTTAAGCATAGCGGGGAAAAGGTGAAAATTCTGGAATGTTTTTGTGGTCATGGAGTTGGACCTGTTACTCTGATAGACGGAAACATGGCGCAATTCCAATACAAAAATGTACTGAAAGAAATAGACCTCCCTTATGCTAAAGACGTGCTTCTTTTATTCGGACATTCCAGCACGGCAATGAACCAAAGCATACTGCACGCACGGTGAAGGAACTCCTCCCTTCACTACCAGTTCCTGTCTTAAACTAGATTGCTAACATCATCATCATCATTTCAGCCTATCCACTGCCTATACACTAGCCTATCCTATGAACATAGTCCTCCCCCATAGATTGCCACAAAAGTTTGTTGCTCTCATAATTTTCTCATAGTTGCCAGGCTAGAGAGGCGGGTTGGCAACCGCAGTTTATTTATTCAGATCTTCCAGGAAGATGCTGCTGCCCATCTCCTGGTTTTTATTTTCCCTCCATCGACGTTTACGACACCCACGGAATGAGATGGGGTGGTAGATTCTCGTAAGCCGCCACCACACTCCAAGCTAATAGCCAACAATCCAGGTCTAAATGTAACATAACATTTTCGGTGTGAAGGCAAAAAAAGAGTATCAAGTCGACAATGTGGCAATTTAAAAGAGCTGTACGAAGTTTTCTTAAGAGGAATTGAACTCTATCGCACGTGCCCTCCGTATCGCATATCCCTCGTCGATGTGAGGCCGTAATTAAAAACCGTGGACTGATACGAGGGTGGATTGAAAAGTACTCGGCCTAATACAGATCCATTCAATTCTAAAATTCAAATCTACCCACATTATTTAGTTCAGTTCAGACTAGTTCATTGTGTGAAGTTAGAAACGTGTGCGATAATTAGTTGTGATTTTATAAATTTATTAACAAAGTAATCGGTCATAATTTCCACGAATGGAGCAAATCGAGCAGCGTGCCGTCATCAGCCATCCATGATGACATGGTCAGTACATTAGGCGATTGTGCTCTGTCATATTCATCCGTCAAAAAATGGATAGCAGAATTTAAGCGCGGTAGAGAGAGTGTGAAAGATGAACCCCGCTCTGGAAGGCCTTCGACGTCAACTACTGACGAAAATATTAAAAAAGTACTTGATTTAATAATGGGAGACCGCAGATTAAAAATTAGAGAGATAGCCGAGATTATAGGCATCTCTTATGAACGAACTCAAAACATCATTGTCAACGAGTTGGGTTTCCACAAGGTGTCTGCGAGGTGGGTTCCGCGACTGCTTTCAGTTGAACAAAAAAGGACGCGATTGACTATTTCACGCGACTGTTTGGAGTTATTTGAAGCCGATGCAGATGATTTTTTGAATCGTTTTGTTACTATGGACGAAACATGGGTTCATTACTGTACACCGGAAACAAAACAACAATCAAAACAGTGGAGAAGACCTGGTTCACCACCCCCTAAAAAGGCTAAGTCGATATTGTCGGCAAATAAGGTGATGGCTTCAGTATTCTGGGACTCTAAAGGTGTGATTATGATTGATTATCTTGAAAGGGGTCAGACTATAAACTCTGATTACTACTGCACCTTACTACGTCGTTTACGAGAGGAAATAAAAGAAAAACGTCGAGGAATGCTCAGAAGAAAAGTCCTGTTTCATCAAGATAACGCCCGTGTTCACACGTCAGTACAGTCAATGGCTGGAATTCACAACTGTGGCTTTGAACTGTTACCGCATCCGCCGTATTCACCTGATCTGGCACCATCAGACTTCTTTCTGTTCCCTAACCTAAAAAAGCACTTGGGAGGTCAAAGATTTTCGACAAACGACGAGGTCAAAGCAGCTGTAGACGCATATTTTGACTCTAAGGAAGAATCATTTTTTTTAACGGTCTAAATGCTTGGAAGGGGAGGTGGCAAAAGTGTATTGAACTTGATGGTGATTATGTAGAAAAATAAAAATATAACTGATTTAGTATGTGTTTATTTTCTTGGTTAGGCCGAGTACTTTTCAATCCACCCTCGTAATAATAATTAAATTCAGTATAAAATGTATTAAATTGCCTTTTTCAATTTGCATTCTTCCCAGATTCGAATCCTAGCCGAAACCAATATTTGTGCTGTTCACAAACTGCAGGTTTTTCACAAAATACGGAAAGGTGTTTTAAGAAGATCAAATGGGGTAGAAAGTTGCATGGCGCAGTGGTTAAGCGCTTGACTTCTGTGCCGCGGGTCGCGGGTTCGATTCCCGCACGGGACAAATATTTGTATGACCTACAGATAGATGTTCCGGGTCTGGGTGTTTGTGCATGTGGAATTTATGTCTGTAAAACGCACCTACGACACAGGAGAAATCCTAGTGTGGGGCAACGTTTTTTTTAAAAAAAAAAGATATCGTGCGTGCGTTTAGTCATAGATTACACATACACAAATAGTCAGACACAGAACAAGTACCTCTGTAGGCTAAAAACATATTTCCACGTGGGGAGATCGATATATATTTTCGGTGATGTAATTGCTGTTAGCCTTCTCGGCTTTTACAGCTTCATCGGATACTCGCGGAGATCGAACGTGTGATTCGTAGCGTAGACGCTAATCGCGCAGCCCACTGCTTCAACGGACCAAATAACGAAAATCAATAATATGTGTGAAATCCCGTACAGATGTCGTGTATTTATGAGATTGGGCGTGGTTTCGATTCCTACCAATATTGGTAGAAAACATGTTTTATGGCAACATTGAGATATCACGTGGCCGAGTGAAAAAAAATTATAACCATGTTCTTTAATCAATGTGGTTGGTTGAGTTTAGTCTATTATTGAAGTGATCCCATGTGTCGCCTTCACAGCGCACTTCGTTGAAGTATAATCTGTTTAACTATAACGATAAGTACAATGGCGAACATAACCGCATTTAAAAGCAGTGCGAGAGCGCATCGGGAGCACTGTCCACTAACCAGATAACGTGTCCCACTTTCCCGCTTCCTTCCTTTGACGCGCATTCTACGACCGCTTAGGTCTGGATAATACTAGCGACGTAGTGATCATAACAAGATTTAATTGCTACCTGTTATGAACAGGAACGGAAGAGTGAATTGTTCATGCTAGAGAAAATTCATTACGCTAATAGCAGAACTAGAAAGAAACTATAAAAAAAGTCAGTCAATTCGCATATTTTCTTTTTATTGTATAAAGTGACGAAACGAGCAAAACGTTCACCTGATGGTAAGTGCAACGTCTGCTCCTAATAAATGCCGAGTCACACAGACCATCTCTGTTGTTGAAGCACCACACTGCGCTCGTCACCCTGAGACACCAGTTCTTAAGTCTCGTATGCCCAGCAATCACCACTAGCCGTCAGTGCCCTTCTAAACGAAACACTTCTGCTTGTCGGCAGAATAACTGGCCCTGCTATATATATACCTACCTATACTTATACCTACCTGGACGGAATCCTGCGTAGGAAATGTAATACATAAAAACAAATCTATTGTATTCTAAGTTATTTACTGTGATAGCTAAATATCAATTTTTGGCTGTCTATGTCGACAAAGTGAAGTAACTACGTTTCTCCCTCAATTCACAAAGTCACTATTATTGATATGCTAGGACCCTGGACTTTCATAAACGCCGCATACGTACGTTCTGTTATGGGTTTTATCAAAAGACCTTTTTAAAAAAAAAACTTTTATTTTACACTGAAATAACTTTTAGTAAAAAGGATTTAAAATATATAACAGAGGATAAGTCAAGTTGGTCTGACTTATTCGTGCAGAATCACACCATAATATGCAATACAATGGGGAGTAAGAATTTTTATGACTCGTATCAAAATGGTTGCGACGTGTCTTACCTACCACCCGTCACTTCTCGTTTCGCCGCGAGGGTGAAAAGTGGTCTGCCTCTGCCTACCCCTTATATGGGAAATGACTATACGTATGTATAAAAACTACAATATAAATAAAATTAAATTATTTAATTCTATGCTGAGCCGCGGTAGCTCAGGGGCCTGGTGCTCGCCTTTAATTTCATAGTAAGCGAGAAACCTGGGTTCGATCCCCGGTGCCAGCACCTCCAATATTGTTCTACAATTTTAAGTGCTGATTTACCACGTGCTTAGCGGTGAAGGAAAACATCGTGAGGAAACCTGCATATCCGAGAAATAGAAATATTTCGAGGACATGTGAAGTCCGCCAACCCGCATTGGAGCAGCGTGGCGGATTCTCCCTAGCTCCAAAAACCCTCTCAGAAATGAGAGGAGGCCTGTGCTCAGCAGTGGGACATTTATAGGCTGAAACTTTACTTTTTTAAGTTATTTAAAACCAATAAACATTCAGTTGTCGTCTCCTACAGTTACCATTTATGGTTATCCAACAGGAATTACACTGCAATGTTAGCCGTTCAATGTGATTGATGTCCCCCTGGCAGATTCTTGACGACGGCGACAACTACTGAATACAGTCGCAAGTTTTCTGCCGTGAAGCAGTTGTGTGCAAGCATTACTGTGTTTCGGCTTGAAAGGCACTGGGAGCTAGCGTAATCACTGTGCATTTGAGACTTAAGAACTGATGTTTCATTGTGACGGGCGCATTGTGGTGCTTAAACAGCAGAGATGGTCTGGGTGACTCGGCATTTATTAGGAGCAGACGTTGCACTTACCATCAGGTGGACGATTTACTCGTCTCGACACTGTCTTCAATACAAAAAAAGAAAGCCTTATCCGTACTAATATTATAAATGCGAAAGTAACTATCTCAGTGCCTCTGTCTGTTTGTTACCTTTTCACGGTTCTACCGGTGAACCGATCTTGACGATATTTGACACATAGATAGCTTTCATCCTGGAGACGGACATAGGATACTCGTTATCCCGAAAAAACTAATAGTTCCCACGGGATATTTAAAAAACCAATATTAACGCGGACGAAGTCGTGGGCATCTGCTTGATTTTTTATAAAATTATTGTAAAATCTACTACATTAGTTACACTCATTAGCTAAAATTACATTATGCTCTGCCATAGGACTGTAGAAAGAATTGCGATATCCCCGAGGATTGGCGGACTAATTCCACAATATAATAAATACATACATACATAAAATCACGACTGTATCCCATAAGGGGTAGTCAGAGACTGGGCACTCACTGCAGAAACAGATGACTGCCACAATCCACGTTTCACCAAAACAATATAATGCACTTGGAGTGATAGGTGTTGCGCACATCGCCACCATGCGCTGTTGGGTGCACAGTGCAGTCTAATTCCTTACTCGCCGTTTACGAGATCCACGGCTTATAAATCTATAAGCATTATTTTTAATCTATGTTAATAGTAATGTTATGTTGTTACTCTGTGGTAATAGCAGTGTAATATAATAAGCGTATGATATTTTATCGTGTAGTAAATACAGAAGCACTCGTCTTCACCTCACCGTTAAGTGGCAACTTTTCGGATGGTCAGATAGCACGCATTCAATTTCTAATGCGCAATCTTCTAACAAAATCCGGTCTCAAAGCATACGCGCTTGCGTAATCAATTCCTGTTAGTCAGTCAGCCTCAAAAAGGTACGTCATGTTTCGATTTGAGTTATGAAATGATTTATGCTAAATAAATGTGTGTTGAAAGTTCAGCAAAGTGTGCATACAGATAGACACATGTTAACAAACACGCAATATAAAAAGACAGAGATGTCTATATTATAGAGGATTTTTTCGCGCTGTGACTCTTCTACATTGCCTTGCGGTGGCATTAAGAGAATCTCTACCACCCCATCACATCCCGTGGGTGTCTTTTACGACAGAGGGAAAATTAAAACCAGGAGATGTGCAGCAGCGTTTTCCTGCGTGCCAAGCGCGGCAACTAACTCTCCAAAATCAGAGCTACAAGCTTTTGTGGTAAACTGCGGGGGAGAGCTTCGTTCAGCAGTGGACTAATGGTAGGCTGAAATCACGGTGATGATGACTCTTTAAGGATTGCAAGCAAGTTTTAAATGAGAATTTAAATATGGGGGGAAAACAAAAGTGAAAAATATCATTTCTAGTACTTTTTCCATGAACAAATATTCAGTTCATTGGCTACGCTTCCCTCCCCTTCGATCCGCGTCTAAATGCGCAGTTGTTTTCATTAATATTAAACCAACCGTTTCACGCGCAGTATCTCCGAAGTACACCATCAGAATCTCATCGTAGATCTGTATATAATATATATACAATATTAAAAGCATTACATAATGATTTCTTATATTTACGCGATCACTACACATTTAAATGAAACTAATTTTACGAAACGTCGGGTTATAAATAACAAAATTAAACGCGATAAAATCCGTAAAATTAGTTTCATTTAAAAGCATTACATTTTTATTTAGCAGTGTGGTGGCGGCTCGTTAAAAGAATACTACCACTCCATCTCATCCAATTGATCTCGTAAAAGGCGAGTAAGGAATTAAACTGCACTGTGCTCCCAACAGCGCATGGTGGCGATGGGTTCACCACCTATCACACCAAGTGCATTATATTGTTTTGGTGAAACGTGGATTGTAGCAGTCATCTGTTTTTGCAGATAGTGCCCAGTCTCTGACTACCCCTTATGGGATACAGTCGTGATCTTATGTATGTATGTACTATTTTAATGAAAATAGTGTCTTCCAAATCAGTTGTGAAACGCTGGAGATTTACGGTATACGCAAAGAAACATTAAAATTGACAACATCCTCCATTTTTGAATTCCGTTAATATAATACGCAGGTAAATAAAAAAAATTAAATACCGCTCATCTCTGTTATATCTTCTTCGTTTCAGCCTATCACAAGTCCACTGCTGAACATAGGCCTCCCCATAGATAGCCACAAATCTTTGGAGCAGTCATACTGGACGGATTTTGCCATAGTTGCCACGCTTGGCGGGCGGGTTGGCAACCGCAGTTTATTTATTCAGATGTTCCAGGAAGATGCCGCTGCCCATCTCCGGGTTATCACCACTGTTATATAAATACCATTAATTAAATACTTGTTTCCCGCGAGGGCGAAAAGTGGTCTCTGTATACATCTTTTTTGGGAAAGATGCGTGATTTTATGTTAAATATAATTTTAATATTAGCGTAATGTGCACTAGGCCTTACTTCGCCGAACGGTTTGCTAAGAGTTACACAATGGTTGAACGGACAAATAAGCGTATGCCGATGCGATAAAGACGTTCTGCGTTAACTCTTAATACATTCGATAAGGTATGTGGTTCAAGCCTCAAATTTTCAATATCTTTATTTTATGTAAGCAGCTTAACCTAAGTTATTAGTTATTTCGCACAATAGCTACCCTCATCCCATCGTGAGCCAAGGAAAGAGTTGTGAGTTTATTTGTGAGTTTATTTGTGAGAAAGAATCCGCAGCTCATCAGAACTAAAAAAAAAAGTACGACCAAGCTAGAATGGTGAGAGGCCACATAAACCCAACCGGGAAGAATACATTTAAGAACTGTTTAAGGGTGGTAAGTCGCGAGTCCCTTCCGACGGAGCTGTGAAAGCGTCCGGTCTTACAGCGTACCATACACATTCGAAAAGAGTTGTTCCTAAGCAGGAATCCGTCTAGGTAGGTACCACCCCAGGGCCAGTTATTCTGTCGTGAAGCAGTAGTGTGTAGACATTACTGTGTATCGGTCTGAACGGCACTGAGAGCTAGTGTGATCACTGGGCACATGAGACTTAAGAACTAAAGTTGTCTTAAGGTGACGGGCGCAATGTAGTGCCACTAGTTGTTCTGGGTGACACAGCATTTACCATGGGCAGACGTTGCACTTACCATCAGGTGAACGTTTTTCTCGTCTCCTTACTTTAACCAATAAAAAAAAATCTAGTACAGGCAATCTTATTGGGAAACGACTCTACTTGAAAGTGTGATGATGTCCTCCTAGCCGATTTTCGACCACTACCACCACAACCGGAGGCTATTAACTTAAAGAACTGTTCACTACGGCTGCGATTCGAACTCAGGACCCGTGGCGTAGATCTCAGGCACTGAACACGAGGATTGAAAGAGCAACGCCCGCATGAGCTGATGATGATGGAGAACAGACGTCGATGGATAGTGGTGGATCAACAGCGATATTTGTCGCAATAAATGATAACACGAAACTTACTTTGAAAGTCGTTTTTGTCTTTCGCACCCTTCACGTTCCAACCTATCTATGAATTTCTAGATCATCATCATTTCAGCTCATCACAAGTCCACTACTGAACATAGGTCTACCACACAGACTGCAACACAACACGGTCATGAGTCACTTGCATCCATCAATCATATCCACAGTTTGCATAACCTTATTTGAGTAAGTAACAGCCTATAAATGTCCCACTGCTGAGCACAGGCCTCTAATTTCCAAGAGGGTTTTGAAGCTGGAAAGAATCCATCACGCTGCACCAATGCGGGTTGGCGGACTCCACATGCCTGTCTATTTTTTTTTATTTTTCAGAACTGCAGGTTTAATTACGATGTTTTCCTTCACCGTTGAGCACGTGGTAAATCAGCACTTAAAATTGCAACTAACAATTTTAGTGGTGCCGGCACCGGGAATCCAACCCAGGTCACTTGCGTACAATTTGGTACAAATAAGTGGTGTGAAGCTGACAGCTAAGATCCGATTTCATCGATCGCTTTAGAAACCAAGTTTAATAAAACCACGTTTTACTTAACTGAGTTCATATGTATCATTTGAAAACATTTGATCTCGGTTTTCGTCTAACAGATTTCACCGGCTCCATTTTGATCGCGTTCAGAAAAACGAAGTTTACATGATAAACATCGTCACAATCTAAAACAAATAGTTGATGTATTTCGTATTTTGCGATATTAAATCGGGTAGCGTTCAACGCTTTATAATATTTTTTAGCAAAAAAAAAAATAGAATATGCGAGGAATATCTAACTAACTCGGGTTTTTGTTACGTCGTAATATTTCAAACGGTTCTAGATTCATGTGAATTCTAATTACCGAATGAACAAATTCTCGAGCAACGCATGTTTATAAGAAACTTTAAGTATTTATTTTAAATTATAAAAATATATTTTATCACGCAGAGAAACTCCGAGCATAGCTCTTTCCATAGCTCGCTGAGCGACTCTGAGCTTCCTCAAGCGGCCCGCAGTGAAGGACCATGTCTCGGTTCCGTATGTAAACGATGATATCCGCAGCAGAACTAAAGTAACCGACATAGCCCTAAGGATTAGCAAGCTGAAGTGGCAATGGGCCGGCCATATAGCCCGTAGAACCGATAACCGATGGGGAAGAAAGGTTCTAGAGTGGCAACCTCGTACCGGCAAACGCAGTGTAGGGCGCCCCCCCCACTAGATGGAGCGACGACCTGCGCGATTTTGCGGGAAGTCGATGGATGCAGGTGGCTCAGGACCGTGCTTTGTGGCAATCTATGGGGGAGGCCTATGTTCAACAGTGGACTAAGATAGGCTGAAATGATGATGATGATGATGATGATAAAAATATATCACAAAATGTAGCACTCTTAACATACGTACACATTTGCGAAAATAACTAAACCTACATTCCGCCTTACACACACAGCTGCACTATTTACAAACAAGAATGCTTAACAAAGTAAACAAGCATGCACAAGAATTAGTTGGAGCAGATTAACAATTGTAACTGGAATCAATTTTCTTTATTAAAACCTTAACTTACTTTATATAAAGAAAAAAATATAACCTACGTAATTTTTACTTACTTATCATTATCATTTCGACCTGTCATTAGTCCACTGCTGAACTTAGGCCTCCATAGATTGTCACAAGTTTGTAGCTCTCATTTAGGGGGATTTTAACGTAGTTGCCACGCTTAGCAAGCGGGTTGGCAACCGAAGTTTATTTATTCAGATGTTTCAGGAAGACGCTGCTGCCCATCTCCTGGTTTCCATTTTCTCTCTGTCGACTTTTACGACACCCACGGGAGGAGATAGGTGGTAGATTCTCTTAAGCCACTATTACTTAATAATATAATACATTTATTGAAAATAAATTTTAAATGTATTTTATAATAGTAAATAAATATATAGGAACAAACTTCAAACATCTCACTAACAGATTTCCACTCATTTTTAGAGGCTTTTGGTGGTAGGATTGCGATTGGCTATGTAGGGATCAGTCTGGGTAGGTACCACCCCAGGGCCAGTTATTCTGCCATGAAGCACTAGTGTGCGAACATTACTGTTTCGGTCTGAAGGGCACTGAGAGATAGTGTAATCATATGTGACTTAAGAACTGATGTCTCAGGGTGATGGGCACATAGTAGTGTCACACAGAAATCTTCTGGGTGACATAGCACTTGTTATGGGCAGATGTTGATTGTATGACCGTCAGGTGAATGATCTTGTTTCGTCACTAAATACAATAAAAAAATATGATGATGCTGTAATGTAGGTTGGCGAACTTCACATATACATATAATTTTTTTTTAATGTTTTGGTGTTTTCAGACACAGAGATTTCTTGCATCCAATAAATCAAAACATTGCCATATTATAGTGAGTTGGTACAAGAGATAAAACTTAGGTTTCTCTTCCATTACATTAGTTATTTACATTAAAATTACTACACTTTATTGGTTACACTATATTGCTTAAAAAATACTACTATCACTACTAGCACTATATATATGGTTGAAAAAAGTATGTGAAAAGGCGATTAACTATGACCATGACCACCGATCTAACACTTTTAAAAAATGAAATATGGAGCAGACTAACTAAAACACGAAATTGAATTCTACATGTTAAGTTAGAAAGTAATACAGGCAAAAAATAATGCAATCAAAATGCTTTCAAATCAAACGCACAAAAGTCCAAACTCAATCTGCAACTAACCAGGGCATTGTCATTGCTGTTTATATCAAACACGTTGCTAATATAACTGAATATCTGTAAAAATAAATAAATAAAGATAACTTGGTTTGTTTCACTGTACAAAGTGTTTAGAGGCACGGTGTATGCTTTGTCGTCATTTAGACAGTCTTAGTATTACAATTAAAGTACAAGTTAAAAGTCTGTGACGGTTCAACATTTTGTTTACTGGGATACTTAAGGGATAATGAGAGGAAGTAATGATTGTAAGAAAAGGTTCTTGATTATTGAGATGCAATTTGAGAATTTAATCATATTTAACGGTGTTTATGCCATAAAAAGCCACATCAGTAAAATGAATACTACATTCAACATTGTGTGTGGAAAATCGAAGTCTGAACATGCTTTTGAAACAAATAAGAAGCTATTATAAATAGACAACGTAAAATTTATAGATAACAGACAATTTCTAGCAAATAAACAACATATATATTTTTACTGGTGGTAGGATGGCTATGCAGGAATCCTAGGCTCCGTCTAGGTAGGTATCACCCCAATGCCAGTTATTCTGCCGTGAAGCAGTAGTGTGCAAACATTACTGTGTTTCGATCTGAGCACTGTGAGCTAGTGTAATCACTGGGCATATGAGATTTAAGAATTTATGTCTCAGCATGACGGGCACAGTGTGGTGTCACACATAAGTGTTTTGGGTGACACATTTTTTATGGGCAGACATTGCACTTACCATCAGGTGAAGGTTTTGCTGGTTTCGTCACATAAACCAATAAAAAATATAACTTAACCAGAGTCTACCATAATTGTTTATTTAATGTCATATTGTAATATTCATAAATAATTAAAAATCCAGAAAACACAAACAAAGTAAAGATTGGCAGTGTGGAAGATTAAAAAAAAAGCTGCAAAATGCATAAAAAATAGGTTTTATATACAATCTCTCATAGTTATTTTGTAATGGCAATTACATGGCAAGTGAATGAATACAGATAGCAGGTAACAATACCTCACTGCAATTCAGGACACATGATATGTGAATCAAGAGCCATGGCAAAAGGGCAGTGTAAATTATTATTGCCACTGTCTTCCTCACTGGCTTTTAATCACAGTGTGTAAATCTCATGCAATAAGGTCAGAGGAAGGCTAGGACATGTCAGAGCCCTAAAAACCAATAGTTTTTATGCAATTTTTGTCCAATTAACTATAGATAAATTACTGATACCAACAACTACAGTTTATGAATTCAGTGCTAGATATGTAATGGGTCCATAGAAATTTGAACCAAGGACAGTTTCATATAAGGTATGACATGACCGTAAAGTGTCATGACTGTAAATTAGCTTTGGTGTGATCGAATTCGAATTGTTTATAATGCAGCTTATCATAACACATACAAATGCACAGAAGGACAATTTACATACTTTATACAGCTCAATAATATTACTAAGTCACCTTGGTGTGAGTATCTCGAAGAAGAACAGTATGATGTGAAGTAGACATGAACAGTAGTTACAATCTCCTTCTATGATTACCATCCTTAGGGTCTACTGACTGTCACCTCCACAGATTATAAAAACAACAAGATGGCCACAACACATGGTTATGCCCATGTGTGTTACTTCTTGGGTAAGATATCATAGCATTCAAATATTAAGTGACATTGGCAGAGACCTCAGCCTTTACTTGCCTGAAGTCTATAAAGCATACCATTAGATTTTTACAAATAAGTTTTATTTGCTAGAAAATTACTATGATGAACATATTTAACACACAGCAGTTAATAAATATTGGAAAAAGTAAAAAAAAAATATAACTGCATTATACAGTGTGATCAAATGATATGTACTGATGAAGAAAGGTTAAAAAACATTAATACAATTAGATAATGCTTTTGGCAATTCATTAATTTATTGGTTATCCCCGCTATTAAAAAATAAAATAATATTTGTAATAAAATTTGCCTTTAATAAACCATATTTTTATACTATTCATCAACAGTCACTTCCATTTCTTTGGCAGGTAATATTTGACCATCAATCTTTAGGAAATATGAAATTTTTTAACAATTCAGTATGAAATAAAATTTTTTTTGATTTTTCAATGATTCCACATAATAAAACAAATTACATGAAAAACTTCAATGATTTCTGCAATGTTAGATGAAATTTTAAATTATTTAAATGTCAATCAACACATTTTAAAAACAACAACTATTAGAAATTGCGAACATAGAGAATGTAGATTGCATATTATATAATTTAAAAAAATCATTTATACTCTAGATAATATTACAAATATCAAAAATCAAAATTTAAGTTATGGTAATCTCATCATCATTTTTAAACAGGTTAATTAGAAAAAGAAATTATAAACTCATCAATTTTTTTGATATTTAATAATTATATATCTTGTACAGAAACATGCTATTATTCACTTGAAATTGGGTATGCACCACCCATTGCTGGTCTTATCATTAATGTATATTAATTCAAACAACAATGTTAAAGTTCCATTCATATTTGTTGGATGAATAAGCAAAGACCAATGTTATGAGTAAAAGTGTACAAAGTTTAATATTTATCACATAAGAATATCATCTTATCATTTTTACTTAAAATGTGATAAGCTATAATAACTCTCATATTGCATTTTCTATATTACGACACATTTTCTTATCAATGCATGTTAACTGTACACTTTTACTTTTAATACACTAACCACACACAAACAAGTAACAAAATACACAAGCATACTTTATGAAATGATTTAGAACAGTACAATATTAGTATAGGAGTTGATAACGCGAAATGAAACGTTTGTTATATGATTTAATATTCCGCCTGATCACATTGCAATGGTGAAATCAGTAGAATCACGCAGCTTTAGAATAAATTTTGTAGACGCGCGAATTCTGCTGAATCTATATACTGTTGTTGTGTAAAAACTATTGAATAACTTACCGATTTAGGCATCTTGGCGGGTAAGGATCACTATCTGCAACGATAAAAGTTACTTGTAAGATAATTTCACAAGTAAATTCAAGCTCTAGAAAAGCGGTTGACAGACATTACTCGTTGTGTGACGTATACTTTAAAATTTTGACTGAGCGGATAGTGGGATACTGTCTAAGCGTTTATAAATCGTCACATGAGAATTAATTATAATTGTTTTCTCACAAAATAGATGTATTCGGATGGTGACACTAAATTTGTAGTCACCGGGTAGGTAAATGTGCGCAACGCTTAGTAACATTCCGCTGCGATTAGTTGTGTAATGAGATTTGTAACAGGGAGTAAGTATAATAAAATTAAACCAAAACTTACCCGGTAAAAACAAGAATATCACCTAATAATCCACATAAGTAGCAACATGAAGAAAGCACACACCCAAAAGAGCCACAAAAATATAGCGATGTGATGTGACAACTGCTTGTGTGACGTGGATCTGGTGTAGCCATATAATGCTTGAAAATTATTCCTAAAATATATGTATTTCACCTTTTCATAGTTTTTGTAAGACTATTAGTGTTTACTCCTTATAAAATTATGTTGCTACTTATTTAATACAATAGATAGTCTTCAAAATTTTTTTTGAGACAACAATAGATTCTTTTCTTCCTACTCTTACTTCTTATTCTCTAATTTTATAAAGCATTATAATTATACCCTAGGATCTCCGATTTTGAACCAAAAGAACTCATTGTTCCTTGGCTAAGAATCTGACCAAATGTAATAAATTTTATTACTCGTTCATTTTTCATTTTTAAACGAATAACAATACTTCATTTATTACAATACATTAATGTCAAATTGATGTCAAATGAAATTGTCAAAATTGTGAAAGAAATTTAGCGCGGTTGGTGTTTACATTTTAAATTAATAATTTCATGTTTTATTTAGTAAACACTAATAGAATAGCACCAACAATGTTATGAAGCGCTGTTATTTGTATTATGAATAAGTAATATAAAATATTTTAAGTGACAACTTGATTATCAAAAATCGTAAAGAAACTTTTGTTCATGATGGGCTCATCTCCAATTCGCAGACTTTGTCATTGGGGCCCAATTGCGGTTTTATGTAAGTTACAATATTTTAAAGGTTATAATTCTCGTCCCTACAATTGTTTGGTCATATGGTATTATAAACTTTGAAATTACTTGCTTCTATTATAATCATGAACGATTTTGAATGAGTTTTAACGTTGTGAGATTACTTTTGTGTTTGATGAAGAAAACCTGTATTTCTAGTAAATTGTCACCCATTTTTATGTGAAATTCGTTTCTGTTTAAAGTACCCTCACTTTAATAATTACTTTTACTGGTGTTGGGATTCCTATGCAGGAATTCTAACATGTAGTCTAGGTAGTGTAGGTAGGAACCATCCTAGTTCTGACGTGAAGCAGTAGTGTGGAAACATTTTTGTGTTTCGTCTGTATGGCACTGGGCCTTCGAGACTTAAGAATTGATAATTCAGGGGAACGGTGTCACACAGAAATTTTCTAGGTGACAGCATTTGTTATGGGCAAACATTGCACTTACCATCAGGAGAATGTTTTGCTTGTCTCGTCACTTTACCCACAAAAAAAAAACTCATACTAAAACTTTTTTATTGGATAAAGTTTTTAAAATTCATTTTAATCTATTTAATATTATTTTTTTATATTGTCTCAGTTCGTATGATAATGTAATGAAAAAGACCATTGAAAAGAATGAAAGAAAAGAAATATAAATTTATTTGCTGCTAATAAATGTAACTATATAATTTCAGGTATCATTAAGTTAATAACGTGGGCTATGGTGCACCTGATTGGTATGTGGTGGCCACCACAGCAGTCCATTGGTGCTGCACTGCATGCTGCCATGTTCCTAGGACTTGCTGCTTCAACACTATACTTTTTCTTACAATCTTTGCTTGAAGGACCTGGATTTGTACCTTTAGGATGGAAACCGGTAAGTTATTGTGACAATGGTATAGCCATGTGGTCAGTGTATTTTACTTCTAAACTGTGTTTAAATCCCAGTCCGAGGAAATAACCGTACAATGGGTTAAGGGACATAGCGGATCTAGGGGCAACAATGCGGCAGATGAACTTGCTCGGGGGGGGGGGGGTTCAAACCAGTGTGCCCTTACTACCACTTCCCCTCAGGTCTGTTCACTTGCTAGTCTGCAACCGGACTAGAAACCAAGAAGCACATATCTGGGTGGTTCACGAGAAGTGCAAACAGGCGAAGGCAGCTTTGCCCATCATCAACTGCCCCATCTCCAAGGTACTACTCAAATCAGATCAGTTAGTAGTGCCGTGACTGGACATGGATCATTTAACAAACATCTGTTTACTTTAGGTGTTACAGACAACCCAGAGTTTGTATGGAAAAGGACGTAACTGCTGGACTGCCTTAAAGTCGCGGCATACCGGGCCAAGCATCGAGATAGCTCACTGAGTTCACAGGGAAAATCTAGGGTCTGCTACGATTCCTGGAGGTGCTTGGTTGGCGAGAGTAAACCATTATTCCTGCCTACACGCAAAATAGTCCGCCAACTCGCATTGGAGCCGCGTGGCGGATTCATCCTAGCTCCAAAACCCTCTCAGAAATGAGAGCAGTGGGACATTTATAGAGCCACAATTTGTTTAAAAACATTGGTTGTTTTGTATTTGTCTCTATGTTACTGGAACTGTCTCCTAGACCGCCTTCAATTCACTTATCTCATGAGTATTACATTGGGCGCAGTTAAGTTGGGACAATATCCTCTGTGTATGTGCATACTTGCAGCACTATAATATCTCCTGCTCCTTTCCAAAATAAAACATATTTGTAATGAAACCAATAATTCTCTTGTAATGTTTACCTAAATTTGTAGTTTGTATTTCTTTGATATTCCAATGGTCGCGTAATTTCTAACGCAAATTCTTTGTTCTAGGAAAATGAAGATGAAGCAGAACTCTTACAATACTGCACAGTTTGTAACAGCTACAAGGCTCCCCGTTCACATCATTGTAGAAAGTGTAATTATGCTTACTTTTTTTTTTATGGGATAAAGTGATGAAACGAGCAAAACTTTCACCTATGTCTTTTCACTTTTGCCTATGTATGATGGTAAGTGTCACGTCTGCCTATAGCAAATGCTGTGTCACCCAGAACATTTCTCTGTAACACCGCACTGCGCCCATCACCCTGAGACATTAGTTCTTAAGTCTCATATGCCCAGTGATTATGCCAGCTCACTGTGCCCTTCAAACCGAAACACAGTAATGTTTGCACACTACTGCTTCACGGCAGAATAACTGGCCCTGGGGTGGTACCTACCTAGACTAGGTAGTTATTATATAAGTAAGTTACTTTTTATTTGTATGTACAAAATTATTTTATATTTTACTTTAAATAAGATAAAATGAAAAATCCATAGTCTTTGCTGATCTAATAATACTGACATCCCATCATTTCAATAATACTCATTCAACCGCGTGGCCTTGTTGTTGGAATACCTGACTTCTAGGCCAACATTTGTGCTAAAACACAAATTGTTGGTTTTCGGGTCTGGTTGGGTTGTGATTGTCCCCGTGTTTATGACACTGCATCCATCATACCTTCGATCTTATCACATCAGCGTTACATCGGGCGCGAGTAGGTCGGAACGAGTGGGTACATCTGGGTCTGCACGTACACTTACGGCACTATAATACCTCCTGCGCAGTTGATAGCTCGCGACAATATTCGGAAGTTGTCGCCATGGCCGAAATCGGCCAGGAGAACATCATCAATACTCTTACTACTAGTTAATCTTCGAAAATTTTACCACGTGGAGCAGTAGCTAGAGGGCCTCTCTTCTACGACGCGGTCCTAGTTTCGAATCTCAGCCGAAGCCATCATTTGTGGAGATTTGGATTGATGGTTTTCGAATCTGGTCGTGTTGTGGTTGTCTCAGAAAATGCTATCGCGGTGCGGCGAGGAGCTCGGGCGCGAATATGATAGGACGAGTGAGTGCCTCTGTGTTTGCGCATACACATGCATGCACTATAATATCGCCTGCGCAGTTGATAGCTTTCAACAGTATTCAGTTGTCCGATTTTCGAACACGGCGATGTGTTCGAAAATGGTTTAGAAGGACGATACTATATTTGATAATTAAATCTAAGGCCGTGAGTTGCGATGGGATTAGTAGACTTATGATATACAATATTTTAGAATACGTTCTCCCCGCCATCACTCATATCATAAATTTTTCTCTCGACTCAGGTCATTTTCCAGTAGTTTGGAAAAAGGCTTTTGTACGTCCTCTTCCTCAAGTCCAACCCTACACTTCCGTCTCAATATCGGCCTATATCCATTTTACCTTTTCTGTCTAAAGTTTTGGAAGCCTGTGTATACAAGCAAATCTCCACTTTCTTATATAAACATAACCTACTGAGTACTTACCAGTCTGGGTTTCGCCCTGGTCACAGCACCGTCACAGCTTTATTAAAAGTCACCGACGATATAAGACAAGCTATGGAATATAAGAAAGTAACTGTGATGGTGCTTGTATACTTTTCTAATGCTTTTAACACAGTCGACCACGATATCCTTCTTTTCATCCTATCCCATATTAGATTTGCACCCTCGGTCTTGGAATGGTTTTCTTCCTATCTTCGCGGGCGTCAACAGTCAGTGCGTGTAGGCCATGATTGCTCACAGTGGGTTGATCTGAGCTGTGGCGTCCCGCAAGGCGGTATACTATCTCCAATATTATTTTCTGTTTTCATAAACTCTATCACCTCGATTTTCGATTATTCGTACCATCTGTATGCTGAAGATCTACAAATGTATGTGCATTCCAGTATTGACGATCTCCATAACGCGATTTATTGATCTCGGGTTGTATATGGACAATTTGTTAACCTGGGGGACACACGTCACCCATATAAGCCGGAGAGTCACTGCCACCTTACAATCCCTCTACCGCCTGAGAAACTTTCTCAATTTTCAGACCAAGCTTATGCTTGTGCAATCACTTGTTATACCCATTATTGATTATGCTGATGTATGTTATCCAGATTGGAACCAAGTGCTGCTTAATAAACTAGAGCGCCTTCTTAATAACTGTATCCGGTTTGTCTTCGGTCTTCGCAAGTACGACCATATTTCTGAATATCGGTCTCGCCTTAAATGGCTCACTATCAAACAGAGGCGCAACTCTAGAATTCTCTATATTCTCTACTCCATCTTAAATGATTCCACTTCTCCTACTTATCTTCAGGACAAGTTTCAATATGTTTGTTTAACTCATGGAAGAGTTCTTCGTTCCGCTTCAAATTATAAGATTGCAATTCCCCAACACTTCTCCAAATTCGTTGGTAACTCATTTATCATTCAGGCTGCACTGCTCTGGAACTCCTTGATATCCGATGACATTAAAAAAGCCCAAAATAAGATCAGTTTTAAGAGGTTAGTACGGGAGCATTATTTTAAAGATTTCATTTAAAATTGTTTGTGGACTCTTTTTTCAAATTTATGTCGAGCCACCACGTATATTTCTGTATATGTATGTGTGTATGTATGTTACGAGTAGTTTATATGTATGTACATATTTATGTATTATTGTTTATTTATCATAACTAAATATTTGAATTTTAAAAGCTACTGTAAAATATAAAATACAATTTAAAAATACTCAAAATACATATAAATAAATCTATGTATTTATTTATATGTTTATTTATTTATTTATAGTTATTTTGAGTATTTTTAAATTATATTTTATAGAGTATTTTATATTTATCAGTAGCTTTTAAAATTCAAATATTTAGTTTTTTAAGTTTTACACCTGCCACATTGTTTCGCTACGCCCTGGGTTGACTGGCAAAAAATGCCAACTGGCATTAAGTCCGCCCATTGTATCCTTTAAGGGGAAACAATAAAGTATAAATAAATAAATAATTATACTATATATTAATTACAATGTGCATGGGTCCATTTTTTATTGTACTATTTTTAGGTGGTTACTGCGTGAAGAAAATGGACCATCATTGTCCGTGGATAAATTGCTGTGTGGGTCATGCCAACCACGGCTACTTTACACTTTTTCTGATCTCTGCAGTTCTGGGATGTTTACAGGCTTCTATAGTAAGTATCTATTAAGATCTTCTAAACTTTCAACTGATGGAAAGCCTAACAAATGCTGCTTTAGAAATAAATAATATAAACATTTTGCCAAGTTGATTTTTGCTGTTTTGTAGCATTTAATTTTTATTTTTTATATTGGATAACGTGAAGAAACGAACAAAACGTTCACCTGATAGTAAGTGCAACGTCTGCCCATAAAAAAAATTTGTGTCACCTAGAAAATTTCTGTGTGACACCACACTGTGCCCATCACCGTGAGACAAAAGTTCTTAAGTAGCTCACAGTGCCCTTCAAACCAAAACACAATAATGTTTGCACACTACTGCTTCACAGCAGAATAACTGGCCCTGTGGTGGTGGTGGTGGAATTTGTATGGTACGCTGTTAGACCGGACGCTTTCACAGCTCCGTCAGAAGAGACTCTGGCAGGAAGGGACGGACTGTGCTCAGCAGTGGGACATTTATGGACTGTAACTTAACTTTTTTTGTAGGTGCTGTCAATTTGCGTGTACCACGCGATCAACCGCGTGTGGTACATCCACCAGGGTACGGGGCGGGAGCCGCTGGTGTACCTGACGCTGAGCACGTTGCTGCTCACGCTGCTGGCGGTCGGCATGGCCATCGGCGTCGTGCTGGCCGTCGGGGCGCTGCTCTACTTCCAGGTCACTAAAACAAACTGTGCCCGGGCGATCTCAAACTCGATTAGCAAGGGGTAGAGAGAGTGTGTGTGTGTGTGTGAGAGAGAGAGAGTGTGTGTGTGTGAGAGAGAGAGAGAGAGTGTGTGTGTGTGTGAGAGAGAGAGAGAGAGTGTGTGTGTGAGAAAGAGAGAGTGTGTGTGTGTGTGTGTGAGAGAGAGAGAGAGTGTGTGTGTATGTGTGTGAGAGAGAGAGTGAGAGAGTGAGTGAGAGAGAGTGAGTGAGAGAGAGAGAAACTGTTTTAAAAGATTTTTCGTCCTAAAGTACATACACACAATCATGCTTTTTCCCATAGAAGGTGTGGTACCCGCAGTCCACTTTTCGCTACCGCGGAAAACAAGGCGTGACGGGTGTCGAACCACGTCGTCGCCATTTTGGTACAAGTCAAAAAGTTCTTACTCTCTATTGCGTTCCCACAAGCAGTATAGTGACAACTTGCATATTATGGTATTATTCTACACGAATAAAGGTTGTCCGAACAATACCATAGTCGCCTCTTACGACACCTCGCGAGGAAAGAGGCAGGTGCTATTCTACACTGCTGGACACCTATCGGCTAACCCTATCCTTTAAGTATCTCCCGTGGGTGTCAGCAAAAGGCGACTAGTGGGAAAATAAAAACCGGGATATAAGCAGCAGCGTCTTCCTGGAACATCTGAATAAATAAACTGGGATTGCCAACCTGCCTCCCAAGCGTGGCAACTATAGTAAAATACCCCCTAAGTGGGAGCTACAAAATTTTGTTGCAATCAATGGGGGAGGTCTATGTTCAGCAGTGGAATAGTGATAGGCTGAAATGATGATGATGATGGCATAAGAAAATAATATTTTAGATTTTTATATTAGAATGTATAACGATGTCGATAATGGTACATCACTAGTTATCGGTAATGACTTGTCGCTCGTTACATTACTATATCTTATAAAAAGAAACTTCCTAAGCCTACACGGAAGTTATTTTAACTTTACAGTTTAGGCTAATAACTAATGAATTACTAATGAATTACTTATTAACTTAACTGTTTACTTTATAGATTCGCGGTATCCTTCGTAACCGTACAACCATCGAGGACTGGATCGTGGAGAAGGCGGCGAGCCGTCCGCGAGGAACAAGGCCTGCCGGCCTTCGTGTTCCCTTACGACCTGGGCTGGAGGAAAAACTTCAAGTTCGTGCTCTTCGGCTCCAAGTACGATGGGCTGCACTGGCCGCTTGTCGAGGGCTGCGGTCCGTATGATCTAACGGTGAGTTTATTATTTAATTTACTCTTTAACGTATTCACCTTCATGAAAAAGGATTACAAATGGCGGACCTAATGCCTTTTGGCATTCTCTTCCAGTCAACAACGGGCATGGAGAAATAATGTGATAGGTGCTTTAGAAATAATGGATTAGGTAACATTTTAAATACCTACATACTAATAAGTACATTATGACAAATGGAACTAAAATATCATACGTAATTATATTTAATATCATATTCCATATAGATATGTACCCAGATACATACACACGCTTTAATGCATAATTGTCGATATGATTTTACAATATGTGTTTTTAATAAAAATTCACTACTCTTTTGAAGGATACCTTTTGCAATACCTTCCTTATGTCTTCGTGTAATGATTTCCAGAGAAGTGTAGTCTGTACAATAAAAGAATTACCGAAGAAATCGGTGAAGTGTTGTGGCATACTAATCTTAAGGTTAGACTAGGAATGAAAAACCCGTTAAAGAAAAATACTGAAATTTGTCCTTAAGATAAGGAGTAGAGCATTTTTCTTATTGATTGAATGAACGAAAGCGCTGTTAAGCACCTGCGCTTATGTAATGTTTTCGTCGTATGGTATGCTTCAAACTGCAGAAAAAGTAAATTTATACATCACTCCTCAGAGTAAGAATCTGCATTTATTCTTTGAATCACGATGTACAGTGCTTAATTATTTTAAAATAAAAAAAATCACTCAGAAAGACCCTAAGATTAGTAGATAGCAGGGTAGGCAGAGGCCACTCACGTAGCTCAGATTTCGCCCTTGCGGGAAACGAGACGTGACGGATGGCAAACCGCGCCGCCGCCTTTTTTGGTACGAGTCAAAAAATTCTTTCTCCTTATTGCCTCATATTCTGCACGAAAACAGGCTGTCTGTTAAAATACATAAAAGTGCCCGCTAACGCGAGCGTGTATTAAAACGCCAATGAAAATAGAAAAGCGAAAGATGTGTGTCAGGATCGTAGCAAATGGAAAGATGTGGTCTCTGCCTACCCCAATGGGAAAGAGGCGTGACTCTATGTATGTAAAATACCTTAGTCGTCTCTCACGACACTTCGGTAGGAAAGAGGTAGGTGCTATTCTACTCTGCCGGACACCTATCGGCAGAGTAGAATTAAGAATAATAATTTTTACTTTTTAACAAAAATAATATTTACTGGTGGTAGGATTTCTATGCAGGAATCCGTCTAGGTAGGTACCACCGCAGGGCCAGTTATTCTGCCGTGAAGCAGTAGTGTGAAAACATGTTTGAAGGGCACTGTGAGCTAGCGTAATCACTGGGCATATGAGACTTAAAAACTTTCGTCTCAGGGTGATGGGCACAGTGTGGTGTCACACAGAAATTTTATGGGTGACACAGCATTTGTTATGGGTAGACGTTGCACTTACCATCAGGTGAACGTTTTGCTCGTTTCATCACATAATCTAAAAAAAAAATACAATTGTTTAAATTTAAATGCCAAGTCCGTTATTTATGCGATCTATTTTCATAATAATGTCTAGAGCCGAGAACGTTTCTAATTTTTATCCACATATGGTCGTTCGCAGCGTGAGCAAATAGCTCAGAAGGCGGAGAAGCGGCTCCGCTCGCGGCTGTACGTGGCTCGCGAGAGTTACTCCGGGCGCTGGGTGCCGCTGGGCCGGCCGCGCGCCGCGCTGGCGGCGCCCTGCAGCGACGAGCCGCGCCTGCCGCTCGCCCCCGGGGACCTCGTACGCGCCACCCGCCAGCGCAGGTACCTACTACCTACACAACACTATACACATGTTAAACAACACTATACACACTGTAGCTACTCTACACTATACACACTGTAGCTACTCTACATAATACCCACTGTTGCTACACAACTATATACACTGTAGCTATACTACATTATACACACTGTAGCTACTCTACACTATACACACTGTAGCTACTCTACATAATACCCACTGTTGCTACACAACTATATACACTGTAGCTATACTACATTATACACACTGTAGCTACTCTACACTATACACACTTTAGCTACTCTACATAATACCCACTGTAGCTAAATAACTATATACACACTTTAGCTACACAGCATTACTGGCTGTGACTAGTACATTTTGACATTCATTAAAGCATAACCTAAATTATATAAAGACATTTTGACTTTGATTATATTAGGTCCTTACATATGAAATTGTCGTTTCGTCGTACTGGCCACTTGAATCTGAAATATATCCACCATGGTTAAGAAATCGAAATTCAAATTTATAAATCCAGGTATATTTGAGTTTTGAAAACAGTCATTCATTTGTGTTTTTCCTTATTAGTTTTTTCTTTGGCGTCGCCCGTCTCGCAGAATAAACTTGAAATGACTTTGGCGCATGATATTGCCAAGGAAAAGGGTAGCTACCCCCCAGATCGAATGGTCTGATCTGGGGAGGACGTCTCCTCCAACTAGATGTTGTATATATGGGTTCGCATCTCAGAAAACTTTTATAGCGCGTTTATGGACGTATGGGAATATTTCTTGAGCTTCTTATATGGCGACATAGATGTCGCTATATGTCGCTTTATTTACGAGTACGAGTTCTACCGTGGCACCAGTGCTGCAGAAACAGCTCGAAGGATTGACGATCTGTATGGCGCTGGTGTCGCATAAAAAAACACGGTTTTACGAAGATCAGGTTTGATCAGGATGACGGTTTCTTGAAGTCACGTTTTTGGTTCCAACGTTTTAGTTCTGGAAATTTCGTCATTACTACACACTGTTGCAACACATCAGTATACACACTGATACGTATCTGATTTTTGAGTTCTCGGTTCTAGATTCAAGTCTTGGACAAAACAGAATCTCTTCTTATTCAACAGCCAGTTTTTTTATGAAAGTTAGTGCCACGCCTGCTCATAATTGGAATTCTCGGAATTTTTGTGTAGGACCGTACTGCGCTCGTCGCCATTGGATATCCGTTCTTCAGTCGCATAATGTCCTGTATTATACTATCTAGCGTTCCTCAAACCGGAACACAGTGTTGTTTGCGCAGCATCGCTTGTCGGCAGAATACTAACCACTGCAACTGCAGTACCAACTTTGGCAGATTCTGTGAAATCTTACCACCAGTATTTCAGTTTCCTCTGTCCATGTTTCAGACACTGGCTGTTCGGTGAAAAGGTGGTGGGCTCGGCGCAGCGCGGCCCGCGCGGTTGGTTCCCCAGCGAAGCAGTTAGCCCCGCCGACGTGCGTGCACACATGCATGCGGACATGCATGCGGACATGCATGCGCACATGCACGCAGACATGCAAGCACACATGCACGCAGATATGAACGCACACAGCACTGCTGACGTACAAGCACACAAGCGCGAAGGCGCCGGCAAAACGAAACCCGACTAGCATACATATGAAGTTTTTGACAATTTAAGACTTGTTTAGTTTTTCCTATTACGGTTTTATAGAAGACAGTCATGCATACTGTAGCAATTTTTGTTACTATTTTTATACAATGACATCTATATTTCAGAATTAATGACAAACTCGATAATGAAGGCAATAAAACTTAGTAGCTATTTTAAAAATCTAAATTATAATTCAAAATGACGAAGGAAAGACTTGATAAGGAGAATGCATCAATATATGTTTATTTAGGAAATGTTTCATAGTGAACATTGAAAAATGGACACATGGGTTTTGTGAGATCATTTCACTGAATATAAAATAAGTACACAACTTATAACTAGATATTACGAAGTACTTTTAAAGACAACCTACTTACTAACGACTGAATTATCATAAGTGGCGATCGCGAATTGAGCCGAAAATAAGGTGTGCCCAGGACGCGCAGTGTAGGGTTCCGTAGTTGCTCGTCACAATATACAGACTTAAGTTTTTTTTTACCACTTTGTAGGTGTGGTAAATATGTCCGTGCCAAATTACAGATTTCTAGTACTAAGAGTCTCTGAACTAAGCCGCTGACGGACGGACAGGCGGACAGGGCAAAATTATAAAAAGTAGTAGCGCTACTCGAACGGACTTACCACGCATTCTCGAACGAACCTGCGTATCCACACGAAGAAAGAATTCACTCAGCCGCTTATGATAATTGTACTATACCAACAATTTTTTTTATTTTTATTTTAACAAAGTTTATATAAACTGTTATAAAATGGAGCCTCATATGAACTTTACATACAATTTTTTCATATTTATAATATAGGCGTAGATATATCCCGAGTTGAGAGGATATCGTTACCGCTTCGATTTTCGAATGCAGTTTAGTCCATACGACACTCACGAGATGAGATGTTATTTTATAGATTAATGTTCCTATTAATGAAGGAAAGAAAGTTAATTTGCTAAGATCCGCATACAAAATTTAAAGTGTGTATTACTTGTTACTGGTGTTAGGATTCCTATGTAGGAATCCGTTTAGGTAGGTACCACCCCAAGCCAGTTTTTCTGCCGTGAAACAGTAGTGTGCAAACATTACTGTGTTTCCGTCTGAAGGACACCGTGAGGTAGTGTAATCACTGGGCACACTGGGAGACTTAAGAACTAATGTCTCAGTGTGATTGGCGCAGTGTACTGTCACACAGAAATGTTCTGGTCGACACAGCATTTGCTATGGGCACACGTTGCACTTACCACCAGGTGAACGTTTTGGTTGCTTCATCACTTGATCCAATAAAAAAATACCCTGATGTTGTATCTTATACATTCGTAATTGAAAGAAATCTAAAACCTCCTCCTACCTTCCTAATACTCCTTCTAATACCTTCCCACACCCCCCCCCCCTCCCCCCTTAATAGCGTGCACAAGAGAACGTGTTTGTGCGTGTAGCGGAGGCTATCTAATGGCGGTTTATTTGTTTGTGCACGCTATTGTCTGAACGCAGTGCTCTCAAATTTTGCATGTGGATCTTAGCAAATAAGCTTTTCTTTATTTCAGTGGGTCTCCGCAAATTAACGCCTGATTTTATAAGTTCCTATTAATATTTAACGACAAATTCTGTTCGACTATGATATTACGGTTTACGTAATTGTAATTTTAACGTCATTAAATGGCACGAGTAAATGGCGGCACGGGTCACGCCTACTCGCTTTTTAAGTTTTGTGCAAGAATCCGTCTCTGCAGTGCCAGTTGCCAGAAGCAGTACTTTGAAAACATTACTGTGCTTCAGTGTGAAGGGCACTGGGAGATAGTAATCACTGGGCATATGAGACTTAAGAACTGATGTCTCAGGGTGACGTGCGCAGTGTGGTGTACACAGAAATGTTCTGGGTGACCCATCATTTGTTATGGGCACACATTGCACTTACAATCAGGTAAACGTTTTGCTTATTTCGTCACTTTATCAAAAAAAAATCGTAGATTGGGGATTGTAGTTGTATGTAATGCGAATTTGTGAGTTTGGCGACATCCTAAATTGTGTACTTCTACTCGTTTTGTATGTTCTGTGGATTCTTGCGTAGGCAGGCGAACATTTTTGCAATGATTACATTGCTTGCAATGGAATTTGTGGTTATAATTACTTCAGTCAGTAGTTTGTTTTTTTTTGTTTTTTTCTTAAAAAAGAAACGATGCCCCACAGTAGGGTTTCTCGTGTCGTGGGTACATTTTACGGACATAAATTGCTCATGCACATATGCATATTTGTCCCGTGCGGGAATCTATCCCGCGACCCGCGGCGCAGAGGCCAATGTCTTAGCACACAAAATGTTAGTAATAAAAAAAGTCAAGTCCACACAAAACGAGTCTCCGTTCGATTTTGAACGTTAAATAAGGTTACGTGGTAGAATTTTGCACCTGTCGCTGACAGCTCAGCGCGTCGAAGTCCGAACATGAGAGCGCCTTGTGAAATGACTGATGGCGTACCGCAGCTGGTTTTACTGGTGGTAGGATTCCTATGCAGGGATCCGTCTAGGTAGGCACCACCCCAGGGCCAGTTATTCTGTTGTGAAGCAGTAGTGTGCAAACATTACTGTGTTTCGGTTTGAAGGGCACTGTGAGCTAGCGTAATCACTGGGCAAATGAGACTTAAGAACTGATGTCTCAGGGTGACGGACGCAGTGTGGTGTCACACAGTAATTTTCTGGGTGACACAGCATTTGTTATGGGCAGACGTTACACTTACCATCAGGTGAACGTTTTGCTCGTTCCGTCACTTTTAAGAAATAAAAAAAAAGCGTCACCGGAAACCTTGTAGTAGTCGAAATACTACATTTTCTTACATAAAAGTAAAGTAGAGTCGTCGTCGTCATCGTTTCAGCCTATCACAAGTCCACTGCTGAACATAGGTCTCCCGCATAGATAGCCACAAAAGTTTTCCCATGGTTTTGCCTTAGTGGCCACGATTGGCGGGCTGGTTGGCTAACGCAGTTTATTTATTCCGATGTTCCAGGAAGACGTTGTAGATTGTAGATTTGTAGATTGCAACGGGCCGGTCTCCGCAACTCCACGTCTAGCGCGTATTTTGCGTGTAGGCAGGAACGTTGTGCTACTCGAGCCATCCAAGCTCCTCCAGAAATCGCAGCAGGCCCTTGATGTTCCCCGCGACCTCAGGGAGCGGTCTCGGCGAGCCGAGATGCTTGACCCGGTATATGGCGACCGCAGGGCAGTCCAGTAGGACATGGGCCGCCGTTTCGTCCGTCTCCATACAGGCTCTGCACAGAGGGCTGTCTGTAACACCTAAATTAAACAGATGTTTGTTAAATGATCCATGTCCAGTTATAGCACTACTGATCGTTCTGATTTGGGGTTTATTCAGACGAAGTAGCGCCTTGGAGATGCGACTGTTGATAACGGGCAAAGCTGTCTTTGCTTGTCTACACTCTGGGTGATTTGCCCAGATTTGTGCATGTTGGTTCCTAGTGCGCTTGCAGACTAGCAAGCGAACATACCTGAGGGGAAGTGGCAGTATAGGTTCTGGACCCACAGCACACTGGTTGGAGCCTCCTCGAGCAAGTTCGTCGGCCGCGTCGTTGCCCCTAGCTCCGCTGTGTCCCTTAATCCATTGTAGGGTTATTTCATTGAATTGACATACCTCATTTAATTTCTGGTAGCATTCGTAGATGAGCCCTGAATTCATAACATTGCTATTGAGGGCCAGTAGTACCGCCATGCTGTCGGAGAGTATTCGGATGGAATAGTCTTTTACCTTCCTTTCAGCTATAGCCGATGCTGCGTGAATAATGCCCATACACTCTGCGTGAAACACTGTATTGTGGGCACCGAGTGGTGTGCTTATTTGTATATTTAGGTCCTCTGAAAAAGTTCCAGAGCCTGTACCTGACCCGGTTTTGGAACCATCTGTGAAGATTCTGAGTTCCCTTGGGTTTAGTCCTTTAGAACGTTGGTCTTCGTGTAATTGTATTTTGTACTTCTTATCGAATACAAATTGCTTTGGGATCCTATCATACACAGCCTGTAGAACGGGCATTTCTGCAAACAGTTCTGTAAGTATATTGGTATGTGGGATCTTGTTATTACTCCAGAGATTCAGTGTTTTGAGCCTTATGGCTGCCAAAGCTGCTTCCTGTTGGATGTGTAGGTGCAGCGGTGGCAGGTCTAGCATGGCTTCTAGGGCCACTGTGGGAGTAGTCCTCATGCATCCTGTCGTGGCCAAAAATGCTAGCCTCTGACATCTTTGGAGTTTATTGATAGCAGTAGTTAATCTTGTTCTTGGCCACCAAACTACTGCACCGTATGTAATCATTGGGCGGATAATCATCTTGTATAGCCACATGATGATTTTCGGTGACAGGCCCCAGCGATTGCCGATCATCCTTTTGCATTGCCAAAAGGTGATAGTCGCTTTTTTGATTTTGTTTTCAATGTGATTGTTCCAGTTCAGTTTGCTGTCCAGTATGATGCCTAGGTATTTTACCTCTGATGACAGCCGTAGTTCGGTACCGAATAAACTGGGAAGATGATATTTATTCAGTACCCGTTTGTGGGTGAACATTATCAGTTCTGTTTTGTTTGGGTTGACTGTTAGGTCGTATTCCCTGCACCAGCGTTCTACTATAAGTAGCGCCGCTTGTGCAAGGTCGCAGACTATACTAGCTTGCTTTCCTGAGAGTAGTATTGCTAGATCGTCCGCGTACCCTATTGTGTAGAAATGGTTTACATTTAGTTTTGTGATGAGGTCGTTGATGACTAGGTTCCACAGGAGCGGTGACAGCACACCACCCTGTGGACAACCTTTCGCTATCTTAACTATTTGACTCCCACCTGCGATGCGCACTATACGTTTGCTTAGTGCGTTTATAATCCAGTTCGTTAAGGTTGGCTCCACATCATGTTTGACGAGGGCATTACCTATGCTGGTGAAGTTGGTTTTGTCAAAGGCTCCTTCTATATCGATGAAGGTTCCTAGACAGATGTTTTTCTGGTTAAGGGCTAACTCGATCTGGGTGACTACCCGGTGGAGTGCCGATTCTGTTGATTTACCTGAGCTATAAGCATGCTGATTGCTATGCAAAGGTTTGTATATTAGTGCCTTTCCCTTCAGCTCCCTTTCACATACCTTTTCCAAGGCTTTCAGCATAAAGGATGTGAGGCTGATAGGTCTGAAGGATTTGGCATTAGTATAGTCACTTTTGCCCGGTTTGGGGATGAAGATTACTTTCACTTCCCTCCAGATTTTTGGGACGTATCTATGCGCTAGGCATGCTGTCATAATTACGGCAAGTACCTTTATAATCAGTGTCCCCCCCCCACTGAAGAAGAGCAGGGAAGATACCATCAGGTCCTGCCGCTTTGTAAGGTTGGAAACTGCTTATGGCCCATTGTAGTTTTTCAACTGTAACCACATGTTGGGCGTATTTCCAGTCTTGGTCACTTGGAATTATGTTTTCCTCTTGCCAGTCTACTTCCTGAACCAATCTGCATCCTGGAAAGTGTGTCTCCAGCAGGATGCGTTGGGCTTCAGCTGGTGAGGAGGTGTATGTGTTGTCGGGTTTGCGAAGAGTGTCAGGCCCTGAGATTGTTTGTTGGGCCAGAACTTTCCTTACCCGATTTGCTTGTTCACAGGATTCTATGTTACTGCAGAATTTGCGCCATCCCACAGTTCGTCGATACCTGATGCATTTTTTGTACTCATACTTGGCCTCTTTGTAGGAGTCCCAGTCTTCGTCAGTCGATGTGTTCATTGCCCTATTTAGGGTTTTCCTGACTTTTTTCCGTTTACGTTCTAGCTCAATCCCCCACCAGGATTGCTTGCTAGATTTCTTTACGGCGTCAGTTTCTGGACATGCATTGTGGTAGCTTTCTATCAGAGTATCTGTTAGAACCGTTACCTGTTCTTCTATTTTGTATGTATCCTCCAATCTGTCGATTTCAGTAAGCCCCGCAAGCTTGGGTACTAGCGTTTGTATATATTTCGCCCGATCCGTCTTGCGGGGGTTACGTTTCGGAGGTATTGAGGAAATATTCACCTGTAACTCGAATCGAATCCATCTGTGGTCTGAGCATGAAGCCTCTTCGGAAACGTGCCAGCCCTGGATGGATTTGGCCACGCCTTCGGAAGCGAGCGTAAGGTCAATAATTGTGCGACTTCGTCTCGTTACGAATGTTGGTTCACAACCTATATTTATAAGTGTTAGGTTAGTTGTAAATAAATATTCAACCAAGGTCTTACCTCTGTCGTTGCTTGTTTCCATACCCCATAATGGGTGGTGTGCATTGGAGTCGGTACCGATGACAACCTCCAGTCCGGTCTTTTCACAGTGGTGAACCAGCCTGGTTAGGTCGTGTGGAGGTGGTGTGTCTGCCTCCGGCATGTATGCCGAGGCGACGACCACATTCAGTCCCGCTGTGTTTTGGATCCTTAAAGCAACCAGGTCTCTGGAACAAAAATCTGTTAAAGGTTGTGCACTAATGTTATTTGTGATGTAGATACACGCTCTAGGGTTGTCGTGATCGTAAGAGCAGTATAACTTACCTCCTGAATTAGAGAGGCCCCGTATGCGGCCGGCCCTGATCCACGGCTCTTGAATCAGGGCTATGGCCGTTTGCTTTGCCTCCACCCACTTGCGCATTTGAGCCGTCGCAGTTTCGCTGTGGTGGAGGTTTGCCTGTATGGTGTTAATCGGGTACGAAGGGCACGCCATCGCATGATGTGTCCCCTTCCCCCCCACCTATGTTTAGCCCTGCCAAAAGGCCCTGAGTCTCCTCCTCCCCTACTGGGTCAGAGTTGAACAGCATACTGCAGTCCAACTCCTCCTCAGAGAGGCGATCTTCCGACTCAGGAACGGCAGGAGTCATCGCCCCGTCTGCGGGTGCCGTGCTCTCCTTGACCGTTTGGGCGCTTGTTGGTTTGTCCTCGGCGCCTAAGTCCGAGCTGCCCACAGGGTCCTGATCCGGAGGGACTTCGACAAACTTGCCGCCTCGACCCTGAAACTTGACATAGACCGCACCGCATGCACAAGCAAGGCGGCGCTCTGCCTGCATCAGGGTCGGGATTTGGTCCTCCGGAATCGACACCACTACGAACCACCCGTCCTTTTGTTGTTCGGCGCCGAGTAGTAACCATTTAGGTACCGCGATCCACGGATTCTGGTAGGCCAACACACGTCCTATGTCGCGTGAGTCCTTCCAGATTCCCTGTTCGTTTGGTATGAGAATGCCACAGCGAATTCGCTTTGTCAACTCAGACTGTTTCTTAACCACCAGCTGGACACCGGGGACAAGGTTTGAGTCCGAGACATTCTCGTGTAACCACTGGAGTGCACCTTGGTTTTCACACCAAAGTTTGACTGCACCGTCAGTGTAGGTAGTTTTACCTCTGAACACGGGCCCTGATGTGCCGGGCTCCTTGGTGTTCCAGGCCTCACTGATGATTTTAATTTGAATACCAGCGAGGACCTTGTCTGCGTCCTCTTTAGACAAGTGGCCCGTGCGTGCGCATGTTACCGCGACGCACAGCTCCGACTTGGCAGCTGAGGAGTAGCTGACCGAGGTTCGTTTGGAGTGCTCCAGTCTCACGTTTTTGTGATCGCCTCGCGGCGTTGTGGACTCATCGAGCACTCGTTTGCTGGCCCTTTGGCTCTTACCAGGTCTTTTGGCAGCCTTCCCCTTCTTTGCCGCTGGACCTGTGCCGGTGCCAACCTGCGATCCTTCGGCTGGACGTTGGTTTGCACCACTTCCTGCTTTAGGACGCCGGTCGGCTCCCGCACCGGACCCCGACGCAGTAGACGGTGACTGGTTGGGAGACCTGGTCTTTGTTGTTGAAGCAGCCATTTCAGCTCTCATATAGGCTTTCATGCGCTGCTTCTTGTTTTTCCTTTTCGGCCTATTTTTGGCAGGAGTGGATACCCCAGAGGGCCCGACAGGCTGGCGCGGCGTCTTAATTGGCGCTTTGCCTTTGCCCTTACGGCTTACCACTTGCCAAGCGGCTGAGAAGGCGTCTACGGTGCGTAAAGGCTCCAGAGGATCCTTTGCAACCGGGGTGTGGGGACCAGTGCCGGTGTTACCCGTCACTGAACCACCATGTTTAGCGCTGGCTTTTTGGTCGCAACCTGCGGTTTTCACCGCTGGTGGACCTTCGGCACTGCGCGCTCCCTTCAATGGGTTTACGTCTCCGGTTTTACCCGAGGGACCACCAACGTTGGGAGTAGTTTTTGAAGTAGACGGGATTCCCAGCAAGCTGGTAAACACGTCTTTGTTTGTTTGGCATTTTTGGTTTACACCAGCGATGCCTGTGTGGGTTTTGGTATTTATGGGCCTTGAACCATCCATTGTTGTTTTGAGAATTCGTCCCCCCGGCTTCCCGCCCTCCATGGAGCCCGCACCTTTGGGAACGTCCTACTTTATAATTTCGGACGTTAGGACTACCGGGAGAATATAGGTGCGCAGGGCTGGCTTACAGCGCGACATCGGGTGCTCGATCCGGCTGGCAGATAGGTCTGAAAAATAGGCCCATCCCTACTGCCTACAAATAACCTTCACTTGCTCCGTCAGCATGGCCTTTGCCACCGCTCTGGTTACAATAGTAACCTAAGCGGACCCCACGCCCCTCACCTGTGGCCCTCTGACGGGACACGTGGCCATTTCCCCATCCGTGGTTAGCAGACAGGGCAACCGTTTCGCTTGAAATCGGGACCAAAGAGGGCGTGTTGCCTAACGCCACTTATAACCCCATGTGACGATCGGCTCAACCCTCCAGGACTCCGTCATCCCCGCTTACGGCGCTCTACTGCGCAGGTCCTAGCGCAGGTGGGCGTTATAGTCCGCCGGATACGCCCACACTCTTCGGCGGAACAGTGGGGAAGGTGTGGTTAGGGGATAGGAATGAGGAGGGTAGAGGAGGGTGTAGGTAGAGGGTAGGGGACAGCCTGTGGGTCGTCTGAGTGTTTCAGTTTTATCTGTTTCCTAGTGAACCAGATCAATAACGGGCAGCAACCACGGGAAGGACAACTCCTCAGACTTGTTTTGGGGATCATCACGACCTGCGCTCTCCCCCAAAACCATTCGCCATACTGCTCTCCGGGCAGGTGAGCAGCATAGGCGTTGATCTATCTTGAGGTGTTCAAATATAGCGAATAAGATAGACAAACGCCCGCCCCAGGAAGACGTTGCCGCCCATCTCCTGGTTTTAATTTTCTCTCTGTCGACTTTTACGACACCCGCGGGATGAGATGGAGTGGTAGATTCTCTTAGTCCGCCACCACACGGCACAGGTCACTCGTGTGCTATAAGTTTAAGAAGTCCGCCCCCTGTACTTCCACGGCTCTTTTTTTCTTACATATTTCTGTCTAAATATGAAAGGACAACTAAACAATGAAATTCTCCAAACTGAATAATAGACACTGATTACAACGGTAGTAATATTCATCATCATCATCATCATCATAATTTCAGCCTATCACTAGTCCACTGCTGAACATAAGCCTCCCCCATAGATTGCCATAAAAGTTTGTAGCTATCACTTTGGGGGATTTTGCCTTAGTTCCCTCGCATGGCGGGCGGGTTGGCAACCGCAGTTTATTTTTTCAGATGTTCCATGAAGATACTGCTGCCCTCTCGACTTTTACGACACCCACGGGATGAGATGGGGTGGTAGATTCTCTGAAGTAACAGTTATTTAAAAAGTAATATTAAAATAGAATGATAATAAAAAGAAGCTATATAATATATTAACCATTTTACTTAATTAAATACCTTATTAATAAGATCCTTTAAAAACTTTTTTGTACATTGTATAAAGTGTACATAAATAAATTAGAATAAATTGTAGCCTTATAAAAAGACACCGGCATGTGTACTTTCATAATCTGTTTTTTTTTTTTTACAAATCTGTAAATATTAGTAATATTTTAAAGCTGAACAGTTTGTTTGGTAAAACGCGCTAATCTCATGAACTACAGGTTCGAATTGAAAAATTGTTTTAGTGTTGGATAGCCCATTTATCGAGGAAGGCCATACGCTATGTGACATCACGCTACGATCCTTAGAGATATTTCTTTTTAAATTAAACGCCAGGTGAAACCGCGGGGCACGGCCAGTTTAAAATATCTCAAAAGGCTTGCAAGCTGAGTATTGGAACGTTGGTTTATAAAAGCTGATTTTAACGACGCGTTTGATTTTTTTTTAAATATAACTACTAAAAAAAAAATAGGAACGTCACGCATTTCCTTTGTCCATTAGGACTCAAAAGATTAGTGAAAAAATGAACTACTTGTCTTGTAATGCGCGGGAAATAAAACAAAATACACAGCTGTAAACTAAATAAACTTTTTTACAGTGTAACGTTTTATTTTACTATAAAGGCCGATGGACTTTTAGCGCTAACTCAAAAAAGTGGCGGTGGTGTTTTATTGAATTTTTAATTTCTGTGTATATTTCGATTTTTCTTTGTTTAATATTGATAGTTTAATTCCTTACTCGCCTTTTACGAGATCCATTGGATGAGATGGAGTGGTAGTATTCTTACTGTGCACCCAACAGCGCATGATGGCGATGGGCTCACCACCTATCACACCAAGTGCATTATATTGTTTTGGTGGAACGTGGATTGTGGCAGTCATCTGTTTTTGCAGTGAGTGCCCAGTCTCTGACTACCCCTTATGGGATACAGTCGTGATCTTATGTATGTATGTATTGATAGTTTATTATGCAGCAAGTGCTCCTGAAAGTGAACAGTGATTGGAAAATTCAATTCAAGGCGAAAATTGTTTTTTTTTTATTGCATAAAGTGATGAAACGAGCAAAACGCTCACCTGATGGTAGCGATAGATTCCTGCATACATTTACATACATACATGCATACGTACATTTCGTCATCACACCAGCAAATCTTCAGTAAAAGTCAACTATCATTTTACTGTCGATCGAAATGCAGTCTTTGTTAACAATTATCTGGGGGTAGGATTCCTATGCAGGAATCGGTCTAGGTAGGTACCACCCCTGGGCCAGTTATTCTGCCGTGAAGCAGTAGTGTGCAAACATTGCTGTGTTTCGATTTGAAGGGCACTGTGAGCTAGCGTAATCACTGGGCATATGAGACTTAAGAACTCATGTCTCAGGGTGACTGGCGCAGTGTGGTGTCACACAGAAATGTTCTGGGCAGACATTGCACTTATCACCAGGTGAACGTTTTGCTGGTTCCGTCACTTTATCCATTAAAAAAAAACGAATATTCAAATATTGTTTATGGAATCGCCAGTATTATATAAAAAAAAGTAAAGTTTCAGCCTATAAATGTCCCACTGCTGAGCACAGGCCTCCTCTCATTTCTGAGAGGGCTTTGGAGCTAGGAAGAATCCGCCGCGCTGCTCCAATGCGGGTTGGCGGAATTCACATGTCCTCGAAATATTTCTATTCCTCGGACATGCAGGTTTCCTCGCGATGTTTTCCTTCACCGCTAAGCACGTGGTAAATCAGCACTTAAAATTGTAGAACAATATTAGAGGTGCTGGCACCGGGGATCGAACCCAGGTTACTCGCTTACTATGAAATTAAAGGCGAGCACCAGGCCCTTGAGCTACCACGGCTCTAAGTATTATATGTCAAGTAAAAATTGTTGATAAAATTGTCTTCTTACTTGTGGGCAACATATTAACAAGTTGCTGAACACTCGCCATGATACTTTTGCTAAGCGCTTTATAACGCTATTATAAATCGACCGTAGTTAAGACTAAAAACTAATATATATATATATATATATCGGATAATGTTATATAGTACTACATTTAGTCAAAAATAGAGATGGAAAATTGTTTTATATTGTACTGGACTTCTACTTTTAGGACTTTTATAGGGAAAGTTTATTTTTTTATTTGTTTTTGTCTTTGTAAAATATATAATTGTAACTGTAACATAAAATATTGTGTTTTTATAATCATGTTATCTTTTCCCCTTTGAACCTGAATTTCATATTTAATCGCTTTCATTAACTTATTGTCCACTACTGGACATAGACCTTGATACGCCAACGTCCTATTGGTTTAGGGTTTCGACTGCAAAAAGAGACTTCGCAGGTTCTTGCCCCGCCATTCGACTATTGTCTTGAACCATCTCCTAGCACAAGTTTTTAAACTTAGTTGGAGTAGTTGATAGGATGGCTAGTATTGTTTTTAAAAGTTACAAATAGACATCTGCTGAAAGAGTATTTGCCGTAATCAGCACGCTTGGCAGGTGGTGGTGCCTAGGGCACTGCTTTCATCAATCTAGTTATCAATAGGTATCAATCTAGCTAATGGAGTGCCAGGGAGTACTTGACCTAATTGCCGTGTCCGGGAAATACGGTAGGAATTGGGTAAAGAGCCGTGGTAGCTCAGGGGCTGGGCGCTCGCTTTAAATTTCATAGTACGCAAGTGATCTGGTTTCGATTCCTGGTGCCGGCATCACTAAATTTGTTAATTGAAATTTTAAGTGCTGATATACCACGTGGCTCGCTGATAGAGCACGTGGTAAATCAAATAAAAAAATAATTGAAGACGTGCTGTCCGCCAACCCGCATTGGAGCAGCGTGTCGGATCCTTCCTAGCTCCAAAACCCTCTCGGGAAATGACAGGAGGCCTGTACTCAGCAGTGGGACATTTATAGGTTGAAACTTTACTTTTTACTTTTACGGGGTAAACGACTCCGGCCTCTCTGGCCACTGCTGTCTCCTTGCTCCTTTAAAGATAGCAGTAGCACCGTATAGTTCCTTTCCAACTTCCCATTCCCTACCCCAAGTCAATTTCCTACCTAATCGTTTTCCCTTCCTCTCCGCCAAGCCAGTGGTTGCCGTGCAGATGGCTAGCTGCTCGTGGGAATGCAATGGGGAGCAAGAATTTTAACTCATACCAAAATGGCAGCGACGTCGCCACCCGTCACGTCCCGTATCCTGCGGGGGTGAAAAGTGGGCTACGGATGCGGTCTCTTCCTACCCCCATGGAAAGAGGCGTGTTTGTATGTATGTATTCCGCCGCCTGTCGGAGGCCATGAGTTCTTTTAGCATTTCCCATCAGTCGACCATGTAATATCCACCATACATACGTACATAAGATCACGACTGTATCCCATAAGGGGTAGTCAGAGACTGGGCACTCACTGCAAAAACAGATGACTGCCACAATCCTCGTTTCACCAAAACAATAAAATGCACTGGGTGTGATAGGTGGTGAGCCCATCGCCACCATGCGCTGTTGGGTGCACAGTGCAGTTTAATTCCTTACTCGCCTTTTACGAGATCCATTGGATGAGATGGAGTGGTAGTATTCTTTTAACGAGCCGCCACCACATACTATACATAAGTTTATCATATTCTGAATGATGCATTTGCCAACATTGGATCAATGATTTTAGTCAATTTTGTCCTCTGCGGCTGTTCGGTTACTAGTTCTCACCTGCATAGGAGGTCAACGTTGTAAGTATATGCGCCAGCGTGTCCCACCTCAATGGTTTAACATCACGTACACAATATTTGTAAAAATGCTTACATTAATTAAGTAATTTTCAAGAGTAGTAGTATATAGAAGTAGTATATTATGGAGGTTTAGAGGTAAGGAGGACCAGGAAAAAGTAATTTCAAAACATTAAAAAACAGTTCAATGATTAGCGGTTTCAGACAACTCGGTGTATACTTAGTGAAAATATTAAGTTATTGTTGCGTCTAGAGTAGTCACATTAGTTTGATTTATTTTTAATAGATAATTAATTTTACCGAATGAATTAATATAACTCGGTAGGTAATTAATGTTCTGAAAAGCGAAGTCTCAGTTTTTAAATAAAATGGCAAATATTAGTGAAAAAATTTATTGTGCCAATAAAAATTATCCACAATCGTTTGTTACTGATTTATGTAAAGCATAATTGTTACAATAATCAATCTTTATAAGTTAGCTTTTAAAAAAACGATAAAAGTTTCTCTCTATTCCTAATTTAATACAATAAAAATAAGATATATTATCACGTTTTGTTTGTAAATTAATAAATGCTTTATTTTAGACATATTTTAGCAAATAAAACGCACACGACACAGACCGACAAACTTTGTATTTCACATTGGGAAATTATCTTTCAAAAGTTTGCACTGTTAATACAAGCAACCTTACAATCAGACAAGCTCATATGTTATTTTTCTTACATCTAATTATTTATTAACTTATAATAACATTGATGTATCTATTGCAAACTTTAAATTGGATCTTATGGAATATTAGAAAAAATGCATTATGTCATCTGTAATTTTTACGAAAACTGACCAATTCCCGGTTTTACCGAATGGTAGAAAAAAGGCACTAACACTGAATACGTTTGGGGTGTCAGCCAGCGTACTTAATGATGATTATTTTGCAAGTGATAAAGATAGTTTAGGAATGCAGTAAAATGTCTGATATAAAATTGAGAAGAACAAACATCCTTATAATACGCTGTCGATTGTATTCAGTCGAGGAAGAGAGCTTAGTATTCATTGTCTTCGTCCAGCTCTCCCTCCGTCGAGTCGACGCCGACTTCCTCGTAGTCCTTCTCGAGTGCAGCCAAGTCCTCGCGGGCCTCGGAGAACTCTCCCTCCTCCATGCCCTCGCCGACGTACCAGTGCACGAAAGCGCGCTTCGCGTACATCAAGTCGAACTTGTGGTCAAGTCTAGAACACACAAACGTCGCAATGAGCTGATGAGGTAGTTGTAATAGAACCTAAATTATTAAAGTTTTGTAATTCGTTGCCTCGTCACAAAAGTATAGCCCATAAACTCCTTTTGTGGAGGACATGCCTCCTCTCATTATTGATAGGGTTTTTGAAGTCGGGAAGAGTCCGCGACACTGCTCTAAAGCAATTAGATGGATTTCAATGTCCTAAAATTTTCTCAGATTTCTTTACAATGTTTTCCTTTACCACGATGCACGTGGAAAATACGCAATTACTGGTGGTAGGATTCCTATGCAGGAATCCGTCTAGGTACGTACCACCCCAGTGTCAGTTATTCTGCCGTGAAGCAGTAGTGAGCAGACATTACTGGGTTTCGGTTTGAAGGGCACTGTGAGCTAGCGTAATCACTGGGCATATGAGACTTAAGAACTTATGTCTCAGGGTGATGGATACAGTGTGGTGTCACACAGAAATTTTCTGGGTGGAACAGCATTTGTTATGGGCAGACGTTGCACTTACCATCAGGTGAACGTTAGCTCGGTTCATCACTTTATCCAATAAAATAAATTAAAATTGTAAGAATCTAGACCACGTGTATACTATAAAATTTAAGACGAACGCTCGGGCCCTGAGCTACAACAACTTTTAATAAAGCACATCAACAATAATAAGATCCTAGGAGGCTTTGCGATGGTCGGATTTGGAAGCAGATCGCTTGGATATTAAAAATGCTAAGGACTGCGGAACTGAACATATATTCAATCAAACATGATCAAAATAAAGGTGCATAATATTAAATATACTTATAAAATATATGTCACTTATACATTGTCATTGTAATTATTTCAACCTATCACTAGTCCACTGCTGAACATAGGCATCCCCCATAGCTTGCGACAAAAGTTTATAAATCTCATTTTGGGGGATTTTGCCATAGTTGCCACGCTAAGCAGGCTCGGTGGGCGACCGCAGTTTATTTATTCAGATGTTCCAGACTTTTACTACATCCTCGGTATGCGATGGGGTGCTAGATTCTTCCCCGCAAAATGAGAGCTACAAACTTTTGGGGCCATCTATGTTCAGCAGTGGACTTGTGATAGGCTGAAACGACGATTAAATGGCAACGGAGGATATCTATAGACCTATTTTGGCATCGTCTTTAGCTCCCCTGGGTTGATGACGCTCCTGCATTTCAACTAAGGTGTATTTTAGTATGTTTCTGTGATTATTTACCGTGCGGTGAATTGTGTGCTTTGACATCTATCTAAATTAATATCATAAATAGAAAAGATTTGATATAATTTTGTTTGTTTGATTGTAATGAATAAACTCAAAAAGTACAACCCGATTTAAAAAATTCTTTCATCTATGTATATTCAGCCACATTATCAGCGACTATCGTGAGCTATGTTTAATCAAAAAAATTCGGATCCTACGAAAATTACTATGATGTAACTCAAGGTATCAAAAATTTACTAATGAAAGTCATTATTTGGCGTGCGCTGCGAAAACTATTGATGATAAATAAAATAATGTACTAGATTTTCATAGTACTCATCATTACTCACAAAAAGTCCGCGAGGCTATAAGTAACTTATCCTGCTCAATAGTATCCGATGAATGAGTATCCGATGAAGCTGTAAAAGCCGAGAAGGCTAACAGCAATTACATCACCGAAAATGTCGAATGGCGTTAGAATCCTAGCCGGAAGCATATGTGTAAAAACACAAATTGTTGGTTTTCGGGTCTGGATGTGATGCATGTAAAATATCTGTAAAACGCAGCCACGATGCAGGAGAGCATCGAAGGCATCGTTTTTCTCAGAAAAAGAAAATATATGTGAAATGTTCCATTGAGATATGTGGGTGCACGGCACCTGGCCCAGGCCTCGGCGATGGCGGTGGTGTTGGACAGCATGCAGACGGCGCGCTGCACCTTGGCCAGGTCGCCGCCCGGCACCACCGTCGGCGGCTGGTAGTTGATGCCCACCTGCCCAGTAAAAAGTAAACTAAACTTTCAGCCTTTAAATGTACCACTGCTGAGCTCAGGCCTCCTCTCATTTCTGAGAGGGTTTTGGAGCTAGGAAGAATCCGCCACGCTGCTCCAATGCGGGTTGGCGGACTGCACATGTCTTCGAAATATTTTTTATTTCTCAGACATGCAGGTTTTCTCACGATGTTTTCCTTCACCGCTAAGCACGTGGTAAATCAGCACTTAAAATTGTAGAACAATTTTAGAGGTGCTGGCACCGGGGATCGTACCCAGGTTACTCGCATACTATGAAATTAAAGACGAGCACCAGGTATTATGAGCTGTCAAAGGTGTTATTATTCGCGCGTGTATATATAATAATTTAAAAAAAAAATGACCACCTAGCAGAAGTCGGGCTCAATTTAGGTATATTAACAACATTAACAAATTCTAGAAAGGATTTTAAAAGGTGAAAGTGTCGAGATGAGCGGAAAGTTCATCTTCACCTGTTGGTAAGTGCAACGTGTTAGTTTACTGGTGGTAGGATTCTTCGAATCCGTCTAGGTAGGTACCATCCCAGGGCCAGTTATTCTGCCGTGAAGCAGTAGTGTGCAAACATCACTGTGTTTCGGTTTGAAGGGCACTGTGAGCTAGCGTAATTACTGGGCACATGAGACTTAAGAACTTATGTCTCAGGGTGATGGGCACATTGTGGTGTCACACAGAAATTTTCTGTGTGATACAGCATTTGTTATGGGCAGACGTTGCACTTACCATCAGGTGAACGTTTTGCTTGTTTCATCACTTTATACAATAAAAAAAAACGTCTGCCAAGAACATTTCTGTGTGACATCACACTGCGGTCGTCATCCACCGTCAAGACATCAGTTCTTGAGTCTCATATGTCCAGTGACTACGCTAGCTCTCAGTGCCCTTCAGACCGAAATAATGTTTGCACACTACTGATTGACGGAAGAATAACTAGCCCTGCGGTAGTACCTACCTAGACGGATTCCTGCATAGGAATCATACCAACAGATACCTTCCTTCACGGAGAAATAGTGATTAACTACAAAATTATAAAGTATGAACGAAGTTAACACCTTGAATCCCGTGGGACACCAGTCGACGAACTGAATGCTCCTCTTGGTCTTGATGGTGGCGATCGCTGCGTTCACATCCTTCGGCACTACGTCTCCACTGCACCAGAAAGTTTACGTCTATCAGTGTCACTTTACCAAATATTTTGTAGGGTTCAAAGAAAATATAGGACTATAATATAATGAGTTGATTAAATAAGTTGTTACACTATCAAAAATGACGACGGCCTAATGGTTTATTTATTTATTTATTTATTCTTTATTGCATTCACCTAATTTTAATTAAAAAAAAAGGATTACAAAGGGCGGACTTAATGCCTTTTGGCATTCTCTCCCAGTCAACCCAAGGCATAGAGAGACATTGTTATAGGTGCTTTACGAATTCATCATTTTAACTTCATGCTAATAAAAACAATGGTTTCGCTATCGTCATCATGATTTCATCTTATCACAAGTCCACTGCTGAACATAGACCTCCTCCACAGACTGCCATAAATGTTTGTAGCATTTTGGGAGGATTTTGTCATAGTTGCCACTCTTGGCAGGCGGGTTGGCAACCGCAGTATATTAACTCAGATGTTTCCGGAAAATGCAGCAGCATCCAAGAAAACCAGGACATCTAGTTTTTCTTTTGCCTCAGTCGACTTTAACGACACCCACCGGATGAGATGTGGTAGTAGATTCTCTTAAGCCGCCACCACACGGTAGTTTAGCCAACTTTTGTGCAAAACACATCGGATATCGTTGTGTTGTGCATGTGAAATTTATATCTCTATAACGCACACATAATACAGAGGAGAAATCCCAGTATGAGGTATTTGCTTTCTTTAAAAAAAAAACCAAAATACTCTACCCACCGGTACAACATGCAGCACGCCATGTATTTGCCATGACGCGGATCGCATTTCACCATCTGCAATAAAAATAGACTTATATCAAGAGATTTGTTTAACCTTTTTTATATTCCCTCCAAAGAGGGTGTGGTAATTTCTACTAACGTTAGAAACCTTTTTAAACATTTTACCTTTGGCGGATGATGTTGCCAAGGAAAAGGGTAGCTACCCGCCAGATCGAGTGGTCTGATCTGGGGAGGACGTCTCCTCCAACTAGTAATATTTAGATGTGGTATACATAGTTCGCATCTCAAAAAACTTTCATAGCGCAATTATGGAATGTATGAAATATTTTATAAGCTTCTCATGTGGCGACACAGATGTCGCTACATACCTCTGACTCCCCAGATTAGGTACTATTTTTTATTATAAGATATTCAGCAAGTGCAATTGTACTTCATATACCACACAATACCCCTACGGCTGAATCACGGGCTGTATTATCCTGCTGAATGGTTAGTTATTTAAGGTTACTTTTGAGCTCAATCCCACCTGATATTAAGGGGCGATGAGGTCTAAGATAGAGACGTTAGCCCAGAAGATGCATAGTCACTCTTTTCTTGAAGGTTGATGTCAACGTCATATTTGTCTGGAAAGACCGACGTCGGGAAATGTGCGAAAAATAAAATAAGTTTTAAACAAAAATTTAAGCCTCTGGCCTATGGCCGGTCTTAACCGGCAGTGGACTTTAAACGTTGCTAGGGCTATAGTTCTTGTCAAAACAAATGTAACGAGCCCAAACAAGACGGAGTTCTCTTGCTTAGTTGTGGATTTCCTATGGTCAACTTCCGTCTTCATCATCAGACCAGCTCCATATTATTGCATTGTCACCGAAGCTAAATAGGTATGCCAGATTTTAGCTCAGTTGGACATCGGAAATTAGGTCAAAATTGACTTACAAGTTTTGGAACGGAAATACATGAAGAAAACTGTTTAATTAAAGCTTGAAATTAATGAATTTGAGTCTCAATAATAATAGGAATGTAGTGACACATACATGTGACATAGGTCGCCACATGAGAAGCTCAAGAAATATCTCATACGTCCAACATCGGTATTGAAGTTTCTAAGAACTAAAGATGGTAGAAGGAAGCGTCCTCCTCAGATCAGACCACTCGATCTGGCGGGTAGCTACATTTTTCTTTGGAAATACCATCAGCTAAAGGAATGTTTAAGTTCGTCCAGAACTTGTGAATTCAACTGTAGATTGCAATTTATCTCAGCCTTAGTACCACTACTTTACGTAGTGGTGCTGGGGCAGAGACTGTTCATAAAGGTTCTGTCACCTGGTTGGCGGGCTCGAAGCAGGCGTTCGTGATCTCCGCGACGGTGAGCTGCTCGTGGTAGGCCTTCTCCGCGGAGATGACGGGCGCGTAGGTGGCCAGCGGGAAGTGGATGCGCGGGTAGGGCACCAGGTTGGTCTGGAACTCCGTCAGGTCCACGTTCAGCGCGCCGTCGAACCTCAGCGACGCCGTGATCGATGACACGATCTATCACACGTTACGATATTTATTACGACCACTTGACCTTGTAGTCGTCGGAGTACGCTGGCTTTTAATACCGGCAGGGAAGACAAATTTGTTCAAAAAACAAATAGTTTGTTTTCCGATCTGGTTGTCTTATGATTGTCCGAGTGTCTGACACTGCATCCTAACCAATCTCCGAACTTATTCAATGAACTTTATATCATTTTATTTGGTTTTGGTTTTGTTTTTGTTTTTATTAGATTTTTTTCAATAAAAACTTGTGCTTCATAAAACTTTGCGCTGGTCATCCATAAATAAAAGTTTCAACGAACCGCCCTCAGCGCTCGGCCACCTTTCAATCCGGTGAAGCTGTAACAGCCTTCGGGCTAACAGTGACCTTTAATCATAAAAAAATTGGGAATGTTAGAACCAGTGAGTGCTTCTGTGTTTGCCCGTACTTGTGGCACTATAATATCTTCCGCGCAGTTGACAGCTTTCGGCAGTGTTCGGTTGTTATCGGCAGTCGAATCGACCAGGAGGACATAATCATTAATTACATACACATAAGCCGTGGTAGCTCAGAGGCCTGGTGCTCGCCTTTAATTTCATAGTAAGCGAGTAACCTGGGTTCGATCCCCGGTGCCAGCACCTCTAAAATTGTTCTTACAATTTTAAGTGCTGATTTACCACGTGCTTAGCGCTGAAGGAAAACATCGTGAGGAAACCTGCATGTCCGAGGAATAGAAATATTTCGAGGACATGTGAAGTCCGCCAACCCGCATTGGAGCAGCGTGGCGGATTCTTCCTAGCTCCAAAACCCTCTCAGAAATGAGAGGAGGCCTGTGCTCAGCAGTGGCACATTCATAGGCTGAAACTTTACTTTTTTTACTTTTACATATACATACGTTAAAATAAAAGTTAAATAAGTAAGGACACGGACACAACATAAGAATGCGAACCACAATCCCACCTTATGTTAAACGGAAGTCCATTCAAGCTTAAAACGACAAACTAAAAACTCCTGTCTTTCATCATAATCATTATCATGAGCCGCTTTACAGCCTACTTCAGGACATAAGTCTCTCCCCAGCTAGACGAATATGCCGTAACCACCACACTTAGCTGGTGGGTTGACAGTTGCAGTACCAGAAACCTTGCATCAGGAACGCTGCCGCCCATCACCGATGTGGATAATTAGTAGTTAAAATAAAGAAAAAAAAAATTACTTCCAAAAACATTCATACATACATAAGATCACGACTGTATCCCATAAGGGGTAGTCAGAGACTGGGCACTCACTGCAAAAACAGATGACTGCCACAATCCACGTTTCACCAAAACAATATAATGCACTTGGTGTGATAGGTGGTGAGCCCATCGCCACCATGCGCTGTTGGGTGCACAGTGCAGTTTTATTCCTTACTCGCCTTTTACGAGATCCATTGGATGAGATGGAGTGGTAGCATTCCAAAAAGTATTATGTAAATAATCTATGTTCAATAAAAATTTATTATATTCTGTTATATTCTATTCTATTCTAGTCAGTCTGATATATTTTAGATTGTTATTCCGCTATTTTCCTCAGACCCCTAAGATGGCTGGGGTAAGAAATTCACGTGACGAGACAAACGGCGAACACTCTTGTACATACGTATACAAAATGAAGTCTTTGTTACTTTCATGGCTTTAGCAACAGTTCGCGGCTAAATCGAAATACCCGGTTCGTGCTGGTCTCACTGAAAATCAGCGCCGGGGCTGTAAGTGTAATATCCTAGCCGCGGCCATCTCTGACCATGACGCGAGAACTTTTTCGCGGCAATGCTGCAGGCTGCAGCACAGATAAAACAACACCTTAGTATAGTCTTCATTTTTTCTCTCTGTGTAATTTAAGAATGTTTTGATGTTACTTTTGATTTAGTATAAAATTGAATATTTTTTTTATTAACACTTCTTTATTCATTTTTAAATTGTATTTATGTTTTAAACTTTATCATTTTTTATTGTTCTAAGTACGTGTTTGTGACAAGAATAAATATTTTTTCTTTTCTTTTCTTTCTGTCGTTCAAGTATGTCACGAACCTGGCCGATGAGCCGGTTGAGGTTCGTGTATGTGGGGCGCTCGATGTCGAGGTTCCGGCGGCAGATGTCGTAGATGGCCTCGTTGTCCACCATGAAGGCGCAGTCAGAGTGCTCCAGTGTCGTGTGCGTCGTCAGGATCGAGTTGTAGGGTTCCACCACCGCTGTCGACACCTGATACACACCACAATGAGTGCTTTATATGGTGACGCTGTAATTTTTAAACCCGGAAATATAGATATATGGCCGGTTTAAAAAAAATTACATTACATACAAAATTACATACGGCCGGGGATAGAAGAATAAACTTAAATTTTGATAATGGAACATGGATAACTTAATCAGTGGCGATATACTTCAGTTAATAAATTACGATGAAGCCCGTTCCACGTTTATTTAATTGTTTTAAATTCAAGTTCAAGTTCGTTTAAGTAAATTTAGGAACATAATATGATATTTTACATTTGATTTCACATCCACAATGTTTTGCTATGCCAGCAGGCGTACAAATATTTTTTTTGCGCTTTGATTATAATGTCAAGTCATGTAGTTTTCTTTTAAAATTTACTCAAATTGCTATTTTTAATGTGTCTAGTAATTTATTAAATATTTTTGACATATACCACAGTCCTTGGATATTTGTAGGCGATTTACAAAAATAGTTTTTAAAAATACGTAATTCATTACAAAGGGATGGTAGAGTTAGAACAATTTTAGTGTCGTAATTATAAGATATTATTATAAGATATTTAAAAAAAGAGCGCATGCAACTCAGTTCACGTGACAGAAGTGAAAAATTTATATATTTTAAATTTGAGTAAAATAAAAATAAATAAACATGAATTAATAAACATATTATTCACTCTAAAATAATTGTTCAGAATATAAACAATTATTAATTAGTCTATAAATAATAATTAAGTACAATCGAAACGTTGCACGGATACGCTGCACTCAAATTCGACTTTGAAATTTTCTCTCAGCTCTCAACTCTCATCGCGGTTTAAGAAGTTTGATTTCAAAAACATCCGCGTTGTGGCCCATGAAGGCTGATACTGTAGAAGTACCTGTGGTGCAGGGTAGATGGAGAACTCAAGCTTTGACTTCTTGCCGTAGTCGACGGAGAGGCGCTCCATCAGCAGAGACGTGAAGCCCGAGCCGGTGCCGCCGCCGAACGAGTGGAACACCAGGAAGCCCTGATGTTCGAATTAGCATTATTGAATGAGAAGCTCAAAAAAATATATGTGGCAGTGGTGAAATGCAAACAATCAAGATGGCGGCTGGAATAAATTCCATAAAATCGCGGCAACACTCCCCGTGGTAAATACGATAAAAATCAAAGAGATGCAACCTATATTTTTTCTCTTCATAGTTTAGTCTTTGTATCTCTCCCCACCTGCAGGCCAGTGCACTGGTCAGCAAGCTTCCTGATCCTGTCGAGCACGACGTCCACGATCTCCTTGCCGATGGTGTAGTGGCCACGGGCGTAGTTGTTGGCCGCGTCCTCCTTGCCCGTGATCAGCTGCTCCGGGTGAAACAGCTGGCGGTATGTCCCCGTACGGACCTCGTCTGCGAAAGATATTATATTTTAGCTAAGCCGAACATTCTCCATGAAGTAGATCAGTATTCTAGAATATTAATTCCTTGTGTTTACCCAACTTTTATTTCCAGTTATAAAAGGATTTCGGAGACACGATACAACTGAAGATGTAATTTGTCAGTTTATTAAAGAGTCAGTTACTTCATTCGGGAGGGTATTAACACTATTATCTGAATTATCTACATTTACCACTAATTCGGAATACGTTTCCGCTGCAGAAGAAATGGTACTCGTACAAGAAACTACAGCGACGCTTCTATTTATGTTGCTAGGGGAAAACCGGCCTGAGATGCGGCGGTATCGCGAATAAAGTTGTCTGATATGCCTCGCCGATGGCGGGCGCGGTATGATAGTGATTGTAATGTGTGTGATGTTGAGAAAAACGCTAGGTCGCGTCGTCTATATCCTGAAGGACGTGCCTCGGTCTCCTTTTCCGCGAATCGATTGTTGGTATAACGTTCTATGTGGCTTACTTACAACCAGACGGCAGAGGCATGCACCCCAAGTTTTGAGTGACATAGCATTTGTTATGGGCAGACGTTGCACTTACCATCAAGTAAACGTTTTGCTAATTTCGTCACTTTATCCAATAAAAAGTAAGCGTAATCACTGGGCGTAATATGCTATGGACAAACATTGACTTACCATCGGGTTAAGGATTTGATTGTGTCGTCACTTCCTCCTATAAAAATGTGAGCATTACTGCAATTTAAACGCATGAGCCACTGCATAAGACATCATCCTCTACCTCATTGTCTTCATTACCGTTAGCATGACATGCAAAGCTGTCACTATACTGCTCGTGGGAGCGCAATGGAGAGTAAAACAATTTTTCGAGTCGTACTAAAATGGCGGCGACGTGGTTCGCCACCCGTCGCGACTTGTTTCCTGCGGTTGCGCAACTGTCAGCTTCGGGTGTGGCCTCTGCCTACCACGTATATGGGAGAAAGGCGTGATTGTATGAATGTATTAACGTTAGCAATTGCAGCGAGTGAGCATGAAGAGATTTAATTAAACGAGTGTCCGCGTTGCGAGCGTCTGTCTCCATTTAGCTGCTTCTGCTTGCGCTAATGAAACGCCATCTGTTTTCATTATGCGTTTGGATTGCAGATAAGAAATGTGTCACGGTTTGAGTTATTGTAAGTTCGTTGCAATTGAACTTTAAACGGATTCACAGTGCTCGTGCCATGGATAGTTGATTCACAAAGAGATGCTTAAACTTTTTTACGATTCCTAGCTCATGTAAGAAAATGTAAGCTATTTACCTCTATCATCATCATCATCATTATTTCAGCCTATCACTAGTCTACTCCTGAACATAGGCCACCCCCATAGATTGCCACAAAAGTTTGTAACTCTCATTTTGGGGGAATTTTGCCATAGTTTCCAAGCTAGGCAGGCGGATTGGCAACCGCAGTTTACTTATTCGGATCTTCCAAAAAGATGCTGCTGCCCATCTCCTGGTTTTTATTATCTCTCTGTCGACATTTACGACAACCACGGGATGAGATGGGGTGGTAGATTCTCGTATTACCTCTTAAAATGTAAGGTTTTGCGTATAGAACTGTGAAGGGAAAGTATTGGAGATATAGTTACCACTAACAATAAGTACCACTGATTTGTCTGCTAGTTTTGGTGGCCGATCATTGGAAAAGGAAGGAATCAGACCCGTCACGCATCACCCGGTCATTGGTCATGCTTCTTCGAGCCGCTACCTGAGATCTTAAAACTGTCTCCTTCATGATTATTACATTCCTCGTATAATTTTCTCTCAGTAATAAGATAGCTTTAGATGTGTGGTTTCGTTGTATAGTTAACAGCTGTTTATCTATGTAGAATGGGAATAGTTATAGTTAGTAACAAATGGTACATAAGATAGATATAGCAAATAGATTACCATCAACATCTTTTCGCCGTGTCGTGCCGTGTGTTAGTCGCCGTGTGGTGGCGGCTTAAGAGAATCTACCACCCCATCTCATCCCGTGGGTGTCGTAAAAGTCGACAGAGGGAAAATTAAAACCAAAAGATGGGCAGCAGCATCATTCTGGAACATCTGAAAAAATAAACTGCGGTTGCCAACCCGCCTGCCAAGCGTGGCAACTGTGCCAACTATGGCAAATCCCCCCCAAAATGAGAGCTACAAACTTTTGTGGCAATCTATGGGGGAGGCCTATGTTCAGCAGTGGACTAGTGATAGGCTGAAAAGAAGAAGAACATCTTTTTCCTAATTGTATTTAGATGTAATGGCATGTTAGAGGCCGAGGCAAGGTAATAAACACTTTTAACACCCGGTGTGGAACTGACCAAATTACATAACCAGTAGTTCTGTCCGCATACTAGATAGGCAAAACGCTTATACGTTTTAAAACTGCCTTTTTAGTAAAGTATTTTTTCGGAAACAATAGTCGGGTTACGTAAATGAAACTTTATGAGAAATTTTGATAGAATAATCTGATTAAAAATTAAATAGATAATTGCGAGGTCTCGCATATTAACAAAGTAAGTAAAATAGTCGCCTATAAATTACTTAGTACTGGATACAGATTGGTTAATACATACATACATACATAAGATCACGACTGTATCCCATAAGGGGTAGCCAGAGACTGGGCACTCACTGCAAAAACAGATGACTGCTAGAATCCACGTTTCACCAAAACAATATATTGCACTTGGTGTGATAGGCGGCGAGCCCATCGCCACCATGCGCTGTTGGGTGCACAGTGCAGTTTAATTCCTTACTCGTCTTTTACGAGATCCATTGGATAGATTGTTTAATATGTCAACCATTCAACAAGTCTAAATAGTTTAGAACTTCAAAATTAGAATGGCAAAATAGCCAACTCTATTAGTACACGGTATGTATTCGCCGTTTGATGTTACCTTATAGTTGGTAGTTATTTTTTAAAAAAAACTGGCTGTTATTCCAATGCAGTTTGATGTTTATTTACCTACGCGCGGACTAGTAAACACAGATCTTACATTTTAATGAAAATTTAAAGACCAACTGACGAATCACTACCAGCATCCCCCCGTGATTATGGGTGCGGTAAAGCGTTCGAAACGCCGGCTTATAAATAAATTAAAATTAAACGCGATAAAATCCGTAAAATAAGTGTTATTATATGTATAATATTCGCGTAAATATAAGAAATCATTAGCATCGTAACAGTTCTTTTTTATAAAACGAGACGAGCAAAACATTCACCTGGTGGAAAGTGCAACATCTGCCCGTAAAAAATGCCGTGTCACCTAAAACATTTTTGTGTGGCATCTCATTGCGCTCGTCACCCTGAGACATCAGTTCTTAAGTCTCATATGCCCAATTATAATTTAATTGTGCAATAAATAAATAAATAAATAATTACATTAGCTCTCAGTGCCCTTCAGACCGAAGCAGTGATGTTTGCACACTAATGCTTCACGGCGGAATAACTGGCCCCGTGGTGGTACCTACCTGGACGGATAGGATAGAGCATAGGAATCCTACCACCAGTTCGATATAAGATCTAAGCCTCTTCCAAGTTGGATGGCTAATGGATTGGAAATCACAGTATCGGTCCGATCACCTTGCTCCTTAGACTTGGCTGCGCGTCACCGGACTAGATAAATTAATATTAGAGAGAGTTATTCCTGTTTATGTCGAAGGCCATGAGTTCTTTGACAGTTCACTTAACTATTGCGATAACCACGGGATTTTTTTTGATTCGAAATAGTGACGAGACGAACAAAACGTTCACCTGATGGTAAGAGCAACGTTTGCCCATAACAAATGCTGCGTCACCCAGAACATCTGTGTGACACCACACTGCGCCCGTCACCCTGAGACATAAGTTCTTAAGTCTCATATGCTCGGTAATTACGCTAGCTCTCAGTGCCACACAGTAATGTTTGAACACTACTGCTTCACGACAGAATAACTGGCCCTGGGGTGGTACCTACCTAGACGGGTTCCTGCGAAGGAAATGAGATTGGATGGTTTTTTCTCTTATACCATCATCATACAGTCAGTATTCTTCAATTGTGTTTCAAAAAAAATTCAGTGTGCGTTTACCCTAACACGTTTGCGCCCAATTTTTTGTTTGAGTTCTTTCCCGTGTTATTAAGTCTGATTAAGCATGCCTAATGCCTCGCGTCAGTAAGCTTTGTTCTATTTTGGTTCTTCGACATATGCGAATTTGCTAGCATTAGACTTCGCAGTTTACAAACTCAACTGGTAAGTTTTGTATAAAATTTAAAAATTTCTTCACTGTACAATCAACATTACATACATACATACATAAGATCACGACTGTATCCCATAAGGGGTAGTCAGAGACTGGGCACTCACTGCAAAAACAGACGACTGCCACAATCCACGTTTCACCAAAACAATATAATGCATTTGGTGTGATAGTTGGTGAGCCCATCGCCATCATGCGCTGTTGGGTGCACAGTGCAATTTAATTCCTTACTCGCCTTTCACGAGATCCATTGGATGAGATGGAGTGGTAGTATTCTTTTAACAAGCCGCCAATATACGGCAATCAACATTAGAGTAAGTTTTTAGCGGACTCTAAAAATTACTTATAAAAAAAACTATTTCTCCTCAGGTTTCACAATTTTGATAGACTAGAGAAGTACATACAATTTCTTAGAATGTTTAAGTTAATGGAATTTACACGTAATCGCCTGTCGGAAAATATAAAACTGTTGATACGAGTAGAAACCTTCTCGAACAAAAGTTATATGCTGGCTTCATGTGCATAAACCAGTTCTCCCAAAAACGTTCCTTGCATGTCTACAATTGGCGCGAAATATTTTATTCATAGCAGCCTGCAAGTTTCTTGCGGCGTACTTTGTTTATTTTTAAGATTAAGATTTTGAAGAGAAATGTGTCCCCGTTCGTTGAACGTGGCAAGTCCCTTACAAAATTGCTGACTGATAAGTCTTATAGCAGCAGCTTTAAATCACTCCACTGTTTAGTGCTTTACAAAGAAACCTTTATCTAATGATTTCTTATATTTACGCGAAGTCTGCATTCTGTGACCATGTTCTGGATCATCCCAACCATTACATTAGATTTGATAAACCACAAATCCCCGCAAAAGAACACCGATTCCTACCAAGGATGATTCGCGAGGCTATTGAAATTAAAAAAAACATCCTAATTTTAATAGAGAAGATGGTTGGGTATTACCACCAGCTTGGGATCCTATAATTAATAAAATTAAATCAAAAACCAAGCATACCATTGCAAGACTTCAAGACACAGTAAGCTCTGTCTGCGTAGACCGGACCAAGAATAATAATTAAAAGCTGAAGGTACTCCGGGTTAACTATGACATCGGGACATCTGTCACCTCAGTCCGCCCGTGACCATTGGTGCTGTAAAGCACTCGAAACGTCGGGTAATAGATAATAAAATTAAACGCGATAAAATCCGTAAAATCAGTTTCATTTAAACCTATAGCTGGTAATCTGTTACTCTTATGTAACAAGCAATAGTTTATTCATACGCTTTTAGTTCTCATAAATTCTGTAATCATCTAAAAATAATAATTAAAAGCTGAAGGTACCCCGGGTTAACTATGACATCCGGACATCGATAAATAGTTTAAATTAAACGCGATAAAATGCGTAAAAATAGTTTCATTTAAATGTGTAGTATTCGCGTAAATATAAGAAACTATTTTATGTATATTTATTATTTTAGTTATATAGACAGTATAGATATGCAGAAAGGTGTCCGGCAGAGTAGAGTAGCACCTACCTCTTTCTTACCGAGGAGTCGTAAGAGGCGACTAAGTTATTGTACGGACAGCCTATATTCGTACAGAATAACATTATAATATGAAAAACTGTCATTGTACTGCTTGTGGGAACGCAATGGGGAGTAAGACTTTTTTTACTCATACTAAAATGGCCGTGTGGTAGCGGCTTAAGAGAATCTACCACCCCATCTCATCCCGTGGGTGTTGTAAAAGTCGACAGAGGGAAAATGAAAACCAGGAGATGGGCAGCAGCATTTTCCTGAAACATCTGAATAAATAAACTGCGGTTGCCAACCCGCCTGCCAAGCGTGGCAACTATGGCAAAATGCCCCCCAAAATGGGAGCTACAAACTTTTGTGGCGATCTATGGTTGGTCTTGGTATGGCCTATGTTCAGCAGTGGACTTATGATAGGCTGAAACGACGACGACGACGACGACGACTAAAATGGCGGTGACGTGGTTCGCCACCCATCGTACATCGTGTGTATGAAATTATTTCAATTAAAATATTATTAAACAAGAAAATTTTCAAGTAACGCAAACTTATCTTTTCAGTTCCCGCATCATCCCGCAGACACGGAACAATGTATAGGTAAACGACCTGTCCAGCCCGCATTATTTTATCACAATGTCTACAACAAGCGGCAACGAAACGATTGCGTTTGCATAATTCAATTATTAACATTGAATTTTAACCGACTTCAAAAAAAAGGAGGAGGTTCTCAACTCGTATATATTCGATCGTGTATGTCCGGTCATAACTTATTTGTTTATGAACCGATTTTAATGACCGAATTCTTTGTTATTAGAAAAGGGGGTACTGAAGAGGTAGTCGCATATAAATTTGGTTCAGTTCTGATGATGGGATCAATGAGAAAATCATGAAATGAAAATCATGAGCTGATGTTATAAGAGGTAACTTAGTCTACTTTTGTTCTACGAAAATAATTAGGGTTCCGCGCGAAAAACGAACCGCACGCTTCGCATCGAACATTACCAAGAAGGGCCGAAATGGTCAGATAGAGGTACCATGCCGTACGGCGCAATCATGTGTTCGGCTTAATTTACGCCGGTGAAATCGCGGGGCACATCTAGTTGTAAATAATAAACAATACTCACCGACATCACAAAAAACTTTTGCAGTGTGGCAACGGCCTAAGAGAATCTACAACCCCATCTCATCCCGCAGGTGTCGTAAAAGTCGACAGAGGGACAATAAAAACCTGGAGATGGGCAGCAGCATCTTCTTGGAACATCCGAATAAATAAAGTGCTGTTGCCAACCAGCCTGCCAAGCGTGCCAACTATGGCACAATCCCCCCAAAACGAGAGCTACAAACACACGCCACAAAGGCTAATGTTCCGCAGTGGACTAGTGATAGGTCGTAATGATGATGATCCTGATGACTCACCGACAACAGTTGGCTCCAGATCTACAAACACAGCCCTGGGCACGTGCTTGCCCGCGCCGGTCTCACTGAAGAACGTGTTGAATGAGTCGTCCCCGCCGCCCAAGGTCTTGTCCGAGGGCATCTGGCCATCGGGCTGGATGCCGTGCTCCAGGCAGTACAGCTCCCAGCACGCGTTGCCGATCTGCACGCCAGCTTGGCCGATGTGAACAGAGATGCATTCCCTCTGCGGACAAATATTAAGTTCATGAGTTTTTTTGAGGTTTGATGATGACGAGCAGTCGCGTCTAAGGTGCGAGGTGTCAGTTCGCCTTCCCGAAATATGGCCATTACAGCAAATTCTTCCAAATTAAGAGAGGCTTTTGACTCGCAATGGACTATTAAGAGTCTAATGAGTATGGACATCTGAAGCAATAGTTTAATAAAATATATGTATTTTTAAAGATTTTTTTTTATTTCATAATAGTGACGGAACGAGTAAAACCTTCACCTGATGGTAAGTGCAACGTCTGCCCATAACAAATGCTGTGTCACCCAGAAAATTACTGTGTGACACCACACTGCGCCCGTCACCCTGAGACATGAGTTCTTAAGTCTTATATGCCCAGTGATTACGCTAGCTACTGCTTCACGGCAGAATAACTGGCCCTGGGGTGGTACCTACCTAGATGGATTCCTGCATAGGAATCCTAGCACCAGTAAATTGAACTCTTTGCAATCTTTTAGTGAAGTAAGTAAGTCTTTATTTAAATGTGTGTTTCCTGCACTTGTGCCTGTCCTGCATATTCGAATTAAAACGTTTTTGTTTACTGGAAATTTTTCAAGTTTTTTAAGACGGAAAACATGTGAACGCTTTCTTCGTAAACGTGAAAAAGTGTACCGTAAGAAAGGTAGGATATTTTCGAATGTTTTTTTTTTAATAGCATTGTTCTCGGAGTGAACAAACGTATTGCACAAGTAAAAAATTTAAAATTGGAATTCTGCGTTCTTTAGAGCTACCATAAGTACACAAATATGCACGTAAATACAGTTCAAGTAAATATTTCAGTATAAGACAAATAGTGCTTGGTTCTAAGGCGACTTTTTTGCGGGTGCTGTGACACTGCACTGCGCCCGTCACTCTGAGACATCAGTTGTAAAGACACATATGCCCAGTGATTGCACTAGCTCACAGTGCTCAGCCCTATAAACCTCTGATAATATTTATGATTCATCATTCTTATTATGCTATTTGAAATAAGATATTTCATCACTTAATGTATTTTATGCTTACTACAATTTTCCTAATTATTAATACGAGGTTTGTCATACATTAGTATTTAAAAACTCCCTTAAAACAGAATACTTTAATATTTAAATTGATATTCGATATTATAAAATAAAACTAGAACTATTTAATACATTGTGCTCAATGCGCGTCACTATTTCTTATTATTAGATTCACTATTAGATTTCAATCCAGAACACAATAACGGTTTACCAAAGAACAACTCTAATTCTTCAAGTTCCGGCAATATTAAGGAAATTACTACGTGAATACGTTTTGTTATTGAATTAATAAACGGCTCTCCATGACTTGCGGATTTTCTAAAGCTTTTGTCATGTTTAGCTATTTGCCTCAAAATGTTATATATTTTTTTCAAGTTTAGACGCCTTAGCGACGTTGTTTAATTATTTTTTGTCTGTACTTTGAACTTCAGTTAACTTTTTCTTTGTTCTTGTCAACAATTAGGGTGATATTTAGAAAACTAGTCTGGCCATAAATACTGTTATATAAAAACTTTTCTTTTTTTACCTTTTTAATTATTTTGAATTTGGAACACGTATATTATTTTAAAAACTTCTTTGATTTTGCGCCATTTCACATAATTTTTCGTGTTCATTATCAAATTACAATATGGAATAGGGAGTTAAAGAAAATAGGATTGCAGTGATCGCTTTGCACAAAGTGGGTATGGAGCCGTCAGTCATATTCCAGACCCTTCAAAAGATTGGCATCAGCCGTATGTTCGCATATCGTACTATCAACAGATACAACAACACTTCCTCTGTCGAAGACCAGAAAAGATCGGGGCGGCCGCGTGCTGTTAGAACTACAAAGGCTGTTAATGCTGTTAAAGCCAGCATTCGTCAAAACCCCATTAAGAATCACAAAATCTTATCGCGAGAAATGAAGATTCCCGCTAGGACTCTGTCGCGTATTATAAAACAAGACCTGAAGCTCGGTGCTTATCGTCGATATACAGGACATGCCCTAAATCAATCTTTACAATTAAAGAAGTGGATCAATCAAAACGCCTTCTGTCGCGATACGCAGGTGAAAGGCACACAAATATCCTCTTTACTGAAGAAAAAATTTTCACGATTGACACTACAATAAGCAAAATGATAAAGTGTACTATCACAGTTCTAAAGAAGCTGCTCAAGTGTTTGGAATGGTACAACGTGGTCATCATCCTGCGTCAGTGATGGTTTGGTGGGCCGTGTCCTATCAAGGAGTCACAAAACTACATTTTTGTGAAAAAGGAGTGGAAAATTCAGCCAAAGTGTATCAAGATACAGTCTTGGATCATGTTGTAAAACCTCTCAGTAATACACTTTTTAAAAATATACCGTGGACTTTCCAGCAGGACTCTGCACCTAGTCACAAGGCACGAACTACCCAAGCCTGGCTATAAACCAACGTTCTGGACTTTATAAGAGCTGAAGACTGGCCCTCATCTAGCCCCGACCTCCCTTTAGACTTCAAATTATGCTCAGTTTTAGAAGAGCAAGCAGTGGCGAAATTTCCCTTGGAAACAGTGCGTAAATCCATAGAGTCGTGGCCAAACAGATTAAAGGCCGTATAAAAGCCATAGGTGGCCATTTCGAATAGAATATTTATTTTATTTTTTGCTGAGACTAATAAATATGTAGGTATAAATTTTAATAGATATAAAAAAATGCATTTTAATTTGTAACAGAACGTGGCCGGATTAGGTAGTTTGCCGTGTGGTGGCGGCGTAAGAAGCGTTTTTCATGTAGCGATAGTAAAATTCGCAACACATAGGGATGGATGATGATAGAAAATCTTGAATAAAAGTATTATACTATTATTGTTTATTGCAAATGGTTTCATATGTCTATGTGTATTTCTTACTAATAAAATGCTTTTGAAATTATACGGAGTTCAGTTATTTTTATTGTATGAGCGTCTAATTCATGCTAAATCTATACTAACGTTTGATTAACTATTGTGCAAAATATGTACATATTATCTGCAATATTATCTTTTGTCTCTTTGGTAAGGAATTACTTTCTAATCGCGTTATGCGAGAAGTGGTTCATAGTATGCCTACAACGTAAGTAGTTGATTATTCGTTTTGAAACACATTGCAAACCATTTTTAAATCATATTGTAAATTCAAAAAGCCTTAATAAATATTTTGAAAAACGAAGATAATTTTGTAATTTATAAATTTAATAAAACAATGTTTTTAATAAAAAATATTTGGAGCAAGCAGCATAAATTACAGCATATATATAAACGAACTTATTTTGATAATTATATTATACTAACGCCGCGCCACGGTTTCACTCATCTAAAAAAGCCGACCCCGATCGTTGATACATATATAATTACCTATTTTAATCGGATTTTGGGGTTTTAATTTTGTTGCGCGTAATCCTAATTATTATTTTCAAATTAAAGTAACCCGCTATAATATCAGCTATCTGTTAGTGAATGTCCCATCAAAATCGGTCCATCCGTTTCGGAGATTAGCCGTAACAATCAGATAGACAAACAGAAAGATAGACAGACAAAAATCTCAAATAATGTTTTTTTTCTTTTATTTATCGTGTATACTTTCAGCATTGAGTAAAAAGCTTCATTTTTTTTATAAATAAGGTAACACAACAGCTTAGCACAAAATTTTGTTTTTGTGAATAATCGTGTATTGTCTGTGCCAAGGCACGGGTCTGTCCCTTACAGAATCGCGAGGTCGAGAGAACGAAACTATTTCGTAGCGACCAATTTCAGGTCGCAGTCGAAATTGATCTGATAACTAGTGTTTGAGAATGGAAACAGTGCACAGAATATAAATTAGAAATGTCATTAGGGAAATACCAGGGACTATCCTGGATACGTACAGTGGGAAGTTTATGTAATTGATACACGCACTGATATGGCGTTCAATATCATGTAAACTAGTATTTCAGTGTGGCAGGACTACGTTGCGTGTTTTAAAATACTTGATTAGTATACGCGCATTGAAATTGTTCGAAAATAAACGCAATTGTTACTTAGGCACCTAGGTAGCTCTAGTGTTGCAGGGTACACTGACATAGGGGAAACGTTACGTGAATTTTGAACTTGGCTTGCATGCTTTTAAAACGTAAGTCATATTGGAGCCCGGATTTTAAGTATCCTGTAATTTTTTTAATGCGTGAAGATATCGATGTATGGATATACAATTCAGGAAATAACAGTAAAAAATGCGTTGCATAAGCTTTCCTGCGAATCTGTCATTGTCTAAAATATCCAGAGCGCAACGGTTGCCAGTTGCTTGCCATCTGGAAAAATCTACAAGGTAACGATCGACAGTGTTAATTTGATTTGAGTTTATTTATTTATTTCAGCGTGCATACAATTGCCCATAGGTGTCCGGCAGAATAGAGTAGCACCAACCTCTTTCAATTGATTAATAAAAAAGTTACAGTAGTTTAAATAAAAAAAAAGTTTCATTTGTATTGTTACTTATTCGATGTAAACTTGAAAACACGATCATCAATCGAACATAAACGTTTAAATAGTTCTGTGGCCGTTTACAGAGCGGTATACGAACTTTGAACCAATTATACGCCTACGACGCTCGTATCAACCATGTTCAGATGTAATTTACAACACTAATTCGATTGTAATAGCAATTCGTTATTACAAAATTGTTTACCATTATATACAATTAAATTGCATTCGTTATTGCTTGTGTGGGAGCTATGTCTATATAGAGAGGAGCCTTTTACATTTTTAGGTCCATAAAATTCAAATATCTGTTACATTTTAGATTGGAATCTAGTACCTAAAACTAAGAAAAAACTTTTATGGTTTGGACAGTTAGCTATAGCATGGTTAAACACTGTGTAACATGCTATAGATTAAAAATTGAAAAATAGACATTTGACTTTTGGCGCCAACTCGAAAATTACTGTAATTTCTGTGTAATTTTTAGTTTTGATGAATAATATTGATAGTTTATTATATAGCAAGTGCTCGTGAAAGTGTCCAGTGATTGTAAAATTCAATGACCAAAATTGTACTTTTGTTTTGTCTCTAACAGTCCAGCAAATCTTCAGTAAAAGTCAACTATCATTTTACCGTCGCCCGAAATGATAAAGTCTTCCTGCTTGAAGAATGTATTCCTGCATATGTTACTTGACACTGGTAAAAATTTTACGACTGTTTTCATAATAAATGAATAAATAAATGAAAAAAATAGACATTTTGCTCAAATTGTGTCATTTTGACGCGAACACCGCCAGGTTTGTTCCGTAGCATGAATTCTACGAATCGTTATATTTCACACAGAAATTAAATTAAATGGAAGGCTTTTTTACTGTGTTCCTACAGTTATCTTGATTGATGGACTCTGATATTCAGGAGCGGTACCACACGGTACCCGACCCTATTTTTTATCTGTGCGTGCTGCTATGGAATAAGCTAGCTGTCTCACTAGAAAACGATTAACTTTGAAATTGTATGTAAGTTGTATTGTCACGATGTTTTTATAATTCGGTTAGATGCTTGTATTAATTAAGTGCGGTTTTTGCAACATTGGAAAAAACATCGTCGCAGGTACGACTCGTAAATTTGAAATATGATATCGAAACTATATATATTAAAAACATATTAATTTTGTCTAATGAATAAAATTGACACCGCTTTTGACGCCATCCCGAAAATAATTGTAGGTACCAGGTACCAGTCATCACACCACTCTCTTCATCAATCTAGGGCACTGATCAGACTAAAATAAAATCATAGTACCTACCTAATTATTTTTTAGCTTTTAGTACATTATCTGTTTCATTATTATGTTTCTTTACAATAAAAACCGTTGAACTTAAAAACATTTGTTTACTTATTTTATTTTTAAGTTTTTAGTTTTTTTATATAGTTACTTAATATTTCTCAATTAATTTAGTGCCTCATTATTACAAGGTTTCTTTTCTGAAGTCTTCTCTTCTTTTCTTTCCTTTGTTTTGATTAGATACCTTGATTTCAGTTTTAATGTATTGATTAATTGTCTAAACTCTTAGATCCGCCATTTTGTTTCGAACGTCATTTTGGATTAGGAATTGTTTTTTTTATTCATTTATTATGGAAACAGTCGTAACCTTTTTCCAGTGTCAAGTAGCATATGCAGGAATACAATCTTCAAGCAGAAAGACTTCATCATTTCGGTAGATAGTAAAATGATAGGTGACTTTTACTGAAGATTTGCTGGACTCATGGAGACAAAACGAAAAGTAGAATTTTGGTCTTAAATTGAATTTTCCAATCACTGGACACTTTCACGAGCACTTGCTACATAATAAACTATGAATATTATACATCAAAACTCAAAATATACACAGAAATTACAAAATTCAATAAAAACACCACCGCCCCTTTTCGAATTGGCGCTAAAAGTCCAAAGGAATTGTTTTCTAAAGTGAACTGTATTCTACTTGTCAAGCCCTTTCACCTGACACCCATATTGAGGGGATGGAAAAAAAAGTAATCTGCCATTTTGTGGTGGCGGCTATCTCGGACCTGGATTTTTTTCATGGTGTACTGCATTTCACTAGTGTACCAAATTTCAGATCAGATTAGTCACGTTTCAGTATCATTTAATTTATTTCAGTTTGAACAAACAGACATGGGTCTATTGTGCATCGACTTAAAAGCGTTTGAAATGGTGTAGTAACGCATAATTCGTTTTCGTTTCACATTTAAAGTTGTGGCTGTTATAGAGTTGTAGTAGCTCAGAGGCCAGGCCTATCTCTTAAATTGTAATGAACTTTTAAGTGCGGACTTACCCTGCTCGGTGGTAAAGGAAGATATCGTGAACATCTGCATGACTGAGCAATAAATGATACTTGTCCGGCAGAGTAGAATAGCACCTACCTCTTTCCTATCGGGATGTCGTAAGAGGCGACTAAGGTATTGTACGGACAGTCTTTATTGGTGTTTCTACACCAAAATGATGGCGCGTGGTTGGGCACGTCGCGTATCTCATGGGGGCGAAAAGTGGGCTACTTGTGGGCTACTTGTGGGCTACTTGTGGCCTCTGCCTATCCCTTGTATAGGAAAAAGGCTGGAATGTATTTGGTTTTTTGCCACGTAGCAAAAAGTAGAAACTGAAAAAGGCAAATAAAAAAAAAAAATTGCATACTCTACTAAAAAAAAAAACATAGACAATAATCAAAACGGAAATAAAAATTAACACTCTTGATCCTGTTTATAACGAAGTCTATAGCAACACCTATTAAATATTTTTTTCAATCAAAATGTTTGTCTAATTTTTAATTTAATAAACTTACCAGGTTATCAGCATTATAAGCGCATAATTATGACTTTTCATGGCGTTTCATTTCCAATTCGAAAAGTGGCGGTATTATAAAACTTTGTAATTTCTGTGTATATTTTGAGTTTTGATGTTTAATGTTGATAGTTTATTATGCAGCAAGTGCTCGTAAAAGTGTACAGTGATTGGAAAATTCAATTCAAAACCAAAATTGTGCTTTTCGTTTTCTCCTGTCCAGCAAATCTTCAGTAAAAGTGACCTATCATTTTACTGACGATCGAAATTTTGAAGTCTTGTTTCTTGATGGTTGTATACATGGATATGTTACTTGTCACTAGAAAATAGTTTACGACTTCCATAAATAAATATATAACAATAGCGCATTTATACTTCGTAATAAAACGTAGATTTTATATTCTCTTTGCTTCGTCATGTGAATGCGTCTTAACGTCATTTAATATTGACGACAGAGACAAAACGCGCTAGCTCAAACTCAAAGAGGCCTTAAAACTGACTTCCTCTGAGGATGGGGTGGATACTTGCCAAGAAGGGGATTACAGTATTTGCGGAATTATATGCAACGCGTTCACATATGTTAATTATGAAGGGGGTGTGCAGCTGTGTTCGTACATCTCTTTTTGAAGTGAAGCCTGCTTTGTTTATAAGATTGTGACAAAATTATTTATATTTCATTTGGTACATATGTATTTATTTAGGTATGTATGATTAATTTTTGGCTTAAACTGGCATAAAATTAAGCTCTATATATTTTTTTTCTTAAACGAAATTGAGAAAGGTTATGATTATATTTCATAAACTTTTTTTTAAATTTGTAAGTTAAAAAACGAATGCGAGTTCGAAGGTATGCATTTATATGAATTCCTTATCGGTCAAGGATAAAAATTAAAAAATAATCAAGGTAAACGTAAACGCTTATTCACCACAATAATTATTTTAGAGAGCAATTTGTAAAGTTTATTATTACATGATTGCAGGTAATAGAAACATGGCGCGGGGTCGATAAACCGCGCTCGTTGCCTCGAAGTTTGGGCTCCAACAAAAAACTAAAATTTGCTGTCAAGTGCGAAGCGTACACAGTCTGTACATACTAAATCATTCGTTCTGTAATAAATACTTACTATTGTCGTATGTTTGATTGACTTGTTACTTACAATTACAAAAATGTGTAAGGTTATCATTTGTTTTTCGATTGGAGGTTAGTTAAGATTTATAAAAGTTGGTTTTTTTTATTAATTTTGGCATCACGCTCACGCATCACGACAAACGTTTTAGTTAGTAATTCAAATTATTAATCACTCGCATATATGCATTTACACTGACAATTCCTGAATCCTTAACATTAGACTTTAAATAGATGATCCTTTCACTTTATTTATTTATTTCCCAATTTCTTGGCCTACACTGCTTGTGCGTCAGCCATATTATCCAAGTATACAATCTTCGAATCTTCGTTAAAATTTCGATTTCGATCAACAGTAAAATGACAGTTGACTTTTACTGAAGATTTGCTGGACTGATGGCGACTAAACTAAAAGCACAATTATTGGTATTGAATTGAATTTTCCAATGACTGTGCACTTTCAGGAGCACTTGCTGCATAATAAACTATCAATATTAAACACCAAAATAACTAAATAAAAACACTACCGCCACTTTTCGTGTTGGCGCCAAAAGTCCAACGTTGGTTTTAAAGATGCACAAAGTGAATTAAAAAAGTACATCCAATAAAATACCAATGACATTATATTTAATAACCATTTTTTTATTGGAAAAAGTGATGAGCAAAACGTTAACCTGGTGGTAAGTGCAACGTTTGCCCATAACAAATGTTGCGTCACCCAAAACATTTGTGTGACACCACACTGCGCCCGTCACCCTGAGACATCGGTTCTTAAGTTTCATATTCCCAGTGATTACACTAGCTCTCGGTGCCGTTCAAACCGAAACAGTAATGTTTGCACACTATTGCTTCACGGCAGAATAACTGGCCCTGGGGTGGTACCTACCTAGACGGATTCCTGCATAGGAATCCTTCAAGTAAATATTTTATTTTTATTAGAGCGAGAGAAAGACAGTATTTTATTGATTTAAAGATGATAAAATGTGTTTCGTCTTAAATAATGCAAATATTATATCGACTAGTACTATTAAATAGTTAAATTGATTAGCTGCTTCCAGACGGAACGCTAATACAGTAGAAAAAAACATTCGGCGCATTCAGCCGGCTACCATTGTCTGCTAGTCATGGCGGCCTTTTGATAAGTTGTCTATGATTAAAAGAATTGCGCAGTGCGCAACACTGCCGTCCTTTACTCTACCTCATTACAACAAGGCTAAGAGCTTTAACTTTATGCCACAAAGAACTTTTTTATTGGTTCAAGTGGCGAGACGTGCAAAACGTTTTTCTGATAGCAAGTGCAATGTCTGCCCATGACAAATGCTGTGTCACCCAGAAAATTTCTTTGTGAAACTTATACACTTGATTACAATAAAAATAAGAAATAGCAATTAACAAAAATATTACTTACTGTAAATGATTGCTTAGTATATAAACAATTATTAATTAAACTACGAATAACAGAACAGTTGCATGTACTCTCCAGTTCCTAAAGCTCCAGATCACCTTGTAATTTTACTGTGATCGCGTCCAAAATTTTTTTCCTCTTCAAAATACTAAAATAATTGTGGACATGTTGCATGATTACTATCCAGACATATTATATGTATGCTAATAGAAATATGAGGAATGTTTCGAACGGAAGAGGGACGGGAGGGCCCTTATGAGAGTCGGGTGACATCACCCGCCACTCCCGACTAGTGAGTCAGGCTAAAAACTGTTCCTATATACAAATGTAGTTTTGCGGGTAGTGTCTATATCGTTGGTTTACAATCGTGGGTATTAAGTACTTTTTTAACGCCTTTTTCTTTAAACCATAAAAGTTACCATTATTCACTAAACAACCTCATGTGTGTTAACACATTATATCATATCATAACATTTATTGGGTTTTGGCTACATATTATAGTAATCTTAGCAATGCATATAATAAAGTAATGGCATAATATAGTAATTAGATATGTGCAACTACGAATATCTTTGTGTGAGTAACTTACGGAACATGTAGCAATCTGTGGGGGAGGCCTATGTTCAGCAGTGGACTAGTGATAGGCTGAAATGATGATGATGATGATGATGTAAGAGAGACCACATTCAGAATCCAGCTTGTCTACTCCTGCATCTTGTAGAGGTATGCTGATGTGATGGGAGGGCTGCCCATCTCCAGGTATTAATTTTCCCTCTGTCGACTTTTACGACACCCACGGGATGAGATGGGGTGGTAGATTCTCTTAAGCCGCCACCACACGGCATATTACATAAGGCGAACTAAAAGATCAATACAGACCCGCGTTAAAGAACATATAGCTGATATGAAGCATCGACGTTCTAGAAAGTATTCTTCGCGAATCAATCAACCAGAACTGCAGACTTCCTGGAGCAACGACCATGTTCTGGATCATCCGAACCATTACATCAGATTTGATAGACCACAAATCCTCGCAAAAGAACACCGATTCCTACCAAGGACGATTCGCGAGGCTATTGAATTTAAAAAACATCCTAATTTCGATAGGGAAGTAGCTTGGATATTACCACCGGCTTGGGATCCAATAATTAATAAAATTGAATCAGAAATCAAGCATACCAATGCAAGACTTTAAAACACAGCTATTTCTGCGTAGATCGGATCAAAAATAATAGTTAAAAGCTGAAGCTACCCCGGGTTAACTATGACATCAGGACATCTGTCACTTTAGAAATAGTTCAAAATTAAACGCGATTAAATCCGTAAGATCTAGTTTTATTTAAGATAGATTAGATTGTGTGATTGATGTGCGAGCGAATATACGAATGCTAAATCTAGTCTCGTCTGATCGCGATAAGATTTCATTCATCATCATCATCATCATTCGAGCGAATCACTAGTCCGCTGCTGAACATATGCCCCTACCATAATTTGCCACAAACCACGGTCCTGACCTGCATCCATCGACTCACCGCCGCTTACAGAACCGTGTAGGTCGTCGCAGACGTCGCCACAGATCGCCTATAAGGCGACCTTCATCTATGCAAATAAATAAAATTGAAGTGTCTGTTTGTAATAACAAAATAACAGCTTTTTACTCAATGCTTATCAAAAGTATAGACGGTAGTTATAAGGAAAACACGATTTTTAAAATTTTTGTCTGTCTGTCTTTTTGTTCCGGCTATTCTTCAAAACGGCTGAACCGATTTTGACTTTCACTGATAGATAGCTGATATTATAGCGGGTACCTTAGGCTACTTTCTTTTAAAAAAATAATTAGGGTTCCGCGCAAACAAATAAAAACCCCAAATCCGATTCAAATAGGGAAGTATATTTGTATATCATCGATCGGAGTCGGCTTTTTTACGCGGGTGAAACTGGGCGGCACATCTAGTTTAATTATATAAACATAACCTAAATTGAGTGATCGGCTCAGTTTTCCTTTACAGGCTCATTTCTTGGTATAGTACGTGTTGTCTTTCTCATTTTGCTTCGGTTGTTTGGACACGTTTCTTAAAACTCTGAATCATCGCCCTGAATAAATGAAATGAACTTGGAAATTTGAACTTTGGTCGACAGAGACGATTCACAACAAGACTATTACAACTAAAAATATTTTTAAATGTGTTAATATCAAAAGGCGAAGTTAAATAAACTTTACTTTTTTATAAAAATAATAGAAATCAACGAAAAAATTGAAAGTTTATTTGGCTATGATATACCAGTGCCTTGTAATATATAGAGGGATAAAAGAATATCATCATCATCATCATCATCATTTCAGCCTATCACTATTCCACTACTGCATATAAACCTCCCCCTAGATTGCCACAAAAGTTTGTAGCTCTCATTTTGATTCAGTACTCAGCAATGGATAGGCTGTAACTTCACTTTATGCATATGCAAAGCAAAATGTTAGACTTAAAATTATGGAGCGTGTTTTAATTTAAAAAATGCAGAAAAAAAGTTAATTTCTGTTAATATTCGGCTATCAAATCACATGCCAGACTTTCTCATGTACAGTATCTATTAAAAAAATATTGCCGCGCAACTACCCAAGCCATTATAAATGAGGAACAAAAGAGAGCTCGTTATATTTTAATCTGTGTACTGCCTTTATATACAATTTATATGTATAATGATGTATTGGTATTGTTTCGCTCTTACAATAAACGAATGAAGAACACAGTAAATGTGTCCTTTGGTAGCTTTTGGTTAGGTTGGTAGGTTTTTGTTCCAGCCGTTTTGGTTCATAAATTATATAATAATAATATTTGCCGAAAATTTATTAAACTCAATGTATCATTTTTTTTTTCGTTTATTGAATAAAGTGATGAAACGAGCAAAACGTTCACCTGATGGTAAGTGTAACGTCTGCCCATAACAGTTGCTGTGTCACCCAGAATATTTCTGTGTGACACCACACTGTATCTATCACCCTGAGAAGTTCTTAAGTCTCATATTCCCAGTGATTACGCTAGCTCACAGTGCCCTTCAAACCGAAACACAGCAATGCTTGCACACTACTGCTTCACGGCAGATAACTGATCAACATCATTCATCATGATTTTAGCCTGTCACTAGTGCACTGCTTAACCTAAACTTCCCCCATCGAATGCCACAAAAGTGTGTAGCTCTCGTTTTGGGGGGATTTTGCCATAGTTGCTACGCTTGGCAGGCGGGTTTGGCAAAGATATCATAGTTTAAATTTAAAATCAATACTCATTTATTCTCTGTTGTTTTAATCATAATTAGCCGTAAGGTGTCCAACAGAATATAACTAAAGCTTTCTTGCTTAGTTGGAGTGCTTATCAGGGTTTTTACTCGTTATTTTCCTTGGATAAAGTGACGAGGCGAGCAAAACGTTCACCTGATAGTAAGTGCACCGTCTGCCCATACCAGATGCAGTGTCGTCTATTCACGTATTAATCTGCACGATTAAAGGCTGTCCGTAAAATTACCTTAGTCGCCTCTTGCGACACCTCGGTAGGAAAGAGGTAGGTGCTATTCTACTCTGCCGGACACCTATCTAAAACGGATATAATAAATTTAGGTTTTTATTAAGGCAACGCAATACCAAATGCTAAGTACATATTTACTTCAGTAAACATACCTACCTAAGTATCTATTGATTTCACATCAGATACGAGTAGTAATAAAGGTAGTATTCAAAAGGCTCGTCAAAAGTCACTACCTGTCGCTTTCATTTTAAACCCTTTTTTCGGTATTTATGTATGTGTATATTTATGTATATATATGTATTTTATTTTAATGTATGTGTGTACGTAAGTATATATTTGGTATATATATGTATTTATTATTTCATAATATATTTATATTGCTATATATTAATCGCCGGCACACCCTCTTTAATAGTTCCTTCAGTTATGTCCATTTACCGGTTGTCTGGAAGAAATCGCTCTTAGCGATAAGACCGCCGATTGCTGTACCATTTGGTTGAATGTTTTTGTTTTTTTTAAATATTATTTTTCTTGTACATTGGTGTGTAATAAAGAGTAAATAAAGAGTAAAGGTATTTACTATCTCTATTACTGAAAATGATTTAAAGAAAATACGAACTCGGTGTAAGTCATTTCTTATCATCACCCATCAGTCTTCAATGACATTCATTAGTACCTAATTTCATTATACGAGTATATCGCGCGACAAGCTTTTGGAACATTGCTGTGTTTCGGCCTGAAAGGCACTGAGAGCTAGTGTAATTACTGTTTATATGAAATTTAAGAACTGATGTCTCAGGGTGATGAGCACACGAGACACATCCAGGGCGGTTCTCACCGCCCAGAGTTACCGACACAAAAGTCGACAGTCCGAATGGACGCCCGCAGCCTCCCTCGGACGGTCATTAGATGACTTAAAATAATTAAGATTTTCGAAATCGCGAAAGCACGCAGCGAACGCGACACAGTCCGAATTTCGAGGTTTTTGTAGGAGTTTTTATTTATTTATTTACGTTTGGGTCAAACCAAACCTGGCACGCGGGCCCCTTGCCCGCGAGCACAGTATCCGATGAAGCTGTAAAAGCCGAGAAGGCTAACAGCAATTACATCACCAAAAATATATATACACGAGACACAGAAATGTTCTAGGTGACACAGCACTTATTATGGGCAAACGTTGCACTTACCATCAGGTAAACGTTTCGCTCGTCTCGTCAATTACTCCAATAAAAAAAATTGTAAGTGCCATCTTGCAGATGTACTATTTTGTTTGTCTATTGCCATTGCTACTAAAGTTACCAAAAATGTTCTTTAAAGACAAATTACATACAGATTACACTACCGATAGTCGTAGGCAATTAGACACAAAAATATTAGCTTTTAAAACTAGGCCGAGTCGATGCGTGACTTATTCCATCTACGAATTATTGTAAAGGTCGTTAAACTAAGGCGCGGTATGTACGTGTACTGTTTAATTACATTACCAATTCTAATATTAATTAAAAAGGCGGCATGTAATATACGATTTAGGCTTGCCCTCTTTTATTAACAATTCGAATAATATTTCTAAATTGCTGCTTATTTGCAAAGTCGTCCGCGTCGAGATAGGTTTTTTTAGATATCCCATGGGAATATTTGATTTTCTGAGATGAAAAGTATCCTATGTCCGTCTCCAGGATGCGAGCTATCTCGTTATCCTTCGTCAAGATCGGTTCAGCGGTTAAACCGTGAAAAGGTAACAAACACACAGAGTTACTTTCGCATTTGTAATAGGTACTAGCTGACGCCAGCGACTTCGTCTGCGTGGATATACTCGTATGTTGTTGTTAATATCCCGCGGGATTTATTAGATTTTCTGAGATGAAAAGTATCCTATGTCCGGCTCCAGGATGCGAGTGATCTCTGTGCCTAATTACGTCAAGATCAGTGAAAAGGTAACAAAGAGACAGAGGGACATATAGAGTTACATTAGCACTAACAATATTAGTATGGATTAGTTTGGATTAATACGTGAAGAGGAAACTTTGTACACCTTTTTAAGCATATTGCGCGCACGGAGGAGTGTGATATGTCTTTTTTTAAGTGTTTATGGAAAAGGAGTGCAGAAAGCTAAAATTTATATATAATATGTGTTACAAATACATTTAATGGATTTTTTTTTTTGGATAAAGTGACGAGACCAACAAAACGGTCAGCTGATGTTAAGTGTAACGTCTGCCCATACAGTTAATGAATTCGGTCGTGTTTCGACCACTGGTCGACCACTAGTAATCATTACAATGTAATTTTTTGTAATGCGGCGACGTGGTTCGACGACTCGTTTCCCGCGGCAGCGTAATGTGGGCTACGGGTGGGGCCTATGCCCATCCCTTATACGGGAAAAAGGCGTGACTTTACGTGACGTTGTAGTATAGTATGACGTTTATAGTGCAGGGCCAATATAAAGCTTCGCGAAAATGAGAGGCGAATAGTACTCGGTAGCGGATATAAACGGAAGATTTTTTTATTTTTATTTACTCTGGATTGTTATAATCTTACTGCTGTAATAAAGTTTGAACGTTGGTGTGTGTAGGTTCAAGTGATGAATATTCGAACGTTCATACCCGTTATTCTGATAGAATAAGAACGAACTAAATTTTAAACTTACTAATAACTGATTTCGTCACACAAAATGATAAAGGAAATCATGTCTCCTACATTCTATTTTTTTTATTGGATAAAGTGATGAAACGAGCAAAACCTGATGCAACGCCTGCCCGTAACAATTGCTGTGTCACCCAGAAAATTTCTGTGTGACACCACATTGTGTCCATCACACTGAGACAAAAGTTCTTAAGTCTCATATGTCCAGTGATTACGCTAGCTCTCAGTGCCCTTCAAACCGAAACACAGTTTGCACACTACTCCTTCACGGCAGAATAACTGGCCCTGGGGTGGTACTTACCTAGACGGATTCCTGCATAGGAATCCTACCACCAGTATTCTATTTCTCAGAGATATGCAAATGTAGTGTTTGCTTTATTTATCGTGTGATAAATTTCGTCCCATTACCGCGTCTAGACTTGCTTGTATCAAAGTTAGTCTTGAATTTCTTGGCACAAATTCAATTCAAACTCACGCGATACGTAGGCTAGCAAACTACTGCTTCACGACAGAATAAATGACCTGGATCCTACCTAGAGCTCTTTGCATAGGAATCCTACCTCCAGTGAACTGTTTCCGATCTGTTTTCGTTACTGTTTACGACTATTGGTATTTGTTAAGATGTCTGTGCTAAAAGTATTTTTTTTATTTCATAAAAGTGACGGAACGAGCAAAACGTTCACCTGATGGTAGTAACGTCTGCCCATAACAAATGCTGTGTCGCCCAAAAAATTACTGTGTGACACGACGCCAGTGATTACGCTAGCTCTCAGTGCCCTTCAAACCGAAACACAGTAATATTTGCACACTACTCCTTCACGGCAGAATAACTGGCCTTGGGGTGATACCTACCTAGACGGATTCCCGCATAGGAATCCTACCAACAGTAAAAAAAAAGTTGGAATAGTTATTTCGAACTGAAGCTATTTTACCGCCATCGCTCTGTAAGATGTATCTATTTAATGACGATGCAATGACGATGCAATTACGACGCTTTATTTACCAACAGATATTGCTGTACTTTCATTTTAACTTGTCCCAATTTCATGATGTCTTTAATAAACCGTTATTTGTGAGTCCATTTCATTTTACTTACTTTTAAGGCTTCAGAATATATTAAAGAAACTTTAATCAGTATAATCAATATAGCGTCCGATAAGACAGAAGTAACCGTTACATTCATTTCGTTTTATTGTGTGAGTTGTGAATGTCCCTAAATTTGAAAGTAAACCTGAAAAAAACGTAAATGTGCCTTGACGACCGCGTGGCTCAGTGGTCAGAGTACCTGACTTCTAAGCCGCGGGTCCTGGGTTCGAATCCCAGCCGGAGCCAACATTTGTTCTAAACATAAATTGTTGGTTTTCGGGTCTGGTTGTGTTGTGATTTGTCCCCGTGTTTCTGACACTGCATCCTAGCCTACCTCCGATCTTATCGCATCAGCGTTACATCGGGCGCGGGTAGGTTGGGACGAGTGAGTGCCTCTGTGTTTGCGCGTACACTTGTGGCACTATAATATCTCCTGCGCAGTTGATGGCTCTCGACAGTAGTCGAAAGTTGTCGCCGTGGTCGAAATCGGCTAGGAGACCATCATCATTTGCCAGTGCCATTTGTATAAAGCTTTTAGCAAAATATTATATACATTTCATATGAATATGAAAAACTGTTTTTTGCTTACCCCAAGAACGTAGTGTAGTATATTTAACACATCTATACAAATCAATAAAATTGAAGTCTCTGTTCGTAATAACTAAATAACCGCTTTTTACTCAATGCTTATAAAACTATATACGGTAGTTATAAGAAAAAACCATTTTTAAAATATTCATCCGTTAGTCTATCTGTTTTTTCCTATTATCTGTCTGTATCCGTCAAATTTCCGAAACGACATATTTGACAATAAGTTAAACTAATGTGTAAGCCGTGTGGTGGCGGCTTAAGAGAATCTGCCACCCCATCTCATCTCGTGGGTGTCGTAAAAGTCGGGGGAGGGGCTGCCCGAGCAGCAACTTTCTGGAACATATGAATGAATGAACTGCGGTTGTCAACCCACCTGCCAAACGTGGCAACTATGGCATAATCACCTCAAAATGAGAGCTACAAACTATTGTGGCAAACCTCTTACCGTATATACTAGTCTAGCTTAGATTTTTTTGACAATAACTTAAATTAAATTGAAAGCCGTGTGGTGGCGGCTCAAGAGAATCTGCTTACCCATCCCATCCCGTGGGTGTCGTAAAAGTCGAGGGATGGGCAGCAGCATCTTTCTGGAACATATGAATGAATGAACTATGGCATACATACATACATAACATCACGACTGTATCCCATTAGGGGTAGTCAGAGACTGGGCACTCACTGCAAAAACATATGACTGCCACAATCCACGTTTCACCAAAACAATATAATGCACTTGGTGTGATAGGTGGTGAGCCCATCGCCACCACGCGCTGTTGGGTGCACAGTGCAGTTTAATTCCTTACTCGCCTTTTACGAGATCCATTGGATGAGATGGAGTGGTAGTATTCTTTTAACGAGCCGCCACCACACGGCTCTATAACTATGGCATAATCACCTCAAAATGAGAGCTACAAACTATTGTGGCGATCTGTGGTGGAGGCGTATGTTCAGCAGTGGACTAGTGATAGGCTGAAATGATGATGACGATGATAATGTGTAACAGTTAATAAAATAAATAATGTTTCACGAAACCCGCTGCGTCTATTTAAGTGTAAGCCACATAATAACACTCCATTACGCCCTGACAGCATGCGCTTAATTTTTTCAAGACTAAATCACCGACGATACGTCACCCGGAACTTCTAGTGAGCGAAGTTTAATTAGGAATCCATCATTGCGAAGCGAACTTGCAAAGTTTTGATTAAAAAACTTTTATGATGTTCTCCTAGCCGATTTCGATCACGGCGACAACTGCCGACCACTGTCGAGAGCCATCAACTGCGCAGGAGATATTATAGTGTCACAAGTGTACGCGCAAACACAGAGGCACTCACTCGTCCCAACCTACCCGCGCCCGATGTAACGCTGATGCGATAAGATCGGAGGTAGGCTAGGATGCAGTGTCAGAAACACGGGGACAATCACAACACAACCAGACCCGAAAACCAACAATTTATGTTTTAGCACAAATGTTGGCTCCGGCTGGGATTCGAACCCAGGACCCGCGGCTCAGAAGTCAGGTACTCTGTCCACTAGGCCACGCGGTCGTCAAAACTTTTATATTAGTAACGTTTGTTTGTTACAGTTTTGGTCATGGTCATCGATAACAATATATCTAATTGTCTGTCTATATGCCTGTCTTAACGCTAGCTCAAAAGCTTTTGACATCCAATGTGCACAATTTAAATTTAGTGAACATAATGTTCTCCTGGCTAACACCTGGCCAATATTTGTATGTAAGTCAGGTACTTTGGCCACTAGCCCACCGGACCATGCGGTCGCCAATTTTAGTAACTCCGTTACTAACTTGGCCTTAAAAATCGCGTGCTTGGATTGATTTTCATTTTTTAGGCCGCTTTGTTAAAAAAAAAATCAAAACCACAGAAAAACATTACATACATACATACGATTTTTTCTTATATAAGAGGTAGGCAGAGTCCGTTCAAGTAGTCCATTTTTCGTCCTCGCGGGAAACGAGACATGATAGGTGGCGAACCATTTCGCCGCCATTTCGGTAAGAGTCAAAAAATTCTTACTCCCGATTGCGATACCACGAGCTGTATAGTGACAGCATTGCATAGTGTGGTGTTATTCTGCACGTATAAAGGCTGTCCGTACAATACCTTAGTCGCTTCGTACGACACCTCGGTAGGAAAGAGGTAGGTGCTGTTTTTCTCTGTCGGATACCCTTCAGCTAAAAACATTACCTACTTAAAAAATCGATGATTGCTATAAGCTAGAGCTTCTTTATGAAGTAATTTTCGAAGTATATTACTTAACAGTAATTATTAAGCTTGATCGCTTCGTTATGCTGTTTGCGGCCAACCGGAAAATCCATTATTAAGTCCAATGAGTTGGCATATTTTTTGTATTGACTGTGAAATAGGTAGCAATTTCTATACGGCGATGTTTTGATTCAGTTTTATTTATACGAAAAATATAACAATTAGATTAGTATAGAAAGAAAATGTAAGTCATACTCCTATCTGGTAGTCTAACTAAAATTGCTTTAGACAAAAAAAATAGATTAAAAAGTCATAAACCGTCAAAAGACGACTGCGTCGCCTAGTGATCAGGGTACCCGACTTTTAGCCCAAACCATTTCTTAGGTTTCGGGTTGGTTGTGTCGTGATTGTCACCATGTCTCTGACACTACATCCTAGCTGACCTCTGATTTTATCGCATGAGCGTTACATCAGACGCGGGTGTGTTAGAAGACGTGCACTCACGTCCTCTAACACGTCTGTGTCAAATATCGCTTACTCAATTGGTGTCAAGAAAAATGTAAATAGCAGCTTAAGAATGCAAATGGAACTGCCTTATCTAACCCTAAGAGACCACTACATTACGAGCTGGTTTAAAAGTGCAATTGTATACTAAATAAATCACAGTAAAAAGCTCGGCGTGACCATAGCCCATGCTAATGTCGTGTCGCATCGAACAATGCATTTGCACATGCATGACAACTTATGCATATGCTGAATCGAAGCACGCACGGATTGTCGTGTCTAAAGCACTGACAAATCAAAACAAGTATTGCATTGTAATATTTATCACCCAGGTTTTCAAATGGTTAAACTAGTAAAGTTTGTTCCGATAGAGAATTTCAATTAATTTGTTTTTTAAATAAAACTATTTTTTAGAAAAGAAACGTCGGGTTAAAAATAGTTATAAATTTTTTTTATTAAAGCATTACTGTGTTTCGGTTTGAAGGGCACTGATGTCTCAGGGTGACGGGCGCAATGTAGTGTCACACAATATTCTGGGTAACACAGTATTTGTTACGGGCGGACGTTGCACTTACCATCAGGTGAACGTTTTGCTCGTTTCGTCACTTTATACAACAAAAAAAATCCGTGTAAATATATCCACTCATTTTTACCATGCCGTCTCATTCCGCTGGTGGCGTAAGAGTCGAAGAAAAGGGAAAAATGCCTGACCAACAATGTGCAGTCTGGCGACGGGTTCCAGCCTTAAAGGCTGGTGGTTACAAGTCCTAATGATTTCTTGCATTTATGTGAATACATGCATACATACAGTCACGCCTTTTTGCCATACAAGGGGTAGGCAGAGGCAACTCACGTAGTCCACTTTCTCCATCCGTCACGTAGCGGGAAACGCGACGTGACGGATGGAGAACCACGTTGTCGCCATTTTGGTATAAGTCAAAAAGTTCTTACTCTCCAATGCGCTCCCACGAGCAGTATAGTGACAGAATTGTATGTTATGGTATTATTCTGCACGTACAAAGGCTGTCTGTACAATACCTTAGTGGCCTCTAACGACACCTCGGTAGTAGGTGCTATTTTACTCTGCCGGACCTAAATATAACTGTATTTACGGAATTCATGCCGTATAAAGTTTAAAATATAAATATAATATTTAAAATTTCTGATTTTTTAAATAATATTGCTTGCACACTTCTGCTGGACGGCAAATGAACTAGCAGTGCAGTGGTAACCAGCTAGACTGATACCTGCATAGGAATGCTGCCACCAGTAATTGTTTCGTTGTGATTAGAATCCAGGACCCGAGACCTAGAAGTCAGGTACGCTGACCACTAGGCCACGCGGTTCTCCAGCCACAAATACGAGTAGCTTACAAATCTTTCTTACATCAAAATTATTGTTACTATTTTTTTGGATTATAAATTACCGTAATTAGTCCAACATTGGACTAAATTATTTCCGGCACTGTACTAATAAAAAAAAGTAAAGTTTTAGCCTATAAATGTCCCACTGCTGAGCACAGGCCTCCTCAAATTTCTGAGAGGATTTTGGAGCTAGGAAGAATCCGCCACGCTGCTCCAATGGGGGTTGGCGGACTGCACATGTCTTCGAAATATTTTTTATTCATCAGACATGCTGGTTTCCTCACGACGTTTTCCTTCACCGCCGCGCACTTGGTAAATCAGCACTTAAAATTGCAATTAAAAATTTTAGTGGTGCCGGCACCGGGAATCAAACCCAGGTCACTTGCGTACAATGAAATTTTAAGCGAGCGCCTAGCCCCTGAGCTACCACGGCTCTCTAATAACAAACTCATTGATTATTATTAGACGAACTATTAATGGTACCGATATAAATAGTTACTTTATACATTAACAAATGAATAGATCTAAAAATAGACCAATTGTTAAACAGAACTATGAAGGAGAGGATAGTTAAAATTTCATTTCTATATTTCTATAATTGTGCCTTGACAGAAATTGTATGTTTTTAATTAAAAACGTTATATCTATATATACTATATATACGTGTGGTGGCGGCTCGTTAAAAGAATACTACCACTTCATCTCATCCAATGGATCTCGTAAAAGGCAAGTAAGGAATTAGTTTAATTCCTGTGCACCCAGCAGCGCATGGTGGCGATGGGCTCACCGCCTATCACACCAACTGCATTATATTGTTTTGGTGAAACGTGGATTGTGGCAGTCATCTGTTTTTGCAGTGAGTGCCCAGTCTCTGACTACCCCTTATGGGATACAGTCGTGATCTTATGTATGTATGTATGTATCTATATATAAGTAATTACAGTGTTGAGACTAATTGAGCTAATATGTAGTTTCTTTACAAAAATATTTTTTTGGGAAATGAATATTTGAAAACAGTTGGTGTTTATACGTAAACTCCCACTTTTTTACATAAACAATTTTAGAACGGATGTCTCATTTAAATAAACATATTAATCACTAAAGACAATTACAGCTGATGGTAGTATTCCTATGCAGGAATCCGTCTAGGTAGGTACCACCCCAGAGCCAGTTATTCTGCCGTGAAGTAGTAGTGTGCAAACATTACTGTGTTTCGGTTTGAAGGGCACTGAGAGCTAGCGTAATCACTGGTCATATCATCATCGTCATCATCATATCAGCCTATCACTAGTCCACTGCTGAACATAGGCCTCCCCTATAGATTGCCACAAAAGTTAGTAGCTCCCATTTTGGGGGGATTTTGCCACTTTTGGCAGGCGAGGTTGGCAACCGCAGTTTATTTATTAAGATGTTCCAGGAAGATGCTGCTGCCCATCTCCTGATTTTCATTTTCTCTCTGTCGACTTTTACGACACCCACGGGATGAGGTGGGGTGGTAGATTCTCTTAAGCCGCTATCCACACGGGCATATGAGACTTAAGAACTCATGTCACAGAGTGACGGGCGCAGTGTGATGTGAAATGAAAAAAAATAACTCAAATGTTCTGGGTGACACAGCATTTGTTATGGGCAGACGTTGCACTTATAAAAAAAAAACAGTTTAAGAACTGTAATTAGGGAGATAAACGAAAAAATATTTTCCTTTCATGAACTAAAAAAAGCTTACAGCTACACAATTTCATGTATTTTAAGATCCTACGAAAAAAAAATGTAAGAAACTTTTAAAACTACATTTGAAGAAGTAGTGACTCACCATGTTGACTTGATAATGTTCTTTATTCCGTAAGAAATAAGAGTGAGTGTGGCGTAGCGAGTTCGCAAGGCAACGCACCGGGCCGGACTGTTGGGAAGTTGGGACTTCGGCCGCTTTTATATCGGGTCGAGAACGCGCAGGGCCTATTCTGAATAATGTTTGCGATTGAGATTGCTAGGAACATAGTGAAAAATATATTTAAAAAAGCAGTGTTCTAGTTATGTTCCCTGTTTGCTTTATAAAGAAATTAAAATTATAAAATAATGGAGTTCACGTGTCGGAAGCGTGACGTCACAAAGCGGAAAAAAACGGGTTGGAGCAAGGGAAAACCGATAACTTGGGCAGTCTGACACTGATATCAGTCTCCGTGGACTCTTTGTTTGTTTTTTAATTCAATATTAGCTAGCTTAAAAAGTCATTTGCTAGCTCACGAATTATTGTAAATCTTATGATCTAGTTCCTCAATTTTTATATAGGCTTTCTATTCTATTCTAGAACTGATGTCTCAGGGTGATGGGCACATTCACTGGTGGTAGGATTCCTATGCAGAAATCCGTCTAGGTAGGTACCACCCCAGGGCCAGTTATTCTGCCGTGAAGTAGTAGTGTGCAAGCATTATTGTGCTTTCGGTTTGAAGGGCACTGTGAGGTAGCGTAATCACTGGGCATTCGAGACTTAAGAACTGATGCCTCAGGGTGACGGGCGCAGTGTGGTGTCACATAGAAATATTTTAGGTGACAGCATTTGTGGGCGGACGTTCCACTTACCATCAGGTGAACGTTTTGCTCGTTTCTTCACTTTATTAAATAAAAAAAACCATATGGTGTCACTCAGGAATGTTCTGGGTGACACGGCATCTTTTATCCAATAAAAAAAAATCTCGCTCCAGGCTAAAAGTTGAAAAAAACCTTAATTAAAAATTATAGAGCATACAATTTTACACAAATATGCTTTCATTATTTTTTAACATCTAATTGTTATTAAGTGTTAGTTGTGGTTGAATTTAAAGTTGCAATGTTAAATCTAATTTAATAAAAAAGTTAAAACGTTCGTCATTAGATTATTAATTAAGTCGCTCAACTATAGTCGTAACTAACACGTTTAGGTTAACGTACATAAGTACTTCCGGTGGCGATCTCAAAACGATATCGCATCATCCAACACGTTAAACATAAGAATAATCCTACCGATTCTTGCAAGTAGTGTAGTGTATCCAGACAGGATCGCTCTTCAGCTAAGTTCTTTCGGCTGCAATGACGAGGTTTCATGACTAATGTCAAACTGAAACATCTCAAATTAGACTAGAAATAAAGAGAATGTTATGTCTTGCAGGAAGGATTATTCAGAAGTCGCTGCGTGGTTTAGTGGTCAGAGTACCCGACTTTTACGTCGCGGGTCCTGGATTCGAATCCCAGTCGGTGCCAACATTTATGCATAAAGCACAAATCGTTATTTTTAAAATGTTGGTTTTCGGATCAACATGGTTGTGATGTGTATGTAAAATGTATGTCTGTAAAACTCATTTACGATACAGAAGAAATCCTATTGTAAGGAATCGTTTTATAAAATCACCAAAAAAATATAATTTCGCTTGAAATATTCGTAATAATTACTGCCTTGTATTTATTTGATTGAAAATAAATAATCAGTCTTAGTAAACATTTTATTACTCATTATAGATAGATCTTTAATATTATTTTTCTAAAATATTATTTTATATTCTGTCTGTAAAAAGTCCACTGCTGGACAAAGTGCTCTCCCAAGTTGCCATAATCGCCACGCTTGGCAGACGGGTTGGCGATAGCAGTATTAGGCGCTGCTGTCCGACACAGTTCGGTATATTTCCGTCCGGCATTTTTCGAGACGCTTCTGCCATCTGTCGGATGCGATGAGATTAATTTGGCCCTTACGTATACGTAGGTACGAGTATAAATAGTTCAAATGATTTTTCATTTGTAATCATATTTTCAACAATAGGTTAATTTCACCCCAGCAAACTGTCATGTTATAGAAATAATAAAAACTAAAAAATTTAATGAAATAATAATTTTTTTCAACATAGATTATTTACATAAAAATTATTGAAAGTCATTTTTTTAAGCTACATTGGCATTCGCAAAAATGCCGCTGTCCTGGGAAGAACCAGCAAGAGACTCAGCGCGCAGTTTTATAAAGATGTAGAAATAGCTTGGCAGCCAGCAATCACCTCATCAGCAACAGTATTACCAGGGGTTATCATCATCTATGTATTCTTAGTCTCTTGAATTTTGTTGTGAAAATGTATACATTGCCCCATAAAAGAGTAATTGTGTCTTTGGAGTCGAGTAACTTTCATTAATAATTCGTGCTTTTTCCTGGTATTTACATTATGAACATAATGAACTATTTTTAGTAAACTGTTTTATGTTCTTGTGTACATACAAAACCTTTTGAGGGCAAGGTTAACGTATTAATTTATTTAAACTGGTGGTAGGATTCCTATGCAGGAAACCGTCTAGGTAGGTACCACTCCCGGGCCAGTTATTCTGCCGTGAACCAGTAGTGTGCAAACATTACTGTGTTTCGGTCTGAAGGGCACTGAGATCTAGCGTAATCACTGGGCATATGAGACTTCAGAACGAATGTCTAAAGATGACAGGCGGAGTGTGGTGCTACACTGAAATATTCGAAGTAACACAGCATCTGTTCCATCAGGTGAACGTTTTGCTCGTCACATCACTTTAACAATATATATATATATATATATATATATATATATATATATATATATATATATATATATATATAAGTCTAAGATACACTATTGAACCAAGATAATAAATAGCTCTAACGGCCCTCTTTTGCAAAACAAAAACCACTTTAACGTCAGTTGCATTTCCCCATAGCACAATACCATAAGATAAACCAATCTAGCAGTTTGAATATTAGTTAAATTTCTATTTTTTTTACAGCATAAGTTGCAGAGCTGAGTTTACTTGCTGGTTTAGATATAAGGGGGTCACTTTGAAGTTTCGCGTCAAGAGTTTTTTCAAGAAAAAACAGTCGTATCTACAAGGCTCAACTCTACCCCATTTATAATCATATTTATATCCAATAGTTTAATATTTGGTGTTATGAATATCTATAATACATTTAGTTTGGTTGCCGTTTAAAAGCAAAATGTTATAAAAATTGGTGGTTTACTTTTTAAATCAACGAAGTGTCATCAGCAAATAATACTATATCATGGTGGTCCCCTATTAGGTAAGGTAAGTCATTTATTTACATAAGGAATAGAAATGGGCCGAGGATCGAACCCTGCGGGACACTCATAAATACTGATTACATAAACACTGGTGGTAGTATTTCTATGCAGGAATCCGTCTAGGTAGGTACCACCCCAGGGCCTATTCAGCCGTTATAGGTTATTCAGCCGTGAAGCAGTAGCGTGCAAACATTGCTGTGTTTCGGTTTGAAGGGCACTGATAGCTAGCGTAAGCACTGGGCATATGAGACTTAAAAACTGATGTCTCAGGGTGACGGGCGCAGTGTGGTGTCACACAGTAATTTTCTGGGTGACACAGCTTTTTTTATGGGCAGACGTTACACTTACCATCAGGTGAACGTTTTGCTCGTTCCGTCACTTTTATGAAATAAAAAAAAAACTGCTGACCCGGAAGAACTCGTACCCTTGATAACTACTTTCAAGTTTAAGTGCAGAATTTCTTATACCGTCATGATGTAGAATCCTGATGAGTGTTTCCTGATGAACGCAATCGAAGGCCTTGGAATGATCAAAAACACCCAAGGCATCCTGTAAATTCACCCATGCATCGAATATATTCTTAATAAATTAAAAAAAATGTTTATTTCTCTAGGTATTGTTCATACTCGTATATAATACGAAAGAAAAATGCATAATTGTAAAAATAAAGTAACAAAGAAGATGCAGGGAAACCTTTTTTTAATTGTAGAAATGGACGAGGCGAGCCGAAATATTTATCTGATGGTAAGTGCAACGTGGCAGACGTTATACGTATATACGTGTATAGCAATGCCAGAATATTTCTGTGTGGCCATCTCCTTGATACGCCAGTTTTTTGTCTTTTGTTGTGTTTTAAAAAAAAAAACGAAAATGTTTTTCCTGTATCGTGGGCGCGTTTTACACATGTATACATTTCACATGGACAACACAATCAGGCCTGAAAATCAACGATTTGTGTATTTGCCAAATGTTGGCCCCGCTTGGGACTCGAACTGCAGCGCAGAAGTCAAGTACGCTAACTACTGCGCCACGCGGCCGTCATATGCCCAGTGATTACACTAGGTCTCAGTGCCCTTCAGACCGAAACGTAGTAATGCTGACCCTGCTGTGGTACTTAGACGGATTCCTGCACAGGAATCCTAACAGCAGAGAAAATTTTGGAGGAAGTCGATGGATGCAGGTGACTCTGAACTATGAACTTGTTCTCCAAGCTACCTACTTGAGGAACAATTAATCTTTCACTGACGACAACTTATGATTTAAATCTAAATGTCGAAAATGGAAATGACTTCTCCATTTCATCTTCATCATCATAAACCTGCAGCAGTCCATTTATGTCTGTAAAACGCACCCACGACACAGAAGAAATCCTACTGTGGGTCTTCGTTTTTTTTAATAAATCGAATCGAAAGCCCATCACAAGTTCACTACTGAACATAGGCTTCCCCCTAAGATTGCCACAAAAGCTAGTAGCTCTCATATAGTGCGGATTTCGCCATAGTTGCCACTCTTGGCAGGCGGGTTGGCAGCCGCAGTTCATTTATTCCAATGTCCCAGAAAGATGCTGCTACCTATTTCCTGGTTTTAACTTTCCCTCTGTCGACTTTTATGACACCCGGGATAAAATGGGGTGGTAGATTCTCTTAGGCCGCCAAAACACGGCAAATCATGGATTGATCATTTATTGGTAGAAACCCGGACCGAATTGTATCACAACAGAGTATCGCCGATAGAAAAACATCAAAGTAATTGAAGCCAATTGATTCCTTGCACTTGCGCCAACAGCGCCATATGCGGACTATCGATTGAGTTGACTATATTTAATTAGACATAGCAAGACCATATGGTACGGATGACACGCGATTGTTACCCTAAACCTCTAAAAAATAAGGTCCATTCCGGTTCAATGTAATTAGAACTATGAGTCATCTAATTACTGTTTTTCAAGCTCGGTTTAAATGGATGTATATTTAGTAAAAACCTATTTAGTTTTATAAATATAAAATGTGAATTTAGTTAAAAAAGTTAATTAAAAGCCAGTGACTGTCACACTACTGGACACTGGCCTCCTTTGTTATTCAGTTAGGCTCTAAAACATCTTGTAATACTTACTAAACTTCGCGTTATTATGTGCCACGTGAGAGATTTTTAATTTTAAACGAATAGGACAATATCGCAAGGCAATCTGCATGTTAGAGGAAGATCTTACTTTGTGAACCAGCCCACATTAAAATAGCGGTAATATTGTGTTACTGGTGGTAGGATTCCCATGCAGGAATCCGTCTAGGTGGGTACCACCCCAGGGCCAGTTATTCTGCCGTGAAGCAGTAGTGTCCAAACATTACTTTGTTTCGGTTTGAAGGGCACTGTGAGCTGAGATTAAGGAACTGATGTCTCAAGGTGACGGGCGCAGTGTGGTGTCACACAGAAATGTTCTGGGTGACACAACATTTGTTATGGGTAGACTTTGCACTTACCATCAGGTGAAGGTTTTGCTCGTTTTTCCACTTAATCCAATAAAAAAAAACTGCAGTGTTAGTTATTTCGCTGTCAAGCAGTAATGTACAAAAAGTGTTTCGGCTTGAATGGCACTGTGAGCCGGTGTAATTACTGGGCATATGACACTTACGAACTGATGTCTCAGGGTGACAAGCGCAGTGTGGTGCTTAATACAGAAATGTTCTGCTTGATACAGCATTTCTTACGGGCTAACGTTACAGTCACCGCCAGTTGAAAAATTTTAATCGTCTCGTCACTTTCATTAAAAAAAAATGTTGAGCAATAAAAATGTGCACACCGTGTGGTGGCGACTTAAGAGAATCTACCATCTGAATAAATAAATTATGGTTGCCAACTCGCCTTCCAAGCGAGCCAACTATGGCAAAATCCTCCCAATATGAGAGCTTCAAGCTTTTGTCGCAATCTATGGGAGAGGCCTATTTCCAGCAGTGGACTAGTGATAGGCTGATATTATAATGACTATGACGCTTTATAACTAAAATATTAAATTCACTTCTATTAACTTCACCGCCGAGCACGTGGTAAATCAGCACTTAAAATTGCAATTAACAATTTTAGTGGTGCCCGCACCGGGAATTAAACCCAGTTAACTGAGTACCATGATGATATTTAAAGCGAGCGCTTAGAACGCTTAATTATCAGCATTTTCAAAAGTTATCGTTTTTACTGGGTTTCATGCGACATAATCTATTCCGGGCCCTTTGGATTTGTGTGCCTTTTTTGTTTTTGAATAAATGCATTGACGGTGTTTAGTTTGTAAGTTCTAATTATTTGTGGAAACTTTATTGGTTTATGTGCTACAGCTGTTTTTGTTATTCATAAGATATTAAAGTTGTGATTCCCTAAAAAAAAAAAATTGACAAAACAGGTTTCTTGGACTAAAATATTTATTTTTTAATAACATATCGATAAACCGACTAGAAACTGCGTCCGAATTTATGTTCAATAAATTATGTATACGATGGTATATAATTAATCTTATTATATGTCTCTATTTTAATTATGTATCTATGAGAGTGTGAATTGCCCTGTGGTTGCGGCTTTAGACAATCTAACACCCCATCTCATTCCGTGGGTGTCGTAAAAGTCGACAGAGGGAAAATTAAAACCAGAAGATGGGCAGCAGCGTTTTCGTGGAACATCTGAATAAATAAACTGCGGTTGCCAACGCGCTTGCTAAGCGTGGCGACGGCAATAATAATGATAAAAGTAAGAGATCTGAAAAGTTTTTGGTAATCTATGGTGGAGGCCTATGTTCAGCGGTGGACTAGTGATGGGCTGAAATGATGACCATGATGAGAGTGTTACAGAGATTTAAAGTGAATGAATTGGAGGAAAATTTTGTAGGGACATTATTAGCGTCGCAGGCCGGCCGGGTCCCTCTTGGCTTCACGTTGGGGTGACCAACCCACGGTTACTAAGCCCTCCCACTAAGCCATGACAAGGCGACAACCCATTTGTAATATCCCCCCCCCCCCCAGCCCATTTCCGATGTTATCGCACGAGGGTTACATACATCGGGCACAGGTAGGAGTTATGTGCCTATGTGTTTGCGCATACAATCTACGCACTATGATATCGCTTATACGCACTATATTATAGCTTCCGGCAAGATTCGGAATCTGTCGCTGTGATCGAAAATCAGCCAGGAGGATGCCATCCCTATTTAGGATGGTTATTCTGTCGTATTTTCCGCCAAGAGGATCATGAGAGATGATAACCAAAGCGCACCACAACACAGAGCGAGTATAACTAGAAAGGTAATATAATAAAAAATCTCTTTAATTTTCGAAACGGAACTGAAACATAATTTGGTTCCTTCTCTTAACCTATAACTGTCTCAGTGATAACAATAATAAATAAAACACATCCAGATGAAGGCTCGGCCGGGCACGCCGGCAAACGAGCCGTGAAATCACCTCGCATTGTTTGACTGGAATGTAGGCGTAGATTATAGTTATAGAATGTAGGTAAAAATCGCCAAATGGGCCACTGACACGAAAGCGCGCCGGGACACAGTCGTCTAGTCGATTGCTGTTAAGTATCAGTAGCGCCATCTGTTATTCTTCATCGACACCTTACCTTTTTATGCATTTAATCTAGAGTTTGATTATAATAAGATCAAGCTTTATGATTTCTTATATTTACGCGAACACTACACATTTAAATAAAACGTCGGGTTATAATATAGTCAAATTAAACGCGCAAAAATCCGTAAAATCAGTTTCATTTACAAGATGAAGCTTGTTTAGTGTTTTTTATAACTCCATCCAGGTTCTGGCCCAGCCGGTAATATTAGCAGGCAGTAGCAATGTGTGACGTATAGGATGAAGTTAAGATTATAACTAAAATTTGGTAGAGAAGCTTGAAGGAAAGTAGGCGTAGGCGGCACCTTGGTATCTTTATCCTCTCGACCAGTGTTGGATTTGATTGCGAATGCGCCGTAGGTCCACTGTAACATGTCGCCCTTCTTGTAATGTCAAAAATATACATTATATATTTGTTAATAGAAAAAATACTCATAAAAATATATACGAGTATGTGGAATGAGTATCTTGCTAGAATTTTCGTAGATCAAACATGGCTTCAAATTATTTTCAAGAGAATTTATTTATTATGATTGTTCTTCAAAATTTAGTCAGTTTGACTAAGTTATAGTGTCTTCTTAAGTTTTCGTCACCTCCATAATTCCTCCGCTCTAGGCCCGGGCCTAAGCCTAAATCCGCTCTAGATTATAATCAATAATGCGAATATGGGACCTGTTAAATTTCTACTGTCGTGACTTCGGGAGACATTTTTACTTAACGCCTTGTCATTGTTTAATAGTAGGATTTTATTGGTTAGAGTTGCATCTATTTCTTGCGCGCGAATAGTCGCAGTACAAGAGACTGATCCAATTCTTGGGATACTTACTGTACGTTTGTCTAGCTGGACTAATAACTTCTAGTTTTTAACTATTAGATGTCACCGTGATTAAATTAACTTAGAAAATATCCTCACCGTCGTGTCACAGTTTAAGTCAACAACTGTCAAAAATTTGGCAACAAATGCTTCGACAGTTCCTATGATAAGAAGGTAATGAAATGAAATGAAATTTCTTTATTCTTCGACGTAAGAAATATAAATTTCGTTTGTCAAACGTCTTTTTTTTACAATCTATCACCGTGTCGTTCCTCTGACGGAGAAGAAACAGGCGAAAGAAACTCCGTAGGTATCCTCTTTTTTGTAAATATTTTTTTTATCTTAGCCAAAATTACATTGTATATAAATTTACAAAGAATAGTCTCTCAGAAAACTAAAGCAAGACCCATGTTAAAGTTTAGACAAGATTAAATAAAAAATAATGTAATAAGTATATTGCAAACTCGAGCAGACCAGCCTCCACCAACAGCACCTGTTCACAAGTATGACGCATGTGGCAGCCATCGCCCTCCTCGACCATATTAAAACCTACCTAATAGAGCTAAGCTTATAACCAGTCCCAACTAAGGTAACTAACTTCATGGATAAAGCTCTCATTATTATGGAAGGAATTCCCATATGAGGGGTAGGCAGAGGCTACACATGTAGCCCACAATCTTATTTATTTCAATTCAAAAAATATTATCTATGTATAATCTCTTGCATAAAGACCCACTGAACGATTTTTATTTATCTAGGAGCTATAACAAATAGAGCGATTTTTAATCTCTGTGCGAATACTTTCGGCACTGTGATATTTCCTGCGAAGCTGACACTATTTGTTAACAACCAGAAGATGTCCTCGTGGGACCACGAAAAGGAGAACATCGATTTTAAGATTAGAAAACTGATTCTTTTATCGAACTGTACCTCATCTGTTGAATCAAAAAAAAATTCTCAGGGTGACAGGCTCAATGTGGTGTCACACAGAAATATTCTGGGTGACACAGCATTTGTTATGGGCAGACGTTGCACTTAACATCAGGTGAACGTTTTGCTCATTTCATCACTATATCCAATAAAAATAAAATATTCGTTTTAAAGCGCCTACAATAGAACGTATAATGTGTACAGATTAAGTATTGCTTATCTTTTTTACTAGTCTAATAAAGATTGTACGTCTGCTTGAAGTAACTTACCGATTGATGTCTCCTAGCAGAGAAACCATGCCATGCATACAAATAAATAAACTTGAAGTGCCTGTCTGCGAATTCGCAATAATTTTTTTTTCTTAATCTCATATCATAATTTGCAGGATACCGAAACTCAAACACGCGTTTTTAATATTGTCTTGTCTGTCTGTTTGTTTGTCCGGGATAATCTCCGAAACAGCTGAATTGATTTTGACAGGACTTTCAGAGGCAGGTAGACGACTTTTCAGAGACCAATCTAAGCTACTTTTTATTTCGAAAAAATTTACGAACGAAATGGTTTTTAAGATTTTACAGTGGTAGTGACATTTTTTTTATTTCATAAAAGTTACGGAACGAGCAAAACGTTCACCTGATAGTAAGTGTAACGTCTGCCCATAACAAATGCTGTGTCAACCAGAAAATTACTGTGTGCTACCAAACTGCGCCCTTCACCCTGAGACATCAGTTCTTAAGTCTCACATGCCCAGTGATTACGCTAGCTCTCAGTGTCCTTCAAACCGAAACACAGTAATGTTTGTATACCAATGCTTCACGGCAGAATAACTGGCCCTGGGGTGGTACCTACCTAGACGGACGGCTGATTGAATTTAGCTGCGGGTAGATGCCTTATAAGCTCAACCAAGTTGCGCTGTCACGTTTCTTTCCTCCCATGTGCACATCTCATTTGTGTGATAGCCACAAGTATCCGCGTAAACTTCACTACCGCTCACTTATGATTATTAAGTTCTACTCACTTAGTAACATTCATTGCTATGCAGGTGACGCAAATTAGTAACATTCATCGCTATACGATGAAAGCACTGGTGATGAAATATATACCGGCCGCGCTAATATTTCTCGGGAACCCGTCGACGAGTGCCGGAACAAACTTGTGTCTGAAGTCGAGATTTCGTTAGACAAAATCGGCCCATTGCTTGCAACTTTACAACTTTTATCTGGTGGATCTTTTATGGAACTACGTGTGGAACTTTTATCTGGAGGATTCCTATGCAGGAGAAAAAATTCAAGGCCTCAGACAAATGGCGGAATAAGCATCTCGAAAAGTGCAAGACTTCAAGCACACAGACCCGGTGACGGGAAGCGATGTCTAAATTCCTGATGCATAATGCCATTGCCAATCCGAATGCCAAGTGAATGCAGGAGTCCGTCTAGGTAGGTACCACCCCAGGGCCAGTTATTCCACCGTGAAGCAGTAGTGTGCAAACTTTGTTGTGTTTCGGTTTGAAGGGCACTGTGGGCTAGCGTAATCACTGGACATATGAGACTTAAGAACCTATATCTCAGGGTGATGGGCACGGTGTGGTGTCACACAGAAATTTTCTGGGTGACAGACGTTGCACTTACCATCAGGTGAACGTTTTGCTCGTTTCATCACTTTATGCAAAAAAAAAAAGGCGCAGGTTCGGCCTCACATGAATTACTGTTCCCACTTTTTTGCGAGGGTGCCCCAGTGCCAGCTACTTCCATTTGACCGTATTTAACGAAGAGACGACCAGGTTCTTTCCGATCGACTTGATCCACTGGCCTTGCGGAGAGATGTTACATCTCATTGCATTTTTTGCAGGATTTACTACGGGAAGTGTTCCGAGGAATTGTTCCGATTAATTCCAGCCGCTAGTTTTCAACCGCGATTCCTCTGGTATTGCGGTTCTCCATGCGCGGCGGTGACCACTTACCATCAGGTGAGCCACTTGCTCGTTCGCCCCCTCTCTTATACTTGCTCATCTCGTAAATTAATATCATGAATAGTGTCAAGGCTAAGCAATAAAATATAATAATTAAAAATAAAAAATTTATTCACTAAAGTTATATTTACAACAATTTTTATAATTCGTCCTTCACAATCATGACAGTTATTAATGGCACTATTAAAACTAGAGAATTTATGTAAGTTACTCACCGTTCGCAGTAATTACATCATAAATAAAATTTCAATCATGAACAAACTGAATAAAAAACTTACGTAGAAAACTGGTAAAAAAGTTTCGTTTTTTTTTCTCATTCTTCTTCACTACTTACAATCGAAGGTTGTTTTCCAATTGCTAAAAATATTATTCAATCACCTAACCAAAGTGATTCGGGGAAATATTTTAGACTGTGTTTTAGGTGTAATCAGTGTGTTATAATAACTGTTTATAATACCGATAGGTCCGTGGGCACATCGAGGTTAATGGTGACCGGATATTTTGTGGACAAGACCACTGCGCAATCTAGTGGCCCGAGTACCTGAAAACTATTGGTTGGTTGGTCACGAATCCCAGCCGGACCCAACATTGATACAATAACACATATTGTTAGTTTTCGGGTCTGGTCGTGTTGTAATTATCTCCGTTACGCTGATGATGCATCGTAGCCCAGCTCCGATCTAATAGCACGAGCGTTATATCAGGCGCGGGAAGGGTAGGAAGAGTTAGTGCCTTGGAGCTTACGCGTACTCTTCTGACACAATAATATCTATCTGCTTCCATGAAAACAATAGCCTAATTGTTTAGACGGACGGACTGCGAAACATGGCGTCCCAGGATCGAGTCCGCCATTCAACTATTGCCGGGAACCATCGCTCAGGACAAGCTTTTAAGCGTTGTTGGAGTGGTTAACAGGAATATTAGTAATGTTAACAGCATTGCTAGTATTCTATTAAAAAAATGAATTCGGAAGCTTTCGATGTATTCGAAATTCAGCCAGGAGGACACCATCAGGGACTAAGACTGCATAAATTAACCAGGAATACACTACACTTATATTACCATTTCAAAATTAATTTGGTCACGTTAATTATTAATGTTAATAATCGTCATCGTCATTCCAGACTATCACTAGTCCACTGTGAACATAGGCCACAGATTGGCACAAGTTTGTAGCTCTCATTTTGGGGAGATTTTGCTATAGTTGCCACGCTTGGCAGGCGGGTTAGCAACCGCAGTTTATCTATTCAGATGTTCCAGTAAGATGCTTTTGTCCATCTCCTGGTTTTCGTTTTTTCTCTGTCGACTTTTACGACACCCACGGGATGAGATACTACCCCGTATCTTCAGCCTGTGTCTCAAGCCGCCATCACGGCTTGAGGTATTTTCATAGTATAAACAATAAACGTAACATTGAAATTACAAACTTGCGCTTCGACGAACTATCGAAGCATTACTCCGATATAACTTTACTAAATTTTATAATAATTAAATGTTTTTATCCACACTTAAATAAATTAATTTGATGCCAACGAATATATACTAGCTGATTTTTCTCAACATGGTAGAATACATAAGTATTGTTAAAGTTAATATCGGCGAGAATTACACAAATTGTTAAAATAATGTAAGATTCTTGGCTGAAGGTCTTGCAGCCAATGCCGCAATAGTTCACTTTTTTCCCAATTTGCTTATGCATATCAAACGCTGAATAGGTTTTTGACATAATTTTCGTGTAGTAGACAGTTGTATATTTTTTTTAGAAAGTTGATAAAAACAACATAAGTTGCAACGTCAAATATAAACTATCACGGTTTTTAATCATCTTAAAAAATTTCTTCGCCATTTTGCATATGCACTAAGTTTTAGGCTCCATAAACATGGCCTTTTTCTTGAATCTGATACATATTTCTTATAAACTATCTGTTAAGAATTCTGAATAGATATTACAAACATTTTTCAGTTACGTGATTATTTATAGCCGCCAATTAAAAGTTATACTTACACTTAACTTGCCGTTATATGTGAGTATAACATATTAATATTATACGTGGGCATGTATTTTGTAATCTATATATATATTATTTCACAAAAGTGTTTTTTATCTGTATGAAATATCTCCCTTAATAAGGTATCAAAATAAATGTTTTATACGCCACTTCGAAGATTATTTTTCTATCTAATGACGAAAAATAAGTAATTGTCCTATAATTAATGTTTACGTTAAAAAATATTAAAAAGACTGAATCAATCATTTTAATTGTAGAAAGCGCCACCTGCGGACAATCTGTTCAACCAACATGCACGATAGTGGTCGGTTGGAGTTGTTTACATTATTTAAAGAAGATAGATGGCGCCATCTGCTACTGATAGATGCGATGACATAATACTGTGCGAAATATTCACACCGGACAAGCTTGATTATGATGTTATTAAAAATTTAAAAAGCAATTTACAGTCCGTTATTAGACTATTGTTATGCTGCACTCTGATCTATTGTTTGACAGTTCAGACTGTTTGTTATTTACTAGCTTGATCGACATTAAATACTTTTAACCACCATATAAAATTTAAGCAAAACTAACTTGACTCAATACTGTTTTAATCTTTTATCAATATTGTATTTGGAGACTTGTTATCACTTTCTCTTTTGGTACAAAACTTTTTGTATAATGCAATGAATACACAGGCGTAAAATTCTGTTAAAAATATAATTTTATTCGAAACAGGTTATTTTGTAAATTATAAAATAAAGACTAGCAAATTGAGCATCTTTAACAACCAAAAAATTGTTTATTAACATTCGACTATTTTTTATTTATCGAACATTTTCAATGTTTCGATTACAGCCAATTAAAAATAAGTGCCATCCCAATACACCTAACTCACAGTTCTAAAAAAGTATTTTATTATTTCTAAGGATTTTGGTAATATATTAAATTGAAATATTTATTTAATACTTCCCCCACCTTAAGAACCGTAATTGGAACTAACCACACACACAAACGGTTTTGTACGTCTCTGTGTCATAATTCGTCAGCGCCATCTTGCCGTCCCGTTTCCAGGTATGTCTTAGAGTTCTTAGCGGTGAATAAGAAAGGAGCATTTGGTGTTGGACATCGGAACGATTTCAACAGTATGGGTGGGACGTTATCCGATTTGTTCCCAACCGGCTCCAGCAGATTGTTCCAGAGCAGATTCGCAGCTGAAAATACATCATCATTATTAGACTTAACACAGTTTACTGCGCAATTTCAGCACTTTCCCAAGTTGCCAAGGTTTGCTAAAATTGCCACGAAAAGCAGTGCTAGAATTTAGGTCCACTGTATTTGAAGTTATTCCGTGCCATGGGGCTTTGTCCCGCCGACCTTTGCCGACTTTTACGGAATAACCATAACACACGGTAATTAATTTTTTCGTCTTCTGACGTGACACATCTATAATAAAATCTGATAAGATCCGCAGTGCCTTTTTACAGCCAGATGGACAGTGTTCGTTTTGCGCCCTTCTATGTCTTCATTACAATGTAAAAAGGCCACTACGGCACTACGGGATACGGCATAAATGGAAAATTATCCCATATTGAGAGGATTTACTGTCATCGCAACGCTTACATTTACATCATGTCCGATAATTTACGTGTGCAATAACCGAGGTGGCTATACTGTCATTTTCAAGGCATTTCCATCAGTCGCTTTTATCGACTCTTAAAAGGCGAGTAAGGAATTAAACTGCACTGTGCACCTAACAGCGTATGGTGGCGATGGGCTCACCACCTATCACACCAAGTGCATTATATTGTTTTGGTGAAACGTGGATTGTGGCAGTCATCTGTTTTTGCAGTGAGTGCCCAGTCTCTGACTCCCCCTTATGGGATACAGTCATGATCTTATGTATGTATGTATGTAAGGTGACGAAACGAGCAAAACGTTCACCAGATGGGAAGGTGGCGGCCCGCGTTGGAGGATCCTTACGCTGATCGTTACATTTACGTTGTAGTATAAAGGCATACCAAGCGCGTGTCCCTTCTGCGAGAAGTGGAAGCAGTCGTGCGTGATGTAGGAGCGGTGGATGACGAGCGGCAGCGGCTCGCGCGGCGGTGCAGGCGCGTTGAACAAACGCATAAACGGCTGCACGACCACCGCGAAGTCCTCGCGACCGTCGTAGCGCCCGCTGTCCACCTGCGAACACCATACGCCACCGACCACATCACATCATGACACCGCGTCGCAACACTAGGTCATGACAACGCGTCACGGCATCGCATCACGACACCACGTTACGACATCGTCCGGTTAAGCAAAAAGAAGTTGTCGCCTTTGTTGGTCATATTATCCCAGTCACAGAAGTGACAATTGTTAAAGTGGAGATTAGACAAACTGAAAACGCTCGCTGAGCTTCGTTGAAGAAGTTTATGTTCAATCGGTGAACAGCAATAATTTCCAATGTTTGTATACATTGTTACACACAGTAGTAACGGCATACTGGTGAATTACATAAGCGACAGTAAAATTTGGAAATATATGTTATAAAATGATATATAAATACAAAAGATCTCTAAAAAGATATACTGATTTTTTTAAATAGCTGGCGTGGTCTAGTGGTTCGCGTACCTGATTTCTACGCCGCGGGTCCTAAGTTCTGGTTGGCTTGGAGCCAAGATTTGTGTAAAACACAAATAGTTTGTTTTCGGGTCTGGTTGTGTTGAGCATGTGAAATATATGTTTGTGAAACGCACCCACGATACAGGAGAACTCCGTACTGTGGGGCACCGTTAAAAAAATGTCCAATGCAATTTATTGACCAATTTATACTGCCTAGGGATCGGGGAATTAGTACCAAGTACTGTCCTACGAAAACGTACACGAAATTATATTTTACTAGCGACCCCCGGCTACGCACGGGTGCAATTTACAAATGAAGAAAATGGGAAGTGCGAATTTGAAACTGAACATCAATTTTTTTTTAATACAAGAATACCATCCGAATTTCCTCTTCCGGTGGATTTTCCAGAAATTTTCTTTCATACAAACCTCGTTCAGACAATTCCGAAGACAACAAAAAATCAGCCAAATCGATCGAGTCGTTCTCAAGTGATGATACATGGTGATGATACAACAGATATTTATTTCTTTAGATAGATTGATTTTCTGATTGAGGACAATAAATTTTATGATTTAGTAACTAAGAAACAAGGACAAATGTCGATTATTATTCAACGATTTGCAAAACTTGTAAGTTTTATGCAAAATCGTTTTTGATACGAGAATTTGAGGCACATAGGAAGGATTATGTAAATATTGTAAATTTTGCGTTATGTAAATATTATATTATGCAAATATGATTGAAGTGTTACCTTAGAGAATATAACGTATATGAAACTAGATGATGCCCGCGACTTCGTCCGTGTGGAAATAGGATTTTTAAATATACCGTGTGAGTTATTTGATTCTATGAGGTAAAAAGTGTCCTATGTCCGTCTCCCTGGTGCAAGCTATCTCTGTGCCAAATTTCGTCATGATCGGTTCAGCGGTTGAGCTGTGGAAGGTAACAAACAGACATAGGAACAGAGTTCCTTTCGCATTTATAATTAAAACGGTGATCATGATTAAGTCTGTTATGAATGGGTATTGGACTCACCAAAGTCCACCTCCGCTTTCTGATAGAGCCGCGCCATCCGCACGAGATCGGCGAGCTCGTTGCCGTCGCGGTGAAAGCAGGTGCAGAACAACGAGTGCATGAGCCGGCACATCAGCGGCCGCACCACGCGCACCGACACCGACACGTCTGCGTCATAGTGCGTAAAACAACTCGTTATAGAGAAACTCCATAATGTAATGTGCATATAAAACTCTAGTGGTGGTAGTATTCCTATGCAGGAATCCGTCTAGGTAGGTACCACCACAGGGCTAGTTATTCTGCCGTGAAGCAGTAGTGTGCAAACAAACTGTGTTTCGGTTTGAAGGGCACTGAGAGCTAGTGTAATCACTGGGCATATGAGACATAAGTACTGATGTCTCAGGGTGACAGGCGAAGTGTGGTGCTACACAGAAATATTCTGAGTAACACAGCATCTGTTATGGGCAGACGTTGCACTTACCATCAGGTGAACGTTTTGCTCGTCACGTCACTTTATCAAATAAAAAAAAAATCAATTTAAAGTTTGGATTTCTCATAGTATTATAAATTAACATTTTGGTTTTTGCACAAACACGTATTTCCAATTTAATTGTTTAATGTTAGTGCAAATATGAAAATAGTATTGAAATAGTATTTTTTTTAAAAAGACATCAGTTGTTACCAAACAGCGACTTGAATATGTGTATAAATATAGACATCTCACCCAGTACGGGAATTAGGTTGATGATCGTCCTAGGAAGATGGTCGTAGAAGTAGTCCAACGCGCGGGCCAGCTTCCTAGCGTGCGCTGTCGGGGACCAGGCCACCGGGGACAGGCATGAGGCCGAGCACAGGTCGTTGGCGCCGATGAACACCGTCACCATTTTCCAGTCGCGTTCCACGTTGATGTCCGATGAGGCTCGCATGCGCGCAACTAAGATCTAGAGGTAGGTAAGGAATTCGTTTGTAGCATTTTAAGATTAAAGCTGCAGTGTGCGCACCGTGTTGGAAACCTTGCGTATAACGAACGGTTTTGTTTAGTATTTTTAGCAGTTTCGTATAGTACTTTGTTTTTTTTTTCATGGAAGAAAGTGACGAGACGAGCCAATCGTTGTAAGTCCAATGTCTGCTCATAACAAGTTCTGTATCACCAGAACGTTTCTGTACACGCAGCACTTCCGTTTTTAAGCCTTATTTGACCTGTAATTACACTTCACACACAGTGGTGTTTGCCCAAGATTTGCTGTCGATTAAGGTCTTCTGGAATTATGATACAATAAATTTTTACGGATTTTATCGCGTTTAATTTGGAACTATTTCTTACCCGACAGACTTTTGGTCTTGTCTACGCAGAAAGAGCTAACTGTGTCATGAATTCTTGCAGTGGTATGCTTGATTTTTGATTTAATTTTATTAATTGCACCGTCTTTTTTGGTTGCCAATACCCAACCATCTTCTCTATTGAAACTAGGATTTTTTTTAATTTCAATAGCCTCGCGAATCATCCTTGGTAGGAATCGGTGTTCTTCCGATTCCTACCAAGGATGATTGGAACTGCGTAGACGGACCAAAAATAATAATTAAAGGCTGAAGGTACCCCGAGTTAACTATTACATCAGGACATCTGACACCTCAGTCCTCCCGTGACCATGGGTGCTGTAAAGCACTCAAAACGTCGGGTTAGAAATAGTTCCAAATTAAACGCGATGAAATCCGTAAATAAATGTATAAATGTGTATAAATAAATTGCGGTTGCCAATCCGCCCGGCAAGCGTGGCAACTATGGTAAAATCACCCCAGAACGAGAGCCACAAATTTTTGTGGCATTCTATGGGGGAAGCCTAAGTTCAGCAGTGGACCAGTGATGGGGTGTAGAGAGTGAGTGAATTAAGTTACCAATAACTATAAAGAAGTTTCAGTTTCAGTGATCGGAAATACTCCGCCCACTCGGTGTTCTTCCGATTCCTACCAAGGATGATTGGAACTGCGTAGACGGACCAAAAATAATAATTAAAAGCTGAAGGTACCCCGAGTTAACTATTACATCAGGACATCTGACACCTCAGTCCTCCCGTGACCATGGGTGCTGTAAAGCACTCAAAACGTCGGGTTAGAAATAGTTCCAAATTAAACGCGATGAAATCCGTAAAAATTAGTTCTATTTAAATGTGTAGTATTCGCGTAAATAAAAGAAATCAAATATTTACAATTTAAAACATTTTCTAACATCTGCATAATTGCTATGTTTAGATTCAATAAGAACGTCATTTATAAAAATATTTATTTCAGAAAAACCGAGATGAGATCCTTGAGTAAATACTGGTAAGAAACTAGAGCACTTTAACTGAAACTTAAAGTGCTCTTCTTAAGTAAGTTTTAACCACTACTCAAGAAGATGATATGATGATAGTCTACACGACTTGAATGAGAAGTGAATGGGAGATTTTCGTTAAATGCATTTGAGTAATCATGGCCTTAACTTGCCAACTGTTATCCATTGAATTATAAATGTAATCAATATATTCAAATAAGTTTGTTTCGGTCGACTCGTGGCTTATGAAATCAATAATCACTGTTGATCAATAATTAAGAGTGAGAATAATTGCATATAATTTTTCATATACAATTTCAAACAATTTCGGAACAATCCTAAGGTATAAGTTGCAATATCATGTTTGTTTTCTGACTTAAATTTGCTTAATCATTACATCAATACATCTATGTAAGTGCTAAATCAAACAAATCACATACTTGTTAACGTAACAATATTAATTCTCTTTTGTTCAAGTTTTGTAAAGTTGTTTGTTGGACTGTTTAATTAATAATATAAGGACTAAAATCAACTGCGAAAGAGCTCATTTCGATCAGTAACTAACTTCGTTATGTGGTAGAGTCAGATTTGCCTGAACTTGTTCACTAAAAAATTAATTATTATTAAGTTACCGTGTGGTTGGCGGCTTCAGAGAATCTACCACCCCATCCCATCCCGTGGGTGTCGTAAAAGTCGACATTGGGAAATTAAACCAGGTGAAAGGCAGTGGCATCCTTCTGGAACATCTGTATAAATAAATTGCGGTTGCTAACCCGCCTGACAATCGTGGCATAGCTATGGTAAAATCACCCCAGAACGAGACGGCAAGCCACAAATTTTTGTGGCAATCTATGGGGGAAGCCTAAGTTCAGCAGTGAACTAGTGATGGGGTGTAGAGAGTGAGTGAATTAAGTTACCTAATAACGATAAAGACGTTTCAGTTTCAGTGATCGGAAATACTCCGCCCACTCTATACTATCTCTCGCTCTCTACTAACCCTCTACTCGTCCACTCGCGTGAATCTACTGAGATTATTTTTCTGTACGACTGAGACTCCGTGAAGGGCGCTCCATGCTCAAAAGCCGAAGGCGGTGCTACGAGATAACCGATACGATACGAGATATGGGAAAATAGATACTACACCTTACGATATTTCAATATTTCATACGATATTACGACCAAACGATACGCTTCGATATATCGTATTCATTCGGAAATTTCGTATTAACGTATCTTGTCAAAAAATACTATGTTTTGTTAATTCCTAATCTCATGAAGTCTCTCACATTGTAACCGTAAAATTATGTGTGGCATTTGACGTAGTTGTTATTCGTAACATAAATTTCGTTAGAAAACAAAACCAGCCGACCTTTGTTTAGCCTTGTAGTCACCTATAAGTCTAAACAAACAACAATTTCTATTCTGTCTGAAACAGAACGTCCTTATTAGTGTCGCGACGGCGATAGTGAATAGTACCTGCGCACGGAGAATATCATTCGAAAAATGACAGAGCGTCATTCCACCTCCGTAGATTTCTCCCGATGGTGGTACGTACGAAGTGTATCCCCGCTAGTCCGCAGTAGGTAAGGGTTCGTTTTAGGTCCCCACAGTGGGAGTTGATAGGCGTCGTAGGCGTTGTGTAATGCGTCGTTCGACGCCGCTTTTAGTCATCATAGCAGCAATGTGACAGTAATATTTATTTGCCGATAAAATTTTCTTAATCTTTCTCCCCAATTCGTTTGGTCCCTATCTGTAGGCCAGTATTTGATACGCAACCAACAGCGCTAAAGAAAATCCGTAAGCCGCTTTTTTTTCGTGGGTAAATCCTGCACGGATACTCCTCCGCCGCGGGGAAAACGAAGGGGTTATGGGGGCCACCTACCGGCTAAAACCCCACGGTGCTCCTTTAGTCGCCATTTGTCGGGATTACGAGAACGCTTTCGCACACCACCACAGTCCCGAACGGCGACGGCCTTTTTCAGGCTTCTCCTCTTTTTAGGGGCGCAGTTGGAGGTCTCCACCCTTTCTTCAGAATGGGGCGCGGAACTACACTTCTCTCTATGAGGGGATCCAGCTAGTAAATCACTAAGCCACTGCGCCAAACGAACCGACTCTCGTAAAATAATTTTTCATGTAAAATAATGTTTCACAAAAGTGGATAAGCTAATAATGATAAGATAATGTATTCTAAATGCTATATAACGTTACCGTTTGTTACGAAGTAATTTGTTTACTTTTTTAATTGAAGAACAAGTTTTGAAACTAATTTAGGAAATATTCAAGAAAACGATGAGAGAAATAAAAAAAGAAACAAAATTAAATTTCACAGAATTCATTATGATTTATGAATAAAATTATTCATTGCTATAAAGTTAATTGCCCTTGCAAAGCAATACTATGACCATAAACTACAAATTTTTTTTTATTTGTTTATTGTTTTAATCTGGGCAATTGAAATACATTTTCATTTACGTACGCGAATGTTGATGTGTCGGCTCGGTGGGCACAGTAGCTAAGCTCTTGGCTTCTGCGCCTTGGGTTGTGGGTTCGATTCCCGCACGGGACAAATGTTTCTATGGCCTACAAATAATTGTTCCGTATCTTGGGGTTACTGCATGTGGAATTTATGTGTGTAAAACGCACCCACGACACAGGAGAAATATGTAATAATAATAATGTGGGGCAACCTTTAAAAAAAAACCGCTAATAAAATTATATTGTATAATAACTTTTACATTTACTATTTTAACTACCTTAATTGGCTTGTATAATACTCGTGAGCCGAATAAAAATTATTTTGTGGAGAAAATTATTAAAAAAACTATTAAGAAAAATACTAAAAAGAAATGAACTATGACATTGTTGTATTGACTAACTTTACTTGCCAGCATATTTAGATTAACAACCGGGAGCTCCCATTTGAGTCGGTTACAGTGTCAGCAAAAATTAGCAAAAGCACAGGAGCATTCGTTAGCCTTTGTATTTACTATTACACCTACGCGATAACTTTAGAACGGTCAGATATAGTGTTAGCTTTCTTCTTTTTTGGAAAGTTTTCTTCCACAGAGATGCAGGTTTTCTCGCGACTTTTTCCGCTGAACCCGTCGTAAATCAGCACTTAAAATTTCAAAACAATTTTAGAGGGCCCGGACCGGGGATCAGGTCACTATCGGGTTATAAAATTTAAGGCGAGCGCCCGGCCTATGAGCTGTCACTCAGTTGTTATATTAAAAGTCTAAAATACCATTTTTTTATTATTTTTTTTGCATAAAGTGATGAAACGAGTAAAACGTTCACCTAATGGCAAGTGCAACGTCTGCCCGTAACAAATGCTGTGTCACCCAGAAAATTTCTGTGTGACACTACACTGTGCCCATCACCCTGAGACATTGGTTCTTAAGTCTCATATGCCCAGTGATTACGCTAGCTCACAATGCCCTTCAAACCGAAACACAGTAATGTTTGCACACTACTGCTTCACGGCAGAATAACTGGCCCTGAGGTGGTACCTACCTAGACGGACTCCTGCATAGGAATCCTACCACCAGTCATTACCACCACCATGAGAAATATAGCGTGGTATATTTTTAGCCTTGTACTGTGCACAAGCCGCATCTCGTGTGTTACTAAACATGCAATAAAACCGCCGAAATATGCGGCGCTTGGTAAATTATAGTCACGCTTCAAAAAATCAGCATAAGGTCAAATTTAATCGCCAATTATCTGTCATACGTGTAATAATGTTAATCACCAGCATTACTTACAGTTATTTGTCCGAGAATAAGTTAGGGCGGATTTCACCGTTGAAACTAAACGCGATCAGTTCAAGCTGAACGAAGTTTAAGCGTTTAACTGAGTTCAATGCTACTGTTTGCATTTCACCAACATCAACTAAACGCGATTAAAGCTAAACGCGGTTCAAATTCTGAACGCCCAATTTTCGATGTTCAGCTCTTTAAACGCGTTTAGAGAGCTGTCATTGTCAATTGCACAACTATGTAAACACAATAAATATTTTTAATACGTTTTGTTTATCGTTTGCATACCTATGTGTCCTAAGCATAAAAACAGGCTGTTTGATGTCGCAAAATAATAAATACGTTTTTGTTTTAGATTGTGACGATAATTCACGTAAACTTCGTTTTTCGGAACGCGATCAAAATGGAGCCGGTGAAATCGGTTAGACGAAAACCGAGTTCAAATGATACATTTGAACTAAGTTCAGTAAAACGTGGTTTTATTAAACTTGGTTTCCAAAGCGATCGGTGAAATCGGGTCTTAATTTAATGGTTTTTTCTGGAATAATATATGCTATTACAAAAAAAAACATCCAGATTAAATTTTTATTTACTTACTAGCTGATGCCCGCGACTTTGTCCGCGTGGATATAGATTTTTTAAATATCCTTTGGAAATTATTTAATTTTCTGTAAAAAGTATTTTATGTCTGTCTCCCGGATGCATGCAACCTATTTTGTCATTATTTTCGCATTTATGATAAGTAGAATTATGAGAAAATTTAAACTACGAGTACATACCATGAAGAAAAATAATGATGACCAAATGCGAATTTACGCCGCGCTTTAGCCCCTAATTTCTCATTTTACACTATCATTCCAAATATTTCTAAAATAAATAGTAACTTAGATTGCCCTCCAATAAGTCCCCGGCCAGGTTTGGTTTAAACGGAAACCTATACATAAATAGCTTCTTAACTTTGCCATCTAAATACATGTCTACAAACATAGATACAAAATTACGATGATGTTTTTGCTGTTAGCCTTTTTCAGCTTCAACAGGTAGCTGTGCTCGCGGGCCAAGTGTAAATATGTGAAAAATTCGTGTCCCTAAGTCATGCAACGGCGGAGAACTGTGGTGTTAAGCGTTATTCAGAAAAGTACGTAATTTGCACAACGCCATCTATTGAGAATGCTAATTGACTTCAGTAGTACTTCGACGGTGAAAAAATGAATATTACAAACAATCACAATAAGGAATGGAAAACATTTATATAAATTAGCAACTAATTAGCCTATTATTAATTGGACGTAACATTTCTGAAAAACAAATTGTTGTTTTTTTGGTCTGGTTGTATTGTGAATAAACATATATACATAAAATATATAACTATTGAATTTAACATACAACTTCTAAACCTACGTTACTTTATTTTTACGCCGGTCTCCATCGCACGAGGATCATGCAGACAGGGTCTCTATAGTTACGAGTCGCTGGTGCCCCTTAACGAATTACAAGAGAACTAATGATGTCAATTATGTGAATTCTAGTAGTGGTGGTACCTACAGTGTCAGTTATTCTGTCGTCAAGCAGCAGTGTGCAAACATGTGTTCGGTATGAAGGACACTGGCGGCTTGTGTAATTTAGTAGTAATGACTAGGCATATGAGGCTTAAGAACTAACGTCACTGAGGTAACCAGCGCGGTCTGGTGCCTAACAGAAATGTTCTAGGTGACACAGCATTTATGACGGGCAGATGTTGCACTTCCCATCAATTGAACGATTTGCTTTTCTTGTCACTTTCATCATCATCATCATTTCAGCCTATTTTAGTTACCTTTAAACACAGGCTTCCCATGGAGGAGTGGATCTATGGAGATCGCCACAAAATAAGGCTTTCATAAAAAAAAAATTTTACCCTCAGATGGTGTCGTTGGTTGGTGATATCATTTTCTAACTACCCTCGTGGTAAGTAAATCACCCTGTCACCGAGAATTCATTGAGTGCCTCTCATAGTAGTACCGATATCACAGTTTCTACTTATTGAAACTTAGAGCAGCGGCTTCTTTTGTGTATGTGAAGTAAAGGTAAAGTAACAGCCTATTGTGTCCTACGTCCAACTGCTGAGCACAGGCCTTCCATTTTATGAGAGAGTCCGCCACACTGCTCCATGCATACACACTGCTCAAATGCAGCGCTGCTCGAAAATACTTCATTCCTCAAACCGGTTCCCTCTTGATGTTTTCCTACCGCTAAGCACGTGGTAAATCGGCACTTCAAATTGCAGAACAATTTTGGTGGTGCCGGCACCGGGGATCGAACTCAGATCAGAGCTACTGCGGATTTTGTGTATATTTTTACATTTCATCTCTAGTTTACTGCTGAACATAAGCCTCCTCCCCCATAAATTGCCACAAAAGTTTGTAGCTCTCTTTTAGGGGGATTTTGCCATAGTTGCCATGCTTGGCAGGCGGGTTGGCAACCGCAGTTTATTTATTCAGATGATCCAGGAAGATGCTGCTGCGCATCTCCTGTTTTTAATTTTCCTCTGTCGACTTTTACGACACCCACGGGATGAGATGGGGTGGTAGATTCTCTTAAGACACCACACGGTTTTGTGTATGATAATATGATAATTTCAATTAATTTCGAATCACTTCGACTTCGACTACGTAAACAACTTCGCGTGAGGTTGCAGGGAGGCTTTACGATTGTAAAAGTCCTCAGTGATACCGTTCATTTATGTTGAAACTGGTTTAAGCTAATTGGGACATGTTCGAGTGAAAGCTCTCGATAATGATGTCAGAAACGTAATATCAATGGAGTAAACAAAATTTTGAATCACGTTCCCAAACAGCATACAGCTTTTTTTGGAGGGTCTCATTCACTTTCAAAGAGCACGAGTTTGACGACCGCGTGGTCTAGTGGTGGTCAGAGTGCCTGATTTCTAAGCTGCGGGTCCTGACTTCGAATATCAGCCGGAACAAACATTTGTGCAAAAACATGAATTGTTGGTTTTTGCAAAATAGTTTGTTCTTGTTGTGGTGTGTACGTAAAATTTATTTTTGTACAACGAAGCTATGTAACGAACCTGTGAAATCCAATTTTTTATAGGAGAGGGGGCAAACGAGCAAGCGGCTCACCTGACGTGATCACCGCAGCCCATGAACATCCGCAATACCGGGGGAATTTCGGGTGTTTTGCCGGCCTTTGAGGAAGGAATAGACACTTTTCTTGAAGGTCCCTAAGTCGTAACGGTCCGGAATAACCTATCCCACAAAGTGGTTGTGCGTGGCGGAAAATTCCTGGCAAAGCGCACAGTGGTGGAACGCCGGTCATCCAGGTGGTGCCGATGAAATTTTGTTTTGTGCCGCAATGTACGATGGTGGAATTTAGCAGCAGGAATTAATCCGAACAACTCCACGGAACACTCCCCATCCTATTTGATTGAGGGGCATCGTTTTTAAAAGAAACAAACATAGCAGCAATACAAGTGGTACTTGCCCTGAACATATTAAAATGTGTTTTTGATGTTCTCCTAGCCGATTTCGACCACGGCGACAACTGCCGACTACTGTCGAGTGCCATCAACTGCGCAGGAGATATTATAGTGCCACAAGTGTACGCGCAAACAGAGAGGCACTCACTCGTCCCAACCTACCCGCACTATGTAACGCTGATGCGATAAGATCGGAGGTAGGCTAGGATGCAGTGTCAGAAACACGGGGACAATCACAACACAACCAGACCCGAAAACCAACAATTTATGAATTTATTCGAACCCAGTACCCGCGGCTTAGAAGTCAGGTAGTCTGACCACAAGGCCACGCGGTCGTCATTAAAATGTATACCTAATGTGACCATTAATTATTTTCCTTTTTTTTTATTGTATAAAGTGATGAAACGAGCAAAACGCTCACCTGATGGTAAGTGCAACGTCTGCCCATAACAAATGCTGTGTCACCCAGAAAATTTCTGTGTGACACCACACTGTGCCCATCACCCTGAGACATCATTTCTTAAGTCTCAAATGCCCTGTGATTACGCTAGCTCACAGTGCCCTTCAAATCGAAAAACAGTAATGTTTGTACACTACTGCTTCACGGCAGAATAACTGGCCCTGGGGTGGTACCTACTTAGACGGATTCCTGCATAGGAATCCTACCACCAGTAAGCTCCTCAGAGCGGGACGTTATAAAAACTTATTATGAAATGTTTATTGAACAAAGAAATTTGCTTCAAATGTTGTTCAAAACTCTACTTTCGATGTTGAATACGAAGGCAACTATTGGCTTGACTTGACGTTTTGTCAGAGCGGGACATTTCTACGTATTTTGGGGACAGCGGGACACAGCTTAAAAACGGGACTGTCCCGCTTAAAACGGGACGTATGGTCACGTCATGTAAACCTGAACTGAATAATTAGAGGCTTTATTTTTCAATGAAAGTTAAGGTGACTATCAAACCTTGCCGATAATGGCCATTAGACACTTTGATTAGAGCTCGCGCTCGCTAACTGCATACGAATTAGATAAAATTGTTCGGACACCTGGGTTTAATGAGGTGTTTAGTTGCGTAGTACAACGTTTAAACAACATTGCCGTCGCCCAGTCAGAGTCGCTATCTTCTGCAGCTATGTTATGACTGTTCTATTTTTCTAACACTGCATCGATTATAATACATGAGTGTAACATCGGGCGCGGAAGGTTTGGACGGGCGAGTGCCTCTGGGGTTGCGCGTACACTTATTGACACTATAATCAAGCAATCGACAACAGCATCCGACAGTATTCGGAATTTGTCGCCGTTGTCCAAAATCGGCTAGGGCATATCTGAAATCGTTTAAAAACGCGTTCTTTCTTTGCGGCTTGGAGTGGTGGTAGGATTCCTATAGAGGAATCCGTCTAAGTAGGTACCATCCCAAGGCCAGTTATTCTGCCGTGAAGCAGTGGTGTGCAAACATTACTGTGTTTCGGTTTGAAGGGCACTGTAAGGTAGCGTAATCATATGAGACTTAACAACTTATGTCTCAGGTTGATGGGCACAGTGTGGTGTCTACACAGAAATTTTCTGGGTGATACAGCATTTGTTATGGGCAGACGTTGCACTTACCATTAGGTGAACGTTTTGTTCGTTTCATCACTTAATCCAATAAAAAAAAAGTAGTTTCTATCGTCCCTGCGTATATCGTGGGTGGGGTTTACAGACAAATTTACATACTCCATACCCGAAGCTACTGTAGGCCATTAACGTTATTCCGATCGATAATTGAACCAGGGATCCAAAGCGGAAGAGCCAATTATTTGACCATTGCACCAACCGAGCCGAAGTATTGAAAACACTAAAAAACAATAAGTTACTCAACAGATATTTTTCCTTTCCGTCCGTATTTAATATCTTATCTATGTCTCTGTCGGAATGTTTTTGCCTCGCCCACTTCAGCGAACCGAAACCTTTTGCAATGCGTAATTGTTTATCGTATGTATATCGTTTTCCTTTAACGGACGTGTTACATGTGTGCCAATATACAAATAAAAGGTAACAGTACGTAACGTACGGTGGCAAAAGAAATAAAAAATATTCCAAAGACATGTGAAGTCCGCCAACCCGCATTGGAGCAGCGTGGCGGATTCATTCTAGCTCCAGAACCCTCTCAGAAATGTGAGTAGGCCTGCGCTGAGCAGTGGGACATTTATATCCTGAAACGTTGCTTTTTTATTTATTATTTTTTTTTTCTTTTTACATGTATTAAAACGCCTCACAGTAGGATTTCTCCTGTGCGTTTTTTTACAGACATAAATTCCACATGCACAAACACCCAGACCCGGAACAACTATATGTAGGCCATACAAATATTTGTCCCGTGCGGGAATCGAACTTGCGACCCGCAGCGTAGAAGCTAATCGCTTAGCCAATCAACAACAAACACGTCGTTAGCGTATACAAAGTAGATTGTAGACTTATTGGCAGGGGCATAGCTAAGTATTTTTTCTGGGAGGAGCATCTGGACCAAAAAATAGATTGTAGACTTTTTGTCATGGGCATTTGTCATTAAAAAAAATGGTGTTCTCGATAGAACAATAAAAATATGAAATTTTAGGAAATTATATTTTATTACATTATGTACTTTATAAATTATTAGGTGTGTGCAGAAGGCAGTTTGAGTTGCGAGTGTGGTATGTGTAAGTAAGCGAGTCGGCGGCAAGCTTATTATTAGTAAGTTTGGTGGGTTTTGATTGGCTGGTATGTCCTATGTGAAGCGATGTATGGAAGTGGATACAAAATGTAATGTGGAGTCTTGGGCTTTACATAAACCATTATAATTTGAGTAAAATAAGCGTTAAGCATGGCGTAGACATATGGGAATAGCTAACTATTTTTTTCGGACATCGAAACATACGAGTATATATTAAAACTTAACACCGTCCATGAATAGAATATAATAAAAAATATTCTATTATTTTTTATTTAAATATAGATCATTTACATCATACTCATTAAACGTCATTTTTTTAAGCTACACTGGTTCGCAAAGAAATGCCTCTGTCCTAGGAAGAACCAGAAAGAAACCCTGAGGGATTATTTTTTTTCAGTCATTTCAAATATACAATTACAGCAGTTTTATAAAGATGTAGTAATAGCTTGGCAGCGATCACCTCATTCCCAGGGGTTGTCATCATCCACATATCCCTAATATTATAATAACCCTTCTTAAAAAGTCTTTGTTTAACAAATAGTTTGAACCTTTTGTTTGAAAGACTGTGCACTTTATGGGATTTTGTTGTAAAAACGTATACATTGCCCTATGAAAGAGTTACTGCCTCTGTAAAGTCGGGTAACTGGCATAATTAATCTGTGCTTGTTTCTGGTATTCACATTATGAACATCACTTTTTTATTAAAGTGATTAATATTCTTATGTACATACATAACGTTTTCATATACATAATGAGAGGCCAAGGTGTTTAATTAATTTCTTTAAATTTATCTCTAAGATACACTCTAGAGCTAAGATTATAAATAGATCTTATGACCCTCTTTTGCAAAACAAAAATCACCTATTCGTCAGTCACATTTCTCCATATCAAAATACCATTAGACATTATGCTGTGTAAATAACTTAAATAAACTAATCTAGCAGTTTGAAAATTAGTCAAGTTTCTAATTCTTTTCACGCATGATAAGGCATATGGGCTTATCTCTTCAGACGAGGGACTGCTTCATACGGCGAGCTTTTACTGTAAGGGTAAGTGGTATTCTAAGGAGGGTGTAGGAAAGAGTGCGCCGCTAGAGCGTTTTGCGCATGTGGAATGTGTGTTTGGCATTTTTTAAGAAAAAATGTGATATTGTTATAGGCGTAATGGTTTACCTTGGCCTGTTTATATGCGTCCTCATCAGACGCGACGGGGAAGGCCACATTGAGCCCGGAGTTCCTCGCCAGCCATTCCCCCGTGCCCGTGGAGTAGCCACGTAGGTTGGGATTGTACTCCTTCAGAATGTTTGGCAGCGTCAGGAACTCACGCCAAGTGCGGTCACCCCCTGGAATTGCAAAATGTTGAACCAAAATTCATTTGACATGTCTCCGTTCATTTTTTTTGTTAAGAATAACTAACATTGAATTCAATTTTATCATATAACATACTCGATTAAATGTGGATAATTTAAATAGCAAATATTTAAAAAAAATATAATTTACCTGCACACCAAGAAACGCCCCGATACTCCACAATAGCACCCAGCGCGTACTCCTCTAGGGCTCCACTGCCGGCCACTAGGGAATCCCCGATTGCTGCCACGACATCTATGTCACCGGGCCGCAAGCGGTGCACTGATGTTGGCTTTTGCCGGCTCTTGCCCCAGGGTATGGAGCTTACGCAGGGGAACGGCGTAGACGGCGATATTGCGCGTTGACGTCTCACGTTCGACTTCCGTGGGAGGTAGTGTATTGATTGCCACTGCAAAAGATTTTTAAGTAAGACTTTTAAGAAATTCTGGACAGAAAGACTACATTTTAAGGTATCTACTAGATCCATACGTCTTTCCCAACTGTTCGCTACACTCACTACTACAAACAACGCCTTTTTATAGGATAAAGTGACCAGACGAAGAAAACGTTCACCTGATGGTAAGTGCAACGTCTGCCCATGACAAATGCTGTAATAATAAAGGTACCTGCATAGGAATTCGTAATAAACCCGTAATTCGTGTGTACAGTAAATTTAATGATTACAATGGCAGTCTTTTCCTTAGAAAAGCGCGTCCAAACATGCAAACTCCACAGCTTTATTTTAATAATTAAGTAAGATAAAAGGAAGGATATTCATACAAAGTAAGGGATGTCCTACAAATACTTTAAGATTCAACGATCTGCCGTAATTAAACCCTCACCTCACGTTTCCTTACGATGTAATATACAAAACACGCTTTATGCGCTGCCCACTCACAAACATTTACAGTGTGAAATGAGACCATTGTAGGTTGCTTTACACAATGTATTTAAATAAAAGTACTTTTTACGGATTTTATCGCGAATTTAGAACTATTTTTAACTCGGCGTTTCGGGCGCTTTACAGCACCCATGGTCACGGGGGGACTGAGGTGACAGTTGTCCCGATGTCATAGTTAACCCGGAGTACCTTCAGCTTTTAATTATTATTTTTAGTCCGATCTGCGCAGAAAGAGCTTACTGTGTCTTGAAGCCTTGCAGTGGTATGCTTGGTTTTTGATTTAATTTTATTAATAATAGGATCCCAAGCCGGTGGTAATACCCAACCATCTTCCCTATTGAAATTAGGATGTTTTTTAATTTCATCCTTGGTAGGAATCGGTGTTCTTTTGCAAGGATTTGTGGTCTATCAAATCTGATGTAATGGTTGGGATGATCCAGAACATGGTCACAGACTGCAGACTTCCTAGAGCGTCGATGCTTCACATCAGCTATATGTTCTTTAACGCGGGTTTTAATGGATCCCCCCGTGACCATGGGTGCTGTAAAGCGCCCGAAACGTCGGGTTAAAAATAGTTCTAAATTAAACACGATAAAATCCGTAAAAAGTAGTTTTATTTAAATGTGTAATATTCGCATAAATAAAAGAAAACATTACACAATGTATTTGACATTGTTAAAAGACACGAAAGCAATAGGTCGCGTATTTCCTTAACGTAAAGTAGTTGTTTTCGAGCACGGTCTGCATAACACTTCGAAATCCGCATGACGTTTGTTCGTAAGATGCCTTGTTCCGAAAGGTCATCGGTCAATTGACAGCTCGGTTCTGATTTAAGAAGTTGGTGTTTCAGTATGACCGAGCGAAGCGAAAGGACCAGATCCGAAAATGTCATTATAAGTTTGCTTTTTAAGTTACGTAAGTTATGAGTTGGTCCGACAAACCAGTCACTATATGTGGTATAGGTACGATATGTGCTATGTGACCCTGAAATGTTGTCACGATATCTGTACATCTAGTATATCTATTTATCTTTTTTCATTACACGATGCAATAGCAATGGTCCAGTCGTATAGCTCGTAGAACATATAACCGTTGGGGAAGAAAGGTTCTCGAGTGGCAACCTCGTACTGGCCAGCACAGTGTAGGGCGACCCCTCGCTTGACAGGAGCGACGACCTGCACAGTTTTGCGGGAATTCGATGGATGCAGGTGGCTCAGGACTGTTTTGTGGTACTCTATGGGGGAGACCTAGATTAAACAGTGGACTATGATAGGCTGAAATGATGATGATGATGAAAGTACGCTTTTAGTCCGTCGGCCTTGACAGCTTCGTCGGAAGAAACTCGCGAACAGTGGGCCCGCGAGTTAGGATTACAATGTCGCTACTGAAACTAATGTGTCGTGATGTCATCACTCCGACCCCTGTTGAGGAATAAAGGACACAACTAACACGGGGGAAACGGCTCGCAGCGATCTAAGGACCCCTCTGAAGGAGGTCGGAGCCTCGAATTTAATCGCCGTCGAAAGGGAATAAGCACTATCTATCTATATCTAAATACGAATTCCTTCCGTCCTTCTGTATAACTGCGGTTATCGCGATAACCACTAAACTTCTTTTTTTTTATTTGATAAAAGTGACGGAACGAGCAAAACGTTCACCTGGTGGTAAGTGCAACGTCTGCCCATAACAAATGCTGTGTCACCCAACACAGTGTGAAACCACAATGCGCCTGTAACCCTGAGACATCAGTTCTTAAGTCTCATATGACCAGTGATTACGCTAGCTCTCAGTGCCCTTCAAACCGAAACACAGTAATGTTTGCACACTACTGCTTCACGGCAGAATAACTAGCCCTGGGGTAGTACCTACCTAGACGGATTCCTGCATAGGAATCCTACCACCACCAATACTACCATAACTAATTCCGCATGTAATTTTCGCTATCATAACCTGCTAGACTCCAGGAACATTTATGTTATAAACATTGCCCTAGCTCTTACAGGAGCTAAGCACTATCTATACCTTTTTACTGGTGGTAGGATTCCTATTCAAGAATCCGTCAAGGCAGGTACCACCCCAGGGCCAGTTATTCCGCCGTGAAGCAGTAGTGTGCAAACATTACTGATTTGGTCTGAAGGGCACTGAGAGCTAGCGTAATCGCTGGGCATATGAGACTTTAAAATTTATGTCTCTGGTTGACGGGCGCAGTTTGGTGCTACGCAGAAAAATTCTGAGTATCACAGCATATGCTATGGGCAGACATTACACTTACCATCAGGTGAACGTTTTTCTAGTATCGTCACTTTATGTAATAAAAAAAACATATTATATAAAGAAGCCCCTGTCCTGAATCGTCTGTTCTTCTCAATGACCGCGCTAATTTCGAGAACCACCAAAAGAATTTGCAAGAACATAAAACAGTTTATAAAAAAGTGAACAAGCATAAACTAATAATGTCAGTTACTCTACTTCACAGACTAATATATATATATATTTGTTTTGCATAAAAGGCCGTAAGGGCTTTTTATAATCTTGGCTCTAAAGTGTCTCTTAGAGATAAGTTTAAAGAAATTGATATCTTAACCTTCGTGTCTCAAGATGTTTATGAAAACGTATTGTATGTACACAAGCAGATAAAACGGTTTATAAAAAAATGAACAAGTACAAATTAATAATGCCAATTACTCGACTTCGCACAGTCCGTAACACTTATGGGGAAATGTATACGCTTTTACAACAAAATCCCAGAAAGTGCACAGTCTTTCAATCAAAAAGTATTTTTTTTAATTAAACAAACACCTTATTAGAAGGTTTATTATAATATTGAAGAACATGGATGATGATAACCCCGGGGAATGAGGTGATCTCTGCCCAGCTATTTCTACATCTTTATAATGCTGCTGTTATTGTACATTATGTATTTACTAAGATCTGCATCTCTCTAGAAACATTTATATGTATTAAAAATTGCCCCAGCTCTTACAGGAGCTAAGCATTAACGGTATTGTTAGTGAACCAAGTCGGAAAAAAGTTTGCCGATACTATTAAATACTGTTATAATATAAATATATAATATAACTATTATATACTGTATTAATATCCAGCTATTTCGTCAATGCTTATAAAAGTATACACGGTAATAAGAAAAAAACAATTTTGTAAATTTTTATTTGTCTGTCTGTCAATTTGTTCCGACTAATCTCCGTAACGGCGGAACCCATTTTGAAGTGACTTACACTGACAGATGATAATATAGCGGGTAACTTAGGCTACTTTAATTTCAGAAAAATAATTATGGTTCTGGGGAAAAAATTTAAATGGTCGATTCAAATAGGGAAGTATATATTATACATACGAGGGTGGATTGAAAAGTACTCGGCCTAACCAAGAAAATAAACACATACTAAATCAGTTATATTTTTATTTTTCTACATAATCACCATCAAGTTCAATACACTTTTGCCACCTCCCCTTCCAAGCATTTAGACCGTTAAAAAAAATTATTCTTCCTTAGAGTCAAAATATGCGTCTACAGCTGCTTTGACCTCGTCGTTTGTCGAAAATCTTTGACCTCCCAAGTGCTTTTTTAGGTTAGGGAACAGAAAGAAGTCTGATGGTGCCAGATCAGGTGAATACGGCGGATGCGGTAACAGTTCAAAGCCACAGTTGTGAATTCCAGCCATTGACTGTACTGATGTGTGAACACGGGCGTTATCTTGATGAAACAGGACTTTTCTTCTGAGCATTCCTCGACGTTTTTCTTTTATTTCCTCTCGTAAACGACGTAGTAAGGTGCAGTAGTAATCAGAGTTTATAGTCTGACCCCTTTCAAGATAATCAATCATAATCACACCTTTCGAGTCCCAGAATACTGAAGCCATCACCTTATTTGCCGACAAAATCGACTTAGCCTTTTTAGGGGGTGGTGAACCAGGTCTTCTCCACTGTTTTGATTGTTGTTTTGTTTCCGGTGTACAGTAATGAACCCATGTTTCGTCCATAGTAACAAAACGATTCAAAAAATCATCTGCATCGGCTTCAAATAACTCCAAACAGTCGCGTGAAATAGTCAATCGCGTCCTTTTTTGTTCAACTGAAAGCAGTCGCGGAATCCACCTCGCAGACACCTTGTGGAAACCCAACTCGTTGACAATGTTGTTTTGAGTTCGTTCATAAGAGATGCCTATAATCTCGGCTATCTCTCTAATTTTTAATCTGCGGTCTCCCATTATTAAATCAAGTACTTTTTTAATATTTTCGTCAGTAGTTGACGTCGAAGGCCTTCCAGAGCGGGGTTCATCTTTCACACTCTCTCTACCACGCTTAAATTCTGCTATCCATTTTTTGACGGATGAATATGACAGAGCACAATCGCCTAATGTACTGACCATGTCATCATGGATGGCTTTTGATGATAGCCCCTTCTTATGGAGGTACTTAATGACGGCACGCTGCTCGATTTGCTCCATTCGCGGAAATTATGACCGATTACTTTGTTAATAAATTTATAAAATCACAACTAATTATCGCACACGTTTCGAACTTCACACAATGAACTAGTCTGAACTGAACTAAATAATGTGGGTAGATTTGATTTTTAGAATTGAATGGATCTGTGTTAGGCCGAGTTTCAATCCACCTAGTATCATCGCTCAGGGTCAACTTTTTTACGCGGACGAAACCGCGGGGTACAGCTGGTCATTTCTATGTGCAAATGAATCCTATAGTCAACAAGAATGAACCGGCGATGAACCTTGTTTTTGTTGTTATAGTCATTTAGTCACATTTCCGTCATTTCCTTTCCCTTAGAGGCTTGTTATAAAATAACATAACATTGCATAACACTTACACAAATTGAAAATGGCGCACTTACGTAGGACAATGCGTACGCCTGTATCCAAATGCGACCAACGTACACTTACGACCATAGAAAACTATTCACGACCAAGTTAGGTACAATAACGACCCACTAGACCTTGTTTATTTAACTTTAATGTTTGTGTTCGTATATTCACGTAACAAAACGTGATAGCAACAATAACGAGAAAAAGATTAATCGGTCTCAATCTCAAATCATACATAACATAATTGTGAAAATAGTTTGGTTGCTGGGCTTGCTGTAGTAACAATGGTTTAGTAACAGTGGCCTGTGTGCTGCTGTCAATATATATCTTGACGACTTGTTCCTACCACATAAAAAAGTAAATTGCCACAATTGCCTCTCTCCACAAGCGGGTTGGAAGCGGCAATGAAATAGTTTGCATATTAGGTCGTAGACGTATCCTCTATCTTATTTTCATTTAAATAAGGCGATATTTTTAGTTCATCTTTACTGTCTTGGTTACCTTAAGTTTCAAATAAGATGAATATATTATAATTGGAATGAATGTTGTGTTTTATTTTAAGTTTTTATTTTTTTATGAAAAAAATCTTAAAAAATCGCGAGAGTTATATTTTTTATTTAATTAAGATTATTACATAATATAGTTAATAGAATCAGGCGTTACTTTGCGGAAATCCATTATAATGAAGGAAGGTAAGTTACTTTGCTAAGATCCGCATGCACGACAGACGGCCGCCGAGTGTCTCGGCGGCCGTCTGTCGTAGAGTCTATGTCGCTTGATAATGCCTCGTTTTGGGGCGAAACACGTGTCGTGTTCTCGACTTCAGTGGTGTGTATTATCTGGTGGTAGTATTGTAGTGGTTCGTGGAGTGATTCGTGGCCTGGTGGCGGTGCTCTTCAAAAAACTAGGTAATATACACCATTTTTATATTTTGCATGCGGATCTTAGCAAAGTAACTTACCTTTCTTCATTATTACATAATACTTATTGAACGTAATATAAAAATTTCAAACTGACTGGTTCGCAAAAAACCTCTGTTTTCGAAAGAACCAGCAATAATCCATTCTAAAGATAAGTGCCTTTTAAAAATAATGTACTATGACAGCAGTATTATAAAGACGTTCAAACATTATTTCAGCGATCACATCATTCCTAGGGGTTATCATCATCCATGCATTCTTTAACATTATAATAACCCTTTTTATATAGTCTTTGTTTAATAAAAATAAATATAGCCGTGTGGTGGCGGCCTCGTTAAAGAAATACTACCACTCCAACTCATCCAATGGATCTCGTAAAAGGCGAGTAAGGAATTAAACTGCACTGTGCACCCAACAGCACATGGTGGCGACGGGCTCAACACCTATCACACCAAGTGCATTATATTGTTTTGGTGAAACGTGGATTGTGGCAGTCATCTGTTTTTGCAATGAGTGCCCAGTCTCTGACTGCCCCTTATGTGATACAGTCGTGATCTTATGTATGTATGAGTGTTTAATAAAAAAATGGACTTTTTTATTGAAAGAATTCGTGCACTTTCACAACAAACTTACATATACTTCGTGAAGTCGAGTAACTGGCATTATTAATTTCATTTTTTTATAAACTTTTTTATCTGCTTGTGTACATACAATACGTTTTTATAAACATGTTGAGAGGAGAAAGTTAAGATATTAATTTCTTTAAACTTATCTTTAAGAGACACTTTAGAGCCAAGATTATAAAATGTTCCTACGGCCCCCTTTGCAAAACAAAGATCACCTCTATGTCAGTCACATTCCCGCATAGCAAAATACTTTAAGACATTATACTATGGAAATAACTGAAATAAACCAATCTAGCAGTTTCAACATTAATTAAGTTTCTATTTTTTTTTGCCAGAGCTAAGTTTACTTGCTAGTTTAGACATATGGGGGCCCCATTGAAGTTTTGCGTCAAGAGTTATTCCAAGAAAAATGGTGTTGATACCTCATATATCTATTATGAAACTTAAGGACAGATGTCTCATGGTGACGAGCACTGTGCGGTGCCCCACACAGCTATCCAAAGCCAATTTCTAGTGACACCACAGTTATTATGGGAATGCGTTGCAATTGTCATTATTTCTTTTTATATAAGAGGAGACAAATTAGCTCATCTGATGGTAATAAAAACCACTGCCCGTGAAGATCCGCAATGCCAGAAGATTAGCAAATGCGTTGCGGGCCTTTGATAAAGGAATAGTCTTTTTTCTTGAAGGTCCCTGGTCCGGAAAAACCGGCTAGCAGCAGCCGATTCCATAAAGTTGTAGTGCGTGGCAGAAAATTCCACGAACAACGCACTGTGGTGGAATGCCAACGATCTAGGTGGTGACTATGAAACTTTGGGTTGTGCCGCAATCTACGATGATAAGGGTAGCGGCTGGAATAATTCCGAACAATTCCTCGAAAAACTCCCCATGATAGATCCTGTAAAAATGCAAAGTGATGTAACATCTCTTCGCAAGGCCAGTGGATCAAACCAATGGGAAAGAACATGGTCGCCGACGATTCGAGCCGCTGTTCGTTGAATGCGGTCAAATGGAAGGAGCTGGCACTGGGATGCCCCCGCCCAGAGATGATAACAGTACTCCATGTGAGGCCGAACTTGCGCCTTGTAAAGTTGCAAGCGGTGGGCCGGCTCGAAATACTGTCCTGCTCTACTGAGACTGCTAGAGAGATTAGGTTAACGACTTGCTAGTCCAGTCGTTAACCTAATCATATAATAACCAATTTAAAAATCAATATTTATCACGGCTGTCATAAATACAATACAAACATTTAAAAAGCATTACTTTTTAAACATACCTCGTAAGCCTACCAAAGTCAATAGGTCCAGACTACTGGAGTAAATAATGAGATTTCATTCTTCGCCCATTTACTTCTACGCTCAATTCGCAATAGCATAAGCCATAACATTATCTAATTAGTAATAGAAGTGACTCTTTACATTTTCTAATGAACAAACAAAACCAACAGCTGGCCTTGTGGTATAAAGTCAGTTGACAAGGAAAACACTCAAAATTCAAACACGCAACGATCAAGCACAGCGTTAGATGCCGTAACGTAACGCCGCATAATGGCTGAAACAAGTCGATCGTACGCACCTGCCGTCCACTCATGATTCATTACAACGTTAATGAGAAAGCGTTTTATTGGTTGTGACAACACCGCGATACGCAAACATGTTATACGCATATTCAACGCAAATTTGTCAATATAAATTAACTATCGATAGTTATTCTTAACTGGGTACGTGCAAGTAAATATAAAGTATATGCATACGTTGCCGTGGTAGCTCGGGGGCTAGGCGCTCGCTTTAAATTTCATAGTACGCGAGTGACCTGGGCTCGATTCCCGGTGCCGGCACCACTAAAAATTGGTAATTGCAATTTTAAGTGCTGATTTATCACGTGCTTGGCGGCGAAGGAAAACATCGTGAGGAAACCTGCATGTCAGAGAAATAAAAAATATTTCGAAGACATGTGCAGTCCGCCAACCCGGATTGGAGCAGCGTGGCGGATTCTTCCTAGCTCCAAAAACCCTCTCAGAAATGAGAGGAGGCCTGTGCTCAGCAGTGGGACATTTATAGGCTGTAACTTTACTTTTACTTTTATACGTTTCTATTCTCAAACCAATACAAATTTGCAGTGTAGTTAGTTTGACATCAGCATACTCACAATACTGGCACTTTTGCGAAAAAATCGACATAATAATGATTTATTTAGAAAAAAACTTGCCAAATTTATATGGATTCGGCCGATTTGAGAACCTTCTCCTTTTTTGGGAATTGGTTAAAAAGCAGAACGCGTGCTATTCCGAAAACGTGAAAGAAGTTTTAATATTAATTAGAAATTTGATCAAAATTAAATTAGGAAGCCTGTGTTCAGCAGTGGGACACTTATAGGCAGTTACTTTAATTTAGTTTTTATAAACAATTATTATACATAATTTTTTTTTTAATTGGTTAAAGTGATGAAACGAGCAAAACGTTCACCTGATGGTAACGTCTGCCCATAACAAATGCTGTGTCACCCATAAAATTTCTGTGTAACACCACACTATGTTCTTAAGTCTCATATATGCCCAGTGATTACGCTAGCTCACAGTGCCCTTCAAACCGAAACACATTAATGTTTGCACACTACTGCTTCACAGCAGAATAACTGGCCCAGGGGTGGTACCTACCTAGACGGATTCCTGCATAGGAATAATATTAATAAAGAACAATTAATTATTATCTCTTTTTATCTCTCTGGTCAAGTACATATTTTCCGTACTTTTTTTTACAAGAACGATTAATTTAGAAACGTTACATAAACCTTGACCGTGTAATTTTGCTCTCATTTCGCCCAAAGGAGTTTCACTTCTAAAATGGATTGCCTTGATAATTATGGTATTTTGGACCGTATTATAACGTGTGATGAGTTGATTAATGGGTCACTACATACTCACATACAGTCACGCTGTTTTCCCATATAAGGGGAAGGCAGAGGCCACACACGTGAAGGGTGGCGAATCGCGTCGCCGCCATTTTAGGTAGGATTTAAAAAATCTTACTCCCCTTTGCGTTCCCACTTAGTATTGTAGTGACATTGCATATGCGGTGTTATTCTATACGAATAAAGGCTGTACGTACAATACCTTAATCGCCTCTTACGACACCACAATAGGTAATTTTTTTTTGCTTTAATGAACTTTTGTTTTTCTTAGATATTGTATTATTTCTACTCTTCTATTTTAAATGGCAATCACTGAAGCCTCTAGTATTACAAACACCTTTTTTCGGTTAATGAGTCATAAACTATATGCATTATATGATAAATTTATAATTATGTGCTAAGCTAAAAAATGTATATGGCAGGACCAACAGTTGCCTTGCTTACGTTTTTCGTTAATGATTTTTAAAAAATTAATGAGGATTAAAACGCAAGTCATGCGTGTCGCTATCTATGCAGTAAAAAAAAAACTATATTTGAGAGCTGTAAGTGTGAAGCTGTACATCGAAAGTTGAAAACATATTTCAATACAACTTGGGTAATAAGTTTATAACTTAAAGTTATTGCTTGAATGTGTTTGCATTTCGTTATAAAATTGAAAGGCATAATAAATACGCGACGGTAAATTGTTTTAATTATATAATTAATGTCTCTGTATTCCGTGCCGTGGTAACATATCCGTATATGGAATACGGTACGGTCCGGTATGGTTTAGTACAGTACGAGTAGGTTCAAAGTTCTTTGCTTTTACCAAGAAACCCAAACTAGTATAACACCGAATAAATAATTTTAAGAACAAATTAATAATGACCGGCAAAGGGTTTTTGTTGAAATATTTTCTTACGGGCAAGCACGCGGTAAAGCACTGAGTCACTCTTAGTTCATTGGAAGTAGGTACCACTACAATGCCACTTATTCTGCCATCATGCAATGGTTTTTTTTTTATTTGATAAAGTGAGGAGACGAGCAAAACGTTGTAAGTGTAACGTCTGCCCATAACAGATGCTGTGTTACTCAGAACATTTCTGAGTAGCACCACACTGCGCCCGTCGCCCTGAGACACAAGTTCTTAAGTCTCATATGCCCAGTGACTACGCTAGCTCTTAGTGCCCTTCAGACCGAAACACAGTAATGTATGCACAGTACTGCTTCACGGCAGAATAACTGACCCTGGGGTGGTACCTACCTAGACGGTATTCCTGCATAGGAATCCTACAACCCTCAAAACATCGTGAGCAAAGATTACTGTGTTTCGGTTTGAAGGCCTGTTAGCTGGTGTATTTACAGGGCAGATTTAAGACTAATGACAACTGATGTCTCATGGTAAGGCGCAGTGCGTTCCTACGCCAAATTTTCATAATAAAATAAATTGATCAGATTTAGTTCAGGCGGGATTAAATTAGACCAAACATCTAAAGGTAAAGGGGAATAGGAAAAAAAAAGGTAGACTATACGGGCGGAATAACCGGCGGAATGCTTAAAATGAAATGAAATGAAATTAAAATGATTTATGCTTCAACTTAAGAAATATAAATTCCGTTGCGTAAAGTTCCTCTGCCGGAGAAGCAGCCGAAAGAAACTGCGTATGTATCCTCTCTTTTGTTATTTTTTTAGCTTAGTCGAAAGTAGATTATAAATAAATTTACAAAGAACAGTCTCATAGAAAACCAAAGCACGCTATCAAAAAAAAACCAAAAAACCACAGCTTTTGATTCATCAAATAATATTTAAAAAAGGCCACGCTGCCCCAAAAGCAGGTTGGCGGATTTCACGTATCCTGGAAATATTTTTATTCCTGCAATATAAAGGTTTTCTATAGTTGATCTAGAGGCACCGGGGATAGATCCGTTTATTCCCGTTATAGAAAATTAAAAATTTATATTTATTTTTAAACTGTTGTGTGAAGAACCCCACTGCAGGGTAAAGAGTTCTCTTACTTCTTGTTAATAATATAAATAGCATGTACAAAAACTCTACACCTGTCGCTAAAGATAAAGCAAGACAATATACTTAGATAACAATTAACGAAAGAATGAATAAAACAATAATGATTTGACAAACAATGAGAATTCTATTTCGACATTCTAGTAATCTCTCACGGGCTGAAAGCATGGGACGTGCAACAAACAAAGACAATATATAGCTTTCAATCAATCATCTTGCTGGTGAGAACCGAGCGGAAGTGTTAAGTAATCGAAATGTCTGCGTTTAATATCATCATTAATTCAACGGAAGATAATCGGTGATTTTTTTTATAGAAGAGGGGGCAAACGATCACGACGCTCACCGGATGTTAAGTGATCACCGCTGCCCATGAACATCCGCAATACCAGAGGAATCGCGGGCGTTCTGCAGGCCTCTGAGAAAGTAATAGGCTTTTGGCGGATGATATTGCCAAAGAAAAGGGTAGCTATCCGCCAGATCGGGTGCTCTGATCTGGGGAGGACGTCTCCTCCTACTAGTAATATTTAGATGTTGTATATATAGTTCGCATCTCAGAAAACTTACATAGCGCGATTTTGGAGTGTATGAAATATTTCTTGAGCTTCTCATCTGGCGACATAGATGCCGCTACAGGCTCTTCTTAAATATCTTTGCTATACCTAATTTACTACACACATACATACATAGAGTCACGCCTCTTTCTCATCGGGGTAGGCTGAGTCCACATCTTTCCACTCGCTACGATCCTGATACACATTTTTCATTTCTTCTACTTTCATTTTCATACAAACTTGTCGGTTGTGGGTACTTCCTCTACTCATATCCGTCATCCTCACCCCAAAATAATTTAATTTCACAATATCTCCAGAGTCTCTTCCGACGAAGTTATGAAAGCCGCCGGACTTACTACGCACTACACATTAAAAGAAGCATTATGTAAAGATGTTGAAAATCTTAATCATTATCATCAGCCTTATCATAGATTAGTCGTTTGTTATCCTTATTGGCACGCCTGGCAAATCACATTACCAGACGCCTTGCAGCACAGACTCGATTATATAATTTAGCATTTAAACGTTTGCCTAATCCTTGAATAAAAAAGATTAAGAAAGGTTTTTAACGCGCCAGTAAGTGGACGTATCGTAATATCGAAACGTAAATATTTATTGATTTTATACTTGTTTTTTTTTTGTAGGATGCAGTGACAAGACAAAAAAATCGTTCACCTGATGGTAAGTGCAACGTCTGCCCATAACATTTCTGTGTGACACCACACTGCGCCCGTCACCCTGAGACATTAGTTCTTAAGTCTCATATGACCCAGTGGCACGACAGAATAACTGGCCCTGCAGTGGTACCCACCTAGACGGATTCCGGCTTAGGAATCCTACCATCAAATGCAATTTATTACAAATTACATTTCTTTGTATTATTAACTGATTTTTTTTATCTTTTCATTATTCCCCTTACCTTACCCTCTCATTATTGTCTGGATGAAAATTCAGCGAGGCGTAAAGATCGCCCATTGTAAACCTTAGGTTAAACAAAGTAAAGAATAAAAATAAAATGACGTGTAATGTACCACTACATTAGACCTCATTTTATTTTTAGTCTTAGAACCTAAGCACAAGGAAATTTAATCAGTATCATCATCATCATTATCATTTGAGCCTATCATAATCCACTGATGAACATAGGACTCCCCCGTTGATTGCTACAAACGTTTGTTGGTCTCGTTTTGGTGGGATTTTGCCTATAGTTGCCACGCTTCGCAGGCGGGTTGTCAACCGCAGTTTATTTATGCAGTGGAAAAAGCTGCTACCCATCTTCTTGTTTAAAAATTTCCCTCTGTCGACTTTTACGACACCTACGGTCGTCCATATGGAATGGTAGATTCTCTTAAGACGCCACCACACGGCAAAAAGGAAAATTAATCAGTATGCTGAATAATTATTACTATTATAAAGTTAATTGAGCCGTGGTAGCTCAGGGGCTAGGCGCTCGCTTTTAATCTTCATACTCGTAGTACGCGAGTGACCTGGGTTCGATCCCCAGTGCCGGCACCACTAAAATTGTTAATGCAATTTTAAGTGCTGACTTACCACGTGCTCAGCGGTGAAGGAAAACATCGTGAGGAAACCTGCATGTCTGAGAAATTAAAAATATTTCGAAGACATGTGAAGTCCGCCAACCCGCATTGGAGCAGCGTGGCGGATTCTTCCTAGCTCCAAAACCCTCTCAGAAATGAGAGGAGGCCTGTGCTCAGTAGTGGGACATTTATAGGCTGAAACTTTACTTTTTACTTTACTTTATAAAGTTAATACCCGCGACTTCCTCCGCGTGGATTCTTTAATTTTCTTCGATCGCCTAAATATACTGTAGGAACCATTCGATTTTCTTAGATCAAAGTATCTTTTAGCCGTCTCCAGGACGCAAGCTATCTCTGTGCCAAATTTCGTGAAGATCAGTTCAGCACTTGAACCGTGAAAAGGTAACAAACAGACAGAGGAACAGAGAGAGTTACACCTTCGCTAATGCGGATGCTTATATTGACATAGTGATTAACGATGTTGAATTAGTAAAAGTGTGGGAACGAATGAATGCGAATGATTACTTGCCTGTAATCATTGGCAGCTACTATGTAAGCTAAGTAACTTTGGATTTAATAAAAAATAAAGTAATCTATATTCCGGTGGTTGTATTCCTATGCAGGAATCTGTTTAGGTAGGGACCACCGCAGTGCTACACCGACGTGAAGTAGTGGTGTGCGAACATTACTGTTTCGGTTTGCAGGGCATTGTGAGCTAGAGTAATCACTGGGCATACGAGGCTTAAGAACTGATCTCTTAGGGTGAGGGGCGCCGTGAGGTACCACATAGAGAAGTTCTGGGTGACATAACATTGTTATGGGCAGACGTTGCACTTATCATAAAGTGAACAGGTTTACACTTATCATCAGGTTATATACAGATTAAAACAAAGCCAAAATGTATTATAATGCTGCAAACGAAGCTCAGGGGCCTTGTGCTCGCCTTGAACTTCATAGTACGCGAGTAACCTGGGTTCGATCCCTCTCCTCCTCTCCTCTAAATTTGTACTAAAATTTTAAGTGCTGATTTACCACGTGCTTAGCGGTGATGGAAAACATGGTGAGGAAACCAGCGTCTCCGCGTAAGAGAAATATTTCGAGGATATGTGAAGTCCGCCAACCCGCATTGGAGCAGCGTGGCGGACTATTCCCAGCTCCAAAACCCTCTCAGAAATGAGAGGAGGCCTGTGCTCAGCAGTGGGACATTTACTGGCTGTTACTTTACTTTTACTTTTTTTACTTTAAACGAAGATCTGCGGTCGACTGAGCTACGATCGTGCTCACGTAAAGTAACAGTCACGTAAAGTTTCCCACTGCTGAACACGGGCCTCCTCTTCTTTCTGAGAGGGTTTTTTGAAGCCAGGAAGAGGCAACTACGCTTCTCCAATGCGTGTTGGCGGACTTCACATGTTCTCCAAATATTTTTAATCCTCAAATTTTTCTGACGTTTTCCTTCACCGCATAGTATGTTGTATATTAGCACTTATAATTACAGAACATTTAAAACAAGGACCCGGCTCTTGAACTACCGCGGAATTTTCGTACTTACGTAACCGTGTGGTGGCGGCTCGTTAAAAGAATACTACCACTCCATCTCATCCAATGGATCTCGTGAAAGGCGAGTAAGGAATTAAACTGCACTGTGCACCCAACAGCGCATGGTGGCGATGGGCTCACCACCTGTCACACCAAGTGCATTATATTGTTTTGGTGAAGCGTGGATTGTGGTCATCTGTTTTTGCCGTGAGTGCCCAGTCTCTGACTACCCCTTATGTGATACAGTCGTGATATTATGTATGTATATATGTAGTTATTTAATGAGTGAATCTAACCGCATTTGTCTCCGATTATTGACATAACGATATGAATTAACCCGCCCACTGTCAATTTACGAGAAAACATCAGTCGGCGTCTCGGATCCGGTTTCCGGCTCCATTCAGTATGTCAAAAGCCCGTCTGTCAAGAACAGGGTTGCCAACTGCAAGCTACGTTTCGTATTTGGATTTTTAAAAGCTAAAAATATCGTTTTGTTTTATACAACAATTATAGAGCGACCACATATACGTTCTGTGCAACTGGTCGCGAGTTCGATTCCCACTCGAATGAACTATGTATGGCCTACATATAGTTGTTCCAGGCCTGGTTCTGTATTTCGACGCCGAATTCCTAATTTTAGGCAACGATTTTTGACTTTATGTGCAGCCTTATAGATCTATATTAGATATAAGAAGCGCGAAAGGCGGTAAAATACAGTTACAAATATTATTTGCTTTTTTTATTACTGTTTTGTTTCTCAATACCTCAATGATGCCAACATAATTAATTCATAATGAGTATGTAGAATATCACTGCTCACTGTTCATGCCCAAAATTTCATTTCGTTTTAGTAATTTTTGGTAGTGTACAAGTGTGACAATCCGGCTTTCTGAACGATTATTAGCCTCGAAAAGCAAAGGACTGGACTTGATTAATTTTGGAATTTTAGGTTTACATACATACATAAGATCACGACTGTATCCCATAAGGGGTAGTCAGAGACTGGGCACTCACTGCAAAAACAGATGACTGCCACAATCCACGTTTCACCAAAACAATATAATACACTTGGTGTGATAGGTGGTGAGCCCGTCGCCACCATGCGCTGTTGGGTGCACAGTGCAGTTTAATTCCTTACTCGCCTTTTACGAGATCCATTGGATGAGATGGAGTGGTAGTATTCTTTTCTTTTGGTAGATTTATTTTAGGTTTAAATACCCTTTTTTTAATTTTGCTTACGGAACTCGGCAAACTGTGCTTTCTCTTTAACGTATAGAAATGAAATGAAAATTATATATCCTTTAACGTAAGAAATACAAATTTCGTTTGTCAAACGTCATTATTTTTTTACAATATGCAACCGTTTCGTAATGAGGTTCTTCTGACGGAGAAGAAACAGGCGAAAGAAACTCCGTAGGTATCCTTTTTTTTTTGTCATTGTTTTTTAATATTTAAATAAATTTACAAAGAACTTATTGAAGAAGAACTTTAAATTTAGAAAACCAAAGCACGCTCCATGACAAAAAATTATACAAGATTTCATAATAAATAAATAAATGCATTGCAAACTCGAGCAGACCAGCCTCCACCAACAGCACCTGTTCACAAGTATGACGCATGTGGCAGCCATCGCCCTCCTCGACCATATTCAAGGGAAGTGGACGACCCGCCACACGACGCCGCCGCTAGCAGAAGCATTTACGCGAGCATGACATACTCAAGTCTACTGTACGAAACCGATAAGAATCTGATACATTCTACAGAGTACACCTATAATCTTCCGTAAGACCATTTACAAATGTTTGTTTATAAAATGTTACATAGTAAATATCTACATAAAATACATGTCACGTAGCTGCTTACAAAATAACATCATGCGGTACGTTACTTGATGTCTCCCTGCATGGATACTTTCCAAGCTTTCATATCATTGTAATAATCAGTTTACTATAACTTTGTCGCATAATAATTTTTATATACAAAAGTGAAGATAACACACGTACGAAACATCTTTGTCTAAAAAATTGCTAACCCCTCGTATAGTATACCGTTTTGTGTTTGCGAAAGCTTGAGCTTTTGCCTGAAATACTATGAACACATACATTTACGTATCATTTCCATGTCAGTCTTGACTTCTTTCCATTGACATTAATTTGTAGACTGGGATTAAAGTATGATAACGAACAATTTCGTCTCCTACCTTGTGTTCGCGTCATAAAACAACATCGACAGGTGGCACAATAACCACCTCACTTATGCGGGATCTGACTTATCCAGACCGATGTCGGGCAGCACCGCATAAAATGCAGCGTCTAGTACTGCCCCTGCCAAGCACGGTAATAACGTTAAATTCACCTAACTTGAGACCACCTAACTTCCATATCATTGTAATAATCATTTAAATTATAATATGCTTTAGAGCAAAAACATTTTTTAATGTTTTAAATTTAGTTTCTGTTAAATTAACTATATATTCCGGAATTTTATTACAAATACGTGTACATCGACCCATAAAAGATTGTTTTACTTTATTAAGACTAAATTTTAATTTAAGGATTATATAGTTTATTATTGTTTCTAAAATTATGTTGGTCACTATTCTTGGGGAATAGTGTTTAAAATGTACGTACATGCGTAACGTTTTCATAAATATACTGGCAAATAAAAGTTAAAATATTAATTTGTTTAAACAGTTCCCTCAGCGAATCACGAGAGCGCATATTTAACTTACGCGAACTGCTCTTTTCTGCACAGTAAATATTGTATTGGCGTCAGCTGCATGTCCGCATAATATGTTTTTCTCAAATTAAGGCCTAATTCTATTAACTAAATTGAATAGGTTTTTTAAATTTAAGACCCATCGAAACACATGGCCAAATCCCGGGTTTTTTTAAGGGAAAAACTACCTCGACGAGCAGAACGTCTGCTCATAAGAAATCCTGTGTCACCCAGAATATTTCTATGCGGCACATTGCGTTCATCACCCTGACCAATTAGTTCTTAAGCCTCGATGCCCATTAATTTCACTAGCTATCAGTACCTTTCTAACCGAAACACGGTATTTGCACACTACCACTTTTTTAATTTTATAAAGTGTCATGAGACATAAGTTCTTAAGTCTCATATGCCCAGTGATTATGCTAGGTCTCAGTGCCCTTCAAACCGAAACACAGTAATGTTTGCACACTACTGCTTCTCGGCAGAATAAAGGGCCCTGGGGTGGTACTACCTAGACCTATTCCTGCATAGGAATCCTACCACCAGTAGACTTCAAGGCAGAATAATTGTGTAGGTCGCATTCCTAATTCCGGCACAGGAATCCTGCTAGTGTGAAGTCCGTCAACTCACACTAAAGCAATTTGGCAGATTTTTTCCGGCATCTAAAGTAAGAGGGGACCGGTACTCAGTAACAGAGCATTTCTTCAATATTAAGTAGTTGTAATTAGTAAGAACTTTCAGCAGTGAACTACTTACACTTATCAAATAATTGCGACTTCAGCTTGAATGTTAACTGGTATTTATTTCCTTACGATTGCGTTTACGACCACAAATATGACAAACACAGCACCACACTGCGCCCGTCCCTCCGAGACGTCAGTTCTTAAGTCTTATATTCTCAGTAGCTCACAGTTCCCTTCAGACCGAAACACAGTAATTATTGCACTCTGCTTCACGGAAGAATAACTGAGCCTGGGATAGTGCCTACCTCGACGGATTCCTGCACGAATCTTACCACAAGCGTGAAGCTTGCCTTCTCCAAGACCCAAAAAGTTGAATATCTCACGGTTATCATCGATTCCCAAGTAACTCAGTGCATCCGATGCTTTCACGTAACGAAGTCAATTACCAGAAATCATGTTAGATAATACATTTCAAAATTGAGATGGGCAATAAATAACGCAAACGCCCGCTGAACCCTCGTTTGTACCCATAATAAATTATGCATTTGTATTTTATACGAAACGTTCAATAGCATTACGCGTCCATTGTGGCATAAGACTGTGAGACGAACATCTCAATTAGGCGGTTACTCAAAAAATATGCGACGGTAAAATATTCTTTATTGTTATAGAGGCAGTGACCAATTTTGCGAGCCTGTTACGAAGAGTTTAGCGCTGTATGTGCTGTAGTCGTACCGTCCGTTAGTAGGTCAGGAAGGTAGTTGCTAGAGTTAAGATAATAATTTCGCCGACCCAGCTCGTTTAGTTTTATAATACGTCATTCATAATCGCAAAGCTTTAGAGACGTTTGCGTAAATGCCTACAACTTAGAGTACGGTCGCATATGAAGTATTATTTACACTTTCTAAAACATGCAGTTTCTAATTTTCAATTTACGATATTATATCGGTACTAGGTAGCATTTTAGGCCGTGTGGTGGCGGCTCGTAAAAAGAATACTACCACTCCATCTCATCCAATGGATCTCGTAAAAGGCGAGTAAGGAATTAAACTGCACTGTGCACCCAACAGCGCATGGTGGCGATGGGCTCACCACCTATCACACCAAGTGCATTATATTGTTTTAATGAAATGTGGATTGTGGCAGTCATCTGTTTTTGCAGTGAGTGCCCAGTCTCTGACTACCCCTTATGGGATACAGTCGTGATCTTATGTATGTATGTAGTTAGCAACTTCGTCCGCGTGAAAACAGGTTTTTAAATATCCCGTGGGAACTATTTGATTTATAGGGACGAAAAGTGTCCTATGTCCGTCTCCAGAATGCAAGCTATCTCAGTGCCAAATTTCGTCAAGATCGGTTGAACCTTGAAAAGGTAACAAACAGACAGAAGGACGGAGAGAGTTATCTTAACAAACGCGGTCACGTACGTTCTTCCATTTCTTCTCTCTCTTCTTTGAGTCCGGGACAGTTGCGTAAATACAAATTGCGTATTTACGCATACGGGGTCAAAATTAGTCACGATCATAAGACCTTATGGCAAGTTTCGACCCCGGCAACATCTCCTTCACCAGTTTTCTTTTTTTTATTACGGAATTGAAGATTTGAGCGATATGATTAGAAACGTAAAAATCACCCGAATCGTTACCGTTATAAGAGAACTCGCTGGTATATTTGCGACTACAAAAATAATATCTTAAATGAAAGAAATATAGCTTTAAAACAAATATTTTTATTTATTTTTAATGGAAGAAGGTGACGAAACGATGAAATCGCTCACCTGATCGTAATTGCAACATCTGCCCATAGCAAATGATGTGTCACTCAGATCATATCTGTGTGGCACCACACTGCGCTCATCGACAGCAGCAATATTTACACCAGCTATCAATGCCCTTCAGACCGAAACACAATAATGTTTGCACATTACTTTCACACATTATTTACATTTGACTGGTGGTAGGATTCATATGCAGGAGTCCGTCTAGGTAGGTACCACCCCAGGGCCAGTTATTCTACCGTGAAGCAGTTGTTTGCAAGCATTACTGTATTTCGGTTTGAAGGGCACTGTGAGCTAGCGTAGTCACTGGGCATTTGGGACTTAAGAACTGATGTCTCAGGGTGACGGGGGCAGTGTGGAGTCACACAGAAATTTTCTGGGTGGCACAGCATTTGTTATGGGCAGACGTTGCACTTACCATCAGGTGAACGTTTTGCTCGTTTCATCACTTTATGCTATAAAAAAAATACTTCTTCTTCTTTCTTTCGCTTCTCTTTTCGTCACTTTATCCAAAAAAAACTAAAGATTAGCAAGCTAAAGTCTCTAGGGGCCGGCCAGATAGCTCGTATAACCGATAGTTGTTGCATGAAACCACCCCCACTAGATAAAGCCACGAATAGCACGGTTTTGCGGGAAGTCGGTGAATGCAGGTCGCTCAGGACAGTGTTTTGTGGCAATCTATCGGGGAGACTGGATGTTCAACAGTGTACTCAGATAGGCTGAAATTATGGTAACAACCCTTTTTGTAGTCTTCGTTTAGTAAATAATTTGAACTATTTGATTGGGAGACTATGCTCATTTTGGGATCATTTTCGAAAATGCATACATTGTTCCACTGAATAGTTATTGACTCTGAGAAGTCGAGTAACTGGTGTTATCATTTTGTGCTTGTTCCTTGTGTTTACATTATGTGAATTAATCCATATGTGCAATCTCTGGGGTGGTCTACTCTTTTTGCTGTAATGACGAGAAATAAAAAGACATAGGCCTTTTTTGGGATTTTGTGTAAAAACGCATACATTGTCCCAATGAACATTTACTGACCCTGTAATGAGTAACTTGTATTATTAGTTTGTGCTTGTTACTGGTATTTACATTATGGCAATGAGGCCTTAAGGCCTATGTTCAGCAGTGGACTTGTAATGATGTGAGATATTTATTTTAAACAGGGTCACGCCTTGAGACCGCAGTTTTAAGTCTCACATGCCCAGTAATTACACTGGCTATCAGTGCCCTGCAAACCGAAACACACCACCAGTAAAAACACAAATAGAAATATCTGTTCCGTGTGGGAATCGCGCCCGTGAGCAGTGATAATGCAGAAGCATACCACTTTTTTCATTATTAATGTGACCCAATTTTTTCATTACTCACTGTGCATGAATCCGTTATGGAAGGTACCGCCGCAGGTTTTATATATATCAATTTAAAAGTCGAGTAGACTTTTTTCACAGACATACGTTGAACCAAAGCTACTTAAAAATTGCAAACAAAGATCGCATATCATTGGACAACAACTGTTGACGGGCAAATTCAAATGAGACGGCGGGTCAATCTGTGTTGTAAAAGACTTGGCAATTTATTATTATCCATTAATTTACCAGGGCGAGTTATTCTGCCGTGAAGCAGTGGTGTGCAGTTCCGGTTTGAAGGGCACTGTGAGCTAGCGTAATCACTGGGCATATTGCACTAGAGAACTCACGTCTCAGGGGGACGAGCGCTGAAACTGTATAGAAGACTTTCAAATAACTTCGGGATGAACGAGAAGATGCTTATAGGCCTGCAATTCATCTATGTAAGTCCATGACACTGCTCCTTAACCAGTTTTACATTTTTCAATTCTAGTAAGTGACAAGTCGACGTTACTTTTTTTCTTCTGCGTTCTTCGCGTCAAAATGCTTTGATTCTATAAAAAGAATGGAATTTGGTTTCAAATGCATTTCACAATAATTTAAGTATTTCTGTTTAAAAATGAGACATATAAGAAGCGACGATTAATTTCATTTTAATTAATAAGAAAATATTGTGAAATTTAAGTTTATTTTGTTTTGGAAGCCATTAATTAATACATACATTGTCATTTTATGATTGATTTTAAACACAAGAAGGCTAATCTATAGCTGAGGCTAACGCAACTTACAATACAAATAATGCGAAGTTCAAATAACAAGATTAATTGAAAATAAAGCAAGTTAACGCATTCATTTTTTCTGAATGTTTTTATGAGACGTTTTTTAAATTGCTATATCTAACAGAATGTTACCATTCGTAAAATTATGTGCGTACAGGAAGGCACAGTTCCCCTAACTCGCTTTCATTGGCTATTAGAGCACGGGACGGCATTTTTTCGCCGGATCAACCATCTAACATAACCTGTTTCTTATGTAACACATCAATACAACTTATTTCTTCTCACAGAATAAACGGATTTCGTAACATTCGTAACGATCTGTTCACTGTGTTTACTGGTCTGTGATTATGTGTTGTGACAATTAAACCTCAATATTTTGTCATTCTCTTATTCAATATTCTATTATGGCTATATTCTATATGACCAATATTCTATATTTTATTGGAGAAAAGGACGAGAGAATCAAAATGTTCACCTGATAGTAAGTGCGACGTCCGCCCACAACAAATGCTGTGTCACCTAGAACAGTGTGACACCACTCTGCGCCCGTCACCTTGCTTTAGTTTTCCACTCGTTTTTGTTTTTAAAATGGACAGTCTGGTAAAAATAACAAACAACCCCCTAACAAATTTTGATACATCGCCCATTTCAATCCGGCGAAGCTGAGAAAGCCTTTTTGGCGAATAATATTGCCAAGGAAAAGGGTAGCTACTCGCCAGATCGGAAGGTCTGATCTGGGGAGGACGACTCCTCCTACTAGTAATATTTAGATGTTTTATATATAGTTCGCATCTCAGAAAACTTTTATAGCTTGATTATGGAATGTATGAAATGTTTCTTGAGTTTCTCATGAGGCGACATAGATCTACACTTTCGGGCTAACAGTGACCATCAACCCTAAAAAATATAATAAAAAATAAAAAATATCAGGGACCGTTTAAGACTAGCTAGCTACATTTCGGGCCCTTCCTATACTCGACGCAGACGGTGGGTTCTGTTAATCCGTCACCACACGCTTCTCTAATCGAATCTAGTTATTATAATACATCATACAGCATCACAGATATGGTTGCTCAGAGGCTGGCCGCCTTATATGACAAAACAAAGCGTATTGATAAAGGTAAAATTTATATCGTACTAGCTGGGCCCCGCCGACCCCGATGATATGCGTATCATCGATCGGGGTCGGCTTTTTGAATCGGATTTCGGGGTTTTAATTTTTTTCGCGGAGCCCTAATCATTTTTCTAAAGTTAAAGTAGCGTCAGTTACGCGCTACAATTTCAGCTATCTGTCAGTGAAAGTCCTGTCAAAATCGGCCCAGCCGTTTCGGAGATTAGCCGGAACAAACGGACCTGACAGATGAAAATTAAAAAAAAAAATCCCTAAAAGGTCCGTATATACTTTCATGAGCATTGAAAGCTGTTATTGTGTTATTACAAACAGACACTTCAATTTTGTTTATTTGTATATATAAAACAAGCGAAAGTAACATACTTTTGCACTTTAGGCTTATAAAACGAACATCAAAAACCTACCGAAGCAATTTTCCATTCCGATCTTTTAAATTTTTAAGCTGAGTTGTATAATATCAAATTCATTTTATGAACATTGACGACCGCATGGCCTGTGGTCAGAGTACCTGACTTCTATGCCGCGGGTCCTGGGTTCGAATCTCAGCCGAATCCAACATATTTGCAAAAACACAAATTTGTTGGTTTCCGGGTCCTGTATCACATGAAGTTTATATCTGTAAAATGTTTGTCATGGGCAGACGTTGCACTTACCATCAGGTGAACGTTTTACTCATCTCGTCAATTTATCTCTCAGTATCCTGCAGATCGAAACGCTGTGTTTGCACACTGATGCTTCACAGGAGTATAACTGACACTGCGGTGGTACCTACCTAAAGGTTCCTGGATAGGAACCGTACGACCAGCAAATGAAAGTAACACGTTACTGTACAATTTACCATCGCAATACATCCAGACCGTGATTACCTCGCAACACATATAGAGCATCCCAATATGCGCTGAGATCAACATGAGCTAAGGAAAGATTAGGAACAGCAACATTCTGATACTCGTAGTTAAGAAGGTTCTAGGAGCCGTATGACGACCGCGTATCCTTGTGGTGAGATTACCTTACTATTGCTGTTCACGAATATTGGCTCCGGTTGGGATTCGAACCCAGGACAAGCCGATTAGAAGTCAGATACGGCTGGACCACGTAGTCGTAACATCTATACAAATAAATAAAATTGTGTCTGTTTGTAATAACAAAATTACTTTTTACTCAATGCTTATGAAAGTATATACGGTACTTATAAGAAGAAAACAATTTTTAAAATGTCTGTCTGTCTGTCTGTTTGTTACAGCTAATCTCCGAAACGGCTGGACCGATTTTGAGGAGACTTTCAATGACAGATAACTGATATTATAGCGGGTAACTTATGTTACTTTAATTTTAGAAAAATAATTAGGGTTCAGCGCGAAAAAATTAAAACAATCAGGATCAGATTCAAATAGGAAAATACATACATATAATAAACTAGATATATATGTATATCATCGATCGGGGTCGGCTTTTTGTACACGAGTGAGACCGCAGGTTACAACTAGTTGTAATATTAATTACTTAATCAAAAAACCGACTTCTATGCAGCAGATCCAAATATAGTTTCATGATTTTCTCATGGATTACTTACTCTTACGATATCCCCTCTGTATATTTATTTCTTTTAAATTAAACTAAGTCGTTCAACAATATGTCCGGAAGCTGCTCGTTAAACCTGAGGCATCGACAGAATAACAGCGCTGTGGCAACTCTGCCATAGCATTATGCTGAGTCGACAGCCTTTTTGTTGCTACAACCCAACGTACGTCTGTAAATGTAATATATCGTATTTTATTGTTTACTTATTTTTTTGAATTGTAATGTATGTTGTGTTGTAGTATTGAATATTTTTTTTTTCTTTTTTTTCTTTTCTTCTTTTTTTGTGTTATAAAAAATCATTAATCCGCCCGATTTACTAGTGGTAGGATTCCTATGCAGGAATCCGTCTAGGTAGGTACGGGGTGGTACCCCGTACAGGTCAGTTATTCTGCCGTGAAGCAGCGTTTTGCTAGTCTCGGCACTTTATCAAATTAAAAAAAAAAACATACTTAAAAGTTAAATATATACAGTCCGTTAAAAATGGCAAACGGTATTAGTGCAAGGTCATTGCCCTCGTACGTAATCAGAAAATTGTCACCTTATAAAAATATTAAAATTGATATCGCGCAAGGCGTCGCGCGTAACTGTGCGTAATTTCGTCGGCTTGTTTTCACGTCGTTACTATCATTTATTTACATCATTTCCGTTCACTTAGGCTTAAAGTAATGCGTATATTTTAAATGTCATGTGCTTCATATGATATTTGATCAAATCAAACTATTTGTACAAGCTATTGTTGCATAACCTAGCATGGTTATAGTTTAACCAATGGGATGTTTTATAATGACTTTATTTAGCGTACATCGTTGAGGTCTTTCTTCTCCAACCTGTCGCCGCAGTGTATGCTGAGTTGTCAACCTGGTTTGCTACGAATACGGCGTACAATTTCCATACTTTTTTAATCTTATGTATTAATTGTATTAGTTTTTTTCTTCCTAAAAGAATAAAAAAAAGGAAAAAGAAAAAAGTTTCTCTTATTTTATATTTTAGTATTATATATTTTTTATTATGTATTACTTTTGTGTACGTCCGTTTCCAGTAAATAAATTATTAAGCTTTCTTTTCTTTCTTTCTTTCTGACCTATCGGTTCAGTTGTGGACATTTTTCTGGACAGCGCTAGTAAAAGCTGACATGCATTTCATTTCATACATTACTTAGGTTTGAAAGATCTTCCATCTCCAACCTTTTGTAGTCCACTTTTCGACGTAGGTTTTTTCTAGAAAGCGCCAGGAAAAGAAGGTATGCATTTCATTAAAGATGTCCTTATTCACCACGATGGGCGGATGGGCGGATGGGTTGTCGAGCGCAGCGCGGGTACCCTAGATGAGCGGGTGGTTAGATTCCTATGCAGGAATCCGTCTAGGTACCACCGAAGCGCCAGTTATTCTGGCGTGATGCAGGAATGTGCAAACAATAATAACTGGGCATATGAAACTTAAGAACTGATGTCTCTAGGTAAGGAGCGCGGTGCGGTGTCACACAGAAATGGGTGAAACGTAAAGTTTCTTACATAAAACACACATCACATTCGCATCACTAGTCAGTGGCATTTAGGTTCGGCAAATTTGGATGGATTTTAGTAGTAGATCACCAGAACCTCGTTCCACCTTACACCCACGAAAACTCTTTACCTAGGATCACGTGTTATAAGTCTAGTTATTGTTGTGTGAAAAACAAGCTTCTTAATTCTGATTTTTTTATAAAGAATACTTGCAACTGTAACCACTTCAACTGTGCTCAAAAGCTAGAAGTTACGGCAATGGCGGCAGTCGAAATGGCGGGCTCGATCCTGCGACGTTATGATTCGCAGTCCATGCTCTAAACCTAAAGAAATATAAAGAATACATATATATAAAGAATATCTAAAGAATATAAATGCCTATCATATTTATTAATCACTGTTAATCCACGATCAGGGTGAAACGTTCAGTGGAAGTTTTCCATTAACAAAAGAAAAGTTGAAAAAAAATCTATGAATGTCCCACTGCTGGGCACTGTCCTCATCTCATTTTTAAGTAATTCGGGTCGGAAAAATTCTGCTATTTGAGGAAATCCATATCTCATCAAAACATTTTATACCGACGGACGCTTTAATATAATATAAAAAAAAAAACATTTTAAAAAGTATTAAAACATTTGTCAGAATATCAAATTTATTTCGTTAATGAATAGAGGCTGCTTAATTTTGTTAATTCGTCATTTTATTAAGTTCATCAGAACAACTGCCATGAGAAAAAGAAATACATTCAAAGTTAATCCTAAGAGATTACTTATACCCTAAGCTGATCTGTATTTTGTGCGTATTAAAACTATATGTTATCTATCTTAATGGTTATAAATCATAAAATATTAAGATTACTGGTGGTAGGATTCCTATGCAGAAATCCGTCTAGGTAGGCACCACCCCAGGGTCAGTTATTCTGCCGTGAAGCAGTAGTGTGCAAACATTACTGTGTTTCGGTTTGAAGGGCACTGTGAGCTAGCGTAATCACTCAGCGTATGAGACTTAAGAACTTATGTCTCAGGGTGATGGGCGCAGAGCAGTGTCACTCATAAATTACCTGGGTGACACAGCATTTGGGCAGACGTTGCACTTACCATCAGGTGAACGTTTTGCTCGTTTCATCACTTACTCCGATAAAAAATAAAAACTTATTATCGCTACCAATACATGCAGTATGTTAAAAACATTTGCCCAAAAACATCTAAGTCAATTAAAACACAACAGATAGGTCGACTTGATAAAAAATCAGGCCTAAAAAAATTTCACACGCTTTTTCTTTAAATTACACCATCGAAATTTATAGGTGTTATATAACAATTAAGGTTCCGTATAGTGTAAATATTGACGTTTAAAACTGACTCGAGTCACTAAAGCATCGCCTTTGATTCGGTTATTGCAAACTAAATAATAAAAGATGGAAAAGTCACCCTTGAAAAAGGTAAACAACAGCTTCCCATATAATGGATAGGCAGAGGCTACACACGTTCCCCACTTCACGCCCCCGTGGGAAACGAGATGTGACGGCGAACTACGTCGCGCGTTTTGGTACGTGTCAAAGAAATTCTTAGTCCCCATTGCGTTCCCACGAGCAGTATATCATAATATATTATGGTGTTATTCTGCACGAAAATGCTATCCGTACAATACCTTAGTCGCCTCTTACGACACCTCGGTAGGAAAGAGGCAAATTAAATTAAACTATAATTGCATAATCTGGTCAAAAAATAGTCTGGCATTTTTAATAACTTCAACGACGGCATTGTTATTAATATGTGGCCGCCGTGTTCTTCAACCGTTTCCGCAGTTTTGATTTTTTTAAAGACAAATTAAACGTTTAAAAATATGCAGATACTTTTGATTACAGAATTACTTATAACTGTTACTAAAAAACTAATTTGTGTACAGTAATTAATTTTACGTTTTCGTCCTAGTAAGTTTTATGAATGTAGCCTCAATTTTCAGGGCATCTATTAATATTCCTTAATAATTCATTTAGGAAAAAAGGAAAGAAAAACAATTATTTACTAGAAATGAACGTACAGAAAAGTACATAAAAATATAAAGTACAACAAAAAACAAGACAGTAGAACCCAATTAATATCTAAAATAAACAGTAAGGAAATTATACGCCGCATTCCTAGTAAACGAGGTTGACAACTCAATTTTTAATGTAAAGGTTAACCATTCTACATATATCAATACATATTCTAAGTATATCATCATCGCCATCATCGCACATCACACATAGACTCATTACTGAACATAGGCCTCCCCCATAGATTGCCACAAAACACGGTCCTGAGCCACCTGCAACCATCAACCAGCACCTGTTCACAAGTATGACGCATGTGACAGCCATCGCCCTCCTCGACCATATTCAAGGGAAGCGGACGACCCGCCACACGACGCCGCCGCTAGCAGAAGCATTTACGCGAGCATGACATACTCAAGTCTACTGTTTGGAACTAAAAGAAACTGCCTTTCATTCTACAGAGCACACCAATAATCTTCCATTAAAATTCAAATCCAAGTATATAAGACCATTTACAATTTTTTGTTTGTAAAAATGTTACATTGTAAATACCTATCCCTGCATAAAAATTCATGTCAGGTAGCTGCTTACAAAATAACAGTTACTTCGTGTGGTAATTTACTTGATGTCTCCCTCGATAGATACTTTCTAAGCTTCCTTATCATTGTAATAATCATTCATATTATAATGTGCTTTGGAGCACAAACATTTTTTAATATAAGTTTTAAATTTAGTTTATATTTATAATACCTTAGTCGCCTCTTACGGCAGCTCGGTAGGAAAGAGGTAGGTGCTATTCTACTCTACCAGACACTAATCGGCTACCGGACACCTATCGGCTAAAAATGTTCCCCATGGAACCACAATGCGCTCGTAATCCTGAGATATCAGTTCTGAAGTCTCATATTACCTATTTACACGAGCTAACAGTGACCTGCAGACCGAAACACATGTATGTCTCCAGAATACTGCTTGTCGGTAGAATAATCTGCACTTGCACTGTGATGATGTTCTCCTGGCCGATTTCGACCACGCCGACAACTTCCGAATACTGTCGGGAGCCATCAACTGCGCAGGAGATATTATAGTGCCGCAAGTGTACGCGCAAATACAGAGGCACTCACTCGTCCATCATCATCATCACTTCAGTCCGCCACAAGTCCATTGCTGAACATAGGCCACAAGTCCATTGCTGAACATAGGCCACAAGTCCATTGCTGAACATAGGGCACAAGTCCATTGCTGAACATAGGCCACAAGTCCATTGCTGAACATAGGCCTCCCCTATAGATTGCCACAAAACACGGCCCTGAGCCACCTGCAACCATCGACTGCCCGCAAAACCATGCAGGTCGTTGTTCCATCTAAGCAGTGAGATATTTATAGGCTGTTACCTTACCTTTTTAGCCGTGTGGTAGCGGCTTAAGAGAATCTACCACCCCATCTCATCCCGTGGGTGTCGTAAAAGTCGACAGAGGGAAAATATAAATCAGAAGATGGGCAGCAGCATCTCCTGGATCATCTGAATAAACTGCGGTTGCCAACCCGCCTGCCAAGCGTGGCATCTATGGCAAAATCCCCCCAAAATGAGAGCTACAACTTTTGCGGCAATGTATGGGGGAGGCCTATGTTCAGCAGTGGACTTAGTGATAGGCTGAAATGAATGAATGAATTAATTAATTAATTAATACCTTACTTTTTTTAAGCCATTGCTTGGTAGGCCAAGATGGAATATAGAGAACGGATGGCATGCGGAAAACTTTACTTATTTATCGTCAAATATTAATTTTATATATTTGAATATTATTCATACTGTACATAATCCTTGAGAGTCGACTCGCTCTTAACCGCCTCTATTTCTATGTCAGACTAATTACGGACAGATAGCTATAATAAATTTTACCAACTATCGATCGGCTGGTTTAGTAAGCCATCTGGTCGTAATAAAAATATAATAATGACCATGTTGCTATAGTAATTTCGATAAGCGAATGTTTTTCTCACGTTGTAATACTATAGTTGGTTTTATTGCGTGCAAACTTATGTTATTAATGAAGATAAAAAAAATACGTCTTTCACTTACCAACAGAGCTTATGTAAATATAGAAAATGATAGAGAAAATAGAACAGTGTATGATTAATATTCTGTTGGAGTTTTAGAACTGTTAATCGCAAAGGATTATGATTATTACTAATGGAGACGGTGATGAGACGTGCAAAACGTTCACCTGATAGTGCAACGTCTGTTCATCACCCTGAGACATAGATTCTTAAGTCTCATATGCCCAGTAATTAGCTCTCAGTATGCCCACTAATTAGCTCTCAGTATGCCCACTAATTAGCTCTCAATGTCCTTCCAACCCAAATACAGTAATGTTTGCACAGTACTGCTTCACGGCAGAATAACCTTGACGGATTACTGCATAGGAATCCTATCGCCAGAATAACTAGTGTGACGATACCGGCACTGCGCACAACAACCCATCCGCCCAGCGTGGTGAGTATGAGCAGTACACTTAGAACCTATGCGATGTATGAAATGAAATGCATGCCAGTTCAAACCGAAGCACTCTACGGTAGTACGTACCTAGACGGATACTTGCATTAGAATGATAGCACTAGTAAAATTCTGACCGTACAGTACGTACAGTACATTTACACAAACAATACTCAAAAAAAATGTTACAAAAATATGTCGTCACAAGTCGGTCCCAGCTCAGCATATGCCGGCTGTTAGCAACCGGCGCTGGTCTTCCGCTGAGACCCGCTGATATATATATATATGAGATAATGACCTAAAACAATATATTTTTATAATGAGTTTAATATAAGAAGGAAAAACAAAAAAAATATTATCTCTAATGCAAGGTGAAAAGAAATAAAAATTAAAATTAAAAAAAAAAAAAAAAAATTAAAAGAATAATGTTGTACGATGTGAATGCTGGCAGAATGGTTTCACCTACCTTCAAAAATATAATAAATCGGCTATAATCTATGACAGGCTTCAAGTCATTACTTGCAGCATAACAATACATACGAAATAAAATTAAGCATATTAGCAAAACGATAAATAAAAAAGTGAGTGATTTACTTATTCTAGTTTATTTATAGTGGAAGTGAAATATTAATTTGCAAGAATAAGTCATATAGCACTTGTGTCTAGTTTTTGAATTACCTCATTCTTTTGGTGTTCGTAAAGATATATTCTGCCACACATAACATAGATTGCACCAAACGAGGTCCTGCATTCAAGGTTAAGTGAATGCGTAATTTATTCTTGTCGCAGCATCGAATCTGTAACTAGAATTTCGAAGTGGTTTTTGCCGCTCCTATTCCAATTCCACCTTATACCAAGAGTTCGTTACTTACATATGAATCGCACTAGCAAAGAAACCGTTCATAACAGTGGTAAATTAAAAAAAGTAAAGTAGCAGCATATAAATAGAGGCTGGCAACGGGGATCGAACGCAGGCCACTCGCGTACTAAAAAAATTAAGGCGAACGCCCGACCTTTGAGTCATGAAGGCTCCATAACAATAGTATTTGTCTTTTATCTGACGCTCCAAAGCCCTCTCAAAAATGAGAAGATGGGCCTGTGCTCAGCCGTGGAACACTTATAGGCTGACGGAACTGGCCAATTAGTAATAATGATAAAATGCCAAATTTTGAAAATGGAATACTTTTAAAAGCCTAATTAGGCTATCACTGCTGCTAGCTAGCTAGGCTTTTATTGGTGGTAAGATTCCTGTGCAGTAATTCGTCTAGGTAGGTACCACGCCAGGGCCAGTTATTCTGCCGTGAAGCAGTAGTGTGCAAACATTACTGTGTTTCGTTTTGAAAGGCACTGTGAGCTACCGTACTCACTGGGCATATGAGACTTAAGAACTGATATCTCAGGGTGACGGGCGTAGTGTAAGTGTAACACAGAAATGTTCTGGGTGACATAGCATTTGTTATGGGTAGACGTTGCACTTTACATCAGGTGAACGTTTTGCTCGTTTCATCACTCTTTCCAATAAAAAAAAACAGATTTTATTTTACAAATTAGCGGCAATTTGAAAAGAAAAAACAATTGCGAGTTGAATTTTACCCAATAAATTTTCAACGATATTTCAAATTGGTTCAAAGGATCGCTATGTTTACCGAAAATGTTGAAATGGAAACTGTGGTCAGCACTCGGTGCCTTTAATTTTTTTTAATTGGAAAAAGGGACGAGACGAGCAAAACGTTCACCTGATGGTAAGTGCAACGTCCGCCCATAGCAATGCTGTGTCGTCCAGATTATATCTGTGCCCGTCCCACTGAGACATCAGTTCTTACGTCTCATATGCCCAGTGATTACACTAGCTTTCAGTGCTCTTCAGACCGAAATACTGCAATGTCTGCAAGCTATTGCTTCACGACAGAGTAACTGGCGCTGCGGTGGTACCTACCTGTAATAAAATCAAATCCTGAAATGCTTTAGATATAATACGTATTATATCTACAATGTTAGTATCAGTCATTTATATCACGCTCACGTTAAAACGTTGTTAAAATTGGCCGAGTAGTAATAATGATGATATTAAAATTGTGAAAGTGCAATTTGTTTAAAAGCCATTTAGGACTAGCTGTGGCATGTGTATGACGTAGTGTTTACATTCTCTTTGTGTGTATCTTTACAGTTTTTAATTATTTATAACCCCACGTTTCGAGCGCTTTACAGCACCCATGGTCTGGCACTATACTCCTCGGGACTCCCGGTGCCGGCACCACTAAAATTGTTAATTGCAATTTTAAGTGCTGATTTACCACGTGCTCGGCGGTGAAGGAAAACATCGTGAGGAAACCTGCATGTCTGAGAAAAAAAAATATTTCGAAGACATGTGCAGTCCACCAACCCTCATTGGAGCAGCGTGGCGGATTATTCCTATCTCCAAAACCATTTCAGAAATGAGAGGAGGCCTGTGCTCAGCAGTGGGACATTTATAGGTTGAAACTTTACTTTACTTTTTTTATATGAGACCCTTACAGTATCCCCTTTCAAATAAAAAAAACATCAAAATCGGTCTACGTGGTAAAAAATTATCGCTCAACATATATCAAAAAGTAGTTTTTATTGTTTAAGACCTTCTTTCCTATGTTACGTTAAGACATTGGCTCTGTCTTACTTAAATCATGATTGCTTAATCATTTGAGCCGTGTGGTGGCGGCTCGTTAAAAGAATACTACCACTCCATCTCATTCAATGGATCTCGTAAAAGGCGAGTAAGGAATTAAACTGCACTGTGCACCCAACAGCGCATGGTGGCGATGGGCTGACCACCTATCACACCAAGTGCATTATTATATTGTTTTGGTGAAACGTGGATTGTGGCAGTCATCTGTTTTTGCAGTGAGTGCCCAGTCTCTGACTACCCCTTATGGGATACAGTCGTGATCTTATGTATGTATGTATGCTTAATCATCTCGGAGACTGTGGCTTCAAAACTATTTTTTAAACTCGGCGATGGACCATCGCAAAATTTACCAATCGGTTATTATTATTATAAATTTTATAATTTATGAATTTAAACACGCTTCGCTTATTTAAATTGTAAATTTCAATTCATGTTTTATTAATATAGGACCCGACATCCAATCAAATATTAACATAAATGCGATAAATAATCTGCATAAACATTCGTCAGCCCATTGCCTACATAAACAACATTACACAACTGAAAAAAAAAAACATTTCACCGGATTGCACATGACACGGCTTGCGAGGTTTTTTTATTTAAATATTTAACAAACTTCTTTCGACATGAATAATTCACTATTTTCCGTGCGGTGGCAGTGCAAGACTAAGTAGTAGGATTCCTATACAAGAATCCGTTAAGGTAACCACCCCAAGGCCAGTTATTCCGCTGTGAAGCAGTAGTGTGCAAACATTACTGTGTTTCGGTTTGAAGGGCACAGTGAGCTACTGTAATCCCTGGGCATATGAGACTTAATAACCGATGTCCCAGGGTGACGGGCACAGTGTGGTGACACACAAGAAATGTTCAGGGTGACACAACATTTGTATTGGGCAGACGTTGCACTTATCATCAGGTGAACGTTTTGCTCTTTCGTCACGTTCTTCTTTAAGAAAAAGAACCATTACTCTCGTCTTGTGACTATCGTTATAGGGGCTTAGGGATTTACCGGGCCCTTAAATGTGCCTTCCACCAGCAAATTGGGATAGATTTTGATCGATTCACTCTTTAACTGCAGGCAGCATGCTCTTTGTATAAACATCTAGCCTCAGGTCTTGTTAAAATGGTCCTCGATAGAATCTTGGCGGGAATCTTTATTTCTCGAATCTAATTTTGATGTCTTCTATAGACGAATTCTATATTGTTCTAGTGTAGCCTACGCGACACATTTATATTGTACGTTGTGCTATAACTGGTAGGATATAATTAAAGACGTCAAAGAAGCTACATCTCTCTCATTAACACCACACATATCTATGGCGACCCTGCCATGCGGTTATCCGAGGCCCGCGGATTAAATAATAAAAAAAGGAAAATGATTATAAAAGAAAAGTATGAGTATGATATAAAATGATGCGGGACTTTTGGCGCCAACTCGAAAAGTAGCGGTTGTGTATTTATTTAATTTTTTAATTTCTGTGTATATTTGGAGTTTTGTTGTTTAATATTGATAGTTTATTATGCAGCAAGTGCTCCTGAAAGTGTACAGTCATTGGAAAATTCAATTCAAGACCAATATTGTGATTTTCGATTTGTCTCCATCAAGTCCAGCAAATCTTGAGTAAAAGTCAACTATCATTTTACTGTTGATCGAAATCGAAATTTTAACGAAGATTCGAAGATTGTATACTTGGATAAATGGCTGACTGCACAAACCGTGCACGCCAAGAAATGGGGAAATAAATAAATATACTTACGAAAAAGATTTTACCCTGGAAGTGACAAGAAAATAATTAAAGACGTCCAACAAGCAACATCTCTCTCTCTCTCTCTCATTAAAACTACACTGTGCATTTCCTACAGTTACAGAATGCGATCGCGCGGATCTTTTTAGTTCTGCGACTGGAGTATTAGTGTCCCGCCAATAGTCTCTAATATACAGCTGATACCTGTTTAAGTATTTTTAAAACAAAATAAATTTCATCATCATCATCGTCAGTTCAGCCTATCACTAGTCCTCTGCTGAACATAGGCCTCCCTAATATATTGCCACAAAAGTTCGTAGCTCTCCTTTTGGGCGATTTCGACATAGTTGCAAGGATTGTGTTTCCAACCGCAGTGTATGTATTCAGATGTCCCTGGAAGTTGCTGCTGCCCATGTCCTGGTTTTACCTCTGTCGACTTATATGACACCCACGGGATGAGATGGAGTGGTGGTTTCTCTTAAGCTTATCACATATAATATAACCCGAGGACTTACTTGATCTTTGTCTCATCATATAATCTCCTAAATGTAATGATTATAGAAGCCATGATAATTGCAACTGTTCCCGGCTCGAAACTCAAAAAAAATATGAGAAGGCCTTAGTCCAGCTGTGGGCGTTAGGCTGTGACTTTCACTTATGTAGGATAAACGATGAGATTGCTAAAAAGAACTGTAAGATGTCAAGGGGGTATAAAATATTCTATTGCACATGTATATATATACGCCAGTAGGTGTCCCGCAGAGTAGAATAGCACCTACCGAGGTGTCGTAAGAGGCGACTAAGGTATCGTACGGACAGCCTTTTTCGTGCTGACTAACATCATTATATGCAATGCTATCACTATACTGCTCGTGGGAACGCAATGGGGAGTAAGAATTTTTTGACTCGTACCAAAATGGCGGCGAAGTGGTTCTCCACCCGTCACATCTCGTTCCCCGTGATAGTGCTCTACTTGAGTGACTTTTCCCATATAAGGGATAGGCCCTTATATGGGAAAAAAGCGTGACTGTATGAATATATGTATATATCACAAGAAATTAGGATCTATAGAAGTGAAACTCGAGGAGGTTTGGATTTAAACATTTTGTTTTCATATTTGCACATTAACTCTTGCGTACAATAAACAATACACCATAAACAACGTTGGCGCAGAACAACATAAACACCGAGTCACGCGCTAAACGGGTTTGTGGGTAAGCATTTGTGTAAAAAGTATTTTGTATGTTACATGGAGCACATACGTGAGAAGACTTAATAGGCTCACCGTTATGCAAAAACATTTTTGACTAGTGTTGCCAGGTCAAGTGTACCAAATTTCGGGACAGAAAGTGAAAGCAATCAGGATTTATTACGAGTATTATCAGATTATAACAATGATCAACTAATTTATTATTTATTACTATATAAAATGATTACACCTGACAGTCTTGATCATAGGTAATATATGACCATAGACTCCTGAAAACCGTGACTTCCGGCACAAATCGGGATACCTGGTAACTCTGTTTATGACCAGCGACGAACAAAATAAGCTTCTAGTTAATATAATCATTCGTTACTTTGCGGTAATCCATTATAATGAAGGAAAGGAAGTGAATTTGCTAAGATCCGCACCAAAAATCTAGACACGACGGCTGTCTGTCGTAGAGTCTTTAACACTTGAAAATGCCTCGTTTGTGAAACACGTGTCGTGGTCACACCACTGAAATCGAGAACACAACACGTGTTTCGCCCCAAAACGAGGCATTATCAAGTGACATAGACTCTAATAAAATGTTGTATAAAACTAGGGCCGTGTGGTGGCGGCTCGTTAAAAGAACACTACCACTCCATCTCATCCATTAGATCTCGTAAAAAGCGAGTAAGGAATTAAACTGCACTGTGCATCCAACAGCGCATGGTGGAGATGGGTTACCACCTATCACACCAAGTGCATTATATTGTTTTGGTGAAACGTGGATTGTGGCAGTAATCTGGTTTTGCAGTGAGTGCCCAGTCTCTGACTACCCCTTATGGGATACAGTCGTGATCTTATGTATGTAAGTATGTAAAACTAGGTAATACAATATTGAATATTTTACATGCGGATCTTAACAAATGAACTTCCTTTTCTTCATCAAGATTAACTTGTTTTGTTTAGCAGCGTTAGTTAATTTTTCTGTATAAATGTCGCTTCTTATATCAAACTAGCGATCAGCCCCGGCTTCGCACGGGTTGATAGATATAAGAAAGATAAATTAGTACTTTATTTGGAATAAAAGAACAACCACAATTCCTTACACAAACATTTTTTGTAGCGACTATTCTCATCGGCGGCTCTGCAGCTGGTCAGAGAGGATTACGTTATTTCACCAAAATAATGTTTTATAGCCGATATCTGATGTCGTGGTAGCAAAAAAAACGACCGCTCTCGACCGCTGCGCAAAGGGAGCCGCGCTCCTCGATGATGCCCAAGTTGCATGAGGCCGGGCGGCGTCGCGGCGCCTATGTTTTTTAAAGAGCGTTTCAAAGTTTTAAATTAAATAAAAACATGTAATTAAAATTACAAACCACTATTCAATTGTTTCTAGATTGAAACTATAATATAACTAGGTAAGTAATTAATAGATCTTAGTATATTCGCGCATTTTTCTTACTTTCTCAATTTCTTACTTACGATTCGAATAATTTAAAGAGGACTTTACATGTACAACATCAACCTTGACCATGAAACTATTTTGAAGGATGACAATTAATATAATGATACGAATGTCATCATCTTTCGATTCTACCCTTGTTTTGATAGACTACTTTGAACAAAAAGCGGTTATTGTGACTTAACTATAACAGTTAGACATATAGTCCCGCGGACTTTTTTGTGAGTAATGATGAGTACTATGAAAAAAAGTATATTATTTTCTTTATCATCAATTAGTCTAGTCAACAAGTTCAAAAACGTGTTAAATAGACATAAAGCTCCTAAAAATATGTACGATAGCTCATTGGATGCGGAATGATGTCTACAAAAATGTTTTTTAAGGGCTTATTAGCACATAAAAAATTGCGATTGTTATAAAAAAAATAAAATTGAAAAAAAAAGGAATTTGGTTTTTTCTTAATAATTTCTAAAATAATGATATTTAAGGAATTTTGAAAAAATCTAACTAAAATAAACTTTAAAAAAATTTTTTTACATTACTCTATTAAGTACCTAAATGATAAGAGCTCCACGAAGGGAAAAATTTATAGATGAATTATTTAAACTTTTATTCCGTAATTTATAAAAACAGAGATTGGAAATAAATTAGTTAATTAACAATGGTGTAAATTTTTGAAAAATCGATATAAAATTTTTTTTTCACTGAGGTTTTTTTAGTTCAAGTGTTTAGATTACACCATAATTTTCCAAATTTTTAAATTGTTATTTAATACTATAAAAAAATTATTTTAGGTGATATACCGGCTTTTTAGACGGCGCGCCTATGCCGTAACGACCTCGCGGAGCCCTATTTTCAGCGTTAAGAAAAAATTATAAATAATAGAGATAGAATTCCGGGAGTTGGGACTTTTTTATTGGAAATTTCCTCCTCTTTCAGGATCTTTTTTCAAAATTCCTTAAATATCATTATTTTAGAAATTATTAAGAAAAAACCAAATTTCTTTTTTTTCAATCTTATTTTTTTTATAACAATCGCAATTTTTTATGTGCTAATAAGCCCTTAAAAAACATTTTTGTAGACATCATTCCGCATCCAATGAGCTATCGTACATATTTTTAGGAGCTTTATGTCTATTTAACACGTTTTTGAACTTGTTGACTAGACTAAATCGTTTTTGCAGAGTATTTGCAACAAATAAAGACTTTTATCAGTAAATTTTTGGTACCTTGAGTTACATCAGAGCAATTTTCGTAGGTATCTCGGTTTTTTATAATTAAATACATCTTATGTTAGTCGCTGATAATGTAGTTATATATAGGTGAAAGAATTTTGAATATCGGCTCAGTAGTTTTTGAGTTAAATCATTACAACCAAACATACAAAAAATCAAATTTTTCCTCTTTATAAAATTAGTTTAGAAAAGTAGGTGTGAGTTTAATATTTAATAACATGTTAGTTAATTTTTGTGAAAAGGGTTCTTTTGTTCTAAAAGAAATTTCTGTGAAAAGGGTTCTTGTGGTAGGATTCCTATGCTGGAATACGTCTGGGTGTGTATCATCGCAGTGCCAGTTATTCTACCGTCATGCAGTTGTGTGCAAACATTAGTGTTTCGGTCGGAAAGGCACTAATAGCTAGTGGAACTAATGGGCATATGAGACTTAAGAATTTATGTATCAGGGTACGAGCTTAGTGTGATGCCACACAGTTATTTTTCCGTGAAGAAGTAGTGTGCAAACATTACTGTGTTTTGGTCTGAAGGGCACTGAGAGCTAGCGTTATCACAGGGCATTTGAGACTTAAGAATTGATGTCTCAGGGTGATGGGCACAGTGTGGTGACACACAGAAATTTTCTGGGTGACACAGCATTTGTTATGGGCAGACGTTGCACTTACCATCAGGTGAGCGTTTTGCTCGTTTCATCACTTTATACAATAAAAAAAAGGAAAATAATTAATGGTCACATTAGGTATACATTTTAATGACGGCCGCGTGGCCTTGTGGTCAGACTACCTGACTTCTAAGCCGCGGGTACTGGGTTCGAATAAATTCATAAATTGGGCATATGAGACTTAAGAACTTATGTCTCAGGGTGACGGGCGAAGTGTGGTGCTACACAGAAATATTCTGAGTAACACAGCATCTGTTATAGGCAAACGTTGCACTTAGCATCAGGTGAACATTTTGCTCGTCTCGACATTTTTTCAAATAAAAAATAAAAAAAAAACAGAAAAGTGTTGGGACATACAGCATGTTAAAGATCTGGGCGATACAGCATGTTAAAGTTCTGGGCGATACAGCATGTTATAGTCTGATATGCACTTGAGGTGACACTTGGAAATGATGAGCGTTTTAGGTGACGATTGTAGTAAAACGTTTAAAGATTATGTTATTATTATTAGATTTAAAATTTCGATGTATGATTCAGAATAAAATATTAACAGCTAAAGCGGTCAATGGGCTACTTGCTTAGTACAAAGTAAGGCACTGTTCCTGTAAGCATTGTAAGTTATGGGTAGATAGTGACACACAACAAGCATTGGTTAACCGAAAGTGGAATAAACGTGCTTTGCCCATACCGCGTAAAACCTAGATCCCAATGTTGAACTTTATTCCTAGATGTGGCAAGAGCTTTACAGACCATAAAGTAGCAAAAATATTTATTTAATATATGATTAAAGTTGTTATTTAACCTATTCGTCGTTTCAACCTATCACAGTCCACTGCTGAACATAGGCCTCCCCCATAGATAGCCACAAAAGTTTGTAGCTCTCATATCGGAGGGATTTTGCCATACCGCCACGCTTGGCAGGCGTGTTGGCAACCGCAGTTTATTTATTCAGATATTTCAGAAGGATGCTGCTGCCCATCTCCTGGTTTTAATTTCCCTCTGTCGACTTTTACGACACCCACGGGATGGGATGGGGTGGAAGATTCTCTTAGGCCGCTACCGCTTTCTATATAATAGAAAATATTAACAATATATCGGATTTGTTTTCTAAGTCTAGATATTGTATAAATGGATGTAAGGTAGAGATGGCCGCGTGGCCTAGTGGCCAGAGTACCCAATTTCTACGCCGACGGTCCCGGGGTTCGAATCCCAGCCGGAGCCGAATTTGTGCAAAACACAAATTGTTGGTTTTCGGGTCTGGTTGTGTTGTGTTTGTGCCCGTGTTTCTGACACTGCATCCTAGCCTACCTCCGATCTTATCGCATAAGCGTTACATCGGGCGCGGGTAGGTTGGGACGAGTGAGTGCCTCTGTGTTTGCGCGTCCACATGTGGCACTATAATATCTCCTGCGCAGTTGATGGCTCTCGACATTCGGATTCGGAAGTTGTCGCCGTGGTCGAAATCGGCTAAGAGAACATCATGACCAGCTCATGGCCACTTCAGCTTGCTAATCTTTTGGGCTATGTCGGTTACTCTAGTTCTGCTGCGGATAACAGACCAAATTAATAGGAACTTTTAATCTCTTTAAAATATATTATTAGTAATGACAGCGCACGTCGAGATTCATATTTATCCGGCACAACAAGGTTTTATGATAAAATAAGTTATTTCTGTCATATACATATTATTGTAGAGGACACATTAACTGCTCCCGCTGAGCTAGTGATGTCTATTATTAAAGATATAAATAGAAATAACACAGCTAAAACTTTTTTTGTATGATGAAAACATACAATAGTTTAGTCGAAACATTAACCCGGCTTGTTACGTTACCGCGTCACTGAATTGCAGAATTATGAAACGAAATTTCGCAATTATAGATTGCGCGTAAAGATCTTTAATTAACAAACAACACGTAAGTATAAACAAAATTGTTATAAAGACACAAGAATAGAAAGTCGAGACGCACATCGCATCAAATTTGGCTATAATTCGATTAATAAAGTCAAGGCTCTTCCAGCAATTCTACGTCCATAAAAGCCGTTACAGTTGCTCAACTCTTATAAGGCGGTACGATTAGAAGCGAAAAAAAATCCGAGTCTATTACCGAGAAATAAAAGATACACATATCATCGTCTATAAAATAATGTATTAAATGGAGAAAATAGCTTTAAAACAATATAGAACAAAATGGCGGGACGTTCGCCTAATGGTATGTGTAACGTCTGCACATAAAAAAGCTGTGTATAAAAATATTTCTTAAGTATGATATACCCAGTAATTGTCTATCAGTGCTCTTTAAAACAGTATTGTTTGCACACTACTCCTGGACAGCAGAATAACTGGTACCTGGACGGATCCCGCATAAAAATATCCTACCACTAGTATAAAACTTATATGTAATAAATAAGAAATAAGTTATTTCCACACATCTTTGTCCTCTATGTAATGATCTATTTTATAATACGTTTTCTGTAGTAATCTTTAGCTTGTCACCTCGGCCCATTGTACAGGATACAGTCACTTTTTATTAAATAAATTCATGTGTTTGAGTTGAGTACGTACATTATATTTTCATAAATATACATCGACGGAAGTGTCAATATATTAGTATCCATGAATAGTTCTTATAGCGCCTCGAGAGGACCTAAGTTTAAGATTGCCCGAAATGTTTGTTTTCGCAAAATCAGTAATACGCCATAGGACGTAATACTGTGGAAGTATGCAATAAAGAGCCGTGGTAGCTCAGGGGCTAGGCGCTCGCTTTAAATTTCATAGTACACGAGTGACCTGGGTTCGATTCCCGGTGCCGGCACCACTAAAATTGTTAATTGCAATTTTAAGTGCTGACTTACCACGTGCTCGGCGGTGAAGGAAAACATCGTGAGGAAACCTGCATGTCTGAGGAATAAAAAATATTTCGAAGATATGTGAAGTCCGCCAACCCGCATTGGAGCAGCGTGGCGGATTCTTCCTAGCTCCAAAACCCTCTCAGAAACGAGAGGAGGCCTGTGCTCAGTAGTGGGACATTTATAGGCTGAAACTTTTATGCAATAAAAAGAATAGTACAATGCCTTAGCTGCCTCTCACGACACTTCGGTAGGAAAGAGGTGGGTGCTATTCTACTCTGCCGGACACCTATGAGCTGATAGGTTCACGTAGGCCATACATTTAAAGGTTTCAATAAGGTTATCGAATAAGAATAACTAGAGATACATAGTTTCTGTAGCAGCTCTCTAGTCACGCAAGTATTTATCACATTGCATATCGTTCGCAAATTATGTTAGCAACTGACGCAGTGAGTAGTCGCGACTCGCAACTACTTATAGGTACTTTTAAAAAGGATAAAGTGACGGGTCGATCAAATTCAGCTGATGGTACGATTGATGATGATGTTCTCCTAGCCGATTTCGACCACGGCGACAACTTCCGAATTCCAACTGTCGAGAGCCATCAACTGCGCAGGAGATATTATAGTGCCACAGGTGTACGCGCAAACACAGATGCACTCACTCGTCCCAACCTACCCGCGCCCGATGTAACGCTGATGCGATAAGATCGGAGGTAGGCTAGGATGCAGTGTCAGAAACACGGGGACAAACACAACACAACCAGACCCGAAAACCAACAATTTGTGTTTTAGCACAAATGTTGGCTCCGGCTGGGATTCGAACCCAGGACCCGCGGCGTAGAAGTCAGGTACTCTGACCACTAGGCCACGCGGTCGTACGATAGTACGCGGATGGTACGATTATGGTAAGTGCAACGTCTTTACGTCCATAACAAATGCTGTGTGGTACAACATTGCGCTCGTCCGTCTGATACGTGATTTCTTAGTCTCATAAATACACATACACAATCATAACATATACAAGACCACACTCGTAATCCACTTTCCTCCCCCGCGGGAAACAAAACCTGACGGGTGGCGAACAACGTCGTATCATCACATAGCGAGATGCGAAGTATATATAATATAGAATAAATATTACTAGTAAGAGGAGACGTCCTCCCCAGATCAGACCATCCGATCTGGCGGGTAGCTACCCTTTTCATTGGCCATATAATCCGCCAAAATTGTGACCCCGGTATGAACATGCTCAGCCCACTTCTCCGAACCACAGCAACGGCAGTCACAGCACCAGACTACTGTCGGCACAACGCGTGCTTCCTAGTCTCTCAGCCACTGAGGATCATCAACGGCGGACCCTCTCCTCAGGCTGACTCCTGCAGCATCAACACTGTCTCCAAATGTCTCGCACACATTATATAATAACGATTTGGATATCTAAGCGTACGTCAGCGATAAGTGTCAAAACTAAGTAGTTTTCATGAAGATACTATTACTTAATGTGATGTCGTAATTTTCTGACGACCGCATGTCTCAGTGGTCAGCGTACCTGCCTTCCGATTGGTTAGTCCTGAGTTAGAATTCTCGTCGAAACCAAAGTATATAAAATACAATAACCTTTACTATTGGTTTTCGGGTGTATTCTCATACCAAAATGGCAGCGACCTGGTTCACCATCCGACACGTCTCATTTCCCGCGTGGGCGAAAAGTGGTCTACGTGATTGACCTCTGCCAGCCCTTTATATGGAAAGGCGTGACTGTATGTATGTGTAGTTGTATTACGATTGTTGTATTACGATTGTCCTGTCTCACGGGATGAGATGGGGTGGTAGATTTACTAGGGCAAAATAATTACCACCAATATCCCCCCCCCCCTCCCCCCCCAAACACCCACTCCAACAAACACTTGTTATTTACCGGTTCGCACGGACCGTTCCATTCTGATTCGGAAATACGTTTTCAAGTCACATTTTCGAAACGGTTGCTTCGTTTGTCGACACCGATGGCACGAATCCGTTTTTTCGTTTCGGTGAGTAAATTGGGTACTCCAGGACACAAAAGTTTCGTTTCGTTCGTGCGGCTTATCGAACGAATTGTGACTAATAATCCTCTCAATCAGACTTTATTAGTGATGCTGAAACTATCATGTTGCATGCATGTTGTCTGCCTAACAGAGATGTACAAGGTACCTTATGAAAAATATTTGGAATGTATTTCAGATATCGTACTGGTGGTAGGATTCCTATGCAGGAATCCGTCTAGGTAGGTACCACCCCAGGGCCAGTTATTCTGCCGTGAAGCAGTAGTGTGCAAACATTACTGTGTTTCGGTTTGAAGGGCACTGTGATTTAGCGCTGGGCATATGAGACTTAAGAACTGATGTCACGGGGTGATGGGCACAGAAATGTTCTGGGTGACACATGCATTTGTTATGGGCAGACGTTGCACTTACCATCAGGTGAACGTTTTGCTCGTTTCATCACTCTATACAATAAAAAAAAATCGCCAACAAGATTTTTTATTTATCATATAATGTACCCACTAGAACAGCGTGCAGTAGCTGCCGTGACAGCCCTACATTTGCTACGAAGAGATGCCGAACAAACGCATGTAAAAGAACCCCAGTTTATATATTGATGAATTATTACAATAACATTTTTAATGAAATTGATGTTTTTACCCATAACATAGGTAAGTTTAAAAAAGAATTACTGTCAGTACTTAAAGGAGAATGAGTACGAAATAAGGCACTTTTTTGTAACACTGTATATATTATATGTAACACTGTATAGTACATTACACACAATAGATAATTTAATTATAAACGTACGCTAATCACAACTATAATTTTAACGGTGTTGGTTGCACTATTGTTTTAGATGTATTCCAATAATTTTTTTAGTGTAATATATATAGTGTAAACTGTTTGTTGATCATACGAGTATAATATAAAAAAGCTGCTTGCACTTAGGATAGAGACGTTATACGTTTTTTCTGGAGGCAAGCGGTGGGAGGATCAATCGGAGGTATATAGGAAGACATCAAATAGTGTTTGAAGAATTGTTTAAAATTAAAAAAAACTTGTTTTTTTTTACTTTAAACATATTTGTTTGGGTTCTAAAAGAACTCATTTCAATGTTAAATTAAAACTTAAGTAAAACCAATTCTTCAAACATCATTCGTTTTTCTTAGATGGGGTCTATCATAGCCCGATATAGAAGCATCGCTCCACAGGGCCAGTGCGCGCAGTGCTTGTTATTCTGCCGTGAAGCAGTAGTGTGCAACATTACTGTTTCGGTCTGAAGGGCACTGTTAATTAACAACAGAATTTTTTGGGTGACTGCTACTGTTATGGGCCGAAGTAATCATGGAAAAACTGAACTGAAAACTGGAACGATTGCCTCGTCTTTTTTCTTCGTTTTGTCTTCGTATTCGTTGAAAATTAATTTCTAGAAAGAAACAAGAACTGTTTCATTTGGTTTAATTCTTATCTTCATTTCACGCGAACTGCAGCGTCCGTAATCGACATATAAAAGCGATCACGCAATATAAACTTGCTTTCAGAGCAGAAAAACATCGATAAAAAGGCACCTACACGTAAACCGGTCCACCCGCGTAATTGTAAATAAAAATAACCACGTAATAAAGTTTTAAATGCGTAATGCGATTTAAAAAAAAACTTATTATTATGTCTAATTAGCTCGTTTTGATGGTCTCCATGATTATTTAGGTTATTTAGGCTAGGTAGTTATTTAGGCGATGAGGTTAGTAGACACAAAACAGAAAATCAATTTATATTTTGTTAAATTTTTCGTTTTTATATGGCAAGACGTGTCATCTGTGCCCATCCTAAATCACTCCCCATGCAGGCACCACTAAAATTGTCGACTACAAAACTATTAAACCTATAAATTATAAATCTAAAAACTATAAAAACTATAACCCTATGCAGGAATCCGTCTAGGTAGGTATTACCCCAGGGCCAGTTATTCTGCCATGAAGCAGTAGTGTGCAAACATTTCTGTATTTCGGGTTGAAGGGCACTGAAAGCTTGCGATATCGCTGTGTATATGATACTTAGGAACTAATGTCTCAGGTTGACACGCGCAGTGTGGTGCCGCACTGCATTTGTTGCAGGCAAGCGTTGCACTTACCATCGGGATAAACGTTTTGCTCGTCTCGTCACAAACGTTACTGTGTTTCGGTCTGAAGGGCACTGAGAGTTAGCGCAATCACTGGGCACTTAATAACTGATGTCTCAGGGTGACGGGCGCAGTGTTGTGTTACACAGAAATGTTCTGAGTAACACAGCATCTCTTATGGGCAGATGTTGCACTTACCAACAGGTGAACGTTTTACTCGTCTCGTTACTTTATGAAAAGTCCGCGAAGATGCTGATTGGTTGTCGGACTTGATACGTCCTCGAAACATCATTATATTTATGAGACATGCAGATTTCCACATTATATTTACCTTCATCGCTGAATACCGTATATCAGAATACACAGTTACTTAATATTACAGTTAACAATTTCAGTGGCACCCAAGATCGAACCCAGATCACAAGCGTTCTATGAAACTTCTAGCGAATGTCCAAGAGTACAATATGTCCAATCAGCGACGTCCAGCACCGCCACGACTCTTATGAAGCACTAACTGTTCCCCGCGGTTTCACCCGCGTAAAAAGGCCGACCCCGATCGATGATATACATATATGTACTACCCCTTTTGAATCTGATTATGGGGTTTTTATTTTGTTGTGCGGAACCCTAATTAATTTTCAACAACCAGAAAGACAAACAGCAAAAAAAAATCTTATATACTTTCATAAGTCGTCGTCGTCGTCGTTTCAGCCTATCAATAGTCCACTGCTGAACATCGGCCTCCCCCATAGATTGCCACAAAAGTTTGTAGCTCTCGTTTTGGGGGGATTTCATAAGTATTGAGTAAAAATCTGTTTATTTGTTATTACAAAAAGTAAAAAAAAAAGTAAAGTTTCAGCCTATAAATGTCCCACTGCTGAGCACAGGTCTCCTCTCATTTCTGAGAGGGTTTAGGAGCTAGAAAGAATCCGCCACGCTGCTCCAATGCGGGTTGGCGGACTTCACATGTCTTCGAAATATGTCTATTCCGCGGACATGCAGGTTTCCTCACGATGTTTTCCTTCACCGCTAAGCACGTGGTAAATCAGCACTTAAAATTGTAGAACAATTTTAGTGGTGCTGGCACCGGGGATCGAACCCAGGTTACTCGCATACTATGAAATTAAAGGCGAGCACCAGGCCCCTGAGCTACCGCGGCTTTTATTACAAACAGGCACTTAAATTATATTTATTTGTATAGATAATTATCTGGTTCAGGATGATTCAACATTTCATGGCCACGCGCCTCGAAAAATTTAACATGTTACTTCATACTATGTAAGTATAACTTGAAGCTTCAACTTTCCTTTCGCCTCTGAAAACGAAATCGATGAAAGTATAGCGCAGGCTACATTTAGTGTTACCATATCATTTAATATTACCATAGAGTTTATTTTTATTTTTATTGTCTGTGTGTCACTATTGCGTTGACACTTGCGACAGTATTTGGAAGTTGTCGTCGCGGTCGAAAATCGACCAGGACATTTTTTTTTATTGTATAAAGTGATGAAACGAGCAAAACGTTCAACTGATGGTAAGTGCAACGTAATTGACATCATGTAATTGTAATGTTGACTTTATAATTACTGTCCTAACGTCACCGACACCGCTTTGTCTTCTTCTGATCGTATCAATAAGGTCATACCTTCGAATATGGGCTGAAAATGGCATGTAAGAATATACAAGTATTCGTAGAAGAATCGTTTTGGACTCCTGATAGCGTTAATTTTCCTTCTTCCTTATAAAGATGTAGGATAAGAGTCATAATTTAAATATTGGTAAGTATTTATTTTGATGGTATCAGTTTATATACTACACAAAAGGGATACTTGACCTAGTTGCCTTGTCCGGCAATTACGGTAGAGTACCGGGTAAGCGACCCCAGCCTACCCAGCTATTGCTCCTTGCGAGGTCCCGGAAATTCACTCTCCCTACCCCAAGTCCATTTCTAACCGAATCCTCCGCTCCTCCGCCAAGCCAGTGGTTGCCGTGGGGAGCAAGAATTTCAACTCGTACCAAAATGACAGCTACGTCCGACACATCTTTTTTTTAATTCTATTGGTTAAAGTGACCAAACTAGCACCACGCCACCATAACCTAAACTTTTTATTGATATCCGTTGAACAGTTTCGGAACCTATTCGAGACATCTTTCAGACAGACTTTATGATTGGTAAAAATCAATTAATTTATTGATTTACATCACATTTATTAGCATTAATATAAAATGGATGTTGAGTCTTCTTACCTACGTTAAAAATTCAAACCTACCGTATGGCATTACAAATCTTCCGCAATTCTTCAGCTGGTCGACATGAATAAATTAGCAAGCTATACGTTACAAAACTATTTCGGGTTAAAGTTACACATCTCATGCATGACGCACTCAGGGCTGTTGAAAGCACAACAGTTTTACATCCACACACAGTCCAATGACTAAGGCAGTCTTAAGATACAGCCAGGTTGCACTAATCGCGGGCTTATTATGAAATGTACATTGCTAAATACTGGCGAAATAATGAAACAAAAAACACATTCGGATTCGACATTGCCCTACTTTTGCGATAAGAGAATCACATCTCATCACACGTGATCTATCGGGCATTTAAATAATGATTTGAATATTAAAATGCCACATGCGAAGAAGCCGTGGTAGCACAGGGGCTAGGCGCTCGCTTTAAATTTCATAGAACGCGAGTGACCTGGGTTCGATTCCAATTTTAAGTGCTGATTTACCACGTGCTCGGCGGTGAAGGAAAACATCGTGAGGAAACCTGCACGTCTGAGAAATAAAAAAAAATATTTCGAAGACATGTGCAGTCCGCCAATCCACATTGGAGCAGCGTGGCGGATTCTTCCTTGCTCCAAAACCCTCTCAAAAATGAGAGGAGGCCTGTGCTCAGCAGTGGGACATTTATAGGCTGAAACTTTACTTTACATTTTTACATGCGAAGTAACAGCTTTAAGTATAGGAAGCCATAAGAATACTTTACATTGTATTTTGTGTGCTAACAAAATCATTTTCACGGGTGGTAGGATTCCTATGCAGGAATCCCTCTGCGTAGGTACTGCAGTGCCAGTCATTCTGCCGTGAAGCAGTAGTGTTCAAGTATAACTGTGTTTAGGTCTGAAGGGCGCTGCTAGCTAGTTTAATTAAGGGGCATATGCGATTTAAGAACTTATGTCTCAGGGTGACGGGCGCAGTGTGGTGTCACACAATGTTCTGGGCGACACAGCATTTGTTATTGGCAGACGTTGCGCTTAGCATCAGGTGGCCCAGTTGTTGGTCTCGTCACTTTCTTTAATTAAAAAAAAATACACTTGTAATTGTATTTCCCGTTTTTAATAAACGAACTTCGAAATTGTTAACCTGCTAAGGATTCGCTAACGGACATTTTTTATTAAGATAAATTCAAATTCTTTATTTGCTATAAATAGGGTAATGTAACCAGCTGAATATTGTAATCAGATAATATGTGGCTTAATTCAATCAGAAATCAATTATTTTCTGTGATGACAAAAAAATTCTGTGTGACACCACACTGTGCCCATCACCCTGAGACAAAGGTTCTTAAGTCTCATATGCCCAGTGATTACGCTAGCTCACAGTGCCCTTCAAACCGAAACACAGTGATGTTTGCACACTACTGCTTCACGGTAGAATAACTGGCCCTGGGGTGGTATCTACCTTAAAAAAACTCAGTATAAAATATATACCTAAATTAACATATTAATGTTTTTTTTATGTAATACACTATAATGAGGAGTAATATGTTCGAACATCACTTTCTTAACCGGGTTATTCATAGCAGCGTTAAATATAATTGTACAAATATTAAAATATTAAGAGTTTTGAGTTTCTCTAGGCCCGATCCTGAAATTAATGTTAATACTCTGGGATTATACCTTGTGAAGTAATATGTAAATTTTGATCTAAATCAGTATCTTTTTTTAAACTCAGACATTATACACATAAATAGAAAGTGACCGCCTGTCATAATCGAATATTTTAAAAATTTGAAAAAACTGTCTGTCGGGTCTGTCTATTCTAAATTTAATTAAATATAACTTCATCATCATTAATCTTCAACCATAAAGAATTATTAGTACATACAGATACCACCATAAAACATGTAGATAACACCATAAAATGCCATGCTGTCACTATAATATACTTGTGGAAACGCAATGGAGTCAGATATTTTTTTGACTCGTACCAAAACGACGGCGACGTGGTTCGCCTACCGTCACGTCTCGTTTCTCACGGAGGCGAAAAGTGGGCTCCATGTGTAGCCCCTGCCTACCCCTTATATAGGAAAAAAGCGTGACTATATGTATATATGTCCCTCAGTACACGTGACAGAAGCGAAAATTTTATTAACAAAAATAACTGCTCAGTACATTTACAATTATTAATTAATCTAAAGTAAAGTAACAGCCTATAAATGTCCCACTTCTGAGCACAGGCCTCCTCTCATTTCTGAGAGGGTTTTCGAGCGGGGAATAGTCCGCCACGCTGCTCCTTTGCGGGTTGGCGGACTTCACATGTCCTCGAAATATTTCTATTCCTCGGATATGCAGGTTTCCTCCTTCAACACGTGGTAAATCTGCACTTAAAATTGTAGAACAATTTTAGAGGTGCTGGCACCGGGAATCGAACCCAGGAAATTCGTTTTCTTAAACGTTACCTCACTCTAGAATTTGTCGTGTGTTTGGTGCGCTTTCACACATCACAGATTTTTGTAAATTCCAATTGCAAAAACCACCCAGACGAAACCAATCTCGCGTCCACTGCGCTAAACGAACCGACTACCTAAAACTATGTGTATTTATTGTACTCAAACAATAACAATCATGTATTAAGTAGTCTCTAGAATATTATTTGAAACCATTTTGATAATTATTAAAAACAACCATAATTTTGATCATAGTCAACTTATAAAAAACTTTTTTTTGTAATTACCAGATATTGACTTTAGTCGAGATTCGATTCTAAAACATACGACACAGCAGACAGTTACGCGGACCGCTGAGTCACGCGATCGTCGAAAACAATGTGCTCGTTACAACTGAAAATGTTATGTTAACAAATATTGGTCAGCCATTGTTAAATGGTCAGCTATTTACACGAAATTTCACTCCTAGCTTTTTTTTTGTTTCTTTTTATATTATATAAAGTGACGAAACGAGCAAAACGTTCATCTGATGGTAAGTGCAACGTCCGCCCACAACAAATGCTGTGTCACCCAGAATATTTCTGTGTGACACCACACTGCGCCCGTCCCCCTGAGACATCAGTTCTTAAGTCACAAATGCCCAGTGATTACGCTAGCTCACAGTGCCCTTCAAACCGAAACACAGTAAGGCTTGCACACTACTGCTTCACGGCAGAATAACTGGCCCTGGGGTGGTGGAGGAATCCTACCACCGGTAAACGCATGTCACTGATTACACAAGATGCGTTGAATCAAAATTAATAATTTGTCAACAGCTATAAGCATCATCATCCACTAATCCACTACTGAACGTAGGCCTCCCCCATAAAATGCCACAAGTTTGTAGCCTACTTTTTGGGGGTTTTGCGCGTGGTAGGCGACGCGTGGTAGGCGACGCGTGGTAGGCGACGCGTGGTAGGCGACGCGTGGTAGGCGGGTTAGAAACGCAGTTTATTCATTCAGATGTTCCAGGAAGACGCTGCTGCCCCTCTCCCGGTTTTCGTTTTCCCTCTGTCGACTTTTACGACACCCACAGGATGAGATAGGGTGGTAGATTTTGTTAAGCCGCTACACCACAGCATGCTTAAGCGAATTTAATAGTTACATGGTTTACTCATGGATCCCATCATCATATCTTGACCCAACATTATATAGGACCACCCTTGCGGTATCCTCTTTAAAACAAAAATAAATTAGTCTACTTTTGACAAAAGTATCGGTGAATATCCGTAATGTCCTCTTGGCCGATTTGCAATTTGCGCGTGAGATATAATAGTGCCACAAGTGTACACGCGCAAACACAGGGACACTCGTCCCAATCTACCCGTGCCCGATGTAACGCCCATGCGATAAGATCCTACCTCTGTAGGTTAGGATGCAGTTTCAGAGACACCAGGACCAGTGTCAGAGATAGAGGAAAAGTGGTCTTATTGACTGTTTGTGTGTTCAAACACTAGGTAATAATACACAGCCATTTTAATTTAGCATACGGATCTTAGCAAATTAACTGGCTTTCCTTTCTTCTAATGGATTTCCGCAAAGTAAAACCTGATTCTATCAACTGTGTGTATAATAGTTTTAATCAATTTTAATCAATTCGATTTTGGTAGTAGACCGTGTTAGGCAAAATGATTTTACGATCATAATTTATTTAATTAGTTACATAATCAATAAACTATTAACATTATTTTGTTATTGAAGAAAGTGACGAGACGAGCAGATCGTTCACCTGATGGAAACTGTTACGTCTGCCCGATACAATTACTGTGTCACCCAGAATGGGACATTGGCGATCGACACCCTGAGACATCAGTTTCAAGATGTCAGATGCCCAGTGATTACACTAGCTCTCAGTGCCCTTCAGACCGTAATGCACTCCACTGGTTCACGGTAGAATAACTGGCCCTTGTGGTACCTACCTAGACAGATCCTACAGGGGGATCCTACAAATGTTGCATTCTTTTAAACATAGATATAAATATAAAAACTTCATAAATGAAAAAAAATATGAGTCGGTGAGTGATTAATCGATAGCCAGTTTGTTACCACGCATATCTATTCGTGTTATTACATTTAATAATGCCATATACATACAGACATACGTAGTCACGACTGTATCCCATAAGGGGTAGTCAGAGACTGGGCACTCACTGCAAAAGCAGATGACTGCCACAATCCACGTTTCACCAAAACAATATAATGCACTTGGTGTGATAGGTGGTGAGCTGCAGCATGCGCTGTTGGGTGCACAGTGCAGTTTTATTCCTTATTCGCCTTTTACGAAATCCATTGGATGAGATGGTGTGGTAGTATTCTTTTAACGAGCCGCCACCACACGGCACTTAATGCCTTATCCACAATTAAAAAAATATATATGCAAAATGCCTCGTTTCAATGTAACTAACTACATGCGATGTTGAAAATTGCAAAATTATCAAACGCACAAATTTAAACTTTTAATCATAACCGTAAAAATACCAGATTGTCAAATTTTATGATAAATTAAAATGCTAATTTTGATGCGAAACGTATGAAGCGCAAGAAAAGAGAAACTACCTTATGAAGTAAGCCTAAACTTCCTATTATCATACAGAGGTTTCTTAACTTTTAGTTTTATACAAGCTTTGTAATGGTTTTTGGTTTCCATAATACTTATTTAACAGTGTTTTTAAGGCATGTAATTTATATAATGCGCTGGTTAAATACTCATTCTTATAAGTCCGTAACGTTTATATTACGAAATTATGAGACAATCTTATAATGCCCACAGACACTACATCTACCCAACAATTTTATTCATCTTTTTGTCCCGTAAACGTAGACTATACGAAGTTAGTAGTGTTCTCGAGTGAGGCACCTATTTTTATATACCTTTTCCATTATAATTGTATAACATTATGCATCATTTACTTAACCATGGTCGTAGGATTCCTTTACTGGTGATAGGATTCCTATGCAGGAATCCGTCTAGGTAGGTACCACCCCAGGGCCAGTTATTCTGCCGTGAAGCAGTAGTGTGCAAACATTACTGTGTTTCGGTTTGAAGGGCACTGAGAGCTAGCGTAATCACTGGGCATATGAGACTTAAGAACCTATGTCTCAAGGTGATGGGCACAGTGTGATGTCACACAGAAATTTTCTGGGTGACACAGCATTTGTTATGGGCAGACGTTGCATTTACCATCACGTGAGCGGTTTGCTCGTTTCATCACTTTGTACAATAAAAAAAAAAAAAAAAAAAAAAAAAAAAAACCATTTTATAGGACATTTTGTCCTTTTAACGAATCCTTTGCGACAATTTTATAATCTAAAGTCCAGTCTAAACGTCTAAAGTAAAGTCCCCCTATAAGACAAAAAGTAGTATAAACTTTTGTCAATCCAGCACAGCCATTAGACTCGTATAATAGTTAACGAACTAATAGTTAGTAGTCGTGACCTTTGTCAGTTTTTGTATTTTGTGTTGATTTTTACTTGTATTGAGTCTTCACTAAGTTAGATCGAGTAATTTTGTTTTTTCTTTGAATTTTCATTGTTAATATCAAGATAATGAAAATGGACTCAGAAGTATTAAATTTCACTTGTTTCTTAAATTCAACTTTACCTTAAAATTAACATATAAATGAAACTAAGTTTACGGATTTTATCGCGTTTAATTTAAATCCGTAAACTTAGTTTCATTTAAATGTGTAGTGTTCGCGTAAATATAAGAAATCATTATTAACATATAAGTTAAAAAAGTAAAAAAAGTAAAGTTTCAGCCTATAAATGTCCCACTACTGACACAGGCACAGGCCTCCTCTCATTTGCAAAAACTCAAATTTCAAAGCAAATATCTCCTTCGCAGTTGATAGCTCCCGACAATATTTATAAGTTATCGCGGAATCGGCCAGGAGGACATCACAATCGTATCTATGTCATTTTACAGTCGTCAGCACTCCACGAAGTCTTATAGTTGTAAATATTAGTAAAGTTTCAGCCTATAGATGTCCCACTGCTGCGCACAGGCCTTCTCTCATTTCTGAGAGGGTTTTGGAGCTAGGAAGAATCCGCCACGCTGCTCTAATGCGGGTTGGCGGACTGCACATGTCTTCGATTTTTTTTTAATTTCTCAGATATGCAGGTTTCCTCGCGATGTTTTCCTTCACCGCCGAGCACGTGGTAATTCAGCTCCGACCGACCGAATCCGACAGCAGAGTACCTGACTTCTACGCCGCGGGTCCTGGGTTCGAATCCCAGCCGGAGCCAACATTTGTGCTAAAACTTGATGGCTCACTTGAAAACAGTTGAGAAATCGGAATTTGTCGCCGTGGTCGAAATCGGCTAGGTGAACATCAATTTCATCTCATCCCGTGTCGTAAAAGTCGACAGAGGGAAAACAAAAATCAGGAGACGAGCAGCAGCGTCTTCCTGGAACATCTGAATAAAAAAACTGCGGTTGCCTTTCCGCCTGCCAAGCGTGGCAACTATGGCAAAATCTTTTCAAAATGAGAGCTACAAACTTTTGTGGTTATCTATGGGGGAGGCCTACGTTCAGCAGTGGACTTGTGATAGGCTGAAACGATATAATACATTGTAAAGGAATTAAGTTGCGAATAGAAAAAAACCAATAAAAGCTTACAGCAATCTATATTTCAGAACAAATAGTTTACTTAACGAAAAACATGGCTGAGACAAGAGATGACAACTTCTGTTTTAAACCTATTTTATTACTCAACTGCACTTTAATCTGGAAAATATTTGTTAACTGATAATGTGAATTATAACTTTTAACATCTGTATATAACCATCTGTATATAAACAGTATATAAACATAACTAGTGATCCTAACTTTTATAAGACAGATTAACTAAAATTAGTTAATAATAAAACTTTAACGCGACCGATATGCGAATTCAAGATTAATAATTAGCGCCTACTTTGCGCCGTGTAAACGTTATCACGACTTTTATGCGACCCACTAACCTAAAGTTGCGAACAAAACGTTGTATCTACCATTATATAATGAAATTTTGCTAGTCCTGTTCAGCTATGACCTGGTACGACCAGGTGGTCACCAGGATCATCAGCCCATTGCTGTTTGTCCGCGTTTTAAACACCCTTGACCACCATACGAAGAAATTTGGTGTTACTTTCGACAGTTTAGTCTTTCCTTTATTTTTAATTATTTGTTTTTTTTTATCATATTTGAAATTATTTCTGTGTTTTAGTTATAACTATTTTTTAGTTGTTTTATTGTAACTTTGTGCTTTTATGTTGTGATGTAATCAATAAAGTTTCTATCTATCTAAATAAAGGACATGTGGATTTTTTAGACAAAAGGATATCTTAGAAAAACATAATCCATGACCTACCCGTGCTGGAGCAATATTGCAAACAGTTCTCGATAGCGTATCGCCATCTTAGGTCTACGTTTCCCGAGTTCAAGTCCACTTAAAATGAGGTGTCGTGTGCTCCGCAATGGCGCGGAAAAGCCGTGACGGCTTTGCTTTTCTTAAATCATTTAAAAAGCCAATTTAAATAGGTCGGGGGAGTTTCAAACGGAACTAAATATGACTAAAATCTGTTTAATTCACTGAGCGCAGGACGTCGTTGATACGATACAACGATGCCATCAGGAAATCAAATGATGTAAGAAATACATTTTTCGAAAGTCATGCGCAGGGCCATCAACTTTTACTGATTGGTGACGCGTGATAAATTTCAATTTATGTGTCCATAACCACCAACAACTTAAAGTCGGTGTTTATGGACGCAGAAACTGAAATGTGATGGTGCAATATAAGAATTTACTGGTGGTTGGAGTCCTATGCAGGAATCCGACCAGGTAGGTACCACCCCAGGGTCTGAAGTCTCTGTCTGAAGGGCCCTGAGAGCTAGCGTAATCACTGGGCATGTGAGACTTAAGAACTAATTTCTCAAGGTGACGGGCGCAGTGTGGTGCTACACAGAAATATTCTGAGTAACACAGCATCTGTTATGGGCGAACGTCGCACTTTCCATCAGGTGAATGTTTTGCTCGTCTCGTTACTTTATCAAATGTAAGCCTTTTTTTACATGGGGAATTGTGTAACGCGTCGTTATGTCGGACTTGCGCCGACTGAAACCCCGTGTTCCGCCATTGCCGCATGTTGGCAGGGCCACGAGAGCGCTCTTGCAAACTTCCGCGACCCTACCGGCGCTGGCCGCCTACCATCGGCGGCCCCTCCTCGGGAGAGGACTGCTGCTATCGTTCCCATTAAGGCGCGCCGGAACACACGACGCGCCTTCCAGCTTTCCTTATATTCAAAGGGGGGCCCCTTTGAATATAAAGAACCTATTCCAACGTGACAAATGGTAATTTGGGGCTCTTTTTGTTACCTACGGAAAATATGACGACCCAGATGTCAGCGTACTTGATTTTTTTTTTTATTTGGTAAAGTAACGAGACGACAAAAACGTTCACCCGATGTTAAATGCAACTTCTGCCCATAACAGATGCCGGGTTACTTAGGCTGGAATTCGATCCCATGAGGTAAGGTCAATGAGGGCAAATCCTACTATTACCTAAATTATTACCGCGGTATTCATTATACATGGATTTGTGATCATTATAAAAAGAATCATGAAGTTATCGACTCATTCGGTAAAACAGCATAATTTATAGATAGTGACGAATCGAGCAAACGTTCGCCTGATGTTAAGTGCACCGTCTGCCCATAATAAATGCTGTGTCACCCAGAACAATTCTGTGTGACACCACACTGCGCCCTTCACCCTTAAGTCTTAAGTCTCCCAGTACACCCAGTGATTACGCCAGCTCTCAGTGCCCTTCGAACCGAAACACAGTAATGCTTGCACACTACTGCTTCACAGCAGAATAACTGGCCCTGGGGTGTACCTACCTGGGGCCTACCTAGACGGATTCCTGCATAGGAATCCGTCTAGGTAGGTAACACCAGTAAAATCCTCCTATCACCAGTAAAATTGATTTCTACGCACCGGATCATAGGTTCAAATCGTAACCCATTTGGTGACTGGTTGCATTGCAATTGTTCCCGTGTCTCTGTCTGCATCCTAGCCTACCAATCTTATCGCATGAACGTTACATCGGGCGAGTAAACTTGTGGCACTATAATATCTCCTACGCAGTGTACAGCTTCCTAAAAACCAATTCCGTCAAATCAACGGGGCGTTTTCTGCGCTTCGATTGGCCTACTTCTAAGGTATATTCAGATTTATCATTTCAGCCTATCACTAGTCCACTGTTGAACATAGGCCTCCCCCATAGATTGCTACAAAAGTTTGTAGCTCTTACTTTGGAATTCGCCGGAATTTCGCCGTAGTTGCCACGCTTGGTAGGCGGATTGGCAACCGCACTTTATGCCCATCTTCTGGTTTAAATTTTCCCTCTGACGACTTTAACGACACCCATGGGATGAGATGGGGTGGTAGATTCTCTTAAGCCGCTGCCGACACGGCTTAGATTTATTATTTTGGATTAAATCTGAATATTCCTTAGAAATTCAAGAACGCATTGACGTAGCACTCAGCTCAGTTGTTGGAGTACGAACTGTTGTAGCGCGTTTCAGAGCAAATCGGCAGTTTTTACTTACGAGTATCTACACAAATAAAAAAAAATTGAAGTGTCTGTTTTTAACAACAAAATAACAGCTTTTTACTCAATGCTTACTGAAAGTATATACGGTACTTATTTTGACGTGTCTTTCGCTGACAGATAGCTGATATTATAGCGGCTAACTTAGGCTACTTTAATTTTAGAAAAATAATTAGAGTTCCGCGCAAAAAAAATTAAAACCCCAAAATTGGACTTCAAACAGTGAAAGTATACACTGTATACGATCGGAGTCGGCTTTATTACGCGGGTGGAACCGCGCGGCACAGCTAGTTAGTGATAAAACACTGATCAGTTTCGGATTCTGGTCGCCCTTATTTCGGCACTATACATTCCGACATTATTCGGAGGTTGTTACCGTTGTCGAAAATTGTCTAAGAGGACATCACATATATTGTGATGTCCTCTTAGTCAATAGTAATTTTTAGGCCAACGTGTGACACCAAACGTACCTGATGATTAACAGAGCTGCGGTGTACCCCAGGGTCATGTTATTCTTCCGTGAAACAGTAGTGTGCAAACATTACTGTGTTTCGGTTTGAAGGGCGCCGAGAGGTAGCGGAATCACTGGGCATATGAGACTTAAGAACTGATGTCTCAGGGTGCCGGGCGCAGTGCGGTGTCAAAAAGAAATTGGTGGCTGGGTGGCACAGCATTTGTTATGGGCGGACGTTGCACTTACCATCAGGCGAACGTTTTGCTCGTTTCTTCACTTCATGAAATAAAATAAAAGAGAGTCTATTACTTTTGTTATGAAGTCCAATGTCGTAACGGTCTAAAAACCTAACGCCAACCGTGTACGTTGCAAACAAAACGAAATTGCTTAGTTCTGGTCTGATGTGCTCCAAAAACAAAAGGAAAGAATATTTCCGTTCGTCTTGTTAGATGTGGATTCGGAATTATAAGCAAAAGTGATATTGCGGACACTACCCCCAATATAACCTACTAGGTAAGCCCCGCGGTCGCGCTCTACCTACTAGGTGACCTGAGCATTCAGCTTGAGGCTCCTTAAGGCTGTAGAACGGAGTTTTATTTTATAGCTTAAAACTTTTCTCAGTATACGCACTATCTAATGCAAAAATACTTTTTCAAATCGGATTATTTATTTCTCAGATCATCGCATTCAAACATACAAACTCTCCAGTTTTATTATAGTAGTAACTGACTGTTAAGACCATGGATGTATTTATAGAGATATTGTTAGAAGCCGTTATCTGCATACAGCAGTTAGTATGCGTGTAACAACGATAGCTTTCCCGTACTAAATGTATATGTGTATGTAAATGTATATGTGTTATGTATATGTGTATGTGTATGTGGCCTGGGATGCATTGTGAGCGATGATATCGTTCTGCTGGCTGCCGAAAACGACGACAAATTGCGAATACTGTCGTAGGCTATCAACTGCGCAGGAGATAATTGTACGCGCGAACACAGAGGTACTTAATCGCCCCAACCGGGTAGGTTGCGCCCGATGTAACGCTCATGCGATGATCTCATCAGGGTTAGGCTTCGGCTGGGATTCGAACCGAGGACCTGTGGCGTAGAAGTCAGGTTCTCTAACCATTAGGCCTCGCGGTCGTCATTGTGAGTAATACGAACACACTAACAATAAATCTATGATCGTAAAAAATTTTTCATTTAAGAATAATGCCTCTGGACGATATTACTATTCCCACCAAACAGTAAGCAATCCCGCCGCGTGGTAGCGGCCTAAGAGAATCTACCACCACATCCTGACCCGTGGGTGTCGCTAAAGTCGACAGAGGCAAATTACAACCCGGAGATAGGCAGAAGCATCTTCCGTTAACATCTGAATAAATAAACTGCGATTGCCAACCCGCCTGCCAAGCGTGGCAACTACGGCAAAATCCCTCTAATATGAGAGCTACAAACTTTTGTGGCTATCTATGGGGGAGGCCAATGTACAGCAGTGGACTTGTGATAGGCTGAAACGACGACGACGACGAGTAAGCAATCTGTACTTTAATTGTTTATCTGCCGGATCATCGTTAAGAATCTTCATCTAAAATATAATACGCGCGTGACCTCGGTGCGAACACCTCTAAAATTTTTAATTGGATATTAATTAATTGGATATTAAAGTGCTTATCGCGTGCTCAGTGCGGTGTAAAACGCTTACGACATGTTATGACCGCATGAGAGGCCTCTCGGCAACCTAACGAATCACTGTTCCAAAACTTTCATAAAGACCTGTTTTCAGCAACGGGCCATTAATAGGTTATACCTGTAACTGGTGGTAGGATTCCTATGCAGGAATCCGTCTAGGTAGGTACCACCCCAGGGCCAGTTATTCTGCAGTGAAGCAGTAGTGTGCAAGCATTACTGTGTTTCGGTTTGAAGGGCACTGTGAGCTAGCGTAATCACGGGGCATATGGGGCTTAAGAACTGAAGGCACAGTGAGGTGTCACACAGAAATGTTCTGGGTGACACAGCATTTGTTGTGGGCAGACGTTGCACTTACCATCAGATGAACGTTTTGCTCAAAGATTGTAACAGAATTAGAAAAATATTTATTAATCATTTCACAAAAGCGAATTTAAATGAGGCAGTAACGAGACGAGCAAAACGTTCACCTGATGGTAAGTGCAACTTTTGCTGTCTCATCCAGAACATTCCTGCGTGATACCACACTGCGTCCGTCTGCCTGTGACATCAATTATTAAGTCTTATATTGCGAGTAATTTATTATTATTATATTACCTAGTTTTTGAAGAGCACCAGCCCGCCCTCCCTCAACAGCGATGCACAAGGCAAACCAATACCGCCACTGGGAGCCGTCACCAGATACCCTCCACCACTACAAAACTACCGCCGTCGCCGGCTCGTAGAGTCATTATCACTTGATAATGCCTCGTTTTGAGGTGAAACACGTGTCGTGTTCTCGATTTCAGTGGTGTGTATTGCCTGGTGTTAGTGTTGTAGTGGTGAAGGGTATCTGGTGGCGGCTCCCGGTGGCGGTATTGGTTTGCTTGTGCACGCTGTTGAGGGAGGGCGGGCCGTACTCTTCAGAAACTAGGTTATACACACCATTTTAAATATTGCTTTGCGGATGAAAGAATGAAAAAAGAAAAATACAAAATAACAAAAATGCTAACAAATTAAGGTACAATTGGCGGTCTTATCGCTTACAAGCGATCTCTACCAGGCAGAGAGTCTGAGAGAGGCATGAACAGAGAGAAAAGGGTTAGGTTGTAAATATAATTAGAACTTCAGTAATGTTGAAGATATATTTATATATATTTATAGATACTTAAATTAACTTTCTTTCCTTTATAATAATGGATTTTCCGCAAAGTAACGCCTGATTCTAGTAACTATAAATCATAGAATTTTGTATTTTTGTGTATATTTGGATGCTTAATGTTGATAGTGCATTATGCAGCGAATGCTCGCGGAAGTGTAGTGATTGGAAAATTCTATTTAGGACCGTCTCTATCTGTTTAATAAATCTTCAGTAAGGTGAAGTCAGTTTACTGTCGATGCTCATACAAACTTTGATCTTTGATATGTATATCTATACAAATAAATATAATTGAAGTGTCTGTTTGTAATAAGAAAATAACAGCTTTTTACTCAATGCTTATGAAAGTATATACGGTACTTATAAGAAAAACAATTTATAAAATGTTTGTTTCTCTGTCTGTTTGTTCCGGCTAATCTCCAGTAACGGCTATTCGATTTTGACGGGACTTACTCTAACAAATATCTGATGTTATAGCTACCCACTATGTAGGCTACTTTAGTTTTAGAAGAATAATCAGGGTTCCGCTAAAAAAAATTATTCAAAATCCGATTCAAATAGAGAAGTATATATACAACGTTATTCATAATTGGTATAACATCCCGGCACCTACCTATGCTACTTTGATGTGATAAACACAACGGTGAAGCTTTAATGACATAATTGAATACTAAATATGTCCATACAAAACTTTAAAATTATTTGTTTTTTAAAACTTTACGCGACCCTATCTCAGAAAGTCGTTGACAAAACCCCCGAACCAGACTAATTCAAAATACGTTTTCTTCTCCATTTAATTTAATGTTCCCTACTACGGCCGTCATAACTAAACAGATTTACTTCGCAACAGATTTCCTTAGCTCATGTTATCCTATTACTTGGCAGAGTTTTTGCTATGGCCTGCTCACTGGATATGTTACCCTACTACGGAGTCATACTAATTACTTCGCAACTATTTCCGAGCTTGTTATCTAGTATTGCGATTCTTCTATGGCAGATCAGAACCCGATTAATTTTGTTCATTACGATCAGCGTACAGGTCTGTATAACAGGGTCACATATGAGTTTTAGCAAATTCTTTAAGTCGCACATATCTCTACAGTAGGCGCTACGAGGCTCATTATATTTTAGGGACATATACACATGGTCCCTAAGCCCAGCCTGCCGGGATGTATAGGACATTACGAATGACCCTGTATATATTATCGATCGGGGTCAGCTTTTTTTACGCGGGTGAAACCAAGGGACAAAGCTAGTTTCAAATAAATTTGAGACTAGCAAAAAGTTGACAACTATTGCGCACTTCAACGCATCAGCTCCAAACAGGATCCCATTATCAGAACTTGACCAAAATTATACTACGATAACAATTATATAATAAAAACATAAAAACCAGGAGATGGGCAACAGCATCGTCCTGGAATATCTGAATATATAAACTGCGGTTGCCAAACCGCCTGCCATGGGGGGGGGGGGGGCTATGTTCAGCAGTGAGCTAGTGTTATACTATATTACGATATCCCCATTCTAATAAAAAAAAAGTTATACATACATACATACATTAAAAAATCTATACTTATAAAATAACATGTTCACTCACTGACTGACTGATTCATCATCGCCGAGCGTAAACTATTGAAGTTAGATCCATGAACGTTGGTCATTAGGGTCATTTCATTGAGTAGGCACCCACTAAGGAAGGTGTTTTGAAAATTAGGAGATTTAAAGAAGTCCGTCAATTTTGAAATTAGAAGCTTGAAACTTTTTCCCTTAGGCTTTTGAAGTTTTGATTACAAATACATAAATACGTATTTCAGCATTTATGGAATTTTTAATTGTTTGATGAAACAGGGGGCGACACTTTGTATGGAGGTCCGTCATTTTCGAAGTATATATACGGGAACCTTTATTTTTGGACTACTAATTTAAAATAATTTGGAATCAAAACAATTTGTATCAAAATCCGCCATTTTAAAAGTTAGAAACATGAAACTTTATTTCTGGCTTACTGATCCACGACATCAACAATTTAAAGGGAAGCTAAACTTTATTGACTTATGTTCCCATAAACAAAATATAATTTTGGTAAAATAACCTAATCTTACCTGACCAGCTGCAGAGCCTCCAGTGATAATAGTCGCTACAAAAATGTTAGTGTAAGGAATTTTTATTGTTCTATTTGTCCAAATAAAGAACTAATTTATCTTTCTATATCTATCTTCCTATATATACATACTTCCATATCTTTCTATATATACATACGGACGAATTGAGGAACTCGACCTTTTATGAAGTCGGTTAAAATACGACGAAATGGGTCAGTACATTTTTGAGTAACAGAGTCTAAAATAATACACACATTACAATAAAGCGACAGACTGACACTTCCGCGTTATTTACTTGCATTAATATATTGAAGAAACACTATTGAAGCCGTGCGAAATGCTATTTCGAGGACTCGTGTCTTTACTTAAATTCATATGTCCATAAAGTATAAATGCTTCTTGGCCCGCGATTGAATTACCACATAACGCGCTAAACCAGTTCCGGATACACAGCGAACAAACCACCGTTTATACGATAAATAGGTTAAGAAGTAGTTACCATTTATATTATAAAATTGTTTATGCGGTCTACCATGATGTCTAGTTAAACGTATGATAATAAATTCTATATGGGTAAAGCCATTGACTCGTTGCATTTAAACGACTTGTGTTGCCTTCTAACATTAGATTAACAAATAAAATTAAATAAAAAAAATTCCGAATTCGAATTCGAAAAATTCGAAAGTTACTTTTTTTTTAAATCATTGCGGGACAACAAAAGTTCGCATGTCACCTACAGTGGCAGTGTAGGTGTTATAATTATAATTATTTAATCAAAAGCCGACTGCAACGCAATGTTTATGCGAATTTAAGAATTTCCAGATTTGTCATGGATCACATTATGGTATAACTCCTTTCTAATAAAAAAAATAATCATTAAAATTGGTTCATAAACAAAGAAGTTATGCCCCAAAAAATATTAAAAATATATATACAGACGAATTGAGAAAAGGACGAGCCATTTCTGAATTTGGTTAAAAATTAAATAATGCATAAAATACGAATGCGTTTATACGCTGGTGTGTAGGTACGCGTTTTGCTAAGTGTGGTGTTCATCATTCCTTCGTGCAAATAAATTCCTATTTTTTTCAGTTTATAAGATTAACAATTGAATACAGTGATGTAATCATTATAAGTAAGCAAATATAGAATGCTAGCTGTTAAGCGCCCTCTTCGCTGGGCATTATGTGTTCAGTCCGTTTACCCATTTAAGAGTAAATATTTTTAAAATCCGTTCTTGTATGTATGCTAAATTTCAAGTGAATAGGTCTTTTAGTTTCGAAAATATCGTGATGAGTGGTAAGTCGCTTTTGTACATCGCTAAAATTACTCGCATTAACAACTTTGTTGGAGTACTCGATGTACTTTTACAAAAATTTGTATCATTATTTAAAAAAGTTGTGTCCTGATTCCGACTGGTTTATGTTCACGCCACCTCAACGTTTACTATAATAGGGGTATTAACGGTTACGAATAAAATGGCGTGAAGGAAGCTTCAACTAAAATATTTATATTATTATAATAAAGAGAACTTAATTTAAATTAGACGGCGCATTGACTTCTTAAATTATATAAAAATACTAGTAGGATGAATTTAATTATAATTAATATTTTATGGTTGATAATAGTAAATGAATATATTACCTACCTGGCTACGCGCTTTAAAAAAATGAAGCGAAAGTTTTTGGAGTTTATTATACTGCAATAACTTTAATTATTTAAACAGAGTTAACTATTTCAAATTAAACTAAATAAGTTTCTCTTTTTTTTGAATACTACATGTAAACTACTTGAATACTATATAAATATCATCTACATAAAATAGGTACTATATACTATAATCTGTGAAAAATATGATGTATTATTGTTAACATTTACTTACCACATCTGCGAAAGTCGGGATGGTAGAATTCGATGCGAGTGTATCGTTCAGCAGCAACAGCAGTCCAAAAGCCAGCCACATCCTGACCACATCACGCAAACACAGCACACACACTGCATAAACTTGGTTACCAACCAATGATGTTTATTGCATTTGTATTATTTCAAAAGTATTTGTTATTTAAAATTACTGAATAAAAATACAAATTGGGCTTAACGACTAACCGCTTCTGTGGACCACAGGATTTTTATGAAAATAAATTAAAGTACTCTATTTCACAGAATAGTAATTAATCACTGCCTATAATATTATAAAAATTATTAAAAAAAAAACAAATGTAATAATTTGGTTTTTTAACGAAACAACGAGTGTGGAGTTTGGCGGCAAAATGTCCGTCAGCGCATGCGCGCCAGTGCGCCGCGCGACCGTCATTGCCCAACGCGACGATATCAAAACGCGACCTTTGTGGCTTATCCCCGTGAATGTAGGTGCGTGCAAAATAATTAAACTGTTAAGAAACTTTCTTTGAAGTTTATAGGTTAATGGAATGGGATTTAGTATAAAATAACATTTGAAAGATTATGTTTTTTAATCGTAGATCTATGTAAAATTAGATTGAGGTCAGCATTTTTTTTTATTAATTAAACTACGAGACGAGCAAAACGTTCGCCTGGTTGTAAGTGCACATCTGCCCATAACAAATGCCGTCTCACCCACAACACATCGGACTGGCATCACACGGCGCCCGTCACCCAGTGAACTGGTCTTCTCTTGTGCCCGTTTCAGATGTCCCGATCTTTCACTGACCTCTGAATTTATCTAGTTTGTTTAAGTTTTTTGTTTCATTTGTTGTACTAAACATTTTTTATAATCTGACAGTCCGGTAAAAGTAAATGAAGATTCACAAAAACCTGTTTTTTCTGAAGCCATTGTAGCTGTCCCGATTTGAAAAGCAAATTCCCATTATTTTTATCTTCTGGCCCGAAATTTGAGATATTGGACCTGTCAACACTAGTTGTTATTAATAAATCTCATATGCCCAGTGATTACGCTATTTCTCAGTGCCCTTCTTTACACACCACTGCTTCTCGGCAGAATAACTGGCCCTGGGGTAGTACCTACCTAGACGGTTCCTAAGAGATACATTGTCTTGTATGATTATAATTTAGGATAAAGACAAAAGCAATTAAAAATGTACTTAGAAGGACATTTTTAATTTTTTTAACTACTTATTACGTATACGTATATTCGTCGTCGATTTTATTTGTGAGTTCCTTATCTTTTCCTTTGATCGATTAAGCTTTATTATAAATTATTAATGAAAGAACAAAAAGTGATCATCAAAGTTAACAAACTGCGGTTGCCAACCCGCCCGCCAAGCGTAGGCAAATATGACAAAATCCCCACCACACGCCAGTACCGACCACAAATAAATGTATTTTCATGCCGTCTCCGCGTCTTTACCCGGAAGTATGCTTACCCACCTAAGTGTGATAAAAAGCAGTCGGCGTTTCGCGATTTGCGTGTTTGGTAAATGGGGCAAATCTGTGAATTATTACTAAAAGATTGTTTCAATTGATTAGTCTTTGTTATTTAGTGGGTACATACTATTAAGAAGTATTACTACAGAGTATTAAGAACTGAAATGAATTTTTTTTCTGCACTTACGAAATGAAATGCTTGTATGTATGTTTACGCAATTGATAAATTGAAAAAGATCTTTGATACTTGGATTACAAGGTTTATTTTCATTAAATTACGTAAGAGTTGTTCTTAATAGCGTAGGCATAAAGCGTTTACAGTAAAAGGTAAATCAACTAGTGCACTTATAATTAAGAGATCGTAACACAAAACGCCGTGTGTTGGCAGACTCTCTTGTCTACCACCCCAACTGCCTACCCGCCTGCCAAGCGTAGCAACTATGGCAAAATCCCCCATAATGACGGCTATATACTTTTGTGGCAATCTATGAGGGTGGGCTACGTTGAGCAGAGATAGGCTGAAATGATGTTGATGAATACAAAAGTTTGTAGGGTAACTATAGATGTGGAAGATGACATTCCGAGAAACTGTATCATATAATGAATAAATATCTGTGATTTAAAAATTAAGTTACACATATTTAACTCTACTAATAGGTGTATTTCAACGACCGGTTTTTTGGGTTACATACATTTTAATATTGTATAAAAACTTCCGTGACTTTCGGTTTCTTCGATATAATACCAATGCAAGGTTTTATTACATACTAGCTTTTCGCCGCTTTGCTCGGTGTGAATTAAAATTTTGAAATTATTGTATTTTTTTTATTAAACAACCTCTATGCTAAATTTCATTAAAATCCCTTCAGCCGCTTCAGCGTGATTAAAGGTTCGATCAGACAGAGGGCGGGGCGGGACGGCGACGCGACGTTGACGGTACGGCGACGCTACGTGGATGTCACACTGACGGCGTGAAGGTCGCACTGCGAGCGTGATTTTTCTACCCTAATTTTCCAATCGATTCCCAAATCGTCGATATTAGACTACCATTTTTATATTGCAGGTGGTCATACAAAAAAAGGTGGCCTCGAACAATTCAATGAGCTTTTCCACTTTTTCGTTGTCCAGTTTTGTAATTAAATACAAAGGTGACGTCCCGTCGGGCGCGACGTACTCCGTCCTGCTCTCTGTTTGACTACTACAAAGAATACTCATAGAAAACAACGCAGCGCGTCGCGCCCACGCCACGATCGCGCCTCATCCCGCCGCGCTCCTGTTGTATTCCCGCCGCGCTGCTGTTGTATTCCCGCCGGGCGCGATGGCGACGTGACGCGCCCGCTAGCCGCACTCCGAGCGCGACGATGCGGTGTGACATCTTCTAAATAAATTAGTACATCACAACTCTTCACATCGCGCCAGCGTCGCGTCGCCGTCCCGCCCCGTCCGCTGTCTGACCGAACCATTCATTTTGTTTTTTCATAGAAACTTTCATATTTATGATATTACAAGCTGTTCCCCGCCAGTTTCGCTGGTGTCTCGCCGTGTGGTGGCAGCTTAAGAGAATCTACCACTCCATCTCATCCGATGGGTGTCGTAAAAGTCGACAGAGGGAAAATAAAAACCGGGATATGGGCAGCAGAATCTTCCTGGAACACCTGAATAAATAAAATGCGGTTGTATATTCGCCTGCCAAGCATGGCAACTATGGCAAAATCCCCCCAAAATGTAGCGCTACAAACTTTTGTGGCAATCTATGGAGGAGGCCTATATTCAGCAGTGGACTATGATAGGCTGAAATGATGATAAGGATGAAATGAAAATTTAGAAAGTATTGATTTTTTATGATAAAACATTGTTAAGCATTTTGAACGGCAATGAGTGCTGGTATAATTACCTGAGAATTGAAGAACTGATGTCTTATGGGGAGGCTGCGCTCGTCCCCCTAAGACAACAATTCACAGGAACAGCCAGTAATATCATAAATATGAAAGTTTGTATGAACAAACAAACATTCCATCACGCTGAAGCGGCTGAAGGGATTTTAATGAAACTTGGCATAGAGGCTTCTCAACAAATTCTTTTATCATAAAAAAACCAATAATTTCTTAATTTTAATTCACGCTGAGGAAAGCCGTGGTGGCACACAGAAACGTTTTGAGTGACACAGGCTTTGTTATAGGCAGACAGTTGCACTTACCGTCGCGTGAACGTCGACGACGAAAACGTCTCTGTCAAATTCATTAAAATCCCTTCAGCCATTTGAGCGTCATGAATGATAAACAAACAAACATACAAGCTTTCATATTTGTGATATTATAAGGATAAATAATATTATATATAAGCATTGAAGTAAGAGTTAATATAATAAGCGTTTCGGGACGGAATTCGCATTTAAAAACAAACTGGTTTAACGCCGGAAACGAATTCGGTTGAAAGTATCCGAAAGTTATTATGTTATAATGTTGCTGATGGAGAGTACAATTAAGGTTTTAAGGCCCTTTACTTTTTATTCATCGTCATTACAGCAAAGAGTAGACCACCCCAGAGATTGCACATATGAATTAATTGTCATAATGTCAATACCAGGAAGTTCGCGTGTACTCTTTAAGTAATAATCTGTCTCAGCTGTAATGCGTTGTAAACTGGTAGTGTATCATAGTAAACCGTCCAGTGAATTTAGCTACGGTTGGGTGCACACAGATTCATTCAAGAATGCGTAGTAAGTTCATTCAAGTTGCGTGCCAACTTCACTCCTCATCCCTGCGCACACCTCTATCTTATTATAATACAATTCTACGACGGAGTCCACAAGAGAATAATTGTTCTTTCGTATAGCAGCACCATAGAGTCCACAATTCTCCTTCGTTTGCTGTGCATCTTTTCATGATCGTGTTACTCTCGTACTTAAGATTTTGGCTATTTTTTCAACTTGGCCTTGTTTTGGAATTGCAATTGGAATCTCTTTTAACTCATCTGATTTTCTTTTGGATTCTGATTTTGTTTGCAAACAGCTGACAAATGTTGTCGAATGCGCAAGAATACGCTTTTTGCACATCATTTAGGGAGAATATTTATGTACGAGTAACTATGATATGAATAAATATGTTTTGTTTGAAATATTTCCTTTAGTCGGTTCTTACGTCACTTACAGGGCGAATAAGAGCGATGACATTTCTTCTCACTGCACAGACAGCTTTCCTACTGAAACCCAGTATATCTTCAAAACAAATTACATCATACGTAAAGCACTAAAATTATCTTGACTTTCAATTGTATATATACCTGTAGTCGGGTCATATAATTCGGTCATATGATCGGGAAATATTTGTATTAAATGTATATATGAAATAAGCTTGAAATTGTATTAAAGTTCGAAATAGCCTCCTTGATTTTAAATAGAGGCGCTCAACCTCCGAAGCCAGTCGTCGATGGTTCATGGTCATCTTCATGTTCATGTCTATATCAGCGACTGCTTTATTTAGTGAATCAATTTCTGGCTAAGTTTGGCGCAAGCTTTCTACTTCCAAATGTTGCCGTATTTTGTAATCCAACGGGTTTAAGTGGGCTGGAAAAGGCCACACTGAATCAATTCCATGGATGATAAGCCAATTTAGCGTGCTTGATGCCCGATGACCTGGCGCTGAATTTTGTTGTAATACCCAGTGTCTGTTTTCGAACGTTGTTTGAGAAAGAGGTTCCACAACGTTTGTAAGGACGGTATTTTGATACACAACGGCGCTAGTTTTCATACCTTTTTCACAGAAAAACACCTCACTTAGGCCTGCATACGAGACTCCAAGCCGCACCATAAATTATGAAAGATAATGCTCCAGCCTGGATTCTCGGGATAAGCCTGCTCGCTTCTTCATTGTTGTGGGCATACACTGTATCATTTTGTTTGTTTTTCGTTTGAAATAAGAATTTCGCGGTATTTATTCACGAGTACCACCTTAACAAAGCCCGGGATCTCGCGAGCCTCCATTTTTTCAGACGCTCATTATGACATTGCCCTGTTTATCGTCGTTAAGCATGGGCTCTCAGGTCTTCATTTAGCATTATTTTGACCTTTTAACCCCAATTGAGGGGCCATTTTTTGCTTGCGGACGGGATTTAGTTTCATTGACACCCCCCCGCACTGCTTTGATAACCATTGGTGTCCTACCATGCGAGGTCGGCCACTTCTTTTACGGATATGCTATAGATCTGTCCTCGATTCACTTTGTGTCTAATATATTATGTTAATGTTATTAGAATTGCTATAAATAAAAACTAATTATGTGAATAAATTTTCCCGAACACAAATATAAAAACCATTAAGATAAAAAAAAAACATTAATATGTTCCGTCTTCGTTTGTCACTTTCCACATTCGGTCGGATCTTAGCTAAAGCATTTTTTAGATAATATAGTTTCAAGTGGTTTCTTTATTGCTTATGGGGTCTTGAATCTGACCACCATGACGCCGTTCCAAATTTGATTAAAACGTTAAATCGAATCGTCGTTTAATAATATGTCCGGAGACAGCTCGGTAAACCTGAGGCATCGACAGAATAACAGCGCTGTGGCAACTCTGCCATAGCATTATGCTGAGTCGACAGCCTTTTCGTTGCTACAGCCCAACGTACATCTGTAAATGTAATACGTCGTACTCGTATCTTATTGTTTACTTATTTTTTGTAATGTATGTTGTGTTGTAGTATTGAATAAAGTTTTTCTTTCTTTCTTTCTTTCTTTCTTTCTTTCTTTCTTTGAATACAGAAAGATGTGGACGTAGTACTGTCTCTGTTTTATACCAAAACTTGCCAGTTATTTTGCCGCGAGGCAGTAGTGTGCAAACTTTACTGTGTTTCGGTTTGAAGGGCACTGTGAGCTAGCGTAATCACTGGGCATATGAGACTTAAGAACTTAGGTCTCAGGGTGATGGGCACAGTGTGGTGCCACACAGAAATTATCTGGGTGACACAGCATTTGTTATGGGCAGACGTTACACTTACCATCAGGTGAACGTTTTGCTCGTTTCATCACTTTATCCAATAAAAAAAGATGATGATGGCCAATTATGACCAAAGTAACATGTACCGGTTAAGAACTAGAATTTCTTAACTACGTTCGAAGTTCAAAGTCATACAGTGCTGCAAGTCTAAGCGCAAATGAAAAGCGTGCAGCCGAACAACCTCAACTTCTCTTATCCAACTGAAAGCCTGAACAATACGATACCGTTTTTATTGGTGAAAAGACAGCTATGCTAGCTAGAATGACAGCGAAGACTTATGCAGGAATATACCTAGGTAGGTACCATAATAGCGCCAGGTATATAATAGGTATCTTTTTGGCGGATGATATTACCAATGAAAAGGGTAGCTACCCCGCCCGATCGGGTGGTCTGATCTGGGGAGGACGTCTCCACCGGCTAGTGATATTAGATGTTGCATATAGTTCGCATCTCAGAAACTTTCATAGCGCGATTATTGAATGTATGAAATATTTATTGTGCTTATCATGTGGCGACATAGATGTCGCTACATCACTCCCCCGATGAGAATGGAAGTCGTAGGTTAGCGTGGAGAACTTGTGACGTCAGGCGATGACGTGCAGTCTGGCGTTGCGGTGAACTTTGTGTCCAGGTCTTCAATGCGTCAAGACGTATGGAGACAGTGTTGATGCCGAAGGAGCATCATATCATGATTATGGAATGTATGAAATATTTCTTGAGCTTCTCATGTGGCGACGTAGATTTCGCTACACCTTCAAGCAGTAGCTACCTTCAAGCAGAATAGCTTAAGCATTGTCCTGTTTAAAGTGTGCCTGTCCCTTTTGGTTAAAAAGGAGTCCCAGAATGAAGAGTGCAGTGCAGTATACACCGACGACCGCGTGGCCAAGTGGTTAGCGTACCTCACTGAAACACCGCGGGTCCAGGATTCGAATCCCAGCCGGAGCCAACATTTGTACAAAACACAAATTGTTGATTTTCGGGACAAAACTACGAGCCTCGTTTTTTTTATTTAAAAAAAAACCTTACAACTTAAAGTTCTGTGTGACAGTGCAACTATTACGAACAGACGGCACTCACGCCATCTAGTGAACATCTTGCTCGACTTGTCACTCACCAGAATATAAAAATGTTAAACAATTAGAGAAGCAATGTCCCGGAAATAATATAGTTAATATTAATCATATATACTGAGACACTTTTGAGCAAAGTTGGCTTATATGGGACACTCACTCTGAAAAAAAAGAAAATCATACACTTACACGTGAGCATGACGCGCACACTCGCGCACTCACACGCACACGCAAACACATGCACGCGCGCGCGCGCACGCACACACTTATACCTCGTCGTCGTCGTCGTTTCAGCCTATCAATAGTCCATTGCTGAACATAGGCCTCCCTCATAGATTGCCACAAAAGTTTGTAGCTCTCGTTTTGGGGGGAGTTTGCCATAGTTGCCACGCTTGGCAGACGGGTTGGCAACCGCAGTTTATTTATTCAGATGTTCCAGCAAGATGCTGCTGCCCATCTCCTGGTTTTCATTTTCCCTCTGTCGACTTTTACGACACCCACGGGATGAGATGGGGTGGTAGATTCTCTTAGGCCGCTACCACACGGCACTTATACCTGCTAATACACAAACCTAAACGTGAATATATCTAGTTTATATTTTATTCTCATTTTATAAATATTTTTATATGTAAAATAGAAAAGAGTGGGAGTCTCCTAACACAAGTTTTTATACTTTAAAAGGCGGCGCCCGGTTATATAGTAGTATGATCATTTGCTGAATGAACAATTATTACTTTTAAAACTATTTTTAATATACCCAATGTGTGTTATACAAATATTTTTATATGTAAAATAGAAAAGAGTGGGAGTCTCCTAACACAAGTTTTTATACTTTAAAAGGCGACGCCCGGTTATATAGTAGTATGATCATTTGCTGAATGAACAATTATTACTTTTAAAACTATTTTTAATATACCCAATGTGTGTTATACAAATATTTTTATATGTAAAATAGAAAAGAGTGGGAGTCTCCTAACACAAGTTTTTATACTTTAAAAGGCGACGCCCGGTTATATAGTAGTATGATCATTTGCTGAATGAACAATTATTACTTTTAAAACTATTTTTAATATACCCAATGTGTGTTATACAAATATTTTTATATGTAAAATAGAAAAGAGTGGGAGTCTCCTAACACAAGTTTTTATACTTTAAAAGGCGACGCCCGGTTATATAGTAGTATGATCATTTGCTGAATGAACAATTATTACTTTTAAAACTATTTTTAATATACCCAATGTGTGTTATACAAATATTTTTATATGTAAAATAGAAAAGAGTGGGAGTCTCCTAACACAAGTTTTTATACTTTAAAAGGCGACGCCCGGTTATATAGTAGTATGATCATTTGCTGAATGAACAATTATTACTTTTAAAACGATTTTTAATATACCCAATGTGTGTTATACAAATATTTTTATATGTAAAATAGAAAAGAGTGGGAGTCTCCTAACACAAGTTTTTATACTTTAAAAGGCGACGCCCGGTTATATAGTAGTATGATCATTTGCTGAATGAACAATTATTACTTTTAAAACTATTTTTAATATACCCAATGTGTGTTATACAAATATTTTTATATGTAAAATAGAAAAGAGTGGGAGTCTCCTAACACAAGTTTTTATACTTTAAAAGGCGACGCCCGGTTATATAGTAGTATGATCATTTGCTGAATGAACAATTATTACTTTTAAAACTATTTTTAATATACCCAATGTGTGTTATACAAATATTTTTATATGTAAAATAGAAAAGAGTGGGAGTCTCCTAACACAAGTTTTTATACTTTAAAAGGCGACGCCCGGTTATATAGTAGTATGATCATTTGCCGAATGAACAATTATTACTTTTAAAACTATTTTTAATATACCCAATGTGTGTTATACAAATATTTTTATATGTAAAATAGAAAAGAGTGGGAGTCTCCTAACACAAGTTTTTATACTTTAAAAGGCGACGCCCGGTTATATAGTAGTATGATCATTTGCTGAATGAACAATTATTACTTTTAAAACTATTTTTAATATACCCAATGTGTGTTATACAAATGGTGGTTTCGGCCGGGATTGTAACTGATACACACGACGCAGAGCAACGCAGTCATCAGAATTATTGTGCCATTTTAAATTCGTTTAATTCATCACTCAAGACGACTTTCACCTATAGGCTTAAACTGGTTTACTTAAATTACGATTATAGTTCGCCAAGACCATTTTATCTTAATATTTTTGTCGGCCTTTATTTTAACGTATCAGTGCTCAGTGTGGCCGTGTGGTAGCGGCTTAAGAGAATCTACCACCCCATCTCATCACGTGGGTGTCGAAAAAGTCGACAGAGGGCAAATTAAAACCAGGAGATGGGCAGCAGCATCTTCCTGAAACACCTAAACAAAAAAACTGCGGTTGCCAACCCGCCTGCCAAGCGTGGCAACTATGGCAAAATCCTCCCAAATTGTAAGCTACAAACTTGTATGGCAATATATGGGGGAGGCCTATGTTCAGCAGTGGATAAGTGATAGGCTGAAACGACGACGAGTGCTCAGTTCAATCCAAACTGCCAAACAGTTGGCATCCCGATCAGGGGCCTAGAGACAAGTAGCAATGTTAAGTGTAATCAGTACAGTGAATGACATTTACGACTGCCCAATACTTATCGAAGGCTTATGACAATCTCGCGCATTCCTATTTCTATTGTCGTTAACGGCAGGTTACTTCCAACCAATCTCAGACATTTTCTATGCCGGAATTTGCCTAGTTAGGTGCGGTGGTACGCAGGGCCTGGGCCCCTATTCTGCTAAACCAATCTACAAAATGACAATGACATCGTCGCAGATGGCGACCATTGTCAAATGATTGTGAAACCAGGGTTACATTTCTTATTCTTTTATTATTATTAAAAAAAATATTTGAAGGTCAAGGTATTTATAATTTACAGTTTTTTTTATATTTTGATAAAGTGACGAAACGATCAAAGCGTTCACCCGATGGTAAGTGCAGCAAATGCTGTGTCACCCGGAACATTTCTTTGTGACACTACACTGCGCCCGTCACCCTAAAACATGAGTTATTAAGTCTTATATGCCCGGTGATTACGCTAGGTGAAAGTTTTGCTCATCTCGTCACTTTCTCCTATAAAAAATACAAGTGATAGAATGGCTAAAAATTATCATCCCATAATCCATGACCCATAAACTAGCTCGCAGTGCTCTTTCCTTTGCTAAGTGCTTCACGGCAGAATAACTGGCCCTGAGGTGGTACCTACCTATACGGATTCCTGCATAGGAATCCTACCACCAGTAAAACGTTATTAACATTGTTATACGATGATAGTATCATATCATTGTCATGTCATTGGAAATTTTACATAATGTTCAAACATCTCATTTCATTCGGTCAGACGGACACTGATAGCTAGTGTAATTACTGGGCATACGAGACTTGAGAACTGATGTCTCAACATGTCGGGCGGATATTGGTGCACAGAAATGTCCTGCATGACACAGCATTTGTTATGGGCAGACGTTGCACTTGCCATCAGGTGAAAGTTTTGCTCATCTCGTCAATTTCTCCTTAAAAAAATACTAGTGATGATGAAATAGAATGACTACAAATTATGACAGCCCCACCATCATAATCCTTCACCGCCGAAGACATGGTAAATCAGCACTTAAAATTGCAATTAACAATTTTAGTCGTGCCGACACCAGGAATCGAACCTTAAAACGAGCGCCCAGCCCCTGAGCTACCACTAGATATTTATCAATCTAATAAATATATCATAACATCCGGTATGCCACAGGTATCACATTTGGGACCTATTTTGTTTAACTTGTTTGTGCAAGTAAATTACATGTCTCAGTGCTTATTCTCCTCTCTTAAACGCTCATAAATTGAAGACAGTGCGAGTAACAAATACAAAAGATGACGTCATTCTTTTGCAACAAGATTTGGATAGGCTTCACGGTGTTTAAATAACGGTATGCAACTTAACCCTTGTAAATGCTGACAAGTTACATTTACACGTAAAAGCCACTCGACATGGGCACATAAATGGCGTCGATTGCAAGACCCGTCATGTTCCGTTTCCTGTGAAGGCGAAAATTGTGCTACGGATGTGGTCTTTGCCTACCCCTTTTACTGGAACAAGGCGTAATTGTATGTATGTATCTATAAGTACAAAAAACTGTCGGTAGACTTTTAAGAATAAATAAAATAATTAAATATTAGGATGACTTCCTAAGATGCGTTTCGCGGTGCGATGCGATGCAGTTTCTCGATACTATAAATGGCCAATCCTCTAGAAATATGTATCTTGCTTAATGTACCGCACTTACCGAAAATCAACAACAATTATCTAGAATTCACTATAAGATATCGCTTATCCTTATATTTTAAAAACAGAGCACTATACTTTATTGCTTTTTTCGACAGTGAATTCTAATACGACCATTGTACAGGTTACAACATTATCAACTTTTTCGTCATATAATTGTAACACTTACTTTCAGTAAGTACTAAAATGTAAAAAAGTTAAATTATTTAAATAAAACTACTTTTTACGGATTTTAGCGCGTTAATTTAGAACTATTTTTAACCCGACGTTTCGGGCGCTTTACAGCACCCATGGTCACGGGGGGACTGAGGTGACAGCTGTCCCGATGTCATAGTTAATCCGGAGTACCTTCAGCTTTTAATTTTTTTTTTTTTAGTCCGATCTACGCAGAAAGAGATTACTGTGTCTTGAAGCGTTGCAGTGGTATGCTTGGTTTTTGATTTAGTTTTATTAATAATAGGATCCCAAGCCGGTGGTAATACCCAACCATCTTCCCTATTGAAATTAGGATGTTTTTTAATTTCAATAGCCTCGCGAATCATCCTTGGTAGGAATCGGTGTTCTTTTGCAAGGATTTGTGGTCTATCAAATCTGATGTAATGGTTGGGATGATCCAGAACATGGTCACAGACTGCAGACTTCCTAGAGCTATATGTTCTTTAACGCGGGTTTTAATGGATCTTTTAGTTTGCCCTATGTAACGTCGGGTAAAAATAGTTCAAAATTAAACGCGATAAAATCCGTAAAAAGTAGTTTTATTTAAATGTGTAATATTCGCGTAAATAAAAGAAAACAATTATAAAAACATTATCAATGTCATGTTAAAATTACATAGATCTGTCGGTCGAATATTGTTATAATTCATATTCTCTGTCTGTACTACGACCATATTTAAATAATATTGAATATATGTAAAACTTCAGTTAAACTTTAATAGTATCGAAATTCTTACGCCTTTTTATCATTGATGATGGTTAAGTCTCAGACAAAACTTCTGATTTTCTAACCAATTTTTTTTGGATAAAGTGACGAAACGTGCAAAACGTTCACCTGATGGTAAGTGCAACCTCCTTATTAATAAACGCTGTGTCATCCAGAACATTTCTGTGTGACGCCACACTACGCTAGTCACCCTGAGACATCAGTTGATTAAGTCTTATATGCCCAGTGCCCAGTTACACTAGCTCTCTGTGCCCTTCAAACTGAAACACAGTATTGCACACTTCTGCTTCACGGCAGAATAACTGGGGTGGTACCTACCTAGACGAATTCCTGAATAGAAATACTACCACCTGTAAATTGAATGATCGCCTTTTCGACATTAAAAAATAATTAAAAATGAAGGTTTCAAAACCAACCTTTTGTAAGCGGCGACTAGCTACAAAATTAAGACAAAATAATAAGGTACCTACAGAGCCTCCTTTCATTTTTGAGTGGGTAATGGAATCGGGGTTGGCGGATACATCATGTCCTCGAAATATTTTTACTTTCTCGAACACGTGGTTAATCACTACATATATAACAGCCCATAGGTTTCCGGCAGAGTAGAATAGCACCTACCTCTTACCTACTGAGGTGTCGTAAGAGGCGGCTAAGGTATTGTACGGACAGCCTTTATTCGTGCAGATTAATACCGTAACATGCAATACTGTCACTATACTGCTCGTGGGAACGCAACGGAGAGTCAGAATTCTTTTTGACTCGTACCAAAATGGCGGCGACGTAGTTCGCCACCCGTTACGTCTCGTCTAGCCTCTGCCTACCCCTTATATGGGAACCAGGTTATATCTATGTATGTATGTATATATTACCAAACAGTACACAGTGTTGCCGGCACCGAAGAATATTTTAGCGTTACTTGCGTACTTTGAAATTAAAAGCGATTGTTGTGTCACTGAGCTTCCACGACTACCCACTATTCCACACAGCATGAAAGCACGGGGTTAAATTAAATGGTAACGTATCAAGTACCTAGGATATGGACCAATTGAATTACATTACTGGTGGTAGGATTCCTACGCAGGAGTCCGTCTAGGTAGGTACTACCCCGGGCCAGTTATTCTACCGTGAAGCAGTAGTGTGCAAACATTACTGTGTTTTAGTTTGAAGGGCACTATGAGCTAGCGTAATCACTGGACATAAGAGACTTAAGAACCTATATCTCAGGGTGATGGGCGCAGTGTAGTGTCGCACAGAAATTTTCTGGGTGGCGCAGCATTTGTTATGGGCAGACGTTGCACTAACCATCAGGTGAACGTTTTGCTCGTTTCGTCAATTTATGCAATAAAAAAAAACAGTTCTTGTATATGTAACAGAGGCGGTGCTACCAGTACCTACACCACGACACGGGCGCAACCCATCAACATTACATCCGTTCCAATGGCCTCCTTAAAAATAGTCTTACGCTTGAAATAAATTAATTCCGACCACAAAACTATGTATTACATAAAACATATATTATATGAATAAGAGAAAGTGAATAATGGAACCTAAAGCCGTTGCGTTATTTCTTTAAAATATCCAAACAGAATTTAACTCTGAATACAATTAAAAACGAATATACAATTTAATTCTTAAGCTGAGAAACGATTTATTGTCATCAGAATGTTTGTATTAATTTTACGCGGGAAGGTTGGGACGAGTGAGTGCCTATGTGTTTACGCGTACACTTGTGGCACTATAATATCTCCTGCGCAGTTGATGGCTCTCGACAGTATTCGGAAGTTGTCGCCGTGGTCGAAATCGGCTAGGAGAACATCATCAGTATTAATTTTAATAAAAATCCTTCCGAAAGTGCTTTGCCGTTTCCTATACTGATTCAAAAATAACCTAATCCTTACTTATTTTATAAATGCGAAGGTAACTCTCCCTGTCCTTCTGTCCATTTGTTACCTTTTCACGGATCAACTGCTGAACCGATCTTGACGAAATTTGGCACGGAGATAGCTTGCATCCCGGAGACGGACATAGGATACATTTTTATCGGAAAATCAAAGAGTTCTATCGGTATTTTTAAAACACCTAAATCCACACGGACGTAGTCGCGAGCTTCGGCTAGTTTATAATAAGAAGGTAAATTACACACACGGTCATATCATCATTACGCGACGACGACCGCGTAGCCTAGTGGTTAGCGTACCTGACTTCTACCTGGTCCTGGGTTCGAATCCCAGCCGGAGCCAACATTTGCTTAAAACGCATAGTTGGTTTCGGGTTTCGTTGTTTGTGCATGTGAAATATAAAACTCACCCACGATACAGGAGAAATCCTACTGTGGGGCTTAGTTTTAAAAAAAAAAAAGAAAAATCATTGATGACCACAGAACAGAAAACTTTCAGTGTTCATAACGTTACAACCTAACGTATAACAGTATATAACGACAATAATATTTACATATCACTAGAAGCTGCTTCTATTGATTGTAAATTACAATGTTTAAAGAAAGTGTGCGGAGCGCAGAAGATGCAGACACCCACTATTCTTACATAAATCTATTAACATCGCTTACAAAAAAGATATTGCTCCTAACGTGTGACGTGGTGTGCAAATACACGCTCACTTGTATTATGACTGACGAATTTCTATTTTAGCGATATCTTTCGATAACTAATAAAGGCTCTGCCAATGCCAACCAGTACCGCATCTAATGGTGCGGCTAATTCGGTTCTATGTGAATAGTGCAAAAATGTTAAATATGTCGAGAGGTGTCCGGCAGACTAGAATAGCACCTAACTCTTTCCTACCGAGACACCCTAGAGTACAGGCCTCCTTGCATTTTTGAGTGGGTAATGGATTCGGGGTTGGCGGATACATCATGTCCTCGAAATGTTTTTAGTTTCGAACACGCAGAATTCCTTTACTATCCAACACGTGGTATACATCCCATAGGTTTCCGGCAGAGTAGAATAGCACCTACCTCTTTCCTACAGAGGTGTCGTAAGAGGCGGCTAAGGTAATGTACGGACAGCCTTTATCCGTGCAGAACAACACCATAATATGCAATGCTATCACTATACTGCTCGTGGGAACGAAATGGGGAGTAAGATTATTGACTCTTACCAAAATGGCGGCGACGTGGTTGGCCACTCGCCATGTTTCGTTTCCCACGGGGGCGAAAAGCGTAAAGTGGGCTATGTGTGTAGCCTCTGCCTACCCCTTTATACGGGAAAAGGGCGTGACTATTTGTTTATATGTACGTTAAAAATATCTATTTACCTCCGACAAACGGCGGACTAACCAAACTTGTTAATGTCCCACTGTAGAGCACAGGCTCTTGTAATTTCTGAGTGGATTTTGGAGCCGAGACGGGTCCGCCACGCTGTATATTGCGGGTTAGCGGACGTCAAATGTCTCAGAAATATTTTTATTCCTCAGACATTTAGGTTTCCTCACAATGTTTTAATAATGTTTAACAATTTTATAGGTGCCGGCACCGGGCACCGAACTCAAGTTACTCGCGTACTAGGAAGTTTAAGGCAAATTTAAGGCAGATCTAAAATAAGTCTGGAACTTATGACGGGCAGCAGCGCCTAAGGCTAACGCTACGCAGTGTACTGGTTAAAGCATAGTTCAACCATGGTGATAACTTCCGCATACTGTCCGAAACTATCAACTGCGCTGGAGATATTATAGTGCCACAAGTGTTCCTTTCTGAACTCGACACTCACCCTATTACGACCAGAAACCGTCATATGCGTAGCATATCCAGCTCGGTAAGAAAGAAGAAAGAAAGAAAGAAACCTACGAGGGTGGATTGAAAAGTACTCGGCCTAACCAAGAAAATAAACACATACTAAATCAGTTATATTTTTATTTTTCTACATAATCACCATCAAGTTCAATACACTTTTGCCACCTCCCCTTCCAAGCATTTAGACCGTTAAAAAAAAATGATTCTTCCTTAGAGTCAAAATATGCGTCTACAGCTGCTTTGACCTCGTCGTTTGTCGAAAATCTTTGACCTCCCAAGTGCTTTGTAGGTTAGGGAACAGAAAAAAGTCTGATGGTGCCAGATCAGGTGAATACGGCGGATGCGGTAACAGTTCAAAGCCACAGTTGTGAATTCCAGCCATTGACTGTACTGACGTGTGAACACGGGCGTTATCTTGATGAAACAGGACTTTTCTTCTGAGCATTCCTCGACGTTTTTCTTTTATTTCCTCTCGTAATCACCAGGGAAAATGGAAAAAAAGAAAAAACTTAATTGTTATTAAAAAATAAAAATATGGAATGAAATGCATAGACAATTTCCTTTGAGCAAAAAAAAAATTTAAAAGTTGTGACCGATCAACCAACGAAGTGTGCCAATTACAAATCCACCCAATGAAAATAATGGAGAGCGACCAGTGAGTAGACTGTTTTCGGAACGATTGTGAATAATTTAAACTAATGTTGTATAATTGCGTAAATTTAAATTATGGACAACATAAACATTTTTTATTGTAGTTGGGGCGAACGATCTAGCGCGTTACCTAATGACACGTAATCACCTGCGCATGAACGTCTGCAGCACCAGCGGTGTAGGTGCACCGCTGCCAGATTTGAAGATCCCGACAAAAGTACAAAAGGTGGTAGGATTCCCATGCAGAAATCCGTCTAAGTAGGTACCACCCCAAGGCCAGTTATTCTGCCATGAAGCAGTAGTGTGCAAACATTACTGTGTTTCGGTTGAAGGGCACTGAGAGCTAGCGTAATCAATGGGCATATTATGACACTTAAGAACCGATGTCTCAGGGTGACGGGCGCATTGTGGTGTCACACAGAAATTTTCTGGGCGACACAGTGTTTGTTATAGGTAGACATTGCACTTCCCATCAGTTGAGCGTTTTGCTCGCTTCGTCACCTTACACAATAAAAAAAAAGAAAAGTTCGGTTTCCCTTAGTCAACTCTAATGACAGCCACGGGATGAAATAAACGTTCCTCAAATTCCTATAGTTTGCTTCCAATTCAGAGTCTTTCAGGTACGAATAAAATGAAACATTCTATACTGACACGGTTTTTTTTTTATTGTATAAAGTGACGAATAGAGCAAAACGTTCACCAGATGGTAAGTGTAACATCTGCCCATAACAAATGCTGTGTCACGCAGAACATTTCTGTGTGACATCGCACTGCGCCCGTCAAACGGAAAACTGCAAGTCCAATTACATTCGTAGGATTTATTTACCCCTCATGGTAGGGGTAGGACTCCTAAAGCGGAATGTCTAACGCAACTTTACCGATTCCAATTATGAATTATTCTGTTCTACCATCTAAGTGACGTAAGTGCTAACACGCATGAAGGTACGGTCTTGAATAAAATCCATTGATGAACGCTCAAGTAATTTCACCGTTGTCACAAATCAATCGCTCTAACGCTTAATAAATATTCCAGCGGCCATTTTCAACGACAACTAAACTCGAATTCCAAGCGACTTAACGACGAGTAATTAATACAAATAGGTTTTCCATTTTTGAGAGTCTGCTTAGGATATTTTCCTTTAGTTTTTTATGGTTGTAACGAACTACATTCACTTGCGGATCTAACCAGAGACTTAATTTGACATTAAAGGTTCATTTAAGGAATCTAAAATTTAAATTAACGTGGTTAATGCTTATTTTACATAAGTGATTGAAATAAATCTCCATCAAACAGCAATCAATTTTAAATCATAATATATTATAGTTAGGATAGCTATAAAAGTTAGCGACTTACTACCACGAAATGCTTCATCATCATCATCATCATTACAGTCTATCACTAGTCCACTGTTGAACATAGTCCTCCTCCATAGATTGCCAAAAAGCTGTTGCCATAGTTGCGACGCTCGGCAGGTGGTTTGGCAACCGGAGTTTATTTATTCAGATGTTCCTGGGAGATGCTGCTGCCTATCTCGACACCCACGGCATGAGATGGGGTAGTAGATTCTCTTAAGGCACCACCACACGGCCTTAGCGACTTACTATGTTTAAAGAAGTTATATTATCTATGATCCTGTTTATAAATACGATATTATGGATTATGTCAGATATGAAGGAAGGGTAAGTTACTTTGCTAAGATCCGCATGCAAAATATAAAAATGGTGTATATTACCTAGTTTTTTGAAGAGCACCGCCCGCCCTCCCTCCGAGTCAACGGACTCGGCGGCCGTCTGTCGTAGAGTCTATGACGCTTGATAATGCCTCGTTTTGGGGCGAAACACGTGTCGTGCTCTCGACTTCAGTGGTGTATATTATCTAGTGGTAGTATTGTAGTGGTTGGTGGAAGGTACCTGGTGGCGGTTCCTGGTGGCGGTACGTTAGTTTGCTTGTGCACGCTACTGAGGGAGGGCGGGCGGTGCTCTTCAAAAAACTAGGTAATATACACCATTTTTATATTTTGCATACGGATCTTAGCAAATTAACTTACCTTACTTCATTATAATGGATTTCCAAAAAGTAACGCCTGATTCTATTAACTATGTCAGATATTTATATAGTTGGCGCTTCACTTCTTTTTTTATTGGAAAAAGTGCCGAGACCAGCAAAACGTTCACGTGAGGTGCAACGTCTGCCCATAACAAATATTGTGCCATCCGGAACTTTACTTACTTTATTGTGTGATAGCTAGCTGCGCCCTATCACCCTAAGACAACAGATCTTAAGTCTCATATGCACTAGCTCTCAGTGCCCGTCAGACCGAAATACAGTAATGTTAACACGCGACTGCTTCACGCGGTTAACCGTGTGGTGGAGGTTTAAGAGAATCTACTACCCCATCAAAACCCGTGGGTAGCGTAAAAGTCGGCAGAGGGAAAATTAAAACCAGAAGATGGACAGCAGCATCTTTTTGGAACATCTAAATAAATGAACTGCGGTTGTAACCCCGCCTTTAAAGCGTGGCAACTATGCCAAAATCCCCCCAAAATGAGAGCGAAACTTTCGTGGCAATCTATAGGGGAGGCCTATGTTCAGCAGTGGACTAGTGATAGGCTGAAATGATGATAATCATGACTGCTTCATGGCAGAATAACTAGTCCTGCGGTGGTACTTGTCTGGATGGCCACCTACCCAGTATTATATAGTAGTCAGGTCCACCTAGGTCGCTTGAGTATATACCAAGTATCCAAGTATCTGAAAACGGGTGGTAGGATTCCTATGCAAGTAATGTTTTTTTTAAATATCCCGTGTCCGTCTCAAGGATGCAAGCTATCTTTATGCCAAATATCGTCAAGATCAGTTCAGCAGTTGGGGCGTGAAAAGGTAACAAACAGAAAGTGGGACAGAGAGTGTTACTTTGGCATTTATAATATTAGTATGGATGTGCAAATATAGTAAGATAGAATACAAAATAGTTATGAAGCAGACTTGTTTGTTAATGTCTGTAAAAGTAGCCATATTTAAATAAAAAAAAGGTTCATGTTAACACATGTCTTCTTAAGTATACATATTTTATGGTGCCCCTAAACGAATGACATAATTGGATCCCTCGATACGTTTCGCAACATATTACGCCATTAGAAAGCCGAGGCCGTTCACGTAGGTTCCTGCTGGCATGCCTTAAAAAGTACAAGAAATATTGCTGTTAAAATTCCCGCCACGGCCTTGCGTGTGAGGAATCCAAGCATTAATATAGTTCAGAAATCGCGCGACAGAGCTAGGTCGTACGTGAGTTGATTCTCAAATTTCGCAGTGCTTGTCCGTTTACGATTTCCATATTTCAGGATATTCATTTTACTTATATACACGATAGACTTATCAACAGAATTTTGGCGCCAACTCGAAAGGTGGCGGCAGTGTTATTATTATATCTTTATATACTTGTATAATTCTTCTGTGCATGTGTATGTCACTGAACTCCTCCTAAACGTCTGGACCGATGTTGATGATTTTTTTATGTGTGTGTTTGTGTGATTCCCTGGATGGTTGAGATTCATAATTGGACCCGGTAGGTGGTGCTGCGATAGAGTTCTAGGAAAATGACAAAAGTCACTCAGTATATAGTTCATCGATAATTCGAATATCGAAAAATCGTTTGCATTAAGCAAACGATTTTAACAGCGTTAAACCGCTGTTAACAGCGGGCAATCCAACGTTCGGCCAGAGACTTCGTCGGTCGGGTCCGCTAGTATAGTGTATATTTTGAGTTTTAATGTTTTAAATTGATAGTTTATTATGCAGCAATTGCTCCTGAAAGTGTACAGTCATTAGAAAATTCAATTCAAGACCAATATTGTACTTTTCGTTTTGTCTACATCAGTCCAACGAAACTTCAGTAAAAACCAACTATCATTTTACTGTCGATCGAAATGAAGTATTTGTTATAACTAAATTATTACTCGAGTTTATCAAAACTGGCTCGATTTGGTAGCTAATTGCCAGGATCAAAAGAAGAGGACTTACCACCATTTTCATCAAGAGAGATTAAGAGAAAGAAAAAAGACTCGAAAATCTAATTGTACCAATAGTCTCCACTCCAATTAAAATACCTGTGACATACGAACGAACGGACCAGACGAAATTTTATATTTTAGGGTCACGTTTTTACAACGAAACCCTAAAAAGAGCGCGTTTAACTCAGGACAGGTAACTGAGGTGAAGCATATTAGTGATAATATTGATTAATATTGATATTGATTAATATAAATAAACAGGAATTAACAAAAATATTACTCACTGTAAAATATATAAACTGGTCAGTATATAAACAATAATACCGTGTGGTGGCGGCTTAAGAGAATCTGAAACCCTATCTCATACCGTGGGTGTCGTAAAATTCGACAGAGGGAAAATAAAAACCAGGAGATGGGCAGCAGCATCTTCCTGGAACATCTGAATAAATAAACTGCGGTTGCCAACCCGCTAGCCAAACGTGGCAACTATGCCTAAATGAGTGCTACAAATTTCTGTGGCAATCTATGGGGGAGACCTATTCAGCAGTGGACTAGTGTTAGGCTGAAGTAATAATGCGAAAGTAACCCTCTCTGTCCCACTGTCTGTTTGTTACCTTTTCACGCCTCAACCGCCGAACTGGAGACGGACAAAGGATACTTTTATCCCGGAAAATTAAATAGTTTCCACGATATATTTATACAGTTATTAATTAATCGATAAATATTAATTGAGAATATCATTAAAAAAAAGAAAAGTTTCAGCCTATAAATGTCCCACTACTGAGCACAGGCCTCCTCTCATTTACTGAGAGGGTACAGGAGCTAGGAAGAATCCGCCACGCTGCTCCAATGCGGTTTGACGGACTTCCCATGTCCCCGAAATATTTCTATTCCTCGGACATGCAGGTTTCCTCACGATGTTTTCCTTCACCGATAAGCACGTGGTAAATCAGCACTTAAAATTGTAGAACAATTTTAGAGGTGCTGGCACCGGGGATCGAACCCAGGTTACTCGCGTACTATGAAATTAAAGGCGAGCACCAGGCCCCTGAGCTACCACGGCTCAAGAAGAATATCATTAGAAACATAAAATATGCCAAGCCTCGCATCAAAATCGCATGTATATAATAATTGCACAACACAAACACATCTCGGCGTAGATATTTCTTCTCAGTTCGCTAATAAGCCGATATCAGGTAAGTACATAAGTTCATAGCTGTGCAATTGCCATGTCACGATAATTTTTATATAAACAAATATAATAATGAGAGGTAATTAAGTGTATGATGCCCTCCTCGCCGAATTTCGGCCACGGCGACAACTTCTTATGACGACAAATGGTGTCGGAACCTATCAACAGCGCAGGAGATATTATAGTGCCACAAGTGTTCGTGCAAACACAAGAGGCACTCACTTGTCCCAAACTACCCACGCTTCTAACGCTCATGCGATCATATCGGAGGTAGACTAGGACGCAGAGTCAGAAACACGAGGACAATCACAACACACCACACGTTTTTGCAAAAACGTTGGTTTAGGCTGGAATTCGAACCCATGACCTGCGGCATCGAAGACAGGTAAGGTCAATGAATCAATCGTCAAGAAACCCTAAACCCTTGTAAGCTAACATTAATGTAGGTTATACAACACCATTAACATTTTTGAATGCTTCTTAAGACGTGGGGACCCCTGATTTCATGGAGTACAAATGAATACGGTGGTACTCTATGTTATTTGGGTCTGCCGTGTGCACTCTGCCTTGCACCTGCTACCTGCATACTCTTTTTAGGGTTCCGTAGTCAACAAAGAACCCTTATTTTTTCGCAATGTCCGTCTGTACGTCCGTCCGCGGCTTAGCACAGTGACTTTTATTACTACAAAGCTGTAATTTGGCATGAATATTAATACTAATCACGCCAACAACTTGGCAAAATAATTTTTTTAGGGTACCTCCCCTACAGGTAAAGTGGGTACGATTAGTTTTATCTCGTCTATCTAGTATGGGTCTCGTTGGTATAGGTCTTTAAAAAATATTGGAATTGTGCGGAAAACAGCGTAAAGTGCTAATTTTTGTTAGAGACAAGTGTCCTCTATTGTATTCTGCCAGCGAAATGGTTGATTTTGGATATAGAAGTATATAAGTACGGCGAAGTTAAAAGGAACATTATTACACAGCTAAGTAGGCTTCACAAGTTAACGAATAATAGTCGACCAACTTACGAGTATAAAATGTATTTGGAATCGAATAAATTACATTGAAAATGACTTGGATGAAGTTGTTAGTTGTGTAAAACGGCTTAGTGAATATAAATTTATGAATCATGTAGAAGATCATGCAAATGCCCCATTAGTGTTGCAGTAGGTTTTGTAAGTAATTTGTAATCGCATAATAGTCCATGCATAATATTTGGAGATTTTAACGAAGACTATATCAGTAAAGACAATACTCCAGTATTCAAATTAATTTTTATTTTCAAAAGCTTGCCTCTACACGCGGTGGTACTCAAATAGATAACATCTTTTCTAACTTCTCTTGGGATACAGGATTTTATAACTCTTTCAGTTACCATCGTTTTTAGACGTTATAAGCCGTTAATCTGTGAACTTATCCATATCCATATGTACACCTGTTTTTCTCATTTAAATTTATTGTTCCTCCAAACGTAGTATGCTGGCATTTCACAATACAGTAGGTTTTTCGCAAAATCATCTACTTGACGTAGGTCAGAAAGAGACGTGAGTGTGTGAAATTGGCGTTTTATATGGGAGGAGTAAAAAGTCGTTTTTTTTGTAAAATATACTTAATTCATCAAAGCATGTACAATCATTATTTATGCACTTTTGCCATCTCATAGGTAGTTCATTGATTGAGAATCAATAAACTCTCTGAAGGCTTCTTTTCCTTGTAAGAAGTTAACCAAATTCCGGAAAAATGGTAATCTGTGGGAGCAAGGTTCGGGGAGTACGGTAGATGTCGGAGACATTCCAATTGCAGCTCCTCTAGTTTAGCGGCCGTCTGTTGTGCAGTGTGTGGTCTATCGTTGTCTTGAAGCAGCAGTGGCCTATAGCGATTGACCAGCCTCGGTTATTTAGCAGGTAGTTCTTCCATCATGGTTTGCAGTTGCTGACAATAGATGTCTGCCGTTATCGTTTAACCAGATTTTAGAAAGCTGTAGTGTACTACACCGGCCATATTCCACCAAACACTCACAAGTAACTTTTTCTGAGTAAATTGTCGCTTGGGGCAGGTTTTGGCTGGTTCTCCAGGGTTCAGGGTTGCGACGAGTGCTTCCAATTATCGTACAGGATCCACTTTTTACCACGGGTAATGACCCGATTTAAAATCCCTTCATTATTGTGGCGGTTGAGCAAAGTAACGCAGCAGTCGACGCGTGTTTGCTGGTTTGCTTCACTCAAATTCATGAGGTGCCCACCGTTCAAGCTTTAATTTCCCTGTTTACTTCAAGTGGATTAAAACAGTTTTATCACTCACAGCGAAGCCTGCAGCTAGATGGATCCGCTTCCACAATAATTTGGAGGTAATACCCGATTTCTGAGCAAATAACACTAATCGCGATATTATTGAAATTAAATCAAATAAAGAGGAAATTTGGAAATAATCTTTTACAAAGTTTATATTTTTTTAATGCATTTAGATTTAAGATTTAGATTCGAAATATTTTTAGAAGCGATTATATTTCATAGAACTAAATTGTCGTTATATCTATACACACAAATAAATAAAATTGGATTATCTATGTCTATCTTTTTACGTTGGAAATTCAATTGCTTCAAATTGCGTCAAATGAAGACAGAATATAAACACTTCTTGACTCTCTTGAGTCTTACTGAAAATTCGGAAAAGAAAAGGACATTATCCGGTCTTGAAGTAAATTGGCCAATCACTGCATCAAATCCTACTTACAACTTATTGTTTCGGCACAATTTATAACATACTAACAAAAATAAACACAGAGGCAAAATTATGAATATACGATGAACGCAACGCAAACGTACATAATAACTGGATATTATTAATACCTGTCATTTAGAGACAGATATCTTATCATTAATATAATGTCATGTTTCCATAACTTCGTTAACAAAAAATAAAGACGCACAAAAAAGGACTGATGCAAAGAATCGGTTACGGTTACGCAGCTCCATTCTGTCATATTATTGAAGACGCATTATATTTTTATTTGGAACGTGACGAAACGTGCAAATCGTTGACCTGATGATAACTGCGACGCCTGCTTAAATAAAAGTTTGTGTCACCCAGAGCATTTCTGCGTGACATCCTGCTGCGTCACTGTGTAACCGTGAGATACCCGTTCTCGCTTCTCGTTCAGTTCTCGAGATATCAGTATCATATGCCGTGTAATTACATCTAACAGTGTTCTTCAGACCGAAGCACAGTAATGTTTTCGGATTGCACACTACTGCTTGGCGGAAAAATAACTGGCACTGCGATGGTACCTATCTAGACGGATTCGTACTAGTGCTAGCGCTATTCCTGAACTAACTAAAGTGTGTTTATACTATTCATTAAATTTTTTACTTACTTGGCAACACTGATGATGAATGTCAACCTTAACTGTCATCTGTCAACGTCAGTCACCACTGACTCATAAAATTTTATAATTGTAATTTTTGTATCCAAATTACATTTCATTTAAAATTACTTAAGTCATGGCTTATTTAACCCAGCCTGAATACGTAAAGTACGTTTGCTCCTGTGGTCAGCTCAAACCCATCACAAGTTTATATTTTTGTAGGCATTGCTTGCAAATCCGATGCGGCTTCTGCATCTGTCATGAGGTAAGTTGCAGTTACAAACATTTTCTAGTGTTTATAATTTATTTTGTATTCCATCAGTTTGTAGCAGCAAATACATACAAATGATGACAATGCTTATAATAAAAATGATTACCTTATAATTCATTAAATTTCGAATTACAATCTTTGACATCATTGATAAACAGACTTAATTGACAATAAACAAATTTAATTGAAATATAAGTTTATAACTTATACTTCAATTGTTGTTTGAGAATATTTAGTTTTATACTCATTTCATTAATATCTGTTTTATTTAAATAATATTGGTATTCATATTTATTTGCTTTTCTCTAAATGAATCCTTATAATATTATAAATATGAAAGTTTGTATGTTTGTTTATTAGACATTCAATCACGCTCAAAAGGCTGAAGGGATTTGAAAGAAATATGGCATAGATTTACTTTTTTTCATGGAAAATGTTATTGGATACTTTTTATAACATATTTTTATCAAACTTTTTTAATTTTTAAATTTGCTCTAAGCATAGCAAGTAGAGAACACTTAGTGTTGCTATAGAATTATCTATCTTAAACCCATTCAAATTAAATAATACAGATAGAACTGAAAGGTATGTAAAGCATATTATGATTTCATTCTAATACTACCTGCTTGTGAGTTTTTTTAATATCCCGGAACTATTTGTTTTTACGGGATAAAAAGTACTCTATTTCTGTAACCAGGATGCAATCTCTGTACCAAATTTTGTCAAGATCGGTTCTGCAGTTGAACTTTTAAAGGGTAACAAACAGACAGATAGAGTTACTTTCACATTTATGATATTAGTATAGATTATATCTAAATAATAATGTGCAAATTGAATCCTCAAGGTGGACTCACACTACTGTGCCAACTGCCTGGAAAACATGCCCTCGTCAGAGGCGAGGCTCAAAAAAAATAGATGTAGCAGTTGCTTTGACTGTCCAAGCTGCTTTCATACACTTTCAACCAGGTAAATATTTCTATAAATTAATCAAGGCAATTTTTTGACCAAAATGGTATTAAAAAAGTACTTGATACAATGACTTTTCCATGCCACACGAACAGGAAGAGTGTAGGGAATGTAATTAGGCACATGTAGTGAGATGTAACATGCAAATGCAATGTGAACATTCCCTGATTCGAGCTATAAAAATGTTTTTTTTTTTATTAAAGCCTTTCTATCAGGTACCTAAAACTAAACTTATTCGTCTTCATGTTCTGTTTGCCTCTTGGCAAAGGCCTCTTCCAATCTTCTCCATTGATGCCTATTTTCAGCCGCCCTTGTCCATGTTCTTCCAGATGTTTGCACAATTTCATCTTCCCATCTTTTCCTTTGACGGCCTCTATTTTTTTTTTCGTATATAAAAATGTGTAATAATTTCGGATTTATTGAATTTTTTATTAATAATTATTAATTTTTTTCTATTCTTAGAGCTACACTGGCTCAACCACGGCAATCAACAGAGCAAGGTTCGGGAGATACAAAGGTAGAAAATAAACAACCTAAGAAAATGTATTACCTGTCTTGTTTCAATTGTCGATGGACTTCAAGAGATGTTGGTATACCAGACCAGCCAGTGGGTAAATTATTTTAGTAAATTATTTCCTATATACCTACAATTCTGCTCCTTCTCTAACTTTGATATGAAAATTTACTACATCATCTATCAAACCTCGCACTGGTTGCATTTAAAATTTTGTATCAGTAATCAAGTTGTTGTTATTTGTTGTAGCTTCTGGTGGATGGCCAGAGAGGACGAATCCATATGCAACTCGGATCAATCAACTACTGGACTACTATAAGGCTATAGCGCAACAGGAAAAGCAGGAGAAGTTGGATAGAGAAAGGAAGAAGTTCGCTATTAGAGGAAAATACATAACCCTAACTGTAAGTGTTAAATAAAATAACTTTAATTTCCGAACACCTTTAGCGACAGACTCAGAGAATGGTTTTTTAAAAAGCTGGTAATCAAGTTCACCAAAACCAACTAACGTGACCTATGACTAATTAATAATGCTACAAAAGTATATGAATTAAGTAACAAACCAAAGTTTTCAATGGTTGTTTGTTGCCAGTGATGATAGAAGATGAAGCAATGACCTGCAACATTTGGCGTGAAGTCGATGGATCCTCAGAGCCGTGTTTTTTTTTGTGGCAATCTTTGGGCCCATGTTCAGCAGTGGACTAGTGACAAGGTTGAAATGATGATGAACAAACAATGACGCTTCTTCTTCGTAAATAAAAAAAAAAACTATATAATTTTATGGAAAACTTGACAGAGTATTTTTACATTGAAAGTGTAAAGGCGACGACCGCGTGGCGTAGTGGTTAGCGTACCTGACTTCTGCGCCACCGGTCCTGGGTTCGACTCCCAGCCGGAGGCAACATTTGTGCTAAATCACAAATTGTTGCTTTTCGGGTCTGGTTGTGTTGTGCATGTGAAATATATGTTTGTAAAACGCACCCACGATACAGGAGAAAATCCTACAGTGGGGCTTCGTTTTTTTTAATAAATAACAGCTTCAACATACCGTTACTGTGCATAGGTCGCTACAATTTTGTTTTACGGTCCTTGACCCAGAATAGCATGTGCTGCTGCAGTGTAGGATTTTACGTTTATTTTCCCTCGGACTGTATATTATCACAATCACAATGTCTTCCTTCACTGACAAGCACATGATAAACTTCCAAGTGAAAATTTCTAAACAATTTTTCGTGTCTTCAGGACAAGACTGGTCTGACAGGAGCGATGGCGCGAAACATCGCCGGCTTGCCTTCCAGCGAGAGCTCGTCTTCGGCGATCGCCAACTTCACACCCAGTCAGGCGTCTGCCGAAGTCGAGGAGTTACCAGAAGAGTTCTACGGCAAGGAGATCAATTTGAACCAAAGTACGTTTCGAAATCCTCAATCATGCTTAATGTGAGATTTAGTTTCAACTAGGTGCCCCGCGGTTTCACTCGTGTAAAAAAAGCCGACTCCGATCGATGATATTTTTTTTTTTAAAAAAAACGAAGCCCCACAGTAGGAATTCTCCTGTGTCGTGGTTGCGTTTTACAGACATAAATTCCTTATGCACAAACACCCAGACCCGGAACAACTATATGTAGGCCATACAAATATTTGTCCCGTGCGGGAATCGAACCCGCGACCCGCGGCGCAGAAGTCAAGGGCTTAGCCACTGCGCCAACCGAGCCGACAAACATATAAAATACGGATCGGATTTTGGAGTTTTAATTGTTTTGCGCGGACCCTAATTTTTTTTCTAAAAATAAAGTAGCCTAAGTTACCCGCTATAATATCAGATATCTGTCAGGGAAAGTCCCGTCCAAATCGGTCCAGCCGTTTTGGAGATTACCCGGCACAGACAGACAAAATATTTAAAAAAAAAATTTTTTCTTATAAGTACCGGGTATACGATATTGGGCGTGGGTTAGGAAAGTAAGTGCTTCTCTTTGAGTGTCCTCTTGTAGCACTATAATATTTCCCACGTACAGTATCCTCCGACACTGCTCGGAAGTTTTATCATATTCCAGACACTTGGTATCAGCCGTATGTTCGTATATCGTACTGTCAACAGATACAACAACACTTCCTCTGTCGAAGAGCAGAAAAGATCGGGGCGGCCGCATGCTGTTAGAACTACAAAGGCTGTTAATGCTGTTAAAGCCAGAATTCGTCGAAACACCATTAGGAAGCACAAAATCTTATCGCGAGAAATTAATATTCCCGCTAGGACTCTTTCGCGTTTTATAAAACAAGACCTGAAGCTCATGGACATACCCTAAATCAATCTTTACAATTAAAGAGAGTGGATCGATCAAAACGCCTTCTGTCGCGATACGCAGGAGAAAGGCACAGAAATATCCTCTTTACCGATGAAAAAATTTTCACGATTGAAGAACACTACAATAAGCAAAATGATAAAGTGTACGCTCACAGTTCTAAAGAAGCTGCTCAAGTGGTCGGAATGGTACAACGTGGTCATCATCCTGCGTCAGTGATGGTTTGGTGGGGCGTGTCCTTATCAAGGAGTCACAAAACTACATTTTTGTGAAAAAGGAGTGAAAACTTCAGCCAAAGTGTATCAAGATACAGTCTTGGATCACGTTGTGAAACCTCTCAAGCTATACACTTTTTAAAAATATACCCTAGACTTTCCAGCAGGACTCTGCACCTGGTCACAAAGCACGAACTACTCAAGCCTGACTTGAAACCAACGTTCCGGACCACAACTCTTTAGACTTCTAATTATGGTCAGTTTTAGAGGACATGGCCTGCTCTAAACGACACGACGACATTGAGTTTCTTAAAAAATCTTTGGAGCAAGCAGTGGCGAAATTTCCCTTGGAAACAGTACGTAAATCAATAGAGTTATGGCCAAACTGATTAAAGTCCTGTATAAAAGCCAAAGGTGGCCATTTCGAATAGATATTTAAAAAAAAATGTATTTTCATTTGTAACAGAACTTATGACCGGGCTAGGTATATCATCGATTGGGGTTGGCTTCTTTTACGCGGGTGAAACAAGGACAGCTAGTGGAAACTAAAGTATGAAAGAAATCCTTTAGCTTGGATTTGATAAATATATCTTTGAAATACAGCGTCAGTTACCATTTTAGATCTTCTCGTCGAGCTAATGCAAAATCTACGAAGTAATCGAAGATTTGGACGAATTCGAAAATATAGATATAACAGGAAAAACTATACTGTATTCTATACTATACTATACTATATTCCTATAGATGTATATATTTGCCTTTTTTTTAGTGTCGCTTTTTCGTTTCATCAAGTTCCAAATCACAACGATTCTAAAGTAGTTTTCACTTCAAAAATCTATCTTTCAAACAAATTTACATCGCCAAAACGTTTATATGTATAGACCTTGTATAGAACTCCTTGTATAGAAAGATATTCAAGAATGTTTGTGAAAATAAAGATTAATTTTGAAGGAAAGTAAGTTAATTTGCTAAGATCCGCATGCAAAATGTAAAATTGGTGTACCTAGTATTTTGAAGAGCACCGCCCGCCCTCCCACAGTAGCGTGCACAAGCAACCTGACACCGCCACCAGATACCCTCCACCAACCACTACAATACTACCACTAGGTAATATACACCACTGAAGTCGAGAACACGACACGTGTTTCGTCCCTAAACTCAGGCATTATCAAGTGTCGCAGAGTATATTTTCTTGTGGTTGATGGAGGTTCCTGGTGGCGGTGCTCTTCAAAATACTAGGTAATGTACACCATTTTTATATTTTGCATGCCGATCTTAGCAAATTAACTTACTTTCCTTCATCGTAATGGATTTCCGCAAAATAACGCCTGATTCTATTAAGTATAAAGATTTATTTATTTATTAGTAACAAGTATGCCGCAGCGACTGGCTTCTCCCGAGTGGCAGCCCACCAGCGTGTCTCGTCTGCATCCAATAGCGAAACTGCTGAGCGTGAAGCGCAGCCAGCGCTGCCGGGTCTGCGACCACAACCTCACCAAGCCCGAGTACAACCCAGGCTCTATCAAGTTCAAGATCGAGCTCCTCGCTTTGTAAGTCACATCTATTTTTGAATGTATGTACTGTCCAACGCAAAAGCTGTGTGAACTAATTGTCGCCACCATAGGATTCCTATGGAGGAATCCATCTAGGTAGGTACCACCGCGATGTTATTCTGCCGGGAAATAGCAGTGCGCAAACATTAGTGTGTTTCGGTCCGAATGGCACTGAGCTAGTGCAATGATGTCTCAGAGTGATCGACGCAGTGTAGTGCCGCACAGAAATGTTCAGGGTGACTCAGAATTTGTTATGGACGTTGCTCCTTCTAAAAAAATGTTTACACATTGTTATCTGTCAGCTAGCCATGACCGGCCACTCCCCCATTACTATCGCGTCTGTCTACTTACCATGTAGAAATGACGCCAAAATCACACGCAGCGACTTCGAAGCACTTCTCTCCCTCGGGAGCTCAACTATCCTTGCCGGTGACTTTAATAGCAAGCACACCCGGTGGAACTCAATAACAACCAACCCGCGTGGGGTGGCCCTAGACTCGCTCGTCGACCTCCTCGACTTCGACGTCCTGGCGCCTACAATACCGACCCACTTCCCGCATACACTGGGACACACGCCGGATGTGCTTGACATAGCCATCCTTAGCAACATAAATCTCGCCATCCGCGATATAGAGGTGATCCACGAACTAACATCTGATCACCGCCCCGTTCTACTTCGGCTAGGACCTTCCGTCCAAGCCTCACCACCCACAAAAACCGTAGTCGACTGGCAAAAGCTAGCCGAAAAACTTGAGCAGACTTCTCCGCACCTTGATGCGATTCCATCCACCATCAATTCAGTCGGTGACACGAACCTTGCGGCTCATGCACTCACTAGGCACATCCAAACTGTCGTCGAGGATTCCTCGAGACAGGTCCCAGTGGCGGACGACCACCGCTGGGTCCTGCCTAACGACATTAGAGACCTAATGAGGCGCAAAAACGCAGCCACTCGCGCTCACGACTTATATCCTACCGTCAGTAATAGAACAACTCTAGGCACCCTGCAACGTGAGGTTCGAACACGTATGCAGGAGGTCAGAAACGTTCGGTGGGATAACAGTCTCATTAACATCGAACCGTCTCACCTCGCCTTCTGGCGACTTCCAAAATCACTAAAAGGAGGCACCTCCCGTTCAATGCCCCCTTTAGTACGACCCAACCAACCGCCTGCCTTCCTAGACGAAGAAAAGGCAGAATGTCTAGCTGACAGTCTAAAAACTCAATGCTCCCCAAGCACCTTACCGGTCGACTCCGTTCACGTCGCGTTAGTCGACAGCGAGGTCGATCGGAAGGCTTCCCTAACGCTCCGCGATTCCATACCATTAAAATGTACTTCTCGCGGCGCTTAACGCCGCGCCTCCCCACCATAGAGTTATTCGATCGTCCAATCCCCTGGGAAAAGACAGTCAAATACTTAGGCGTCCTATTAGACTCGAGACTCAACTTCGGTCCACATATTAACCGAGTAAGGAATCAAGCGGCGTTCGTCCTCGGCCGATTACATCCGTTACTAAATAAAAATAGCAAAATGTCCCTACGTAATAAAATTACACTTTACAAAGCCTGTATTCGGCCAATTATGACATACGCAAGCCCCGTATTTGCGCATGCCTCCCCGCGTCGAATTCACCGACTTCAGATAATACAAAATCGATTCATGCGTAAGGCCACGGGAGCACCGTGGTTCGTGCGTAATGCTAACCTTCATATCGATTTAGGGCTTCCTACCATAGCCCAATATCTAAAGTTGGCCTCTCGCCGATACTTCGACTCTGCTGTCACGCACCCCAACCCACTGGTTGTAAGTGCCACCACATACAACCCCCTCGCGATACACCAAAACTCGACCCGCGGAAAAAGGAGACCGAGGCACGTCCTCGAGGACCCTGACGACGCGACCACTAGGGCCCAAGCGCTCTACTCATCACTACGCAAACACACAACATCACCATCATACCGCCCCCGCCGTCGGCGAGGGCGTATCAGACAAAGTTATTCGCGATACCGCCGCATCTCAGGCCGGTTCTCCCCTAGCAGTAGTATCATAAACAGAAGCGTCGCTGGAGTTTCTTGCGCCATTTCTTCTCCAGCGGAAACGCATTCCGAATTGGTGGTAAACTTATCTAATAATAATCATGATAATAGTAATAATAGTAGTAGTAATATTGCCCTCCCGATTGGAGTAACTGACCGAGCCGAGGCCGGCCGTCTTGGGCACCCTCGAGTCTGTTACTCACGCGAACAGGATGACGGTCCAAGCCGAGGTCCCCTCTCGGGGGCCCTTGCGCCAGTCATCCATAAATAAAGGTTTCGGCTAAGCGCCCTCAGCGCTATGCCACCTTTCAATTCGGCGAAGCTGTAAAAGCCTTCGGGCTAACAGTGACCATCAGTCCAAAAAAAAAAACACATTGTTAACTCAGACATGTGTTTGCAAAACATTCAGGTGAAAATCAAATACAAAAGATAAAATAATGACTACAAATTATTTCGTCGTTTCAGCTTAATACTAGTCCTCTGCTGAACATAGACCTCCCCCATAGATTGTCACAAAAGTTACTAGCCCTCGTTTTGAGGGGATATTGGTATAATTGCCAAGCTTGGCAGGCTGGTTGGCGACCGCAGTTTATTTATTCTGATGTTCCAGGAAGATGCTGCTGCCCATCTCCTGATTTTTATTATCCCCCTGTCGACTTTTACGACACCCACGGGATGAGATGGGGTGGTAGCTTCTCTTAAGCCGCCGCCACCACACACATGAAACTAATTTTACGGATTTTATCGCGTAAATATAAGAAATTATTATAGAAATTATTTACAACTATATATAAAAAGCATTATGTGTTGACGCCGTAAGAAAATCTACCATCCCGTCACTACGAGGTTGCCGCCCGAGAACCATTGCTCCACAACGGTTATCGTTTATTTTGGTAGTTTCTTGTACCAAATAAATTAAATATTTTCTCTTTCCATACAGCTACCATGTTCCCGAAGTTAAGATTATATCTTACGAGCCGATCAAGGCGGGCACCACTTCGGCCTTGCTACTGAAGCTTACAAATCCAACCGGCCACGAGATGCAGATACGTTTGCTGCAGCCCGAAGACGTGCCCGAGCCTGAGGATAGGGTAGAGGAGCCAAAAAGCATCGAGAAATCTTTGGAAAAATCACTTAACTTGGAAAAGGTAAGATACTGAATGAACTATTATATCCATCTGCCTCCTGTCGGTAGCTACCAACTGCGCAGGAGGTATTATAGTGCCACAAGTGTACGCACAAAAACGGAGGCACTCACTCGTCCCAACCTTCTTATTTGCTATAATTTTTGAGGTAGGCTAACGTGCAGTGTCAGTGACACGGGACGGTCACAACATACATCTCAACCCGTCACTAGTCCAATGCTGAAAATAGGATCCCCACCATATTGCCACAATAGTTTATAGTTCTCATTTTGGGGTATATTGACATAGTTGCCAAGCTTGGCGGACGGGTTGGCTAACGCTGTTTATTTATTTAGCTGTTCCAGGAAAATGCTGCTGCCCATCGCCTGGTATTCATTTTCCCTCTGTCGACTTTTACGACACCCACGGTACGAGATGGGGTGGTAGATTCTCTTAGGTCGCCACCACACGGCATGTATCTTTATAATGACATTTTTTTTTAGAATGGAGGTACCATCTACACAGTCCAGTCAGCCGTGAAGCAGTAGTGTGCGAACATTACTGTTTCGATTTGATGGGCACTGAGAGGTGTAATTACTGGGCATATAAGAACTGATATCTCAGGGTGACGGGCGCAGTTTGGTTACACAGAAATGTTCTAGTTGACGTTGCATTTGTCAAGGGCACGCGTTGCACTTACCGAGAGGTAACGTTTTGGGTTAACAGGATACGTCGTGGTACGAGACAGTGAAACGAACACCCAAGCTGGCGAGCGAGTGCCGCGTCACGACGCCCGACGTCACGCTGACGCTGGCGCAGCGCGACGACGCCGCTGAGTACGACGACGACGCCACGCACGATGCTAATGAGTGAGCTCCACTTCTACTTTGGATCCTGCCAATTAGCTACCAAATTGAGTAATTTTCAGCAAATGTCGAGTAATAATTTAGTAACAACAAAAACTTCATTTCGATGGACAGTAAAATGATAGCTGCTTTTACTGAAGATTTGCTGGACTGATGGAGACAAAACGAAAAGCACAATTTTGGTCATGAATTATTCAATTCAATTCAATTGCCTGTGGAACAGTCTCCGAGTTTCGGAGGCGTTCTTATTGTCATTATTAAGGGTTAATTGTGCATCTCGTATAGCTGTAATTTAAATGCTGCAATTAGGTATAGGACTCATTCGTATTTAAGGCTACATTCAACCAAACCCCGTAGTTGGCCCTTTTTTTTAATATTTGTTATCTGTTCGTCTCTTCATGAATACAAATTTTTACCTGCGCAATACACTATTTCTAGTCTCTTGGTATTTTTTTTAATGTAAAAATTACGAGACGAGCAAGTCGTTTCCAATCACTGTACACTTTCCCGAGCACTTGCTGCCTAATGAACAATTAATATTAAACATCAAAACTCAAAATATACACAGTAATTACAAAATTTACAAAAATACTACCGCCTTTTTTTGAGTTGGCGCCAAAAGTCGTGTGCGCTCTATATCAAGAATTGTTGCGTAGTAAAAAGCTAAGTAACAGCCTATAAAGATCTCACTGCTGAGCACAGACCTCCTCTCAATTCCGAGAGGATTTTTGAGTCAGGAAGACTCCGCCAAGGTGCTCCAATTCGGGTTGACGGACTTCACGTCTTTGAAATATTTTTCTTTCTCAGACGTGCGGGTTGCCGGTTCATCGCCGAGCACCAATCAGCACTTATAATTGTAATTAACAATTTTAGTGGTGCCGCCACCGGAAATCTAACCCAGATCACTCGAGTACTATAAAATTTAAATCGATGGTCTAGCGCCATGAGCTACCATGGGTTGTTACGTTCTTGTGTCGTTTCCTTTATCTGCCATGCAAATATTAACAAAGCATCGTTGTGTTTCGCACCTCACCTACAATTAATGTACTCGTACTATATATAGCCTTGCAATTGTTACATCCATATATCATTTCCTTTTTTTATACGCTATATATCAGCTTCACTTGTATGTTTGTATGTTTGTAACCGTCTCCTTAGGGCTCGATTTTCTCCTACTTTGAACGATCCGATTTAATTCAAATTTTGCATACCTGTCAAAGACCGATGACAATGCAATAATTCGACTAAAAAATAAAAAATAATAGTTTAAAAAAACTATAAAATCACGCTTTTATAGAAGATCCAACTAAATTACTCAATAGATGCCGCTAATATATTACCTGATATAGAGGCCATCGTCTTAAATTAGTTTGTAACAAAGTAAATAATAGTTTAAAAAAAACTTAAAAAAGCACGCTTTTACAGAAAATCCAACTAAATTACTCAATAGATGGCGCTAATATATTACCTGTTATAGAGGCCATAATCTTAAATTAGTTTGTAACAAAATAAATAATAGATTAAAAAAACACGCTTTTATAAATAAACCAAACTAAAAAGTAGAAAATAAATAATAGTTTGAAAAAACTAAAAAATACGCTTTATATAGAAAAACCAAACTGAAAACTAGAAAATAAATTTTAATAAATTAGAATTGAGAATAGTGTAAAAAATTCTAATAAATATAAATGAATAATATTGTAAATAATAAAAAAATGTTTTATTTTAAAAAAGCGTGAGGTGCATGGTGTCAATAGTTATAAATATTTCATTGACAGATATGAGAAGAAGGATTATCATTTCGATGATATCTTAAAAAGCACCCCACGCTTTGTTTTAAATAAAACATTTCTTATTTACACTATTATTCATTTATATTTATTAGAATTTTTTACACTATACTTAATTCAAAAATATTAAAATTTATTTTTTAGTTTGGGTTTCCTATATAAAACGTATTATTTAGTTTTTTCAAACTATTATTTATTTCATTAAAACTTTACAACGTAGGTGTAAAATGGAGACATGTCGGGATAGTGGAGTCGAGATCGTCTAATCTAAAACTGAATAAACCTCAATGACCGCGATTGTTTCAATGTGTGAGAGGAAATACTTATAGCAACACTTTACAGCAAAGATGTAAAATGGAGACATTTCACGATAGTAGAGTAGAGATCGTCTAATCTAAAACTGAATGAACCTCAATGAACGCGATTGTTTCAATGTGTGAGAGGAAATACTTATAGCAACACTTTACAGCAAAGATGTAAAATGGAGACATTTCACTATAGAAGAGTAGAGATCGTCTAATCTAAAACTGAATGAACCTCAATGAACGCGATTGTTTCAATGTGTGAGAGGAAATATTTATAGCAACACTTTACAGCAAAGATGTAAAATGGAGACATTTCACTATAGAAGAGTAGAGATCGTCTAATCTAAAACTGAATGAACCTCAATGAACGCGATTGTTTCAATGTGTGAGAGGAAATACTTATAGCAACACTTTACAGCAAAGATGTAAAATGGAGACATTTCACTATAGAAGAGTAGAGATCGTCTAATCTAAAACTGAATGAACATCAATGAACGCGATTGTTTCAATGTGCGAGAGGAAATACTTATAGCAACACTTTACAGCAAAGATGTAAAATGGAGACATTTCACTATAGAAGAGTAGAGATCGTCTAATCTAAAACTGAATGAACCTCAATGAACGCGATTGTTTCAATGTGTGAGAGGAAATACTTATAGCAACACTTTACAGCAAAGATGTAAAATGGAGACATTTCACTATAGAAGAGTAGAGATCGTCTAATCTAAAACTGAATGAACCTCAATGAACGCGATTGTTTCAATGTGTGAGAGGAAATACTTATAGCAACACTTTACAGCAAAGATGTAAAATGGAGACATTTCACTATAGAAGAGTAGAGATCGTCTAATCTAAAACTGAATGAACCTCAATGAACGCGATTGTTTCAATGTGTGAGAGGAAATACTTATAGCAACACTTTACAGCAAAGATGTAAAATGGAGACATTTCACTATAGAAGAGTAGAGATCGTCTAATCTAAAACTGAATGAACCTCAATGAACGCGATTGTTTCAATGTGTGAGAGGAAATATTTATAGCAACACTTTACAGCAAAGATGTAAAATGGAGACATTTCACTATAGAAGAGTAGAGATCGTCTAATCTAAAACTGAATGAACCTTAATGAACGCGATTGTTTCAATGTGTGAGAGGAAATACTTATAGCAACACTTTACAGCAAAGATGTAAAATGGAGACATTTCACTATAGAAGAGTAGAGATCGTCTAATCTAAAACTGAATGAACCTCAATGAACGCGATTGTTTCAATGTGTGAGAGGAAATATTTATAGCAACACTTTACAGCAAAGATGTAAAATGGAGACATTTCACTATAGAAGAGTAGAGATCGTCTAATCTAAAACTGAATGAACCTTAATGAACGCGATTGTTTCAATGTGTGAGAGGAAATACTTATAGCAACACTTTACAGCAAAGATGTAAAATGGAGACATTTCACTATAGAAGAGTAGAGATCGTCTAATCTAAAACTGAATGAACCTTAATGAACGCGATTGTTTCAATGTGTGAGAGGAAATACTTATAGCAACACTTTACAGCAAAGATGTAAAATGGAGACATTTCACTATAGAAGAGTAGAGATCGTCTAATCTAAAACTGAATGAACCTCAATGAACGGGATTGTTTCAATGTGTGAGAGGAAATACTTATAGCAACACTTTACAGCAAAGATGTAAAATGGAGACATTTCACTATAGAAGAGTAGAGATCGTCTAATCTAAAACTGAATGAACCTCAATGAACGCGATTGTTTCAATGTGTGAGAGGAAATATTTATAGCAACACTTTACAGCAAAGATGTAAAATGGAGACATTTCACTATAGAAGAGTAGAGATCGTCTAATCTAAAACTGAATGAACCTCAATGAACGCGATTGTTTCAATGTGTGAGAGGAAATATTTATAGCAACACTTTACAGCAAAGATGTAAAATGGAGACATTTCACTATAGAAGAGTAGAGATCGTCTAATCTAAAACTGAATGAACCTCAATGAACGCGATTGTTTCAATGTGTGAGAGGAAATATTTATAGCAACACTTTACAGCAAAGATGTAAAATGGAGACATTTCACTATAGAAGAGTAGAGATCGTCTAATCTAAAACTGAATGAACCTCAATGAACGCGATTGTTTCAATGTGTGACAGGAAATACTTATAGCAACACTTTACAGCAAAGATGTAAAATGGAGACATTTCACTATAGAAGAGTAGAGATCGTCTAATCTAAAACTGAATGAACCTCAATGAACGCGATTGTTTCAATGTGTGAGAGGAAATATTTATAGCAACACTTTACAGCAAAGATGTAAAATGGAGACATTTCACTATAGAAGAGTAGAGATCGTCTAATCTAAAACTGAATGAACCTCAATGAACGCGATTGTTTCAATGTGTGAGAGGAAATACTTATAGCAACACTTTACAGCAAAGATGTAAAATGGAGACATTTCACTATAGAAGAGTAGAGATCGTCTAATCTAAAACTGAATGAACCTCAATGAACGCGATTGTTTCAATGTGTGAGAGGAAATACTTATAGCAACACTTTACAGCAAAGATGTAAAATGGAGACATTTCACGATAGTAGAGTAGAGATCGTCTAATCTAAAACTGAATGAACCTCAATGAACGCGATTGTTTCAATGTGTGAGAGGAAATACTTATAGCAACACTTTACAGCAAAGATGTAAAATGGAGACATTTCACTATAGAAGAGTAGAGATCGTCTAATCTAAAACTGAATGAACCTCAATGAACGCGATTGTTTCAATGTGTGAGAGGAAATATTTATAGCAACACTTTACAGCAAAGATGTAAAATGGAGACATTTCACTATAGAAGAGTAGAGATCGTCTAATCTAAAACTGAATGAACCTTAATGAACGCGATTGTTTCAATGTGTGAGAGGAAATACTTATAGCAACACTTTACAGCAAAGATGTAAAATGGAGACATTTCACTATAGAAGAGTAGAGATCGTCTAATCTAAAACTGAATGAACCTTAATGAACGCGATTGTTTCAATGTGTGAGAGGAAATACTTATAGCAACACTTTACAGCAAAGATGTAAAATGGAGACATTTCACTATAGAAGAGTAGAGATCGTCTAATCTAAAACTGAATGAACCTCAATGAACGGGATTGTTTCAATGTGTGAGAGGAAATACTTATAGCAACACTTTACAGCAAAGATGTAAAATGGAGACATTTCACGATAGTAGAGTAGAGATCGTCTAATCTAAAACTGAATGAATCTCAATGAACGCGATTGTTTCAATGTGTGAGAGGAAATACTTATCGCAACACTTTACAGCAAAGATGTAAAATGGAGACATTTCATGATAGTAGAGTAGAGATCGTCTAATCTAAAACTGAATGAACCTCAATGAACGCGATTGTTTCAATGTGTGAGAGGAAATATTTATAGCAACACTTTACAGCAAAGATGTAAAATGGAGACATTTCACGATAGTAGAGTAGAGATCGTCTAATCTAAAACTGAATGAACTTCAATGAACGCGATTGTTTCAATGTGTGAGAGGAAATACTTATAGCAACACTTTACAGCAATGATGTAAAATGGAGACATATCACGATAATAGAGAAGAGATCGTCTCATCTAAAACTGAATGCACCTCAATGAACGCGATTGTTTCAATGTGTGAGAGGAAATACTTATAACAACACTTTACAGCAAAGATGTAAAATGGAGACATTTCACGATAGTAGAGTAGAGATCGTCTAATCTAAAACTGAATGAATCTCAATGAACGCGATTGTTTCAATGTGTGAGAGGAAATACTTATAGCAACACTTTACAGCAAAGATGTAAAATGGAGACATTTCACTATAGAAGAGTAGAGATCGTCTAATCTAAAACTGAATGAACCTCAATGAACGCGATTGTTTCAATGTGTGAGAGGAAATACTTATAGCAACACTTTACAGCAAAGATGTAAAATGGAGACATTTCATGATAGTAGAGTAGAGATCGTCTAATCTAAAACTGAATGAATCTCAATGAACGCGATTGTTTCAATGTGTGAGAGGAAATACTTATAGCAACACTTTACAGCAAAGATGTAAAATGGAGACATTTCACGATAGTAGAGTAGAGATCGTCTAATCTAAAATTGAATGAATCTCAATGAACGCGATTGTTTCAATGTGTGAGAGGAAATACTTATAGCAACACTTTACAGCAAAGATGTAAAATGGAGACATTTCATGATAGTAGAGTAGAGATCGTCTAATCTAAAACTGAATGAATCTCAATGAACGCGATTGTTTCAATGTGTGAGAGGAAATACTTATAGCAACACTTTACAGCAAAGATGTAAAATGGAGACATTTCACGATAGTAGAGTAGAGATCGTCTAATCTAAAATTGAATGAATCTCAATGAACGCGATTGTTTCAATGTGTGAGAGGAAATACTTATAGCAACACTTTACAGCAAAGATGTAAAATGGAGACATTTCATGATAGTAGAGTAGAGATCGTCTAATCTAAAACTGAATGAACCTCAATGAACGCGATTGTTTCAATGTGTAAGAAGAAATACTTATAGCAACACTTTACAGCAAAGATGTAAAATGGAGACATTTCACGATAGTAGAGTAGAGATCGTCTAATCTAAAACTGAATGAACTTCAATGAACGCGATTGTTTCAATGTGTGAGAGGAAATACTTATAGCAACACTTTACAGCAATGATGTAAAATGGAGACATATCACGATAATAGAGAAGAGATCGTCTCATCTAAAACTGAATGCACCTCAATGAACGCGATTGTTTCAATTTGTGAGAGGAAATACTTAAAACAACACTTTACAGCAAAGATGTAAAATGGAGACATTTCACGATAGTAGAGTAGAGATCGTCTAATCTAAAACTGAATGAATCTCAATGAACGCGATTGTTTCAATGTGTGAGAGGAAATACTTATAGCAACACTTTACAGCAAAGATGTAAAATGGAGACATTTCATGATAGTAGAGTAGAGATCGTCTAATCTAAAACTGAATGAATCTCAATGAACGCGATTGTTTCAATGTGTGAGAGGAAATACTTATAGCAACACTTTACAGCAAATATGTAAAATGGAGACATTTCACGATAGTAGAGTAGAGATCGTCTAATCTAAAATTGAATGAATCTCAATGAACGCGATTGTTTCAATGTGTGAGAGGAAATACTTATAGCAACACTTTACAGCAAAGATGTAAAATGGAGACATTTCATGATAGTAGAGTAGAGATCGTCTAATCTAAAACTGAATGAATCTCAATGAACGCGATTGTTTCAATGTGTGAGAGGAAATACTTATAGCAACACTTTACAGCAAAGATGTAAAATGGAGACATTTCACGATAGTAGAGTAGAGATCGTCTAATCTTAAACTGAATGAACCTCAATGAACGCGATTTTTCAATGTGTAAGAGGAAATACTTATAGCAACACTTTACAGCAAAGATGTAAAATGGAGACATTTCACGATAGTAGAGTAGAGATCGTCTAATCTAAAACTGAATGCACCTCAATGAACGCGATTGTTTCAATGTGTGAAAGGAAATACTTATAGCAACACTTTACAGAAAAGAACACACAGAAACAATTTACTTGTGTGCGTACGATGAATTTACTTTGAAGATGGATTAGTCTGCGCACGTTAATGAATGCGAACAGTCCAGGTTTTCGCGTTATCGTTGGCGCGGATTGTATGGAACGACATGTCCGCTCTGTCGTGCGTTCGCGATATTTATGCACTGTTTGACCATCAGATCCGTGACCAGACTTCAAACGGTGTAATCGATGCCGTTCTTGTCTAACAGGGGACTGAATAACCATATGACGACGATTATTTTGTGTTTATTGCCTACTTTGCATGTGTATTAGAGGGTCGTTCAGTTTTAGATTAGACGATCTCCACTATCTTACTCTAATATTCTGTTAGATTAATTTCGTTAAAAATATTTCTTACAACTTCAACGCAACAGCAGCAGCAGACGCAGCTGCCCATGATATGGTTTTAATTATCCCTCTTTTGACTTTCACGACACCCAAGGGATGAGATGGGGTGGTAGATTTTCTTAAGCCGCCACCGCACGGCACGACACTCGTCACTACATCTTATAATAGCCCCCTTCAATAAAAGGATAATTCCAGCACAACAAAGTTCAACTCGTGCGTTTGAATCCCTCAGCATAATTCTGTGGCGCAAGTCGAACAAGCTGGCGCTCCGGCTGCAGGTGGCCACGGCGGAGTCTGCAGCAGCGGGCGGGCCGGCCCGCGCACTGCTCGCGCTGCAGTACCGCTACCGCAACACCGTGCCGCCCGCCGCGCAGCCGCCGCGCGACCACACGCTGCACGCCACGCTGCTGCTGCACCTCGGCACCGTCTGCGGCTAGCTGCAGCACCGCGCTGCAGTACCGCTAACGCAACGTCATGCTACGCTGCAGTGCTGTTGCCGCAACACCGTGCCACGCTGCAGTGCTGCTGCCGCAACACCGTGCCGGTGTGATTATTAACCTTTTCCTTTCCTTCCCTGATTAGTATCTAAGCTTAATTTATTAATGTATTCGGAAAATGACTCGGTAACGTATTGGTTTTTTAAGCTCTTTTGAGTGAAATCGTCAGAAGAATAAACTGCTTAATTTATTTTGGCTTTCTTCTGATAATATTAATATTTAGAATTTATATTTATTTTATATAAATTGCACAAGAAGTAATTATAAAAATAGCTGTATTAAAATTGTTCATTCCGCAGCTAAAACTACTGTTCTGCAGTACAGTAACTTCAATGTGACTCAGTCTGCAGCATAATGTTGATGTTATGTGATAATATTTTGTTCTGAAAATTTTCCATTCACTTACACAGGCAAACATGTTGATATTGTTTCTTGAAAATCATTTCAAGAATCTTTTGTACCATTTATAAAAAAATAAAAAAAAACCTAACTTTTCACTGTCTTTAATGGTAAGCTTATTGTTAGCTTTATGTGCTCTTTCACTATTTTTATGGTACAAAAACAAATGAACTGCTTCAAAATGAGCATATATACAATATATCCTTAATATTATTATAAATGCTAAAGTAACTCTCTGTCCCTCTGTCTGTTTGTTACCTTTTCACGGTTCAACCGCTGAGCCGATCATGACGAAATTTGGCACAGAGATAGCTTGCATCGTGGAGATGGACATAGCATACTTTTTATCTCAGAAAATGAAATAGTTCCCACGGGATTGTTAAAAAACTTTTATCCACGCGGCAACCAAGTCGCGGGAATTACCAAGTAACATAATAAACAGAATTGTCTACTAAGTTTTGCACGTCTCATGTCGGGTATAAAGCACTATCTCACGCCGTATAGCGCTATACGGCGTGAGATAGTGCTTTATACCCGACATGTCAAGGTGAAGCGATTCGGCAGTCTTCAAATGCTTCTATCACTATTATATTACATTTAAATGCTAATTTGAATAGATTCATATCAAGAAAACACTTTGATTCATTAAAATTATTTTGTCAAATCATCTAATATTGCTACTTTTCAAATAACCAGTTTAAAAAAGTTAGACGTGAACGTCCGGATTTTTTTAGGGATTTGGTTTTTGTTATCGCATCCAGAATTCTATCTACTGGTTTCCTAATTCATATCAAAAGACTAGCACTTGTAGTTATTAAGAAAAATATCTTTTTCTTATCGTTTTTATCTGAAATGGAAATCACTCGAAATATTTGAACGTCAATACAATTTATTTTTCTTAATGAGCGTCATGAGTCGTGCACTTTTGGATTTTCCATACTTATTTTTTCTGTTTACAATGTATGTAATTCCTTACACAGTACCCATGGGCCCAAAAACAGATCAAGTTAGAAGTCAAAACGGCTTATATTACAAATTTGATTATAAATTAGGTGCTAACTTAGTGATGCCTACCTGAAATTCTACAAATATGAAATAGACCGATGTATCTATTTTTTACATTTTACACCACAAATACTGAAGTGTCTTGGATTCAAAAACACTAGCAATAAAAAACAACACCAATCTGGATTTGTTGTTTCTGGTGATTATTATGCAGATTAGATATGACATGGTACATTTCAAGTCTTTTCCAACCCTAACACAATTTGATTATTTTTAATGTTTTCAGCTATGTACGTAAAATTGTCACTGATTTTAACATAATCAAAGAAATTAACATGAAAATTGTTTAGATAACAATACTTATTATGAGTAAAAGCATGTACTATTGCTTTTAGGACGAATTCTTGATGTCATCGCAGCTTAAAGATGTAGAGCATACCCAAATGTACTTGCTATGTATACCTATATATGAATTTCTTTGAAATTACACTACTATTATAAAAGCTCGAGATTTAGGATTACTAAATTATTTTTTTTATTTTAATTATAGATTATAAATAATCTAGATTAAGTTTCACGGTCTCACTATATGCTTAAGCATGAATACAGGTTGTTTCTTTAACTAAAATGCGGTTTCTCCTTTATGTACCCTAAAATCCTCTGTCCTAATTCCCCACAAATGTCTTACTGCAGTCCAGGTTTCTCATTTTAAAGAGGGCTTTGTAGTTTGGAAGAAGTGCTATGCTGTTAGTAAGTTAGTTGGCGACCTTCACATGTTCTCGAATTTTGTCAAATCTCGGGGTTGCGGATTTCTTTTCTTTGTTTTCCTTCACTGCTGAGCACTAGTAAGTTAGCACTTTAAATTGCAACTAACAATTTCAGAGGCGCCAGGTATTTATTTGTGTAATACAACACTTGAGGCGATCATTAGATTAGATTAGATTAGATTGCAACGGGCCGGTCTCCGCAACTCCACGTCTAGCGCGTATTTTGCGTGTAGGCAGGAACGTTGTGCTACTCGAGCCATCCAAGCTCCTCCAGAAATCGCAGCAGGCCCTTGATGTTCCCCGCGACCTCAGGGAGCGGTCTCGGCGAGCCGAGATGCTTGACCCGGTATATGGCGACCGCAGGGCAGTCCAGTAGGACATGGGCCGCCGTTTCGTCCGTCTCCATACAGGCTCTGCACAGAGGGCTGTCTGTAACACCTAAATTAAACAGATGTTTGTTAAATGATCCATGTCCAGTTATAGCACTACTGATCGTTCTGATTTGGGGTTTATTCAGACGAAGTAGCGCCTTGGCGATGCGACTGTTGATAACGGGCAAAGCTGTCTTTGCTTGTCTACACTCTGGGTGATTCGCCCAGATTTGTGCATGTTGGTTCCTAGTGCGCTTGCAGACTAGCGAGCGAACATACCTGAGGGGAAGTGGCAGTATAGGTTCTGGACCCACAGCACACTGGTTAGAGCATCCTCGAGCAAGTTCGTCGGCCGCGTCGTTGCCCCTAGATCCGCTGTGTCCCTTAATCCATTGTAGGGTTATTTCATTGAATTGACATACCTCATTTAATTTCTGGTAGCATTCGTAAATGAGCCCTGAATTCATAACATTGCTATTGAGGGCCAGTAGTACCGCCATGCTGTCGGAGAGTATTCGGATGGAATAGTCTTTTACCTTCCTTTCAGCTATAGCCGATGCTGCGTGAATAATGCCCATACACTCTGCCTGAAACACTGTATTGTGGGCACCGAGTGGTGTGCTTATTTGTATATTTAGGTCCTCTGAAAAAGTTCCAGAGCCTGTACCTGACCCGGTTTTGGAACCATCTGTGAAGATTCTGAGTTCCCTTGGGTTTAGTCCTTTAGAACGTTGGTCTTCGTGTAATTGTATTTTGTACTTCTTATCGAATACAAATTGCTTTGGGATCCTATCATACACAGCCTGTAGAACGGGCATTTCTGCAAACAGTTCTGTAAGTATATTGGTATGTGGGATCTTGTTATTACTCCAGAGATTCAGTGTTTTGAGCCTTATGGCTGCCAAAGCTGCTTCCTGTTGGATGTGTAGGTGCAGCGGTGGCAGGTCTAGCATGGCTTCTAGGGCCACTGTGGGAGTAGTCCTCATGCATCCTGTCGTGGCCAGACATGCTAGCCTCTGACATCTTTGGAGTTTGTTGATAGCAGTAGTTAATCTTGTTCTTGACCACCAAACTACTACACCGTATGTAATCATTGGGCGGATAATCATCTTGTATAGCCACATGATGATTTTCGGTGACAGGCCCCAGCGATTGCCAATCATCCTTTTGCATTGCCAAAAGGTGATAGTCGCTTTTTTTATTTTGTTTTCAATGTGATTGTTCCAGTTTAGTTTGCTGTCCAGTATGATGCCTAGGTATTTTACCTCTGATGACAGCCGTAGTTCGGTACCGAATAAACTGGGAAGATGATATTTATTCAGTACCCGTTTGTGGGTGAACATTATCAGTTCAGTTTTGTTTGGGTTGACTGTTAGGTCGTATTCCCTGCACCAGCGTTCTACTATAAGTAGCGCCGCCTGTGCAAGGTCGCAGACTATACTAGCTTGCTTTCCTGAGAGTAGTATTGCTAGATCGTCCGCGTATCCTATTGTGTAGAAATGGTTTACATTTAGTTTTGTGATGAGGTCGTTGATGACTAGGTTCCACAGGAGCGGTGACAGCACACCACCCTGTGGACAACCTTTCGCTATCTTAACTATTTGACTCTCACCTGCGATGCGCACTATACGTTTGCTTAGTGCGTTTATAATCCAGTTCGTTAAGGTTGGCTCCACATCATGTTTGACGAGGGCATTACCTATGCTGGTGAAGTTGGTTTTGTCAAAGGCTCCTTCTATATCGATGAAGGTTCCTAGACAGATGTTTTTCTGGTTAAGGGCTAACTCGATCTGGGTGACTACCCGGTGGAGTGCCGATTCTGTTGATTTACCTGAGCTATAAGCATGCTGATTGCTATGCAAAGGTTTGTATAATAGTGCCTTTCCCCTCAGCTCCCTTTCACATACCTTTTCCAAGGCTTTCAGCATAAAGGATGTGAGGCTGATAGGTCTGAAGGATTTGGCATTAGTATAGTCACTTTTGCCCGGTTTGGGGATGAAGATTACTTTCACTTCCCTCCAGATTTTTGGGACGTATCTATGCGCTAGGCATGCTGTCATAATTACGGCAAGTACCTTTATAATCAGTGCCCCCCCCCCCACTGAAGAAGAGCAGGGAAGATACCATCAGGTCCTGCCGCTTTGTAAGGTTGGAAACTGCTTACGGCCCATTGTAGTTTTTCAACTGTAACCACATGTTGGGCGTATTTCCAGTCTTGGTCACTTGGAATTATGTTTTCCTCTTGCCAGTCTACTTCCTGAACCAATCTGCATCCTGGAAAGTGTGTCTCCAGCAGGATGTGTTGCGCTTCAGCTGGTGAGGAGGTGTATGTGTTGTCGGGTTTGCGAAGAGTGTCAGGCCCTGAGATTGTTTGTTGGGCCAGAACATTCCTTACCCGGTTTGCTTGTTCACAGGATTCTATGTTACTGCAGAATTTGCGCCATCCCACAGTTCGTCGATACCTGATGCATTTTTTGTACTCATACTTGGCCTCTTTGTAGGAGTCCCAGTCTTCGTCAGTCGATGTGTTCATTGCCCTATTTAGGGTTTTCCTGACTTTTTTCCGTTTACGTTCTAGCTCAATCCCCCACCAGGATTGCTTGCTAAATTTCTTTACGGCGTCAGTTTCTGGACATGCATTGTGGTAGCTTTCTATCAGAGTATCTGTTAGAACCGTTACCTGTTCTTCTATTTTGTATGTATCCTCCAATCTGTCGATTTCAGTAAGCCCCGCAAGCTTGGGTACTAGCGTTTGTATATATTTCGCCCGATCCGTCTTGCGGGGGTTACGTTTCGGAGGTATTGAGGAAATATTCACCTGTAACTCGAATCGAATCCATCTGTGGTCTGAGCATGAAGCCTCATCGGAAACGTGCCAGCCCTGGATGGATTTGGCCACGCCTTCGGAAGCGAGCGTAAGGTCAATAATTGTGCGACTTCGTCTCGTTACGAATGTTGGTTCACAACCTATATTTATAAGTGTTAGGTTAGTTGTAAATAAATATTCAACCAAGGTCTTACCTCTGTCGTTGCTTGTTTCCATACCCCATAATGGGTGGTGTGCATTGGAGTCGGTACCGATGACAACCTCCAGTCCGGTCTTTTCACAATGGTGAACCAGCCTGGTTAGGTCGTGTGGAGGTGGTGTGTCTGCCTCCGGCATGTATGCCGAGGCGACGACCACATTCAGTCCCGCTGTGTTTTGAATCCTTAAAGCAAACAGGTCTCTGGAACAGAAATCTGTTAAAGGTTGTGCACTAATGTTATTTGTAATGTAGATACACGCTCTAGGGTTGTCGTGATCGTAAGAGCAGTATAACTTACCTCCTGAATTAGAGAGGCCCCGTATGCGGCCGGCCCTGATCCACGGCTCTTGAATCAGGGCTATGGCCGTTTGCTTTGCCTCCACCCACTTGCGCATTTGAGCCGTCGCAGTTTCGCTGTGGTGGAGGTTTGCCTGTATGGTGTTAATCGGGTACGAAGGGCACGCCATCGCATGATGTGTCCCCTTCCCCCCCACCTATGTTTAGCCCTGCCAAAAGGCCCTGAGTCTCCTCCTCCCCTACTGGGTCAGAGTTGAACAGCATACTGCAGTCCAACTCCTCCTCAGAGAGGCGATCTTCCGACTCAGGAACGGCAGGAGTCATCGCCCCGTCTGCGGGTGCCGTGCTCTCCTTGACCGTTTGGGCGCTTGTTGGTTTGTCCTCGGCGCCTAAGTCCGAGCTGCCCGCAGGGTCCTGATCCGGAGGGACTTCGACAAACTTGCCGCCTCGACCCTGAAACTTGACATAGACCGCACCGCATGCACAAGCAAGGCGGCGCTCTGCCTGCATCAGGGTCGGGATTTGGTCCTCCGGAATCGACACCACTACGAACCACCCGTCCTTTTGTTGTTCGGCGCCGAGTAGTAACCATTTAGGTACCGCGATCCACGGATTCTGGTAGGCCAACACACGTCCTATGTCGCGTGAGTCCTTCCAGATTCCCTGTTCGTTTGGTATGAGAATGCCACAGCGAATTCGCTTTGTCAACTCAGACTGTTTCTTAACCACCAGCTGGACACCGGGGACAAGGTTTGAGTCCGAGACATTCTCGTGTAACCTGGACTCGTGTAAACTGGAGTGCTCTTTGGTTTTCACACCAAAGTTTGATTGCACCCTCAGTGTAGGTAGGTTTACCTCTGAACACGGGCCCTGATGTGCCGGGCTCCTTGGTGTTCCAGGCCTCACTGATGATTTTAATTTGAATACCAGCGAGGACCTTGTCTGCGTCCTCTTTAGACAAGTGGCCCGTACGTGCGCATGTTACCGCGACGCACAGCTCCGACTTGGCAGCTGAGGAGTAGCTGACCGAGGTTCGTTTGGAGTGCTCCAGTCTCACTTTTTTGTGATCGCCTCGCGGCGATGTGGACTCATCGAGCACTCGTTTGCTAGCCCTTTGGCTCTTACCAGGTCTTTTGGAAGCCTTCCCCTTCTTTGCCGCTGGACCTGTGCCGGTGCCAACCTGCGATCCTTCGGCTGGACGTTGGTTTGCACCACTTCCTGCTTTAGGACGCCGGTCGGCTCCCGCACCGGACCCCGACGCCGTAGACGGTGACTGGTTGGGAGACCTGGTCTTTGTTGTTGAAGCAGCCATTTCAGCTCTCATATAGGCTTTCATGCGCTGCTTCTTGTTTTTCCTTTTCGGCCTATTTTTGGCAGGAGTGGATACCCCAGAGGGCCCGACAGGCTGGCGCGGCGTCTTAATTGGCGCTTTGCCTTTGCCCTTACGGCTTACCACTTGCCAAGCGGCTGAGAAGGCGTCTGCGGTGCGTAAAGGCTCCAGAGGATCCTTTGCAACCGATTTTCCTTCCTTTGCGACCTTTGAACCGACTGGTCCTGTGGGGACCAGTGCCGGTGTTACCCGTCACTGAACCACCATGTTTAGCGCTGGCTTTTTGGTCGCAACCTGCGGTTTTCACCGCTGGTGGACCTTCGGCACTGCGCGCTCCCTTCAATGGGTTTACGTCTCCGGTTTTACCCGAGGGACCACCAACGTTGGGAGTAGTTTTTGAAGTAGACGGGATTCCCAGCAAGCTGGTAAACACGTCTTTGTTTGTTTGGCATTTTTGGTTTACACCAGCGATGCCTGTGTGGGTTTTGGTATTTATGGGCCTTGAAACATCCATTGTTGTTTTAAGAATTCGTCCCCCCGGCTTCCCGCCCTCCATGGAGCCCGCACCTTTGGGAACGTCCTACTTTATAATTTCGGACGTTAGGACTACCGGGAGAATATAGGTGCGCAGGGCTGGCTTACAGCGCGACATCGGGTGCTCGATCCGGCTGGCAGATAGGTCTGAAAAATAGGCCCATCCCTACTGCCTACAACTAACCTTCACTTGCTCCGTCAGCATGGCCTTTGCCACCGCTCTGGTTACAATAGTAACCTAAGCGGACCCCACGCCCCTCACCTGTGGCCCTCTGACGGGACACGTGGCCATTTCCCCATCCGTGGTTAGCAGACAGGGCAACCGTTTCGCTTGAAATCGGGACCAAAGAGGGCGTCTACTGCGCAGGTCCTAGCGCAGGTGGGCGTTGTAGTCCGCCGGATACGCCCACATTCTTCGGCGGAACAGTGGGGAAGGTGTGGTTAGGGGATAGGAATGAGGAGGGTAGAGGAGGGTGTGGGTAAAGGGTAGGGGACAGCCTGTGAGTCGTCTGAGTGTTTCAGTTTTATCTGTTTCCTAGTGAACCAGATCAATAACGGGCAGCAACCACGGGAAGGACAACTCCTCAGACTTGTTTTGGGGATCATCACGACCTGCGCTCTCCCCCAAAACCATTCGCCATACTGCTCTCCGGACAGGTGAGCAGCATAGGCGTTGATCTATCTTGAGGTGTTCAAATATAGCGAACAAGATAGACAAACGCCCGCCCGAGGCGATCATTCATAGTCATCCTTCGGACATTTGCTGCTATCAAAATGAGAAAATTTGCCAAAGCAGGCAGATTATCAATATCATTGGCACTTTTACTTTATATTCCATTACTTTATAATCCAGGGCATGGCCATCAAATTTTAAAATTACATACATACATACATAAGTTCACGACTGTATCCCATAAGGGGTAGTCAGAGACTGGGCACTCACTGCAAAAACAGATGACTGCCACAATCCACGTTTCACCAAAACAATATAATGCACTCGGTGTGATAGGTGGTGAGCCCATCGCCACCATGCGCTGTTGGATGCACAGTGCAGTTTAATTCCTTACTTGCCTTTTACGAGATCCATTGGATGAGATGGAGTGGTAGTATTCTTTTAACAAGCAGCCACCGCCGGTAATTTTGGCCTTATCCGGCTTAAAAATTAACCTATTTTAAAATTAACCAAGGTTAATATGTTGGTTCCTCAAGATTTTTTATTTCAATTTATTATTGTGTGAATATAATAATTTCTCAAATTAAAAAAAGGAGATTACTGTTTTTCCATTGTGATAAAAATTAGGCTATATGAAGAAAGGCAGATATTTTTAAAGTTAAATAACTAAATTTGTTGTCAATGAGATTTCTGTGAAGAAATGTTTTAATTCCTATGTACAGATACAATCTCTAAAGTAAAAAGAAAACACATTTAATTTTTTTTAATAACATTGGTTTTGCAAAATCATATTTATTTCTATAACATATTGTATTCATATAAAAAGCCCCTTAATCTATTAATTACAACAGTTTGTAATATGCATATATCTATCTCTCTTTTATGATAGCTAAATTTGTTTGACCTAGAAATAACACCCAAAACTTTTACACCTATTTACACATTTTCTTCCACTGTGTACACCATATATTATCACTGAACTTGAGTTTTAGCAGAGTAAATGACGTCATTTATGCCAACTCCATCATAACTGCTACCTACAAGAGAAATAGGGAGATTGTGATCTTGAATATATTGTCTAATTTTCTCCACCCTCTCATAATGTCCTACAACGTACTGAGGAATGCATCTATCTAAAATCTTAACATTGTGTGCTGTTGGCTTCTCTTTTATATTTAAAATAGTGCAAAGCTCGTGCTGTGCAACATCTAATAGTTCCTTTTCAGTGACATTTTCGCCAAACTTCTCTGTGAACCATCTTCCACCCATCATTACAGTCAAAACTGTACCATTTTGATCTGGCATGCAGCATGAGTCAAAAACTACACCCAGAATTGGAGAATTTTCAATGGGAGGCACCAAGAACCCAAATGCAGGGGATATGAGTGGTTTGTCTGTATCAAAATAGAAATTCACCAGTCCGACTGTAACAAATGGTATAGCTTTGAGATTCAGAGCTAACTCTGGATGTTGTTTTTCAACTAAATTTGCAAGGGAATGTGATGGTATTGTAGCATACACATGATTTGCCATTATTTGCTCTCCAGATCTCCTTGTTAACTTTACAGTACCAGAGTCCACAAATTGTATCTCATCCACTTTACTATTGAGTTGTATTTCTACGTCATTTTCTTTCAGATGCTGCAATAAAGACGCAGGGAAGTTATCCAAACCACCTTTTAATGTGTAGACATTCCATTTATCTTCTTGAGCTTTTGTAGCCAGCTCACTTAATTCTAAATTATTATTATTTTTAGCTTTAAACATAGACTTCATCAGACCTTTCATAACTCCCCCATAGTTTTGTTCCCACTCAAAAAGTGTTTTCATAAGAAATTTCACTGATATCTCTTTAGCATCCCCAGCACATATACCACATATCATAGGTGAAATGGCATAATCAGCTATCTCTTTACCAAACCTCCTTTCAACAAAATTATAAATTGAATCGTCTTTTAACTTCTTATATGGGCTCCGCAAGTCATTAAATACAGCGTATATAAGCGGTTTGGAAAAGGGTTTGTTCTTTTGAAAAATCCCTTTCAAACTTGATGGCAATAAATGTAATGAATTGTTGACGTAAATCATTCTGTTTTTGGCTGCCGGATGGTCAGATCCAATCGGGGATACGTGCTCACTGAGGCCTAAATCTTGTATCATATTCAAAGTATTCAGTCCAACTATACCTTTAGGCCGGATGGTCCTCGGACCCTGCTCGAAAATATAATCCTTCGTTTTAACTGACTTGATCCACCCACCGCAATAGTTTGTGGCTTCGAGAAGTAACAACTTAAGATTATTGTTGTTACCTATATTATTTTTGAGCAAGTAATAGCCGGTTGATAAACCGCCAATTCCCCCACCGAGTATTGCTGCCATTGCGATATTTTGAAAATAAATAATTATTTCATTCAAATCGTTGTAATTTAAGTAATATAGTTGCAATTTTTACAAATAATAGTTTATTGAAGAAATATGGAAAAAAAGGTTGGTATAAATACACCTTTCTCCGTATATTTGTTTTGAAAATGACTGTCAGTGTCAAGTGTCATATCAATGACATGACATTTGAACAATCCTTCAACCTTATTAAGGATAGATAACATACAAAAACTTTTTGGGGATAATACTATATTTTCCTACATTCTTCCTTTATCCCTTGTAAAAATCTCTGCCTCTGTAGTTAAACGCCCAATGTAACTAAAGTTAAACCATTCTAAATTTATGAGTGTGAGAAGTGCCAGTAATATTTTAATTGAAAGATTAAAAATAAGATATAAAAGCTTTTCTTAGCCAAAACTTGTTTTGATAAAAAACAAACTGGGGCGTAAAAATCAGGTGACCACTGACTGTTGGCTAGATTGCACTGGCCCATCGTGCTGCTTCTCTGCTTCTGCTTCTCCCCGGACGGATCAAAACGAACCTACCTAGATCGCCGTACAGGTTAGCCTACAACATCGTTGGCGTGATTGCAAGTTGTCAACTTCTCTGCTTCTGCTTCTCCCCGAACCGATCAAAGGGAACCTACCTAGATCGCCATACAGGTTAGCCTACAACATCATTGGCGTGAGCAGGTGAGCAAACTGTTTACTTGATGGTTAGTGCATCGTCTGCCCATAAGAAATGCTGTGATACCCAGAACATTTCTGTGCGGCACCACACTGCACTGGTCACCTTAAGAAGTCAGTTCTTAAGTCTCATATGCCCATTAATTACCCTAGCTCTCGGTATCCATCAGACCGAAACACAGTAATGTTTGTACCTAGATGGATTTCTGTATAGAAATCCTATCACCAGTAAAAAATTTGGTATATAATTATATATTATCAAAGTAACATCACTAGTGTGATAATATTACACATCATTATAAGTTGTAAATGGTTGAATGTGACGATAGAGATAGTTTTTCACAAAGAAGTTTTCTATACGAAGATCGACATTGGGGACCTAATGAAGTAGATTTATTTGTTTAATTTTTAAAGTGCCCTTACCTTAAAAACTGTAGGGTATGGTCAGCGAAGCATAACTTACCGTCATAGGCTTACATCCACCGTTCGAAGATTATCATCAGAAATTGTGACGACCTTTTAACACGAGATAACCCAGAGGCTACATGAAGATAAGGTATACGTACGAGATCCACATATACCCCTTAAGAGTTTCCTCCTTCACCTATATAACTAGATATTTAGAAAATATCACGAAATATGTATATAGAATGTAACAAGTCCATTCACCACCTATGCTAAGTGCATTGTAATGCTAATTAATACATATAGTGCTTATTTTGCATTGTGATGTTAATTAATATATTCAGAGTAGAATTTTTTATATTAGTATTAATATCGATGAGTATTCATAAGGTACCATGTATACTACTAGAGTAGCCGCCATCACGCATCAGATATATATAGGTACGTATGTATCGGTACACTTACTTTGATGAGATAGGTTTCACCATCCCATGTTCCATAGAACACCTATGCGTCAGACAAACGAGACCGCAACAATACATATATACATACTGTCATTCCACTTTCCCATTGTAAGAGGCAGAGACCACATCTTTCTACTTGCTACGATCCTGACACACATCTTTGGCTTCTTTTACTTTCATTGGCGTTTTCATCCACGCTCGTCGGTTGCGGGCACTTTTAACGCGATCTTTCCTCAAAAGAACTCCGATCTTTATCTTTACCATCACCTTCACGGGAGCCACCTTCTCGTTTGCCCACTGTTATACGTGATACGTACGCCTAGGTCGATCCTCACCGGCTTGCCCATTTACAATCGCCTCATACAACTGTTTCGTCAATATTCTTTTATTCATCCTCTTTACGTGTCCAAACCATCGAAGTATCCCTTTCTCTGTCTTTGTCACTACGTCTTCAACTACACTGCAACGTTTCCGTTGTGATAAACGCTGTTTCGCACTTTTTCGATCAAAGTTACTCCAGCCATACTTCTCAAACTTCTAATTTCCACAGCATTAATCTTACTTTTATGCTTCTTCTGCCAGACCCAGCATTCGCTTCCATACATAAGTGTGGGGACCAGATCCCCCCTATGTACAGCCAGAGGTGCCTTTTCAGATACGTTCTGGCTACTCATAACGTTTCACAGTCAGATCATTAATTTTTAATCCATTCGCACTCACTTTTAAAACTTTTAAGTAATTGTCTATGGTAATTTAAGAAATTTTATAGGTTAAACAGCCACGGCGACGCTACACATCCCTGTCTAACACCTTTTTCGATGTAAAACCTCAAAGTCTGTATAAGCCCCGTACCTACCCTTACCGTAAGTACCCTGTCACAAGCTCTGGAATCCTTATAAAAAGATTTCAGTGCTTGTACCAAGCTCAGCTCAGCCACAATACAAGGACTCGAAAACTCATAAGGTTCGGATAAAGATTTCTGCTGCCCATCAGTGAGTGTACTTATTCCCATAGAACTTACGATATGTTTTCATTTTTTATTTTATGTTGCGACCATACGACAATTTTATATATAAGTGAAGAGACTGTAAAATCTCAATACAGCTGCGATCTCACCCAGAACTTCTATTTGAAAAGACTTGAGTGGCACTGCACTGTGCTCGTTAGACATCAGTTCTCAAATCACACCAACATCAATACGGTGTGGTAGTGTTTGTAGTGTTATAACCACCACCCAGACGCCAATCCCATAACATACGTGTAATATATGCCAACGTGTAAAATAATAAGCCAACGAAATAATATGAGTTCCTTGTTAGAAGCATCGATTTTCCACCACGGTCACAATAACCGATTGTAACGGGCAGCAGCAGCCCTTCCCTGCTCCCCCTTGGCGACACCCTTGTTGCTACACACTACACTACTGCTTCACGACAGAATAACTGGCCCTTCGGTGGTATCTACATCGACGGAACCCCCTATAACACTGCGGAGGTCTCGATAATCGATCGATTTCGGTTTAGGACATTAGTGTATGATCACTAATATGCTAAACCATTAAGAAACTTTTACAAACATCAAGGGTCAGCTTTCATCTCTGTAGACGGTAAACGATCTTACGCTGCGCTGACACCACACAGTGATGGTCTGGATAGCCAGTATTGTATTTTGTGCAAGCTTTGTTCGATATTGGCGTGTTAAAATTTAGTTTTCATAATAACCTGAGTCTAAATGAAACTAATCAAGCACTCGAAACGTCGGGTTATAAATAATAAAATTAAACGCGATAAAATCCGTAAAATAAGTTTCATTGAAATGTGTAGTGTTCGCGTAAATATAAGAAATCATTATAAGCTGAGTCGTTAGCGGACATCCGACAGAGTATAGCTGTGGCAGCTCATGAGACGAGACTTCAAATGCGAGTGACCGGAGTAAAATCCCCGGTGCCGTCACCTCTAAAATTGTTCTGCAGTTTTAAGTGTTTACCATGTGTTAAGCGGTGAAGGAAAACATCGTAAGAAAATCTGCATATCTGAGGAATGAAAATATTTGGGAGACATGCACATAACACACATTGCGTCTGGCAACGTTTTTCAAGTCGCCCGGGGTCGACTGGCAGAGAATGCCAACGATAATGAAACAAAACTTACCGGTAATACTAATTTATTATTTAAAAAAACACTGGACATCCACAAGGAAGAGTCCCAATGGTACATTTTCGGTGATGTAATTGCTGTTAGCCTTCTCGGCTTTTACAGCTTCATCGGATACTCAGCTTCATCGGATACTTGTCCCAATGGTATAGAAAGAGTGAAGCTAGCTGTGCAAGGCGTACAAAAATAGGCGCAACAAGCGTGCAGAGCAATGAGCCGTGTGACGAGCCCCAGCTGCGGTGTCGCAAGGCTGATAATGAATTTCAATTTCACACCTATTTCACTCGCATCGACTCTCTGTGTGACAAACACTTTGGGATACTAGGCGGGAAGTATTAGAGCTGAGACAACAGCTTTCTTTAATACAGATACAGTGGTATTTTGGTGGTATTCATTACTTTTTTAACAAAAGCGCAGCAGAGCAAGAAGTATTTGAAAGAGACTTAAAAGAATAGCTTATATATAAATTAAAAGCATAGAACAAAGATAAACAGTGAACTACAGCAGATATCAAAAGCTGTAAAAATACTTTTAATGCTGATATAGTCTCTAGAATAATAACTAAAAGTGTTATTAACAGACAATCTATATGGATGTACAAAAATTTACTTAATATACTTTCTTTCTTAAAAATGTAATATGGGCTCTTAGAAGTGTTTTGTGGTGGTAGGATTCCTATGCAGGAATCCGTCAGATAGGTACCACCCCAGGGGCCAGAAGCAGGCGTGGTCGAACATTACTGTGTTTCGTTTTGAAGGGCACTAAGAGCTAGCGTAATCACTGGGCATAAGAACTGATGTCTCAGGGTGACGGGCGCAGTGTTGTGTTACACAGAAATGTTCTGGGTGACACAGCATTTGTTATGGGCAGACGTTGCACTCACCATCTGGTGAATGTTTTGCTCCTTTCGTCACTTTATCAAATAAAATAAATCATCTTGGATAAGGGTAATAAATTTATTGTACCAAATAACTTTAGTTCTCTAATAAAATTAGAGCATTCTCTACTTTTATTTTTGCTTGCCTTTCTAACTAAAATCCTGCCCCTTTTTTTATAAACGTAATGTGGAAGTCAAAGTTAATCTGAAGTGTGGAGATGCGTATTAAAATCTGGTCAACTCTATATCAGTCCTCTCGTATATAAACCGCTGTAAGGATTAAACACTTTTCATTCAGTCTCAGGACACTACAAAGTTACCGCTGAAATGAGTCAAACACGTCCCAAAGTTTGCGATAAAAAGCTAAAAACTGCCGAATTAAAATTATTGAAAATTCTCAAAAAAATCGACAGTTTTAAACTAAACAATTCTTATATTTCGCAATTGGTTTTACAAGATAACAATAATCAGATTGTTTCGAAATATTTCGGGAGTAACTTAAAATATTATTATACAAGTGTTTTAGTTTTAATTTTTATATTCAGTGCTTGGTGGATTTGTCCTAATTTAACTTCCGAGGTAAGGTAAGGTGACTAAATTAATCTCAGTCACGATCACAAAGATCTTTGTTTTTTTTTTGGGAAGTATATGACGAGGCGAGCAAATCGTTGATCTGATGGTAAGTCACACGTCTGCACATAACATATACTGATGACATATACAGAAAGGTGAGTGACACTCACCTTTCTGTGTGCACCACATTGCGCTCTCCCAGACACATTACATCTTTAGTCTCATATGCCCAGTGATGACGCTAGCTTTCAGAGCCCTTTAGACCGAAACACAGTAATGTTTGCACACAACTGCTTGATGAGAGAATATCTGGCACTGCGGTTAGTGGTATCTATGTAGATGGGTTTCTGCACAGGGATCCAACCACCAGTTGCCTTAAAAACCTCATTGCTAATAATCCTCGTTGTTTGCAGAAGGACGTTTGTCGATACGGAACTCAGCCAGTTGCTTATTAGTTGGCTCGCTTTGCTATAGTTGTTCGATGTTGGGAAGTAATATTTATGATGAGATAACTACCCACTCCCTGTTTACTCCGAGTATTGTGTGATTGACTTCGAGAAATATGCTAACACAGTTCGACTTCATGAGCTATGCATATCCTTTAAATGCGCAATCATTTCAACAGAGATGTGTCCTGGAAGTTCCCTCTACTTCTCTGACGTTGTTCCGTACGCCGGAAGACTGCTCGATGTGCTCTGGCGTCGTGTCGGTGCAGAGGCTCGCTAACATTACCGCTGAAGAGTTTGAGGAGCATTTTGCATACCACCCTACGCCCGTAATAGTCACCGACGCAACCGCAAACTGGAGGGCTATCGAAGTAAATAATCTTGTTTTAACTCATCAAAACATATGGAAATAATGAAGGAAAGAAAGTTAATTTGCAAGATCCGCTTTCTTTCATTATAATGGATTTCCGCAAAGTTACGCCTGATTCTATTAACTATATGCCAATAAGTTATACAATAAAATAGTACAGTTCACAAGTAATTAAGCTGTAGTCTACAACATCCCCCCTCCCCAGACTTTGTAGACTTTTAAATACTTATAATAACATATTAGATATACACCACGACTCGTTTAACGTTTTTCGGCAAAAAATTCACCAAAGCATTGACATGGCCGTGTAATATTGTTATTATTAATTAATTTTTAAGTTGTAAGGTGATTTTTTTTTACTATAATGTTAGTATGGGAGCTATGAACACTAAGCATGCGGTGGTTATCTATTAATAAATGTGCACTTAGTTTTTATTCAGTGTATAAAATTTAATATATGTATAGGTGTAACATTTGTTGGTAATCCAAATAAATAAAAAAAAACCATTGCTGTGTGAAAGTAAAAAAAAAGATGATAGGTATTCGGCAGAGTAGAAAAGCAGCTACCTCTTTCCTACCGAGGTGTCGTAAGAGGCGACTAGTACTACTTCGGACTACTACTTCTAGTACGATCAGCCTTATATGGGATTTTTTTTTAAATATATTTATTAGTTTCGAGTGTACAGAGTTGAACACGCTCTTTATTTTTGTGTTAGCAAAGTACATCAAAACACCGACCGTATTTCCAGGAATTTAAATTCGAATTCTTCGCGGAATTCTATCGCAACGGGAAAATGGGTAAAAAGATCAACGAATGCTTCTTCTTCGCCTACAAGTCCGGGCTGGAGTCGCTGCACGAAGTGTTCACAATGGACGAGAGGCGGGCGAACCTCTCCGGTGATCCGTGGTACGTGGGTTGGAGTACTTGCTACGACGAGGAAACAAGCGAAGCTGAGGGAATACTATAACAGGCCGTACTTCTTACCGAAGACCGCTGAAAGCGATACCGTTGACTGGATCTTTATGGGAGGGCCGGGACAAGGAGCGCATATGCACGTAAGATATACGATGTCTTAGGTAGATTAAAGGATATGAATATAATATCCGATGGGTGTCCGGTAGAGTAGAATAGCACCCACCTCTTTCCTACCGAGGTGTCGTAATAGCACCCACCTCTTTCCTACCGAGGTGTCGTAATAGACTAAGGTATTAAATACGGACAGTCCTTCGTCGTTTCAGCCTATCAATAGTCCACTGCTGAACATAGGCCTCCCCCATAGATTGCCACAAAAGTTTCTAGCTCTCGTTTTGGGGGAATTTTGCCATAGTTGCCACGCTTGGCAGACGGGTTGGCAACCGCAGTTTATTTATTCAGATGTTCCAGCAAGATGCTGCTGCCCATCTCCTGGTTTTCATTTTCCCTCTGTCGACTTTTACGACACTCACGGGATAAGATGGGGTGGTAGATTCTCTTAGGCCGCTACCACACGGCCAATCCTTACACGGGCAGTCCTTATTCGTGCAAAATAATACAATATCGTATCTCGTAGAAACGCAATGGGGAGGAAGAATTTTTTGACACGTACCAAAATGGCGGCGTCGTAGTTTACCACCCGTCACATCTCGTTTCCCAAGGGGTGAAAAGTGGACTACGTACTTTGGAGGCAGGAATTTTGATCGAATGAACAATGTGGCGGGGGACTAGATTTAGATTTATGTTGCTACTAATTTAGATTGATTCAATAAAATCTAACTAATAAAAGTGTAACTTCGACTGCGACAGAATAAGTGGTGATTTTGTAATCACCTAAGCTGAGTCGCAGACCAGTCCCGTCTCATTGTATGTTTACTTACTTTTGTTATCATTTTAGTGATTAAGTATGTGTAATGAGACAAATAAAGTAGTATTATTATTACTGTATGTATATAATGAATAACGTTTGTAGGTGGACTCCGTGCGTCACGTGTCGTGGCAGGCGCAGGTGCGCGGCCGCAAGCTGTGGCAGCTCGCGCCGCCGCCCGAGTGCCTCTACACCTGCCGCTGGATCTCCTTCACCGTGCAGCCCGGGGAGATATGTGAGTAGATAACTCCTAACGAGTGCCTCTACACCTGCCGCTGGATCTCCTTCACCGTGCAGCCCGGGGAGATTTGTGAGTAGATAACTACTAACGAGTGCCTCTACACCTGCCGCTGGATCTCCTTCACCGTGCAGCCCGGGGAGATATGTGAGTAGATAACTCCTAACGAGTGCCTCTACACCTGCCGCTGGATCTCCTTCACCGTGCAGCCCGGGGAGATATGTGAGTAGATAACTCCTAACGAGTGCCTCTACACCTGCCGCTGGATCTCCTTCACCGTGCAGCCCGGGGAGATTTGTGAGTAGATAACTACTAACGAGTGCCTCTACACCTGCCGCTGGATCTCCTTCACCGTGCAGCCCGGGGAGATATGTGAGTAGATAACTACTAACGAGTGCCTCTACACCTGCCGCTGGATCTCCTTCACCGTGCAGCCCGGGGAGATATGTGAGTAGATAACTACTAACGAGTGCCTCTACACCTGCCGCTGGATCTCCTTCACCGTGCAGCCCGGGGAGATATGTGAGTAGATAACTACTAACGAGTGCCTCTACACCTGCCGCTGGATCTCCTTCACCGTGCAGGCCGGGGAGATATGTGAGTATATAACTACTAACGAGTGCCTCTACACCTGCCGCTGGATCTCCTTCACCGTGCAGCCCGGGGAGATATGTGAGTATATAACTACTAACGAGTGCCTCTACACCTGCCGCTGGATCTCCTTCACCGTGCAGCCCGGGGAGATATGTGAGTATATAACTACTAACGAGTGCCTCTACACCTGCCGCTGGATCTCCTTCACCGTGCAGCCCGGGGAGATATGTGAGTATATAACTACTAACGAGTGCCTCTACACCTGCCGCTGGATCTCCTTCACCGTGCAGCCCGGGGAGATATGTGAGTATATAACTACTAACGAGTGCCTCTACACCTGCCGCTGGATCTCCTTTACCGTGCAGCCCGGGGAGATATGTGAGTAGATAACTACTAACGAGTGCCTCTACACCTGCCGCTGGATCTCCTTCACCGTGCAGCCCGGGGAGATATGTGAGTAGATAACTCCTAACGAGTGCCTCTACACCTGCCGCTGGATCTCCTTCACCGTGCAGCCCGGGGAGATTTGTGAGTAGATAACTACTAACGAGTGCCTCTACACCTGCCGCTGGATCTCCTTCACCGTGCAGCCCGGGGAGATATGTGAGTAGATAACTCCTAACGAGTGCCTCTACACCTGCCGCTGGATCTCCTTCACCGTGCAGCCCGGGGAGATATGTGAGTAGATAACTCCTAACGAGTGCCTCTACACCTGCCGCTGGATCTCCTTCACCGTGCAGCCCGGGGAGATTTGTGAGTAGATAACTACTAACGAGTGCCTCTACACCTGCCGCTGGATCTCCTTCACCGTGCAGCCCGGGGAGATATGTGAGTAGATAACTACTAACGAGTGCCTCTACACCTGCCGCTGGATCTCCTTCACCGTGCAGCCCGGGGAGATATGTGAGTATATAACTACTAACGAGTGCCTCTACACCTGCCGCTGGATCTCCTTCACCGTGCAGGCCGGGGAGATATGTGAGTATATAACTACTAACGAGTGCCTCTACACCTGCCGCTGGATCTCCTTCACCGTGCAGCCCGGGGAGATATGTGAGTATATAACTACTAACGAGTGCCTCTACACCTGCCGCTGGATCTCCTTCACCGTGCAGCCCGGGGAGATATGTGAGTATATAACTACTAACGAGTGCCTCTACACCTGCCGCTGGATCTCCTTCACCGTGCAGCCCGGGGAGATATGTGAGTATATAACTACTAACGAGTGCCTCTACACCTGCCGCTGGATCTCCTTCACCGTGCAGCCCGGGGAGATATGTGAGTATATAACTACTAACGAGTGCCTCTACACCTGCCGCTGGATCTCCTTTACCGTGCAGCCCGGGGAGATATGTGAGTAGATAACTACTAACGAGTGCCTCTACACCTGCCGCTGGATCTCCTTCACCGTGCAGCCCGGGGAGATATGTGAGTAGATAACTACTAACGAGTGCCTCTACACCTGCCGCTGGATCTCCTTCACCGTGCAGCCCGGGGAGATATGTGAGTAGATAACTACTAACGAGTGCCTCTACACCTGCCGCTGGATCTCCTTCACCGTGCAGCCCTGGGAGATATGTGAGTAGATAACTACTAACGAGTGCCTCTACACCTGCCGCTGGATCTCCTTCACCGTGCAGCCCGGGGAGATATGTGAGTATATAACTACTAACGAGTGCCTCTACACCTGCCGCTGGATCTCCTTCACCGTGCAGCCCGGGGAGATATGTGAGTAGATAACTACTAACGAGTGCCTCTACACCTGCCGCTGGATCTCCTTCACCGTGCAGCCCGGGGAGATATGTGAGTAGATAACTACTAACGAGTGCCTCTACACCTGCCGCTGGATCTCCTTCACCGTGCAGCCCGGGGAGATATGTGAGTATATAACTACTAACGAGTGCCTCTACACCTGCCGCTGGATCTCCTTCACCGTGCAGGCCGGGGAGATATGTGAGTATATAACTACTAACGAGTGCCTCTACACCTGCCGCTGGATCTCCTTCACCGTGCAGCCCGGGGAGATATGTGAGTAGATAACTACTAACGAGTGCCTCTACACCTGCCGCTGGATCTCCTTCACCGTGCAGCCCGGGGAGATATGTGAGTATATAACTACTAACGAGTGCCTCTACACCTGCCGCTGGATCTCCTTCACCGTGCAGCCCGGGGAGATATGTGAGTATATAACTACTAACGAGTGCCTCTACACCTGCCGCTGGATCTCCTTCACCGTGCAGCCCGGGGAGATATGTGAGTATATAACTACTAACGAGTGCCTCTACACCTGCCGCTGGATCTCCTTTACCGTGCAGCCCGGGGAGATATGTGAGTAGATAACTACTAACGAGTGCCTCTACACCTGCCGCTGGATCTCCTTCACCGTGCAGCCCGGGGAGATATGTGAGTATATAACTACTAACGAGTGCCTCTACACCTGCCGCTGGATCTCCTTCACCGTGCAGCCCGGGGAGATATGTGAGTAGATAACTACTAACGAGTGCCTCTACACCTGCCGCTGGATCTCCTTCACCGTGCAGCCCGGGGAGATATGTGAGTAGATAACTACTAACGAGTGCCTCTACACCTGCCGCTGGATCTCCTTCACCGTGCAGCCCGGGGAGATATGTGAGTATATAACTACTAACGAGTGCCTCTACACCTGCCGCTGGATCTCCTTCACCGTGCAGGCCGGGGAGATATGTGAGTATATAACTACTAACGAGTGCCTCTACACCTGCCGCTGGATCTCCTTCACCGTGCAGCCCGGGGAGATATGTGAGTATATAACTACTAACGAGTGCCTCTACACCTGCCGCTGGATCTCCTTCACCGTGCAGCCCGGGGAGATATGTGAGTAGATAACTCCTAACGAGTGCCTCTACACCTGCCGCTGGATCTCCTTCACCGTGCAGCCCGGGGAGATTTGTGAGTAGATAACTACTAACGAGTGCCTCTACACCTGCCGCTGGATCTCCTTCACCGTGCAGCCCGGGGAGATATGTGAGTAGATAACTCCTAACGAGTGCCTCTACACCTGCCGCTGGATCTCCTTCACCGTGCAGCCCGGGGAGATATGTGAGTAGATAACTCCTAACGAGTGCCTCTACACCTGCCGCTGGATCTCCTTCACCGTGCAGCCCGGGGAGATTTGTGAGTAGATAACTACTAACGAGTGCCTCTACACCTGCCGCTGGATCTCCTTCACCGTGCAGCCCGGGGAGATATGTGAGTAGATAACTACTAACGAGTGCCTCTACACCTGCCGCTGGATCTCCTTCACCGTGCAGCCCGGGGAGATATGTGAGTATATAACTACTAACGAGTGCCTCTACACCTGCCGCTGGATCTCCTTCACCGTGCAGGCCGGGGAGATATGTGAGTATATAACTACTAACGAGTGCCTCTACACCTGCCGCTGGATCTCCTTCACCGTGCAGCCCGGGGAGATATGTGAGTATATAACTACTAACGAGTGCCTCTACACCTGCCGCTGGATCTCCTTCACCGTGCAGCCCGGGGAGATATGTGAGTATATAACTACTAACGAGTGCCTCTACACCTGCCGCTGGATCTCCTTCACCGTGCAGCCCGGGGAGATATGTGAGTATATAACTACTAACGAGTGCCTCTACACCTGCCGCTGGATCTCCTTCACCGTGCAGCCCGGGGAGATATGTGAGTATATAACTACTAACGAGTGCCTCTACACCTGCCGCTGGATCTCCTTTACCGTGCAGCCCGGGGAGATATGTGAGTAGATAACTACTAACGAGTGCCTCTACACCTGCCGCTGGATCTCCTTCACCGTGCAGCCCGGGGAGATATGTGAGTAGATAACTACTAACGAGTGCCTCTACACCTGCCGCTGGATCTCCTTCACCGTGCAGCCCGGGGAGATATGTGAGTAGATAACTACTAACGAGTGCCTCTACACCTGCCGCTGGATCTCCTTCACCGTGCAGCCCTGGGAGATATGTGAGTAGATAACTACTAACGAGTGCCTCTACACCTGCCGCTGGATCTCCTTCACCGTGCAGCCCGGGGAGATATGTGAGTATATAACTACTAACGAGTGCCTCTACACCTGCCGCTGGATCTCCTTCACCGTGCAGCCCGGGGAGATATGTGAGTAGATAACTACTAACGAGTGCCTTTACATCTGCCGCTGGATCTTCTTCACCGTGCAGCCCGGGGAGATATGTGAGTAGATAACTACTAACGAGTGCCTCTACACCTGCCGCTGGATCTCCTTCACCGTGCAGCCCGGGGAGATATGTGAGTAGATAACTACTAACGAGTGCCTCTACACCTGCCGCTGGATCTCCTTCACCGTGCAGCCCGGGGAGATATGTGAGTAGATAACTACTAACGAGTGCCTCTACACCTGCCGCTGGATCTCCTTCACCGTGCAGCCCGGGGAGATATGTGAGTAGATAACTACTAACGAGTGCCTCTACACCTGCCGCTGGATCTCCTTCACCGTGCAGCCCGGGGAGATATGTGAGTAGATAACTACTAACGAGTGCCTCTACACCTGCCGCTGGATCGCCTTCACCGTGCAGCCCGGGGAGATATGTGAGTAGATAACTACTAACGAGTGCCTCTACACCTGCCGCTGGATCTCCTTCACCGTGCAGCCCGGGGAGATATGTGAGTAGATAACTACTAACGAGTGCCTCTACACCTGCCGCTGGATCTCCTTCACCGTGCAGCCCGGGGAGATATGTGAGTAGATAACTACTAACGAGTGCCTCTACACCTGCCGCTGGATCTCCTTCACCGTGCAGCCCGGGGAGATATGTGAGCAGATAACTACTAACGAGTGCCTCTACACCTGCCGCTGGATCTCCTTCACCGTGCAGCCCGGGGAGATATGTGAGTAGATAACTACTAACGAGTGCCTCTACACCTGCCGCTGGATCTCCTTCACCGTGCAGCCCGGGGAGATATGTGAGTAGATAACTACTAACGAGTGCCTCTACACCTGCCGCTGGATCTCCTTCACCGTGCAGCCCGGGGAGATATGTGAGTAGATAACTACTAACGAGTGCCTCTACACCTGCCGCTGGATCTCCTTCACCGTGCAGCCCGGGGAGATATGTGAGTAGATAACTACGAGGGGTGATCCAAAAGTAATGATAATCAATAATAAACACAATGAATAAAATAAATAAATAAATTTATTTCTCAACATAGTCTCCTAGCAAGTCTATACATTTAGTCCATCTCTTTTCTAATCCTAAAATTCCCTTAGAAAAAAAATCTTTATCTTGACTCTCAAAAAAGTCCTCAACCGCGGCCATCACGTCGCTATCATCGTCAAATTTCTTGCCTCGGAGGTGTTCCTTGAGTCGTGGAAAGAGATAGAAGTCGCTGGGGGCTAGATCTGGTGAATAGGGGGGGTGTTCCACCAGCTCAAAGCCCGCTTCCTGAATGGCAGCCATGGCAATTGCAGCTTTGTGAACCGGTGCGTTGTCTTGATGGAACAGCACTCCAGCCCGCAGTTTGCCTCGCCTTTTCTCCTTAATAGCCTCCCGCAATCTTCTTATTTGTTCTGCATAGTAGGAGCCTGTAATAGTGGCCCCCTTTTCCAAGTAGTCCACCATGATTATTCCTTCAGCGTCCCAAAAAACAGACGCCATAACCTTCCCTGCTGAGCTTGACACTTTGAATTTCTTCGGCGTCGGTTCATCGGATCGTTTCCATGTCATCGATTGTTGTTTTGTTTCAGGATCAAAATGGTGGATCCAGGTCTCGTCCATGGTCACAAAACGTGACAAAAAATTATCCTTGTCTGCCTGGAACTTTTCGAGATTTGCTCTTGACATGTCGACTCGTTTCTTCTTTTGCTCGTCGTTTAACATTTTCGGTACCCAACGCGCGGAGACCTTTCTCATATGCAATTCGTTCGCAAGGATTCTTTGAATGCTGCCATATGAGATCCCTGTGACCTCAGCTACATGCCTGATAGTCACTCTTCGATCTTCCAATACAACTTCTTCAACTTTTTTCACATTTTCTTCAGTGAGGGACGTCGATGGGCGTCCTTCGCGGTGTTCGTCTTCCGTCGATGTTCTTCCCAACTTAAACTCCTTAGCCCAGCGTGCAACTGTGGAATATGGAGGAGAAGAGTCCCCTAATGTTTCCACCAAGTCGCTGTGTATGTCTTTGGTAGACATTTTTTTCAAGCAGAGGTATTTAATGACAGCTCTGATTTCGTGTTTTTCCATTTTGATGTTCACTCCTTGACAGTCCGTATTCAAATGAATGTAGCTCCCGGGAATCGTGGCCTATTTATATGATTTTTTTTCCCTGAACTAGTGGTTAACTGAGTAAGTGACTGAAATTTTTTTGTATTTTTGTGTGCACTAGAAATAACTGATTATCATTACTTTTGGATCACCCCTCGTACTAACGAGTGCCTCTACACCTGCCGCTGGATCGCCTTCACCGTGCAGCCCGGGGAGATATGTGAGTAGATAACTACTAACGAGTGCCTCTACACCTGCCGCTGGATCTCCTTCACCGTGCAGCCCGGGGAGATATGTGAGTAGATAACTACTAACGAGTGCCTCTACACCTGCCGCTGGATCTCCTTCACCGTGCAGCCCGGGGAGATATGTGAGTAGATAACTACTAACGAGTGCCTCTACACCTGCCGCTGGATCTCCTTCACCGTGCAGCCCGGGGAGATATGTGAGTAGATAACTACTAACGAGTGCCTCTACACCTGCCGCTGGATCTCCTTCACCGTGCAGCCCGGGGAGATATGTGAGTAGATAACTACTAACGAGTGCCTCTACACCTGCCGCTGGATCTCCTTCACCGTGCAGCCCGGGGAGATATGTGAGTAGATAACTACTAACGAGTGCCTCTACACCTGCCGCTGGATCTCCTTCACCGTGCAGCCCGGGGAGATATGTGACTACATCTAACTAAACTAACACACGCACCCACGCACCTCATACATACACGTACCACACTCACGCACACTCGCTCCACACACACACCCCCACACATACTCGCACCACACACATACTCGCACCACACACATACTCGCATCACACACACTAAACACTTTTAATTATTATTCTTGGTCCGATCTACGCAGAAAGAGCTTACTGTGTCTTGAAGTCTTGCAGTGGTATGCTTGGTTTTTGATTAAATTTTATTAATTAGAGGACCCCAAGATGGTGGTAATACTCAACCATCTTCTCTATTAAAATTAGGATGTTTTTTAATTTCAATAGCCTCGCGAATCATCCTTGGTAGGAATCGGTCTTCTTTTGCGAGGATTTGTGGTTTATCAAATCTGATGTAATGGTTGGGATGATCCAGAACATGGTCACAGAAGTCGCTCCAGGAATTCTGCAGTCTGTCACCTCAGTCCGCCCGTGACCATGGGTGCTGTAAAGCACTCGAAACGTCGGGTTATAAATAATAAAATTAAACGCGATAAAATCCGCAAAATTAGTTTCATTTAAATCTTAACACGTTATTAAATTTGATAATGTTGAACTTTGAAATATGTAGAGCTTTTTCTTCGTTATAATTTCCAGTGGTGGTCGACACAAACCGCTGGTACCACAAGACGAATGTGCTGCCAGGCGACATAAGCATCACCATTGGAGCCGAATACGATTGAACGCGTACTTCAATGCAACTAATTTACAAACTTGTGTAATATTTAATTAAATGACTGTAATGACTTTGTATTTCTATTACTAACCTGACACATGACTGTACAAAATATCTACGTTCTAAAACACTAGAACCGTGCCGTGGTAGCTCAGGGCAGAGTCAAAGAGCACTAGAGTCTAACACCTATAAATGCACCACTGCTGAGCACAGGCCTCCTCTTCTTTTTGTGAGGGTTTGTAAAGGCTTTTCATGTTCTCCAATTATTTTTATTCCTCAGACATGCGGTTTTATCACGCTTTCCTTCACCGCAGCACGTGGTAAATCGACACTTAAAATTGGAGAAGTTTTCGAGGTGCCGGCATCTTGGATCGACCTCGGGTCACTCGCGTCCTATGAAAATGAATGCAAGCACCCGCCTCCAGCAGGGCTATTGCGTATCCAAAGTGTTGATCGATTATAAGTGTTGAACAAATATCATCTAAATAAGTGTCTGCATACTGGTTATGATTTTTTTTTATTGTATATAGTGACGAAACAGACGAAACAGCAACACGTTCACCTGATTGTAAGTGCAACGTCCGCCCACAACAAATGCTGTGTCACCGAGAATATTTCTGTGTGACACCACACTGCGCCCGTCACCTTGAGACATCAGTTCTAAAGTCTCAAATGCCCAGTGATTACGCTAGCTCACAGTGCCCTTCAAACCGAAACACAGTAATGCTTGCACACTACTGCTTTACGGCAGAATAACTGGCCCTGGGGTGGTACCTACCTAGACGGATTCCTGCATTGGAATCCTCCCACCTCCCGTGATTAACAAAAAAGACGTCATATAAAAAATAATCGTCGTTTTCGTTAACCATAATCAGTATGAAAACAATTACGACCGCGTGGCGTAGTGGTTAGCGTACCTGACTTCTGCGCCACCGGTCCTGGGTTCGATTCCCAGCCGGAGGTAACATTTGTGCAAAATCACAAATTGTTGCTTTTCGGGTCTGGTTGTGTTGTGCATGTGAAATGTATGTACGTAAAACGCACCCACGATACAGGAGAAAATCCTACTGTGGGGCTTCGTTTTTTTAATGAGAGAGAGAGAAAGAGAGAGAGAATTATTTGACAGATAATCGTTCAACACCTTTATAAGTGATCTTTACTTTGGATACGTAATAGCTCCGCTGATCTACCACGGATTTTTCGTACTCACGTAAAATTAGTTATAACGATATGAATTAACCCGCCCACTGTCAATTTGCTTTTGACATTTTTACTGATGGTAGGATTCCTATGCAGGAGTCCGTCTAGGTAGGTACCACCCCAGGGCCAGTTATTCTGCCGTGAAGCAGTAGTGTGCAAGCATTACTGTATTTTGGTTTGAAGGGCACTGTGAGCTAGCGTAATCACTGGGCATTTGAGACTTAAGAACTGATGTCTCACGGTGAAGGGCGCAGTGTGGTATCACACAATATTCTGGGTGACACGGCATTTGCTGTGGGCGAACGTTGCCCTTACCATCAGGTGAACGTTTTGCTTTCGTCACTTTATACTAAGCGTTACCAAGCGGTTTTCATGTTCCTGTATGAAATTAATGTTGCCTAGTCTGTTTTTCTGGAGAACATGTTCTATAGTCGTATTAAAATTCTATTCTCTAGCATTTTTACTCGTGCAGAAGTCATATTGAGGTTTAACATGCCGTCCGTCTAGTACCTCGTAGATATTTCTTTAAAAACGATGCAACACACTAGGATTTATCCTGTGACGTGGGTGCGTTTTAGACAAAAATGTTTGTTTTTACCAAAAATGTTGGCTACTACTGGGATTCGAACCCAGGCCCTCAGACCACGCGGATGTCGGTGTCAAATATCGGTAAAATCTGTAAGTTGGAAGGGAAGATAATTTTCATAAATACTAATTATTATATATTCACAGGACAATGTCTGTAACGAAAGGTTAGGAAATTACATAAATGAACTCACAATTTGCACAAGACACAGAATATATTATTTCATTATCTGAAGCTAAATAATCCTACATTTAAACACATGCGGGTATATATTATATAAACGATTATATACTTTGAACATCTACTGGAATGAACATTGTCTAAAAATTGGAACTATTATCTGAACTGACACTGATATCTGCATTTTAAAAATTAAAGAGAGCCTCCCTCAGATGTGAATTTACAAACGTTTAAGTACATTTTGACTTATTAAAAAAACTTCAAAACAACAATATAAAACAAATCACTCCACATTACAATGGAGAGATTAAAAAATTTGCAAAATTCAAAAACGACTTACAGTGTCGAAATTATTCGACTTTAGTTACAGAAAGAAAATCCGAAATGACAAATACAAATGCGACACTGATTACAAATGTTGCCATACGTGAGAATAATAAAAAAATACAAATAAAACCCTCAAAGTACTACAACACGACAATACAAGATTTAACGTGGAAGCTATGCTAACGATTAGTATCTTTTAAATATTATTCTAACAAGCCTCGTAACATGTCGACACCAATTTTACTACCATTAAAAGGCGTCACGAATTCTCTAAGAAAAAACTTTTAAAACACTTGACTCTATTGAGAATTGAATTTATTTTTAGCATCAAAAAATTACACAAGCAGCTAAGTATAGACAAACATTTTTTTTCTTCTTTTATAATAATTAATTTGAACATTTGTTTATGAAACACTGTCTGAAACAATAGAGCATTATTTGTGATGGCAAGACATAAGCCTAGCTTACAACTAGAGTACAATAACATAGAGTCATTTCCGATAATTATTTTTGATGATTTAACATTTCAAAATGTGGTGATTGGCATGTATGACACTTTTGAGGCATAACGAAATTCGTAATAAATATCTATATTTATATATTTTTTTTATAAAACCGATACTTTAGCATTAAGTCCGTGCTTCCACTGCAACTGTGCGTTGTATGAGGGTGTGTGATTGGATTTACTCCTCTGCCTGGCCAGCAGAGTCGAGGATGACCTCGAAGGAGAACGGCTGGAACAGGTAGCCTTCACCCGCATAGAACTTGCTTTGGAACTCCACCCTGCAAATCAAAGAGTGGTGATTAAACAATTTTTTATAGGGAAGACTTACGAAACGAGCAAAACGTTCACCTGATGGTAAGTGAAACGTCTGCCCATAACAAATGCTGTGCCACCCAGAACATTTCTGTGTGGCATCACACTGCGCCCGTCACCCTGAGACATCAGAGTTCTTAAGTCGCATATGCCCAGTGATTACGCTAGCACTCAGTGCCCTTCAAACCGAAACACAGTAATGTTTGCATACTACTGACTGCTTCACGGCAGAATAACTGGCCTGGGATGGTACCTACTAGACGGATTCCTGCATAGGAATCCTACAACCAGTTATTATTTCAAGAATTAAATAATATGTTTTACTTTTGGAGCTATACAAAATGAAGTAACATAAAAAAGTAAAACGACAATTTATAAATGCTCCACTGGTAAACGCGGGCCCTGTCTCATTTTTGAGATCGTTTTGGAGTCGGGAAGAGTCCGCCTCTGCTCCAATGAGAGTTGGCGGACGTCATATATCCAAAAAATATTTTTATTCATCAGACATGCAGGTTTCCTTACTACATTTTCCTTCACCGCTGAGCACGTGGTAAATCAACAACTACTCGTAAAATTGCAATTAATAATTTTCAAAGGTGAGGGCACTGAGATCGAGCCTAGGACACTCGCGTAATATGAAATATAAAGCGTCACTCTAGTGTCTAAGCTTCCACGGCACAAATTCATTATACAATTAAAATTGATTTAATTATTATAATATAATCTAATTACGATTAAACGAAGTTGAGCATTGGAACGTTGGGCATACAAACTCTTTTACATTTATAACTTATAGATATTTACATATTTAGCCGTGTGGTGGCGGCTCGTTAAAAGAATACTACCACTCCATCTCATCCAATGGATCTCGTAAAAGGCGAGTAAGGAACTGCACCGTGCACCCAATAGCGCATGGTGGCGACGGGCTCACCACCTATCACACCAAGTGCATTATATTGTTTTGGTGAAACGTGGATTGTGGCAGTCATCTGCTTTTGCAGTGAGTACCCAGTCTCTGACTACCCCTTATGGGATACAGTCGTGATCTTATGTATGTATGTATGTTATCATATCATATTTCTGAAAGTTTAAACCAATTAAGTGGTGGCGATGTAAGCATCCCTATAATGCCAGGGGGGTACCACAAGTCACTTAAGAGAAATTGTACGAATATGAGGTCTTTGTTACCTCAAGTATAGCTGTGAGGCATTTAGTACTGTTATCGCCAATTTTCATTCTAAGCGCGATGATTAAGACGAACCCTCTTAAGTTGGAAGTCACCCTGTTTTTTTGCTCCACACTCAGATCAGAACAATTTATGTTTTTGTGCAAATGTTAGCAGCTCCTGCAGCGGCTGGAGTTCGAACCCGGGGCCACTAGGCCGCGCAGTCTTTATAGATTTGCGCTATATAACGTTTAGCTACACAACCCTCAATTTTTTTTTATTGCTAAGAATACTATCATGCACTGAAATACATTACTCATGTTCCTGTTGACCACTCCAACTAATCTTAAAAGCTTGCGCTAGGACATCATCATCATCACAGCCTATCACTAGTCCACTGCTGAACATAGGCCTCGTTCATAGATTGCCACAAAAGATTGTAGCTCTTATTTTGAGGGGATTTTGCCATAGTTGCCAAGATCGACAGACGGGTTGGCAACCGCAGTTTATTTATTCAGATGTTGCAGGAAGATGCTGCTGCCCATTTCCTGGTTTTAATTTTCTTTCTGTTGTCATTCGCGACAGCCACGGGATGAGATGCGGTGGTAGATTCTCTACAGCCGCCACCACACGGCCTTGCTGGCACATGGTTCACGATATTAGTCGAATTGCGGGCTCGATCCTGCGAAATCATGGTTCGCAGTCCGTGCCGTGAACCATCAGGATATTGGCGCTTAACTGCCAAAATCGTAGTGACTATGTTGTTATACAAACATACATACAGTCACGCCTTTTTCACATAAAAGAGGTAGACAGAGGCCAGGCCACTCACGTTGCCCACTTTACGCTCCCGCGGGAAACGGCAAACCACGTCGACGCCATTGTGGTAGGAATAAAGTTCCTTACTCCCCATTGCTTTCCCACGAGAAGTGTGGTGACAGCACTGCAAATTGGTATTATTCTGCACCGAATAAAGGCTGTCCGTACAATACCTTAGTGGCCTCTTACGACACCTCGGTAGGAAAGAGGTAGGTGCTGTTCTTCTCTGCCGGACACCTATCAGCTATATATATTTGTTGCTATAATAGTCGTAATAAATGTGATCCATACCAGTGCAGACGCAGTGTGTGCAGAAAGGCCGACAGTCCTTCCATCAGCACAAGGATGGACACCGAGATTGCAGCCCAGCCCGCAAACACAATGTACAAGAAGATCCCGCCTTGGAAACCCGTCGACATCAGACCTGAAATTGTCATGAGACGTTTATAATTACTGGATAATATTTGGATAGTCTCGAGATGATCAAAACTTTCACCTGATGGTAAGTGCCACGTCTGCCCATAACAGATGCTGCGTTACCAGAACATTTCTGTGTGACACCACACTGCACCCGTCACCCTGTGACATCAGTTCTAAGTCTCATCTGCTCAGTAATTACACTCAGTGTCCTTCAAACGTAAACACAGTAACGTTTGCACACTACTGCTTGACGGCAGAATAACTGGCTATGGGGCCTGTGGCCATGTATCGCATACCTAGACGGATTCTTGCATATGTATACAACGTTATTCAAAATTGGTATAACATCCCGGCACCTACCCATGCTACTTTGATCTGATAAACACAACGGTAAAGCTTTAATGACAGAAATTAAATACTAGAAATGTCCATACAAAACTTTAAAATTATTTGTTTTGTGAAACTTTACGCGACCCTAACTCAGAAAGTCGTTGCCCCGAACCGGACAAATTCAAAATACGTTTTCTTCTCCATTTCATTTATGTTACCCTACTACGGCGTCACGTTAACAGATTTACTTCGCAACAGATTTCCTTAAGCTTCATGTTATCCTAGTACTTGCGAGTTCTTTCGATGGCAGCTCAATGGAAAAACGCCCAATTAAATTTATGAATTCATTGCCTCGATCAGCTGTATAATAAGGTAGTCACCTATGAGTTTTAAGCAAATTCTTTAAGTCGACATATCTCCTACCGGTATCACGCTTCGAGGCCCAGTCTGCCGGGAAGTACATACGTATAGTACATTACGAACCTGTATACGTACAAATATTAAAAAAAAAACCTATACCTTAAAAAAAAACAATGCCTCACACTAGCATTTCCCATATTCGCAGCCCAGTCAGAGCAAGAAAGCATTAGTATTTATTTACTATTACACCTTTAAATGCAATAAACAGATACTTTTCAATTTAAATTTAGAAAATGCCACAGAAACCCGCGATTACGATCACATAAACCTTTGTGACGTCATTGTTCAAAAATAAAACAACGATTATTATATGCAAAGTTGATTTTGCGAGAATTTTAATTGTGTGTGAAAAATATTGTATCTGTCGTTACCTTTGCGCAGCAGCATGTTCCAGGCCACCTCGGCGAGCTGCGCGTGCGCCAGCGACAGCGCCCACAGGCGCAGGTACGACGCCGTGTGCGACACGCTGCGCGGCAGTACAAACGGGCGGGGGGTTACCTTTGCGCAGCAGCATGTTCCAGGCCACCTCGGCGAGCTGCGCGTGCGCCAGCGACAGCGCCCACAGGCGCAGGTACGACGCCGTGTGCGACACGCTGCCCAGCACGTACTCAATGGTGTGGATGGCCTGCGAAACTCTTCTATATAAACACTACTTCTCTTCTTCTCACGTCTATATACTCGTAAATAAAAATCAATTGCCACATATATGAAAGATCATCACTTGAGTAAGGCTCCGCCGATTTGGCAGATTTTTTTGTTGTGTATGTATTGCGAGGAGAAAGTTTGTTTGGGATACTTTTTTATGAAAAACCACCTAAAAAGTCTAAATAATGGTATTTTAGTATTAAAATGTCAATAACAAAGTAACATTCAGTTTGACAGTTCTGCTCTCTTGTTTTCATAACAACAAAAAAATTTCACGTTCAGATTCGCATTCAGGGAGCAGATCATCAGTATAATTATAAAAAGTTCAGCGTTATTTTTCTTGTTTTAACAATTTTTTTAAAGCTGGCAATACAGAACTCAAAATGATAAACTAATTGAAGAATTTTCTAAATCACATATTATTATATTTAAGTCAGTTATAGTATAGTCCATAATAAATTGCTTATTAATAGTGGTTGCTCAATGCTCGAAATTTGACTGTAATTCAATTTTTTTTATTAAATTTCACGTTTTTGTAACACGTATTGTATATAAATTTTAGCTTTCTGCACTCCTTCCCCATACAAACTTTAACTGTGCCATATCTCACTCTTGTCAGTGCGCGCAATATGTTTAAAAAGGGGTACAAAATTTTCTCTTCGCGTATTAATACATAGATGTAATGTTTTTTTTCATCTTATAGTTTAATACGTTTGCATAATTTTATAAAATCAATATTTCTTGTCGTTGTTTCATTAACAGTATTTTAATAAAGTTAGCTGTTGCGTTTACTTCATATGTGACTTTAAATGTAATCGTCTCTAGTACTTACGTTGCAGTGATGATATAACTACAGCTTGATGACAAATATCAATTAATTAATCCTGGCAAGATAATAAAAAAAACAAATATTTTTTAAACTAAATCGAACTTTTGGCGCCAACTCGAAAAGTGGCGGTAGTGTTTAATTGATTTTTGAAATTTCTGAGTATACTTTGAGATATGATTTTTTTTTGTTTTAATATTACTTAATAGTTTATTATGCAGCAAGTGCGCGTGAAAGTGTACGTCGTCGTCGTCGTTTCAGCCTATCAATAGTCCACTGCTGAACATAGGCCTCCCCCATAGATTGCCACAAAAGTTTGTAGCTCTCGTTTTGAGGGGATTTTGCCATAGTTGCCACGCTTGGCAGACGGGTTGACAACCGCAGTTTATTTATTCAGATGTTCTAGCAAGATGCTGCTGCCCATCTCCTGGTTTACATTTTCCCTCTGTCGACTTTTACGACACCCACGGGATGAGATGGGGTGGTAGATTCTCTTAGGCCGCTACCACACGGCGTGAAAGTGTACAGTGATTGGAAAATTCAGTTCAACACCAAAGTTGTATTTTTCGCTTTGTTCCCATCAGTCCAGCAAATATTCATTAAAAGTGTTTGTTATAATTAAATTATTACCCGACATTGGCAAAGATGTCTCGATTGCTTCCAAATGTTATCATTATTGCGAAGATTTAAAAAAAAGACGTGGTGTGTGTACATGATCGGGGACGTAGTGTGCTTGGTGTGTGCGGTGTGTGGGCACGCACCTGGTGTATGAAGACCTCGGAGATGTCGTCGTCGTGTGAGTGCGCGGGCTGCGGCGCGCCGGCCGCTGCGCCGTTCTCCGCGCCCGCCTCCGCGCTCGCCAGCGGCAGGCTCTGCTGCACATTCACATACACACATATAATCATGCCTTTTACTCATACAAGGGGTAGGCAGAGACAACACCCGTGGCCCACTTATCGTTCTCCGCGCCCGCCTCCGCGCTCGCCAGCGGCAGGCTCTGCTGCACATTCACATACACACATATAATCACGCCTTTTACTCATACAAGGGGTAGGCAGAGACAACACCCGTGGCCCACTTATCGTTCTCCGCGCCCGCCTCCGCGCTCGCCAGCGGCAGGCTCTGCTGCACATTCACATACACACATATAATCACGCCTTTTACTCATACAAGGGGTAGGCAGAGACAACACCCGTGGCCCACTTATCGTTCTCCGCGCCCGCCTCCGCGCTCGCCAGCGGCAGGCTCTGCTGCACATTCACATACACACATATAATCACGCCTTTTACTCATACAAGGGGTAGGCAGAGACAACACCCGTGGCCCACTTATCGTTCTCCGCGCCCGCCTCCGCGCTCGCCAGCGGCAGGCTCTGCTGCACATTCACATACACACATATAATCACGCCTTTTACTCATACAAGGGGTAGGCAGAGACAACACCCGTGGCCCACTTATCGTTCTCCGCGCCCGCCTCCGCGCTCGCCAGCGGCAGGCTCTGCTGCACATTCACATACACACATATAATCACGCCTTTTACTCATACAAGGGGTAGGCAGAGACAACACCCGTGGCCCACTTATCGTTCTCCGCGCCCGCCTCCGCGCTCGCCAGCGGCAGGCTCTGCTGCACATTCACATACACACATATAATCACGCCTTTTACTCATACAAGGGGTAGGCAGAGACAACACCCGTGGCCCACTTATCGTTCTCCGCGCCCGCCTCCGCGCTCGCCAGCGGCAGGCTCTGCTGCACATTCACATACACACATATAATCACGCCTTTTACTCATACAAGGGGTAGGCAGAGACAACACCCGTGGCCCACTTATCGTTCTCCGCGCCCGCCTCCGCGCTCGCCAGCGGCAGGCTCTGCTGCACATTCACATACACACATATAATCACGCCTTTTACTCATACAAGGGGTAGGCAGAGACAACACCCGTGGCCCACTTATCGTTCTCCGCGCCCGCCTCCGCGCTCGCCAGCGGCAGGCTCTGCTGCACATTCACATACACACATATAATCACGCCTTTTACTCATACAAGGGGTAGGCAGAGACAACACCCGTGGCCCACTTATCGTTCTCCGCGCCCGCCTCCGCGCTCGCCAGCGGCAGGCTCTGCTGCACATTCACATACACACATATAATCACGCCTTTTACTCATACAAGGGGTAGGCAGAGACAACACCCGTGGCCCACTTATCGTTCTCCGCGCCCGCCTCCGCGCTCGCCAGCGGCAGGCTCTGCTGCACATTCACATACACACATATAATCACGCCTTTTACTCATACAAGGGGTAGGCAGAGACAACACCCGTGGCCCACTTATCGTTCTCCGCGCCCGCCTCCGCGCTCGCCAGCGGCAGGCTCTGCTGCACATTCACATACACACATATAATCACGCCTTTTACTCATACAAGGGGTAGGCAGAGACAACACCCGTGGCCCACTTATCGTTCTCCGCGCCCGCCTCCGCGCTCGCCAGCGGCAGGCTCTGCTGCACATTCACATACACACATATAATCACGCCTTTTACTCATACAAGGGGTAGGCAGAGACAACACCCGTGGCCCACTTATCGTTCTCCGCGCCCGCCTCCGCGCTCGCCAGCGGCAGGCTCTGCTGCACATTCACATACACACATATAATCACGCCTTTTACTCATACAAGGGGTAGGCAGAGACAACACCCGTGGCCCACTTATCGTTCTCCGCGCCCGCCTCCGCGCTCGCCAGCGGCAGGCTCTGCTGCACATTCACATACACACATATAATCACGCCTTTTACTCATACAAGGGGTAGGCAGAGACAACACCCGTGGCCCACTTATCGTTCTCCGCGCCCGCCTCCGCGCTCGCCAGCGGCAGGCTCTGCTGCACATTCACATACACACATATAATCACGCCTTTTACTCATACAAGGGGTAGGCAGAGACAACACCCGTGGCCCACTTATCGTTCTCCGCGCCCGCCTCCGCGCTCGCCAGCGGCAGGCTCTGCTGCACATTCACATACACACATATAATCACGCCTTTTACTCATACAAGGGGTAGGCAGAGACAACACCCGTGGCCCACTTATCGTTCTCCGCGCCCGCCTCCGCGCTCGCCAGCGGCAGGCTCTGCTGCACATTCACATATACACATATAATCACGCCTTTTACTCATACAAGGGGTAGGCAGAGACAACACCCGTGGCCCACTTATCGTTCTCCGCGCCCGCCTCCGCGCTCGCCAGCGGCAGGCTCTGCTGCACATTCACATACACACATATAATCACGCCTTTTACTCATACAAGGGGTAGGCAGAGACAACACCCGTGGCCCACTTATCGTTCTCCGCGCCCGCCTCCGCGCTCGCCAGCGGCAGGCTCTGCTGCACATTCACATACACACATATAATCATGCCTTTTACTCATACAAGGGGTAGGCAGAGACAACACCCGTGGCCCACTTATCGTTCTCCGCGCCCGCCTCCGCGCTCGCCAGCGGCAGGCTCTGCTGCACATTCACATACACACATATAATCACGCCTTTTACTCATACAAGGGGTAGGCAGAGACAACACCCGTGGCCCACTTATCGTTCTCCGCGCCCGCCTCCGCGCTCGCCAGCGGCAGGCTCTGCTGCACATTCACATACACACATATAATCACGCCTTTTACTCATACAAGGGGTAGGCAGAGACAACACCCGTGGCCCACTTATCGTTCTCCGCGCCCGCCTCCGCGCTCGCCAGCGGCAGGCTCTGCTGCACATTCACATACACACATATAATCACGCCTTTTACTCATACAAGGGGTAGGCAGAGACAACACCCGTGGCCCACTTATCGTTCTCCGCGCCCGCCTCCGCGCTCGCCAGCGGCAGGCTCTGCTGCACATTCACATACACACATATAATCACGCCTTTTACTCATACAAGGGGTAGGCAGAGACAACACCCGTGGCCCACTTATCGTTCTCCGCGCCCGCCTCCGCGCTCGCCAGCGGCAGGCTCTGCTGCACATTCACATACACACATATAATCACGCCTTTTACTCATACAAGGGGTAGGCAGAGACAACACCCGTGGCCCACTTATCGTTCTCCGCGCCCGCCTCCGCGCTCGCCAGCGGCAGGCTCTGCTGCACATTCACATACATACATATAATCACGCCTTTTACTCATACAAGGGGTAGGCAGAGACCACACCCGTAGCCCATCTTTCGCTCCCGCCGGAAACCAGGACCCCAATACTACTAAGCCAATCGCTTCAAAATAACAATGACATCGTCGCAAAATTACTTTCTGTTCATTTTTCAATGATAGCCATCGCTTGTGAAACCATGATTACATTTTGTATTCTTATCATTCGTCATCATCATCATCATTTCAGAGTATCGCTAGTCCACTGCTGAACATGACCTCCCCACGTGATAGCCACAAAGGTTTTATCTCTCGTTTTGGGGAGGTTTTGCCATAGCCACCGCGCTTGGCAGGCGGGTTGGCAACTGCAGTTTGTTTATTACATCTTTTGGTTTTTAAAATTATTTTTTTTCAAAATTATTATATAATATATAGGGTGTTTGGTACAGGGTCCAACAAAACAAATGGGCGTGTTCGTGGGCCCATTTGGACAATACAAGTTGGCCAAAAAAAATCCCTGACCCCCCATTTTTTTTAAGATTTTTTTTGAATTCGTACCTATTTACCACCATAACATTTGTAAAATCTGTTTTAGACCGGATGTTTTTACTTGAGTTTGGTCTCTGATACACCTTCAGGCCATGCAAAGCTAAATTAGATACAAATCAGAGCTAACTAACTGATTTGAGCTCATAGAGTGAAAAAATGAAATAAATTTTACCTCAAAGTTCAACTTTCACAATGATCTTAAAAACACCAAACTCGGATTTTAATTTTAAATTTGGTTTGTCGGACCCTCTACCAAACACCCTGTATAGTTTTACCAAAACAGGGGGTTACTTACAGCGCGCTTCTTCTGCTCCTGCATGATGAAGTAGGGTTTGCCGAACAACATGACGGGCACGCACAGCAACGCCGCGATCACGAAGAACTGTAGAAGATATTACATATTTAAAAAAAAAAGTAAAATTTAAATTAGCATTGGTATTTTGTTCAATAGTTGGAGTCCGATAGGTGTCCCGGCAGAGTAGAATAGCACCTACCTCTTTCCTACCGAGGTGTCGCAAGAGGCGACTAAGCTATTGTACGGACAGCCTATATTCGGTGCAGAATAATACCAATTTGCAGTGCTCTCACCATACTTCTCGTGGGAACGCAACGGGGAGTAAATTTTTTTTTGACTGGTACCAATGTCGGTGAAGTGGCTCGCCACCCGTCACGTCTCGTTTCCCGCGAGAGCGACAAATGGGCTAAGTCAGTGGCCTCTGGACGGAGACGGCGCGCTGTACGCATGATGTATGTATGTTGTGAGGGAGTACCTTCTGCAGGCCCATCTGGCCGGCGAACATGACGTCATCGCACTGCGGCCGCGTGTTGGGGTCCGTCTTGAACAGCATCATGTTGATGAACGTGATGAGGATGGACGGCGCGCAGTACGCACTCGTCTTGATTATGTCTGCGAACCGAACAACGGTCACTTGAAGATTATTATTTAATTCGTGCCGATAAAAGTACGCGCGCACACTCACTCGCTAACTAGCACACACAAACACGCACGCAAGCACGAGCACGCAGCAAGCACGCACACGTATTCACGCAAGCACGCACTTGCGCACGCATGCACCCACACGCGTGCACGCACACGCCCGCAAGCACGCACGGACGATCTCACACGCAAGCACGCACGGACGAACTCACACGCAAGCACTCACACGTATTCACGCAAGCACACAGACACACACGCGCACACACACGCACGCGCACGCACGCACGCATAGCCACGCACGCACTTACAAACTTCCGAAATTAGTTACAAATGCTGAATTTCTATGTTCATTTTACTCCATTTATAGTTTCAAAATGATATTTACTTTTCCTTTACTGTTTGTACACTGGCTTCAATCAAGTTGAAAGCGTTTACTTTCCTCATAAGAGAGGCTACGCCTAGTGTGAAGTTTAGCATATTGTACATTTTTCAAATTCCTTCTCTGTAACAATATTTTTATCCTATTAATTTTTCTAATAAAAAAAAATTCACCGCTAACACGCTTATGCTAATTTAAGTCGTGAGTTTCTTAAGGATCCCATCATCGGAACTTGAACGAAATTGCGCGACCAACCTCGAGTATAACCAATTCAACTATAAACAAAATCATTGAAATCGGTTCACACTCGGCGAACAGTAATGAAACAGTAATGTTTGCACACTACTGCTTAACGGCAGAATAATTGACACTGCCATAGTACCCAACCTAGACGGATTCCTGCTTAGGTATCATAACACCAGTCCAATGGACCATTTACATACATGACATATGAGAAAGAGACTGACCCGGGTCGGTGCTGTCGAAATGGTCGGGCGTGGGTCCGTACGTGGTCCACTTGATGAACATGAGCAGCACCATGTAGAAGAACAGCAGGGTCAAGAAGATTATCTGAGGGATGAACTCCACGTAGATGCTGATGCGGCGCTTGAAATAGCTGCGGGCAGAAGATTTAACTTTAAGATAAGGTAAGAGATAGGTTTACTGCCGTTACACATGTAGTTACACATCTTTTTACCATATAAGGTAATCTTTGGGCATAGCATTGATCAAAGTAGAACTGTCGTACTTACATGTGATTCCACAGCGACATGCAGACACCAAACAACATGTGGAAGACACCGATGATAATTGAGATCTTCATCTTGTAGGCATTCATGAAGATAATCTTGTTCGATTCAGCGAGCTGTGTCAAGGAGATAACATTTTTTATTAACTAAATAGATTTAGCAATAATTAAACTTTGCAACTTTATTTTCACACCTTTATACACTAAAGCCGACGAGATTGTATGAAAACGCTCACGATAGTGGAACAAGCAAAAGATGTCTGACCACTTGCTACTGAAATGTGGTCTCTGCCTAACCCAATGGAAAAGAGGCGTGACTATATATATGTATTCACTAAGTACCGCTTGGGGATTGTAGGTACCGGTGGTAGTATGTTGTAGTTACCACCCCAGGGCCAGTAATTCTGCCGTGAAGCAGTAGTGTGCAAACATTACTGTGTCTCGGTTTGTAGGGCACTGAGAGCTAGAGTAATCACTGGGCATATGAGACTTAAGAACTGATGTCTCACAGTGACGGGCACATTGTATTGTCACACAGAAATTTTCTGAGTGACACAGTATTTGTTATGGGCAGACGTTGCATTTAAATGAACCTAATTTTACGGATTTTATCGCGTTTAATTTTACTATTTATAACCCGACGTTTCGAGTGCTTCACAGCACCCATGGTCATGGGAGGACTGAGGTGAGAGATGTCCTGATGTCATAGTTAACCCGGAGTACCTTCAGCTTTTAATTACGAGTATTATTTTTTTTTTTAGTCCGATCTACGCAGAAAGAGCTTACTGTGTTTTGAAGCCTTGCAGTGGTATGCTTGGTTTTTGATTTAATTTTATTAATTATAGGATCCCAAGCTGGTGGTAGTACCCAACCATCTTCTCTATTAAACTTAGGGTGTTTTTTAATTTCAATTGCCTCGAGAATCATCCTTGGTAGCAACCGGTGTTCTTTTGCGAGGATTTGTGGTTTATCAAATCTGATGTAATGGTCGGGATGATCCAGAACATGGTCACAGACTGCAGACTTCATGGAGCGACGATGCTTCACATCAGCTTCATGTTCTTTTACGTTGCACTTACCATCAGGTGAACGTTTTGCACGTCTAGTCACTTTATCCAATAAAAAAATTAATGTCGTCTCCAGCCGGCATGTATAATGACAGCTCACCTGCCAAACAGAGCCGTGGTAGCTCAGGGGCCTGGTGCTCGCCTTTAATTTCATAGTAAGCGAGTAACCTGGGCGATCCCCCGGTGCCAGCACCTCTAATATTGTTCTACAATTGTAAGTGCTGATTTACCACGTGCTTAGCGGTGAAGGAAAACATCGCGAGGAAAACCTGCATAGTCCGAGTCCGCCGACCCGCATTGGAGCAGCGCGGCGGATTCTTCCCAGCTCCAAAACCCTCTCAGAAACGAGAGGAGGCCTGTGCCCAGCTGTGGGACATATATAGGCTGAAAGTTTACTTTTCTTTTACCTGCCAAACTGGATCTATTCCGAAGGGATACGGATACTGCAGGTAGTCCTTGGAGTCGGGGTTGAGTTGCAGCAGCTTGTTGTCCATCAGCGTGTCGTTCCGGTAGTTGCTCCTCCACGAGGAGCCGAATATGTTCAGACTCTTCGAGAATATGTCGTTGTATATCAGGCCGGTGTACATGGAGAAGAGACCCATCAGGAGGATGATGTAGCGGCCCCCGAAGAAGATGTTCCAGATCTGTAAATGGAGTTTATATCAACACATTTTACTGGTGGTATGATTCCTGTGCAGTAATCCGTCTAGGTAAGTAATACTAGTTATTCTGCCGTGAAGCAGTAGTGTGCAAACATTACCGAGTTCCGGTTTGAAGGGCACTGTGAGCTAGTGTAATCACTGGGCATATGGGACTTAACAACTGATGTCTCAGGAAGACGGGCGCAGTGTGGTGTCACAGAGAAATGTTGCGGGTGGCACAGTATTTGTTATGGGCAGAAGATGCACTCACCATCAGGTGAAGGTTTTGCTCGTTTCGTCACTTTATCCTATTAAAAAAACAGTTACACTACAATACATGTGGTAGGATTCCCATGTAGGATTTCACCTAGGTAGATACCACTGCAGTCCCAGTAATTCTGTAGTTAAAGGTACTGAAGCTGGTATACTTACTGGGCATATGAGATTTAGAAACTGATTCCTCAGGGTGACGAGCGCAGTATGTTGTAACACAGAACTGTTCAGGGTGACATTAGCAAAAAAAGGAATATCCGGATCTCGAACCGGAACTACTATTAGTAGTCCATACAAATATTTGATCCGTTCAGGAATCGAACCCGCTACCAGAAGCCAATCGCTTAACCGAGCCGACAACTCTCGGTACGTGTGCGTGCGTGGGCGTTTGTGTGCGTGGTTGTTTATGTGCGTGGGTGTATGTCTGCGTGGGTGTATGTGTGTGTCCGTGTGTGCGCACCTCGCTGTCGATCTTCTTGGCCTGCAGCGGCTTCTCCTTGTAGCACATCCAGAAGCCGAAGGCGGCCATCAGCGCGCCGTGGCCCAGGTCGCCGAACATCACCGCGAACAGGAACGGGAACGTGATGATCGTGTACGGAGCTGACGGCAAAATACGTTAAATGTTATAGCGGAAATTATGTGACAGGATCGTAGCAAGAAAGATGTGGTCTCTGCCCACCCCAAAGGGGAGGAAGCTTGACCCTATGTACGTTTAGCTGCTCATAGAAAGAAAAAGAATTTATTGCGGAAATACGCCTAAGACACAAATACATAAAACTAGACACTAGACATACAAGTAAACAATGTATTTACAGACAAACAGAAAGAAACATTAAACAACAACACAAAACTGAACATTTAACAAAACTCGTGTACAAAAATATTGTCACGTGTGTCGTGGCGCATTGGGCAAACGGGCCTCACTCACCTTAATGCCGCAGTCGAGGTTACAGCGCTGGTTTGACGGTTTTTTTTAAATTGTATAAAGTGACGAAACGAGCAAAACGTTCACCTGATGGTAAGTGCAACGTCCGCCGACAACAAATGCTCTATCACCCAGAATCTTTCTGTGTGACACCACACTGCGCCCGTCACCCTGAGACATGAGCTCTTTAGTCCCATATGCCCAGTGATTACGCTAGCTCTCAGTGCCCTTCAAACCGAAACACAGTAATGTATGCACAATACTGCTTCACGGCAGAATAACTGGCCCTGGCGTGGTACCTACCTAGACGGATTCCTGCATAGGAATTCTACCACCACGTTCACGTTTCATAACGAAACACATAGTAACGAGTAATCATCACCAGACCGCAGACAGTCCACTGATTGATATAATTCCTCTCTACATGACTGAGCATTTATAGTAACGTCACACTTGGCATTCGGATTGGCGATGGCATTATACATCAGGAATTTAGACATCGCTTCCCGTCACCGGGTCTGTGTGCCGGAACTCTTGCACTTTTTGAGATGCTTATTCCGCCATTTGTCTGAGGCCTTGACATTTTTTACGTATGTCCCTTTTAACTAACGTTGGCACCATACGGCAGCTAAGACTAATCCATACTTATTACTATAAATGCGAGAGTAACTCTCTGTCCCTTTGTCTGTTTCCTACTTTTTCACAGCTCGACCGTTGAAACGATCTTGTTCTCTTTGCGGTAAATCCAAAAATTCCTACGGTATATTTAAAAACCTCAACCCATGCGGTCTTGGTCGCGGGCTTTAGCTAATAGATAAATTAGGTATCGAAAATACAGAACAATATTTTAATTTTTTTCATGGCTTATATTCCCATAAAAAAAACATAATTTTGGTAAAATAACGTAATCTTATCTGACCAGCTGCAGATCCCCCGATGAGAATAGTCGCTACAAAAAATGTTAGTGTAGGGAATTGTGGTTGTTCTATTTGTCCAAATAAAGTACTAATTTATCTTTCCAATATCTATCTAACCGTGCGAAGCCGGGGCGGATCGCTAGTGCACAATATTATAAATTATGCGGATGGTTTTAGAAAACTGAGCTTTGTGTGCATTATCGATGGTCAATAGTGTCGACTGACCTGGATTGACTTCCCTGTATGTTGCGACGCCGTACGCGTAGATCAAGTTCTGGAAGGCGAAGGTGAACTTGTTGGTGCGGTTGTAGGTGGGCGGGTCCTCCGCCGTCTCCATGCGGTTGAGGATCGGCGGCACCGAGCTGCCGCTGCGCTCCTGTAACCACATTCCAACGTAACGGCCCAAACATCTTACAGCTGGGTACATGGAGAGACATGGAGTCACGCCTCTTTCCCATTATACTGGTGGTAGGATTCCTATGCAGGAGTCTGTCTAGGTAGGTACCACCCCAGGGCCAGTTAATCTGCCGTGAAGCAGTAGTGTGCAAACATTACTGTGTTTCGGTTTGAAGGGCACTGTGAGCTAGCGTAATCACTGGGCATATGAGACTTAAAAACTGATGGGTGACAGGCGCAGTGTGGTACCACACAGGTATACTGAATTATCACCATCATTTAAGCCTATCACTAGACTACTGCTGAACATAGGCCTCCCCCATAGATTTCCACAAAAGTTTGTAGCTCTCATCTTGGAGAGATTTTGCCAAAGGTGCCACGCCTGGCAGGCGGGTTGGCAACCGCAGTTTTTTTATTCAGATGTTCCAGGAAGACGCTGCTGCCCATCTTCTGGTTTTACTTTTCCGACAACCACGGGATGAGATGGGGTGGTAGATTCTCTTCAGCCGCCACCACACGACAACATCATATTTTTAGGTAATAAAATATCCTCACCGTGCCTCTCCTAAGCGCCAGCTGTATAGTCTCCATGTCCAGTGCAGGCACCCAGCATTCCGCGATGAGGCACTTCTGCGTCACGTCCAAGTTGAACAGGTTCAGCGTGTGGTAGATGGCCTTGATCTTGCGCACCTTCACGAACCAGTTCTTGATGTTCTTCGCGGCCGCCACCAGGACCCGGTGGCGATGGTCCTGGGTCTGGCCTAAGACCTGGACAAATTATTTTAAATGAGACAACTTTTATTATACTCGGGGTAGGCAGGGACCACACACGTAGGCCACTTTTCGCCCCTGCGGGAAAAGAGAAGTGACGGGTTGCGAACCACGTCGCCGAGATTTTTGTACGACTCAAAAAAAAACTTACTCCTTATTGCATTCTCACGAGCAGTATAGTGAGAGCATTGCATATTATGGTGATATTCTGCACGTATGAAGGCTGACCGTACAATACCTTTGTCGCCTCTTACGACACCTCGGTAGGAAAGAAGGTAGGCTGCTATTCTACTCTGCCGAACACCTATCGTCTTTCGTTATAACCAATAAGCACTATCAACTTTTGAAATCTTACGATTTCATCGAATAGTGCACCATCTTCGGCTACTAAAATAAACTAATTTCAGTAGGATTAACTTTAGTTTATTGTCTCCGATAATTTTTATTTATTTAAATAAAAAAAATCATCTTAGGTTCTTTTAACACAAGCGTTTAAATCAATTTACAGTAGTTAATGAGATTAGTAATATTGTATTGGTGGTATTTTTCAATTACATTAAAGTAAAGTAACAGCATATAAATGTCCCACTGCTGATCACAGAATCCTCCACGCTGCTCCAATGCGGGTTGGCGGACTTCGCATGTCCTCGATATATTTATTATTCCTCAGACATGCAGGTTCCCTCGCGATGTTTTCCTTCACCGCTCAGCACGTGGTAAATAAGCACTTAAAATTGCATTTACCAATTCTAGTGGTGCCGGTATCGGGAATCGAACCCAGGTAACTCGCGTACCGTGTAATTTGAAGCGAGCACCTGAGATACCACGGTTGTGTAACGTTAAATAACAGTAACTTTTCATTATTCTTTCTGTTATTGTGACTAATATATTCCATCGTATATAAAATCTACAAAAATGTCCTACGCTATAGTAGACTTTATTAAATCGCCAGCGCAAGAAATCGTTTTGAACTGCGTTAAAACAGTGACCAAAATAACAAATATATATATATATATATATTCTCCTAGCCGATTTCGACCACGGCGACAACTTCCGACTACTGTCGAGAGCCATCAACTGCGCAGGAGACATTATAGTGCCACAAGTGTACGCGCAAACACAGAGGCACTCACTCGTCCCAACCTACCTGCGCCCGATGTAACGCTGATGCGATAAGATCGGAGGTAGGCTAGGGTGCAGTGTCAGAAACACGGGGACAATCACAACACAACCAGACCCGAAAACCAACAATTTATGTTTTAGCACAAATGTTGGCTCCGGACCCGCGGCTTAGAAGTCAGGTACTCTGACCACTAGGCCACGCAGTCGTCAAACAAAACAACAATGACACCGGCAAAATTACATCAATTTACTGTGTCAAAGTCGCCTAAAACTAATAAAGCTCGAGGCTGGAGCGACATTTTTAGGCTTGAATTATAATAAATTCCATTGAAAGATAATTGAGTGTCGATATTCAGACGTGATCACCGCACTGTTAATTTGGTTGACCGCCAGCAAATTAGTGGTATTGTGGACCTTGTACACGAGATTTAAAGCGTGTACTGCAGTGGAGGGTTAATGCGTTATTTCGATGTCAAAGACGTTTTTTAATCGACGAAGCAGTGCACCTAGAACATACCCATTTTATGTAAAAGTAAAGTAAAGTTTCAGCCTATAAATGTCCTACTGCTGAGCACAGGCCTCCTCTCATTTTGAGAGGGTTTTTGGAGCTAGGGAGAATCCGCCACGCTGCTTCAATACGGGTTAGCGGACTGCACATGTCTTCGAAATATTTTTTTATTTTTCAGACATGCAGGTTTCCTCACGATGTTTTCCTTCGCCGCCGAGCATGTCATAAATAAGCACTTAAAATTGCAATTAACAATTTTAGTGGTGCCGGCATCGGGAACCGAACCCAGGTCACTCGCGTACTATGAAATTTAAAGCGAGCGCCTAGCCCCTGAGCTGCCACGGCTCCTCCATTTTATGTACTGGAGGAGCCGTGGTAGCTCAGGGGTTACTTGTAGAAAAATCAGGATTTTGGAACGAAATTCTTTCACGCGACTTACAGTTGAGTGAACTGGCAGAAATCGTCACGATAGGAAAATGCGTTATGCTGTCAAGGCGACCTTTCCCTCTCTCCCTGTCTCTTTCTATTATATACTGTTGTATGCGTGTGCGAGATTCGGGCAGCAAGCATTGTGCGCGATCAGCTGTATAACCTCAATTCTAAACTCGAGTAAATATTATTTATAAATAATTTATAATTAACTATTTTATATTTAATTTTTCAATGAATTGCTATTTTTCCTAAAATACTAAATGAAATGATTGACATTCTTGCTTTACATTTTTGCATGGATAAATTAAATAAAATCTACAAATTAGAGAGAGAGAGAGTTGCAGTAAAAGTACAACTTTATAATATCCCTGTGAAAACATTAGCCACCGATAATATAAACAGGTAAGACAAAAAAAACTTACCGTATTCAAATCCTCGATCCTTGTCATAACGCCCATCGCCATCTCCCTCCTGTCAGCGGGCGCTTCGGGGCAGGGGTAGAGGGTGGCGCGGAAACCCTCGCATATCTTCTTGACGCGTGTCTTCAGCTGGTCGCCTTGGAAGAAGATTATGAACACCGACTTGTACACTTGGTCCGACTGCAAAGATAAATTGTTTTTTATTTATTTATTTACTCTTTATTGTTACACCCTAAGGTGATGTTCTCCTAGTCGATTTCGACCACGGCGACAACTTCCGAATACTGTCGAGAGCCGTCAACTGCGCGGGAGATATTATAGTGCCACAAGTGTACGCGTAAACACAGACTCTCTCTCTCTCTCTCACTCACTCGTCCCAACCTACCCGCGCCCGATGTAACGCTAATGCGATAAGATCGGAGGTAACAATAATAACCCAAAGGTAAATAAGCGGACTTAATGCCTAACACTACGCTCGAAGTTCTTGACGAATATGTGTATACCTAAGACAGATTGTCCGACAAGGTAGGTCCAACATCGACCAAGAGGTCAATCGACGGATCCAAATCGGCTGGGCAGCGTTCGGGAGACTGCGTCACACATCTTCTCTGTTTATAAACTGGCAGAAAGCTTACTGTTATTATATCATTTAGGTTTTTTTTTATTTTCTTTTTTAATTTCGCGCCCCTGGGAAACACTGCAATTTCCAGCCAGTATCGTGGTTGTGTTTTAAGCGGGATTTACATTACGAAATTACTACACGAAAGTAGTATACATACTTCACGTGCACAGCACAACCAGACCCGAAAATCTACAATTTGTGTTTTCGCACAAATGTTGTACTCGGCTGAGATTCCAACCGCGCCGCGGCGATAGTCAGGTGCCATTATTCTAGAAGTTTAAAGAATTCCATGAATTCTAGTAATTCTAGCAGTACATTTTGTTGCGAATAACCGTCCGCTTCGAACACAACAAAGCGCGACTTCCGCGTATGTTCGACGGCCTTGATAACGTACTATTGATTGTTGATCGCCATTCGATTCCATCACACGATGTTAAGGCGTGCGTCAGACGTTGCATCGGTAAATCCGTACTATTTAACATTAAACTTCTTTTTCGTTAGTTACTCCTTTTTCCCATATACCTAAGGGATACGCTACACCCGCAGCCCAATTTTCGCCCCCGCGGGAAATAAGACGAAATGAGTGGCGCCCACATCGCCGCCATTTTTGTGCAAGTATTTTTTTTTTTCACTACACATATTATGGTGTTATTTATTCTGCACGAATAAAAACTGTTCGTACAACACCTTAGTCGCCTCTTACGACACCTCGGTAAGAAAGAGATAGGTGTCATTCGATTTAGGCGTGTTTAAAGGTCTTACGAACGTTAAAGTCTAAATTGGTTCAAGAAATAAGATCTCAGAGAAGAGCCGGCAATTCCAGGGTCTCAGAAATTCTGGGGTACGGAAGTACGTACTAATACACCCACCCACTCAAGGATTTCCCCTGGATCGTGGGTTACAGTGTAATAGAATACCTAATACTATTTTGTACTGATTTAGTATTATACTATGTACAGTCAAATAGAGAGTGCAAACCAGAGAATAAAAAATATTTAATTAATTTTTTAAAAATAAATATAAATTATTATTATAAATAAATATAATTTATATTATTTATAAAAAAATATTTAATTTAAATAAGACGAATGAATACTCGTACTCGTGTGTTACGCGCCAATTACGGTTGATATTTATTATTTGTGAACGTGACATTATTGAAATGAATTTCATATACAAAATTTCACATAACAAAACCGTGGAATATATTATACACGATATAATTTATATAACATTAACAAAAAGGTTTCAACTCACAGAGGACGGATCTTCCAACGGTGTGTCGATCTCAGCCTGCCTGAGGAACACATTGCCCCTGCAGGCTCGCCAAAGCATGCGTTCGAATGCCGGGATACGCTCTCGCAGAATAACACCGGCGACGAAACTAAAACCGAGAAATGCATCAGAAACAACCCTTTTCGTGCACAAAACGCGGTAAGACTGGTTATTTGAGTGAATACAGACTGTAAAATAACATTCACAATATTTAAAAAAAAAGAAATTTTCCATCTACAAAGAACCATCGAATTTCACGTAAATATAGTAAGGATTAAATCAAATTTAGTTGAGGTCCGGAAAAGAATTTCTAAATGTTAGAAATTCTTTTCCGGAAATTCTTTTTGTATTTACGATTGTGAATGTTGATTTCATCAAGTATTAAACAAATAATGAATTTCAAAACTTTGTGAAATTATTTCATTACTAATAACAATTATGTTCTTGACTGTACTCAAACTGTATTCAAATACAAAAACCAATATGCAGACCTCAATCGAACCAGCCTCACCGGAATTATTAAAGAAACGAAAAAGAAAAGAAAATGATTTTTTTACAACAGAATGTGCAAGCATTCGTCAAAGCAGTAAATTGCGTTTTTGACGAATGCTATAAATCTATTAAAGTCTTATTAAAATAATGATAGATATACATACAATAATACTTCCCACGAGTGATTCTAAAATGTTAATAATAAAGTTCGCAAAACAACTACATAGCAGCAAATAAAATTTCACACAAAGCATTAATAATAAATGTAGCGCTTTATTACAACAGTAATTTATTTACCGATCTGTTGTAATAAAACGCAAGCGATAAATAAAAAGTATTAAAAACTATAGTAGGACATTGGTGGCGTAAGTGATGACGAAAAATATTCTTTATACACATGTCTAATAAACTTTTTAATAAATTTTTAAAAATATACTCACACATTTTTAATACATAAAAAATATTACAATTTCATCATGAAAAGAAAGAAACATAACAAAAAGTTCATTAGCAAAAGAACACTATAACAAAGTATCTTATCTCTTGCAGATTTGAAGGAATTTAGCCGAACCGCTTCATCAAAATGTACTTGAAAATATTTATTTTGAAACTAAACATATACATATACGTTTTAAGCAGGATAGGATAGGAAGCAGTTATAAATGTAATATTGTTACTCCCCCCTAACTTGAATGAAGTTTCTGTTAAATATCTAACGTGAGTGAGACAAATTCGGTGTTAAATTCATTGGGTTATTATGTACTGTACGTATTTACATAATAACTCAACGATAAAATTGGAGAGTGTACTCGTAACTGGCTATATTTCGGCGATATTTCCGATAGGTTTGTGGTTCCAACTTAATGATCCTAATGATATATTTAGTTACCATTCTTTAATATTATATGTATGAATTAACGTTATATACAATCGCTGCCAAAGTTAAATAATTTAAGGCCAATAAATAACCATATGGCGACAGCAGTCTACATTTTGGGTATTGCTTTATCTGTCAACGACCGCGTGTGATTTGTGAGAATATTCAACAGACACCAACTATTTTACTAAACTATTAAATTTATTGTTTCAGTGCATCTTTAGCATTAATTATATAAACATTGTATGTATATTCTAGATATCGATAGGGAACTAAGAAATATTATTAACATTGTCGTAGCATTATTGTATCTTCTGCTCTTTTCCGATATTCCCGGCACAGTGGAATAGCACCCACATACCTCTTTCCTGTCGAGGTGTCGTAAGAGACGACTTATGTAATGTAAGGACAGTATTTATTCGTGCAGAATAACACCATTATATGCAATGCTGTCACTATACTACTCGTGGGAACGCAATGGGGAGTAAGAATTTCTGACCCGTACCAAAATAGCGAAGACGTGGTTCGCATCCCCGTCACGTCTCGTTTCCCGCGAGGGCTAAAAGTGGGCTACGATAGTGCCCTCTGCCTACCTCTTATATGGGGAAAAAAGACGTGTGTAGGTTTTTGTTTTATTGTATAAAGTGACGAAACGAGCAAAACGTTCACCTGATGGTAAGTGAAACGTCCGCCCACAACAAATGCTGTGTCACCCAGAATATTTCTATGTGACTCGACACTGCGCCCGTCACCCTGAGACATCAGTTCTTAAGTCTCTAATGCCCAGCTAATTACGCTAGCTCACAGTGCCCCTTCATAACCGAAACACAGTAATGCTTGCACACCTACCTAGACGGAATCCTACCAATTATGTATGTATTTAGTAGACAAATTCGGTGTTAATTTCATTGAGCTATTATGTACTGTACACATCAACCTCAATGGTAAAATTGGACATTGTAACTGGCCATAATCCGGCGATATTGCAACAATCCATACAAGATTATTTTTTATATAAACTGGAAAAGACCTGCAAGAGTCAATTAGGTTATATAACTATTTTATACAACATACATCACTAATTAAACGTACGTAAATCATGGCTCGTTACGTATATCGTACGTATAATTCACAATCGACCTGATAAGAGATAAATAATACCGTTTTCCATTCCAATTTTTTTATTTTCCACTGCATATCTAAATTTGATAAGACACTAAGCGTATGTAATGAGAATTCTATCAATGATAAATGTCCCAAATCACTGGAGCGATAATGTTACTACAAGTAAATATTACGCGATTGTAAAGGTGGTGACACACCTGAAGAATTATACGAGTATAATTAAATTTTATGATAGTAATGAACATTTACAGGCACGTATTTAACTGTGATTCACATAAATAGGTGGTAAAATGGAAACAAAATAAATAAGCAATTTGACCGATTCAAATCTACGCTGAAAACAGCACTAAGGAGCACAAGTCTTATGATTTTGCGTCTGTTCATCGAATAACTGACGTTATTTATTAACAAGAAAAGAACGACGATGTTCTCCTAGCCGATTTCGACCACGGCGACAAGTTCCGAATCCGAATGTCCAGAGCCATCCACTGCGCAGGAGATATTATAGTGCCACAAGTGTACGCGCAAATACAGAGGCACTCACTCGTCCCAACCTACCCGCGCCCGATGTAACGTCTACTAAACATCTTTACTAATATTATAAATGCGAAACTAACTCTCTGTCCCTCCGTCTGTTTATTACCTTTTCACGGCTCAACTGTTGACTTGGTAGGCTAATTTTAGTGGTTGAGAATCCATCCGATCACTAAAACTGGTAATTTTGATAGCTAATTTACCGCAAGCTCGGCTTGCATCCTTACTAATATTATAAATGCGAAAGTAACTCTCTGTCCCTCAGTCTGTTTGAAAGCTTTTCTCGGCTCAACCGTTGAACCGATCTTGACGAAATTCGGCGCACAGATAACATCCTGGAGACGGTCATAGAGTTTATAACTGGATAAATCAAATAGTTCCCACGGGATATTTAAAAACTTGTCACTTTTATGTCGTCAATTCGAATGAGATCACCGAGGGTATGAAAGTTTACAGCGGCCGCATATAAAATACATAAGCGACAAGATTCCTATGCAGTAATCCGTCTAGGCGGGCACCACCGCAGCGCCAGTTATTCTGCCGTGAAGCAGTAGTGTGCTAACATTACTGTTTCGATTTGAAGGGTACTGAGAGTCCACTGTAATCGCTTGTCATATGAGACTTAAGAACTTATGTCTCAGGGTGCCGGGCGCAGTGTGGTGTTACACAGAAATGTTCTGGGTCACGCAGCATTTGTTATGTTGGCAGACGTTGCACTTAACATCTGTTGAAAGTTTTGCTTAAAAAAAAATTCGTTAATCTCGGCCAACACACTTCGGTCAATTTCTGTAATGTGCTGTACTGTATCGGTCTGAAGGGCACTGAGAGGTAGTGCAATTACTGGGCATATGAGACTTAAGAACTGATGTCTCGGGGGGACAAGCGCTATGTGGTGCCACACAGGAATGTCCTGGATGACACAGCATTTGTTATGGGCCGACGTTGCGCTTACTGACAGGTGAACGTTTTGATCGTCTCGTCACTTTCTCCTACAAAAAAAGTTCTGTTTTTTAATTGGATTAGGTTGCACTTCGTCAATGAATAAAAAAAAATCTTTTCGATATGAGTCTGTACCAACCTTAATAATTTTCAGGGTACAAGGGCACCCCCGCTTATCAGTCTGTTTTGTAAGCGAGTTTATACATTAAATTTATGAAATTATTTCTGTAAAAATGACTAACGGTGCAACACTTTAAAAATTAATGGTAATCTGGTATAACTGAAATTAAAGAAGGAGATTCCTATGCCCAGCAGTGGACTATTAACAGCCTGTTATCACAAGACAAATACCTATAACTGGCCATTGTGTATCATTTAGTCTATTTAACTGCATTTGTATCCGATGAACAATGAGAAAGTCACACGACCTAAAGAAACAATATCTTTCGTGTCTCTCGATACGTAAGTAATCTCTCGTGCTATTAGTTCTAGTGGTGGTAGGATTCCTATGCAGAGAACCGCCTCGGTAGTTAGCGCCTAAAGTTTCAGCCCATAAATGTCCCACTGCTGAGCACAGGCCTCCTCTCATTTCTGAGAGGGTTTTGAAGCTAGGAGGAATCCGCCACGCTGCTCCAATGCGGGTTGGCGGACTGCACATGTCTTCGAAATATTTTTTTTTTATTTCACAGACATGCAGGTTTCCTCACGATGTTTTCCTTCACCGTCGGGCTCGTGGTAAATAAGCACTGAAAATTGCAATTAACAATTTTAGTGGTGCCGGCACCGGGAATCGAATCCAGGTCACACGCGTAATATGAAATTTAAAGCGAGCGCCTAGCCCCTGAGCTGCCACGGCTCCTCCATTTTATGTACTGGAGGAGCCGTGGTAGCTGAGGGGTTACTTGTAGGAAAATCGGGATATTTGAAACGAAATTCTTTTACGCGACTTACAGTAAGAGTGATCGGGCAGAAATCGTCACGAAAGGAAAAAGCGTTATGCTGTCAAGGCGACCTTTGTCTCTCTCTCTGTCTCTTTCTATTATATACGGTTGTATGTGTGTGTGCGTGCGAGTGCCGAGATTCGGACAGCAAGCATTGTGCTCGATCAGCTGTATAACCTCAATTCTAAACACGACTCTAATACCGCCTAAGTGCCGCCATAAATACGGCCTAAGCGCCAGTTATTCTGCCGTCATATAGTTGTGTCCAAACATTTATGTTTCGGTCTGAAAGGCACTGTCAGCTAGTGTACCGAGTACTACTATTACAAAATAGAAAAACAAAGTTTCGGCTGACGGCTCGCACGTTTCCTACCACGATATCACCCTTCACTAGACATCCAATCTATGTGTTGGTTGCCTATGGGTCCGAAGGCTGTCCGTTGACGTTGCATCCGAACTATTATTTTTTATAGGATAAGGATATAGGTAAGGACGAGCAAAACGTTCACCTGATGGCAAGTGCAACGTCTGTCCATTACAAATGCCGTGTCATCCAGAACGTTTCTGTGTGACACAACAATGCGCCCGTCACCCTGAGACATCAGTTCTTAAGTCTCATATGCCCAGTGATTACGCTAGATCTCGGTGCCGTTCAAAACGAAACGGTCATGTTTGCACGCTACTGCTTCACGGCAGAATGACCGACCCTGCGGTGGTTTTTTGTGACGATAACGAGCAAAACGTTCACCTGATGGTAAGTGCAACGTCCGCCCACAACAAATGCTGTGTCACCCTGAACATTTCTGTGTGACACCACACTGCGCCCGTCACCCTGTGACATCAGTTCTTAAGTCTCGAATGCCCAGTGATTACGCTAGCTCACAGTGCCCTTCAAACCGAAACATAGTAATTTGAATTTTGGTTGGCCGTGGTAGCTCAGGGGCTAGGCGCTCGCTTTAAAATTTCATAGTACACGAGTGACCTGGGTTCGATTCCCGGTGCCGGCCGTTGCAATTTTAAGTGCTTAATTACCACGTGCTCGGCGGTGAAGGAGAACATCGTGAGGAAACCTGCATGTCTGAGGAATAAAAAATATTTCGAAGACATGTCAAGTCCGCGAACCCGCATTGGAGCGGAGCGTGGCGGATTCTTCCTAGCTCCAAAACCCTCTCAGAAATGAGAGGAGGCCTGTGCTCAGTAGTGGGACATTTATAGGCTGAAACTTTACTTTTTTTATGTTTGAATTCTGTCGTTGCTTCGAACCGATCCGAAACTTCGATTATCGTAGTAGGCCCCCTGTTCACAAGTAATGCAAGCGGCTCGACATGTCATGTGACTTTAATATTAAAATCACATGACATGTCGAGCCACATGCACGCCTAAGCCGCAATTAAAAGCGCAAACAATTTCTGCTTCAATGTTAATCCAGTTAATCTGCAACTGTTCTCTAAGTTGCCGCAATTCAGAAAATCAAATTGTATGCGCTGTTTATAATATTTTCGTGACTCGTAACTGTCATTTCATTTTTACTGCTCTTTTTATTGTTAGTTAACCAAGTTACTATTATTAAACTATATACATACATACATACATAAGATCACGACTGTATCCCATAAGGGGTAGTTAGAGACTGGGCACTCACTGCAAAAACAGATGCCTGCCACAATCCACGTTTCACCAAAACATTATAATGCACTTGGTGTGATAGGTGGTGAGCCCATAGCCACCATGCGCTGTTGGGTGCACAGTGCAGTTTAATTCCTTACTCGCCTTTTACGAGATCCATTGGATGATATAGAGTGGTAGTATTCTTTTAACGAGCCGCCACCACATCGGCGTGTTAACTATATATAGTATGTTTAACTATAATACTAAACTGAAACAAATTTATGAGCCATGACGACCGCCTCGTGGCCCAGTGGTCAGAGCAACTGACCTCTATGCTGCTGGTCTTAGGTTCGAAGCCCAGCGTAAACAATTGCGCAAAAACACAAACTGTCGGTTGTCTGTCACACGCACTTTACACTGGAAACCCTTGTGGGGCAAAGTTTTTAATAAAGGGACGACCGCATGACCTTTAGCCATGATCATGAGCGCCGCTGGCCCCGGTGTCTAATCTGAGCTGAAGCCAACATTTGTACAAGAACAGCAATTGTTGGTTTTTGGGTGTAGTTGTGTTGATTGTCCACGTGTCTCTGACACTGCATGCTTGCCTACCTCCGTTGTTATATGAGCATGGCGTCAGTAGGTCAGTACGAGTGTGCCCCTGTTTGCACGTTACATTTGTGGCACAATAATATGCCTCCCGCGCATTTGATAGCTTCATAATTCGGAGGTGGTATTCGTTGGAGAAATTTCTTAGTCTGTACATTTAGGATTCTCTTACTGTCGCTATCATCCCAATCCGATGACACTTCAAGATCACTGTCGCTATCACTTGAAAATAAATCCATTTTCACACCACTGTGAAACAACTTTAGTTTTTTTACTGGTGGTAGGATTCCTATGCAGGAATCCGTCTAGGTAGGTACCACCCCAGGGCCAGTTATTCTGCCGTGAAGCAGTAGTGTGCAAACATTACTGTGTTTCGGTTTGAAGGGCACTGTGAGCTAGCGTAATCACTGGGCATATGAGACTTAAGAACTTATGTCTCAGGGTGATGGACGCAGTGTGGTGTCACTCAGAAATATTCTGGGTGACACAGCAACTGTTATGGGCAGACGTTACACTTACCATCTGGTGAACGTTTTCCTATTTCCATCACTTTATCCATTAAAAAAATCTACTTCACACTCCAATCGGTCAAAATGTAAGGATCGTAAATAAAGATGGATGGACTAATGTCAAAAATCGATTTGTCCAATTCAAAGATAGGTTGTAGAAAACGCTTAACTGTCACTTTCATTACAAATAGATTTCTTTCTTCTACTTTCATACAAATACCAATCCAAATATCCAATCCGTCCTCCCAAAGATGGTTTAAAAAAATAGTTCACCATACCGATCTGTCGATTGGTTATTGAAATTCTACTATTTTTTTATTTTTTTTTTATTGTATAAAGTGACGAAACGAGCAACACGTTCACCTGATGGTAAGTGCAACGTCCGCCCACAACAAATGCTGTGTCACCGAGAATATTTCTGTGTGACACCACGCCGCGCCCGTCACCTTGAGACATCAGTTCTTAAGTCTCATATGCCCAGTGATTACACTAGCTCACAGTGCCCTTCAGACCGAAACACAGTAATGTTTGCACACTTCTGCTTCACGGAAGAATAACCGGCCCTGGGGTGGTACCTACCTAGACGGATTCCTGCACAGGAATCCTACCAGCAGTTCCTAGTAGGAAATGGATTGAATCATCAATCTCGGATAACAATTTAAGGATTGCGATTGAATATAGAAAGAGGCCGTTATTCACAATCTCTGGATTTGGAATCTCAATGTACGAAAAATATCAAGGCCGCGCGAACAATGTCGGAGGCTAAGTCAGTTAAAAATAACTCCATCAGTACTCGATTACCAGAAACGAACGACGAAGCTACCGATGACGATGATTCGCAGTCGAGTTATAACATGAATCCGAAGCAATTATCGCGTCTCTTCATAAAGTAATTCACACTGCCGATTCGGGATGCCGTTCACAATATCAGTCACCGCATGGGAAGCACTTCTATTTGCGTTGCAGAACACGCATTGCGCTACTGATAAATTTGCGGAACCGACAGGCATGGCGTCAAATAAACGTTGCGATAACAAATATTGTCCATTTTCTTTTTCAGTTTGCTGTTTTAGGTTGTTTTTTATTGGCTAGGTGACGAAACGAGCAAAACGTTCGTCTGATGGTAAGTGCAACGTCTGCCCATAACGAATGCTGTGACCCAGAACATTCATGTGTCGCCAAGTTCTTAAGTCTCATATGCCCAGTGATTACGCTAGCTCAGTGCCCTTCAGACCGAAACACAGTAATGTTTGCACACTACTGCTTCACGGCGGAATATTTCCTGCATAGGAATCATAGCACCAATTTAAAAAATCAACATGCAGGACACAGCCAGATCCGAAAAACAACGACTTATATTTTTGCACTTGATGTGATTTAGAACCCAGATCCCGCAGCTGGTAGTCAGGTACTCTGATCACTAGAGCACGCGGCCTACTCTTAGTTATACTTATTTCCGATGTAGGTTTTACAATGCTGTATATTATCATTGAATTCCCTAAACAAGTTCGAAAGACAGAAAAAAAAAGAAAAAAAGAAAAAGAGAATAGGTAAATATTTGTTTTGTTAAAACGCAAGTGTTGGTACGCTTCGTTCGGTATTCCCAGAACCACAATATCGTCCTAAAGCAATTACGTTTAAGGAAACAATCGTTAAAAAAAACTGTATGAAACCTATCGGAAAGTCCAATCGCGACTTCGTCCGGGTGGATAACCGGTTTTTAATTATCCCGTCTAAACTATTCTATTTTCCTGGATAAAAAGTATCGTACTTCCTTACGCGTGATGCAAGCTATCTCTGTGCTAAATTTCGTCAAGATCAGTTCAGCAGTTGAACCGTGAAAAGGTAACAAACAGGCCGAAGGACAGAGAGAGTTATATCGCATTTGTAATGTTAGTATGGATGGGGCTATTATTTGTATTACTATAGTCCGGAGGCCGAGTAAATGCACATTTGACAGTTAGTTATCGAATGGACCATATAACTTTGAAGCGGCGAGCACATTACGACGAAAATATTTTCACCAGATACTAACTAATATAAGAAATGATATAATTACGTCAATTTACAATAAATGTACACGTTTAACTCTAAACTCTGCCGTGTGGTGGCGGCTTAAGAGACTACGCCCCATCTCATCCCGTGGGTGTCGTAAAAGTCAACAGAGGGGAAAATGAAAACCAGGAGATGGACGGCAGCATCTTCCTGAAACTAAATAAACTGCTGTTGCCAACCCGCCTGCCAAGCGCGGCAACTATGGCAAAATCCTTCCAAAATGAATGTTGCAAGCTTTTGTGGCGATCTATAGGGGGAGACCTATGTTCAACAGTGGACTAGTGATGGGACTAGTGACTGAAATGATGATGATGATGAACTCTACTCTGCTTTGTCGTTTGTTTACGTTAATACTGCCGATGTCAAACACATAATAGTCTGTGGTCAAACAGACGCACAAAGTAGAGATATACTTTGTGCGTCTGTTTGATCCACAAACTTATGTGTTAGAAGTCGCAAATTTTTTTTAACACTTTAACCTCGGTGACGTTCAGAAATAGTTTTTAGGAATTACGATCAAATTTCGATCCGCAAAACCGTTCCAAGTGAGTGTCTATTTCGGGAAAGGAATATGTATGCCAAATTTCTAATTCATAAGACTTGTAGTTTTGGAGAATGTCGTGATGAGACAGCGGTAAATCGCTCTTACAGAAATATAGATAGATAACAGATTAAACATAGCAACGACCTAAAACGTTTCCATTATGTATCTATATTTCAAGAAATACTCATATTTTTACATCATTATTTAAGCTATCTACTAGGTCAGTCATTAGCGTACGTACCTGCCTGCAGAGTTGTGAGTACTGGATTCGAACCGAAGCCGATAATTGTGCGACGAATTACTCGAACAGTTTTAGTGGAAGTGAAATTTTATACATACCACATCGTAGCCCACTTTCCGCCCCCTCGGGACGACGTGATGGGTGGCGAACCACTGTCGCCGCCATTTTAGTAAGAGCTAATTTTCTTGCTCCCCATTGCGTTCCCACGAGTAGCTAGAGAGAATGCTAATTACCCAAACAGAGCCCCGCATGCTAGGGCACGGCTAGCCTTATTCTGGGGGTCACACGGTGTCTATCCGTACAAAATCGGAAGGCATACCACTGCAGGTCTTGTGTCCTCTTACCGTATGCGATTAAACGAGGAAAACGATAAGAACATTCGAATGCAGTGTCAGAGATACGGCGATACGCGGTCACAGCCAATGCATCAATACATTTGAGTTATTGAAATATTAGTAAGCAAATCTAAGACTAAGTCATACCACAAATACGATGATTGCTGAGGCACACGGACAAAGTTTAATTAATAGATTAATCTACCATGTATGTAACCAAGCCGGTAAGGGTCGAAGTAGGACAAAAGTATCAACATCGGATCGAAGACGTTTTAAGATAAGGCCACGACAAAAATACCCGCAACCGACGAGATTTCATGAAAGTAGAAGAAGCGAAAGATGTGTGTCAGGATCGTAGCAAGTGTAAAGATGTGGTATCTGCCTACCCCAATGGGACATAGTCGAGACTGTGTGTATGTAGACATTATTTATACAACCGATTCTAAAGTTCTTTAACACTAAAACCGTTTATAACTATTTAAATAATAAATCAGAATGTGAATCTGATTGACATACTTAAGGATTTACTTCAATTTCCTCAAATAGACGACAAATGCTTTACACGGAAATAAGCCTTTTCACCATAAACGTTAAACTGTTATTGGCTTTCAGCTCTATCGTGATAATTTTTGTAACGAGACTGAACTTTATGCCTTAAGATATTAATCACAATGTTGTTTACACCGAGATGATGTAACGGATAGGGTCGATTCACATTGGCGCCGTACCAAGTCGGTCTGTCTGATCCGGGTACGTAATTAAATGAAATTTATATACGAGTACATGACATCACAACGTTTAGAATTTGAGAGCGTATTGATATCTGATAATAATTATTTTGGTTGATGGATGTGTTTGGTACTTGTCATTATAATTATATACAAGCCACTTTTGTGAAATTCTGCCCTATTTGGAATATGTTTTTTCTAGTAAATTAGACAAGCAATTTTAACCTTGTGGTAAGTGCAGAGTTTGCCCATAACAGATTCTGTATCGTCACACTGCCGTCGTCAATTTGAGACATCAGTTAAGTCTCATATGCCCAGTAATTACACTAGCTAAGAGTACCCTTCAAACCGAAACACAGTAATGTTTGTATCGTACTGCTTGTAGACAGAATAACTGAGATGATGGTGATACCCGCCTAGACGGATTCCTGCATAGAAATCGTAGCACCATTTGCTGCCTGTTAACAATCCGCATAATTTAAGTCTAGCATAATAGAGATTGATCTTGGCATTTCCCCTGGTCGACTTATAAGACACACACGGCATGAAGTGGGGTAATGAATTCTCTAATGGGACCACATGGCCGACGCATAAAATTTTGCCGTAAATAACTCGGAAATGATAATACTCGTGATTCTCTACTGACATATTCGAGTACATACTTGTAACTCGTAAAAAAATAGTAACGAGTAAGTGTTAGAATAATGGTTTAGTCAGACATCGGGCGAGGCGGGACGGCGACGCGACGCTGGCGGGACGGCGACGCGATGTGGACGTCACGCCGGCGGCGTGGCGGTCGCGTCAAATGCCCGCCGGCCGTCCCGTCGCACTGAGCGTGATTCAATGAGATTTTCTTCTTTATCGTTGTCCATTTTTGCAATTAAATACAAAGCTGACGTCCCGCCAGCGTCGCGTCGCCGTCTCGCCCCGTCCGCTGTCTGACCAAACCATAAATGTCTTTTACTGGTGGTAGGATTCCTGTGCAGGAATCCGTCTAGGTAGGTACCTCCCAGGGCCAGTTATTCTGCCGTGAAGCAGTAGTGTGCAAACCTTACTGTGTTTCGGTTTGAAGGGCACTGTGAGCTAGCGTAATCACTGGGCATATGAGACTTAAGAACTAATGTCTCAGGGTGACGCACGGAGTCTTGTGTAAAAATGTTCTGGGTGACCTGGCATTTGTTATTGGGTAGACGTTGCACTTTACATCAGGTGAACGTTTTGCTCGTTTCGTCACTCTATGCAATAAAAAAAAACTATTCTTTTTAACAAATCGCTGGCTGTTAAACCGCTAGTTTATATCGATCCCTAATTGCGCAATCTCTAAAGCAGTGGATTAGGCAGTGACGGAGATTATATGACAACTGAGATTAGATTTTCATATCAGGCGCACTACTTCCCACAAATCATTTGCAACGTTTTGATGTAAGTTTTACTGCACTATGGTGATGGTGAGCGATAAGGGGCGATCAGGTATAACCGTAACTATCAGAATGGACATGTCGTTTTTAAATTTATCATCATCGTCATTTCAGCCTATCAATAGTCCACTGCTGAACATAGGCATCCCCCCATAGATTGCCACAAAAGTTTGTAGCTCTCATTTTGTGCGGGATTGCCATAGTTGCAACCGCAGTTTATTTATCCAGATGTTCCAAATGAGTAGATGCTGCTGCCCATCTCCTGGATTTCATTTTCCCATTGTCCATTTTTACGATACTAACGGTATGAAATGGGATGATGCTCTGAAGTCGCTACCACACCAACATGAAGTCAATTAACCGTAATCTTTTCCAATATAACTACATACAAACATACCTTCACGCCTTTTCCACATAAGGGGTAGGCAGAGGCCACTCACGTAGTCCATTCATTTTTCGCCCTCGCGGGAAACAAGATGAGACTGGGTGGCGAGCCACCTTTTGGTACGAGTCAAAAAAATTCTTACTCCCCATTGCGTTCTCACGAGCAGTATAGTCACAGCATTGCATATTATGGTTTTTTCTGCACTAATACCAGCTGTCCGTAGAATGCCTTAGTCGCCTCTTACGACACCTCGGCATAGATAACGAACAACGATAACGTATACGTCTCGTTCTTAAGCTATGTACCCGCTGACTCCAAAAGGTAGGAAGCGTAGAGTAATGTCTAATAATAGATGTTTTATTTCATCTGCATCATACATTCACACAATAGAATATATAAAAAAATCTCCTACCTTTGCTGGAAACTTGCATAATGTGGACACTGTTCAAGACATCCGCAAATATTCGAAACAGTAATCATTTCATTGAACATTCAGTCGGAACAGTATAAGTGGTAATGTTAACAAATATATAATTAAAGTAGAATCCAACGTAATAGATTCGTCTCACAGCCTACCACCAATGTCCCTTTATACCCATGCTGAACTGGTACATAAGTTTTCTACTACTTTAAAAGGGCTTGGACCATCGAAAATATTTCGAAAGAAATTTAAAAAGCAGGCTGTTATATTTCATGTCCTTATAAAATTAACATCAAACATGCAACTAGTCGCACGTCTCATGGCGCGAAGCGGCGTGAGATAGTGCTTTATACCAGACATGTGAAGGTCAAGCGATTCGGTGGTCTTCAAATGCCTCTAGTCACAATTATATTGCACTTATATTCTAATTTGAAAAGACGTATATCAAGAAAACACTTTAATTAATTCATTAAAATTATTTTGTAAAACTCATCTAATATTGCTACTTTGAAAGAAAAACAGTTTAAAAAATATTTAACTTGGACATCCGGATTTTTTATGGATGTGGTCACGATAACTCTCGAAAAAATTGACGTATCGAGACCGGGTTTTTTTTATCGTGTCCAGAATTCTATCTACTGCTTTCCTATTTCATATCAAAAGTCTAGCACTTGTAGTTATTAAGAAAACTATTTTTTTCTTATTGTTTACATCTGAAATGGAAATTACTCGAAATATTTGAACCTCAATACGATTTTTTTTCTGTAGAGTTATATGATCGTCATGAGACGTGCACTTTTGGATTTTTAATTCCATATTTATAATCCAATTTTTAATTCTTTTTTCAATGATCCTTGATAGGTCACGCACTAGCAATAATTTTTACACCTTACAGTTTTATTTTACGTAATAAATCGCAACTTATATACAAAGCCCAGTGAAATATATTTACAAAAGTATCATGTAACAGTCGAAAAACCGCTAGTGCAACACAAACCTTAGTATTATTCATTCAGAGAGCAAAAGCTAACGATAACGTTCGTTTTAACAAGATATTCTCGACTCTCATAATTATAGTTGTAAATGTATAGTTATATTTGCATTGTTCAAACTGCGTCCTGCGGAGGCGAAGTCCTTATATGAGTAAAGGCTTGACAATTTTTTTTTATTTGATAAAGTGACGAAACGAGCAAAACGTTCACCTGATGGTAAATGCAAGCCACCCTGCGACATCAGTTCTCAAGTCTCATATGCCAAGCGATTACAGTGGCTCTCAGTGCCCTTCAAATCGAAACAGTAATGTTTGCACAATACTGCTTCGCGGGAGAATAACTGGCCCTGGGGAGGTACCTACCTAGACGGATTCCTGCATAGAAACTCTACCACCAGTAGATATACGTTAGGTACTAAGCCACACGGTTAATTCATATATCATGTGTTGAATACATTCAGTCTGTATGTATTAATTTCGCCCACTCTATACCTCTATATCCCTAGACGGATTCCTGCATAGTGGCAGTCCTGTGGTCGGCTTAATACACGCGTGTGAAACCGCGAGGCACAGCCAGTGTGCAATGAATGAAGCTAAGAACGATTGTAATTCATTTCTGATGAAACTAAACAAGTTAAAGGAGAGAAAGTTAATTTGCTAAGATCCGCATGCAAAATGTAATTGGACGTAGTTTAGCAGAAAGGACCCACACAAAGTCACTTTTGAGTCAATGACACTTGATAATATCTCGTTTTGAGGCGAAACACGTGCCGTCTCGACTTCAGTGATGCGTATTGCCTAGTGGTAGTGTTGTAGTGGTGGAGGGTATCTGGTGGCGGCTCCCGGTGGCGGTATTGGTTTTCTTGTGCACGCCGTTGAGGGAGGGCGGGCGGTGCTCTTCAAAACTAGGTAATACACACCATTTTACATTTTGCATGCGGATCTTAGCAAATTAACTTTCTCTCCTTTCTCTACTATAATGGTTTTACACAAAGTAACACCTGATTCTATTAACTATATGAAATTAAACAAACATCATAAATATGTATTTTTAAAATCAACCACCGTTTCTTTATCCTCCGTGTGGAGAAGAACCAACTTGATTATTTTGTATTGTGTTTTTTGATTATTTAAAACAAATAGATTACTCTAAACTGGAATGTAATTGTAAGCGAATCATACTCGATTCGCTTACAATTACATTTTACCTTTAATTGGCCTACATATGAGTTTTTATCTATAATCTGTCGAAACTGTGTAGCCTCATGGATTAGGGTACGGACTGCGAAAGATGACTGTCGCAGGATCGAGCCCGCCATTCGACTTAGCTTATAAGCTTAGTTGGAGTGGGTAACAGGAATATTAATAATGTTAGTAGCATACCTAGTATCTTTATAAAAAAAATTGTATGCTGTTTGTGCATCATTGGATCATTCAAACAGTAATTTCTTTACTATTATACATACATAAAGTCACGCCTCTTTCTCATTACGGTAGGGCAGGGACCACATCTTTCCACTCGCTACGATCCTGACGTAAATTTCGCTTCTACTTTCATTATCGTTTTCACACACGCTCGTCGGTCGCGGGTACTCCTAACGTGACCAACGTGATAACTTTATTATTATGAACTTATCAAACATCTTTATCAACAGTATGTTCTTTTTAAGTAATTTTATTTATTTTTATTACTAAAATTCTGTTATATATAAAAATAAATTGATGATGTCCTCCTGGCCATTTTCGACCATGGCGACCCATACCAGCAGACACAGAGGCACTCACTCGTCCTAACTTAACCGTCCCTGATTTAACGTTCAACAGAACCAGAACCAAAAACCAACAATTTGTGTTTTTGCGCAAATGATAACTTCGGCTGGGATTCGAACCCAAGACCCGCGCACGATAGTCAAGTACTCCACCCTTTAATTTAACTTTAACCCTTCACATTCGACAAGCTAAGTCCCTTTGTTCCTTTAAAAAACTCGTAAAAGCTCATTTCTTAGAACAATGATTTTATTCTTCCCTTTTCCCGAACTTTAGTCTATTGCTTTTATCTACGAATGCCTTCATCATGTGCTTGACATTAATTTATGTACACCCCCCTCTGCTCCCTTCTTAATCACAACAATTCCGTTTACAATGGTTGTCTGGAAGAAATCGCTTTCTGAGCGATAAGACCGCCTATTGTACATATTTTTACACTTTTTTTTTTTTGTTAATTTGTGTGCTTATTCCTGTATTTGGTGTACAATAAAGAATATATTGATTGATTGATTCATAATATTGATTATCTTCAATAATCTAATGTCTATTATATACTCTCGGAAGACTTCCTGCACTATAAACTCTTGAGGAAATGGTGTGGTAGGTAATGTATTATCATATTTGTCATTTTAAAAGAAAATAACTCTCTGTTAACGCATCCCACGTTAACAATTAAAAGAGAAATATCAGGAGCCAGGAGAGCGATAATACCATTTATTTTGCACGACTCATGTTTACTCTCTGCCGTGACATCATCGTGTGGTGATAATAGAGTTACCTCGGCGGTAGGACCGCTACAGCTTGTGCTGATATCACGATCGAAACGAAAGTAGGCTTTTTCTTAATATTATTTAGCTCATAAATAGTATGTATATGGAAACGTTATGCGTGTACATAACAATATAATCACTTTAATAAAAACAAAGTCGTGTTCATATTACTCGACTGCACAGGGTCAGGAAACCAATAGGGCAATGTATACGTTTTTACAACAGAATCCCAGAAAGGGCAAAGTATTTATTAAACACTTTTTAAGAATGGTAATAATATTAAGGAATACATTGATGATAACCCCTGGGAATTAGGTGATCGCTGCCAAGCTATTTCTACATCTTTATAATACTGCTGTAATTGTACATTTTTAAAATGACTCAAAAAAGAATCCGCTGGATTTCTTGCTTGTTCTTTCCGCGACAGAGGCAATTCTTTGCGAACCAGTGTAGTTCAAAAAAAAATACGTTCAATGAGTATTATGTGAGTAATCTATATTGAAAAAACAATATTCTATTCTTAGAAAAGAGGTCAAACCAACGACCGGCTCAACTGATGTTCAGTGATCAGCGCCGAACATCCGAAACACTAGAGGAATTGCACTTGTCAAACTTCTCATTTCCCCAGTATTAATCTTCCTCTCATGCTTCTTCTGTTATACCCAACATTCACTGCTATAAATAAGTATGGGGACCAGTATCATGTACAGCCCGTCGTGCCTTTTTAGATATGTTCTGACTACTCATAAAGTTATTGGACATAAAGCTACTGGTGGTAGGGTTCCTGTGCAGGAATCCGCCTAGGTAGGTTCCCAACCCTAGGGCCAGTTATTCTGCCGTGCAGTAGTATGCAAACATTACTGTGTTTTAGTTACAGACTTAGAGACTTAAGAACTGATGTCTCATGGCGTCGGGCGCAGTGTGGTGTCACACAGAAATGTTCTCGGTGCCACAGCATTTGCTATGGGCTAACGTTGCACTTACCATCAGGTGAACAGTTTTGCTCGTCTCATTTTTTCCAATAAAAAAATGCAAGGACTCCATTCTCTTGATATCCTGCCACCGATCTTCGCTCAATATCACAGACATTATTAATTTTATATTTATTCATCAAAACGATGGCAAATCGCAATATTGCAATTTTTGTATTTCTTTTTATAGTCGTATTGTCGATAAATATGATAATGTTTATATTTTGTCGAATACTGTTATGTGCGGTCATCCACCTCGGAGATCGTGATTGATAAGTTATCGCGTCGAAAAATTACAATTTGTAAACTTTACTGTTAACTGTTTCTTCGTTTCACTTTGTCCTTTACATCTTCATTTCAGCCTGTCACCACTGCTGGACACAGGCTTCCTCCATAGACTGCCACAATAATTTGTAGCTGTAATTTTAAGGGGGATTTTGCCATAGATGCCACGCTTGGCAGGCGGGTTGGCAACCGCAGTTTATTTATTCAGATGCTCCAGGAAGATGGTGCTGCCCATCTCCCGGTTTCAATTTACCCTCTGTCGACTTTTGCGACACTCACGGGATGAGATGGGGTTGTAGATTCTCTTAAGCCGCTACCTACCACACGACCATAATATAAAGTAACTATATGTGTCGCGTTGTTTAATAAGTTATAAGCGTAAATTAAGCCGACCACATGATTGCGATGTACGGCAGGTACCATACTTTATGCCGTGAGCATTCACAATTCGGTCCTTCTCGTTAATGGTGGTAGGATTCCTATGCAGGAATCCGTCTAGGCAGGTACCACCCCAGGGCCAGTTATTCTGCCGTGAAGCAGTAGTGTGCAAACATTACTGTGTTTCGGTTCGAAGGGCACTGTGAGCTAGCGTAATCACTGGGCATATGACTATGAAGACTTAAGAACTGATGTCTCAGGGTGACGGGCGCATTGTGGTGTCACACTGTTCTGGGTGACACAGCATTTGTTATGGGCAGACGTTGCACTTACCATCAAGTGAACGTTTTGCTCGTTCCGTCACTTTTATCAAATAAAAAAAAACTCAGCACCTTAAGACAGCTGCATGACGTTCCATACAATGTTCCTTAATTGGATTCACCAATGCAAAAATAATTTTTCAAATCCGTTTAATATTTTCTGAGATTTGCGCGTTCAAACATACAAACTAATCTTTCTTATAATAGTAAAATATAGATTGTAATTGGAGCAACTGAGCTATTTACGGCTCGCGTGGTGGCGGCGGCCGATCGTAGACGTTAAAGTGAAAGGCCACGCCAAAATTACCCGCAACCGACGAGGGTGTATGAAAGCGGACATGAAAGTAGAATCGAAAGATATGTCAGGATCGTAGCAAGTGGAAAGATGCTGCCTACCCCAATCGAAAAGAGGCGTGACTCCGTGTACGTATGGATGTCTGTATGTATAATTTATGAGCCATGACGACCACTGCGTGGACTTACGCAACTATACCATATCTAAATATACCCAAAAGCTACCTATACCATATCTAAATATACATCAAAAGACGAATATTTACGCAGAACTTCAATAAATTCTATAAACATATACACACATACAATAAAGTATATTTCAGAGAAGACAAAGCAGCCAGATCAGCAGAAACTAAAGTATTTGCTGTATCCAAATATCGTAATATACAACTAAACACTTCAAAATGAGCGTATGGTGGCGGCTTAAGAGAATCTACCAACCCATCTCATCCCGTGGGTGTCGTAAAAGTCGACAGAGGGAAAACTGAAACCAGAAATGGGCAGCAGCATCTTCCTGGAACACATGAACAAATTAATTGCGGTGTCCAACCCGCCTGTCAAGCGTTGCAACTATGGAAAATCCCTCCAAAGCGAGAGCTAAAATTTTTTGTGGCAATCTATGGGGGAGGCCTATGTTCAGCAGTGGACTAGTGACAGGCTGAATCGACGACGACGACGACTTCAAAATGGTGAGGTTTCTTTTAAATATTCAATGTACGTTCTCATTTTCCTTCTTTACACTGGCATTCCAGCCTGTTTTTACCTCAAAGAGATAAGTCTATCAAATTCAGACTAAAACGGAAAGTGTATCACCAATACTCGACGGCCGGCGACTGTCATTGTTTTCGTTTGAATCATCTTTATCTTATTTCGATGAATTGATATTCCCAGACCAACGATATCCTTTGATTTTTTTGACAGATAAAAACAGACAATGAAGCGTAATTTACCGCCAATTTGTATAATGACTGTGCGCAATGGATAAGTATGGGTTTTTTTTTGTTTCAGGTGAAGAATAAGAAGATATTGGAAATATTTCTAGTAGTAGTAGTCATGAGAAAAAAAAATTAATTAAACGCTATTTTTAGTTGTACACGTTTTAAACCGTCCAATATTTTTGCGCGTTGCTAGCACAGATTAATACAACCACAGAGATACTCTAAATCCTTAGTTCCCAAAGTGGTCCAGGTGGAACCCCAAGGGTCCTCGGGAGACTCGACGGGGGTCTACGTTGGCGTGACAAAAAATGGGTTAGTTAGTTATAGTTTTGGGAATATGGTAGCTGCAGGGAGAACCAGCTAAATTTTGAAAGTGGTCTATGAGAAAAGTCTGGAAACGTCTGCTCTAAATCATGCTCACTTCTAGTGTTGCCAGGTATAGTGTGTCAAATTTCGTGACGGGAAATTTCGGGGTGAAAAGAATCGGAAAGTTGGTTTTCAAATCGGGACAACTACAATGGCTACTAAAAAGCCAGGTTTTTTGGAGTCATCATTTATTTTAATCGGTCAGTTTTTTTAAATGGTATTCTACCATTGTTTAGTACAACAAACAAAACAAATAAACTAGATACATTTAGAGGTTAGTGAAAAATCGAGACATTTAGTTTCCCGTTCAACGGTGAATCGGGACGTGTCATCAGACCTCTGAAAATCGGGACGACCCGCGCAAATCGGGACACCTGGCAACGCTACCCACTTCTGTCACGAACAGACGCGACTAAAATATCATTATAGATTCTAAACAAAATGAGACCGTCTGGTTTCGCTTAATCACAAACGCTACACGACGGCATGTTAAATCGCATATTAATAACAGTTACGAGCGACTGACGCGGTATTCAATCATGCTCTGAAATACAGAGCGAGTTTGCGTAAATAGCAATGCATTGTAAGTGGCGTATACTTACAATAATAGTCGCAATTTGTAAAAATAAATCATACAATCAATCAATATGTTCTTTATTGTCCACAAAAAAAAGTGTAAAAAAATATGTACAATAGACGATCTTATCGCTCAGAAAGCAATTTCCTCCAGACACCATTGTAAACGGAATTGTTGTGATAGATACATAGAGAAGGGAGCACAGGGGGGTGTACATAAATTAATATAAAGAACAGGATAAAGTCACAGGAGAAAGTCGACAGAGGGAAAATAAAAATCAGAAGATGGGCATCTTCCTGGAACATGTGAATAAATAAACTGCGGTGGCCATTCCGCAAAATTCACCTTGAGCTACTAACTTTTGTGGCAATCTATGGGGGAGACCTATGTTCAGCAGTGGACTAGTGATAGGCTGAAAATGATGAACCACTTGCTACCATTTGAGTAAATCGGACAAAAAATAATAAGTAATTAAAAGCTGAAGGTAACCCATGACTATGTCATCAGGATTCAGGACGACAAAAATCTCAGTTCTCCCGTGAATATCGATGTTGAAAAGCGCTTGAAGCGTCGGGTTATAAAAAATAAAAAAAACAAATGTAACTGAGTTTTATTAAATATGTAGTATTCGCGTAAATCTTTATACTGGTGGTAGGATTCATATGCAGGAATCCGTCTAGGTAGGTACCACCCCACGTTATTCTGCTGTGAAGCATTAGTGTGCAAATATTACTGTGTTTCGGTTTGAAAGGCACTGAGAGCTAGCGTAATCACTTTGCATATGGGACTTAACAACTGATGTCTCGGGGTGACGAGTGCAGTGTGATGTCACTCAGAAATGTTCTGGGTAACAAAGCATTTCTTATCGGCAGACATTGCACTTATCATCAAGTGAACGTTTGGCTCGTTTCGCCACTTTATCCAAAAAAAATAATTATTATAATCAATCAATCAATACCATACGTCGTCGTACGAGGGGTGATCCAAAAGTAATGATAATCAGTTATTTCTAGTGCACACAAAAATACAAAAAAATTTCAGTCACTTACTCAGTTAACCACTAGTTCAGGGAAAAAAAATCATATAAATAGGCCACGATTCCCGGGAGCTACATTCATTTGAATACGGACTGTCAAGGAGTGAACATCAAAATGGAAAAACACGAAATCAGAGCTGTCATTAAATACCTCTGCTTGAAAAAAATGTCTACCAAAGACATACACAGCGACTTGGTGGAAACATTAGGGGACTCTTCTCCTCCATATTCCACAGTTGCACGCTGGGCTAAGGAGTTTAAGTTGGGAAGAACATCGACGGAAGACGAACACCGCGAAGGACGCCCATCGACGTCCCTCACTGAAGAAAATGTGAAAAAAGTTGAAGAAGTTGTATTGGAAGATCGAAGAGTGACTATCAGGCATGTAGCTGAGGTCACAGGGATCTCATATGGCAGCATTCAAAGAATCCTTGCGAACGAATTGCATATGAGAAAGGTCTCCGCGCGTTGGGTACCGAAAATGTTAAACGACGAGCAAAAGAAGAAACGAGTCGACATGTCAAGAGCAAATCTCGAAAAGTTCCAGGCAGACAAGGATAATTTTTTGTCACGTTTTGTGACCATGGACGAGACCTGGATCCACCATTTTGATCCTGAAACAAAACAACAATCGATGACATGGAAACGATCCGATGAACCGACGCCGAAGAAATTCAAAGTGTCAAGCTCAGCAGGGAAGGTTATGGCGTCTGTTTTTTGGGACGCTGAAGGAATAATCATGGTGGACTACTTGGAAAAGGGGGCCACTATTACAGGCTCCTACTATGCAGAACAAATAAGAAGATTGCGGGAGGCTATTAAGGAGAAAAGGCGAGGCAAACTGCGGGCTGGAGTGCTGTTCCATCAAGACAACGCACCGGTTCACAAAGCTGCAATTGCCATGGCTGCCATTCAGGAAGCGGGCTTTGAGCTGGTGGAACACCCCCCCTATTCACCAGATCTAGCCCCCAGCGACTTCTATCTCTTTCCACGACTCAAGGAACACCTCCGAGGCAAGAAATTTGACGATGATAGCGACGTGATGGCCGCGGTTGAGGACTTTTTTGAGAGTCAAGATAAAGATTTTTTTTCTAAGGGAATTTTAGGATTAGAAAAGAGATGGACTAAATGTATAGACTTGCTAGGAGACTATGTTGAGAAATAAATTTATTTATTTATTTTATTCATTGTGTTTATTATTGATTATCATTACTTTTGGATCACCCCTCGTACGTCATCATAAAAAAACTTAAAATGTATACAAAAAAGTTATGTTGTTTCTATTGACCCGCCGATGACCCTTTTTTAAACATCGTGGTTGGATTTTTAAAACATACAAATCAAGCCAAATCATGTACAATGACGAAATAACGCCAAATACGAAGCCAGCTACAATAAAGTCCATACTTGATCGTACAAGGTCCAACCTCCAATAGCCGCCGTTCGAACAATCAAAATTTTAAACGCTGTTTTGTAAATAATTAAACAATTCGACATGCTTCAGTGCTCTCGAATAAATAACATGAGACAACGGAAGACAAAATGGCTAAATAATAATCATTAATAACTAAAACACTCGTACCAAGACGCTGTTAGAATGATATCAAAATAGAAAGTAAAAGCATTTTCGTATTCACATCATTCGTCGATTGCAACCTTAAAACGGGGACAGTTTAAGAATTTTAGAGATCATAAAAGTATTGCTTAGCATAGAACGATGCAATCTTTTCTTTCAGTTTCAAAATGATATGACTACGAAACGCGGAATCCTCTCCAGCATTTACAGTTCTCGCACCTAATTCCATTATCTATTCTTGAAGTCCAAATTACCATTGAGAAAAACACTGAGTTTGACATCGTGAATAAAGGTGATATAAAAGTGAAAGGTTAGTAAGCATACTGTGGATTTACTTCCGAAGCAGAGAATTGAAGAAAAATGCAAACATTAATTCAAACAAAAATAATTTATTTTTATTCAATTCTGCTAACTTCTCTCGCTAAAAAGATTTACAATCAGACTTGATGGCACATATAATAGACCCTCCACCTCCACTTAACAGTTACACCAGCTACGCTAAAATTATCATGGTACACTACTAACCAAGGCAGGAATTCCAAGGATTCTTGCTTATCCCGAAAACTAGGAAATAATAGTACAGTGTTAAGCATATTTGCATTTTAAAACTGTTTGAATTGAAGAACATTGGAATAATCACAAAATTTCGATATTGAAAATGTTTGAAAAAAATTTTGGATTACTCCAATCAAAATATATTCATCTAAAGTTCTTTCGATTTCTTTTTTCTGATTTATTTGTTAATTATAATTTTATTTAGTTAAAATAGCTTTGTCAACAAGAAGCATGCATTTGTTATCATTACTGTCACTAAATACAGCATCTGTGTCATCACCGTCAACATTTGCTTTGTGTCCAACGTCAGTATTCTAAATAACTTTATCTACGTCATAATCACATTGCGTTTTGATTGTGATAAATGAAAATTTGCGTCAGATCCATCTTCAGAAGTGAATTCCTGTTCTTTGTCAACTTTCATGGCACTATGTGTTACTTGTACTTCCGATTAGTAAACATTAATGTGTGAACGGCCTTTACCAAATAATAAAGCTGTCGGCTTTGTTAGCACAAAGTGATCGATTATGCCATCCAACGCACTCTAATACGCAACTGATGACGTGGTTGTTGCAACAAAAAAAGTTGTTGATGGTTGTAGGCTATAAGTCAGTATAATGACATCAACACAGATCGTAACGTCCACATTAAGATTATTGAAATTTGTCTTTGGTATTACATCTGAAATGCAGTTGCATACAAACACAAAACAATTTTATGATATTTCAACTAATGGCATAATTTATAACTGCATAGTGATTTATTGACAAAGTTCCTCGACTGCAAATCAGCTGTATTGAATGAACCAGTGGGTCAGTGTCACTCTAGTGCCGTATGTACACATGTATACATACCCTAGTTGGACTTGTCCCATATGTTTGTTGGGGTCGTCGGATATCAGGGCGCGCGTCATCGATTCAGTGGTATTGGCACCACCCTCGTGCTAGCGGACAAACAAACATGTACAGACAGACAAACATCACCCTGGGGACGGCACAATGCTAAAGCGAAACCTGCGTACGACATGGAACACCCATCAGAGGCTCAATAACTCTTTTTATGCTTGTTGTAGTAAAAAAGTAGCGCCAACGCGTGACTATGTATTGGTGCTAAAAAAAATATGACTACTAAAGAAAATTCCATAAGCGTTTCTTGCATTGTTAGTCTTATACTACTCGCATATATGTGTTTTTTTTTAGAATACAGTGTCTGTTTGTTGCCTATAGCTAAAAACGAAGTCTTCGCTCGTCAAAGAATCTTCTCGTGAGACTACACTAAATACATGGGTACATAACTCATAAAAGCATGCAAATATGACAGGGGTACGGAAAGCATGACGATATGAAACCATAAAATAATAAATATGTAATCTATCCGTTGCTATCAAACCCGGGACCGCGATCGGATGGACTTCAAAAATAAATTATGTTCGTGGAAAACGTTGGTTAGTGGTCAAACTCACTCAGGCAGCAGTTGGTTAGCGATCTCCGCAGGAGCTCGGTAAAAGACCTCGATAGTTCGTATTAGAATTATCAATCTAAGGACGTGTATCACATTGCTACACTAGGCTGTCATTCCATCACACAAGGAGTTAAAGAGATGTGTTATTTGATGATGTACTATAAACCGGCCGTCTCCAATGCTTGCCTGAGTGGTGAGAGGTAGACACCCGCGTCAGCGTCACAGTACAAGCGCTGAAAAAATAATACTGCTCTAGGACTTGCTTTGACTCGATAACACCTAAAATTCGTGAATAAAAGAGACAGTAAAGGAGTCAAAGCACGTCAGTGAGCGATCAAAGTTAATCTGCATACCCCAACTTGAGCGCTTGCCCTCCCGCCATGAGGCCCTCCTCCCCCAGTAGGGTCACTTGTTCCTCTTCCCGCGACGGGTCCGCCATCTTGTGCACACACACGCCAACATGGCGTCATAGTCAGTTACGCGTACAATGTCAATGTCACAGTTTATTTTACCACGCAAAAGTAACTATTTTTCTAATTTTAGTTCCTTAATCATTTACGTTCCTTCGATTATGTGACATTGGTATTGTAACGCAATTATCATACATTTAAAACAAAATAATAAATTTGAAATGTCATAAAATGCCAATACGAAGTACTTTGTTCAAGAGAAGACCAACGATTTCCTTTGGAATACGATTTATTAATTAGCAAATAAAAGTGTATGTGTTCCATAGACATAAATAAGAAGAATCGTTAAATGCGTTTCTTGAATATTATTGCACTGTATGTTTTATTCGAATGACATACTGGCGAAAAATAACTACAAAAAAAAAACTAAAAAAAAAATGTAAAGACTAAGACAACACAATGGTAAGACCAATTTTAAAGTCGCCGTGGAGCTAGTTTTTTTCTACAACAGCAATTTGACCTTTCCGTAATGTAATGGCTGTGCCCATGACATTCGTGATAAAATCTTTAATTTCCATGGATCCTTGGCATAATCTAAAAGTACTAACAATAAAAATGTATTACTCTATGGTGTTCTGAGACAATGTCTAATAACTGTTGACTATATCGTAAATTTCGACTAACAGCAGAACAGTGTTAAGTTTACGACCAAACAACTCGGAATAATTGATAATAAGCAACAAATTTCGTGTCTGGCATCAAAAGAACACCACTAACATGAATTATCTTATCACTCGATTAATTTACGATTTTGTAGTTAAGCCAAAAAAGATTTAGATTTTAATTATAAGTCATGTGATTTCATAATAAGGAATCATACTCTTTTTACTCTATGGCATCACACATAGATTATGTTCAAGATATTTTTTTTTACTAAAAAAAAACTGCAATGAAATTCGTGAAATCCCACGAATTATGCCCAGAACGATAAGACTTATTTTACAAAAGCTACCAGAATAATGCATTTTGAATGGGCGAAGCAAGAAGAAATTGAAGGTATAAAAGGGATAGTTGTTGGTGGTGGAAGAGAAAAAAATTAATTATGGACAAAGAATTCAATCAAAAATAGAATAAACAGTACTTAGAACGTAAGAATGGCTTGAACCAAATTCCGATTCAGATTTCAGAACGCTACTCTGCCTACCTAAAATCTTCCGTGGACTCGCGCAAATCAGTCGGTTCTAAAAAAATCTAGACTTACCTCGTCGAAGAATACTTGAGTTTTCCTCAAAATATGTTTCAGTTCAGTTAACTCGAGATAATTCCTTTTGAGGGCTTCCGCGTTCTGGTTGACTTCGCGTAGTTCGTTCTCTAGCTTTTCGAAGGTCGCCTAGGATACGAAAATATTAGTGTTCTTATGTATTATGTATACATTCAGGAGTTAAGAGTTCATAATCCAATGTGCAGATATTGTCCTTCTAACAAACCAGTACTTGTTAAAATTGAAATAAATGACCAAACGATAATTTCATCATCATCACCATTTCAGCCTATAACTAGTTCTGATCACTGCTGATCATAGGCTTCCCCCATAGATTTCCAGAAAAAATTGTAGCTCTCACTTTGAGGGAATTTCGCAATAGTTCCACGTTTTTCAGGCGGGTTGGCAAACATAGTTTATTTATTCAGATGTTCCAGAAAGATGCAGCCCATTTCCTGTTTTTTATTTTTCCTCTGTCGACTTTTACGACGCTCTGAATTAATATGAAGTAAATTTGCTTCATGTTTTTATGGTTATTTTTATTACAAAAACGCTGTTCGTCATGTTTTTTTACGCTTCAACTCCAAAAAAGTTAATTCATCTAGTTTGCAGTCTATATAAATACTGTAGCATTTGCCACTGATCAATCTACAACTTCTTTTATCTCTCTCTTCATAACTAAGCTATAGTTACGGCCCTGTGTGAAGCTAATATTCTTCGCAATCAAAACCAGCAAATCTTCTTATTTCTGTTTACTGCGATACTGCATATCGAAAAAAAAGAGAGCTACAAACTTACGTTTTTTGTGGTAATCTATAGGGGAATTTTATATTCAGCAGTGGACTAGTGATAGACGGAAAGGATGATGATGTAGACGAAAAAGAAAACGGAACAAATTATTCGCCATAACATTAGTTTCTAAAAATATGTTTAAAAAGTGTAGACATACTTCTTAATACAAAATATATAAGCTGCGTATTTTTGGTAGTCTATTATGTAAATATTTCGATGATACATAAGACCTCGATGAACCTCGAAGGTCTTTCGCATTCTAAATAACATGATATCGTAACAGCGCGAAGTAACAATTACATACATCACTACAATACAAAAACGAAAATCCTTAATCCAAGTCCAATCCAATCCAATTAAAAGAAGCTACCCTGGCATTCTTATAAGAAATTTTCACATCTTTTTCTTGACCTACTTCGTTTAACATGGTAATATGCTGTCAGCTGCCAGTTCTTACCTCGAGATCGATCATCTCCCTGGGCTGCGGGGCTTCTGGGCACTCGCCCGGAATTTCCAGCATCGGGATACCGTCGCGTCTGATCTCCTTCTCCAAGTAGCGAAGCTTACGCTCCATCTCGTCGCAACGGCGGACCTCATTGACGAACTTGCGTTGAAACGCGTTTACGTCAGGGTTTAGCTGTATGAAAATTATTATATTTGAGTCTTCCTTATTTAAAGGCCTTTAAGATAAAGAGAGCGACAGTTCTTGGTCCCAGTTAAGTTCTGCCATATCCAAAGTTGACTAGAAACTTGGGACTGTTTATATATATTTTTTTATATATTTACTGGAAAAGTAGTGGACTCTCACAGAATTACTTAAAAGTCATACAACTTAGTAACTTTTGATAGAATTCCTATCCAGAAATCCGTCTAGGTATATACCGATGGTGTCCTACTTCTTCATCCGAATACTGTTGGTAGCTATCAACTGCGCAGGAGATATTATAGTGCCACAAGCTCAAACACAGAGGCACTCACTCGTCCCAGCCTACCCGTGCCCGATGTAACGCAAATGCGAAAATCTGAGGTAGGCTACGATGCAATGAAGGAAGAGACTTAAGAACTGATGTCTCACTGGGTGACGAGCGCAGTGTGGAGCGACACAGAAATGTTCTGGGTGACACGGCATTTTAGGGTGAAGGATTTGCTCGCCTCCTCACTTAAATCCATGGGAGAAAAAAACTAAGCGGTCCTACGACTTAGGCACCTTTCAGAATAGAAACTCATTTCTCTACTAACAGCCGTCAATGCACCCGCAATTCCCCTTACACGACTCTCACATCACTCACAGGATGCGATGTGGTGGCAGAGGCTTTATAACGACAGCGTAGCGTAGTGAATAGAGTACCTGACTTCTGTGCCGCGGGTCATGAGTTCCAGCATAAGCCAACATTTGTGCAAAAGCATAAAAAGTAAACTTTTAAGTGTGGTTGTTTTTTTTTCTTTTTCTCCACTCTTGTTTTTGTGCGTGTAATATGCTGCTAACAATATACAGCTTACTACAATCATTATTTTTTGGATTTTTTGTACTAAGTCAGATTGTAGTTTAGCGCAAAATAGACGTGGAGTTGCGGAAATCAGCCCAAAACAATCTAGATTGTAGTTTACATTTATTTATAATAATTGTTGCTCTTACTTACATCTACATATTATTGATTTTTTTTAAGTGATTTAATGATTCTGTTCATACGAGTATGTTTGATGAAGATACATTTTGCTGAAGTCTAGTTGTGATGTGTTGTAAATGTCATCCTAGTTTATCTCTGATATTATTGCGTGCATGTTACATCTGGCATGGGGAACTCGGGATGTGTGGATGCCTCTATGTTGTATTCCTGGAGGAGCTTGGTTGGCTCGAGTAGACTGATATTCCTGCCTACACGCAAAATTCGCGCTAGACGTGGAGTTGCGGAAACCGGCCCGTTGCAATCTACAATACCTCTATGTTTGTGCTGATATTGATAGTTTTTTTTTTTTATAAAGTGATGAAACAAGCAAAACATTCACCTGATGGTAAGTGCAACATCCGCCCACAACAAATGCCGTGTCACCCAGAAAACCTCTGTGTGTCACCACAATGTGCCCATCACCCTGAGACAGGTTCTTAAGTCTCATATGCCTAGTGATTACGCTAGCTCACAGTGCCCTTCAAACCGAAACACAGTAATGTTTGCACACTACTGCAGAATAACTGGCCCTGAGGTGGTACCATTATAACATCTTTAGTGCAGTTGGTAGTGACATCTGTGTTTAGAAGATGTCACTGTGATCGGAAATCGGCCAGGAAGACATCAACACCATGCATAGCAAAGAAAAGCAAGAGGATTATCATTTTTCAAAGTTAAAGTCAAAATTTCTTTATTTAGTTTACGCTTGTATAAAGCTCTTATGAATGTCAAAATCTACACTGGTTCACAAAATAAGATCTTCTCAGACAAGAACCGGCAAGAAACTCTGGAGTCTTTCTTTTTTTTTCAATGTCATATTACATAATGTCATTTATTCAATACATTATTTAATTAAAATTCCACATTTGGTAGCCAGAGGAATTGCAAGTGAAGAGTAAAAGTTATTTTCACACATCTTTGTCCTCTATGTAATGTCTATTTTACAAACTTTTGCTAATAATGTCTTCTTGAAAGGTTTGTTGAATTCTATGTCAGTTTTTTGCATCACATTTTTAGAATTTTTTTTATAAAAATTTATGGATCTACTAAGAAGACTATCTAGTTTCGTCCAACCTAAACAGGAAAGATTGAAAGAAAGGTCAAATGCTGTATAAGAGTAATGGAAAAATCAAAATACAAACAAACAGGAAAGCCAATCATTGATATGTAATAACAAATATATGACTCATTATCCACAACTCTGCATTCCAGTGCACAGGATAAAGACATATGATAACTTATTTTTGGTTTATTACAAATGTATGTGATGTGAAAGTGTTGAAATAACTTTTTATAAATAAATAGTAATAAGTAAGTGATTGTTGTCCTCCTGGCTGATTTCCCACACACAACCACAGCAACAACTTCCGTATACTATCAGAAACTATCAACTGCACAGGAGATATTATAGTACCACAAGTGTACTTGCAAATACAGAGGCACTCACTTATCCCCATCGACCAGAGCCTGATGTAAAATTTATGTGATAAGATCGGAGATAGACAAGGATGCAGTGTCAGAGACACAAGGACAATCACAACACAACCAGGCCCAAAAATCATCAATTTGTGTTTTTGCTAAAATGTTGCCTGCAGCTGGGATTAGAACCCAAGACCTGGGGCAAAGAAGTCAAGTACTCCAACCACTTGGCCATGCAGTTGTCACACACAAAATACAAAACAAATGTAGAATAATTGCTTGGTAAAACTTATTTTAAATAATAAGTAAATGGTATGAAAAAGCAACAAATACATTTCTACATCTTTAAACTTATGATACCACTATAATTGTATATAATATTATTTTTTTAATAATTAAGAAGAAAAAAGTGCCCACTGGGTGTCAGTTCAACATATGACAGGCATTTTTTGATATTCAATATATTATGTAAATTATCTATATTAAATAAAAATAGTTCTGTTCTATACAGCTTGGTTCAAGCATAGATTATTTAATTTCTGGACTTAAAAACATTTATCTGCAGCCTGATTGTATTATCTACATTGAAAAATTGATATTTAAGATATTTTTCATGATTAACTATCTGCATTAATTGATAGGAGTCACCTGACTTATATCCCTCAGTGTTTTAAGTATTACATAACAAGCTCAGTATGAATCCAATTATGTACATTTATTATAACTATTATATTGTCCAGTCACTGTTCAAAAATAATAAATTTTCCTGTTATGTTATATATGGAAGGAAATAGTAATGACACATTACTTTGTGGAATTATTAATTCAGCCTGATGTTACACATATCCAAAGGCAAAGCTTAATATTTCATAGAAAGCCTTGTGACCTGGATTCAAGACTGTGGTGTGGCCAATTGCAACTTGATAATTGGCAATACTTTTTAATTGCAACTCTATGAGCTGAGTTACTAAATGACCTGCTGTGAAAAATAAGGAAATTATCTAATCTTATTAAATAGTTTGATAATTAGTGAAGTCCATCAACCTAAACTGGAGCGACATGGCGGTCTTACCCTAGTACCTAAACTCTATATAATGATAGCCAGCCCTATCAATTATTAGACCAAAATTAACTTATTCAAATTCTATTGTTACTTTGTTATTAAATACAAGAAAGTTCAAAAATCAGCTCACTGATAACCTAATACATATATACATACATAAGATCACGACTGAATCCCATAAGGGGTAGTCAGAGACTGGGCACTCACTGCAAAAGCAGATGACTGCCACAAACCACATTTCACCAAAACAATATAATGCATGCACAACCTAATACAAACATTATATTTTGTCAAGATAAATGTTTTATTTCCAAAAGAAAAACTTGTTTTGTAGAAACAATTCGAAAAATTAAAAAACCCAAATAACAATTAAATCTGATTGTGTTCGTAATCATGAACATTTTAGCTAATATAAAAAATAGATATTACTGTAATTCGCGAAATAAGGTGATGTGCATAATTCTGTTTAACTTAAAATCAATAACCTTTAGTATTGAATTGTATATCCTGAAATGGGAGCAATATTAGACCTCTCTACTAAGGATATCGATGCGAAAGAGGGTCAAGTTTAGCTGCAAAAATATTTTTTTTTGATCTCAATCATCAGCTGGAAGGGGCGTTTTGAATGATAAATACTTACATCACGAAACTGAACGAGTCCCCAATTCACCGAGTTCGGACACGCAGGCATAAGCTGCCTCACTTTGTAGAAAAAGTTGACACAAAGTCATTTCTTCACTTCTGAATAACGAACCCATTTTGATGTTTTTTTCCTATTACACTATACAAACAATAACTAAAAATGGAGAGCTCCGTCGCAGCCGTCTGTGAACAGACTTCGCCAGCGACGAAACCGAATTAAATGGTCTAATCAATAGAATAGATATGAATGATTTTTCAGTGAATTCGTCATTGATGCGCAACGCAAACGCCAAAAGAGAATGATGCCATATAAAAAAAGACATACGATTTTAATATATATTTCTTTTAATAATATATTAATAGTGATTCCAAAATTTGGTGGATAAAAAAATATTTAAGTATAAAGATACTTTACAGAAGTATGATTTACAGTATAGTTCAAATACATAGAAAAAATAATTCTATATAGCAACATTTCTAATGACGTTTGGATGAGAAATCACAGACTTAAGCCTGTTTTACATTGGTTAAGTTTTTAGGCAATTGGCAAGTACATTAAAACTATAGTGGACAGTAGAGAGTGCCTGGACAATATAGTAATACAACAGGAACTAGAGCTGGACAGTAACCGTCATTTTGTCGTCAAGATAGTTAAAAATAAAATTTGTGCGATTCTTCGCAAAATAATTGCAATTATTGTGGAGCAAATAAATCAAGACGTTTCATTTCAACTAAATTAATAATTAACTATTTTCTAAGGTGGGCTTTTATGATTCCATAGACATTTGTGGGTTATATATTCATGAATGTTACTGTAGTTTCCACAGAATTACCACTCGGCATAATTTTTGCCTATTTAAAAAATATATGGGCCTCCGCTCATCCGTTCTTCGTACACTTATGCACTAACTTAATTTGACTGTTTACGCGACGCCAGTGGCGACTGGCGAGTCAACCTCAAGTCTAGACTGACATGCTACAAAATCCTAGAAAGGGATTCTATTCGGATCATATGGAAAGACAGTAAGCAAGCCAGGTTGACTCGTCACTGCTCGATCCAAGTTCGATCGGTGTATACTACTGTACTTTTTATTTTTTTTATTTATGAAAACAGTATTAAACACGAAAAACAAATTTGACTTATAATATACTAAGTATTTTGGCTAAAGTTACTACGGGTTCTATTAAATAAAGTCTATCCAGCCAAAAGAGATTAAATGTAAAATTACCATATTTAAATTTAATGTTAAAATTTCTTAATAAAAGTATGTTTAGCTCACAATAGTTTTTCCTTTCCTATCTTAAAATGTTAGTATAAATAACTGAAGCAGTTATCATTCTACTGATTGAGTGCGCTAAACTCGATCACTAAGTAATTATTTACATTCATCTTTTAATCAAGCTCAATAGCTCATTAGCAATGTCCAGCAGTGTAGTGCAAAGTAGCCTATGAGTTAATCCTTTGCCTTATCTACTTACCGAATTTTATACAAATCCGTTCAACAGTTTCGGATATTAACGTGTCCAGAAAAATGTATATAAAATGTAATGTAAATGTGAAAAAAAGAATAAATGAAAAATCCTTAATTTTTTCGTCAGGCAAAACTGACTAAAATTATGTCTAACTCTTTTTTCTGTTCTTTTGATGTCATGCAATAGATACAACATTTTCTACATATGTTTTTTGGTAAAGTGAATAGCTGCAATGTCTAATCTACAGTAAACTTTCAAAATGATTTATCTCAAATTGCAATATTGGGCATTTAACTGGTTTTGGCAGAATGACGACGATATGTTTGATGTCTTCAAGTGCAAATCTATTAAAATTTTTATATCTAAAGTAATATTATGAAGAGGAAAGATTTAGATTTTTTGTATGTTTGGTTGTAATGATTTAAGTAACTCAAAAACCACTGAACCGATTTTAATAATTCTTTCACTTATATACAACTACATTAACACCGAATAACATGAGTTGTATTTAATTAAAAAAAAAACAAGATCCCTTACGAAGATTGCTATGATGTAACTCCAGGTATCAAAATTTTACTGATTAAAGTCATTATTTGGCGTGCGCTGCAAAAACTATTGAATGATCACAAAAAAGTCCGCGCGGCTATATGTATAACTATTACAGTTAAGTCACAATAACAGCTTTTTGTTCAAATTAGTCTATCAAAACACGGTCAGAATCGAAAGATGTTGACATTCGTACCATGAAATTAATCCTTATCCTACGAAATAGTTTCATGATCAAGGTTGATTATGTACATGTAAAGTCCTCTTTAAATTATTCGAATCGGACCTATCGTTTAGAAGTTACGTTAGGTATAAAAATACTAAAAGTAAAAAAAATGCCGCGGTGTGACCGAGCAGCCCTACGCTCGCCCGCGCTACTCGCGAATAGATTATGATCTATTAATTACTTACCTACTCATACTATTTTTTGTAAACTAGAAACAATTGAAAAGTGGTTTGTAATTTTAATTATATATTTTCTTTTATTTAAAACTTTAAAAGCTCTTTAAAAAATACAGCGGCTTGGGCATCATCGAGGTGCGCGGCTCCCTTTGCGCGGCGGTCGAGAGCGGTCGTTTTATTTTGCTATCAAATATTGGCTATATTTCATGGCTTATGTTCCCATAAATAAAACATTATTTTAGTAAAATAACGTAATCTCATCTGACCAGCTGCAGAGCCGCCGATGAGAATAGTCGCTACAAAAAATGTCAGTGTAAGGCATTGCGGTTGTTCTATTTGTCCAAATAAAGTACTAATTTATCTTTCTAGTATCTATCTACCCGTGCGAAGCCGGGGCGGATCGCTAGTCTAATATATTTTGTAATTTTTGTTTGTCCCCGGCCTTAAACTGCAATAACTTATAACATTAAAGTTATATTTGTCATACATACATCAAATAACATGTTGTCCCAATACAATTATATAATTTTTAGATAAGTAGCAATCTTCAAGCCGAAATACTTTGAATTTCGATCGACAGTAAAATGATAGTTCACTTTTACTAAAGTTTATGAGTTTGATCCCCCGTACCGAGATCCCGAAAATTGATAAGCAATGTTAATTGCTGATTTACGACGTGCTCTGCGGTGAAGGAAAACATCGTGAGGAAACTTACACGTCTGGGGAATAAAAACATTTCAAACACATGTCGTCGTCGTCGTCGTTTCAGCCTATCAATAGTCCACTGCTGAACATAGGCCTCCCCCATAGATTGCTACAAATGTTTGTAGCTCTGTAGGGGGGATTTTGCCGTAGTTGCCACGCTTGGCAGACGGGTTGGCAACCGCAGTTTATTTATTCAGATGTTCCAGCAAGATGCTGCTGCCCATCTCCTGGTTTTCATTTTCCCTCTGTCGACTTTTACGACACCCACGGGATGAGATGGGGTGGTAGATTCTCTTAGGCCGCTACCACACTGCAAACACATGTGAAGTCTGCTAACCCGCATTGGAGCAGGGTGGAACTCTTCCCGGCTCCAAAACCTTTTCAAAAACCAGAGCAGTCCTGAGTTTAACATTTACTTTTTTATGTGAAGGATACTTTGGGACTGGCAGAAAGCTTACTATTGTTGACAAGTTGCCATGATTATAAAAAAAACTTACTATGTGTGGGAGTGACAGATTGAGGTTATATCCCGGACAAAATAAAAATAATTTATTATTTATTTAAAATTAGACCATGATTAACTGTAACAGAAGTTAAAAATTAAATCGCTATGGTATGTCTAAATAGGATATTATTTTGCCTAGTACAAGACTCAATAAGCTTACCCCCTACTGTTAAATCATTGCGACAGATCATTTGATTTTACTATAATTTTTTCAGGCATTACTCGGTGCGCAATTAGTTATAACTCTTATTATGGTATCAGTAATACAAAAGTTCGGTAACTATTCCTTTGCCCGATGGTTATTGTGTTCTCAAGGATTATATCGGTATTTGTATCCAGATAATAGTGAACTGAAAACCTTATCGGGAGTACCGAAAGACAAACCAAAAGGCAAGAAAAGTGGAAAGTCAGAGCAAAATGGGAAGCCGGAAACATTCCATATACCGCGTAGCCTGGATTTGCAACTAGAGACTGCACCTGTGACACCTCTAGACGTCGTTCATTTAAGGTTTTATACTGAATATGTCTGGATTGTAGATTTTTCCCTGTACACAAGCATTGTTTATATCATGTCTGAGGTAAGAATATATAAACTATTATTATTATTATTACCCTATAAACAGTATGGCTGCAAGTACTCCAATAACTTTAAAGGATTTTTTCATATTTGACACAGCTCAGTATACAGATTGGAAAGCATTAAAATGTGCCACACACTTTAGACAATTGAGACCCATCACTGGTCCTGGGCATTTAATGATGGTGCAATAAGTTATACACAAAACACTGCCTAAGTGAGGTAATTGGTGTTGTGACTGCCTTACTGCCTTGTAGGGAAGTGTTATTTCTAGAAATGGACTATTAAGAGGCTGATGATTATGATAAACCTGTGCGATTTTGCTGGCACTCATGGGACTTGATGTGGTTGATTAAAAAAATCTTATCTCAAGCAGATTAGTTGAGATAATTTCAAATTATTATTTTAAAACACTTTTTTATTTCAGATATACACAGCCATCTTTCCATTAAAGGATGAATTCAACCTGAGTATGGTATGGTGCTTACTGGTGGTGCTTTTCTCATTGTATCCTTTTATTGTTATTATTCATGAAGCATGTAATGATTTCTTATATTTACATGAATATTACACATTTAATAAAACTAATTTTCCAGATTTTATTACATTTAATTTTAGACTATTTATAACCCGATGTTTCAAGTGCTTTACAGCACCCCTAGTCATAGGGGGACTGAGATGACAGATGTCCCAATGTCATAGTTAATCCAGGGCACCTTTAGCTTTTAATTATTATTTTTGGACTGATTGATGCAATATGGGCTTATAGTGTCTTGAAGTCTTGCAGTGGTGTTTGATTCAATTTTATTAATTATAGGATCCCAAGCCGGTGGTAGTACTCAACCATCTTCTCTATTGGTCTCTAGATTAGAAATGTTGGGTTATAAATAGTCTAAAAATAAAATGTGATTAAATCTGTAAAATTAGTTTTATTAAATCATGAAGCATGGTTATGTTTTGCACCACCAACAGGTAATATTTAATCATGCTATTTTGCATTATTTTTTATGGAGCAAAGTGAGGCGAGCTAATTGTACACATGATGTTAAGCAATGTCTGCCCGTAACAAGTGTTGCATCACACAGAACATTTCTCTGTGGCGCCACACTGAGCTTGTCACCCTGTGACATCAGTTCTTCAGTCTCTTATGCCTATTAATTACACGCCAACTTATTATTTAACATATATCACTCAACTGAGCTGACATCTGAGCTGACATAGCACATAGAATAGGAGCACCTTCAGTTTCATACTGTTTGGGTGCTGACCGCCTCCGGCCATGGTTACAACTGTTATGTATTATACCAAAAGTAGGCTATATAATTCCAATCAACAGTTTCGGCACCACTCAAACTGTAAATGGCATCTCTCGGTACTGATTTATCACATGCTTGGCAGAAAGAGTAGATTTTAGGAATCCTTCATCTATGATGACAATAGACAAAACCTGTATGTATTAGAATATTTTTTTTTTTTTAAAAACGAAGCCCCACAGTAGGATTTTCTCCTGTATCGTGGGTGCGTTTTACAAACATACATTTTACATGCACAACACAACCAGACCCGAAAAGCAACAATTTGTGTTTTTGCACAAATTTCTTTTAAAAAAAAAATTCCGGTGGCGCCGAAGTCAGGTACGCTAACCACTACGCCACGCGGTCGACTAATAATAAAAATGAGAAAATTCTTACCCACCCTGAATCACATGGTGTTGATTCAGTATTTGTTTCTGTCCTATATGAAAGTATTTACATATATGTAATATGTAAATACTTTCATATATTTATAAACATAGCTCATGACAGTTAAATACACATTAAAGAATGTCAGTACTCAGAATCCAATAAACCTTAAACAAATAGTTTGCTGTAAATATCAAAGTGAAGGTATTTGATATTTATACTTATTATACTGTTACTTGTATATAAAAAAATATTAGGCAATACTATCCTTAACTTATAAACAGCAAAATTCTTCTATCGCTCACAAAGCAGTACTTCACAAGTGACGAGTCTATAGGGGAACGGTCAACTTGTATAGTGGCATTCTGCGTCTTCCTGCTCATAGCTATGATAGTGCTCATTGTGGATGAGTCCAACCTAGAAGTTGGAGTGGATCCTGCATATGACAGTTTCTATGAAAATGCATCGAAATTTCTCGAGAATCAAGGTCTGTCTTCAGTGTAAGTATCTGTTTGAATTACAAAATATATAGTTAACTGAATAGTTGAGATTGTATCTAATTAACCTATTATGCTGTTGAAAAAAAATATCTATGTATGAAATCTATAATATATATAATGGAATGGGGAGTAATAATTTCCAATTCTACCTAAACGGCGGCGTCATGGTTCGCCATGACGTCATGGTCACGTCTTTTTCCCACGGAAGCAAAAAGGAGGAGGGACCACCTCCCTACCTCAGTCGGAAAGAGGCCTGACTTTGTATGTAGTGTAAAGCTAGCATGTGTGGCAGTCTTCAATAAAAAGCACTGTATTATTTTTCAGAGGTCCAGCTTCCAAATTAATATTAAAGTTCTCTCTAGCTGTTTGGGCTGCAATTATCGGAACATTATTCACATTCCCTGGTTTAAGAGTTGCCAGGATGCACTGGGATTCCTTAAGGTAATTATCGCGTTAAAATTATATATAAATAATCATTAATATATTCCCTGTCATTATTTTTTTTTATTCTTAGTAAGTACAATGAGCTGTTGTTTGTTTTTCAACAACTCTAAGCATAAAATCTTATTATCATATGAGGACGTGTTGTGGCGGCTTAAGAGAATATACCACCCTATTAAAATACGTTAAAAGTTCGCAACAGACTAAAAATTTATTAAACTAATCTTTACATTATGTAGGATAGATGGCGTTAATAGTCACCATTTGTTGACATTTTGATATAAATATTAACACCCCCACTTATCAAAATAAACTAAATCATATATATTACATAGAAACAATGCCAAGCAAATTCATAAATTTGTAATGTTTTAAATGACATAGACCTTTAGTTAATATGTCAGCAGGCATTTCCTCACTAGGAATATATTTAATTTTAACATATTTGTACTTTACAACATCTCGAATGTAATGACAACGCACATCTATATGTTTTGATCTGTTATGACTCTGATTACTTAAAGCTAACTTCAATGCACTTTGGTTATCACAATACAGATCAATTACATAAAATGTATCTGTAATTTCATGCAATAAATTTCTTAAGTAAACAGCTTCTCTAGAAGCTTCCGACAGAGCGGTGTATTCCGCCTCTGTACTAGACAATGAAACGGTTTTCTGCTTTCTACTTTGCCAAGAAATAGCTGACCCTGACAGCATAAAACAAAAACCAGTATATGATTTCCTATCTAGGGTATCACTTGCCCAATCACTGTCCACAAATCCTTGAAGAACACTATTATTATTACTATATTTTAAACAGTAATTCTTAGTACATTGTAAATATCTCAATACACGTTTTGCATAGTTCCAATGTATAAGACTATAACAACTATTAAATTGACTAAGATAGCTCACAGAGTAAGCAATGTCTGGTCTCGTTAACACTGCCAAGTACATTAAACTGCCAATAAGTTTTTGGTAAGGAACATCAGGTAAACACTTATCAGATGACTTATCTAAATTTAATTTAGGCTCAATTGGAGTACTTTGTGGTTTACAATCAGACATCTGAAATTTAGAAACTAACTGGTCAATATATTGTTGTTGATCTACAGTAATAACATTTTTATTTTCATCTAAATTTATTCTCATGCCAAGATATTGTCTTACAGGCCCTAGGTCTTTTAACTTAAATTGTGAACCTAAAACCTTTTTTAATTTATTAGTACCAATGTCACTGTTTGAAAAAATCAGAAAATTATCTACATACAGTGCCACTATAATTTTAATTTTATCACTTATTTTTGTAAACAAACATGGTTCATATTGACTGTTTTTAAAATTTAATTTACATAAAACCTCTTTAACTCTTTCATACCATGCTAGAGAAGATTGCTTTAACCCATAAATGGCCTTTTTTAGTTTTAATACTTTTCCCCCACTTTTGTTTACAAAACCTTCAGGTAATGACATGAATATATTTTCTTTTAAAAAACCATTCAGAAATGCAGTAGTTACATCTAAATGTGTAATAGTCATTCTTATCTTTACACTTAGAGCAAACAATAATCTTAGGGTAGAATGTCGCACTACTGGTGAAAAAGTATCTGTATAGTCAACACCAGGTTTCTGTGAAAAACCTTTTGCCACTAGCCTCGCACGAAAACGCACTTTATTTTCAGAATCATATTTTTTATTGAGCACCCACCTGCAATTTACTATTGTCACATCACCTGGATTGTCAACAAGCTCCCACGCTTCACTGTCCTCAAATGACTGCAACTCCTCAGCCATTGCATGTTTCCACTGCTCCCTCTCTGGCCCCTCAAGAGCCTCTGAGAATACAATCTCTCCGGATGCTGGAACAGTATTGGAAATACATATGTTGCTAACACCAAACCGCTCTGGTTTCCTTCTCTGACGCTTGCCATACTCATCTGGCACTTGCTCAGGTGTTGATGTTGTCTGGACTGCGTGTTCTGTAACATCTTGTGTATTAATTTCAGTTAATGTTTCATTGCCATCAACATACACTGAAGAATCTGAAGAGTAATCAAAAGGGTCCTCAATTTCTTGAATATTCTGAGACAATTCCCCCACTGAATCACTAATTTTTCCCACTAGACTGTCTACTGGTGTCTCCTCATTAGGAATCCAGATGGATGACTCTTCACTAGTTTCATTGACCTCATCCTCCATCACTATGACATCTCTACTGATGATAACAGTGTTCTTGGTAGGATTATAGACGCGATAACCCTTTACATTCTCACCATATCCTATTAAAATGTGTTGTGTGGCTTTCTTGTCCCATTTCAAACGTTTCTGTTTAGGGACATGCACCATAACTTTGCTGCCAAACAAACGCAGGTGACTCAAGTCTGGTTTTGATCCATACCACAATTCATATGGAGTTTTATCCAATCCTGATGCAATAGACCTGTTTTTTAAATATACAGCAGTATTGGCTGCCTCAGCCCAAAATCTTTTGTCTAGCTTTGCGTCATATAATAAACATTTAGCTTTCTCGACCACAGTACGATTAGTCCTTTCACTAAGTCCATTTTGTTCCAGAGTATAATAATTTGATTTTTGATGTATTATACCAGCATGTATTAAATAACTCTCAAACTCCTTATTACAAAATTCTAGTCCATTGTCTGATCTAAATATCTTAATTTTCTTACTTTGTTGATTTTCAACAACTGATTTGAACTCTTTAAATCTGTTGATAGCTTCACTCTTGTGCTTCAGAAAATATATGAAAGTCATCCGACTATAATCATCAATAAATAACAGGAAATATCGAGCACCATTTAAGGAACTTGTTTCCATCGGGCCACAAATATCACTGTGAATTCTGTGCAGCGTTTCTGTACTTCGCTCACCCACATGAGAAAAGGGTAATCTCATTTGTTTGCCTTCACAGCAAGTGGCACATTGAGACTTGGTTATGTCAAAAGTGTTATCAAAAGACAAACCATTCACTATACCGTTTCTCATTTTATACATATCTTGACTGTTTATGTGTGCTAGTCTTCTGTGCCATAACTCTCCACTAACTGCTGGAGCAGCCAACAAACAACTTTGTGATTGTAACCTCAATTTATAAACACCTTCTGATAAATCCGCAGTAGCAACCAAAACATTGTTCTTGTTTCTAATATAACAGTGCTTCTTTTCAAATATGACATTATTTCCATTCTTAATTAGCTCACTTACGGATAATAAGTTGGTTGTTAAACTAGGCACACATAGCACATTTTTAACTGTTATATGACATTCTAATTCCGAAACAATGTCTACGTCTCCGGAACAAATAACTGGCACTTTGGATTCATTGGCGACAAGAATTTCTGTTAAACACGGCGAATTCATGTTCTTTACCCAAGCTTTATTCGCAGTCATGTGTGCGCTTGCGCCGGAGTCCACGTACCATTCGTTCTTGTTAAACTTTCCATTCAGGAAAACAACATTAAATACGCATTTACTTGCATTTTTTTTTAACAATGGGCATTGATTTCGATAATGTCCATCCTCTTTGCACTTGTAACATGTAATTGTTTTTACTGGGTTATTATCTGTCACTAGCTTTTTGTTTAACATTGACGGACCGCCATATTTCTTTGGTTTACTGTTGCTAGAGAAATATTTATTTCTCGCTGCGAACGCTGTGCCACCGGCTCCAAATTCACTGGTTACCTCCATGTCGAGTAATTTTGACTTAATGACATCTGCAGTTATCGAAATACCCGAATGTTCTATTGCCATTATCATTGGAGAATAACGATCGGACAAACCTGCTAATAATAATGACCCAACCCATTCATCTGTTATTGTAAATCCCGTGCCATTTAACCGTTGAGATGTTTCAATCATTTGTGTAACATAGGTAGCCATCGAGTCACAATTTTGAAGTCTTATTGATATCAAATGTCGAAGCAAGGTTATTTTTCTTGAGAAACCAGAGTCATCAAACATGGTCTTTAACATATTCCATAATTCAGCCGAGCTCTTGGTGTTCTTGATATGCACGTACAAAGCTGGATCAATCGTTAATATTAACTTTGCCTTCGTTTTTGCGTCGTCTACTGGCTTTACTTCAAAACTTGCCGTTGGTTTGATGTACTTGTCCATCCCTTCTAGCACCAACAAGTTTTCAGCCGCAAAACACCACTCATCGTAATTTTCCCTGCCTTTTAACTTCGGCACACTAGCAATATAGTTCGTGGTCATGTTTCCGCGAAACAACGTACACAATTTATCTATTTTACTCACTAAAATAACTAATAAATCGAGGAAAGGCCCATAACCTATTAAAATACGTTAAAAGTTCGCAACAGACTAAAAATTTATTAAACTAATCTTTACATTATGTAGGATAGATGGCGTTAATAGTCACCATTTGTTGACATTTTGATATAAATATTAACACACCCCATCTCATCCCGTGGGTGTCGAAAAGTCGACAGAGGGAAAATGAAAACTAGGAGATGGGCATCCTCCTAAAAAGTAAAGTAAAAAAGTAAAGTTTCAGCCTATAAATGTCCCACTACTGAGCACAGGCCTCCTCTCATTTCTGAGAGGGTTTTGGAGCTAGGAAGAATCCGCCGCGCTGCTCCAATGCGGGTTGGCGGACTTCACATGTCTTCGAAATATTTTTAATTTCTCAGACATGTAGGTTTCCTTCACCGCCGAGCACGTGGTAAGTCAGCACTTAAAATTGCAATTAACAATTTTAGTGGTGCCGGCACCGGGAATCGAACCCAGGTCACTCGCGTACTATGAAATTAAAAGGAGCGCCTAGCCCCTGAGCTACGACGGCACCTCCTAAAACTTCTAAATAAACAAACTGCGGTTGCCAACCCGCCCGTTAAACGTGGCAATTGTGACAAAATGCCCCCCAAAATGAAAACTACGGAGGAGGCCTACGTTCAGCAATGGACTAGTGATAGGCTGAAATGATTACCTAATATCTCGTCTTCTCGTAAGGCATCTTAGCATCCCGATACTTTCAAAGTAAGCACACTTAAGAACTTATGTCTCAGGGTGATGGACGCAGTGTGGTGCTACACAGAAATATTCTGAGTAACAAAGCATCTGTTATGAGCGCTTACCATCAGGTGAACGTTTTGGTCTTCTCGTCACTTTATCAAATAAAAAAGCAGTTGGTTCCCAATATATTTGTAAATGGTTAATGCTAATCCTAAATAATTTACTAATTTATAAATAATTCTAATTTACCTAAAACTAAATAACTTTGGGAGAGTTTCTTGCAAGATCAGAACCTTACCTAATAAACAACTAGCTCTCCAGCTGTATTGCGAAGTTCTGGTCAATCACTAAATCATTAGTAATGATGTCGGCGTAAACTTCGGGATACTGTCGTTAATTTTCAACCGCGCAGGAGATATCATAGAGCCCCAAGTGTACGTGCAAACAAACAAGAAACAAACAAATCTTTTGTTGGTGGTAGGATTCCTATGCAGGAATCCGTCAGGTAGTTACCACCCCAGGGCCAGTTATTCTGCCGTGAAGCAGTAGTGTGCAAGGATTAGTGTTTCGGTTTGAAGGGCACTGAGAGCTAGCGTAATCACTGGGCATTTGAGACTTAAGAACTGATATCTCAAAGTGACGGGCGCAGTGTGGTGTCACACATAAATATTCTGGGTGACACAGCATTTGTTGTGGGCGGACGTTGCACTTACCATCAGGTGAACGCTTTGCTGGTTTCTTCACTATATGCAATTAAACACACACAAATTATTACACACACAATTCTCAGATAGATTAACCGTGTAGGTGCAGGATATGCTAGGGTGCATTATCCGGCCCTGATTTTCAGGGGCATCTAATGACATATAGACATTTATTCTTTGACTTTCAATAGTTTGTACACATAACATAACGTATACATAATATATAATAATAAATAGAATTATATTTTTTTTTAATTCAAGAGGTCTTCTGTCTCTTCTTTATCTACCCGCGCCTGATATAACGCTTCTGCGATAAGATCGAAGGTAGGTTAGGATGCAGTGTCAGGAAAGAAAGAACCATTAGTGTTCTTCGTGATCTCCTGGTTTCCCGTTGCCTTAACAACTTTATAACACCTTTGTATTCCATAAGGAAATTTTCACTTATTTGTACTTTCATTTATATTCCAGATACTATAGTGACAACAAAGTCAAGGCGTTACTTTTGAATGTGAACTTTGCGATGCCCTTCATTTTAGCACTTTTATGGGTCCGTCCCATAACCAGACACTACCTGACTGTTAGGGTTTTTAGCGGAATGGACAAGCCTCTGTAAGTATTCATCTGTTTCAATGAGTATAAAAGAAAAATAATAATTAAAAAAAAAACAAAATAGACTCGAATTGAAGGCAATGAATAAATGTTTTCATACAACAATTTAATACTTGTTGTTCCGTTTAATGTAATTAAGCAATTTTAATTTTTTATGTAATTATTAATTAGTTTTGCCGGCACCACTAAAATTGTTAATTGCAATTTTACGTGCTGATTTACCACGTGCTCGGCGGTGAAGGAAAACATCGTGAGGAAACCTGCATGTCTGAGAAAAAATAATTTTTTGAAGACATGTGCAGCATGGCGGATACTTCCTACCACCAAAAACCCCCGAAATGAGATGAGGCCTGTGCTCAGCAGTTGGACATTTTGACGCTGAAACTTTACTTTTAATTGACTTATCTGCCAAAGAACAACTAAAACACGATAAAGATTATACAGTACCTTTAGGGCCTTCTTTTTCTCATCAATATATAAAAAGATGTTATATCATTTATATAGGTAAGTATTACGACCTCATAATACTTACCTATATAAACCACATATATTAAAAGTCATTGAGGGATCCTTTCCCTCAATGACAATAATCTGTGACAGTACGTGCACAGTATGTGCACAGGTTTTCGGTTCGGACGTTTATTGACTACATCGAAATCGGATATAAAGAAAACAATAGAAACAGAAAACATTAACATCAAAAATAAATATACGAAAAAGAGTAGAACAAAATTTGTAGATAATAGATACATTTGTTGACACTAATCAAATATTTCTTTTCGATTATTTGGTAATAACAAATAAAAAAAAAATGGTGGTATTTACATCTTATAGCGTCAAAATGAATCGCGTGTATATTTTATCCATACATCATCATCATTTCAGCCTATTTTAGTCCACTGTTGAACATAGGCCTCCCCCATAGATTGCCACAAAACACGGTCCTGAGCCACCTGCATCCATCGACCTTCTGCAAAACTGTGCAGGTCGTCGCTCCATCTAGTGGGGGGCACTTGCCGATAAGAGAACCTTTCTTCTTTTTATCGGCTCTACGAGCTATATGGCCGGCCCATTGCCACTTCAGCTTGCTAACCCTTCTATATAAATAAATTAAACATAGACTGCTTGTTCAACAAAATAACAGCTCCTTACTTAATACTTATGAAAGTATATAGCGTAGCAACGAATAAAGTTATTTTCTTTCTTTCTTTCTTCTTTCTTACATATATATACTATGTGCATAAAAAAAACTTTTAAATTGTAGCATGACGTCACAAGCTTTTGACACCCTTCGTCTTTTACTGGTGGTAATGGCGGTTATAATACGACTGATGTTACTGCCTCGGCAGCTGCAAGCTTATTTGGACATGGCCCAAAGAAGACTGGACTCGCAGAAGAAGGAAGCGGGACGAATCACTAATATAGACCTACAAAAAAAGGTAATGAGATTTGTGTATCACCAGGAACTTCTGTGCGGCACCACACTGCGCTCTTCACCCTAGAGATATCAGTTCTAAGTCCCATTAATTACACTGGCTATCAGTGCCCTTCATTCCGAAACAGTGTTTGCACACCACTGCTTGATCAAACTAACTGGTATTATGGTGGTACTTGTCTATACCAAGACGGATTACTGCATAGGAATCCTACCACCATTAATGATCTTACTAGGTAATTAGAATGAAACTATCTGGATGAAACTATTTTTTTATTATTATTATTATTGGATAAAGTGATGAAACGAGCAAAACGTTCACCTGATGGTAAGTGCAACGTCTGCCTATAACAAATGCTGTGTCACCCAGAAAATTTTTGTGTGTCACCAGTCGACCGCGTGGCGTAGTGGTTAGCGTACCTGACTTCTGCGCCACCGGTCCTGGGTTCGATTCCCAGCCGGAAGCAACATTTTTGCAAAAACACAAATTGTTGCTTTTCGGGTCTGGTTGTGTTGTGCATGTAAAATGTATGTTTGCGAAACGCACCCACGATACAGGAGAAAATCCTACTATGGGGCTACGTTTAAAAAAAAAACAAAACTGTGCCCATCACCCTGAGACATTAGTTCTTACCTAGACGTACCTAGACGGATTCCTAGGAACCCTACCACCAGTAAAAAATCGTTTACTGGTAGTAGGATTCCTCCGTTTGTTATGTCATCATCATTACTTGTGTCATCTCCTATATATTTTGAATTGTTGTGTCGTCTCCTATATATTTTGAATTGTTGTGTCATCTCCTATATATTTTGAATTGTTGTGTCATCTCCTATATATTTTGAATTGTTGTGTCATCTCCTATATATTTTGAATTGTTGTGTCATCTCCTATATATTTTGAATTGTTGTGTCATCTCCTATATATTTTGAATTGTTGTGTCATCTCCTATATATTTTGAATTGTTGTGTCATCTCCTATATATTTTGAATTGTTGTGTCATCTCCTATATATTCTGAATTGTTGTGTCATCTCCTATATATTTTGAATTGTTGTGTCATCTCCTATATATTCTGAATTGTTGTGTCATCTCCTATATATTTTGAATTGTTGTGTCATCTCCTATATATTTTGAATTGTTGTGTCATCTCCTATATATTTTGAATTGTTGTGTCATCTCCTATATATTTTGAATTGTTGTGTCATCTCCTATATATTTTGAATTGTTGTGTCATCTCCTATATATTTTGAATTGTTGTGTCATCTCCTATATATTTTGAATTGTTGTGTCATCTCCTATATATTTTGAATTGTTGTGCCATCTCCTATATATTTTGAATTGTTGTGTCATCTCCTATATATTTTGAATTGTCCATAACTGTATTCTTTCCAGATAGCATCGGTATTCTATTACCTCTGCGTGGTTGCACTGCAGTATGTCTGTCCGATCATCATGTGCTTATACTTCGCATTGATGTACAAGACGCTTGGAGGATACTCCTGGACGGCATTGTTCTATGATGGAGAGGAGATAGCCAGCACGAGGAATGAAACTGTCACAAGTGACTTGGAAATGGAAGGAATAGAGCAGTATCAGATGGCTTGGGAGAATTTGAAGACGGTAAGTTTACATGCAATCAGTCACGTCTTTTTCCTGTATAAGGGACAGGCAGAGACCACACACGTAGCCGACTTTTCGCTACAGCGCGAAAAGAGATGTGGCGGGCGAACCTGGTCGCCGCCATTTTGGTAAGTGTCAAAATAAACGCCACTAGCTGCCCATTGCGTTCCCACGAGCAGTTTAGTGACAGCGTTGCATATTATTGTGTTATCCTTCATAAATAAAGGCTGTCCGTACAATACCATAATCGCCTCTTACGACACCTAGGTAGGAAAGAGGTAGGTGATATTCTACTATACCAGACACATATCAGCACCTGTAGTAACTATTGTTTTATATGTTTTTCAAGGTATTCACAGTGGAAGTGCACCGTGGGCTATTCGGCTTCGCGACGTGGTGGTGTTGCTTCGCGTGGTTCCTCACCACATCGCTGGGCACGATGTACCAGACGTACTTCCGAATCTCGTGATGATCACTTTTGTTGCGTAGTGCTTCTAGTCTCAGTTTTATATGTAGATCACTAAACAATTTAATGAACCCAAGTATTGGCAATGAGGGAATCCATCATAGTCGTCATCGTTTCAGCCTTATCACAAGTCCAATGCTGAATAGGCCTCCCCCGTAGATGCCAAAATATAAAATATAAATATGTAGCTTTTAGGGATTTTGCCATAGTTGCCACGCCTGGCGGGCGGGTTGGCAAGCGCAGTTTATTTATTCAGGAGTTCCAGGAAGATGCTGCTGTCCGTCTCCTGGTTTTCATTTTCGATCATTTAAAAAAAAAATTAAAATCAAAATTGTGTCTTTGGGAAGTGAGTGAAGAGGGAACTTACCATTTACATGAACATTTGTGTGATCGTTTATCATAATATCTTACTTTTTCTAAAAGTGACGAGACAAGTAACCATACTAGTGCACCCTGAGACATCAGAACTTAAGTCCAATATGCCCAGTGATCATACTAGCTATCAGCGCCATTCAGACCAGATAACTCAGGTTTCACACTACTGCTTGACGGTATAATAACTGGCGCTGCGGTGTTACCTACCCAGACGGATTCCTGCAAAGGAAATCCTACCAGCAGTGAAAAATATTTTCCTTACCTACCCAGACGGATTCCTGCAAAGGAAATCCTACCAGCAGTGAAAAATATTTTCCTTACCTACCCAGACGGATTCCTGCAAAGGAAATCCTACCAGCAGTGAAAAATATTTTCCATCATTAGCCAGCAAACTGTCCGCTGCTGGACATAGACGCCTGCTAAGAAGGATTTGACGATATCACCTTAGATTCTGCTGCCTGTCACCTGTCTGTATTTTTTTGGTCTGGCATTTTTCGAGATGATTATTCCGCAAACTGTCAGAAGCCATTAGATTTTCCCAGCATTTCGCGCAGTCAACTCATACAACACCCATCGGATGAGATGAGAGATGGCAGATTTTAAATTTTATCACTTACATGGGTTTATGAAATTTTTAGTAAGGCTCAGATTTCACAATCGTCTCATATGTATTTTATTTATTTGGATTTTGGTGAGAATAAAGGAAAAAGATTTATAAATGTTCATATTAAAAAACACTGCCATAGTGTTAAGGCAATATTATGTTTATAATAATAATAATAATAATAATATCTCATTTAATCAATCCAGCACAGATGGTACATAAAACACAAAAGAGAAATGGAACACAACAGAAAACATATTACCTTAAATCTATAGTAAATTTTAAAAAAGAATTGCGATGCTGGATCGATAAGGTTTCAGCTCAGCATTATGTTGGCCAAAAAGCCAACGCTGGTATTCTGCTGGTACCGCTAGGTACCTTCCGTGTGTCAATGGCAGAATTTAATTGTACATGCAGTTCATGATGCAATCACCTAACAAAAGAATATAATAATAAAATAAATAATACATACTATGTGAAAAAAAAAGCAAAGAATAAAGTTAAATAGACAAGAAATTGTACAATGAAGTAATATGATAAGATAATATATTTATTTACGATTACTATTGAAATTATTTAAAACACAGCAGGCGGTTTAATCATTTCTCTGCGTTTTAATTAAAAATAGTCTCATTTTGTTTTTAAATGCGCATTTGACTCATGTTCAATGCGCGCATGTTTCAAGTATTATTAATGGTTGTGTGATTGAAATGTATTATTTTAATCAAAGAAATACATCGACAACATTTTAGGAAATCTGATTACCTTATGAGTGTATCATCATTTCAGCCCATCACAAGTCCACTGCTGAACATAGGCCTCCCCCATTGATTGCCACAAAAGTTTGTAGCTCTCTTTTTGGAGTGATTTTGCCATTGTTGCCACGCTTGGCAGGAGTGTATATTGTATGGAGAATTGGACGTAGTTTAGCAGAAAGGACTCAACCCACGCAAAGTCACTTTAGAGTCAATGACACTTGATAATGCCTCGTTTTGAGGCGAAAAACGTGCCGTCTCGACTTCAGTGGTGTAGATTGCCTAGTGGTAGTGTTGTAGTGATGGAGGGTATCTGGTGGCGGTTCCCGGTGGCGGTGTTAGTTTGCTTCTGCAGCTACTATGGGGTTCTCCCAAAACTAGATAATACACCATTTTATATTTTGCAAATTAACTTTCTTTCCTTCATTATTGACATTTTAAGTTTAGAGTGGTACTCTTAAATGATGCTGTAATCAGATTTTTTGCCGTCAATACACACATTAATCAAAATAAGTCATACATGTTATAACTATATGTTAAACATTATATCTATTAGTTGTGTTCAAAAATTAATTTATCTGAAACGATTCAAGAACTCTCAATAAAACGAAAACAGCTGCCTAAATATGGTTGGGTTCCCGATATCAAAAATATATGTTTACTTTGATTGATTTTTTGCGGAATGAAAGACTATTCATTAAAACATTTCGGTACAAATAAATAATCTTTGAAAATTTTGTGGCTTGAGTACTTTCTGCTAAAATACGTCCCATTGCCAATTGTATCGTATCACGATCAGATTGGACTCGTTTTAAGGAAAGGCCACGTCAACAGTACCCGCAACTAACGAGCTTGTATGAAAGCGCACATGAAAGTAGAAGAAGCGAAAGATGTGAGTCAGGATCGCAGCAAGTTGTAAGACGTGGTCTCTGCCTACCCCAATGGGAAAGAGGCGTGACTCTATCTAATGTAATTGTAACAATAAACATATTGTTGTATACCTAACAGAATAATTATATAGCTTTTATTCGCTTTGATGTTTATTTCTTACTAACAATTTTTATATGTATGTAAATACATATATTGTCAAAAATAAGTGCCGGTTTTGCGCACAATATTAATAATTATCGCCCGGTTTCGTAGATCAGTTTAGTGCGTAAACATCCAAATAAAATGAATTTCAGTTACATTTTAGAGATTTAAGAATATTTTATAAGGTTTTTTTTAATTTATATTAAAATGTTTGGTGTGCTTTGTAAAAAAGATTTTTTTGTAAAAATGATTAAACTTGGAAGTTTCTTTTCCAAGTTTAATCATTTTTATAAGCGCCCACAAAATACTCTTGAAAATTAGCTTATTGATGCCTAAAGTAAATGTAGAGTAACACCCTATAGTGACACTATTAATGCCCCACTGCTGAGCACAGGCCTTCTCTAATTTCTGAGGGGGCTTTGGAGCCTGGAATAGTCCGCCACGTTGCTCCAATGACTTCACTTTAGTTTTGCCTGCTGCTCAATAATAAGTAGTAACAGTAAAATTAGTAGCATTTTTGAAAACAGGAATTTTAGGCATTTTATATTTTTTCAGCAGCTTATAGTGCTTCAGTCCAAGATAGAATACTGTTTAGTAACCATGACAACGACATTTCTGTCCTACAATTATGTGCCCCGTTTCCAGGAATAATTTATCTGACTTGTATTTATCGAGACTGTCTCATATAAGTGTAATCAAAATGCTTACAGAAATTTATACATTGAACTGAAATATTTATGTTTGTTATAGTAATGTTCGACCCGTTTTCTACCTATGTAATTCATAACGTTATCGTTATTTGAGAATTTTTTTGTAATGGATTGTTTTCATTAAAATAAATAAAAACTATAAGAACAATTGTTTCATTTTCTAAAAAAATAACGTCATAAAAAATAGTTTTCGAACAATGTCTGCAAAATAGTGCCTACGTTTTGCGAAGGACCAACAATCAGACAAAAGAATGTGTATAAATTGGTTTTACCTAAAAAGTAAACAAATTAATTAAGAAATCAGTGAAATAATGATTATCGATATATTTGATGACACATGCGTCATTCTTGTAAACAGGCCCTGTTGGCGGAAGCTGGTCTGCTCGAATTTGCAATATACTTAATATATATATTTATAACTTCGTCTTGTCTAAAACTTTAACATGGAGCGTCTTTGGTTTTCTACGAGACTATTATTTGTAAATTCATTTATAATGTTTTTGACTAAGATAAAAAAAAGCATTTTCAAAAGGAGGATTACCCGCGGAGTTTCTTTCGCCTGTTTCTTATCCGTCAGAGGAACCTCATCACGAAACGGTGGTACGAATTGTAAAAAAAAGACATTTGACAAACGAAATAAGTATATATTTCTTACGTCGAAAAATACAGAATTTTCATTTCACACAGTAAACGGTAAAGATTATAATTTGATTATAATAAATTATTGCTCTTTTTGGTATATTCATGTTTTGTCAAAAAATCTCATGACTTGCTGTTTTATTTTTTTTCATTCTATTGGTTTCAACCGTGGCAAATAAGCCGAACATATTGATTGCACCTTACGGCATAGTCCTTAACTACCTTATGCTCTGAGCATTCACAGTTCGACCCTTGGAAAGGTTCTGTTCTCAGCGTGCGGCGCCTTATAGTTGTTGGATGAAATTTTATAGCTCATAATCTTCCTTAAGAATCGGGCTATCTAATTTATAAATAATATTTTAAAACTGGTAAGTATTATCTGATATTAGCGCGTTCAAACGTACAAACACTTACAAACTTCAGCTTTATTATAGATAAAGTTAAGAGGGTTATATAGACTTAAAAAAAAGTACAGAACTAAAATATTAATAGCCAAAATTCAAATTAAATCCGCCCGTAACACGCCATCCACAAATCCCCTAATTTCTGGTTTTTACCCAGGAACCCTAAATATTTCCGAAATAAAAATTAGCTAAGTTGCTCTCTGAAAAGTCCTCCTACCTACTAATGAAATGTCGTTAAAATCGATTCAGTCGTTTTAGAAATTAATCCGGACAACCAAACAGACTGACAAAAAATTAAAAACGTCCCTTAGTATGTTGGTATATTTTAAATTACCACATGAGATTATGAAAGCCTATTGCGCAAATCCAGACAGGCACTAAAATTTTATTTATTTGTAAAGAAGATATCTCGTAGGAGATATCCTTTACATATTATGATTAAACCCATAGGTAATGAAAAAAGCTTTAACCTCTTTTTCTCTTGACTACGGTTACGCAGAAGACATTAACACGGGGCGGAAAAATATACCATGGATTTTTAAGTGACAAAGTTATATACGATATGATTTCACGTCTAATCGGACCAAATCAGGAGTTTGATCATGTCGTGCTTATCAGTTAAGCAACAGGGCACCTACTGATTAAATGGAACGAAGATCTAGTAGCCTAGTGACCTAGTGATTTACCCACTGATTAGATGCAGCGAAGATCTCCTAATGCCTATTACCTATATTTTCTTTGCTATGGTAGGTGGTAGCAATAGGTCGTGTCACGCACCTTGCGTGAATTTTGTTCGAGCTAAATGGCGAGTCTTAGGAGGAACTGATCACTGATCAGATAAGCACGATGATCTTAGATGCCTAGAAATCTACTAGATTAAATAATACAAAGACAATAGAACCATTACAAAGGACCAATCAATTAATGGTACAAGCATGAAATTAATAAGTTGTATTAAGAAAACTATTCTAATTGTCTGAGATCTGAGAATAATCATCCTAGTGATGGCAATTAATAAACGAAGGCTGTGAAAAATAATCGATTACTGTTTTAAAATAATCTTTAGATGTTTTATTGTTTTTTTTTTTCAAACTATAAAGCAGTACTAAGCACTGATATAAAATATACTTAGATTATGTACTGGTGGTAGGATTCCAATGCAGAAATCCGTCTAGGTAGGTACCACCGCAGCGCTAGTTATTTTGCCCTGAAGCAGAAGTGTGCATAAATTACTGTTTTTTGGTCTGAAGGACAATAACAGCTAGTGTTGTTACTGGGAATATCAGACTAAAGTACTGATGTCTCAGTAAGGCAATCGCAGTGTGGTGTCACAAAGAAATCCCCTGGGTGAAACAAAATTTGTTATGGCCAGAATTTGCACTTAACATCAGGTGAAAGTTATGATCGTCTCGTCACACTCTCATAAAAGAAAAATGGGAAGAGAAAATGAATCTCAGGACAAATGTTGCCAAAGTTGTTATTCCTACATTGTTTATATGAAACCTGTGGTGATTTGTTATGTACCTGATTACCCCAGGTTATAAAGTGACAATCATTCATATTCATTAAATCCTTTATAAAATAATGGATAACTTTACTATCTTCTTCTTCTTTTTTGGTCCTGGCAATCGGCTACCAAATCCAGCCATTTTTGCCAATGCCGAGTAATTTAATTTAATTGTAACAGACACTTTATTTCGATCGACAGTTTAATAATAGTTGACTTTTTCTGAAGATTTGTTGTACTAGTGAATGATGATGAAGATAAAGAATTGCTAGACTGATGGAGACAAATGGGAAAATACAATTTTAGTCTTAAATTGAATTTTCAAATTACTGTACACTTTCACGAGCACTTGCTGCTTAAAAAAACTATCAATATTGAACATCAATTAAATAAAAATACTACCGCCGCTTTTCGAGTTGGCGCCAAAAGTCTGTTTTACTATCTATTCTAAATCGATAACATAAAACTCGATTTTGGTATCTGATAACACATCTTTACATAACGTAGAGGTTAAATTCTCTTTGCTTCGAATCAAAATCTGTGGAGACTATACTTCTTCGAAGCAGTGTTGTCAGCATAGATAATTCTCTATACAAGTTGTTAGTATTGTGAGATATTTATTTATTTCAATTATTATTAAAATTACTTTGATGCTCTGATTTATGAAATAATCACTCAAGTGATTTCCGAGTATTTCGCAAAAATTTTCTTAATTTATTTTTGTAAATAGTTGCCAGTCCACTATTTAGCATAGCCAACCCATGCTCACTTTTTTATGTCGATATCGATAAAATACTTTTATTTTTTAATTTGTAATATAATATTTAATATAACTTAGACTTTTACTAGTATTCATATCTAACAAGAAATATCTAACAAGCTTAGCAAGATTTCATTGATTGGAAACAAAATTTTTAGAAAATTTAAATTTACAATGGTTTTTCTGGGACATGTTACAAAAAAGCATAAGCTTCTCTTACAAGGTAAAAGGTATTTACTCCATTTTAAAAAAAATTTAGGAGATAAGACAGTAGAAATATTAAAAATTTATAATTGCGTTTTTACTTCGCCCAATGAATCTTCTGATGTTTATAGAGTGAAGGCCAAAAAACGTTACTAATAGTCTCCTAGTTCCTTTGTTTGTTTCGAGGTATCTATCTAGAAAAATCGATACCTCACCCGACATCACTGCGTATTTATTCTACTGCATTACGCCGTTACGCCTTAAACATAATTTCAACCAATAGTAGCTCAAAGCGTTAGGCACGCGCTTTTATCATTGGCTGTCTAGAAGGAATATTCCAGAATACTCTAGTGACGTCGTGTGATTACGAGTACGCATAAAAACATCAGGTCGGCCAATGCCGCTTCAGTTTTAGTTCGTGACACGAAACCGTCAATCGCACACCTTTGCCGAGTGATCTACTAGATAAGTCTTAATCCACAGAGGAATTAGAAGAAACAAAGTGAGTATCCATTTTTTGTTGAATATATTCTATAAAACTGATAATTTACCTTATATTTAGTTTGAATTTGTAATTTCTTTTAAAATATTTTATTAATCGTTGTTGAAGTACAATGGAAAAGTTCTTTGAACTTCTATTCCTGATTAGTCATCTTCCTACGTAAGATTTAGTATATCGTAGAACCGCTCCTTTATTACATCCTATTGATATTATTTAATAACCAATAGTACCTTTGTTAAAATTTGTTACATGTGGTTAAAGAATTTGTAACATGTGTTTAAAATGATTTTACATTACGATATTTTCCCACTGGTTTTATCGCCGTTTATATTGTTGATTAGATATTCGTATCACAGCATAGATGTAGTGAATTTAACAGATTTCCAGAATGTTCTTATTGATTATTACCATGGCTGCCGCGCGTTCCCGCGATATTCTAGTCGCATCCTTTAGCCGCCATTTTTAATTTATCTTGTAAACTTAACCATGTTTTTTATTATAGATGGCCGCCAAAGCACCAGCGGTAGGTATTGATTTGGGAACAACGTATTCGTGCGTGGGTGTATTCCAGCACGGAAAGGTGGAAATCATCGCCAATGACCAGGGCAACAGAACCACGCCCTCATATGTCGCCTTCACAGACACCGAGCGTCTTATCGGAGATGCAGCCAAGAACCAGGTGGCGATGAATCCCAATAACACCATCTTCGGTGAGTAAAAGATACATACCTTTACGAAACTAGGTTGTCGCACCTACTTTGTCCCACACCACGTGGGTGGCTATTCCCGCCTTTAGCACTAAGTGAGGGGGCTTTTAATATTCAATAAGTACGCATTAATATTTCTGAAATTGCATTCATTTTTCGTTTGATAATTGCATATAACTATTAATCACATTTGGAGAAGCTTTACTTGCAACTCCTCACACTTCACGTTTCAACTCAACATTATGCCAATATATGAAATAATGCAATATTGTGCAAATAATTTATGGGTGTTTTTTTAAAACTTGTCTTTGTAATTATTAATACTTTTTGTATTAACGTTGGCAACCTTAACACTATGCTAATAAATTACTCGCCGAGGTGACGCTTTGAAATTACCTCTTACAAGTATTATAATATACTACAATATTCAAAAGGATTAAAACCACCCAAGTAAACTTTATAAAATATTACAGATGAATTCATGAAGAAGCTACATTTAATTGAACTTACTTCTGGGCCCAATATTATTGTTGGTTATCAGGCCAAGAATGCCCTCTCTACATAGGGAACTAGAATCTAATATCTAGTTGGGTTTGGTCCCATTATTACTTCACGGTGAAGAAGTTCGGTGAAATCTGATCAGAGGCCTTGTTTTACAGATGAACTTATATGATATGTACAATGCTAAATAGTGTTGCAAACTATTACATGTCCAAAGTAAAGATCACTCAAGTAAAGATCAGTCAAGTGTTGAATGAATTTCTGTCAAATGATTGTTTTCATACTGGTTATGGTTAATGAAAATGACGATTATTGTTCATGTCTTTTTTGTTAATCATAACCACTATGCAGACACTTATTTAGCAGATATTTGTTCAACACTTTTATAAGTGATCATCACTATATATGCAATAGCCCTGCTGTTCCTCTCTTTCCGCCCCTTTACATTAATTGTGACATTGAATGATGAAGTATAGGGGGAACAGAGAGAACATAGTTAATTTAAAAAAAAAACATTTGTCATCATTTTTTTTTAAATAATCTTCCAATTTTCTGCACTTTTTTTTTGCATAAAATCTGTGTTAATAATTTGCCCTGCAGTTCTTTTAAAATTGTAACTTCTGAATATTTTTATGTAATAAGATAATTTTGTTTACTCGATTAGTTATAGATAATAAAGAACACTTACATGAAGTATAGTATAATACTCTTATTTTAGAGTATGGTTGGGAACCATATTGCCAAAAGAGAAGTCTAATAAAATAATTACTAAACTTTGATGCCTATCCATTTGCATTTATATTTAAAACATTTTTATATTTTTTATATAAAGATTTAAAAAAAAAAATTCTGGGCATTTGTATCTTATACATAACTGGTTTCAGAATTCATTTATATTTAAAACCTAATTACAACTAGTTGTTTTAAAAATGTTATTTAAACAAACGTAATTGGCTTCAGAATTCCTGTCATTATGGCTTAACAGCACATTGAACCTAGTGTTGCAGTATCTGATGAAGCTGTAAAAGCCGAGAAGGCTAACAACAGCAATTACATCACGGAAAATAAATATAACCTAGTGTTGAATATAACTAAAAATAATTTTATTTGTAATGTGACAACCAAACACAATTTTTTTTTAATGATGATACCCAATATACTAGACTAGAGTCTCTGAACATATTGAATGAGAAAAATAATCTGAGAATGCTTTTGTAACGATTTTAAGGTCGTTTTTTCGATTTTGATTTACAATGTTGTCTCTTTTGTTACAGATGCTAAGCGTCTAATTGGGCGTAAATTCGAGGATGCCACCGTACAAGCCGATATGAAACACTGGCCTTTCGAGGTTGTAAGTGATGGCGGCAAGCCAAAGATAAAGGTATCTTACAAAGGTGAAGACAAGACCTTCTTCCCTGAAGAAGTAAGCTCAATGGTGCTTACAAAGATGAAGGAAACAGCCGAGGCCTACCTTGGCAAAACGGTGCAGAATGCAGTAATTACGGTTCCAGCAGTACTTTAATGACTCACAGAGGCAGGCCACAAAAGATGCAGGTACCATCTCTGGTCTGAACGTTCTCCGTATTATCAACGAACCGACTGCTGCTGCGATTGCGTACGGTCTTGACAAGAAGGGAGGTGGAGAACGTAATGTACTTATTTTCGACCTCGGTGGCGGTACCTTCGATGTATCCATCTTGACCATCGAGGATGGTATCTTCGAAGTGAAATCCACCGCCGGTGACACTCACTTGGGAGGCGAGGACTTTGATAACCGTATGGTTAACCACTTTGTACAGGAGTTCAAAAGGAAGTACAAGAAAGACCTCACTACCAATAAGAGGGCACTCCGTAGGCTCCGAACAGCTTGCGAGAGGGCGAAGAGGACTTTGTCTTCTTCCACCCAGGCCAGCATTGAAATCGATTCCCTGTTCGAGGGTATTGATTTCTACACTTCCATCACCAGAGCTCGTTTCGAGGAGCTGAACGCCGATCTGTTCAGGTCGACTATGGAGCCCGTAGAAAAGTCTATCCGAGACGCCAAAATGGACAAGTCTCAAATCCACGACATTGTACTTGTCGGTGGATCCACTCGTATTCCCAAAGTACAGAAGCTCCTACAGGACTTCTTTAATGGCAAGGAGCTGAACAAATCCATCAACCCCGACGAGGCCGTTGCGTACGGCGCAGCTGTACAGGCCGCCATTCTGCACGGTGACAAGTCTGAGGAAGTTCAAGATTTACTCTTGCTCGACGTTACCCCACTGTCTCTCGGTATCGAGACAGCCGGTGGAGTCATGACGACTCTTATCAAGCGTAATACTACCATTCCCACTAAGCAGACGCAGACCTTCACCACTTACTCAGACAACCAACCTGGTGTGCTCATCCAAGTATTCGAAGGTGAGCGTGCCATGACCAAGGACAACAACCTCCTTGGAAAGTTCGAGCTTACAGGCATTCCACCAGCGCCCCGTGGCGTTCCTCAAATCGAGGTCACCTTCGATATCGACGCCAACGGTATCCTCAACGTCTCCGCTGTCGAGAAATCTACCAACAAGGAGAACAAGATCACCATCACCAACGACAAGGGCCGCCTGTCCAAGGAGGAAATCGAACGCATGGTCAATGAGGCTGAGAAATACAGAAACGAAGACGATAAACAGAAGGAGACAATTCAAGCTAAGAATGCTCTAGAGTCTTACTGCTTCAACATGAAGTCAACCATGGAGGAGGAGAAGCTGAAGGACAAGATTTCGGAGTCTGACAAGCAAATAATTTTGGACAAATGCAACGACACCATCAAATGGTTGGACTCCAACCAGCTGGCTGATAAGGAGGAGTATGAACATAAGCAGAAGGAGTTGGAGGGTATTTGCAACCCTATCATCACGAAGTTGTACCAGAGCGCGGGCGGAGCCCCCGGTGGTATGCCTGGCGGTATGCCGGGCTTCCCTGGTGGCGCACCCCCCGGCGCGGGCGCAGCCCCTGGTGGCGGTGCCGGACCCACCATCGAAGAGGTTGATTAAACATTCCATCCTTATCGGAATCTTCTCATTGGCATTGCAGTGTTGAAGCTTAACAAATAAATTCAATTAAATAATTGAAAGATATTTGACTTTTATTTAGTAAAACTACATTCATAAAAATTTTAAAAGGAAACAATTACACACAATCTTTCTTTGATACACATTTTCATGAATGAACACTGAAGTAAATTTATATCACTATCTGAACTAAGTCTAAGAAAAGGGTTGTTTATATTATCCAAAACATTTAATTTATACAATAGACTTAATTCTCACATTGTACAATAACATTACACAGTAACTTCGGTATTTAAATTTTAGTCTTTCAACCGGCTTACATATGAGCACGTCAATGCGTGTATATCGAATTTTCATACTGATATCGCAATGATATATTACGTAATATACAAATACATATTTCACACTAACCTCGATCATTGTACCGTGACAACCTCTAGATCTAAAAACAGCCTGAAGGAAATTCATGATATTACAATCGATTTGTTTTCATTATAACCTCAAAAGGAATTCAAGTAAAGTTGCATTCATATCTATAACCATTTTATAATAATAAAAATATAGTTCGTTACGAAGTTTAATAGTTGTACTTGTAGGCACCTTTAGTTACCTATAGATAAAAAATATCAGCCTTCATCCTGTAATATTTTGAGAATCCATTGTCCCCAGTCCATTCACTTAATGAACCTTTTCTCATAGTATTCGTTATAATATGTACTTTGCTGTAAATGTTAAAGATTCCGTCAATAGCTTCTAACGTACATCCCCGTATTTCATGAGCGTTTCCAGCCAATGGACCAGGGGGTGGATTTTCGACCCAAGTGAATAATTACCCAATATTAACAAATGCGCGGGATATTATGGCATTTGGTTATGTGGTCGACTTAATTTTAGGCGGTCGAAACCGCGAACTACAGCTAGCTGGGCAATGAATGTCATTAGATAAACAAATCGAATCTGTGGGGAAGGAGGGGGGAGAGGGGGCGATTTGCCGTATGTACGCAGTTATTACAGTGAGCGGTAACTTGTTTTTGAACGCACACAATCGTACGATATCATTGAAAAAGTCCCGAGTATTCTTAATACTTCTGTCGTACTTATATTATCATGGAGACCATTTTATGAATAAAACTATGTAAGAGCCGCGGTAGGCCACTTAAATAAAAATCTTCATACACCATAGGAAATATATAAATACATTATATATTTCCGTGTTATTACACTGTACCCTAGCCTATCTTCGATCTTATCGCATGAGTGTTACATGGGGCGCGACAGGTTAGGACGAATAATTTAAGCGAACATATGTAGTACTATAGTAGTGTCGGTTATTCTCCCGTGAAGCAGTAACGTGCAAACAATACTGTTCTGATGTTAAGGGCACTAAGAGCTGGTATAATTACCGGGCATATGAGTCAGAACTGATGTCTCAGGGAGTGACGGACGCAGTGTGGGCCATACACAGAAATATTCAGGTTGACACAGCATTTGTTATGGGCACACGTTGCACTTACCATCAGGTGAACAATTTGCTCCCCTGGTCATTTTCTCCTACAAAAAAAAATATCTGAAAATTACCAGCCTGTCTCCTATTAGGTGATGTAAGAGTATAGACGAGCATCAGTGTCTTAAGGTGCGAAAGATCCTGGAACTACGAACAATCCACCTTTCATGGCGATTACAATAAATACTTTTTTTTATTGCATAAAGTGATGAAACGAGCAAAACGTTCACCTGATGGTAAGTGCAACGTCTGCCCATAACAAAAACTGTACCACCCAGAAAATTTCTGTGTGACACTACACTGTGCCCATCACCCTGAGACATAGGTTCTTAAGTCTCATATGCCCAGTGATTACGCTAGCTCACAGTGCCCTTCAAACCGAAACACAGTAATGTTTGCACACTACTGTTTCATGGTAGATTACTGGCCCTGGGGTGGTACCTACCTAGACGGAGTCCTGCATAGGAATCCTACCACATAAAATATATTGCTACTACTATTTGGAATATTTTCGTATATAGTTATTATCATTGGACTCAATAGTTAGGTCTTGTGTCTACTGATTTGGAATGCTATGATATTTTATGATTTAAAAATTAAGCCAGCCGGTTTGCTCCATGGAATTGATGAAAATCCATTAATCTTTCAATTATTGAAATGCCACAGACACTGCTTTTATCTGGGCGTCTATAATAAAATTTCAGATCAATAGCGTAATATAAAGTGATATCCGTTTGGACAGGCTGAGTTACGTAGTTAATGAATGAAAGTTAGACTTATGTTTTTAATGATCTGTCATATTGTCAACATAATGACATGAGACAAATAATCACGCACCGGAGGTACAAACCTGTCCAGTGAGTTGGTGTAGGGTCATTTCCTACTCGGTAAGTACATAATTGGCGCCAATTCAAGACTGTATTACTACCATAATTAGAGTGTTAAGTTGCGATGTAAAATCGCGATTCATATATGGAACACAAAAGGCGGTGTCAGTGTGAATAAGGCCATCCAAGTCGAGGACATGTTTCTTATATTGCATGTGACGTTAAGTGACTTCTTAGTGTACCTATACCACAATAGTGTAATGATTTAGCATAGTGATTTAGTTGTTAGAAGATTTAATTTGAAGTTGAATAAATCATATAAAATGTATTAGTGACGACTAACGAACTTAGATCTGTAGGTCTCAAGCACTAGAACTGTACGTTTAACAAAGAGGAAGCCTTGTAATTGACTTAAGTAATAACATTATTATTAATTATTTTTCCCACGTAGGGCGGTTTGACTTCTTTGCCGCGGGTCCTGGGTTTAAACACATATTGTTGGTTTTCGGGTCTGGTTGGTTCTGGAACTGTACGGCATCGTTTTTTTTTAAATACATACGCTCTGGACCGCTGTCTTTCAAATTTCGTTAACGCCGTCGACAGAGGCCGAAGACAGTCGGGTGAACGACATTTTGTAATGAGCTATATCGAGGAATAAGTCTTGCGTGAAATATTTTAGGCTATTGGCGCTTCAAATATTATTATAGGACCCCCCCCCCTCCCCCCCAATTGAGAGCTACACACTTGTGGCAATCTTTTGAGGAGGCCTATGTTCAGCAGTGGCCTAGTAGTGGGCTGAAATTATACATAATGATCACATGAAGTTTGTGACATTCCTTGATGTCATGATCTTAATTTTGATTTATATGAAAGAAGATAGTAGACAATTACTTTTCGCTGCTCATTTCTGCTGATGCTTTGAGTATTGTAGCGTTAACTTTGGTTATAATGCGGATGTCCTCATGTCGGATTCTATCACGCAGCATAATTCCGAGCAGTGGCCTTAAAACAGCTTGCCGAGCGATTTTGTGCTTCCTCATACGACCTGCAGTGAAGGATCCCGTTAAGGTTCCGTGTGTCACCACTGGCGACACGAATCTTCAGACTTTGTATTTTTAACTTAATTTGTCAGATAATAAATTATTAAAATAATAAATAAAAGCTAGCTAGCAAACTAAAACTTTTCCTACAAGGGCGTTGCCAAAGGAGGCAATATAGGCAATAGGCAGCGGAACCCCCCCCCCCCTCAGGGACACGATTTTCTTTACCTAATGCCAAGGCAACTTACAACAGCATTCGGTCATTTCTAAATATACCCCCCCCCCCCCCCCCATGCGCTATGGGGGGTTCCATAGTAGCCACGGTTGACAGGCGGGTTGGCAACCGTAGTTTATTTATTCAGTTGTTCCAGGAAGATGCTGCTGCTCATATCCTGGTTTTCGGCTTTTTGCAACAATTCGACGCCTAACGGAGGCAACAGGGTAGAGAGAGAGTTTTCGGAGCTTTTTGAGTTCTTGTTTTCGATTTTCATTTTCTTATGAGTTTTTCTTGCATGCCGACGCCAGGCGGAGTCATTTTCTTTCTTGTTAACGATTAGTATGCGTGCTGATTTTCGTAACGTTTTAAATTTCTCTATAGACTGAAATAGACGTGCGGTGGCTCGAAGCAAGCGTTCCCACGTTGAGAATCTGCTCGCTTCCGGTAGCACAGGTTCGATTCTGACGACGTGGATTTTTGCGGTGACTCGCTCCTCGCCGGTGACTTTCGTGGTGGTTTCACTACGGTCTGCCGGCCATTTGTCTTCGTGTTTTCTCAAGAATTCCGGCCCGTGAAACCATCGATGTTTTTCGTCGAAGGATAACGGCGGATCTCTTGTCGCGTCGTCGGCTACGTTGTCTTTTGTCGGTACCCATCGCCACTCGCTCTGTCTTGTAGATTCCTCTATTTCCGCTATTCTATGAGCATATGCCTTGTACGTTCTCGGGTCGGACTTTATCCAGGACAGCGCCGTACGCGAATCGGACCAAAATACTCTTCTTGTTATTTTTCTTGTGCCTAATTCTTCTTGTACCGCGTGAGCGAGCCGACTGCCTAATAGTGCTGCCTGTAGCTCCAGTCTAGGTATAGAGATCGGTTTGTTCGGTGTTACTCTCGATTTTGCTGTAATTAAGCGGACTTCATAGCTATCGTTGTGCCGATATCGCCAATACGCCGCCGCTGCGAACGCTTTCTCGCTCGCGTCGCAGAATGTATGCAGCTCCCCCTCGGTGTCGACGGGCGAGATGCAGCGGGGTATTTGAATAGAGCTTAGTGTTTTCAGATGTTGAATCCAGTTGTTCCACAATCGCTGTTCTTCGACTTGTAGAGGTTCATCCCAGCCTATGCCTGTTCTCCATATGTTCTGGATTATTTGTTTGCCTTGAATTAGCACTGGGCAGGCTAAACCTAGCGGGTCGAAGACGGACATAACGGCACTAGTGACCTCTCGCTTGGTCGGCGGTCGATGTCCGCTTATCACCTCTTCCGGTGTGTTGCGTAAGTTGACGGCAAAGCCTAGAGTGTCGTTTTCCACATTCCATTTCAAGCCTAATGTCTTCTCTATATGTGACTCGTGGCTCCCGATACGTAATTGGCTAGAGCTTTGAATTTCTGGGAAGTGCTCTATCGTTGTGGGATTATTACTTGCCCAACCTCGCAGCTGAAAACCTCCTTTTTGATGTACGGCGTCCACTTGCGTAGCTATTCTCTTAGCCGTGGACTCATCGTAAAAACTTTGTAAATAATCATCCATATAGTGGTGTTTTTCGATGGCTTCCTTTACTTCTGAATGTTGCCTCTCTCTCTCGGCGTTTTTATTTTTTATAAATATCGCGGAGCAAGGCGAAGACGTTGCTCCGAATATTAGTGACGTCATTCTGTATTCTTTTATTTCGTGACTGTCGTCATCTCGCCACAAGAATCGCTGGCTGTCACGATCTTCTTCTCGTATTTTTATTCTTAAAAACATTTCTTGTATGTCAGCCATGACGGCTATGGGTCCTTCCCTGAAGCGTATAAGCACACCGAACAACGATTGAAGTAGGTCAGGTCCGGATAATAGCGCGTCGTTCAAGCTCTTCCCGTTACTTTTGGCCGCTGCGTCGAACACCAACCGTATTTTCTTTTTCTGAGGGTGTACGACGGCGAAGTGAGGCGGATACCACGTGCGTGATGATGTCGTCCGTTGTGGTGCTACCTCTGCGTATCCGCTTCGAAGAAGGTTCTCTATCTGTTTCGAATATTCTGCTTTGAATTCTTTGTTTGCTTTCATACGTTTTTCTAAGTTAACGAAGCGTTTCAGGGCGTTCGTTTTGCTTTCCGGCATCGTTTCAGTGTCGCTTCGCCAGAGTAATCCGCACTCATAACGGTTTTCGTCGGGTAATAGTTTCGCGGTTTCGTTCAAAATTCTTAGGGCTCTTTCTTCCGGGTCGTTGATCGGCTTCTTTGGCGCGACTCCCATCGCTTCTATGGCGAAGTGAGATTTTATTAAATCTTCTAGTTTGTCCTCTTCTCGTAATTGAAGCCTCAAGTGGTTTATTGAACGAATCGGTCTTGCTATACTGGCACTACATCCGTGTAGTACCCATCCCAATTTTGTGAGAGACGCTACGGGCTTATTCCTCTTGCCGCTGCGTATGTCTCGAGACACTATTAAATGCCAGTTATCTTGCCCTATTAATAGCGCTGGTTTCACGGCGTCGTATGTTATTTCTTCTATCAATCCCGTGAGATGTGAACAGTCGGTCAGCTCTCCTTTGCTGACCGCTTGCGGTGACAGATGTAGGCCATCCATCGTGTATGCGCTCAAATCGTTGTATTGTCGAGCGTACGGTCCCTTCACTCGCAGCTGGAGTCTCCTGGCGCTTTGGCTTTTTAACTTTTGACCCCCCACCCCCTCGATATTGAGGTCGTCTCTCGGACCGTCCGCTCCTATATCGTTTGCAACTTCTTCTTCTAACAGGGTGATGGTCGAGCCTTCGTCCAGCAGCGCGTGTACAGTTCTTTTTCCTTTAGGTCCGTGCACCTCTACCGGTATGATTTTTAAGTACGCCTTCGTAGTTGTTAAAGTGTTCACTGATGGCGCTGTTTTCGCTTCCTCACAGAGGGGAGGTGGGGTGGTTAGTGGCTTGTTTTCCGAGTGCAACAACGTATGGTGCCTCCTATTGCATTTGGCGCATCCTTTCGCTTTGCAATCGAAACCTCTGTGGCGTCCAAACACTTAAAGCACACGTTGCTCTTCTTAACCATATCCCACCTGTCATCCGTGCCAGCCTTGATGAACTTATGACATTCCTTGAAGCTATGATCCTTGTTGCATAGAGGGCATGTCTCCTTGGTTTTCTTCTGAAACGCTACTGTAGCGTTAACTTCTTCAAGACACTCTATTTCGGAGTTCTCGGCCTGCTTGGCAGTGTGAACTCCTCTAGTCCTGCTTCTGATGCCTTCTTTCTTGAATTGGTTCTTGAAGCCTATGTCGTAAGCCCCGAGCTGATCTGCCATACCATTCAAGAAGTTGGACAGAGCGATGAGTATCGGTTCTTCATTGCGAATAGAGTGATATTCGAACCATTTAAATCTTATTATAGTACTCATTTTCTCAATTATACGCTCTGATATGTCACTCGAGTGCAGGAAGTTAGGTTTTTGCATTTTCTTTATGGTGGCTACCGTATTGGATACCACCCCGGCGAACTTCACTATTTCCTTCGCATCTTCGCTTAACGCAGGTAACCTGTCGATGTTGACGATTTCATTCCTGATCAGATACGTAGGTCGGCCGAATCTTCTTTCTAGCGCTGTAATAATCTCAATCGGATCGGTTTGGGTGTACAGCAGCGCTTTAACAGCTTCCCGCGCTTTTCCTTGCACGGCTCGCCGTAGCCTCGTCACGTTTTGCACATTCGTGAAATTATTAGCCGTATCTTCATACGTCGTTTTGAATGCCATCCATTCGTTTAAGTCTCCATCGAATGAATGTAACTCGCTTAGGTATTTGGGTGCGAATCCGCTTTGCTTGTTGCTGGTCTTGATAGCTTCCATGATTGCATTCGCTAACGAAAGTGTTTCATTACACTTTGCGGCGGAGAGAGCCTCCCTGGCCCCCTCCCCTTTGTGAATTACTTCGTTTTCCGTCACCTGGGTTAACAAGTCGCCGCGCTTCTCGGCTGATGACTTCTCTATCCAGTCGGCTACCCGCCGCTGGCTGGCTTCCTAACAATCCCGCTCGAGGGCCCCTAAGGGATATGCTCGAAACGGGGATGGAAACGCAAAGGATAGGAAGGTGGGTGCCGTTCAGCAGAGGAATACGTGCGAGTCCAGGTGCTCAGGAACCGGGGGGAATACCCAGCTCCGTCGGCAGTGCCTACAGTCCGGCCCTGGGCTACACACGCAACGTACTGACACGGCCAAGCTATACGGCGTCTTCAGAAAGACGACCGGCGATCCCGCTTGAATGATCGCTCCCGCCTTGAACGGCGTTTACTTACAAACGTACCGTTTGGCACCGTTAGGTGGTACGCAGTAAGCCACGACACCAGCCGTGTTAGTTTGACGTTCTGTTATTTGTAACACTTAACTCGACGCTGCACGACGCTTCACGACGCCACACGAAGTTACACGATGGTTCACGACGCAACACGATGGTTCACGACGCAACACGATGGTTCACGACGCAACACGATGGTTCACGACGCAACACGATGGTTCACGACGCAACACGATGCTTCACGACGCAACACGATGCTACACGACGACACGAGACGACACAATAATGCTTCACGATGCTGCCTCGGATTTATTTCTTGGCTTCGACGCTGGATAGTTTTCTTCAAAAACAATTCTCTTATTCTTCTTTTTTCTTTATGAAAATATTCTTCTTATATTCTATAATTGTTCTTGAGTTCTTATAATCTTCTTTATTCGGCTTCTAGAAGGACCTCTGTTGAGTAGGAGTTGAGCGGGTTGAGTAAAAAACACAATTGAGTCGCAGAGAAAATGAGAGCGTTTTATTTCGTTTTAATCCTATATATATACATTCTAAGTGGTTTCTCAAGTCACCGAGTATAGACGCATCGTGCGCGCTAGGTGCGGACCAATCAGAGCACGAGCCTGGTTTACTAATGTTGCTTCGCTCTGATTGGTCGCCTACTTTCGGACACATTATGCCCATATAAGGGCATTTTGCGAGGCTTACTTGTATTACGTAATTATATAATAATAAATGTTGCGAGCTACTTGTGCGAAGTAATTATATAACAATATGCCTGAATGGCTCACAAATGGCATGAGATCGTCTATTCGATCGCTATTTATTTAACTTATAGTATTTTATTTACAGACTAATATTAAAATTCATAGATTGCCAACAATAATGGTCCTTTTTGAATTTAGTACCATAAAATTCAATGCAATTGTTTCACGTTTGTTTTAGTTTTGCAATTGAAAAATTATAAATATGGTGTCTCTGCCTTATAAATTTTATTATTCTGAAGTCATCATGGCGTTAACCCCTGAAGAATGTACCGGGATCATGACACTGCTTGAAAATGGGGACAGCGGGAACTGTTGGTGTGACTCTTTCCGCAGTTCAGCGTTTCCATGAAACTGGATCCAATCTTCGAAGACCAGGAACAGGCCGAACAAGGTGCACGACGGCGCGGGAGGATCGCTATATGGTGTCAACAATTTTGAGAAAGCGCTTTCTTTAGGCTGTTAAAGTAAAGAATCATCATTTATGAGCTGGAGGAAACAATCTGAGTACGGATACAGTAAGGCGGCATCTGGCTGAAGCAAATTTAAAGCCGTTAAGACCTGCAAATGGCCCAAAACTAGAAAGACACCAAAGAAACTCAAGCTTGTTACGGTAGAGAACACGAGAATTGTACTCTGAATGACTGGTCAAAGTTGTTTTCTAACGAGTCTAGATTCTGTTTATACAAGCACGACAGGAGGAAAAGAGTGTACAGAAGACCGGGAGACCGCTATAACCAAGCCTGTATAGAATAAAAAGTACCATACGGCGGAGGGCTCTGGACACGTTTGGGCTGGGATTTCTTCCAAAAGCCGTACTGAGCTAGTGGTGATAGAAAATGGAACTTTAACTGCAGAAAGATATGTCACTGAAATTCCGAATGATTACGTGGGTCCATTTTTAGTGGACATGATGATGAAGGCCTTTTGTATGCAAGACAATGCCCGCCCGCATACAGGTCAGATAGTATTTGCCTATTTGTAAGTCGGTATCACACGCAAGGAGTGGCCATCACTTAGCCCCGACTTAAACCCCATTGAGCATGCATGGGACGAACTGGGTCGACGTGGAGTCCGCCGCCAATCATGCTACGTGAAATGAAAGAAGCTCTGATAGAGGAATGGCAGAATATTCCGCATCATCGCCTCAAAAACCTAGTAGAAAGTATGCCGAATCGCAAAACTGCAGATTTGCGAGCTCGCGGAGGCAACGAAAAGTACTAAAATGCCTGGAAACGGCACATGTATAACCAATCTACATTTACGAAAATACTGGAAAAACTACGAAATTTTATTTATTTTACATTTAATAAAAATTAAAGGCTCGAATACATGTTTTGTTATTTTCAATTAATCACATTAAAATATTCTTTAATTTAGTGTTTATTTCATCAAGGTACGTCAGGCATTTTTGAAAATATTGAAGATTTTTTAGCCGACCCTTTTTCCTAGCTGTATCTTTTATATCTTTCTGTATCCTAGATTATTGAATAGTATAATATACATATATAATGAAACTATAAAAAAATTGTCATGATGCGTACTTTGGTTTTCTATGAGACTATTCTTTGTAAATTTATTAATAATGTATTTATGACTACGATAAAAAAAAAAGATTTAGATAAGAGATTTTTCGCCTTATTCATCTTAGGTAGAGGAACCTCTAGCAATTACACAACGGTGGTAGATTGTAAAAAAATGACGGTTGACAAACGAAATTTATATTTTTTACGTCGAACAGTAAATAAGTGTCCTTCAAACCGAAACACAAAGTACTGTTGAAATGTTGTACACAACTGTTTTCCGACAGAATTAGTGACACTTGTCGTTCCTACCTAGGCGGATTCGTGTATAGGAATCTTAACATCAGTAAAATTTGGCGGGATTCAGTTAAAGTTACATAAAATAAAACATTTCTCATAGCTAATAGAATTTCGATTCACGTTTCATAGCTAATAGAATCACAAATCACTTGTGCACAATGCACACAACTGTCTGAGGGCGGGCGTTGCTCTTCAAAAACTAGGTTAATATACACCATTTTTATATTTTGCGGGAGTATCTTAGCAAATTAACTTTCTTTCCTTCATTAACATTTCTCATAAGTATTACAGTGAACGCAGCAGTCTCTTAACACGTACTATTTTGAAATGTCTCGCATAAAAATAGCCGTTCTAAAATAAATCTACGCGTGGGACATTATTAACGTTATTCTGAGTGGTTTGCACACGCTCGGTTCTATTTCCCGATAAGATTTCTGTTGATAACATGTTGGCGAAGAATTTATGTTGATAACATTCATCATGCGGTCAACGTAGGCGTTGTTAAATATTAAAATAAATAATTAAAAGAAAGCGGGGAAGATCTGACCAGATGTTGGCAAGCGCATTCCGTACCTGCAAACTGTATTGCAGGTACGGAATGCGGGTAAAAATTAAAAAGTATGTAAGTTTAAAAGTATAGTATAGTTAGTATATATATATATATATATATATATATATATGCCAAGCGTGGCCATAGTCGCCACGCTTGGCAGGCGGGTCGGCAACCGCAGTTTATTTATTTAGATGTGCAGGAAGAGTTGCTACCTATCTCCTGGTTTTCAGTTTCCCTCTGACGACTTTTACGACACCCACGGGATGAAATAGGGTACCTAGTAGATTCTCTTAGGCCGCCACGATGCCTAATCATAAATGACGTATTTAAGACTTTTTGTCTGTCTTCGTGAAAGTTTCAGGGTTCAGAAAATATGAATAAAATTGCCTGTAATATCTAATGCTAGGGCTTTAAGGCGCCGCACGCTGTGAACCGAGCATTATCGAGATGGGCCGAACTGTTAATGCACGTGTCAGCGAGCCTATATTGTAACATATCTCGTCGTCCTCCCGCACGCACATTAGGTAAGTGCTTAGATTTGCTGCTCGTGCAAGTCTCGCAAGATGGCCGCTGAATTAACGCGCGTCCCATGGTAGCGTACAGTTCACTATACGCTCCCATGGGACGCGCGTAAATTTACTGTAATATTAGTGATGACTTCGTATTGAAACCTTAGTGAGTCCAGAAGCAGTTTCCAATGACTTGTGTGTGAAGTGAAGAGGACCAGCCGCCCGTGCCGCCGCCATGCCAGATCCAGCGCTATGCTTAGTATTCTCCCTAATACACGGTTACAAAATTTACTATAGGTCAGTCGATGCTGGTAGGTCAGGATCGTCCTACTTGCAAAAGATAAAAATATTAAACATAAAATAAAAATATTTATTAAGGAAAACGAAGTGACTCACTGTGCTAACGTGTTTCTGATTTAGACAAGACAAGGTTTCCAGTGGCCTAGAAGTGACATACCAGATGCAGGTTGACCTTGCTCTTCTTGAATTGCCTATTTTAAGATATTTATTTATACGATTTTTAAGATACAATTAGGATGTAGTCTCGTGTGTTAGCGGCTTAAGAGAATCTACCACCCCATCTTATCCCGTGGGTGTCGTAAAAGTCGACAGATGGAAAATAAAATCCAGGAGATGGGTAGCAGCATCTTCCGGGAACATGTGAATAAATAAACTGCGGTTGCCATCCCGCCTGCCACGCGTGGCAACTATGGCAAAATCCCCCCAAAATGAGAGATATTAATTTTTGTGGCAATCTATGGGGGAGACCAATGTTCAGCAGAGGACTAGTGACGTCGTTTCAGACGAAATATTCTCCTAGAAATATAAATGTTTGATAAAATTATCATGTTATTCTCGAACTCTGTGTAGACAGAAAAGGTATGGAAATGTCAATCCTCTTATCAGTAATGTTCAAGATGGCGTTTAAGGATTTATGGCTCGACGGTCAAGGGTGGGTCGACAATACAGAGTATTGCGAGTACAGCGAGTACCCTATGTAGTATGAATCGAATACGTAAAAAAAATTACGTTGCAATCATGGCAAATCCTTCTTACTTTTGATAAGATTCAATTTTTAATCAATATTGATTGTTTATATATTGCTCACGTCATTTTCTTATACTGTTTAATGTTACCGAATAATTACTAGGCTGTTACTTTACTTTTTTTTACAAAAGGCTTTATTTTCTAGCGACGGTAATAATTAAAAAAAAATATATTTTTATCGATCGTGGGATGTTAATGTTTTATTTTATTCCAAAATACGTTGTATTGATTTATCATGTACTGTATAGAGCTTATTGAACTTATATTATTTAAATAAAGTAACAGCCTATAAATGCATCACTGCTGATCTTATTTACAGAGGGCTTTGGAGCTTCGAAGAGTCTGCCACGCTGCTCCAATGCGAGTTGGCAGCCTTTGCCAACAGGTCCTCGAAATATTACTATTCCTCAGACATGCAGGTTTCCTCACGAATGTTTTTTTTCACCGCTGAGCACGTGGTAAATTAGCACTAAAATCGCGGAAAAAATTTAGAGGCGCCGGCACCGGGGATCGAACTCAGGTCACTCGCTTAATTTTTTTTTATTTTTTTTTGTATAAAGTGACGAAACGAGCAACACGTTTACCTGATGGTAAGTGCAACGTCCGCCCACAACAAATGCTGTGTCACCGAGAATATTTCTGTGTGACACCACACTGCGCCCGTCACCTTGAGACATCAGTTCTTGAGTCTCATATGCCCAGTGATTACGCTAGCTCTCAGTGCCCTTCAAACCGAAACACAGTAATGTTTGCACACTACTGCTTCACGGCAGAATAACTGGCCTTGGGGTGGTACCTACCTAGACGGATTCCTGCATAGGAATCCTACCACCAGTAAAAATGTTAATATGAAATTTAAGGCGAGTGCCCGGCCCCTGAGCTACCACGGCTTTCTATTTTAGTATTTAAATATCACTATGTAATTTAAATATAACTATTAATATCACCTGGAGGTCATTTGATCTCGCTAATAATAAATTGGAGACAAGGGCCGAAATAGTTTTGGCGGCTGGTTAGTGCTATTTATAAAACTTGCCTCCAGGAGCTCCTTCCATAAGCCTTGCTAACATTTACAGGAGGACGGACATCTAATGAAATAACTTGCTTAGTTATTGGTGTTTATTTTTTAAGAATCATACTTAACACTACATTCAATCAAAGCGACGTTAAAGAAACTGTTGGTAATCCAACCATCAGTTCCTTTGCAGGAATCCGTCTAGATAGGTAGCACTGCAGTGTCAGTTATTCTGATGTAGGGTGCAAACATTACTGTGTACCGGTCCGAAGGACACTGTTAGCTAGTGTTCAGTTTTTAAGTTATAAATAATTACACTTAATTATTTATAACTTAAAAACTGATGCCTCAAGCTGACGAGCTTATTATGCCACACAAAAGCAGACAGATGCACTTACCATCGGGTGAACGTTTTGCTCGTCTTGTCTTATTTCCATAAAAAAATATCAAATTTACACTTTTAAGGCAATTATAAGCAAACACATTTCTAGATTAAAAGTTTCAGCCTATAAATGTCCCACTACTGAGCACAGGCATCCTCTCATTTCTGAGAGGGTTTTGGAGCTAGGAAGAATCCGCCACGCTGCTCCAATGCGGGTTGGCGGACTTAACATGTCTTCGAAATAATTTTAATTTCTCAGACATGCAGGTTTCCTCACGATGTTTTCCTTCACCGCCGAGCACGTGGTAAGTCAGCACTTAAAATTGCAATTAACAATTTTAGTGGTGCCGGCACCGTGAATCGAACCCAGGTCACTCGCGTGATATGAAATTTAAAGCGAGCGCTTAGCCCCTGAGCTACCACGGCTGTCTAGATTAAGCAATCTATAATTTTCTAAGCGTATGTCACCTTTTCAGTAGATAAATAAAAAAGTCTTATTTATAATCAAACACGTTTATTTTCTGAAGCCACGATAAGAACAGGTACCAATTTCTTAAATAGTCGACTAAAATCAGTAGCTCAAATAACATAATAATACAATGTATTACACAATAACAGTACACTGTTCAAATCAACAGGATATATTCTACGCGCTTCCGTCCAATTCATTTACAATAAGGCTGTTAACACACTCATACTTTTCGTATCAGTACAGTCTGTCTGTATCGATACGATACTGCTGTTATATTGTATACAGTAGCATATAATCAAGATACGAGTAGTTACAGAGTTAACTTCTGACACGTGGTAATATTAACACATTTAAATTTGATGTGATTTTTAGACACGAATCCGAAAGTTGTGCGTTTCCTTTAGGCTGAATTAATTTTCAGTATGATCCTAAACGACCGATTCATGAGGCGAGTATGAATGGGCAAGCCGGTAAGGGTCGACATAGGCGAACGTATCACGATCAGATCGAAGTCGTTTTACGAAAAGACCGTGTCAAAAGTACCCGCAACCGGCGAGCTCGTATGAAAACACTAATGAAAGTAGCAGAAGCGAAAGATGTGTGTCAGGACCGTAACAAGTGGAAAGACGTGGTCTCTGCCTACCCCAACGGGAACGAGGCGTGGCTCTATATATGTATCCTAAACAATTACCTAATATTCTATTATAAGCTCGCATAAAATTTATGGATCATTAAAACAATACGATATTAAAAGTTAATGTTAATAATTCCGTAGTTAATCACCAAAAAACCGTTCCATTTAATGTGCTATAGATACAAAAAAAAACAACTGTAATTGAACGTATAATAATTGTTCATTTTGATACGAAAAGCATTTGTATGTAAAACTGCCTTAAATATAACTATTAATTTACGTAAATAAATATAATATTCTATAATTAAAACTTTTCAACAAATCGTCATAATGTAGCGTATTTTAATTATCCTATAGCTAATTCACCCACGAATGGGTCAGCAGATTCTTTTAGATTATACACTGTTGAAGGCGGTCCGTGAAGTGACTAAGAAGTCGCCATATTTACTAATGATGAATCTTCCGTATACTGAAGACATTTTGTTTCAAACTTCATCCTTTGGTTATAAATAATACAAAATGGACACTAAAAATAATGTATTAAGCTATATTTTCGTAATTTGATAAAAATTAAACCAGTAAACCGACAGTGCGCCTATACTGCTTCACCACCCGCGCCGAGTTTCATAAATAAAATTAATTTGATTAATTTAAGCCACAGATATTTAATCCTTCTCTTATCTATATAAGAGAAGGATTAAATATCTGTGATTTTAACAGTATTTTCATCTTCACAAAGATCTTTCAATAAATATCTCTTAGAGTGGGGACGGTAATTTAACTTTTACATTCTATCTACTTCTTGTAAGCAATCTTCTATATTGAATAAGAACTGTCGCATTACCTTAATTCATGATATTTATCTACCGTGTGGTGGCGGCTTAATAGAACCTACCACCCCATCTCATCCCGTGGATGTCGTAAAAGTCGACAGAGGGAAAGTAATAACCAGGAGAAGGGTAGCAGCATATTTCTGGAACATCTGAATAAATAAACTGCGGTTGCCAACCCGCCTTCCAAGCGTGGCAACTATGGCAAAATCTCCCCAAGAGTTACAAATTTTACAATTTTTTTATAAATTTTTGTGGCAATCAACGGGAGGCCTATGTTCAGCTGTGGACAAGATAGGCCGAAGTAATGATGATAATGATGGTCATATTTATCTAGTCATATCTTCGTGTAGGAATCCATCCTCAGTAGTGTATATTCTAAGGCTAAAGTGCTTTATCTAGTAGCTTCAAGCCTTCCATTAAAGTACATATTATGTAAGTGATAACATCGGCATTGAATTTGTTTTGTCAACAATTGTTCTGACCAGTGTCATAATCATTTAAAAAAATATTACGATAGAAAATAAGTCAACATATTGATATCCTATCCTAGCCACAGCCGCACGAAATGAAAAATAATTAAAGTTAATATTTATTTTATTTTAATTTAGATTATAAAAAAGATAAAGATAAAACAGGACCAGCTATATAAAGGAAAAGGAAATTCCATTCAAAGTATATTAATTGACGATAATCGTTCATTGAAATTATTTTTTTTCAGAGCATCCAAACTGACAATGATTGATGGTGAACATTAACGCAAAACCAATATTTTCCTAACACAGGTCGCAGCGTATTATTTTAAAATTAGCTAGATTATTATTATCGTATTAATTCGACATGGTGTTTCTGTATGGGGTTTATGGGATTGAGTTCTATATGTAGAGATCATACTCCTCAAGTAATCGTTTCATTTTAATCAAGCAACATTAACTCCCCGCATGAGTTTTTTTTTAAAAACGGTTTCATTTGTTTTGTATAACATACGCTTCAGGAGTATTTCCTCTAATTAATGTAATATCTCTCGTTAATTAAGTAATTACAATTTAATTAACAAAAGTAACAGTTATCTTTGAATTCTTGATCACTTATCTATTACGATTTTATGTCGATCCTCTTGGATTGTGATTCAAGTGTATTCTGAATCAATTTCAGTGTTTCCACCTCTTGGAAGAATATACAGTATAGTTTTCAACACGGCGAGCTTACAAAAAACTTTTATCAAACACTAAATCACTTGTAAAATGTACAATGCACAATACCGTCTATCAAATCCCTATATTCAGTTCACAATTTAGTAATTCTTCATTCTCTTGTAACTCTTCGAGTATCTACTAGTCTTTTACAGTTCTTCTATACTTTCTGAGAGCTTCTTCCAGGATAGTTTTACATCCAAGCAATGGTGGGAGTACCGTCGGAGGAAAGGGAATCTATGGACCGTGGGATGGCCGTCCCTCGAGCCTGCTGTCAGTACAGAGACGAGCTCGAACATGGCCCATCCACGCCCTGTAGTTGTTGCTCCGAATTCGCTATAAGCTGTATAATGAAATAATAAATGTCAATTAAAGCTCTGTAATAACTAAGTTTAGTTCTGTAATAACTAGTTTTAGTAGTTTTATTTATAGTGATAGTATGTTTATTTTTAATACAGAGAAGGCTAGCGAATCACGTGATCGTCATGGCAAATGGTCACCGCCTACCACAAACATTATTTTACATGCGTGGTCTGTTTCGATTTACTTGTTTAGGTTTTCTATCAAAAATTACCTCAGTAGTTGCGCGCGGAACTATAATATGTAATCCGTAAAAAAATTCGTAGTAACTAGAAATTGGCCGGAATTACACACATTTTGCTCCTTTAGAGTTTAAGTACTTACTTACTACATTTAGTGGCCGATTTTCCTAAAAGTAGCTGTAAGTTATAAGCCCTCTACACGTACCTCCTTAATTTTAAAGTTAAAAACGTTAAAGTTAAAAGAGGTTGAAAGAGTTCGTGAGTTCCGTATTAACGAGCAGTACCAAATGAAGACCTTCATAAAACGCCTTGCTGACAACAAACTATTTATCTTCGATCGCCATATAGAGTACAAAGGTGCCGTTTGTAGATGTTGTCAGTTAAAAATTTAATGTTATTTTCAAAAATAGAATGAACAAAACACCAACAGCTGTTTTTATTCAATACAGATTATTTTCATAACACTTGAAGTCTGTAAGTATCCCATTGGTTGACCACAGTCCTTCGCTCAGTTTTGAGAGCACTATGCTTATTGAATGTAATTTAAACTTCTTTTTAAACTTTAGCACTAATTCGAAAGAATAATGCCTCTGTCCTGGCAAGAATCAGAAAAAATTCCAGCAGGCTTTTCTCTAAGAGCATATTGGTTGGTCAGATTCAAACCACAGTGGTATTGAAGTCTGCGGAGGCAGTACACGCAATAAAATTTTTAGACTCACACAGATCATAAATCATACAGACGGTGTTACGGATATGTTTCTGGACTTTCGAGGATAGTTTTAATACCATCTTTTGTTGATGTTCATAATGAAAATTTAAATGTAATTGTATGTCATAAAAATTATACCAAACAAGCATTACTTCAGATTTTTCAAAATCATTTAGCCGAAGGCGAACCTAGTAATTGCTCGGTAATTTAAAGATCTCTGTATCCTGTTTAAAATACAGGAATGGTCTATATTTAATTGAGCAGAACAATTATCACATCTAACGTTGGGACTTTATCGACAATTATTAATAATATAGACATAGACTTTATTCGACATACACAATACAAAGATCACACAGATAATGAAAATAAACGAGGAAATAAAAAGATATAGTATAATAAAAAAGGAACAAGATCTGAAAAACACTGAAGACACAAGTGACGCTGTAAGTCGAGATGGACTCACCTCATTACCATTATCCACTCATACTCATTTATAGTTCAAGTTCAATAATTTATTACACTGATAATGCAGATTGTTAGCGACTGTTCGTACTGCTAGCGATGAATGGAACGATTTAGTAGACAGAGAAAACTAAATAAAGAAGTCTCATATATTGTAAAAGAGAAAAGAAGATTATTAGAAATAGAAAAAAAAACGCGGGGAAGTGATAGGACAATAGTTTCGATACGACAACTTCGTCAAGAGCACTTTAGAAGAAGGTATAGAAGATAAAATCGGAGAGGAAGACCTGGGAGAGTTAATATAACGTAAGGGAATTAAAAAGTTAAGAGTTACGTCGTATCAGCTTGAGGATTTTGGCACATTGAAGAGTGTCTTAAATTGAAGTGAGAGAGAAAGAAAGACTATGAGAATTCGATTGCAAATGCTTTTTATTTTTTAATTTGATTAATTGAAAAGACGGGCAAAACGTCCACCTGATGGTAAGTGCAACGTCAGCCTCTAACAGATGCTGTGTCACGCAGAATATTTCTGTGTGGTACCACACTGCGCCCGTCAACCTGAGATATCAGTTCTTAAGTCTCATATGCCCAGTGATTACACTAGCTCTCGGTGCCCTTTAGACCTACCCTGCCTAGAAGGATTCCTGCAAAGGAATTCTACCACCGCTTAATTGTTTGCTTTTCAGGACATACTACTTATTAAAAATAATTTGTACGGTTATGTTGTACACTTTATAATATCACCATTAAAATTACAAAGTAAAATCTTCCTTTTTTCAATCAAAACTGCTAGTATCCAGAATGTTAGTTCAATGCTTTATTGTATTGTCTTAATGTTAGCCCAGCTCTCATTTATTTCTTTAAACACTTAGATATAAAAAAAAGTAGTGGACTAAAATAAACTAACTCGGGCCGAATTTATTTTATTTATTATCTTTAAGCAACGCCTGGGTAACAGTATTGCTCTATGTTCGCTTACTTACCATTGAATTATGCTTTTTTATACGTGGGAATAAAAAGCAAACACGTTTTTCACGATAAAGGTAATCAACTACAGTCTTTGGATTAATTCACCGATATTCTATCCTTTAGCTCTTTCCTTAGAACTTAACAAAGTTTATTTCTTTATAGGCGTGTGTCGTCTGTCTAACTAACATTAATGAAGTTGTAAAATGTCTATCTAACATTAGCCCAGTTGCTCAATTGTGTCATAAAATGGAGAACCCTATCCTTTATCTATAGAGTAAACTAACTTGGCATACTGAAATATAGGATGAAGAAGATAAAAAACGTAAAATGTGTCGATTTTCGTTACAATATTTAAAACTATGTTTTATAGAACGAACTGCATACTTCTCTTATTTCACACACAGCCGGCAACAGCCCATCGGTAGAGTTGTTAGGAGACCGCGGGGACGGCGTTGGCGCGTGTTTTGGTAGATCACGCCCGGCCGCCATCTTATCGTGCAGTTGGGCGAGGCGCATACTCATCTGCCTCCTCTCCTTCTGCTCTCTTTCCCTCTCCCACCTCTTCGCACTGTAACTCCTGATAGACGACGAGCTGCTCTGTACTGAGTTCAGACTTGGACGTCGCGAACCTGCAGAATGAAGATCATTCTTAACACTGTATATTATAAAAGTAAAAATATGATGCGTATTTAAATTAATAATGCTGTACAGCTTTAAGATAGCCGTGATATGCATGAAAGCTTTGTCTTAATACTAAATTGAACATTTACTTCCAAATAACTATTGATAGTGATTTATTTTGTACCAGCTAAATTTTATAAAATATAAGTGATATTTATATTTAATAAACGAGTTTTGAGTCATTCATCTATTTGAAGGTGATATACACTCTTGAAATTGCAGACAAGCGTCAAAGGACAACGTGAGAGAAGTATGACAAACGCGACAGAGTATAGTAGCTGCGTTTAAATTTTGTGTCGTGTATTAAGTATTTGTGTTAAGAGTAGGTATTTTAGGTAAAATTTTCGAAATGTGATATTTTGAGTGCAATAAATTTACGAAATCAAATAAATCAAAAGATTTGATCAAAGAGTATAAAAATATAATTATTTACATTATAATAGAGATTATGTACATTTAGACCTGAGGTAAGCCAGAGGCCGGGAAATCGCGTTAAATTTCATAGTACGAAAACATTCTGAGTATGGTTACTAAAACTGTTACAAGTAACAGAATTGCAATTTAAAATTTAGATTAACCACGAGCACATGCGGTGAAGGAAAATCTAGATAAAGCCTTCATGTCTTAGAAAGCCGTCATAAATGAGTTAAGATCTGTGCTTAGCAGTGGGACATTTAAAGGCTGTTACTTTATTTTTTAATTGACAACTAAAAGAAGGTAAACGGATTTTAACAAAAACTTACAAGGATAAATTCAAATTAACAAAAATGTATGAATAAACTAACATAATATGATATTTTGTAACGACTAAGGCATTGTTATATCATTAACAATTATCAAATAATTAGTACTATTGAATTGTCATAAGTGAGCGGTTTCGAAGTTTGCGAATTATTATGAAAATTAGGCATGCCAATGCCAAGCCATGAGGAAAAAAGTGGGAGCGCGGGAATGTATCCAACGTACGCAGTTCATTGTGATTGGTTAAAATGTTTCGCGCCGGTACTACGTATTCTCGAATGAATCTGTCCGCACTCACTCGTAGCTAAATTCACTCAGCAGCTTACTTATGATAATTGTATTGTGTTATTAATCCCTTACGAAGTTTCACTTGAATGAATATGATTTTGAAGAAACTTAACTAAAATAAGAATATAACTATAGAATATTTCGACACTTAAATAGTGATAATGTGGTAAATCAAAGCAACGCCCACATGCACAAATACTGTGGAACTGACAGTCACAAAGCATCAAGCAATCGTGCAAGTGAAACTGAAGCTTTGGCTCACCTTGTTTATTATATTAAATATTCATGCCTAGTGCGTTAATGTGTGTGATTTAGCTGTGTTTTGCACGTCTCATGGCGCGGAGCGGCGTGAGATAGTGCTTTATACCCGACATGTCAAGGTCAAGCGATTCGAAGGTCTTCAAATGCCTCTATCACAATTATATGCTTATTTGAATAGACTCATATCAAGAACACACTTTAATTCATTCATTAAATTTATTTTGAAAAATCATCTAATATTGCTACTTAGATAATAAGCAGTTTAAAAAAAATGACGTGGACGTCCGGAATTTTTTAGGGATGTGGTCACGATAACTCTCGAAAAAATGTATGTATCGAGACCGGGTTTTATTTTAACGTGTTCATAATTTTATCTACTGGTTTCCTATTTCATATCAAAATTTTACTACTTGTAGTTATAAGAAAAATATTTTTTTCTTTTTTTTCATCTGAAATGGCGATCGACTTTCTTTTTCTTAAGAGTTAAATGAGCGTCATGAGACGTGCACTTTTAGATTTTCCAAACTTTCTTTGAATTTTAAACTATATTCGGAAGTGTTTTTTTAACTTTATAAAGTATCTCTTATAGATAAAATTTCAAGCTTTAAATTAGTTTATCTTAAATTTTGCAAAGAGTTAAATAATTCTTGAGTGTAATAGTAAAGCAAGTATCCTCTTTTCTAAATTATGCATAGCAATTTTTCGAATCGATATATTCATAAAAAAGTAGATAAATAAAAAATGTGTATCTGATTTCAGCAGTTGATGAAATGATTTTATAAATATAACATAATTTATTAAATCAATTTTCCTTACGGCTTGCTGTTGTGGGTACCTAAGGTTAAATAAGGTCAACACAATCTTCAGTTTCGTTAATATATACATAAATATGTTACGGACCAAGCGTATCTTTTGTACGGAATGCCTACAAAATAAATGTTACAATTCTTTAAATGTAATCTGGTCAACGTATTTTGTATTTTCAATTTTCATCGAAGTATTTTCGTAAACATTATAAATGGTTTATTATTTGTTATTAATCACTTGGTCCGAAACATAATCAAAACAACAGGCGAGTAACAGACACAGAAGGAAGGAACGTAGAACCACGGCCATCTTGCTCGCGCCACGCGAAGTTCACGTAAGGTCCTGCGACACCACACTTTAATTTTACGAACATATGTGTTTAATTATACGCCAAAGCCACGAAAAGCCTCACATTAAGCGACACTTGTTAATATAGTTTTGCAGGCGGTTTTTCCAAGGACGTACGTATGTAAAATATTAATAGGATAATGGAATTGGAAAAAATGGAGTACATAAAATGGTTACAGGATCGATAATATATTTTTTATATTTACGAAGTACTTATGTAACATATCAAAGGCAATTTTATTCCATAATGCTGTTTTAATGAAGTGAAAATTGGGAATTCATCTTCGTCAGTTGACACTTATTTGATCTTTTTTGTGTCTGTATATATATCGGTGAAAATTTTTAAAAGAATATTATGCTTCGGATTCACGTTCCTATATTTGCAGTTTTGGATAAGGATGGAGTAGAGCTTTTTATGAATAATGGGACATAAGGTTGTGGACACACTTGTACTAGCCGCGCGTGGTGGAGCAGTCGCCGCGGCCGCTAACATTAACACGCGACATCTAACGACACGAGCGACGTGCTGCGACACATGCGACACCTGCAGCCTTTCCTCGAATGCCCAACATATTTTATACTTGTTGTTAATATTACATATTATAATGACTACACTCTGAAAGTTTTCAAGAATTATGTGATTATATCTCCAATAAACTTCTTGTAGGTTATTCGTGCCGGTCTTTAATGATTAATCAAAATTAATTTTAATTCGAATTCATATCAACACTTAATAGAATTTGTCTTTATTAAAGTCAAATTGTAATGAAAAATATTACGTTTCAAAGGTGTGATTAATTTTAGGTAAATTTACATTTTATTACATTGAAATCCATGCAATATTATGGACATAATTTATCAATCAGTTCAATAAAAATAATAATAAATAAATTTTACTGATACTTTAATTTTAGTTAGTTTAATGAGGGATTAAATTAGGCATTCGAGGCGGCCGCGCGAACCGCCCGAACATTCGTGCAGTAAAGGGCCGCGCTGCATACATCATCCGGATCACCTTTGGCGGCGCACTTAGGCGGGTGCGCGCCGCCGTCCCTTACGGCCTTCAGGTGGCGCGAGATTAGCAAGATGGCGGCCGCGCGCGCCGCACCTGCGCGCGACGCGCCGCTGCCGCGCCCGCGCCGCGTCTCGCCCTCCAGCGTGCCGCTCGTGCAGCCGCTGCGGGACGACGCGCGCGACGACGCGCGGGTCGCGCTCAGTGTGCCACCTGCACAACCATCCACATCTGCTTTTTTTTTATTTGATTAAGCTACGAAACTAGCAAACCCCTACTGTGTTTCGGTCATATGCCTAGTGTAATCACTGGGAATATCATCGTCATCATTTCAGCCTAACATAGTCCACTGCTGAACTGCCTTCGTCATAGATTGTCGCAAAAGTTTGTAGCTCTCTTTTTTGGGGGGATTTTGCCATAGTTGCCACGCTTGGCAGGCGGGATGGCAACCGCAGTTTATTAATTCAGATGTTCCAGGGAGATGCAGCTGTTCATATCCTGGTTTTTATTTTCCCTCTGTCGAATCCACGGTATGACTCTTAAGGATACTCTTAAGCCGACACCACAGGGCACACTGCACACGGCACACTGCACACAGCACACTGGGTATACTAAAGAACTGATTTCTTAGGGAAACGGGGGCAGTGTCGTGCCACACAGAAATGTTCAGGGTGACACAACATTTGTTATGGGCAGACGTTGCACATTCGCATGAGCTTTACATCGAACGCGGTTAGGTTAGGAGTTAGGAGTGCAAAGGGAGGCCGTGTTGGAAGGCGCGTCGCGTGTTCCGGCGCGCCTTACTAGGAAGGAGACAGGAGAGGATTATCCTCTCTCGAGGAGGGGCTGCCGATGATAGGCGGCCGGCGCCGGTGGGGTCGCGGATGTGTGCGTGAGCGTTCCCGTGGCCCTGCCAACATGCGGCGATGGCGGAACACCATTGGGTTTTAGTCGGTGCAAGTCCGACATAACCCGTCCTTCCCCCCGTGAAGGCGGGTATGCGTAAGGCATTTCCCCAAGTAAAAAAAAAAAAAAGGAGTTAGGAGTGAGTGTCTTTGTGTTGGCGCATACAGTGCGGCACTATATAATCTCCTGCGAAGTTGATAGCTTCATAATTAAGATTCTGTTATAGAACACAGAAGCAAGGTTAATATAATCAGTCTTAGCCAGAATCTTTGAGCCACCAACAACCATCACCTTACATTTTGATGGCTTAACAGAAACGCCGTATCTGAATGACCGATCTCTAATGGCTTCAAGATCCTTTATCTTTTTAATACCATAGTTGAAGTCATTAATTACTTACACATAAAGCTGGACGCCATCAGCATACAAATGGTACGATTATATGAAATTTTGATTTACCTTAATTCAAAGTAACAACTGAAGAAAGTTTTCAGTATTAATAGCTTATGGCCCAACACCTTTCTCTGACTCACTCGCGGGCCTTCTGCTCGCGAGTCGCTTCCTATGACGCAGCCAAAGCCATAAGGCTATTTGCATACTCACACACAAAAAAAAACCTTTCTCTGATATCGAAAGAGTTTTTCTCATTATTAAGCGGAAGTACTCTAGCGCATGAAATTGGATAAGTCGGGAAGTTATCATAAAGGTGCGTCATAGCATCTCAAAGCTTCGTTTGAAACAGCTTTATTAGCGAAGCTAAAACAACCTCATACTATCGGCGAGGATATAATTAAGCCATGTATCTTCAAAACCACACAGATGTAAGATGCGTAATGAAAGACGACTTCGCCATTAGAGACTGTCTTTATTTTCTCTTTCTATCTTATTACTAATTTCCAATAGTCTATCTCGCATGTACATGATCGGACGACACCGCTCCCTTGACCAGGCAATACACCATTCTTGAGAAAAACTAAAAAAACGATATACCATGGACCTAACCTCACAAATTTACAATATAATTTACAATATTTAATTATCTTTCTCTTTCTTTCTAACAATATTTCAATACTTCCATCGCATTTAACATTAAATTCGTTCCTTTTTTTACTTTTTATCCTTACACAGATAAAGTTAGGAGAAGAATCAGAGCAAAAAATGAAGTCAATTTCCCTTTCGAATAAAACACAATCAAATTTAGAATCGATGATATTGCAGCAGACACAAAGGCACAAAAAATGAACAAAGTAAAATTATCGCCATTTTCTGCCATTAGTTGCAGTGAATCCAGAGACATAGTTAATTGTGCATAGTTAATCGCTTATGTTCGATACGACAGCAGAGATCAAATTGAAGAAGATATTTTGTACTACCAATCTTTTACAGCAGCCACTAAATCTGAAGATATATTTCATTCAGGATTTGGATTGTAATAAACTACTGGATTTTGCGATGATGGCGCCCCTGCAATGATAGGTATACAATCGGACTAAGCTCAAAAGTTGAAGGAAAAGAATCCCGCCATGGTTAGCTCACATTATGTTATTCATAGACAAGCCTTGGCTTCAGATACATTGCTACACAATTTATGATAAACTTTAGACTCAGCTATAAATATCATAAACTACATCTAGAGCAGTGCTTTGTAAAGTCGTTTATTTACTTTACTTTGCGCGGATCTCTAATCTAATCACAGAGTCCTTTTGCACACAGAGATTGTCTAAGGGTAACATGTTGGATCACCTTTATAGATTGAAAGAAGAGGTCATCCCCTTTCTCGAGTTTAAGGAAAAAAATGTTGCAAATGTTCAACCATGAACCATTTTAATGGAGGTTGGCCTATTTGACTAATATATTTGAAGCATTGCATGAGCTAAACATAAAACTTCTGGGCCAAAACGGCACTTTAGTGAGTAATTATGAGCATATTCAGGGTTTCAAGTTAAAGCTTTCAACTTTGGAATCAAAAGGTGTCTGCTGAAAATGTATTATGAAAATTGAAATAGAAGCTCGTCGAAAGCGTTCACTGAGACTGTCCAGACATTAATTCAGAGTTACCAATATGGCATATGACCAGAAACCTATTTAGCGTCGAATTACCAGAAGAATTTTGGGAAGAATTCCGAATACTGTCTGAAGCTATCAACTCCGCAAAAGATAGTATAGTTCCACACTGTACGCGCCAAAACAGAGGCACTGACTCCGAACCTAACCGCGTCCGATGTAATGCTTATGCGATAAGATGCGGTATCAGAGACACAGGGACAATCATTAGACAACCAGACACGAAGACCAACGATTTGTGTTTTTGCACAAATGTAGACTCCGACTGAGAACACAAGACCCGCAAATTGGAAGTATACTTTGACCACAAGCCGATAGGTGTCCGGCAGAGTAGAAAAGCACCTTCCTCTTTCATACCGACGTGTCGTAAGAGGCGGCTAAGGTATTGTATGGACAGCCTTTATTCGTGCAGAATAACACCATAATATGCAATGCTGTCATTATACTGCTCGTGGGAACGCAAAGGGGAGTAAGAATTTTTTGGAGAATTACCAAAATAGTGACGACGTAGTTCGCCACCCGTCATACTCTTTACCCGCGGGGAGTAAAAGTGGGCTATGCGTGTGGTCTACACCTTATATGGGAAAAAGACTAATCTAGTTTATGTCCATACCAGTGTCATTAAGCGAGTAGAGGCAGGGCGGCGTGAGCCTGGCGTCGGCGAGGTGCGCAGGGTGGTAGCGAGCGCGTGTGTATAGGTGCAGCACCATACACAGCAGCCCCCCCAGCACGAAGATGCCCGACGCCACGCCCAGCAGCGTCGGCATGTCCGCCGTCAGCAACACCATGTCTACACACAATTATGATGTCACCTGATATTGTATAACAATGACCTACCGTATAACAAAATAAAACGTGTCTCGAATGGCATTAAATCGATTGTGCATTGACATTAGCTCGGGACGATATAACTTTTAAACGCTCAGTACCTTTGAAGTTAATACCTTCCTAGCACACATGAAATAAACAAAGTTGTAAGTAAATCGAGACTTCTAATTTGAAAAAAAAATGACTTAACGACACTCAGTTATTTTGGCAAGATGTTGAACTTTGTTTTTTCTTTACGTTTCATTTCTGACTTTAAATTTAGTCCCTATATTTTTAAGGAATGATGGTAAGTGCAACGACTGCCTATAAAAATTGCTGTGTCATCCAGAACATTTCTTGTGGCATCATACTGTGGTAGTCACCGTGACACATCAGTTCTTAATTTTTTTTTTTTTCTTTAAATTTTATTAAGTGACGAAACGAGCAAAACGTTCACCTGATGGTTAGTGCAACGTCTACCCATAACAAATGCTGTGTCATCCAGATTATTTCTGTGTCACCACACTACACTCGTCACCCAGAGACATAAGTTCTTAAGTCTCATTTGCCCAGTGATTACGCTAGCTCTCAGTGCCTTTCGAATCGAAACACAGTAATGTTTTCACATTACTGGTACACGACACATGCACATTTGAGACTTAAGAACTGATGTTCGGACGTTGCACGTTGCACGGACGTTGCACTTACCATCAGGTGAACGTTTTGCTCGTTTCGTCCCTTTATACAATAAAAAAAACCTACCTAGACGGATTCCTGCATAGAAATCCTACCACCAGTCATCTTAGGTGTCATATGCCCAATAATTGCACTACCTAAGTGCCCCTCAGACCGAAACCTAGCAATGTTGGCACGCGGTTGTTCGCGGCAGAATAACTGGCCCTGCGGTGATACCTTCCTATACGGACTCCTGCATGAGAATCATCAGTCATCAGTGCGATACAATTTTATATATTGTTTTTTATTTATAATCAGTGCCGAAGTTGGACTCTTAACGTGGCTGATGGTAAACAGCACTGTGGTTCAAGATAGTGTGGTCCAATAAAGCAAGCTTATTCACTCTTGTCTGGAGCAGCCTAAAGTAATATCGGTCTAGTAATACTGACACCGGCAGAGTTCAATCCCTTGCTGTATGTCCAAAAACAACTTTGCAAACATCTCTGTGCTAGTTCGAAGTATTTCGACATCAAATGGAAAGAACCTTTAAATTCGGCCAAACGGCATGTTTTAGGTCTCTTATATTGAGTCTATCTCAACAAAAGAGACCTAAAACATGCCGTTTGGTCAACTGGTAGGTCTATCTCTTCTTCCACATTGGATGCTGAAGTCTAACAATGTTTACTGATGGTAGGATTCCTGAAGTAATCAGAATAGGTAGGTGCTATCGCAGTGCCAGTTATTCTATTGTGTTGAAACGAGCAAAACGCTCACCTGATGGTAAGTGCAACGTCTGCCCATAACAAATGCTGTGTCACCCTGAAAATTTCTGTGTGACACTACACTGTGCCCATCACCCTGAGACATAGGTAGGAAGTCTCATATGCCCAGTGATTACGCTAGCTCACAGTGTCCTTCAAACCAAAACACAGTAATGTTTGCACACTACTGCTTCACGGCTGAATAACTGGCCCTGGGGTGGTACCTATCTAGACGGATTCCTACATAGGAATCCTACCACTAGTAAAATTATTCACCATTATTCAGCCGCGGGTCAATATCAACCAAAATGTGAGTATTAAAGAAACGTTTGGGTGAGAGCCGCTGTGTCTCAGGGGCGTGGTGTTCGCCTTTAATTACAAAGTAAGTGAGCAACCTGGGTTCGATCCCCGGTGCCAGCACCTCTAAAGAATTGTTCTACAATTTTAAGTGCTGATTTACCGAAGGAAAACATCGTGAGGAAACCTGCATGTCCGAGGAATAGAAATATTTCGAAAACATGTGAAGTCCGCCAACCCGCATTGGAGCCGCGAGGCGGATTCTTCCTAGCTCCAAAACCCTCTCAGAAATGAGAGGAGGCCTGTGCTCGGCAGTGGGACATTTATGGGCTGAAACTTTACTTTGGGTCAGATATATATCCGTATTAAAACAGCCTTTTAGTACATGATAAGATCGATATCGTCGACCGCGTGGCGTAGTGGTCAGCGTATCTGACTTCTGCGCCACCGGTCCTGGGTTTGATTCCCAGCCGGAGGAAAAATTTGTGCAAAAACACAAATTGTTGCTTTTCGGGTCTGGTTGTGTTGTGCATGTGAAATGTATGTTTGTAAAACGCACTCACGATACAGGATAAAATCCTAATGTGGGGCTTCGTTTAAAAAAAAAAAAAAATATAACTATCGAACTAAAAATTTTGTGTTGCTCCAAGTATCTTTTTAAATATTAGTCATTCTCAAAAAGTTTGTGTCATGCCTATGTTTAATAATTTATTTTATATTATTAATAACTAAAGCCTCATAGGTTGCCGACTCCTCAATATTAATATTTCTTGGGCAAATAGGATTCAGGAACTGAAGTCTCTGGATGACGACCGCATTGTGTCACACAGAAATGTTATGGGCAGACGTTGAACTTACTATTAGGCGCGGCTCCTTCCGTTCAGGTTGGTGGTACGATGACGTTTGAGACGGTTGTCCCGCTATCTGTGGAAGGGTACGAGATTTTTGGGTGATGGAATCTCTCATCCCGCCACACGGCTATAGCTTTCTAGCTTACCTTCTGTACAAAAGACGCGCGGAACGGGGCGTGAGTGGCTGGTGCTGTGAAAGCCGGGCTCGCACTGGCAGTACGCGTTGTGGTTGACTTGCACGCAGGACGCGTGAGGGTCGAACGCGCGGCACGTCTGCCGGTAGAAGCATTGCTCGCCCAGTTTCTTAGCTGAAACGTGTGAGGAAACTAGATGATTTCGCTTCAATAGCAACAGTTTCTGTTATTGGATAGGTAGATATATTTGTATGTATAATAAATAGGAGTAAAGTGTACAATAGTAAAGTGTAGGCAACTTGAAATGTTCTTTAGAGAAAAAAATACAAGCAACAGAGTACGTTTATCTAGGTACTTGTATTTCATTTACTTTTCCAATACCTGAACGTTGCCAGGCAACGTAGCGATTGCCGCCGTGGCTAAGCGATTTCCTTCTGGGATGTGGATCCCGAGTTCGAGCCCCGCACTGGACAAATATATGTATGGCCTCTATGGTCGTGTTTGTGCATGTTAAACTTATTTTTGTAAAACGCACGCAGGACTCATGAAAAATCCTAGTGTGTGGGGGCATCGTTTCTCAAATGATGAATATAATTTTTTTTGACATACACTGATCACGTGCTCTGTGTTACAATAAAACTGTTTGAAATACAATGCATGCACTAAAGTAATATTATTTGTACAAATAATAATAGTCACTTTTTACTGGCGGTAGGATTCCTAAGCAGGAATCCGTCTAGGTAGGTACCTCCCCAGGGCCAGTAATTCTACCGTGAAGCAGTAGTGCAAACATTACTGTGTTTCGGTTTTAAGGGCCACAGTGCCCTAGTTAGTGTAATCACTGGGCATATGAGACTTAAGAGCTGATGTCTCAGGGTGACGGGTGTAGTGTCACACAGAAATGTTCTGGGTGACATAGCATTTGTTATGGGTAGACGTTGCACTTTACATCAGGTGAACGTTTTGCTCGTTTCGTCGCTCTATCCAATAAAAAAAAAGTACTTAAGTGTATGAGCAGTGCAGAGCACAACCTGCAGTAGAGTAGTGGTGGATCCACAACACCGTACGCTACTTGGATTTTTTGTATATCAATACTCTTTCGATATGTAGGATGCCTTTTTTTTATTTAATTTAGTGTTGAAACGAGCAAAACGTTCACCTGATGGTAAGTGCAACGTCTGCCCATCACAAATGCTGTGTCGCCCAGAAAATTCCTGTGTGACACCACACAGTGTCTATCAACCTGAGACATAAGTTCTTAAGTCTCATATGCCCAGTGATTACGCTAGCTCTCAGTGCCCATCAAACCGAAACAGTAATGTTTGCACACTACTGCTTCACGGCAGAATAACTGGCCCTGGGGTGGTACCTGCTTAGACGGATTCCTGCACAGGAATCCTACCATCAGTATAAAATGAATAGTCAAGGCTGTTGATCATCTAGGATGGATCTGACTGGCAGAGTATGCTCGTTTATCACCCTTCTGAATTAAATAAAAACACTAGATATTTTTTTTAGAACAGTTGGTAAGTACACTGACCGTTGGTCTTCACGGTCATTTATACAAGGTACCCATAAATACAAGTAACTTTTACTGGTGGTAGGATTCCTATGCAGCAATCCTACAAGGTACCACCCCAGTGCCAGTTATTCTACCGTGAAGCAGTAGTGTGAAAACATTACTGTGCTTCGGTTTTAAAGGGCACTGTGACCTAGTGTAATCACTGGGCATATGAGACTTTAGAACTGATGTGAACTGAGGTGATAGGCGCAGTGCGATGTTACACAGAAATGTTCTGGGTGACACAGCATTTGCTATGGGCAGACGTTGCACTTACCATCAGTTGAACGTTTTACTCGCTTCATCACTTTATCCAATAAAAACTTTTACTATGGAACTTTTACTAAGTAACTTCAGCCGTTTCGTACGAAATTATATTGACCTCGACCTACTCTAACAAAATATACGGAATATTTAATTCGCCAACACATATTCGTGAGTTTCCGCTTCACCTTGTATAAATCCTTTAATTATATCTCAAGTAGCTGAACGAGAAGGAGGGAAATGATTAATATGCATATGAATTTTAAAATGATACTTGTAAATACTGAATGGGTATTAGAAATAGGTACTACTTATTAGACTTTAATTCGTACTTCATATGTTACTAACTGAAACGAACATCGATTACAGAAGACCTTGAGAAGCAGCGGGAAAGTTAGCTTAACAATTACGGATTTCAATTAACATTTCAAAGGCAGATGTGGAAGTTTAGCGGATGAAGGTTGTAAGCTCTTGGATTTGATGCAAACAGTGGTTATGATTCGTATGCGACACTTATATGAGATTGTTGAGATTATTTCATCATCATCATCATCATCATTTCAGCCTACCATAGTCCACTGTTGAACATAGGCCTCCCCCATAGATTGCCACAAAACACGGTCCTGAGCCACCTGCATCCATCGACTTCCTGCAAAACCGTGTAGGTCGTCGCTCCATCTAGTGGGGGGTCGCCCTACACTGCGTTTGCCGGTACGAGGTTGCCACTCGAGAACCTTTCTTCCCCAACGGTTATCGGTTCTCCGAGCTATATGGCCGGCCCATTGCCACTTCAGCTTGCTAATCCTTAGGGCTATGTCGGTTACTCTAGTTCTGCTGCGGATAACATCGTTACGGATTTTATCTCGCAGAGAAACTCCGAGCATAGCCCTTTCCATAGCTCGCTGAGCGATTCTGAGCTTCCTCATGCGGCCTGCAGTGAAGGACCACGTCTCGGTTCCATATGTTATCACTGGCAACACGCACTGGTTGTACACTTTTGTTTTGAGGGATTGCGGTATACTCGACGAGAAGATGTGACGCAGTTTCCCGAACGCTGCCCAGCCGAGTTGGATCCGTCGATTGACCTCTTGGTCGAAGTTGGACCTACCTAGTCGGACAATCTGTCCTAGGTATACATATTCGTCAACAACTTCGATCGTAGTGTTCCCAACAATAACCGGTATAGGTGTGACATGGACGTTAGACATGATCTTCGTCTTGTCCATGTTCATCTTAAGACCTACCCGTTGGGAGACACTATTGAGGTCATTGAGCATAGCGCTAAGGTGCTCCAGCGATTCTGCCATTATGACTATGTCGTCGGCAAATCGAAGGTGAGTGATGTATTCGCCATTGATGTTGATACCGTATCCTTTCCAGTCCAGTAGCTTGAAAACATTTTCCAATGCAGCGGTGAAGAGTTTCGGGGATATTACATCACCCTGTCTTACACCTTTCTGCAATTGGATCGGTTTCGTACTCTGGTTCTGTACTCGGATAGCCATCGTAGCATTGGTATACAAGCACTGCAACGCATCGATATACCGACAGTCAATTCGGCACCGCTGAAGCGACTCTAGCACCGCCCAAATTTCGACGGAATCGAAGGCTTTCTCATAGTCCACATACGCCAGACATAGCGGAAGATTGTACTCTTCGGTCTTTTGTACAATCTGGCGAAGGGTATGTATGTGGTCTATGGTACTATAGCCTTTTCGGAATCCGGCTTGTTCGGGAGGCTGGAAGTCATCAAGTCTGCTTGCGAGACGATTCGTTATGACTCTCGAAAACAGCACGTAGACGCGGCTTAGAAGCGATATCGGTCTATAGTTCTTCAAGAGGGCGTTATCGCCCTTCTTGAAGAACAGGACAACCACGCTTCTACTCCACGCTTCCGGCGTAGCGCCGCCCCGGATGACGGAATTAAAGAGCTTCTGAAGGACTACTAGTATCGGCTTTCCACCCGCTTTCAGAAGCTCTGCTGTGATTCCATCTTCACCCGGCGCTTTGCCATTCTTAAGCTGTTTGAGAGCCATACTAATCTCGCTCAGACTGACGTCCGGGATATCATCGGAATAGTGTCGGACGAGACTTGCTCTTGGGTCGTTACTCACACTAGTGTGTGGCTCCAACGACGATGTGTACAGCTGTCCATAAAATCTCTCGATCTCACTCAAAATCTCTGCTCCAGCGGAAATGACGCCACCGCTTTCGGTCCTCAACTTAGTCAGTTGGCTCTTTCCGGCAGACAGATCCCTGGCAAAGACCTTGGAGCCTTGGTTTCGCTCTATCGCTTCCTCAATACGAGCTGTATTGAAGTTGCGAAGGTCTCGCCGCATACATTTGGAGATCTGTCTGTTCAGTTGCCGATATGCTGACGCATCAGTTGAGGACTGTAGCCTCATTTCTCGCCTAGCCTCCATGAGATTAAGAGTGTGGTCGGCGAGTTTCTGGATCTTTTTTGTGCGGTGGGTCTTGCAAAACTTTGCCCCCACCGCATGGACAGTTTCCACGAGCCTCTCGTTCATATCATCCACTGTAACGCAATCTTCCAGGCACTGAAAACGATTTTGCAACTCGAGCTGGAAGCTTTCGGGGTTTTGGATAAGGGCACGAGATGGACGGAGCGTGGACTTCACCAGACGCGACCTCTCCAGCTTTACGTTCAGGTTCAATGTGCCTCTTACCATTCGGTGATCACTGCCGGTTTTCACCCTAGCGATCACAGAGACATCATTGAACAGCTGTCGTTTGGTCGTCATGATGAAGTCGATCTCATTTTTGGTGGAACCGTCCGGGCTCATCCAGGTCCACTTTCTGTGGGGCCGCTTTTGAAAGAAGGAGTTCATCATAAAGAGTCCCTCCTTCTCCATAAAGTCGGCCAGCTGTTGGCCCCTTTGGTTCCGTTGCCCTATTCCAAATTGCCCCACTACCAGCTCATCGTCTTTTTTCATGCCCAGCTTCGCGTTAAAGTCTCCCATCAACACCGTGTAGTGAGTTTTGGAGGAATGTATGGCTCTTGATATGTCCTCATACATTACCTCCACCTCATCATCAGGATGTGCCGAGGTAGGTGCGTATACCTGTATGACCTTCAGCGAATACCGTTTGGTTATTCTGAGTATAAGGTACGCAACCCTAGTCGACACACTCCCGATCTTGACAATGTTGTTAATGAGAGACTTGTGGACGATAAACCCGACACCTCCTTGGGACAGATGGTCGCCCTCCCGGTGGTAGAACAAGTTACCGGATTCAAGGATTACCGTGTCCTCCCCCTGTCTTCGGACTTCCGATAATCCTATAATATCCCAACGTAACTTGCTCACCTCCTCTTCCAGTTCCAAGATCTTCTCGTCGGTCCTCAGCGTGCGTGCGTTGAATGTTGCCAGGTCCAGTCGTCGGTGGTGGTAGCAAGATCTCCTCCTCCGGAGATTCTTCGCACCCCCTGCCCCGCCGTTACCATGACCGCTACCGTAGCCAGGACTAGCGGGGCCGCCGGAGACTAGGGGCCGTTGTGTTGCAACTCTCATTTTGGGGGGATTTGCCATAGTTGCCACGCTTGGCAGGCGGGTTGGCAACCGCAGTTTGTTTATTTTGATGTTCCAGGAAGACGCTGCTGCCCATTTCCTGGTTTTCATTTCCCTCTGTCGACTTTTACGACACCCACGGGATGAGATGGGGTGGTAGATTCTCTTATGCCGCTATTTAGTGGATCTATTTTATATTATTGTGGTAGGATTCCCATACAGGAATCTGTCTAGGTAGGTACCACCCCAGAGCCAATTATTCTGCCGCGAAGCAGTAGTGTGCAAGCATTACTGTGTTTCGGTTTGAAGGGCACTGTGAGCTAGCGTAATCACTGGGCATTTGAGACTTAAGAACTGATGTCTCAGGGTTTTATTTTCCGCAGCACCATTGATGTACAAAAAACCGTCCTCAAAAAAAGAGCGCTCATTTTATTTAGCATCACGTCAGCCATGTCACAATAGCAACTTTGATTTCATTTGAAAAGATACTTTATGTCGTGGGCAAATAAAAAAAGGTAAAGTTTCAGCCTATAAATGTCCCACTGCTGAGCACAGGCTTCCTCTCAGTTCTGAGAGGGTTTTGGAGCAAGGAAGAATCCGCCACGCTGCTCCAATGCGGGTTGGCGGACTGCACATGTCTTCGAAATATATTTTTATTATTTCTCAGACATGCAGGTTTCTTTGCGATGTTTACCTTCACGGCCGAGCACGTGGTAATTCAGCACTTAAAATTGCAATTAACAATTTTAGTGGTGCCGGCACCGGGAATTGAACCCAGGCCACTCGCGTACTATGAAATTTAAAGCGATGGGCAAATGCCTAAAATTAAATGTGTAATTTGTGTATAATCATCATATTAGTATGTATATTAGTGTATAGTAAATACGAAATAGTATTTGTGTATTTGTGATCTTAGTCTTTATCGTTGTTTTGAGCGATCAAGGATGCTTTTTGAAGTGATTTTTGTCTGGAACTGTGTATCTTGGGTTTTTTGTATATCAATGCAGAACGCAAAATTAATTCTTCCTACTCTTTTCGCATTACAAAGTTGACAAAAAAAAGAAGAAAAACACAATATTTTTTTGCTGCTGCGTTAATTCAACAGAGCTATCGTAATCTTGCTCTCGGAAAGTTATATCTGTTGTATATGTTAATTTCCATACATTTCTTTAAATATTTCAGTATGAAACAGTGTTACTTCTCGACAACTTGTTACACCTTTTCTAAAGAGAAATGTTTGCTGCGCGAGTTGCGCAGGCGCTTACAGTCAATGTTAGAATATATTGTTGGTCATTTGACAGAAAACTTAATTTGTACCTAAAATATTGGACTTCTGTCTCCAACTACCATGTTCTCTGACACCAAGACTAAACGTATTTGTTAAATTTCCATATTATGTCATTTCACCGGCTCGGTGGGCTTAGTGGCGATTGCGCTGTGAGTCGCGGTTCGATTCCTGCACTGGACAAATATTTGCATCGCCCTCAGATAGTTGTTTCGGGCCTGGGTATTTCTGAATGTGCAATGTATGCCTGCAAAACATGACTTTTTTTTAATAAAAATCATGACAATTGCAATTTGGAATTTAACTCTTTATTTTTAATTTATCTGTAGCTGCACAGAGCACATTTCAATCACAATACTTTACAAAGAGGGAAACTATGTTATACGCAACTTCTAATTTAAAAGTAAAACACATACAGTAAGCAAATAATCACGAATTGTTGCTACCTGAGGCGGGCTCTTCCCTGCTTTAAGACTTTCTCAAGAATAAAAAGAGTTTGTCCTCAGTTGAATTTTTTTTATTGTATAAAGTGACGAAACGAGCAAACGTTCACTGTTCACAACTGATGGTAAGTGCAATGTCCGCCCACAACAAATGCTGTGTCACCCAGAATATTTCTGTGTGACACCACACTGCGCACGTCACCATGAGACATCAGTTCTTAAGTCTCAAATGCCCAGTGATTACGCTAGCTCACAGTGCCCTTCAAACCGAAACACAGTAATGCTTGCACACCACTGCTTCACGGCAGAATAACTGGCCCTGGGGTGGGTAAACGGAATTTTGTATAAAATTTTGACGACGTTTCATGTTAACTTTGTTTTCGTAAACGCGATCAAAATGGACCTGCTGAAATCGGTTCTAAGTGCCTAGTAAACATTTAATGATATTAATAGTTCAGTTCGTATTCAACTGATTGATGAATGACAAAGTTCAGTACTCACGCTTAGCACAACCCTTGGCGACACCGAGCGCGACGGGGTGCTTCGGGTCGCACTGGCAGGACAGCGTGGACGGCTCGCAGTACACGTGCAGTAGCTTCGGGTTGCACGCGAACTCGCACGGGGAGCCCAGGTACATGCCCTTCTCTGTCAACATAACACCAAAAGAAACCACTTAAAAAAGTAAACTTACAGCCTATTTAGAGAATTTTGGAGCCGCGAAGTGTCCGCTACACTGCTCCAATGCGGGTTAGTGAACTTTACATGTCCTCGAGAGATTTTTATTTCTTAGACACGATAAAAAACAAGTATTATGTTTTTCAGTCACCGAACAGTCACATCGTACTCATCTTTCTTAATGTTCCCTTTAAACGTTTTTTCAATAAAATAAATTGAACGCGACTATGACCTATCGCATTAAAAAGCAAAACGTGTCTCGAACGGCATAAAGGCGATTGTACATTGGCATTAGCTCCGGACGATATAACTTTTAAATACTAAGTACCTTTGAAGTTAATATCCTGCTTCCTAGCGCAAGAGAAATCAACAAAGCAATGTCGCTTCGCATCGGAAGCTACGTTGTAAAGGGGAAATCGGAACTGCTCATTTGAAAATAAATGACTTAGAGACGCTCAGTTATTTTGACACGATGTTGAACTTTGTTATTTTTTTACGGTTTGTTCCCGACATTAAATTTATGCTCTATCCTTTTTTATGGAAGATAGCGAAGAGACGTGCAAATAAGAGCAAACAAATGGTGAGTGCAACGTCTGCCTATAAAAAATGCTGTGTCACCCAGAAAATTTATCTTTATCGCGCTTGTTAACCTGAGACATCAGTTCTTAAGTCTCATATGTTCAGCAATTACACTAGCTATCAGTGCCCTTCCGACCGAAACACAGTAATGTTTGCTACCCCTAATATACTATCTTACGAGTATCTATGCCCTAGCCGTGTGGTGGCGGCTCGTTAAAAAAATACTACCACTCCATCTCATCCAATGGATCTCGTAAAAGGCGAGTGAGGAATTAAACTGCACTGTGCACCCAACAGCGCATGGTGGCGATGGGCTCACCACCTATCACACCAAGTGCATTATATTGTTTTGGTGAAACGTGGATTGTGGCGGTCATCTGTTTTTTGCAGTGAGTGCCCAGTGTCTGACTACCCCTTATGGGATACAGTCGTGATCTTATGTATGTATGTATGTTATCTATGCCCGCTACTGCTACACGGCAGAATAGGAATCCTACAACTAGTGAAAATGTTTAAGTTTAATTTGTTCCGTTTCTGGTGCTAACCAATGTTAGCATACCATTAAAAAAAATAACCGTCCGATAAAAATGAACGATGATTAATAAAACCCTGTGAAAAATTATTGAAAACCAAATGCCCTATTATTTTTACCATCTGTCCCGAACACTGGGCCTGGCAACACGAGCAGCGAGGTACCATGACGTACGGCGCAATCATGTTGTCGGATTATTAACGCGGGAGAAACCGCGTGGCAAAGCTAGTAATTAATACATACATACATACATACATAAGATCACGACTGTATCCCATAAGGGGTAGTCAGAGACTGGGCACTCACTGCAAAAACAGATGGCTGCCACAATCCACGTTTCACCAAAACAATATAATGCACTTGGTGTGATAGGTGGTGAGCCCATCGCCACCATGAGCTGTTGCACAGTGCAGTTTAATTCCTTACACGCCTTTTACGAGATCCAATGGATGAGATGGAGTGGTAGTATTCTTTTAACGAGCCGCCACCACACGGCGTTGTAATTAATACACGCGTTTCGCACTTGTTTGTTGTTGTTGTTGTTGTTATTTCTTGGAATTATAAACTTTCGACCAAACAGGGACTTTGCGGAACCTCATCCATCTGCAGCGGAAAGAAAATCAAGTTCTCTCGTTAAATGTTGTTTTAATTAAATCGACAACCTTGGCCTTTACCGAGCGATGCCGTGGTAACTCGATATTTCATCTTTTCAATTTCTATCTTTAACGTTATACAATTTTCGTTTATTATGTAATAAGCTTGTGTGGGGATGGAGCGACGACCTGCACGGTTTTGCGGGAAGTCGATGGATGCAGGTGGCTCGGGACCGTGTTTTGTGGCAGTTTATGGACGCCTATGTTCAACCGTGGACTGAGATAGCACTACATTGAACAGATATTACCTTGAACAATTTTTTTTATATCGTTAATGTCTTCTTTTCTGTGTTTTTTTATAAACAATGCCTCATACTATCGGATAAGTATCATCCTGTGTCATGGTATATGGTGGATAAGTATCATCATTTCACACGCACAACACACGGAGACCCGAACACCAATAATTAGTTTTTAGAAAAGTAGGCTCCGGCTATGAGTTTCCGGGATAAAAAGTATCCTATATTCATCTCCAGGATGTAAGCTATCTCTGTACCAAATATCGGTCCGGTAAAAAGGTCCCGTATCCCGTGAAAAGGTAACAAACATATAGAGGGACAGAAAGAGTCACTTTCGCACTTATGATATTGGTATGGATGTACCAATTGTGACCACAAATTATAGGTTTAACGCTTTTTTCTTACGCAGTGCAAAATAATTTAATTGACTGTCATCACGTTAGGAAATTGACGTCATCATCATCATCATCATTTCAGCCTATTATCAGTCCATTGCTAAACATAGGCCTCCTCCATAGATTGCCATAAAAGTTTGTAGTTCTCATTTGGGGGATTTTGCCGTAGTTGCCACTCTTGGCAAGCGGGTACGCAACTGCAGTTTATTTCAGATGTTCCAGGAAGATGCTGCTGCCCAACTTCTAGTTTTTATTTTCCCTTAGTCGACTTTTACGGCACCCACGGGAAGTGATGGGGTGGTAGATATTCTTAAGCCGCTACAACACGGGATTTTAAGTAATTTATAGCAAAAAAGATTTGCTTTTTAAGTATATCAACAAAATAACTAATACGAGCTAAAACAATCTTTTATGAGCTTTCAACTAGTTTAGAGAGCTTACGAGAAATTTCAAATACATCAGACAAATTACTTTTCTAGCAAGACATAATGAAAGCAACGCGTGGAAAATGGACGTTAGCTTTGGCGGAAACAAGCTGCGTCCAACTGGGAATTCTTTTGTAATTTGGAAATTCAAAAAGAAGTTTCTTCTAAAATAAAAATGAGACTATGACTATAATTTAAAATTATCCAATGGAATAAGAAAAAAAGTCATCATTTCAGCTTATCAGTAGTCCACTGCTGAACATAGGCCTCCCCATAGATTGCTATAAAAGCTCTAATTTTGGGGGATTTTGTTATAGTTGCCACGCTTGGCAGGCGGGTTCGCAACCGCAGTTTATTTATTCAGATGTTCCAGAAAGATGCTGCTACCCATCTCCTGGTTATTATTTTCCCTCTGTCGACTTTTACGACACCCACGAGATGAGATGGGGTAGTTGTTTCTATTATGCCGCTACTAGTACGCGGTTCCTCGAACGTTGGCAAGGCGAAGTTAATTACTTACCTGGATGTGTTAATTATTTAGTTACTACAAAAAACATGTTAACAATATTTTATGAATTTAGCAATTAACTGAATCTAATACTGATGGAAGAAGTTTGTAGGAATGATATTGCAGTGGCCATGTAGTAATAATAAGTATTTTTTATTTCCTTAACTTATAGTTAATGGAATCAGGCGTTACTTTGCGGAAATCCATTATAATGAAGGAAAGTAAGTTACTTTGCTAAGATCCGCATGCAAAATATAAAAATGGTGTATATCACCTAGTTTTTTGAAGAGCACCGCCCGCCATCCCTCAGTAGCGTGCACAAGCAAACTAACACCGCCACCAGGAACCGCCACCAGGTTCCCCTTCACCAACCACTACAATACTACCACTAGATAATATACACCACTGAAGTCGAGAACACGACACGTTTTTCGCCCCAAAACGAGGCATTAAATCAAGTGGCATAGACTCTACGACCGACGGCCGCCGAGTGAGCCAAAGGGCTCACTCGGCGGTCGGGGCTACTGAGGCATCCATCGGGCGGTGCTCTTCAAAAAACTAGGTAATATACACCATTTTTATATTTTGCATGCGGATCTTAGCAAAGTAACTTACTTTCCTTCCTTAACTTATGTTCATATTCCCTATATACATAGATTTTTATATCGTTATAGTACCTATATCCAGTTTTTGTCAGTTTTCAGCCAGTTCAGTGTTGCATATTTTTGTATTTCAAACGGTTCAGCCTTCCGTGAGGCGTCATTCACTAGCCGTAGTTCTCTGGTAAAACAGTATCTCACTTGAATGCATCAAGATGCAACTTTACCCTTGGCTGCTTTATCGATGTAGTGAATTAATTAATGAGCGTTGCCTTTATATTGGTGTTATCGTAGATTAATCTTTTGTAGTATAATATAGTAACTATTAATTATGGATATTTGAATACATGTGTGTACATATGAAATTATTTATCCATTAATATATTAATAAAATTTTATGCTATTATATCTGCACGTCACGGAATATATATAGTCAATGAAATAAATACAAATATATTGGAAACTAAACTTGACATCTGTATGTGCATTTAGGTTTCAGATGAAAATTAGCGTCAGGTTTTATAATCTGACATAAAGCTGATCTGGAGACCTATTGGTTCAGCCGTGAGACACGAACATGGCACACATTTAAGTATTTATGTTTCATTAATTTTATTTTAATTTTTTATGATTGTATTTTCTTTTATTAGTATATGCTTTTTCTTTCTTTAGAATAGAATAGAACTTACCTCTTTCCTACCGAGGTGTCGTAAAAGGCAACTTAGGCATTGTATGCACAGCCTTTATACGTGCAGAAAATCACCATATTATATAATACTGCTTGTGAAAACGCAATGGGGATTAAGAATTTTTGACTCGTTCCAAAACGGGAGCGACGTGGTTTGGCACCCGTCACGTCTCGTTTCCCGCAAGGGCGAAAAGTGGGCCAGGTGAGTGGCCTCTGCCTGTCTCTGGTGATAGGATTCCTATGCAGGAATCCGTCTAGGTAGGTACCACCCCAGGACCAGTTATTCTGCCGTGAAGCAGTATTGTGCAAGCATTGCTGGGTTTCGGTTTGAAGGGCACTGTGAGCTAGCTTAATCACTGGGCATTTGAGACTTAAGAACTGATGTCTCAGGGTGACGGGCGCATTGTGGTGTCACACATGAATATTCTGGGTGACACAGTATTTGTTGTGGGCGGACGTTGCACTTACCATCAGGTGAACGTTTTGCTCGTTTCGTCTCTTTCTACAATAAAAAAAACCCTTATATGGGAAAAAGGCGTGACTGTATACCTATAGTCCAAAATAAGAAGCGTGTAACAATGTTAACAATTTTTTATGCCAAAACTGCATTAAACAATGTTCTATGCCATTTATCATCAGCTCTGAGTACTGACATGGCTTCTTCCAAGAAATAAACATTTTGCTTTTATCGCCACGCGTTGTTAGCGGATTGGCGATCGAAGTGCACCGAAAGTCTTACACGCTGCTATCCTGATTCTGCTTCTAAATCATTCCACCCTTGTCTGTCGGTCTGTACGAACTGATTTAACTCGCGTGTTACTAAAGCTATGGTATTGATATTAGTTTTGAACAGGATATAGATAATACCTCTGGGAGAAGTTTAGACTACATTTAAATGTATTTCACCGGTTCCGAAGTTTTTTTCTAAAAATATTATATGGGACGCTGTCTGTGGTATATTATCAAAGCCCTTGACTTCTGAAAACTTTGTCATAGTTATCTATTATACATTCGTATAATGGAAAAGACTACGGTTAATAGAATCCTTTGATCGTCCACGGAAAGTTAGACATAAAGACTTATTCCGACAATTACATCTACACACATAATACATGGTATAGGTATACATAACAACAACAAAACAAATAACGATGTCAAGAAATAAAAATGTGTCTGTGCGACGATGAAGCGGCGAAAGGGACCATCCGATAAGCCACTGATTTTCAGTTGTTTTCGAATAAGATTTCATAGAGCACCTTTTTCGTTGATTCTCTAACAACTATATTTTTTTCAATAAACAAATCTAAAAGCCCTCGCGAACATAGCCGCGGTTGCAGTGAGTAATTTATGTCCTTCATTTAAATATCTTATATTGCACGTTATTAAAGAGTACATTTTCAGCGTAGCCTAGAAACAGAACAATAAAGATAAAGAATAAGCTTAAAGTAAGTGTCGCTTTGCCCTCACTTCCCCTTACCCTCGTTCCATGTCCGTGTCATAAGTGAACACATTTAAAGGTACATGTCAATACTACACATCTTCACATGTATTATTTATTACATTGACTTTATCGTATTTTATATTTTTACTAACTGCTTCTTCTGCGTAAAATTTGTTGACCACAAAAATTCGCCCTACGTAATGGTACCTCGCTGTCCTGAGCGTTCACAGTTTGGTCCTTCTCGGCAGAGATGAGACGTATTTACGCTACTAGGTGTTAACAGGTACGGGAATCCGTCTAGGTAGGTACCACCGCAAGGCCAGTTCAGCCGTTAAGCAGTAGTATGCAAAGATAACTGTGTTTCGGTGTGAAGGACACTAAGAGATAACGTAATCACTGGGCATATGAGACTTGAACTGACTGAGAACTGATGTCTCAGAGGAACGAATTTTTTTTTGTAATCTATAAATGACATTATGGCATTGAAAAAAGAAAGACCCCAGAGTTTCTTACCGGTTCTTCTCTGAGAAGGTCATTTTTTAACCGGTGTAGATTTGACGTTCATAAGAGCTTTAAACAAGCCTAAATTGAATAAAGAAACTTTGACTTTGACTTTGAATACCAGATCGGAAGTACACTGAGTGGTGACGGGCAGTCTAAGATGCGGGGCGTCTTTTTTATCAAGAAAGTGACGAGACAAGCAAAATCTTTCAACTGATAGTAATCTGATGGTTTCATTGCGGTACAATACAAAATTACATCAGCATCACCTTGATGGTTGACATTCCACCACTGTAAGCTTTTTCAGTAATTTTCGGCCAAGCACGACCACTCTGTAGTCTGCTGCTCAGTTTCCTTGTCTTCACTAGATATATTTAATGTATAAATTTAGTGTTCTGTGTGTTCTGAAGGACTAGGATCGAGTTCACGAAGTAGATCACATTGGCTTTGAAAAAGTTTGTTCCTTTTAAGAAGTAAGTCTTAAAAGGTGAAGCGACGAAGTTTTAATACATTTTCAAAGTCGCGTCGCTAAGTTCTCTTGTTAATTGTTGTTTTGGGGTAAACAATATGCCTGTAACGTTAGAACTGATAGCGTTATAATAATGAAATTGATGACTAAAAACAGCAATAAACAGTAAAACCTTTAAACAGTTAAATAGATTAGAAATTGTATGCATTGAATTTAAATCTTGAAATTCAGGTCAGAAATAAATAACTATATATTCATATGTTTGAAACGTTGGTCGAAAGAATTTTGGGAGGTTTTTGACATAGTTGCCACGCTTGGCAGGCGGGTTCACAACCGCAGTATATTTATTGAGATGTTCCAGGAAGATGCTGCTGCCCATCTCCTGGTTTTATTTTCCCTCTGTCGACTTTTACGATACCCACGGGATGGGACGGGTGGTAGATTCTCTTAAGTCACTACCACACGGATACCACACGGCTCATGTATATGTTGTGTGTTTTCGACCTGGCATTTTCGGTTTTTCTGGCATCTGTAAGAAACCTTGACATTGAGACGACATTGTCGACTTACGCCACTAATGTAATCATACGAGACGGCAGATTTTCCGTTGCGTCTTCACCCTAAGGGCATGTGGAGCGCAAGCTTAAAGACCCCGGCATTTCGAAACTCAGTATATTTATTTTTTAATCAATTAATTAAATAAAAATTAAAAAAAAAACACTTAGGTTTATTAGTTCAACGCGTGATAAACAGTCCCTAAACAATAGTACATTCTGATGTTATGATTCACGTTATTTTAAGCCATCACCACATAGCGATCATTATTAATTATTTGTTAGGACGTTAATTAACGTAGTGCATTCAATTGCATTAGCCCTTTCAGGTCTTTGCGAAGTGACTTCGCAAAGCAATTCAAACAAATCGAACGGCAGAAGCCATGTAGCACGAAGTCGACCAACGGATGCAAGCGTCGCAGGAAACTGACCGAACGCATCTGCCGCCCTTGGAACTTTCCTCATCTATTTGAACTTTGTGGAAATGAACGATGAATTTCGCAGCTCTATGTTTTTCAGCCACATTTGTCCACGAGCTGGGAACTGTAATGACTAATTTCGATGCTGAAGTTTTTAATTAAAATTTGGTATATTTCAAAATTTTTTTTAAGGTAGATAGTGACGCGACGAGCAAATCGTTCACCTGATGGTAAGTGCAATTTCTGTCCATAACAAAAGTTGTTTTATCCAGAACATTTCTGTGTTACCACATTGTTCTCGTCATCCTGAGACATGAGTTCTTAAGTCTCATATGCTCAGTTATCACACCAACTTTCAATGCCCTACAGATCGAAAGACTAATGTTTGTATACTACTGCTTCACGGAATAAAACTGGCCTTGCGGTAGTAACTACCTAGACGGATTCCTGCATAGCAGCATTAACCACTGGATCTTCATAATCTAAATGCAGACAAACAATTACCCAGGCTTGGCTTTGTCAAAATCCGTTCTCAAAACAAGACGACTGCGTGGCTTAGTGGTCGTGTGGTAGTGGTTTTCGGGTCTGGTTTTGCATTGGAAATTTAGCCTGTGAAACAGCCGTAGAAATCTTACTGCGGGGAATCGATTGCAAAAACCGCCTAACATGCATTTAACAAGACTTGGATTATCACGGTCTAAAAGCGCTGAATAGAGCAAGACCACTGTTTGCAAAAATAACTGGCACTGCGGTGGACCTAGACAAATTTCTTGCATGGGTATCTTACCTAGGCAAATTTCTTGCATGGGTATCTTACCACCAGTAACTAAGAAAATTGATACAATTTCGTAAACTTTTAGAACGCTGATTCTCTTTTCACTCAAGCTATTTTTTATTTGGAAAACATACAGTGAAATTAGGGATTGCATTGGAGTAGCGTTTTCAATCCAGCTGAATTTTTGCTGGATCACTTCATTCCGGATCGAACCAGCGCGGAACCAGCATTTTACCTATTATTTAAAGAAATAAACTTTTTTTTAAATACTTAAGATAGTTTTATTACAGCGACTGGTCACCACAAATCAGTAAAACTTCTTACACATTTAGGTAGTAAACATAACTATGACAATATCAAGCAAGGAATTCATTTTAATGCCATATTACACAATGTTATCCCACACACATTTGTACTCTATACTATAATGGTCTATTTTATAATATGTCTTCTTTATAAGTTTTTTTTAATCCGTATCATATTTTTGGTTCACAATTTTAGGGAAATTATTACAAACTGTTATATATCTACTAAAAAAAGTCTTCTTTTCTAAAACAAATCGGGACAGCTACAATGATAATAAAAAACCGACGATCCTTTTTTATTAAAATGGTATGTTACCATTGGTTAGTAAGAGAAACAAAACAAATAAAAATTAAACAAATCAGATAAATTTAGAGTTTAGTGAGAAATCGGGATATTTGGCGTCCAGGTCACCGGTGAATCGGGACGTGTCTCTAGACCACTGAAAATCGGGACGTCCCGCGCAAATCGGGACACCTGGAAACGCTAACCAGTACTTGGTTAGCGTTTCCAGGTGTCCCGATTTCAAGACGAAGACGAAGATTCAAGTTAATTTACCACTTTTTATTAAGTAAGAAGTAAATTAAGTAAGAAAACAGTAATGAATAGTAATATTAAGCTTTGATGTCTTTTAGATACTTACGGTTACTGCAAAAATTCGTTATCTGTGTAAAATACACAAAGATGGCTCTGGCATGTTTTCCAGGTGATGCGAGATTTCATTGTTTCGCCCCAAATATGCAATCTTAATCAAAACTTATTCGTGATTAAGCCGTCCATATGTAACGGAGATTACATAAATTTATTACAACCTACTGATATTATTACTCGGTGACAGACGATTAATCTTTTAAGCATAAAGGTAAGATAATGCTGTGGAAATAAGAAATTTGAGAAGTATAGCTGGAGTGATTTTGATGCACAAAGTGTGGAACAGTGTTAAGAGGCAACGTGTGGTAAATAATAAAATAATGTAAATAGATTACGATATGCGCAGGTTCAGTTTAGATTTTAATTATTATTATATTTTTTTAATAATGTAGTGACAGCTGATAGATATTAATTGTAAAAGTGAGTGCATGTTTTCGCTAATAAACTGTTAAACAGTTTGGCGAAACTTTAAGGGTAAGAATCCAAAGCTGTGTAATTTTCTTGAAATAAATAAATTAAGAAAAGAAAGCTTAGATCAAACCAAAGATGCTTTGGACACGTAGAAAGGATGGATTAAAGAAGATTGACGAAGCAGATTTATGAGGCGAGAGTAAATATGCAAGCCGGTAGGGGACAACGTAGGCGATATCAGGATTATATCGAATACGTTTTAAGGAAAGGCCACGTGAAAAGTACCCGTAACCGACGAGTATTTATGAAACCGCTCATGAAAGTAGATTATGCGAAAGATGTAGCAAATGGCAAGTGTGGTTGTCGCCTAACCCTATGGTATTATTTATATACCCCTGTATTCGAACCGTATGCTAAGTGTTGTTCCTGTCTGTTTTGACTCAATTTTATTATAGAAAAAATTACGACACCAGCAAATCGTTCACATGATGCTAAGGCACTTAGCATCAGGTGAACTATTTGCTGGTCTCGTAACATCGCCCATGTCACACATTTTCCACTGGAAAATTCTGTGTGAGTACGAATTGCACTCGTCTCTACCAGATATCGGTTTAAAAATCTCATATGCCCTGTAATTACAGCAGCGTCATGACCATTCAAGTCAATATACAGTGGTATATGTACACCACTATTTGACGGCAGAATAACTGGCACTACGGACAACCACCAGCAAGGTTAAGAATTCATAACCCCATTTCCCATGGGTGTCTGCCGAAAAATACCGCTACTGCTGAATATGGCAGACCAAGGAAGACCGGTGACGATAATCGGCCACCAAGGTGCAAGGTTGTATGATATCGCCATTCCATCTTCCTACCATACCGATTATGATTATTCTTCGTTACTCAACAGTTAACTGTTAGAGACTCATGGAGGCGATGATGATAAAAAGAAATATGTCCGATTGGCACAGCTTCAGCGTTAAAGCGGGTGTTTGTGAATGTGGAATTTGTGTGAAAGAGCACATATGATTTTATATAAATAAAAGAAGAAATCCTACAGTATGATTTCTACTGTATCGTGGGTGCAACGATTTTCTTTGTAGAAACAAATGATGATTTTCTAACATAACATTATGTAGGGCTTACAGTCGTATGAACAAAAAAACTTATGTATAACACTTTAATCATTGTAATCTGCTCGTATTTCTAGATGTCCCCATTAAAACATTTTTTGTTGTTAAAGTAGGGCGTCAGTATCACGACCGAGATATCTTATCCAGTCAGCACGACGGGGTCGCGGTTTCCTCGCATTACACAGAGCTATTTGCCGCGATGAGGATTTGGTGGGAAAAATTTAGTTTATTTTGGACGCAAAGCTTTAGGCTATCGCTGTGGTATACATTAAATGCTGTCGGACTGCAATTTATATTCTAATCGTATTTATTGACTTACGTTTCGTTATATCAGTAGCATTGCTTGCTCGTATATAGGTTACTAGCTGATGCCCGTAACTTCGTCCGCGTGGTTATAGGTTTTTTATATATCCCGTGGGTACAATTTGATTTTCCAGGATAAACGGGTTCAAGCTATCGCTGTGCCACATCTCGTCGAGATAGGTTTAGCGGTTGAACCGTGAAAATGTAACAAACGAGTTACTTTCGCATTTATAATATTACTAGCTGGCCCGGCAGACGTTGTCCTGCCCGTTCCGACATGTGACGCGATGAGTTTGATTTCTGAAATACATTTACGTATGAAACTTTATAGCCACATGTTCACAGCGCCCTACCTAACCTAACGGGCCGGATTTTGTAATTTTTTTAAGTGACGAGACGTGTAAAACGTTCACCTGATGGTAAGTGCAACGTCTGCCTATAACCGATGCTGAGTTACTCAGAATATTTCTGTAGCACCACACTGCGCCTGTCACCCTGAGATATCAGTACTTAAGTCACATATGCCCAGTGATTACGCTGGCTCTCAGTGCCCTTCAAACCGAAACACAGTAATGTTTACTGCTTCACGGCAGAATAACTGGCCCTGGGGTGGTACCTACCTAGACGGATTCTTGCATAGGTTTCCACTTCTCTTTTATGCAATATATTAATGATGTGCTAGCGGTTAACGGTGCTCTACAGTTATATCGACGAAGATACATTGGATAACCATAATAGCCAGTGGCAGTCTCCACCGTTAAATTTCGTGGCAACATGTGTCGACAAGTGTTCCAAGCATTATGCTTGGAACACTTGCTGTCGACCATGCACGGTGATAACGGTAGAACTATCACAACGAAAGTGAAAGGAAACGATTTTGTGGTCGACAACACTTGGGTTGTTCCGAATTCACCACTTCTTTCCTAAACATTCACGGCGTATAGCAACGTTCAGTATTGTAATTTTCATCTGCAGTGGCTTTATTCTCAATGATGTGAAAGATTAGATTCGTGCCATTTTAAATAACACTGGAAAATTGGTGACACATTTCAAAATCACACAATGAAACAATTATCAATCACAAATTTAATAACCTCACAAAGTGAACTTCTTCGAAGGCAACATACCGTTTGACTTACAAATGCAATAACTGCCGAAAACTGAACGAAAATTGACGAAAGCGCGAAATAATGCTGATAAATCGCGGCGCCGCGGCGGTATACGATGAAAGGACTGCGCAGTTGAATCAGCTGTCAGAGGATAATGAAATATTTATTTATTTATTTACACTTTATTACACACCACAATGTACATGAAAAAAATAATATTTTAAAAACAAAAACATTTAACAAAATGGTAGCAATCGGCGGTTTTATCGCTAAGAGCGATTTCTTCCAGACAACCGGTAAATGGACATTACTGAAGAAACTATTAAAGAGCGTGTGCCGGCGATTAATATATTATAGTATATTATGATATTATGAAATATGTATAGATGTATATATATATATATATATATATATATATATATATATGAATATACACATATATACATATCGAAAAATAAGACAGAAAGGAGTAGAAAAGTATTTATTGACAGAGAGCTGTCATGCAAGCAAAATAATATAAGTTTTGTTTTTGTCATGTGTCACTTGGCGTTGTTACAGATTGGGTTGAATACGAAAAATGTTTGAAAACAAATTAATTTTCTTTACAATTTATTTATTTTCGTGATTTTTTCGGTGTTTCGTGATTTGTTCCAACATCACAAAAATCGATCCAGCCGTTCTTGAGTTATAAATGGTGTAACTAACACGAATTTGTTTTATATATAGTATGGGTGACTGTTATGATTATAGTCTTATAAAAGAAATGGTGTACAAAGAGTAAATAATTGCTTAATTTTAACCTTGAACCGCAGCATTTTGTTATGTTAATTTTACGCACGAATATTTGAAGTACCTTTCGTTATATATTTTTTTAAATAAAACGATGCACCACTCCAGTATTTCTCCTGTATCGACAGTAATTTTTACAGACAGATAAATTTCACATGCAACGAGACCATAAAAACCAACAAATTGTGTTTTTAAACGAATGTTACCTCCACTTGGGATTCCAACCAAAGACGTGCGACGTAGAAGTACTTTGATCTAGGCTACTCGATATCTAGCGCATTAATACTGATATACTGTCATAATATACATAAGCCATAAAATACATGTACACAGCCACATATTTTAAATCTGTTAGATTTTATAGATCTACCAAGAAAAGCATAATATGCAATGCTGTCACTATACTGCTCGTGGGAACGCAACGAAGTCAGATTTTTTGACTTGTATCAAAATGGCGACGACGTGGTTCCCCACTCACGTCTCGTTTCCCGCGGTGGTGAAAAGAGGTCTACATGTGTAGCCTCTGCCTACCTCTTATATGGGAAAAAGGCGTGACCGTGTGTATGTATATACCAAGAAACGACTTTCTAGTTTAGGTCAACCTAAATATAGGGACCTCTAGCGTATCGCTTTTCGCCCATTCTACAGCACGCAGTCACTTTTTTGTTAAATAAATTCATGTTTGTCTGTATGTACATAATATTAGTCTCCTTAAATAGTTCTCGTAGCGACTCTGTTGTGTGGTGGTGTCATAAAAGTCATCTAAGGGAATTGACAGGGAAATCTAATGACCGCCTGACAGCGAAATGATAAAAAAAAATATGCTCTACGTTATGATTTTCGATATTGATACCGTTTTACAGCCATAACACAACTGATCCGAAAACCGATAATTTGTTTTTAGGATTGCACCTGGGACTTGCGGTGAAGAAGGTACTCCAATTGTTAGGCTACACTGACGTCATCTCAAGTATGTCCAAGACATTGACGTTGATTATGAGTAGCTCATCCTGACCATCGTGGGAGAGAACTATTCATGTTCAGTAGTGGTTTCTTTATAGTCTGATGATGATGATGATGATGATGATGATGATGATGATGAATTGTTTTCAGGGATTGAATTTGGACAACTTAATCTTCAAGCTTTCCGTGTGGTAGCGGTATAAGAAAATCTACCACTCCGTTTCATCCCGTGGGAGTTCTAAAAGTCGACGTCGACCAGAAGATGGGCAGCAGCGTCTTCCTGGAACATCTGTATAAATAATCTGCGGTCGCCAACCCACCTACCAAGCGTGGCAACTATGGCAAAATTCCCCCAAAATGAGAGCTACGAACATTTTCGGGAATAGGAACATCTTTGGGGGTAGGTTTCCTACGCAGGAATCCGTCTAGGTAGGTAGGGCCAGTTATTCTGCCGTGAAGCAGTAGTGTGTGAACATTACTATGTTTCGGTTTGAAGGGCACTGTGAGCTAGCGAAATCACTGGGTGGTGGGCACAGTGTGGTGACAGAAAATTTCTGGGTGACACAGCATTTGTTATGGGCAGACGTTGCACTTACCATTAGGTGAACGTTTTGCTCATTTCATTACTTTATCCAATAAAAAAAAAAGAAAAGAGGCCTATGTTCAGCAGTGGACTAGTGATAGGCTGAAATGATGATGATAATGAATCTTCAAGTAACTTTATCCAGTTTCGAGTGAACCTTATCATGATATTATATACAAAGTTACGGCCTACTGTTGAGCACAGTCCTCCTTTCATTTCTGACAGGGATGATGAAATATAATGTTATTTTCAATAAAGTCAACAATGTTACGTCAAGTTTTGAAGCGGTTAAAGATTTAAAAACGAAACCTTTTTAAATGGTCTATTAAATGGGAAATGGAAACGGCGGCGCTCGTTATGTTATAGCGCGTAAACAGCTAAAACCATTATCGGGGTTAAGTACCTATGTAGCGATCGACTACAGGCGGGTTGGTGCTTTAGTGTTATACAAAAGCGCTACCTTGCTGCGGAACGAGTTCAGTTCTTGGTCTATTTAGTGCTTCTAGACCGTGATAATCAAAAGATTGTTGGCCGATTTTTATAATCGATGCTACGCGGAACGATTTCTCCTGGACTAAGGATGCGTTTTACACGCACAACACAACCATTACCACGCTACCATTAAGCCACGCGGTAGTCTTCAGAGACCGGGTTTTGACGAAGCCAAGCCTGGGTAATTGTTTATCTGCATTTTGATTATGGAGATCCAGTGGTTGTTGTTGCTATGCAGAAATCCGTCTAGGTAGTTACCACCGCAGGGCCAGTTTCCTTCCGTGAAGCAGTAGTGTACAAACATTAGTGTTTCGGCCTTTAGTAGCACAGTTTAGTATTTTATGACATTGGCTTGATTAATATCTATAACAAATAAACTCATAGCATTACAAACAAAGAGATTAAGAAAATATTGTTTTCTACCCAAAGCCGACAACCTTAGGAAATATTGAACATTATTGGAATATTGTTTGTCCTTTTGCGTAAGAATGGCAGCGCGCCAAGCCGTTCATCTTTAATTTATCTAAGCGAAGATTTGATTTCTTAATAGAAATTCTATAAATACGAGTATATGTCTATATTCTTAAATAAATTGTTTCAGAAGTTTCCTAGCTGAATAAACAAAAATAGGTATATGCTTGAACTGACTAGGCTGCTAGAAATAGGCCTCAAGAAGGGAGGCCGTAATCGCCGCGTTTATTTATTAATTTTTATGTTGGATACATTTAAATACCAAATTTGGAAGGGTCACTATTTCATCATCATCATCATTTCAGCCTATCACTAGTCCACTGCTGAACATATGCCTACCTTACAGATTGCTGCAAAGGTTTGTAGCTCTCATTTTGGGGGGATTTTGCCATAGTTGCCACGCTTGTCAGGCGGGTTGGCAACCGCAATTTATTTATTGTGAAGTTCCAGCAAGATGCTGCTGCCCATCTCCTGGTTTTAATTTTCCCTCCGTCGACTGTTACGACACCCACGGGATGACATGGGGTGGTTGAATCTCTTAAGCCGCTACCACACATTTATTATTATCTAAATTTTTTTTTTGAAGAATGTAACGAGACCTGCAAATCGTTCACCTGATGGTGAGTGCAACGTCTGCCCATAATAAACGCTGTGTCACCCAGTACATTTCTGTGTGGCACCACACTGCGCCCGTAACTCTGAGACATCAGCTCTTAAGCCTCACATGCCCAGTAATTACACTAGATGTAAGTAACCTTTCAAACCGAAACACAGTCTGCTGTGTCACCCAGAACATCTCTGAGTAGCACGACACTGCGCTTGTCACCCTGAAACATCAGTTCTTAAGACTCATATGCCCGGTAAAAAACACTTGCTATCCTTTAGCCTTTAAACCGAAACACCGTAATCTTTATACACTACTGCTACACGACCGAATAACTAACATTGCGGCGGATTCCTGCATAGGAATCTTACCACTAGTAAAAGAATTGACGTAACATAAAACAAAAAAGTTCCGCGTACTCAATCACGTGCTCAGAGTTCGTATATGAAGCGGAGTTATTATTTATTTATTAATGGAAGCAGTCATAATCTATTTTCCAGTGTCAAGTAACATATCCAAGTATACAATCTTCAAGCAGCAAAACTTCAAAATTTTGATCGACAGTAAATTGATAGTTGACTTTTACTGGACTGATGGAGACAAAACGAAAAGTACAATTTTGGTCTTGAATTGAATTTTTCAATCACTGTGCACTTTCAGGAGCACTTGCTGTATAATAAACTATCAATATTAAACAACAAAACTCCAAATATACTCAAAAATTACAAAATTAAATATAAACACTACTGCCACTTTTCGAGTTGGCGCCGATATTCCCAAGCGGAGTTAATATTAAGGAAAACCAAATATTGTGGCCACTGCAAAAAAAACATTTGATGACGTATTGTGACCATTTTAGTGTCTTTGAAGCTACTTTATAATCTGATAGTTTAAGTTAGGTATTCTATCGGACGCAGGACGGTAAAAGCAATGAGTGCTGCTGTGTTCGAAAGGACACTACATTATCTTTACTAGCAGCTGTAAAAAGTCTGGGGGTAGATCTAGAGTAGACAAGGAAGGAAACTTAAGAACAAACTGACATGTCTTGCGCTAATGACCAATAGCGACTTGATTACTTACAGGTATGATGTATGTGATAATGAATGAAGTAATATTAATTTTATTTACTTTATTTGTATAAAAACTCACTGCTGGTAGAATTCCTATGCAGGAGTCCGTTTGGGTAGGTACCACCGCAGTGCCAATTATTCTGTGCAATTAGTGGGCAAATTTTACTGTGTTTCGGCCTTGAGTAGCACGGGGCATATGCAACTTAAGAACTGACGTCTCAGGGTAACGGGCGCAGTGTGATGCCTTACGGAAACGATTTGGGTGACACAGAATAACAAATGGGCAGAGGTTTCATTTCGGTCAAGTGAACGATTTGCCGATCTCTTCAACTTTCTTCCATTAAAATACATATATTTTTTTTTGTTGTAAAGTGACCAAACGAGCAAAACGTTCACCTGATGGAATGTGCAACGTTCACCCACAACAAATACTGTGTCACCCAGAATATTTCTGTGTGACACTGCCCCCGTCACCCTGAGACATCAGTTCTTAAGTCTCAAATGCCCAGTGATTACGCTAGCTCACAGTGCCCTTCAAACCGGTACACAGTAATGCTTGCACACTACTGCTTAGCGGCAGAATAACTGGCCCTGTGGTGGTAACTACTAGACGGATTCCTACATAGGAATCCTACCACCAGTAAAAATAGAGCTAAATAATACTCTTTACAAAAATATTTGCAAAGTTTCCATCTTATATGAAAATTATCGTCATAAAATGTCTTTAAAAGGTGCTATTTCTTTTCGAATCAAATGCGAAATAAACTGGGACGAGGCCGAAGCCGCGGCTGCATTGTTTGCATAATCGAGTAAAGCGAATATAGCGAAATATAGTCGTAACATTCGCTTTCATTGTGCCATTAGGCTCACAAAAAAATCATTGTAACACTAATTCTATTCTATCCTAACGAGCGGTAAAATGTCATTGTTTTGTTGCATTTCACTAATAAAGTTGTTCATTGGTTGCCACAAAGACGTCACTGATCTTGGAGCTACGAAATTGTTATCTCTTTATGTTCGCCATTATCTAAACTAATATTATAAAGAGGAAAGATTTAATTTTTTGTATATTTGGTTGTCAAGATTTAACTCTAAAACTACTGAACCGATTTTAAAAATTCTTTCACCTATATATATATAGATATAGATGATATTATCACCGAATAACATGAGTTGTATTTAATTTAAAAAAAAACGAGGTTCCCACGAAAATTGCTACGATGTAACTCAGGGTATCAAAATTTTACTGATTAAAGTCATTATTTGGCGTGCGCTGCAAAAACTATTTAAGATAAAGAAAATAATGTACTACATTTTCATAGTACTCATCATTACTCACAAAAAAGTACGCGAGGCTATCTGTCTAACTATTATAGTTAAGTCACAATATCCTTTTTGTTCAAACCAGTCAATCAAAATACGAGTAGAATCGAAAGATGATGACATTCGTATCATAATATTAGTCCTTATCCTACTAAATACTTTTATAGTCAAGGTTGATTATGTACATGTAAATTCCTCTTTAAATTATTCGAATCGGAGCTATCGTTTAGAAATTACGACGGGTATAAAAATGCTAAAAGTAATAAAAATGTTGCGGTGTGAGCGAACAGCCATACGGTCGCCCGCGCTACTCGCGAATAGACTAAGTTCTATTGATTACTCATTTTGTTTTTATACTAGAAACAATTGAATAGTGGTTTGTAATTTTAATTATATATTTTTTTTAAATTTTAACTTTGAAACGCTCTATAAAAAATACAGCGGCCGCGGTGTCTTTAGAACGCTGCGCCGCCGCCCGGTTTCATGCAACTTGGGCATCATCGAGGTGGGCGGCCCCCGTTTACGCAGCGGTCGGGAGCCGTCGTTTAATTTTGCTACCACGACATCAAATATTGGCTATATTTCATGGCTTATGTTCCCATAAAAACATTATATTAGTAACTTAATCTTACCTGAGCTGCAGATTCGCCGATGAGCATAGTCGCTACAAAAAATGTTAGTGAAGGGATTGTTTTTGTTCTGTTTGTCCAAATAAAGTACTAATTTATCTTTCTAATATCTATCTACCCGTGCGAAGCTGGGGCGGATCGCTAGTCATCTATAGTCATCTATATACTAGCTAGACATCTATATCACAGTACAAACATGTCAAAAGAACTGCTTTTTACTAAACGCATCTTTTCATCTTTGCATTCTTTACGAAAAAGAATGTTAAACCATGAAGTCAATAAAAAAAAGCTCTTAAAAGAAAATATAAAAATAAAAGTGCCATGTACATGTCTCATGGCTGAACGAAATTGGTCTCCAGATCAGCTTAAATGTCAATCCCTTAGGACTGACCCTGATTTTCTCCATTACAATTAGGGCTCCGGGCAAAAAAATTAACCGTACGCTTCGAACCGAACAATACCGAAAAGGGCCAAACTGTTAAAGCCGGACGGTGTACAGCTAGTCTCAAATATAATCATCATTTCAATTCCATTTTTTATATTACAGTCGTAATTCCTTTTAAAAATGTCGTATCCATTTATAATAAATATCTCTTTCTTTATTTCATTTTCTGGCGTTTCTGCTAATATGCCAAAACGATTAAAGAAAACTCTGCATTATACTTGTGGTATATTAAATTCGTCGTAACAGCAAAATAGCATAGCATGACGCGCGATTTTAACGCGTATACCATAAATTAGCGAACTTTGTTTCATTGGTCCAACATATTATTATCATCATCATCCTACATAGGCCTCCCCCATAGACTTCCAAATTGCACGGATCTTAGGAACCTGTATGCAACAACTCACTGCAAAACGCTACCGAAGCCAGTACCGGCGGGAGCCGCAGTCTAAGATCTCGAATAATCAAGTCCAAAAGAATTCCAGATGATCCTTTAACCATGATCATACATACATAAGATCACGACTGTATCCCATAAGGGGTAGTCAGAGACTGGGCACTCACTGCTAAAACAGATGACTGCCACAATCCACGTTTCACTAAAACAATATAATGCATTTGGTGTGATAGGTGGTGAGCCCATCGCCACCATGCGCTGTTGGTTGCACAGTGCAGTTTAATTCCTTACTCGTCTTTTACGAGATCCATTGGATGAGATGGAGTGGTAGTATTCTTTTACCGAGCCGCCACCACACGGCCTTGATTAACCATGATCAATCAAGTCTATTTCCTTCTTTTTCTCAATTTTTGAGTCGTAGAATCTGTGGTTCCATTATCGTCACAAGAAGACTCCACTACACCGGTAACACTAACATGCGGATTGACAGACCTTTTACAGATATGTTTTATTTAAAGTAGAATGAAAGAAAGAAAGAAGAAATAAGTCTATTTCTTAGTTTTGCAATTTTTTCTCTGATTTTTCACCCAAAAGCCGTGGGGAATTACAATTTCAAATTATCGTGGTGCATGCGTGCGAACTTTGTTTGCTAGCATGTTCTGAAAAGTATGGGGAGCCCCAGCTTCCACGAAACTCGTTATATCGAAGGTCAAATTAATGATAAGAAAATTTTGGGCGTCAGTTATACCACAATCTAAATGTTATTTACAAAACTGGTCAAGTGTATGTCACACCACCCGCAGTGTTGGGTTCTGTATGGCCCGTCACAATAAACGGACGTAAGGAGGACTTTTGTTTGATACTTTGAACATACGAGTATTAACAAAATTGAGTTCACGATCTAACGGCTAATAACGTCTAAAAACGAGCCCACATCGGACGATTGTAACTGAGAAGGAGTTATAAAATCCAACGTCACAAGCAAAGTTAGAAAAAATATTATCTATTTGAGAACCACAGCATGTAGAGGCGGTTGTAATAAATATTGATAATAACCAGCGTCAGATATTAGTTTGAATACTGAAAAATTGTCGTTACTGAGATAGTCTTCGTTAAAATCTCCAAATATTATGCAAGGGCCATGCCATAACAAATTACTTATAAATCTTTTATATGGTTCATAAACTTATATTTACTAGCCGTTTTACAAAACTAACAACTTCATCTTAGTAATTTTCAAAGAACATTTATACGATTCCAAGTATATTTTATTAGTTGGTCGACTATTACTCGTTAACTTGTAAAGCCTACTTAGCTGTGATAGTTTTCTATTTAACTTCGTTATATATAAAAGTAAAGTTTCAGCCTAAAAATGTCCCACTACTGAGCACAGGCCTCCAAAAACCCTCTCAGAAATGATTCTGAGAGGGTTTTTGGAGCTAGGAAGAATCCGCCACGCTGCTCCAATGCGGGTTGGCGGACTTCACATGTCTTCGAAATATTTTTTATACCTCAGACATGCAGGTTTCCTCACGATGTTTTCCTTCACCGCCGAGCACGAGGTAAATCAGCACTTAAAATGGCAATTAACAATTTTAGTGGTGCCGGCACCGGGAATCGAACCCAGGGTACTCGCGTACTATGAAATTTAAAGCGAGCGCCTAGCCCCTGAGCTACCACGGCTCTTAGCTACCACGGCTCTTTCGTTATATATAATAATACTATATTCGAAAACAATCATTTAGCTGGCAGGCGGTAGGTACACTAGACTCGAACAAAAATTAGCAATTTAGAGCTTAATACTCGTATTACGTAATGGATCCCTGAATCGAAAAATGACCATCACATACCCGAAATATTTTTATGTCTATCTACTATCCAACGACACCCTACAGCCCTACACCATGAGACAGAAAAGAAAATAAATCATCCCGACTTTACGTATAGGAGATATATCCTAAAATATATTTTTTTCAAGATTTTACCACTTTATCGGCGTGATCAATATGTATACCCGTGTCAAATCACTGCTTTCTAGTAGTAAGATTCTTTAAGCTAAGCCGTGGACGGACGGACATGGCGAAACTATAAGGGTTCCTTGTTGACAACGGAACGTTAAAAAGTTCGGGTTACCGTTTTAGGTTTCGAAGGCATGATAATCAGTTTTCAACAACAGAGCTGTTCAAAACAATGCAACTGAAAGTTTAATCGACTCACCCGATATGTTGATACGTTCTTCGTCATAGTAGTCGAGGTGTGCCAGGTCGTCCTCATCGTCGGACAGCAGCGGCTGGTCGGGCGCGTCGGTGCGGCGCCGCGTCGCGTTGGGCGCCCCGCTCACCGCCAGCACGCAGACTACCGCCAGCGGCAGCACCACCTCCATGCCGACATCACCGCGCCCGCACGGCCCCGCTCGCGCTATAATACAAATAAAACACAAATAAAGATTGCGTGTGGTGTGTGCGCAGTGTGGTAGAGGCTTATGAGAATCTAACACCCCATATCATACCGTGGGTGTCGTAAAAGTCGACAGAGGGAAAATTCAAATCAGGAGATGGGCAGCAGCATCTTCTTGGAACATTTTAATTAATAATCTGCGGTTGCTGTCCCGCCACTAGTGGCAACTATGGCAAAATCCTACCAAAATTAAAGCTACAAATTTTTGTGGCAATTGAGGCCTAAGTTCAGCAGTTCAGGACTAGCAATAGGCTGCAATGGTGGTGGTGGTGTCAACCCACTTGCCAAGCGTTGCAACTATGGCGAAATCCCCCCAAAAAGAGGGCTACAAACTTTTGTGGCAATCTATCGGGTAGGCCTATGTTCTGCAGTGGATAGTGATAGGATGAAATGATGATGATAAAGACGATGGTATGGTATTTACTGCCGGTACATACCACCGCAAGACTTCAAGACACCGTAAGTTCGTTTTGCTTAGATCTGACCATAACTAATTAAAAGGTTTTTTTTTATTGTAAAGTGTGACGAAACGAGCAAAACGTAAGTGCAACGTCCGCCCACAACAAATGCTGTGTCACCCAGAATATTTCTGTGTGACACCACACTGCGCTCGTCACCCTGAGACATCAGTTAAGTCTCAAATGCCCAGTGATAACGCTAGCTCACAGTGCCCTTCAAACCGAAATACAGTAATGCTTGCACCGTACTGCTTCACGGCAGAATAACTGGCCCTAGGGTGGTACCTACCTAGACGGATTCCTGCATGGGATTCCTACCACCAGTTAAAAGTTGGAGGTAAAAGGAAAGTAAAAGGTGAAGGTAGTCTGGATTAACTATGATAGCAGGACTTCTCACACGCAAACACTACCTGTCAGTTGCCTTCAAACCGAAACACAGTAATGTTTGCACACTACTGATTTACGGCAGGATATCAACTACTCTTGTCAACAACTTTTCTTGTAATGTTTTCTTTTATTTACGCGAATACTACATTTTTAAATAAAACTATGCAGTATATTGGAGGATTAAAAAATATATTGGAGCATTGCATAGCATGCTCCAATTGTAAATTGCACTCTTTCTTTATGTATTAGTGATTCGTGAAAACTTTACAAATCTTCAAGGTCTTTGGTTATGAATTTGTATACAGTCACGCCTTTTTCCCATATAATGGAGTTATATCCCATATTGTGCACGAATAAAGGCTGTCCGTACAATACCTTAGTCGCCTCTTGCGACACCTCGGTAGGAAAGAGGTAGGTGCTATTCTACTCTGCCGGACACCTATCTGCGAATTTGTCTGTATAATAAATATTGTGTTTGCCGAATATCGAAATACTGAACAGTTATTTTACAGTGAGTAATATAAAAGTTTTAATTACTTTAAATGATTTTTATTTAAATCAAATATATGAAAAATATGTGAACTTTCGCGTCTCTCACGCGTACGCGGTCATTTTTTTTTATAAATTGCCCTTACTTCTGCAGTAAAAATGTGCGTGTGTGTGTTGCGAGAAAATTTTCGAAGTCAAGTAAAAGCCGATGTTTAACATCGGCGTTGGAAAAAAGCGTCGGCTTTGTCCCCGCACAAACGTTCACACTTGCCGGTGGCCTACATTTCATTGTTGTTTTTATCCTATCACGCGATTTATAAAGCTTGCCATTGTGATAATATCAAATAAGTAACACTGACATCGTACTTTACAAACAAACCGTAACCCCTTAATAAAAAGTTGATTTTGATTAAATTATGAGTTTTTATTAATTATGGTGTTAAGTAACGAGGTGGTTTCTGGTGGTAGGATTCCTATGCAGGAATCCGTTTAGGTAAGTACCACCAAAGGGCCAGTTACTGTGCCATGAAGCAGTACTGAGCAAACATTACTGTGTTTCGGTCTGAAGAGCACTAGCACTACTGAGAGCTAGCGTAATCACTAGGCATATGAGACTTGAGAACTAATGTCTCAGGGTGACAGACGCAGTATGGTGTCACACAGAAATGTTCCGGGTGACACAGCATTTGTTATGGGCAGACGTTGCACTTACCATAAGGTGAACGTTTTGCTCGTTTCGTCACTTTTATAAAATAAAGAAAAAAAAAAGACGTGCCAGCCTTCCTCTTGAAGTTATGGCAGTACGCTGTTATCAACGAGTTATTAGTTATTACGTCTCTCATATGCCCAGCAATTACACTGTTTTAAAATAGAAAGTGTGGTAAGTGTAACGTCTGCCCATAACAAATGCTGTGCCATGGAACATTTCACCACACTGCTCTCGTCACACTGAGACTTCAGTTCACAAGTCTCATATGTCCAGTAATTACACTAGTTATCAGTACCCTGAAACCGGAACACTACTGATTCACGGCGGGATAATTGGTACTGTGGTGGTACTTAGCTTACGTGGTGCGTGGTGCGTGAGGTGCGTGGTGGTGCTTAACGGAAGACAGCATTGGAATCCTACCACAAGTAGGTAAATATAACCACTTTGTTTCATTTACTTGCCAGCTGTTATGCACTTATCTGTGTGTGTGTTTACCGAATAAATGTGTACTCTTTCATACATCATCATCATTCCTTAACAGTGGACTGCTGAATATAGGCCACATGCACGGCCCTGAGTCACCTGCATCCATCGCACCCACAAAACCGTGCAGGTCGTCGCTCCATCTAGTTATGTGTCTCTCTACACAGCGCCTGCCGGTACGAGGTAGCCACTCGACAACCTTTATGTCCCAGCGGTATTCAGTTCTGCGAGGTATATGACCGATCACTTCCAACTTCGACTTACTAATCCTAAGAGCTATGTCAGTTAATCTAGTTCTGCTGCGGATATCATCGTTACTGCTTTTATCTTGCAGAGAAACACCGAGCATATCTTTTCATTAATTTATTCATAATATGTCCAGCATGTTCTCTGACTATAGTGTCATAGACCAGGACACAACTGGCACACGACTGTTTTCAGGTACAAAAATAAAGGTTATTTTTTAAAGGTTATTTACGCTGACCTTGTAAGGAGGCAAAACAATTTATAACTAATCCTACATCGATCTCACGATACAGGAGAAATCCCACTTTTGGGCATCGTTCATCATCATCATCATCATTGGAGCCTACCTCTAGTCCATTGCTGAACATAGGCCTCCTCCATAGATTGCCACAAAAGTTTGTGGTTCACGTTTTGGAGGGATTTTGACATAGTTGCTACGCTTGACGGGTTGGCAACCACAGTTTATTTATTCAGATGTTCCAGAAAGATATTGCTGCCCATCTCCTGGTTTTCATTTTCCCTCTGTCATCTTTTACGACACCCAAGGGGTTAGATGGGGTGGTAGATTCTCTAAGGACGGACCGCACGGCGATCATCACGGCGGGGTTTAATTAATTAAAATAATTCGACCCGCAGCCTCCCTCGGACGGTCATTAGTCGATTTAAAATCATTTTGACATATTCTAAATCGCGCAAGCACGCAGCGAACGCGACAGTCCGAATTTCGAGGTTTTTGTAGTAGTATTATTTATGTATTTATGTTTGGGTCAAACCAAACCTGGCACGCGGGCCCCTGGCCCGTGAGAAATTTATCATCGTCGACAACCTTTTTTTTATTGGATAAAGTGACGAAACGTTCACCTGATGATAATTGCAACGTCTGCCCACAACACAAACAATTCATGAAATCATCTGTAAAGTTTCTGAATTTACTTTCATTCCAAAGGACTCATAAAGTCGCAGGCAGTTTGTCATTTATAAAATGATTAATTCTTTTTTTTATTATTTACTTATTGTATACAGTGATGAAACGAGCAAAACGTTCACCTGATGGTAAGTGCAGCGACTGCCCATAACAAATGCTCTATCACCCAGAAAATTTCTGTGTCACACCACACTGTGCCCCCCCCCCCCCCCCCCCCGATCACCCCGAGACATAAGTTCTTAAGTCTCATATGCCCAGTGATTACGCTAGCTCACAGTGCCCTTAAAACCGAAACACAGTAAGGTTTGCACACTACTGCTTCGCGGCAGAATAACTGGCCCGGGGGTGGTACCTAGACGGATACCTGCATAGGAATCCTGTCACCAGTAGAAATAGTAATTCGGTGCATGATTCGTAAACTGTGCTCGAACTTTGATTTAACAAAAGGTAGGCAATAATTGTATAAGTAATAATAGTAGTAAGTAGTAAGTAGTAGTAAGTGGCCGTGTGGTGGCGGCTCGTTAAAAGAATACTACCACTCCATCTCATCCAATGGATCTCGTAAAAAGGGGGGAAAGGAATTAAACTGCACTGTGCACCTAACAGCGCATGGTGGCGATGGGCTCACCACCTATCACACCAAGTGCATTATATTGTTTTGGTGAAACGTGGATTGTGGCAGTCATCTGTTTTTGCAGTGAGTGCCCAGTCTCTGACTACCCCTTATGGGTTACAGTCGTGATCTTATGTATGTATGTATGTAGGCATTAATTAAAAAAACAAATGAAACACATTTAGCGTGTGCAATCAACACCGTTCAATTAACACGTGCTCGTTTAATTATACGACCATAACTAACAAGTTATTTCGCATTCATTGTTGTTGTTGTAAAACAATAAAATTCATTCAACAGGTTCGCGTGTAAAGTTACAACTAGCATAATATTTCTGAAATTGAGCGATACGTTCCGAAAGGCTTCGAGTAGCTATTTTCTTCTTAACACTCTATTTCTAGGATTTAACCTGCATCGTTATTGTGTTTCCGCCGTGTGGTAGCGGCCTAAGAGAATCTACCACCCCATCCCATCCCGTGGTTGTCGTAAAAGTCGACAGAGGGAAATTAAAACCAGGAGATGGCCAGCAGCATCTTCCTGGAACATCTGAATATATAAACTGCGGTTGCCAACCCGCCTGTCAAGCGTGGCAACTACGTCAAAATCCCCCCAAAACGAGAGCTACAAACTTTTGTGGCAATCTACGGGGGAGGCCTATGTTCAGCAGTGGACTATTGATAGGCTGAAACGACGATGCAAAAAATTACTGTTTTGATTAGGGTCATGGATACAAAAAACACATTGCTCGATCTAGACACAACATTAAGATTTGGAATTCCCACTTGAAAACAATTCCCCAACTCCAACAAAATTCCTCGTTAAATATTGTTTGCCACTTAGAAGTAGGCTCTCGAAAGTTTTCCCGAAGGTCCATTATTTAATCGGCTAGTCAATCCTAGACGACGTTTACTCGAGATTACGAAAACAAAAGTAATAATTTGTTTTGCTTTTTTTTTGTTTTTATTCAGTACACAACAATGTTTGACCTATAAAACATCTACTTTAACCTACAAAAATATAAAGCAATTGATTTCTTATGTAAGTTTGATTTTTAAAGTGTAATAAAGGAGGAATGTTAATTGTCCCTTGCCTGTGAATTTGTATAAGAAATTGTCAAAGCGTAAGTTAGCTACAAAGCCATCTAGGTAATTGTGTCAGAGCCAGTAATTGTGCCGTCGAGCAGTATTGGATAAAAATTACCGTGTTTAGTATAAATGGCACGAGCACAGGGTCTCATCGTCTTAATGTCAGCGAATTGCCACAAAAGTTTGTAGCTCTCATTTTGGGGGGATTTTGCAATAGTTGCCAAGCTTGGCAGGCGAGTTGTCAACCGCATTTCAGATGGTCTAAGAAGATGCTGCTGCCCATCTACTGATTTTAATTTTCCCTCTGTCGACTTTTACGATACCCACGGGATGAGATAGGGGGTTCTCTTAAGGCGCGACCACTCGGCAAACTACACACAGTTAATTAGTAGATACAAAAAGTGAAGTATATGCATGAGCTTTATTTCTGTACTCTTTTAGTTTTGTGAATGGCTATAGTACCCTTATAACCGAAATACAATATTTTTTATAGCAGTAAGTTGCGAGACGAGCTAAAACGAGCCTTAACAAATGCTGTGTCACCCAGAACATTTCTGTGCCGCACCAGATTGCGCTCGTCACCCAGAGACATCCGTTCTTAAGTCTCATATGCCCAATAATTACACTAGCTCTTATGCCCTTTACAACCGAGACACAGTAACGTTTGCACACTACTGCATCACGGCAGAAGAACTGGCCCTGCGGTGGTACCTATCTATACGGATTCCAACTACCAGTATTCTTGCACACTACTTTTAGGCGGCAGAATAACTGGTATCGTGTTCGTATATACAACTGGTTTCCATTACAATTCATTCCATATTGATGATACGCTATTTTAGAGTCGGTTGTCTCAGTGTCTAAGCGATTGGTTCGGGATCGAAGAATAAGCACGGGATTTTTTTTTTATTGTATAAAGTGACGAAACGAGCAAAACGTTCACCTGATGGTAAGTGCAACGTCCGCCCACGACAAATGCTGTGTCACCCAGAATATTTCTGTGTGACACCAGACTGCGCCCGTCACCCTGAGACATCAGTTCTTAAGTCTCAAATGCCTTGTGATTACGCTAGCTCACAGTGCCCTTCAAACCGAAACACAGTAATGTTTGCACACTACTGCTTCACGGCAGATTAACTGGCCCTGGAGTGGAACCTACCTAGACGGATTCCTGCATAGGAATCCCACCACCAGTAAAATATAAATTTATTGGCGAACAGTTAGTTGTATCGGATTTGGTTGTTTCTGCAATTTATACGCACGAGAAATTCTAGTGTGGTGTATTGCTTCATCTATACAAATAAATAAAAAATGAAGTGTCTGTTTGTAATAACAAAATAACAGCTTTTACTCAATGCCTATTAATATGAGATAATATAAGAAAAAACCAAATTTTTAAAATTTTTGGTCTGTCTGTCGGTTTGTTTGGGCTAATTTCCGAAACGGCTAGACCGATTTTGACGGGACTTTCACTGACAGATAGCTGATATTATAGCGGTTAACTTAGGCTACTTTAATTTTAAAAAATAATTAGGGTTCTGCGAAAAAACTTAAAACCCTAAAATCCGATTCAAATGGGGAGGGATATATGTACGAGTATACCATCGATCGGGGTCGGCTTTTTTTCGAGGGCGACACCGCGGGGCACAGATAGTAATTTATCAAAATAAATTACTTAAAACTTCGAAAGAAAAAAAGATATCGTCGCAAATTTGGAGTTGTAATACTATCTTTTTCAGGCATCGGCATCAAATAAATGGCAACACTGGTAGACTTGAGTGCTTTGAGTTACGTGACAGGGGTCGAGTGGAGTGATAACAAACTTACGAAGGTTGGGGGCTTTTTTAAACCCTTTCAGATATGCTTATAACTATACGGCGCCTTGAGCAATTAAGGTTTCCTGGTTGAATTGGGTTTTTACATTAAAACATGACTAATTTAATATTAAGTCAGTGGTAGCTCATATTTTCATAGTACGCGAGTGACCTGGGTTTGATTCTCGGTGCCGGCACCACTAAAATTGTTAATTGCAATTTTAAGTGCTGACTTACCACGTGCTCAGCGGTGAAGGAAAACATCGTGAGGAAACCTGCATGTCTGAGAAACTAAAAATATTTCGAAGACATGTGAAGTCCGCCAACCCGCATTGGAGCAGCGAGGCGGATTCTTCCTAGCTCCAAAACCCTCTCAGAAATGAGAGGAGGCCTGTGCTCAGTAGTGGGACATTTATAGGCTGAAACTTTACTTTACTTTTAACCTTCCTTTGTCTTCTTCATGGACAGAGTTCTTCTTCAATAGAGATATATGTGTGATTTCTGAGGTGCTATAAACCTTTATTAATTTCATCACCATCATCATTTCAGCCCATCACAAGTCCACTGCTGAACATAGACCTCCCCTATAAATTGCCGCAAAACTTGGTCTTGAGCCAAAGGCATCCATCGACTTCCCACTAGACCGTGCAGGGGGCGTGCTATTGTGTAACTTTGGTGAGTTTTATTTGACCCTATTAAACAATGAATGAGCTTCAAACGCCAAAATAAAATCAATCATGAAACCTACCAGATCTACAAAATCGATTTCTTGTTCGTCGTTCCATCCATACAGGATCGCTCTTCACTGCGTTTTTCGGTATGAGTTTGCCGCTTGGGTGCCTTTCTTCCAAACATTACTGTGTTTCGATTTGAAGGGCACTGAGAGTTGCTGTAATCACTGGGCATATGAGACTAAAGAACTGATATGTTAGGGTGACGGGCGCAGTGTTGTGTCACCTCATTTGTTATAGGCAGACGTTGCACTTACCATCAGGTGAACGCTTTTCTCGTTTCGTCACTTAAATCAATAAAAAAAATCATTGTTACGCATTCTAACTCGTAGAGAAACATGGCGCATAGCTCTTTCCATAGCTCGTTGACCGACTTTAAGCTTCAATACGTAATCAGTTAGTTCAGTGCATAGTTAAGTACGTAAAAAAACAAAGTATCACAGTTCACAAGAGTTTTTTAATACGTAACTTCTTGTTGGTATTTTTATTATTATATTTCTATCTAGCGTATTTTCCTTATCTGTTTTATACCTACTTATCTCATTAATCGATGTATTATTTTGTGATGATTAAATTTGTAAGCTGTCTAGTGACTATCTGTGAAGACCTGTTAATATTTTTAATTGGCTATCTGTTATATATTTAACTTCTAGTTTTTGTTATTTTGTAATGTTGGTTTTCCTAATTTAAAAAATTGTAAATCAGGAACAAAGTTCCTTACGTTATTTTTTCAACACTGCGTTAGTTAATATGTAATTTCTATTGATTATATTAGTGTATTTTAGTCACGCCAAAAAAACTTATTTATTAAAAATTTGAGTGTGTTGTAAATTATATATAAATTATATTTACACGTGTTTAGAATTGAATTTATACAGCTCACCGCGCACAATGCTTGCTACTTGTATCTCAATTCTCGTACGCACACCCACACATGCAATCGTATTTAATACAAACAGACAGAGCGTAAGAGAAAGAGGGAAAGGTCGCCTGGATGGGGCATAACTCTATTTCCTTACGTGACGATTTTTGCCAGTTCACTCTACTGTAAGCTGCGTGAAACAACTTCTTCCAATAAAATAAAATGTATGCCTTCCAGAGAGCTTGAGCAAAAGTTTTTATAAATTCATCTTTCAGAGTGTGCTAGTAACACTCGGAATATTCTCTGCCATAATATGTTCTAATTTACGAGATATGCCACCGTATGATGTTCGCGTAATAAATTGTTTAATGCTTGCACGTAGACTTGTCAGATTTTGTAATATACGTAGTAGTACATATGAAACATTTCTCTTTTGCTGTATTCGCACAGAGACCAAATAGCGTGCAAAAAAACATAAATATTCATAAGTAATTTTAAATAAAAACCTATACAAATAAATAAAATTGAAGTGTATGTTTGTAATAACAAAATAACAGCTTTTTACTTAAGTATTATCAAAGTGTATACGGTACTTATAAGAAAAAACAATATTTTTTTTGTCTGTATGTCTGTCTGTTTGTTCCGGCTAATCTTCAAAACGGCTTGATAAATTTTGACGGGACTTTCACTGACAGATAGCTGATATTATAGCGGGTAACTTAGGCAACTTTAATTTTAAAAAAGTAATCAGGGTTCCGCGCAATAAAATTAAAACCCCAAAATCCGATTCAAGTTGGGAAGTATATATCTATACCATCGATCGGGGCGGCTTTTTGATGTGGGTGAAACCGCAGGGCACAGCTAGTTAAAAATATAAATCATGAATTTAAAGCTGAAGTCCAAGGCTCCGTCCGCGTGGATTTAGGTTTTTTAAAAATACCGCGGGAATTGTTTGATTTCCCGGTACAAAAAGTATCCCATGTCCGTCTCCAAGATGCAAGCTATCTCTGTACATTTCTGGTTAACTTGCATCCCTAGATCTACGATTTTTTCGTAACGGTGCAAGTACTTGACATTAGCGCTCCTTTCCTCTAGCATTTGAGGTTAAAGATTTGAAAAAACTAACCCCCGTCCTAGCGGTTTACTAGCATTAATATACAATGACATACAATTATTACCACAGAAACCGTATTGAGATCTAATTAGTATTGCAACGTGTCTACGTACTGCATTACAAAATCAATACTTCTATAACGTCATAGTAAATCTATTTCTTCGTTTGCATGCCCTGTATTGTTACACGTATGTATTCTGGATGTATTGTTTCTCTCTCTCTGTCTCACACGCCTTCCTTTGATCTTGTCTCAGAATGTGACAATGACAATGATGATGATAATAGTACGTTACTGAATCCAAATATGAGTACTGTAAGTTACGTAAGTTATAGAACTAAATATTGACTTACGTACGTTTATAGAACTTATATTCGGACATAAATTTAAAAAAAATTGCGATCTTTCACTGTAGGCTTAAGAGAATGTAATCTCATCCCGTGGGTGTCGTAATTGTCGACAGGGTAAAAAACCAAATCCAGAAGATGGGCAGCAGCATCTTCCTAGAACATCCGAAAAAATATACTGCGGTTGCCAACCCATTTGCTAAGCGTGGCAACTATGGGAAAATCCCCCCAGAATGAGAGCTACGAACTTTTGTGGAAATCTATGGGGGATGCATATGTTCAGCAGTGGATTAGTGATAGGCTGAAATTATGATGAAGATGATGACTCTGGGATTTCTGTATTTCTTGAACGCGAGTGTTCTGTCGTGGGGAGTATCACATGCTCGACACAATCACACCCGAAAAACAAATAGCTTGTGTTTTGTTTTGCAGCAAATGAAGGATTCAGCTGGAATTCGAGCCCGGAACCAGTGACGTGGAAGTCAGGTACTGTAACCACTAGGCCACGCGGCGATTAATTTTAAAAATAAACAAGTAAATCCCACTGCAAGACTTCTACACGCAGTAAGCTACTTTTGCGTAGATCGGACCAAAAATATTATCTAATTAGTCATTATTTTTGGTCAAATTAACAATGAAATGAAATGAAAATTATTTACTCTTCTACGTTAGAAATATTAATTTCGTTTTTAAAACGTATTTTTTTTTAATGACATCGGGACGTCAAACAACTCAGTCCTCCACGTCATGTGTGCTGTAGAGCGCCTTATAAATCGTGAAATGAAACGTGATAAAATCCGTAAATCTTGGTTTATTAAAAAAAAGCCCTTTGTTCAGTTGTCGGCCAATCATAGGTTATTAATTTACTTTACTTTTAAGAAGCTGTTGTGATGGCGCCGTAAGTAAGCCTGCAACCCACTCTCATCCCTTGGGTATAAGGAAAATTACAGGAAAATTGCCTCCTACATTCTGAACGACCTTCTCAAATAAGACAGTCATCAAGTTCTGCGATCGCTGATCTTTTGTTTTTTTTATAAAGTAAAAGTAAAGTTTTAAAAATTATTGTATAAAGTGACGAAACGATCAAAGCGTTCACCTGATGGTAAGTGCAACGTCCGCCCAAAACAAATGCTGTGTCACCCAGAAAATTTCTGTGTGACGCCACACTGCGCCCGTCACCCTGAGACATCAGTTCTTAAGTCTCAAACGCCCTGTGATTACGCTAGCTCACAGTGCCCTTCAAACCGAAACACAGTAATGCTTGCATACTACTGCTTCACGGCAGAATAACGGGAATGAGGTGATCGCTTCCAAGCTATTTCCAGACCTTACCATTTATTATACTGTTCTAATTTTGTAATATATAGTTATTCAAATGACTAACAGAAACTGCCCGTGGGATTTCTTACTAGTATTTTAAAAAAAAAAGACTTTTGATGAGGATTCTGTCAATATTCTACATTGAATAAAAATCATTATTAACTATTAATGAGCCGTGCGTGTCGTAGCCGTGGCGTCGTTGCTCTACAGTACCATTTGCCGAAATCACAGGATTGTCCGTACTATACTTACGCATTTCAGAACAGTCAGCACCATATCGACTTACAAAAGTATTTGGAACCACCCATACGATATTAGAAAGGCTATTATGAGAAGAATATATCTGGAATCATTGTAATGATATACAAAGAAGTAATGCCCGAAAAAACATGAAAATATACCTTATATAAAGACGAATTTTTGAATACTAGCTGCATTTTCTGTATTTTAAATATAAACGGCAATTTTGTATTATATTTAATAATATAATGCAGGGGAAGACACTCCCTAAACCGCAACACAGTGAAAACTGAAGCAGCAGGCAGGGATTCTATCGCAATATTTGTTAGTTTGCATGGAAGTAAAGATTTTTGTATTTTTTGTAATTAAGCGGTGAAGTACCTAATTAATAAATTAACATCAAATATTTGAATTAGGAAAGTCCACCTTCTTTGATGTCGGTTAAACACAGCCTAATTAACGTTGGAATCTCGCACCGTTGTCGCTGCCGACCTGGTTTGTGTATTTTAGCTGTTGCGTTTTACGAGATGGTTATTCCGCCATCTGTCGGAGATTGACGGCCTTGAGATTTTTGTAGCATTTCCACTAGTCGAGGTCCTTTTATATCTGGTCCGTCATTCTTAACGTATCGCAAAATCTCAAGGGTTTTTATAAGATGAAAATTGTTAATTGTAATTTTAAGTGTTAGCTCTGATAGCTCGGAGGATAGCCCGGAGCCGTGGTAGCTCAGGGGCTAGGCTCGCTTTAAGTTTCATAGTACGCGAGTGACCTGGGTTCGATTCCCAGTGCCAGCACCACTAAAATTTTTAACTGCAATTTTAAGCGCCGATTTACCACGTGCTCGGCGGTGACGGAAAACATCGTGAGGAAACCTGCATGTCTGAGAAATAAAAAAATATTTCGACGACATGTGAAGTCCGACAACCCGCATTGGAGTAGCGTGGCGGATTCTTCCCAGCTCCAAAAACCCTCTCGGAAATGAGAAGAGGCCTGTACTTAGCAGTGGGACATTTATAGGCTGTAACTTTTTGAAATGTCGATTCGCCATGTGTTCGGAAATACGCCAGCCCTCGTTGTAGTAGCGTGGTGGACTCGGAAAGTTAGGGGCGGCTTGTGGTCAGCAGTGGGAAATCACATAGCTTTTTTATTGCGCTGCCACAACACGGCACTGCCGTCTTTCCTTATCTACTTACAAAACCATTCGAAAAATACAACGGTATAAAGAGCAGTATTAGAAATTTCAAAAACGCATTGTTCCGTCTCACGATGCCTGCAAATGGCCACCCTTCGCTTCCGAACAACTGGATATTATGAAAGCCGAGATATTATGAATGAAGGCTGACGTTCTGCTGCGAATAATCATTTATCATTATGTCAAATTATTTTCAGGATGACGCGCAATCTACTTTTAGCCGTATTTCGTTAGGGATACGGTTGCATTTTTATAGTTCTCCCGTTAACGCTGCACTGCAGTGGGTCGGTGGCGCAATGCATCAGTCCACAGCGCCCGGTATTCTTGAATGGAAATGCACTCAGCACCGTCGGCACATTACGTGAGTGCTTCAACGTAAGCAAAGTTAATTGCTCTAGTAGAAGCTAGGGCTTAACTTATTTACCGCTTAAGGTTTCCGCCTTGTAGATTGATGTAGGGCTGCGGGTAGTTGGAATTGACGCCATTTTATACAAATCATAATGAATCCATCGTCATGTATTTTGATTTTGATATAGATAATAAAAAAATGTATTTAAGTAAGTGTAAGTAGGTGTGTAAATATTTAAGGTAGTATTTAAATGTTTATGGCAAAACATAATTATTTATTATATTTTTTTGATGCACTGCTTTCGATATGTTTATGTCCGTCTAATTAAATGGTTAACTGGGAGACGGATGTCTCTAGGCATCAAGTCTTTTGTATGTACCATTACACCAGTATATATTACCAGTCTGTTATATATACTGGTATTAGGATTCCTATGCGGGAATCCGTAGGTACCACCGCAGGCCAGATATTCTGCCGTGAAGCAGTAGTGTGCAAACATTACTGTATTTCGGTATGAAGGGCACTGAGAGCTAGTGTTATCGCTGGACATATGAGACTTAAGAATTGATGTCTCGAGGTGATGGGCGCAGTGTGGTGCCCCACAGAAATTTTCTGGGCGACACAGCATTTGTTATGGGCAGACGGTGCACTTACCATCAGGTGAACGTTTTGCTCGTTTCATCACTTTACCCAATAAAAATAAAAAGACCATCAGGTGAATGATTGGCTCGTCTCGTCACTTTATTTAATAAAAAAAAAATTGTTCATGAAAGTAAATAACTTTTTGTTGTAGTGCGGACAGAGATTTAAAACCTTACTTTTTAATTGGTGTGAGTTGAGTTGATTGCAAATATTTATGGTATAGAGCAACGTCACGAGCAGACAGTTTACCTCATGATAAGTGTACGCCGGTCGATAGCAGTGTCACCAAGAACATTGAAAAGTAAGGCCTTGTGCGGTTCTGCACAGCGCTCGTCGCTTTGAGACATTAGGCGTTTAATCACGTTTTCCCTGTAATTATATTAGGTACATTGGCCTTTTATTCCTAAAAAAAAAGAAATAAAACAAAAACATTTATAAAAATGGTATAGCAACTGGTCGTCTTATCGTTAAGAGCGATTTCTTCCAGACAACCGGTATACGGCATAATTTTTTTGTAGGAGAGGGGGCAGGCGGGCAAGTGGCTCACTTGATGGTAATCGCGGGTGCGTTTGATTGAAGAAACCATTAAAGAGGGTGTACCGGCGATTGAAATTTAGCTCTATTAATATATATGAAACATACATACATACATACATAAGATCACGACTGTATCCCATAAGGGGTAGTCAGCATCGAATCCTAGCAATGTAAATGAGTTGCGACCAATATCCATTTTGCCCTATCTGTCAAAAATCCTTGAGAGAGCCGTCTTCAATCAAGTGTGCACATTTTTGGAAGATAATAATATGCTTCCACAGTATCAATCGGGATTTCGTAAGGGTCGTAGCACTTGTACGGCACTTATTGATGTTGTGGATAATGTGTTGTCTTCCAAGGATTTAGGCAAAGGTACTGTCCTGGTCCTCCTTGACTACTCCAGGGCATTTGACTCCATAAACATTAATTTGCTGCTCTCAAAAATGGCTTATTATGGATTTGATAGTACTGCGATAAAGTGGTTTGATAGTTACCTCAGTGACCGATATCAACTAGTTGAACTGCAAAAGGCAGATGGTTCGGGTATCATCCAGTCCAGTCCACAGCCTGTTACTAGGGGAGTACCTCAGGGCTCCATTTTGGGTCCTCTCCTCTTTTTACTTTATTGCTGCGATTTAACTAATGTAATAAAGGACTGCCAGTACCACATGTATGCCGATGACTTACAGTTATATCTTTCCTTCAAACCTCATGATACCACTGAGAGTATAAGTATACTAAACAGAGATTTGGAACGAATTGCACTATGGTCAAAAAATAATTCACTCAATTTAAACCCCGCTAAAACAAAATTCATGATATTAGGTTCAAGATCACAGATTAAAAGTATATCAGAAGCCAAACCTATACTTTTCCTGCAGGAGGAAATCATTGAGCAAGTTGATGAGGCTCGTAACCTCGGTCTCAAAATGGATGGCCTATTGCATTTTGAGAACTATGTCTTGGATATAGCACGTGCCTGTTTCTATAGGTTAAAGATCTTATACAAAATACGGGCTTACCTGAGCCTGAATATGAGAGTAACGCTCTGTGAGTCTTTAATATTGTCCAAATTGAATTACTGCATATCAGTTTATGGTCCTTGTCTTTTGGGAAGGTCTATGAAACTGCTTCAAAGGGTCCAAAACGCATGTGCCCGTTTCTGTTTTAATATTCCTCCTAGAACTCATGTTTCATCGTATCTAAATAAGGGCAAACTACTAAACATGGCATCTAGGCTTAAATTGCAGTTCGCTAGCCTGTTATTTGGAATTATTAAAAGCAAAACTCCGGAATATTTATATAAGAAGCTTAAATGGTCTAGTGAATATAACGTTCATAATACTCGTGGTGCGAAGTTTCTATTAGCTGTCCCAGGACACGTTACTGCTGCGTTTCGAGGTAGTTTTCGTTACTTGGCAACAAAGTGTTGGAACGATTTACCGCCACCGCTTCGAGAAATTCGTACAAAGCCTTATTTTACTGTTCGTTACAAGTCTTATCTTCTAGAGAACAATGACACAAAGTAATTTTTTTAATTCGGTGCCACGTATTAAAGTAAACGTGTCAACTATATAATTGCACAGACTAAAAATCTGGTTATTACGCATGATAAATTGAATAGTGACAGAGATACAGAAACTTTTTTTTTTTCTTTTTATTTTTTGTTATCTGTTTACACTGCATTTGTGTTTAATATTTAATAACTTTGTTTATATGTAAGTATTTCAGACCTTTTTGTTTTTTTTGTAATTTGCGCATGCATTTTTATTCTATTTTATATAATGCATGCGCATGTATGTGTATATGTGTGTGCATGTATGTATGTGTATGTATATGTATATGTGTGTATGTATATGTATATATGTATATATATGTGTGTGTGTGTGTTTGTGTATCCGTGTACATGTGCGCATATTTATTTCTTTTAAATTAAACTAAGTCAATTAACAATATGTCCGGAAGCTGCTCGTTAAACCTGAGGCATCGACAGAATAACAGCGCTGTGGCAACTCTGCCATAGCATTATGCTGAGTTGACAGCCTTTTCGTTGCTACAACCCAACGTACGTCTGACAATGTAATACGTCGTATTTTTTGTTTACTTATTTTTTGTATGTTGTGTTGTAGTATTGAATAAAAAAATTTTCTTTCTTTCTTTCTTTCTTTCTTTCTTTCACTACAAAAACAGATGACTGCCACAATCCACGTTTCACCAAAACAATATAATGCACTTTGTGTGATAGGTGGTGAGCCCATCGCCACCGTGCGCTATTGGGTGCACAGTGCAGTTTAATTCCTTACTCGCCTTTTACGAGATCCATTGGATGAGATGGAGTGGCAGTATTCTTTTAACGAGCCGCCACCACACGGCTTTATATATATGAAACAATACAAACATAAACATACATATAAATAAATATACACATACATACATACAACTTAAAAAAAATAAAGCGACAGGTAGTGACTTTAGACGAGCCTTTTGAACGTCTAGGTAGACGTGCTCTGTCTTAAATAGTGGAGTGCATTACCTTTGGCAGTTGCTACAGGTAACGCATTCCATAGACGCACTGTGATAGACCCGTCTGTGGTTGGTCCGTATTTGGTGCTGTGAGAAGGCATTTGTAATAGCGGATTCTCTGAATATCTTAGACTACGCGAATCATTTAAAAATTTGAACTTTTCTTTCAGATAAGAAGGATTGAAGTGTACACTATAGAGAAGGTTATTTATATTTGAATTCCGGCATAGCTTGAAATATGATCAAGTTTATCTAGTTGGGCTTCAGCGAGATCTAAATAGATGACGTCGGCATAATCTATAATTGGCATAGGAAGAGATTTTGCAAGCGCAATCTTAGTGGCAGTAAGAAGTAAATATCGCAATCTTTGCAAGAGACCATAAACATTACGACGAATTTCTTTCAGTTGAGGACGCCAACAGAGATTCTTGTTAATATGGATCCCCAAGTTCTTCACTGTGTTGCTAATAAGTATTATAGTGTCATAAATAATAACCTGATGGGGACAAGAATTATTAGACCTCCCTAATATTCTCGGACTGCCAATAATAATTAACTGCGATTTCAAGGGTTTACCTTTAAGCCGGGATCTGGTCTTAGTGCACAAACACTACTGTATTTCGGTCTGATGGGCACTGATAGCCGTCTAGCGTGTAGTGTATTTACTGGGCTGATGATGTCCCAGGGTAACGCAGTATGGTGCCAGACAGAAGTATTTTGGGCAACATAGAATTTGTAATGGTTAAACGTTGCATTTACCATCAGGTGAACAATTTACTCGTGACTTTACATTCTTTCATGAAAAATCTACCTAGACGGACTCTTGCATAGAATTCCTATTTTTTTTTTAATAGTCATGAGTTCTTAAGTCTAACTTCTTAGTTGTAATGAAGAAAAGTAAGTTACTTTGCTAAGATCCGCATGCAAAATATAAAAATGGTGTATATTACCTAGTTTTTTGAAGTGCACCACCCGCCCTCCCTCAGTAGCGTGCACAAGCAAACTAACACCGCCACCAGGAACCGCCACCAGGTACCCTCCACCAACCACTACAATACCACCACTAGATAATATACACCACCGAAGCCGAGAACACGACACGTGTTTCGCCCCAAAACGAGGCATTATCAAGCGTAATAGACTCTACGACAGGCGGCCGCCGAGTGAGCGGCGCGGTCAAAGAGCTGCCTATTTATACTACAGGTGACGCAAACGGCCCCCACCTACGACATTGCGATTACAATATCGTGATAGCGACCGCTTGCTCACACAATCCACCACCCGAATTACATAAGCAGCCGTTTGCGACCGAATTGATAGCAAACGACTACTTCGAGTATATTTAAACTTTAAGTACTGGATTTAAAGATATTTAAAAGTGGTGAATTCGAGACGTTTGTTTGTTCATTCAGCAGTGCAATGTTATTATTTTTATTTTTTATTATTTCTAATTGCTCCAGCACACACAGCCGAAGCCCCTTGTCGCAAATATGTAGGACTTTAAATGTGTGGTCGCTAGTTAGGTTATGCCCAGTTTCCAAAAGATGTTTTGCGAAGTGTGATCTGTCGGGATTGCAATTTCTGTACTGTGTCTGTTATAATAAATAATAACATTGCACTGCTGAATGAACAAACAAACGTCTCGAATTCACCACTTTTAAATATCTTTAAATCCAGTACTTAAAGTTTAAATATACTCGAAGTAGTCGTTTGCTATCAATTCGGTCGCAAACGGCTGCTTATGTAATTCGGGTGGTGGATTGTGTGAGCAAGCGGTCGCTATCACGATATTGTAATCGCAATGTCGTAGGTGGGGGCCGTTTGCGTCACCTGTAGTATAAATAGGCAGCTCTTTGACCGCGCCGCTCACTCGGCGGCCGCCTGTCGTAGAGTCTATTACGCTTGATAATGCCTCGTTTTGGGGCGAAACACGTGTCGTGTTCTCGGCTTCGGTGGTGTATATTATCTAGTGGTGGTATTGTAGTGGTTGGTGGAGGGTACCTGGTGGCGGTTCCTGGTGGCGGTGTTAGTTTGCTTGTGCACGCTACTGAGGGAGGGCGGGTGGTGCACTTCAAAAAACTAGGTAATATACACCATTTTTATATTTTGCATGCGGATCTTAGCAAAGTAACTTACTTTTCTTCATTATAATGGATTTCCGCAAAGTAACGCCTGATTCTATTAACTAACTTCTTAGTTCTCACTAAACCGAAACACAGTAATGTTTGCACACTACTACTACGTATCATGATCAGTATATACCAGTATCGGTATATACATACGTATATACTTCCCTTTTTGAATTGGATTTTGGGGTTTTAATTTGTTTGCGCAGAACCCTAATTATTTTTCAAAAATTTAACACAGAAATTTTCTGGGTGACATAGCATTTGTTATGGGCAGACGTTGCACTTACCATCAGGTGAGCTTTTTGCTCGTTTCAATACTTTATGCAATAAAAAAAAGTATTAGGCTGTAAGTCATCCATGTCACAAATAAATAAATAAATTATTAGCAAAGTATACTGAATACAAAATCATGTATTTGTAACTGAGCTGTTTATTTTACTACAGATATTTCTTGGGGGTATTTGCCATATTCAGTAAATAAATATAATAAATATAAAAACGCCGTAATACGTATAATACACCCGTGTGGTGGCGGCTTAATGGCATATACCACCCCGTCGATGACGTCTCAACCCGTGGGTGTCATAATATCGACAGAGAGAAATTTAAAACAGGAAGATGGGCAGCTTCTTCCTCAAACGTCTGTGGCAACTATGGCATAATCGCCCAAAATGAGAGCTGCAAACTTTTGTGGTAATCTATGGGGGAGGCCTATGTTCAGCAGTGGACCAATTTTAGGCTGAAATATTGACTATATATAAAACATATATAATGAAAGACATAGGCTATATATTATATTCATATAATATATATGCATAATATATAGCTCATATATTAAATGGTGATAGATTTTATTTAAAATAGATACACAAACATAAAATTCGCAATCTTTTTTTATAATATTAGTACAGATAACTGGCACTGCGGAGGTAACCCCTGTTGATGAATTCCTGCACAGGAAATCCTACTACTGAAACACCACGCTAGGGAAACGCAATGTGCAGCAAGAATTTATAGTCGTACCAAAATGGCGGCGACCTGGATCGCCACGTCACGGTTCCTTTGGCAGGCAAAAAGTGGACTACGGTTGGGGTCTCTGCTTACCCCTTCTATGGGTAAAAGGCGTGACTGTAAGTATGTATGTAAACAACTTAAAAAAAATTAAAAATATTAACCTTGATACTTTTTTGAAAACGTTGTTATTCTAGGATGTCTCATTTTCCGTCGGTATGTATACTTACATTATTTTCATATAATACCCAACCCCCCAAATCGTAGCACAGATTCCATAATTCAAGTTTGTTTATCATATACTACATACTGACCCGCCCCGCTTCGCACGGACGTCTGTATATAGAAAAAAAAACATCAACCCGCTTACACATTTAGAAGTAAATTATCGTAAAATGATAGGCTGAATTGATGATGTTGATGATTGTAAAATGCGTTCATAGTGAGTGTCTATATCGGGAAAGGATTTACAGTAGGATTTCTCCTGTATCGTGGGTGCACACATACATTTCACATGTACAACACAACCAGACCCGGAAACCAACAATTTGTATTTTTGCACAAGTCATGAACTCTAACAACCAGAGAAGTATAAATAGGGAAGTATATATGTATGTTATAGATCGAGGTCGCCATTTTTACGCGGGTGAAACCGCAGGGAACAGCTAGTATTCAATGAAAATATTATATAGAGCAAAGAAGTGGAGACATGATTGTAGGACTCCGCCTAGCGGGATACCTCCATAATGCCAGTTATTGTACTGAAATTAGTGGGCTGAACGTGGCCTAGTGGTTAGAGCACCTGACTAGAACGCTACGGGTCTTGGGTTCGAAAGCCAACCGGAGTCAAAACTTGTACCAAAACACAAATTGTTGGTTTTAAGGTCAGGTAATGTTGTTATTGTCCTTGTGTCTTTGACAATGCATCTTGCAATGCATTTTTTGATAAAAAAGGGGTAAACGAGCCAGTGGCTCATCTTATGGTAAGTGATCACCGCCCCCCATGAACATCTCCAGCCATGTAGGCTTGTTTGGCGCAGTGGGTAAGCCCTTGGCTTCTGCGCCGCGGGTCGCGGGTACGTTTCCCGCACGGTTCAAATATTTGTATGGCCTACAGATAGTTGTTCCGGGTCAGGGTGGTTTGTGCATGTGGAATTTACGTCTGTAAAACGTACCCGACACAAGACAGAAAAATCGTACTGTGGAGCATCGTTTTTTTATATTAAATAAAAAATCTACAATACGAGGGGAATAGTGGATGCGTTGCCTGCATTTGAGAAAAGAATTGGCTCTTTTCTTGGCAGTCCCTAAGTCGTATCTATCCGGAAAAACCGCTGGCGGCAGTAGATCCATAAAATGGTCGTGTGGCAGAAAGTTCTGCGAAAAACTGCGCTGTAGTGGAATACCAACCGTCAAGGTGGTGATGATACTAATGTCTTATCGCATGAGCGTTACATAAGGCACATATAGGTAAGAACAAGTGAGTGCACCCGGGTTTGTACACGTATTACTCCTATAAAAAAAAACGTTCATATGATAAGAATAACGCCTTGAGGTGCCCTTATTAAAAAAAATACCTCTCACCTTAACTGCATGGACGGACAATTTTGCGTTTAATTAAAAACTCTTGCCTCGGCGACATGTGAGTGTTCTCGAGCGAGCAGTTTGAGGCCAGTTGCCTTGGTTCGTAGTCTTTCATTTTTCATCACAACTTAAAAATGTAAGATAGATTTACAACGATATTGTTTTACATGTTTGTTTGTTATTAATAGTTACTTCATTTATTTATAAATATACATAGTCACGCTTTCTTCTCATATAAAGGGTAGGCAGAGGCTACAGATGTGGCCCACTTTACGCCCCCGCGAGAAACGAGACTGACCGGTGGCGAACCACGTCAATGGCATTTTAGAATAGTCAAAGTATTATAATTCTGAGTCTCCGTTGCATTACCACGAGCGGTGTAGTGACAGCATTGCATATGATGGTGTTATTCTACACGAATATAAGCTGTACAATAGCTTAGTCACCTCTTACGACACCTCGGTAGGAAAGAGGCAGGAGCTATTCTATTCTGCCGGATACCTATAGGCTTATTTAACGTAGCTTTAAACTCTACTTTAAATGAAAAAAAATTCGTAGACCATTAATAATTACTCAATAGATAGCGTTGTATTAATTTAAAAAGACCGTTATTATAAGAAATACATAAGAATTATAGCCGATATATTTGTTACTTATTTGTTATAACGATTTGTTTTCTAATCGAAACATTGGCTACTTGAGGAATTTAGCAATAGCAATAAAATGTAGCACGAAACAAAGATTATTATAAGGGTTTTATAAAGTTATTTAACTGCACTGTGCACCCAACAGCGCATGGTGGCGATGGGCTCACCACCTATCACACTAAGTGCATTATATTGTTTTGGTGAAACGTGGATTGTGGCAGTTATCTGTCTTTGCAGTCAGTGCCCAGTCTCTGACTACCCCTTATGGGATACAGTCGTGATCTTATGTATGTAAGTATGTTATAAAGTAATGTATTATAAGTAAATAACACTAAGTTTTGTTAAGTAAGACTTGAGAATTTATGGTGCTGAAAATAATATTCTTCAGTTTTTATTAGTTTTTGCTCTTATTAATGAGGAGATATTTCCAAAATTTGACTTCAGCCGTCTCATAGTCCACTAAAGGACATAGGCCTCTCCGAAGAATGGAGGATTTGCCGAAATCAGCAAACTTGGCAGACATTTACTGGTGGTAGGGTTCCTATGCAGGATTCCGTCTAGGTAGGTACCACCCCAGGGCCTGTGTTTCGGTTTGAAGGGCACTGTGAGCTAGCGTAATCACTGGGCATATGAGACTTAAGAACCTATGTCTAAGGGTGATGGGCACAATGTAGAGTCACACAGAAATTTTCTGGGTGGCACAGCATTTTTATGGGCAGACGTTGCACTTACCATCAGGTGAACGTTTTGCTCGTTTCATCACTTTCTGCAATAAAAAAAACATCCGATCGCAGTACCAGACCCTCGTTACTTCCTGTCGCCGGTATCTATAATTTCTGTGTGGCGCTTTTCTGTGGGGCCATGTCCTGGAATGCCCTATGTTTGCGAAATACCGGGTAAAGTATTTCGGCTCACCTAGATCGCTCCTCGAGGTCGCCGGCAACATAAAGGGTTTGCTTCGATTCCTGGTGCAGCTTGGTCGGCTCGTATAAATTATTATAGACCGCGTGGCCTAGTGGTCAGAGTACCTGACTTCTAAGCCGCGGGTCCTGGGTTCGAATCCCAGCCGAGGCCAACATTTGTGCTAAAACATAAACTGTTGGTTTTCGGGTCTGGTTGTGTTGTGATTGTCCCCGTGTTTCTGACACTGCATCCTAGCCTACCTCCGATCTTATCGCATCAGCGTTACATCGGGCGCGGGGAGGTTGGGACGAGTGAATGACTCTGTGTTAGCGCGTACACTTGTGGCACTATAATATCTCCTGCGCAGTTGATGGCTCTCGACAGTAGTCGGCAGTTGTCGCCGTGGTCGAAATCGGCTAGGAGAACATCATCATATGCGTGCCCCACACGCAAAATATTTGCCTAGACGTGGAATGCGGAAACCGGCTTGTTGCAATCTACAATTTACACCCCTTTCTCGAAAAATATTTTTTTTAATACAATAAAAAATATTATCTGTGCAAAGTGCATTGCCATATAGTGTATATGCGGAAAAAAGATAAAGAAAATCTTTAGAGATAAGAAAACGCGATCCGCGCTCGTAAATCTGGCGCGATTCCAACAAAGCAATTATAGCTCTATTTATAAGAAAAGTTAAATATTGAAGAAAGTATTCTTTCGTGTTACTGTTGTAGTCTCACTTTGTGGTGGGTTTTATAGATCACAGCTAATGGCAAATAAGAGTTATAAAGCAAGATACAAGCCTACAAAACGATGACCAAGCATTGTTAATTTAGTACTAGGGTTTATTTATTCACTAGGGAGCTCTAAATGTTATTGTGTTTTGTGTTACATGTTTTTTTTAAATACTAGCAGTGCTATTAACGTCTATACAAATATATAAAATAGAAGCCTGTCTGTGATTTCGCAATAAAGACTTTTTCTTAATCTCATATAGTCATTTGCAGTACTTCAAAACTCAAACACGCGCTTTTAAATTTTTGGCCTTCTCCCGGACAAACAAACAGACAGAAGTCTGTTTGTTTGTTCGGGCTCATCTCCGAAACGCCTGAAACGATCGTTCATTGGCAGGTGGAGGACTTTTCAAAGCGTAATCTAAGCTGCTTTTCACTTTGAAGATATTTATATTCCTGCGTAAAATATGAAAAACTTACTATTTTGGTTCACGGCAATCTAAATAAGTTATTTAGAAAATTAAAAGTGTTTTTATACGTCTTTATTAATTAAAGTATTTTTTTTACGTTTTTTTTACGTCTTTATATCTTACTGTAATAAAACTGCAGAGTTTGTATGTTTGAAAGCATTAATCTCGAGAAACACTTTTCCAATTTAAAAAAAAATATTGCATCTGTATCACGTTGATTGGGAAAGGGTAAAACATTTATTATTTTAACCTATAACACTTTATTCTATAGTCTTAAGGAGTCGCACGCTGAATACCGTGAAGGACCGTACCGTGAATGTACAGGTCGACGAGATATCAGTCCTACAACGCGGCTGAAACCTCGAGGCACAGCTAGTTAGGAATAATCCTTTTAAGCGCTCTAACTAAGCTAAAAAGTTCTTGCGAGGAGATGGTGGTGGTAGCTCAGGGGCCTGGTGCTCGCTTTTAATTTCATAGTAAGCGAGTAACCTGAGTTCGATCCCCGGTGCCAATTTTAGGTGCCAATTTTAGAGGTGCCTAAAATTGTTCTTCAATTTTAAGTGCTGATTTGCCACGTGCTTAGCGGTGAAAGAAAACATCGTGAGGAAATCTGCATGTCCGAGGAATAGAAATATTACGAGGACATGTGAAGTCCGCCAGCAGTGGGACATTTATAGGCTGAAACTTTACTTTTTACTTTTGAGGAGATGGTTCACGACAATAAACGAAAAGGGGGCTGGATCCTCGGTCATGTTTCGCAAACTGTACTCTAAACTGATAGTCTATTGGTGCTAATTATTCAAAAAAATGGTCTTTTTGCTGGTGGTAGGATTCCAAGCCAGGCAGCCAGTTATTCTGCCGTAAAGTAGTGGTGTGCCAACGTTACTGTGTTTCGGTTTGAAGGACACTGTGGGCTAGTGTAATCATGAGGCATATGAGACTTAAGAACTGATGTCTCAAGGTGACGAGCGCTGTGTGGTTTCACACAGAAATGTTCTGGGTGACGCAGCATTAGTTATGGGCAGACGTTTCACTTACCATCAGGTGAACGTTTTGCTCATTTCGTCACTTTATTCAATAAAAAATATTTCATTATTTTATAAAAATAAGGGTAATCAACGAGAACACATTAACATATCGGAACAGACAGTGACAATGCTACTTAAATCGCTAGATAAAAACAAAGGTGCTGGATGTGATGGCGTGCCATATATTTTTCTCGCACCCTGTGCCGACACCCTCTCCCTACCTATCACAATTTTATTTCGTAGATCTCTTAAATAATGTGTTTTTCCTACCATCTGGAAACAAGCTCAGATTGTGCCAATCCATAAAAAGGGGTCTAGATCTATAGTTGAAAATTGTCGTCCTATATCAATTCTCTGTACGATTAGTAAAATATTAGAAAAGTTAATATACAGCCACATCTATCCACTTATTGCGAGAGGCATTCCCACAACTCAACATGGTTTCCTAAAAGGGCGTTCCACTACTTCAAATTTAGCGTTATTTTCTGAGTTTATCCTAAGTGGTATGGAGAATGGGGGACAAGTTGATGTGGTTTATACAGACTTTGAGAAAGCTTTCGATCGTGTGGACCATGACATCCTTCTCCGTAAGCTCAAATTTCTTGGCATACAAGGAGATTTATTGCGATGGATTCGTTCATACTTAATTAACCGGTCTACGATGGTAGTTCTAGGTGGTTATAGATCGGATTTTATCACTATTCCCTCAGGAATCCCTCAGGGATCACACCTAGGCCCACTCTTTTATTGCGCTTGATATAAATAAAGTTTTTAAAAACGATAAACACATTATACGCTGACGATAAAAAGATATATATGCGAGTGAATTCTGCTGCTGACTGATCAATCTATAAGTTTTACATGGACAGCCTATAACCTATCCGTATCATTTCAATGGCGTTGTAATTGAGAGGACCGAGAGTGTGCGTGACTTGGGAGTCCTTTTTGATTCGAAAATGCTTATGTCTAATCACGTGGATACTATTGTAAGTAGGGCTTACCGTAATCTTGGCTTCGTATTACGCACTTGTCGTCCCTTTTCATGTTCCATTAGTCAGAAGATTGTGTATTACGCTTACGTTCGAAGTATTTTAGAATACGCTAGTCCAATATGGTCCCCTTATTGTAATGATTATTCAAATCGTATTGAAAATATACAAAAAAAAAAATTGAAAAACATCTTAACTTCAAATATAGAAAAATAAATTCTGGAGCTACGTATGAAGAGATATGTCGTGCTTTCAATCTTCTCACGTTTTTTGATATAATTCGTGGTGATGTCGATTGACCTGAACTTATTGAACACATAAGCTTTAGCACGCCACTACGGCGCACTAGACACACGCCTTTATTTTATGTACCATTTTATTCCACCAACTATGGTAAGAATTCTATACTTTGTCGATTACCTCGTACATATAACACGCTTTTTACCGACGTTGATCCTTTTACGGGCTCAAAACGTGTATTTATAGATAAAGTAATACGTCGCCTATTTAATGCAGATGGAAACATCAATTAATATTCTAATAAAATTAATATTGGCCTTCAGCTGGACTTAGGCAACCATCACCAGTCTAGAACCAGTCATGCACGGACCCAATTTAATTTAATTTACTTTCAACACACCCTTATTTACTTTTACTTATGCATGCATACATATATTTTGTCTTTTTTTTGTATTTTTATATATGAATAATATTTTATGTATATGTGTGTGTATGTATATATATATATATATGTATATATGTATATATATAAGAATGTTCCATCTAAAGGTACTATCATGTCAGAGTCTCTTTCCTTTCCGTAAATATTTTTTTTTATATTCTTTTTATATAATTTAGATTAATTGTTATTGTTTTTTAATTTTTTTCACCATTTTTTAAGTTTTTTCTTTCTCATACTCAAATCTGCTAACCACATATTTTTTTTTTCCTATTTTAAATAAATGTGTTCGCCTCTAAAAACATAAATATAAATTGTAAAACGTGGATAGTTGTAATTGGCTAACAGAATTGTATTTCTGGATGTTGTAATGTATATATATATATTTTTTGCTGTAACTGCCCTGAGTAATAAATAAATAAATAAAAATAAATAAACATTTGATGGTAAGTTGTAAATGGCTGAGAGACCTATTATCCTCAATGAAAATTCAACACGTGTTTATCAAACTGCTTCGTGTTGCGCTTGGAGCTAGCTCGCCTAGTTAATTCGCCTAGATAATCGCTAAGTTAATTTTGACCTACTGTCCACTGTCCTATTGAGCTTAAATTTGGCATACCTATGTAGCCTCAATGACAGTGCAATCATTTGGTACTATGGAGATGGTCTGATGATGAAGCCGGAAGTTCGACACGTTCCCCTGATTCAATTATCCTCCTCATGATATTTTGCATTCATCTCATTCTCTCGAAGTTTTGTTTTCTGAAGGTTTCACTTCCACAGCGTGTGAACTGATTTTTATTTAAGACAAATATATTTAAAAAAAAATATACGAATGTTCAAACTCCGTTGGTTCAAATCGTCGGTAGGTGTTCATATACTACCGCTGCTGCTCAGTGTCGCTACTATGACAATATATTGACGATCGCGTGGCCTAGTGGTCAGAGTACCTGAGTTCTAAGCCGCAGGTCCTCGGTTCAAATCCCAGCCGGAGCCAACATTTGTGCTAAAACATAAATTATTGGTTTTCGGGTCTGGTTGTGTTGTGTTTGTCCCCGTGTTTCTGACACTGCATCCTAGCCTACCTTCGATGTTATCGCATCAGCGTTACATCGGGCGCGGGTAGGTTGGGACGAGTGAGTGCCTCTGTGTTTGCGCGTACACTTGTGGCACTATAATATCTCCTGCGCAGTTGATGGCTCTCGACAGTAGTCGGAAGTTGTCGCCGTGGTCGAAATCGGCTAGGAGAACATCATGACAATATATACAAGCGCATGGCACCAATTAATCCATAAGTAAAAGACGCATTAACCTTGACCGATTCGTATTGGAGTCAAATCCGCGTTTCACTAAGTTCAATGCGGTTACTGCAGTCCATTTTAATGATTTTTTTAGACTTCTTAGATTTTGTCACAGACAACCAGATCTAACTATGCAATGCTATGGCAATGGAATAAACTATCTTAGTCCTGAGTTTTTTTTTTATAAAACTTGCTAATAACCTGTCCAAACAGATTCAAAAGTCCATGCGAACGAAGTCGCGGGGATAGTTCCTGACAAAGTAACAACTTATAGGCATATTGCAACAATCACTAGTGATAGGATTCCTATACAGAAGACTTACGTATCGATGACCTAGATACTACATAGGTAGTCTAATTACTGGGCATATGACACATAAGAACTGACGTTTCAGGGTGACGAGCACAGTGTAGTGTCACACAGAAATGTTCTGGATGACACAGCATTTGTTATGGGCAGACGTTGCACTTACCATCATGTGAACGCTTTCCCGTCTCGTCACTTCATCCATAAAATACTTGGAGGTTAGTAGTACTTCTTTGTAATATTACAAAGAAATAAATATTAAATAATATGTAAACAGTTATTGAATTGCGGTTTTCAGGAGAACGGCTTTGAAAAAAAAGCTTTTCAAAGAGATAGTTATTGATGTTTAGTGTGCACTTAGGATAAGTTTGTGCCTCTGTGTTTGCGTACACTTATGGTTGAAACGTCCAAGGAATATCAGGTTTTTTTTTTGTATAGTGACGAAACGAGCAAAACGTCCACCTGATGGTAACTGCAACGTTTGCCCGAAACAAATGCTGTGTCACGCAGAATATTTCTGTGTGACACCACACTGCGCCCGTCACCCTGAGACATCAGTACTTAAGTCTCAAATGCCCAGTGAATACGCTGGCTCACAGTGCCCTACAAACCGAAACACAGCAATGCTTGCACACTAATGCTTCACGGCAGACTAACTGGCGCTGGGGTGGTACCTACCTAGACGGATTCCTGCATAGGAATCCTACCACCGGTAAAGATCAGATTAGAGATGATTTGTTATCATGGGTGGGCCACAAGTTCTCGTATTTACCTAAGTCGTCTGTTAGAATCACCACGTGATCAAGATGTTTAATTACAACAAGACTTCATCACCTTTGACTCCCATGGGGAGTTCTCTTTGACTCTACAATATTGCCACAAAGTACGGCTCTGAGTCTCTCTACTAGAATCTCTTTACCTCACCGATTTTCGATTCTTCGGAATGCGACCTATACTTATGTAATTCAGCTTACAGTTTCTAAAGGCTATGACGGTTTTCTTACTTCTGTCGCGGATTTTCAATACAAAATTACACCGGAATCTATACTGATACATATATACCGGAATCTATACTGATACATATATACCGGAATCTATACTGATACATATATACCGGAATCTATACTGTTTTTTTTTGTAACTACTAGTCGAATTTGAAAAATTATTTTTGCATTTGATAGCTCAATTATTCAGAATGATTATAGACTATTTAACATACACACGACCCTTAGGAACGATATTTTCAAATTAAAAAGCGGGTGAAACCGCACAGCTAGTGACGTATAAAAATATTCACTCATATACTAAAGATATAACCTACAAATATAGTATAATAAATACATTTACCCTACCAATACATATGACCTCGAGTGTAAAAATATAGACCCTAAAAAAGTTTTTTCTGGTTGCAACTAATTTATGCTAAATTAAGAAAAAAACTGTGGTCCACAATAGTATATCTCCTGGTTTGTTTTCGCAGACAAGCCAACAAATAATAGACAAACATGGCGACAACTTCCGAAAAATGTCAGAATCTCGCGGAAGATATTGTAGTGCCACATAATACATCGTATTTAATTTTGCACGCCTGATAACGCGAAAGCGTTTGAGGTAGCTCGTGAAAACAAAGCGATTTTCTCAACTATAATATCTTTTATTATTTTGAGACTTTAATATACGTAATAAACATTCCGATATAATAGCATACATACATACATAAGATCACGACTGCATCCCATAAGGGGTAGTGAGTGACTGGGCACTCCCTGCAAAAACAGATGACTGCCACCATCCACGTTTCACCAAAACAATATAATGCACTTGGTGTGATAGGTGGTGAGCCCATCGCCACCATGCGCTGTTGGGTGCACAGTGCACTTTAATTCCTTAATCGCCTTTTACGAGATCCATTGGATGAGATGGAGCGGTAGTATTACGTCGTTAGTGCGGTTATATAAACGAGCCGCCACCGGAATAATAATCATTTGGATCCATTGAGAATAGAACTTTATTAAGTATGAATTCTCTTCATAAAAAACGCACTTCTATAAGTTGTCGACGATGATAAATTTCTCCTTTTCCAATTTTATTTCATGGATTACAAATAAAATTATTTTATCATTAAATATTAAATAAGTGCTATGAGGCGTGCAGTTTTGGATTTTCTTTTTTTTAGAAATAAATAGAAATTATTCTCAACGCATCTAGTAGTGCACTCAAAATTTCTATTGGATAATTTCGAGAAGGTACTAACTAATACTGATTAAATAAATTATAAACAGGTTTTTCTAAGACTACTTTTAATTCGCTATGCATCTTTCGCTATCAATAAATTGATGATGACGATGTTCTCCTAGCCGATTTCGATCACGGCGACAACTTCCGACTACTGTCTAGAGCCATCAACTGCGCAGGAGATAGTATAGTGCCACAAGTGTACGCGAAAACACAAAGGCACTCACTCGTCCCAACCTACCCGCGCCCGATGTAACGCTGATGCGATAAGATCGGAGGTAGGCTAGGATGCAGTGTCAAAAACACGGGGACAATCACAACACAACCAGAAACGAAAACCAACAATTTATGATTTAGCACAAATGTTGGCTCCGGCTGGGATTCGAACCCAGGACCCGCGGATTAGAAGTCAGGTACTCTGACCAGTGAGCCACGGGGTTGTCAATAAATAATACGTTTAATGACGATCATTTCTAGGAATTTCTACAGTTAAACGGTATTCCGGTATCCGACACATAATAAGCTTACTAATCGGCATCCGACCGGATAATAAATGTAGGCCGGATACCGGATAGTTATTGGATATCCGATGCATCTCTTATGATAAGTATAACAGTGAACCTTGTTGTAAAGAGGAAAGTGGGTGGTTGCAACTATAGTTACCATTAAGTTCTTACTAAATAAGAGGCTAATTATGTAAAAATCGATGTTATTTTTAAATAAAACTACTTTTTACCGATTTTATCGGTATCGGGTTAACTATGACATCAGGACAACTGTCACCTCAGTCCCCCCGTGACCATGGGTGCTGTAAAGCGTCCGAAACGTCGGGTAAAAATAGTTCAAAATTAAACGCGATAAAATCCGTAAAAAAGTAGTTTTATTTAAATGTGTAATATTCGCGTAAATAAAAGAAAACATTATCGATGTTATTGTTTTTCATAATCATCATCATCATCTTCATCATTTCAGCCTATCGCTCACTAGTCTACTGCTGAACAACGGCCTCCCCATAGACGGCCACAAAAGTTAGTAGCTCTCATATTGGGAGATTTTGGCCGTAGTTGACACGCTAGGCAGGCGTGGCCCTACACTGAGTTCGCCGGTAACAGATTGCCAATATGGAGAACAGAGGTTAACCCCGAGAAAAGTGTAGCGATATACTTCTTAAGGGGCGCATCAAAGCCCGCTAAACGATTTCATGCAATCGGCAAAAATCAGTAAGGTACGATTACCCTGTTCGGACGTCCTGGGAAAATAGCGTGAAATACCTCGGGGTCACATTAGATGCAGCGAAGTCGTTCGCTCATTAAAAGCGTTCGTAGCAGAGCAGCCTTTGTCACCGGCCGCTTACACCCGTTAATTTGCTCTTCTAGCTAAATGTATTTAAGACACAAACTTCGCCTCTACAAGATTTGCATGCAAGCGTCGCTTTTGCTCATGCGACGGGCAAACATTTAAATAAATTACAGAGAGTTTAAAGCCGATTTATGCGCAAAGCCGACGAAACCCGGTGGTTTCAGCGCAATGAGACCTTTACAGCGACTGCGAAATGCCCTTAATCTCTTAACAATTTAGAGAAGAATTACGGCGGTATTTTAAAAAAGCCGCACGCTCGCTGGTGGTTAAAGCAGCGAACTACCGATCAAAAAATGTAACCCGACCGAACGCAAAAGTCGCCCGCGAATCGTGTTCGATGACCCAGATGTCGCAGCACACTCAGACCACAATAAAGCCACGATTAACTTAACTGTACACACAGTTAATGGTTATAATATAACAATAACACCGCGAACACACGATACACTTTCATTTTAGGGCGGTTCTCACCGCCAAAAGTTATCGATACACAAAGTCAACAGCGAACGGTGGTCCGAACCGTTCCTCGGACGGTCATGACTTCCTATGCAGGAATACTAGGAGGTACCACCCCAGTGCCAGTTATTCTGCCTTGAAACAGTAGTGTGCAAACATTGCTGTGTTAAGGATTGAAGGGCACTGAGAGCCAGCGTAATCACCTAGGCATATGAGACTTAAGAACCGATGTCTCCGGGTGACGGGCACAGTGTGGTGTTACACAGAAATGTTCTGGGTGACACAGCATTTGTTATGGGCAGACGTCAGGCAATTACCATCAGGTGAACTATTTTTGTATAAATGTTGAGATCAAACCATATCAGTCTAGTTAGATATATCACTAAATATCTTATATTTATATCTTTTATATGATAAACGTCTAAATTCGTTGTTGTATCTATTATAGTGCTGCTCTTTTATTATTTTTATTATTATTATACATCTTTACCTATATTTTAATACGTGAAGAGAGAACATTGTGCTCCCTTTCTTTAGCACCTTTCGCGCATGAGGTGTGAGTTTTGGCATTGTTAAGGTTTGTATGGAGAAGAAGCGTGGATGCTGGGATGTATGTATGTAATATGTGTTACTAATGCAGTAGTTATAAAAAAGTAAAAAAAAAATATGAATTATGGTCATTATATTTGTATATCTGTGTATGTATGTATGTATATGTAATTATGTATATACTAAATTTATTTGAATTTATCTTGCGCTCAAAATTTGTTAACGTATAAATAACTATTTAGTAACCCACATAGCTACAGCTTAAATTGACATCCGTGGTGCACTTAGGTTCCAGATGAAAACCAGCGTCAGGCTTTACAGTCTGGATCTGGAGACCTATTGGTTCAGCCGTGAGACACGCACATTGCCACTGCCTTTGTATTATATTCTTTTTTTTTGATTGATTTTTTTTATGATTGTATTTTTTTTTTAATTAATATGTGTTTTTATTGTGTATGAGTTTTCATGTTGCGCGTGAGCGTTGTCTTGTTATGCTGTACTAATAAATGCTTTTTCTTTGTTTCTTTATATAAAAACACCTTCAAAAGGTTGGTGCGGTAATACTTTCTAAAGACATGTGTGGAAAGCTAATTTTGTATAAGTCTTCTGTGATCGTTGCAGTTATGTATATGTAACTAGCAGAAGTCCGCGACTAAGTACGCGTAGATTAAGGTTTTTCGAAAATACTGTGGGAACTATTTAATTTTCCGGAATAAAAAGTATCCTATGACCGTCTCCAGGATGTAAGCTATATCTGTGCCTAATTTCGTCAAGATACGGCCAACGGTTGAACCGTTAAAGGTAACAACACAGAGGAACAGTGAGAGTTACTTTCGCATTTATATACTCGTATTAGCCGTATGGTGGCGGCTCGTTAAAAGAATACTACCACTCCATCTCATCCAATGGATCTCGTAAAAGGCGAGTAAGGAATTAAACTGCACTGTGCACCCAACAGCGCATGGTGGCGATGGGCTCACCACCTATCACCACCAAGTGCATTATATTGTTTTGGTCTCTGACTACCCCTAATGAAATGCAGTCGTGATATTATGTATGTATGTAATATGGATGTATATAGAATGATTTAAAGCTTATAATGTTGAGAAAAGATTATTATATGATAGGATGTAAAACTTATTTTTCTCAACGTGCAACCTAGCAAAATCGATTTCTAGCCTTTCATCTATAAATTTTATCGAAATCCTTAGAGACGTTTTTGAGAAACTCATTACATATTAATAAACATAAGATTTGCCGTGTGGTGGCGGCCAAAGAGAATCTACCACCCCATCTCATCCCGTGGGTGTTGTAAAAGCCGACATAGGAAAAAGAAACTGCGGTTGCAAACCCGCCTGCCAAGCGTGGCAACTGAGGCAAAATCCGCCCAAAGTGATAGCTACAAACTTTTGTGGCAATCTATGGGGGATGCCTTTGTTCAGCAGTGGACTAGTGATAGGCTGAAATGATGATGATGAAGTATAAAGAATATCATGTACGAAATTAAATAGACAAAAGACAGATAGTTAATTTGTAAACTTCTCAACACTTCTAAGCTTCTGAAACAATTTTTTAGAGGAAAGCATCGAGCAAATCGATCACGTGATGGTAAGTGCAACGTTTGCCCACACAGATTGCAATGCACCTAGAAAATTAAATTGCAAAGTTCCGTGTAGCAGCACCACACTGCGCTCGTCACCTTGAGACATCAGTTCTAAGGTGCCTTATAACGTGATGACACTAGCTCACGGTGTCCTTCAAACCGAAACAGTAATGTTTGCACGCTACTGCATCACGATAGAATAACTGTATGTATTAACTGTATGTATTAATCAAGTAACACTTGCTGGTGGTAGGTAAATAGTCTTGAGGTTGTCGATTGTCGGTAATTGCATAACTCCTACGTGGCCATAACGGGAGCAGATAAAAAAGGAGTAGATAAAAGGGCTCTTGAAAGGATGAGTATGTATATGACAAGGTTATAGAGTGGGCGAAATTAATGCATACAGACTGAATACACACGATGTATGAATTAACCGTGTGGCTTAGTACCTGACGTATATCTACTGGTGGTAGAATTTCTCTGCAGGAATCCGTCTAGATTGGTACCACCCCAGGGCCAGTTATTCTACCGTGAAGCAGTAGTGTGCAAACAATACTGTGTTTTGGTTTGAAGGGCGCTGAGAGTTAGCGTAACCACTGGGCATATGAGACTTAAGAACTGACGTCTCAGAGTGACGGGCGCAGTGTGGCGTCACATAGAAATGTTCTGGGTGGCACAGAATTTGTTATGTGCAGACGTTGCACTTACCATCAGGAAAACGATTTGCACGTTTCGTCACTTTATCCAATAAAAAAAAATATTCTGCGGGTTTGAATTTCAGTCGGAGCCTGCATTTGCGGAAAACACAAATTGTTGGCGTAACCCCGTGTAACTGACACTGCATCCCAGCCTATCTACCATCTTATCGTATCAGCGTTACATCGTGAGCAGGTAGGTAAGGACGAGATATTTACTTTTGGCACTATAATATCTCGCAGTTGAAGTTTTATGTTGTTCTCTATCTGTATGTGAGGAAGTGAGATTAAGGCCGCCGCCAAAGTACGAGAGCAATTCGCGTGTAAAACTTCAGTACTTGCCCTATTAAATACTTACTGTGACTTTAAATGCTGATTTTATGCGTGCACTTTACGCGTTGAAAGAAAAACAAATATGAGGAAACTTGCGTGTCTGAGAAATAAAAAAAATTGAGGACATCTTAAATCCGCTAACTCCTACTGCAGCGCAGCAAACTCTCCCTGTTGCCACTCCATTACTTAACATTATATTTACGAAACCCGTCAATTTCATGGGTTGTCAATTTTATGCTTTAAATTCAGAACAAATAAATATTATTCTACAGCGATTATACATTGGTTTTTAATGATGTTATGCAGCGAATATATATATATCTAGTAGTTTTATCTGAAACACCTATATTTTATTATATCTAGATGTTGTCTGCCTATTCGTAATATACCCGTCCCGTCCAGTCCTTCAATGCCTAGTGTTAAAATCTATCTAGTGTTAAAAGGATGATATCTATTAAAATAAAGCTGGAGAGTTTGTATGTTTAAATGCGCTAATCTCAGGAAATACCAATTCGATTTGTAATATTTTTTTTGCATTAGATAGCACATTTATTAAAAAAAGTTCAAAGATAAAAACTTTATGTTAGAACATTATGGAAAAGGGTCGAAATGTGGGTTGGCAAGGTACCATGCAGTACGGGGCAATCCTGTGGTCAGCTTATTTTGTGCGGTTTCACCTCGGGCACACCTAGTAATGATATAATGGTAAAGGAGAGATAGTCGACGTTTAATATGAGCGTATATTTTCATAAGATGGTGAAGATAAAGCTCATTGATTAGTATTTTATCATCCGTATACATGCAAATTAATACGAAAAGAAAATGGAGAACTTTTTTTTAGAAATGATAAAAATATTAAGTATCTTCGACGTCGATTTTTTAGTAAAACCTTCGTTCCGAACAACAAAAGGATGAACCTTCAAAACAAAAGGATTTGATGCGACGGCTTTTTAAGCAATCTACAATCTGCTTGATGGTGTGGTAGCTATGGTCAGTAGTCCCTAGATTTTTCTTCAATGTAGAATCAAGATGTACGTAGGTACACATCTAAATTATAAATCTTACTAATATTATAAATGATAAAGTAACCCTCCCCGTCCCTCTGTCTGTTTGTTAACTTTTCACACCTCAACCATTAAACCGATCTCGACGAAATTTGGCACAGAGGAAGCTCGTATCCTGGAGACGGACATAGGATACTTTTTATCCCGGAAGATCAAATAGTTTCCACGAGATATTTAAAAACCTATATGCACGCGGACGAAGTCGCGGGCATCAGTTAGCTGTGTATATTTTTTTCTTTTATTTAAACGATGCCCCACTAGGGTTTCTATGTGGATGCATTTTACAGACATACATTTCATGTGCACAACATAACCGGACCCGAAAACTAAAAATATATGTTTTGTGACAAATGTTGGGCACTAACTTACATACTCTGACCACTAGGCCACGCGGTTGACAACATCATATCTCTATTCTTTCGGTACAGACCCTTTTCATCGCGGTAGACATTTTACGGCAACCACCAACTCCTGTCAAGTTCACAAAATTTATTGCCGCAATTTTATAGTTCCATATATTGCGAAGCTAATTGAAAAATAGTGCATTTTTATTATTAAAATAACCGAAAAGTATTCCAATGTAATCCTGATCACTGATTGTTAAGTATCATTATAAATTTGATGATCCGTCAACCAGTAGTGTGCAAACATTAGTGTTTAAGTTTAAAGAAGATACTTAAGAGCGACGTCATACGGTGACGAGCGCAGTGTGGTGCCGCACAGAATATAGAAATGTTCTGGGTGACACTGCATAAGTTATGGGCAGATATTGCACTTGCCACCGGGTGAACGATTTATTTTTACCGTGTGATGGCGGCCTAAGAGTATCTACGACCGCATCTCGTCCCGTGGGTGTCGTGTAAGTCGGCAGAGGGAAAATGAAAACAAGGAGATGGGCAGCAACATCTTATTGGAACTTTTGAATAAACTGCGGTTGTCAACCCGCCTGCCAAGCGTGGCAACTACAGCAAAACCCTGTACCCTGTGTGGCTGGTATATTTACAAGCCAGGACAAACTTCAGTAAAGCCTGTAATTAACTTATGAGTAAAAAAATTTTTCGATCAGACATGTCATCTGCCATGTCCTCTATCGTAAAAGATGGCGCAGAAAGCTCGCATAGGCGTCAAGTCAAAATGAATTATACTATGAATAGGTCGGCAGGCAGGTTAATGAGTCTGCCGTGCTCATGTACTCATTTAAAAGGCTGGAGTTTAAAAAAGATTTGCGAATTTTTGAAAGGACTTGCCTCTGATGTAATCCATCTGGCTTTCGGTAATGTTATTTTACGAAAGATATAATGAAGTCCTAAGGTTCCGTATCTCTTAAAAATCTTAGTATTTTTTTTTAATAGTGACGGAACGAGCAAAACGTTTACCTGATGGTAAGTGCACCGTCTGCCCATAACAAATGCTGTGTCACCCAGAACACTGGGACACCACAATGCGCCCGTCACTCTGAGACATCAGTTCTTAAGTCTCATATGCCCATTGATTACGCTAGCTCTCAGTGTCCTTTAAACCGAAACACAGTAATGTTTACACACTACTGCTTCACGGCAGAATAACTGGCCCTGGTGTGGTACCTACCTAGACGGTAGTACCTGTTAATTGCTGAATACTGTCTTAAGCAAACAACAGCGCAGGAGATATTATAGTGCCACAAATATACACGCAAACTCAGAGGCATATGATATATATACGATCGGAGGTAAGCTGGAATACTTAAGCTACTTACTGGTGGTAAGATTTCTACGCAGAAATCCCTCTAGGTAGATCTGCATCTTTCCAAGAACTATTTTGAATATTTAAAGAAAAAAAGAAAGAAAGAACTTAACAAAGAAAGACAGAAAGAAAGATAAAGCATTTAAGCTCTGCATAAAATGACAACACGCTTACACCCCAGGTCCAGTTATTCTGCCGAGAAGCAGCAGTGTGCAAACGTTACCGTAATTCTCCTACTACCTGCTAATCTCCGTGGAAAATCGAAACGCGGGTGCATTGCTACCTTTCAGGGCAAAGATGGAGTACCTCATTACCGGTAATTGAGTCGACGATTCTCTTTCCTTACCATATCAGAGCACGAGAGCGTCTCTTGTACGATCGAGTCGTCCTATTCATATATTTTTAGTTTTTGGTGCAGAAAATAACGAAAAGAGAAAATTGTTCCGCTGATGTTATTCGGCACATAACAAATGCGGTGTCACCCAGAATATTTCTGTGTTGATCACACTGCGCTTATCCCCTCATGTGTCAAGAAATTTAACTAGCTCTCAGTGCCCTTCAGATCGAAACACGATTGTTCAAGAATTACACACACTGCTTCATGGCAGAATATCTGGCCCTGACCTTTCTACCTGTCTAGATGAATTTTTGCATAGAAATCCTACTAGCAGTAAAACTTATATCTGATATTTATATATAGCTTAGGCCTACTACATATTTGGTCAAAGAAGGTGCCAATGGAATAGCTACCCGCATGATCGCGTTAACTGTTTTGGGGAGTACGTCTCCTCCTCCAGTAATATTTAGATCTTGTACGAGTATATAGTTAACATTCATGAAACTCATGTCAATAGCGTGATGTAAGACACGTATGTGCTATTTCTTGAGCTTTTCATGGGATGGCATAGCTGTCGTTACTAGTACATTATAAAGATAAACTGTATCTATAGTTTTTTTGGTTAAGTTTTCATCTGTCGTATTTTTGTCACTATCGGCTTGGGCTAACTGGGAGGGAATGCCACAAGGCATAAGATCTACCCATTGCAGACCTTTGTTTAAGGTGTCTATTATAAAGGATAAATAAAATAAAAACAAATAAATACTAGAAATACTATTGCGCGTCCTGTTCCAAATGCCCAAAACTGTCGAACGGAAATTTTAATAATATTATTAATAATTAATTACATTATTGTGGCAACCTCGCACCGGCAAACACCGACAGACGACCTCACGGTTTGCGCGTAGTCGATGGATGCAGGTGAGTCATAATCGTGTTTTGTGGCGATATATAATAAACATACGCCTATGTTCATCAGTGGACTTTGGACGGGCTGAAATGATGATAATGATGATATTATTATTATTAACAAATAGTTTCGTAGTGGAATAGCACAAATTAATAATACATAATAAAATGTGGTCGACGAATGTAGATATAACGTGCTATTTTAAAGTACTGAGAAATAACAAGGAAAAATATAGCTTAATGTCGTGTTAACACAAAAGTTTTCTAGAACATTTGTTTTAACGAAAATATCGATAAATTTTATGCTTTTGTTTTATTGCGTCGTTCAATTAGCATTTTGGTGTTTGATTACGTGGTACAACTGTGAAATATGTGCGATATTAAACATGAGTTTCTCATTTCTGTGCAATTGAAATGTTCTAGAAAATCTTATTGAAACCGACCTGAGCGCGGAATTTTTAACGTTAAATTTATAATTCATGTTATTCCAGAAGTAATTCAGATATTACAATGCAAGAAAGTCTAAATTGATCCCGGGGTTACTGTCTATAATGTTTGACGTAAACAGATTCAGTATTCATTTTAAGTTGAATTGCTTCAAACATATACATACATATACATTTATACAGTCACTACTTTTTCCCCATATAAGAGTAGGCAGAGGCCCACTAGTAGGCGTGGCGGGTGGCGAACCACGTCTCGGCCATTTTTATGCAGTTCAAAAACATTTTTACTCCCCAATGCATTCCCACGAGCAGTATAGTGACAACAGTGCATATTATGGTATTATTCTCCACGAGATAAAGGCTGTCCGTACAATACCTTAGCCTCTTACGACACCTGGGTAAGAAAGAGGTAGGTGCTATTCTGCTCTGCCGGACACTCTCTACACCGGTTCAAGAAATAAGACCTCAGAGAAGAACTAGCAAGAAACTCTGGGGTGTTTTTATATCATACTACATGATGTCTCATAATGTCGTCATTTATAAAATACATTATTTAATAACAATGTCACATATTTGGTAGCCAGGGGACTTGCAAGTGCAGAGTAAGAGCTATTTCCACACATCTTTGTCCTCTATGTAATGATCTATTTTATCCAATAATGTCTTTTTGACAATAATGTTGAATTATATGTAGATTATTTAAAATCGTTTAAATTTTCTATGTTTTCTATGTTAGCCACAAGTTTACGGTGTAATCAACAATGTACTTAAAAATTATTTCATTTATATTAATCTCCTATTTACACTCTTTTTGTATGCAGATTTTTTGGTACATGAACGAATTAATATTTAAATAAAACTACTTTTTACGGATTTTATCGCGTTTAATTCAAAACTATTTTTTTTTTCATTAATTTTAATGATACGGAGCCGGAGCAGTTTAGTGGTTGAGCGATCGCTTTAAATTTCATGGTTCTCGATTGACCTGGGTTCGATTCCTGATACCTTCTCCTTAAAAAAAAATTAATTGCATTTAGTGCTGGTTTACCACATGCTCGGTGGTGAATTGAAACATCGTCAGGAAACTTGCATGTCTGAGATATAAAAAAAAATCGTCATTTTGTAGAATGCGTATTGTCGACTTCGCCAACCTGCATTGGCAAGCAAGTTCTCGGACTTTTCCCGGCTCCAAACCCCTCTCAGCAATCCCATTGCTGATGGGGCTGATTGCAATGGGGCAAGCAGAGCATCTGATGGTAAGTGCCTGCCCATAACAAATGCTGTCCGAAAACATTTCTGTGTGACACCACACTGAGACGTCAGTTCTTATGTCACATATGCCCAGTGATTACGCTAGTTCACAGTGCCCTTCAAACCGAAACACAGTTATGCTTGCACACTAGTGCTTCACAGCAGAATAACAGGCCCTGGGGTGGTACCTACCTAGACGGATTCCTGCATAGGAATCCTACCCGGGTGACGAGGTGGTGCTACAGAGAAATTTCCAGTGCACAAAACACACGCATGACAGTCCCAGCAGAATAACATGCGCTGCGGTGATACTAATTACCATCAGATGGTACTCGTTCTCTCGTTTTTTGTTGCAGAAAGTTACGTGACGAGAGAATTGTTCACATGATGGTAAGCGCAACGTCTGCCCAAACTGCCCTAGTAACACTGAGACATCAGTTCTGATGCCACATATGCCCAATAATTACATTAGCTGTCAGTACCCTTCAAACCGAAACGGTAATGTTTGCACACTAGTGCTTCACGATAGAAAGTGGCACGGCAGTGTCTATCCTACCTACCTAGACGAATTCCTGTACTGGAACCCTACTACAAGTAAGAGTTTTTTACCAGCATTAGACGTTACGATACCCAGAGGATGAGTTGGAGTAAATATTAAGTAATAGATAAAATAAAATAAAATGCAGAGTAATTGATTAATTACTTTTTCGAACGAAACGTCTATTTCACAAAATGACCAATTTGTAGAATGCCTATTGTTAATTAGCTAATTGATGAGAATTCGGTTATTTTTTAAAAAAATAATGGATTGAAATGAATTGGAGAGAGAAAAGGATAATATTTAAATTACTGTCTTAAAAATAAAAATATTTAATCTTTTACTGGTGGTAGGATTCCTATCTAGGTAGATAGGAAGAAAATACTAGCTTATGCCCGCGATTTTGACCACGTGGATATAGGTTTTTTTAAATACCAATAATACTAATAATAATAGTTTAATAAAGTGGGAAATCTAAGATTATTCGAGATAAATAGAATCCAATGTCCGTCTATCTCCAGGATGCAAGCTTTGTACTAAAATTCTTCAAGATCAGTTCAGCGGTTGATAACAGAGAGTGCAAGAGAGAGAGTTAATTTTGTATTTATAATATTATTATGGATTATGATAAAATAATTGAATTGCATAGAAAGTGCATATTTAGCTTATAAAAAGGTTAAGATATAATGGAGTTTTCTAGTTGAAGTCCAAACAAGTCCAAATAATCGTATTGTAAGTCTTTCGGTGTTCCCGAAAATTAAGAAAGTGGAAATAATAAACTGACTTTTTCATTTGAATAAAACTATTTTTACGGATTTTATCGCGTTTAATTTACATACATACATACGTAAGATCACGACTGCATCCCATAAGGGGTAGTCAGAGACTGGGCACTCACTGCAAAAACAGACGACTGCCACAATTCACGTGTCACCAAAACAATATAATGCACTTGGTGTGATAGGTGGTGAGCCCATCGCCACCATGCGCTGCTGGGTGCACAGTGCAGTTTAATTTCTTACTCGCTTTTTACGAGATCCATTGGATGAGATGGAGTAGTAACGAGCCGCCACCACACGGCTATCAATTTAAATAATTTATAACCCGACGCTTCGGGCGTTTTACAGCACGTCACGGGGGGACTGAGGTGACAGATGTCCTGATGTCATAGTTAACCCGGAGTACCTTCAGCTTTTAATTATTATTTTTAGTCCGATCTACGCAGAAAGTGCTTACTGTGTCTTGAAGCCTTGGTAGTGTTCAGTGTGGTTGTGGTTGAAGCAGTGGAATGCATAGTTTTTGATTTAATTTTATTAATAATAGGATCTCAAGCCGGTGGTAGTACTTCCCTATTGAAATTAGGATGTTTTTTGATTTCAATAGCCTCGCAAATCATCCTTGGTAGAACTATCGGTGTTCTTTTGAAACGATTTGTGGTCTATCAAATCTGATGTAATGGTTGGCATGATCCAGAACATGGTCATAGACTGCAGTATCATGTAAATACGCTTCTTGCTCTTTTAGAAGAACGGAGTATACAGACCACCTGATGGCGAGTGATTACCTTCACCTAACAACTTAAGTCTTTATCGCAGGTGGATGCAGGTGGTATTTATTTTTGGTGTATTTTACTGGTAGTAGGATTACCATCCAGGAATCCCTCTAGTTGACACACAAATGTTCTGGGTGACACAGCTTTGTTATGGGCAGACGTAGCACTTACTATCGGGTGGAATAGTTTTGCTGGTTTCGTCACTTTATCCAATCAAACGAAAATAAAAAAGAAAATCCATTTACTGGCAACGCAACAGCAACTTATGTCTTCATCACAGATGGGTGCAGGTAGATAGACCTGCTATTTATTGTTAAAACAAAGTGACGAGTTGAGCGACTCGTCCACCTGATGGCAAGTGCAAGGCCTACCCATAACAAATGCTATTTCACTCACACACCACACTCACTCCACAAGACATCAGTTCTCATGTCACATATGCCCAGTGATTACGCTAGCTCTCATTGCCCTTCAAACTGAAACACAGTAATGTTTGCACACTACTACTTTACGGCAGAATAACTGGCACTGGGGTGCTACCTGCCTAGACGGATTCCTGCATAGAAATCCTACCACTAGTAAAATTATTACCTGGTCGAATCTAACCATTTACGTGTTGTAAGCATCCAGCCCGTTAATAACATTAAAGGTTGTTTTTTTTTAATGTATAAAGTGACGAAACGAGCAAATGGTTCACCTGATGGTAACTGCAACGTTTGCCCACAACAAGGGGTGTGTCACCCAGAATATTTCTGTAGGACACCACACTGCGCCCGTCACCCTGAGACATCAGTTCTTAAGTCTCAAATGCCCAGTGATTATGCTAGCTTACAGTGCTCTTCAAACCGAAACAGCAATGCTGGCACACTACTGCTTCACGGCAGAATAACTAGACCTGCCTAGACGGATTCCTGCATAGGAATCCTGCCACCAGTACAGTGTCACCACTTGCTTAAAAGAGTTCGTGCGACTAATAAGATTGAGAATAAGTTGTGTTACATAAAACAGCGTTTACTATTAATCTTATTCCTGCATGTATATGTACTAGTTGACCCGCCCCGGCTTTGCACGGAAGTTACTGTTATGTTAGTATAAAGAAAAACAGCTTCAGGCCGTTCACACATTCATTAGTAAAATTCGTACTTAGTGGGTGCTTATGTCGAGAAGGGAGTATGTATGCCCAATTTCAAGTAAATTGGCCTTGTAGTATCGGTCATATTGTGATGAATCAGTGATGAAACTCTTATATAGAACGAAGAAAGATATGTTTTGTATTAGTTATAAAAAGCAGGATGTACTCACCTTCTATATACCAAGTTACGCAAGACGCCGAATCATCATATCACCGCCATTCAAATCGCCAGTCGTCCTTACAGTTCGCACATTACATTACAAATTATGTAATAAATTTGTAAAGAGAACATTAGGCCTTTTCATTCAAAAAAATCACTGTCCGTTACATCACAGCACAAACGCAGTCGATACATGACTTTATCGAACAATGCATGTAATTAATAGAGAGTTCACGCTTTTCAATTTATCGATATAAAACAAACAGGCTATCGATAGTAGTACGAAAGGAATGACTTTTTAATTTTTTTATGTTTTAAATTTGTAGTGGCTGTTTTTTTTCTCGGTGCTGGCCAAGGCGCGTGTGTTCGCCGCTCAGGCTGGGCGGTACGTCGGCCAGGCGCGCCTGCGCGAACGTTGCACCCCTAATAGCAGGGGTGGATTCAGTTACGATTTTTATTAACTGAATGTATTTACTAATTAGAGGTTTTTTATTTGATAAAGTGACGAGCAAAACGTTTACCTGATGGTAAGTGCAACGTCTGCCCATAACAGATGCTGTGTTACTCAGAATATTTCTTTTTCTATTTACACACTGCGCCTGTCACCTTGAGACATAAGTTCTTAAGTCTCATATGCCCAGTGATTACACTGGCTGTTAATAAAATAAAAAAAACTACTTCGGATTATTTTTGATATTCTTACAACAATCACAAATTTTATATATTTTTTTTAATATGTAAAATAAAAACAATGAATCCACAAGATTAAGAAAATAATTCATGTTGAAAGAAACTATCTGGTAAAGACAAAACTCCGTAAGCCGTCGAGATAACTACGAGTATAAGATACTCGTAAATCGTATTATTTTTAGAACATTATGTTTCAATATAAAATTATTCCGAAAATGGTTGGCTAAAATTGAAATATTTTTTTACGTCGCGTACAGACATTGACTGTGAAATCTGCGTTATTAAAGACTGTACGTTTATGGTATATTGTTATAATAACATTATGAAAAAAAAAACTTCAATACAGATAATACTAAGAAATTGCAGAAGTTGCCACGTTTAATGGTGTTAGGAATCACATCCATTTCTTACTTCTTACTCCTATAAAAAAGCTTTTGCATGTCTTACCGCACTAATCCCAAAACTGACTTTACTACCGGTAGGATTCCTATGCAGAAATCCGTCTAGGTAGGTTCCATCCCTGGCCAGTTATCCTGCCGTGAAGAAGTAGTGTGCAAACATTACTGCGTTTCGGTATGACGGGCACTGAGAGCTAGTGTAATCACTGGGCATATGTGACTTACGAAATGATGTGTCAGAGTGACGGGCGCAGTGTGGTGTCACACAGAACATTTCTGCATTTGCTATGGGCAGACGTGGCACTTACCATCAGATGAACGCTAGTTTCGTCACTCTATCCAATAAAATTAAAATGAAACTAACTTTACGGATTTTTTTTGTTTAATTTTACTATTTATAACCCGACGTTTCGAGTGCTTTACACCCGTACCGACCATGGTCACAGGAGGACTGAGGTGACAGATGTTTTGAGGTCAACCCGGAGTATAATACCTTCAGCTTTAATTATTATTTTTGGTCCGATCTACGCAGACTGTATCTTGAAGTCTTGCAGTGGTATGCTTGGTTTTTGATTTAATTTTATTAATTATAAATAGTAAAATTATAAAATCCGTAAAATTAGTTTCCTTTAAATGTGTAAAATAAGTTTCATTTAAAATTAGTTAAATTTAAATGTGTAGTGTTTGCGTAAATATAAGAAATCATTATTAGATAGCTAGTTTATTAAATAAGATTCTAAGCTTTTAATTGTTTTAAGGCTGTAGCCTTAAGGAGCTTCACGATGTAGTAATCAGTGTACCTGACTTCTACACCACGGGTCCCGTGCTCGAATCCAAGCAATACAAAAATTTTCGGTTTTCGGATTTGCTTGTGGATGTCAAATTTATATTTGTAAAATACAGGAGAAATCCTATAGTGAGGCATTCCCATGTCTTTGACACTACTTTCATGACGATACGATGTGCTATATATCGTGCGGGTAGGCTAGAAGTGATTGGCTATTACCAGGGCAGGACAGTATTCTGGAGAAGTCATGGTCTATATTCTAGTTCTACTATTCAAACTTTACAAGAAAATAGTAAAAACTATTTTTTGTCTCTTAATCTAGCCCTGTCATCTGAAAATCGTAAAGGCTCTACAATGAGCGAGTATATCCGAATAGCGCCGATGTGGTCCGAGCGAACCTACCTGAAGTTAGTGAACCATAATATCCTGACCTACCCGTCCTCGCTGAACTCCTTTTTATTAGGCGCTAAAGGTTTGACAGGCAGGGACGGAGGATATCCCATAACAGTGGTTATTTCTTACTGAGCATGCGCTGATAAGACGTCGATGGGTGCGGAGAAAATTGAGATGTATTATAACCAGTTTATAGCAAGCTGAGTGGAACATAAATGTCTATTTTTCAAGCTATGTTAGTTGGGCCTATTTTTTTATATAGTAAGAAAGTAGGAGCGAAAGGAAAGTTGATAATTGTACTTAATTTGGGATAAGCCCATTCGTAGCTTGCCTCGTGAGTTCTGGATTCGTATCGCAGTAAAGGTTTTCCGATCTTTTTGTCCCCACATCCCCGACGAACAGGAATCCTTTGATCTTATCATATGAGTATAACATTGGATGCAGACAGCGAAAACTGAGTTAGTGCTTCTGTTTTTTTCTCTGATATGTACAGAACTAAAATATATCAGGATCCCGGGGGATATATTTTAGTTCTGTACATATATATTACTTCCCGTCAGTTGATTGAATCAGGCGTTACTTGCGGTAATACGATGTATAATTAAAAATTGTGCGTATCTTGTTTTTGACGACCACCGCCCTTTCACAATAGCGTGCACAAGCAAACTAATACTGCTTCCGGGAAACACCACCACTGCAACATTACCACTTGGCAATACACAGCACTGAAGTCGAAAACACGACACGTGTCTCACCTCGCAACGAGGCATTATCAAGTGATATCGACTCTGCGATTTCTAGTTTTTGCATTCGCTTTAGGTTGTTACCACAAAATATGTAGACCACGTGGCCTAATGGTAAGAGTACCGGATTTCAATTTTTTTTTTATATATATATTTGATTAAGTGTCGAGACTAGCAAAACGTTCACCTGATGGTAAGGGCAACGTTTGCCCATAACAGATGCTGTGTTACTCTGAATACTCCTGTGTAGCACCACACTGCGCCTGTCACCCTGAGACATAAGTGATGTGCCCAGTGATTACGCTACCTCAGTGCCCTTCAGACCGAAACACAGTAATGTTTGCACACTACTGCTTCACGGCAGAATAACTGGCCCTGGGGTGGTACCTACCTAGACGGGTTCGAATCCAACATTTTTGCAAAAACACAAATTGTTGGTTTTCGGGTCTCGTTGAATCGTGCATGTGGAATTTAAGTCTGTAACATCCACATACGCAACATTAATATGGTCGAGGAGGACGATAGTTGCCACACGCGTCATACTTGTGAACAGGTGCTGTTGGTGGAGGCTGGTCTGCTCGAATTTGCAATATACATACATAAGATCACGGCTGTATCCCATAAGGGGTAGACAGAGACTGGGCACTCACTGCAAAAACAGATGACTGCCACAATCCACGTTTCACCAAAACAATATAATGCACTTGGTGTGATAGGTGGTGAGCCCATCGCCACCATGCGCTGTTGGGTGCACAGTGCAGTTTAATTTCTTACTCGCCTTTTACGAGATCCATTGAATGAGATGGAGTGGTAGTATTCTTTTAACGAGCTGCCGCCAATATACTTATTATATATATTTAATCTTGCCTAAAACATTAACATGGAGCGTTCTTTGGTTTTCTATGAGACTCTTGGTAAATTTAATTATAATGTACTTTTGACTGAGATAAAAAAGGATTTTCAAAATAGAGGATACCTACGGAGTTTCTTTCGCCTGTTTCTTCTCCGTCGGAGGAACCTCATTACGGTACGCGGTAGATTGTAAAGAAATCACTTTTGACAAACGAAATTTATATTTCTTACGTTAAAAAATAAAGAATTTTCATTTCATTTCATTTCATTACATGACATCGATTCGTGAATGAAACGATGACGTTGGTTATCATTACCTTTTAAGTGCAATTTCACAAGTGCTCTAGAATGAGTTAACACTAAAATATATTTTTTATGGCAATCTATAGCAACACTCGTCTACGCTGGAAATAAAGGTTGTTAGATATACTTAGGGTAGGGATAGACTCAGTTTGTGCAGTAGCAAGGTTTCCGCAGTACGGGTCGCAGGTTGATAATCGAACCTGCATTCCGTTTTCCGGGTCTAGATGTTTGAATATGGGCAATTTACGACTCTAGACGTCACGTCTTCGTAGTAGCTCAGGGCAAGGCGCTAGCTTTAAATTTCATAGTACGCGAGTGACCTGGGTTCGATTCCCGGTGTCGACACCACTAAAATTGTTCCTATCAATTTTAAATGCTGATTTACCATGTGCTCGGCGGTGAATGAAAACATCGTGACGAAACCTGCATGTCTGAGAAATAAAAAATATTTCGTAAAAATTTGAAATCCATCAACAACGGAGCAGCGTGGTGGATTCTACCCGGCTCTAAAACCCTCTCAGAAATGAGAGGAGGTCTCTTCTCAGCAGTCTGACATTTATAGGCTGTTACTTTACTTTTTTTTATGTCTCTAGATGTGCCTGCGATGCAAGAGACATCCTTATGTGGTTAATCCACATTCGTTTATTTTGTTAAAAATATACAAACCGTTTAACCTTTTGAGACTGTTTAAAATTGTCGTGTACAGGAATCCGCCAAGGTAGGTACCACCGCAGTGCCAGTTGTTCTGATCGCAATGAGCGCTGAGTCTTGTTGATACGAGTATCTATACCAACAATAAAATTGAAGTGTCTATCACAGACAGACACTTCATATATCAAAATAATTGCCAAAATACAAGTGAAAGCTGTTATTTATACGATGCCTAATAATTTGTTTTCATAATTTGTCTGTATGCCTTTTTGTTTTGTTTTAACGGATTTAAATAAAAATTACAAGGATTAAAACTTTTTCGATATCTTGCAGGGTACAGAAGATATGAATATAAATATTTATATGTGTGGTAGGCTTATTTTACGCAGGTAAAACCGCGACGCATTGTTAGTCTCGCTATAAAAAATTGATTTCATATTAAAATAGGAGCCGAAAAGTGAGCAGCCTTGCTCGATTCGTAGCAGGTGCACCCTTGGAAATTATTGGCTTCAGTCCAAAGGTCGTAGTATACCGTACACCGGTCTTGAAATTATAACGTTTTAGCAGTATGCCCGGCATAATGGTAGGATAGATAGCATCTACTATTGAAAGCGAGGTCAATCATGTTTACTTATTGTATATAGTGACGAAACGAGCAAAACGTTCACCTGATGATAAGTGCAACATCTGCCCATAAAAAATGCTGTGTCTCGCAGAACATTTCTGTCTGACACCACACTGCGCCCGTCACCGTGATACATCAGTTCTTAAGTCCCATATGCCCAGTGATTACGCTAGCTCTCAGTGCCCTTCAAACTGAAACACAGTAATGTCTGCACACTACTGCTTCACGGCAGAATAACTGGCCCTGGGGTGGTACCTACCAAGACGGATTCCTGCATAGAAATCCTACCACCAGTAAAATTATTAGTATATATATAATAGTTTAATATGACTTTGTATAAGCGAACTCAGCGAGCTAAAGCGTCCACTTCTCGGGTGCATTTACGAAAATGGTTGAACATTGGTACAAAAACAGATTCGTCTCCGACAGTATCAATATTTTTTTTTTGGCTCTCATTTTGGGAGGAATTTTGCCATAGTTGCCACGCTTGACGGGCGGGTTGACATCCGCAGTTTATTTGTTCAGATGTTCCAGGAAGATGCTGCTGCCCATCTACTAGTTTTCATTTTCCCTCTGTCGACTTTTACGACCCCTACGGGATGAGATGGTGTGGTAGATTCTCTTAAGCCGCCACCACTGAGGTTACGTTCAAACACAGAAATCCTCCAGCTTTATTATAGTAATAAGATCTAATGTCAGACATTGTTAGTTTGTGGTGGTGACGTAAAAAAACCTACCACCCCATCTCATCCCGTGATTGTTTTGGAAATTTTACTGGGGGAAATGCAACCTCGAAAAATACCAGGCCGAAAATACACAGACAGAAGTGACGCGATGAGTAAATCGTTCACTTGATCATCATACATCTACCCCATAATGAATGCAGTGTCACCTAGAACATTTCTGTGTGCCACCACACTGCGCTCGTCAATAAGAGACATCTGAGTGAAGCCAAGTAATTATACTAGCGTCTCCGTGCCCTAGTGGTTAGAGAACCTGACTCCTAAGCCGCAGGTCCAGGGCTCGAATCCCAGCCGAAACCAAAATTTGTGCAAAAACACAAATTGTTGGTTTTCGGGTCAGGTTGGGGAGGGGAGACACCTGGTGGTTAGTGATGACTAATGATCATAGATGATGTGTCGATGCAATTAACTTAGCACGTACATAGTTCGGCGGGTGGTAAAATCAGTCCATTCCGGAATATCTGTGTAAAGTGCTAATAGCCTAATGTTTTAGTATAGTTAGTTTAGTTAGTTAGTTTGCTAAGATCCTCACGCAGAATATGAAATGGTGTATGTTCGAGAATATTCGCACCGGCGGCGGCGGCGGTGGGGACCGCGGGGTATGCGCGCTTGCATGCGGCACGGCGACGACACTCGCTCCTTCGCAACTTATCGGCGACGGACGAACACTCTCTTTACTTGTATCGTGTACCAGTGCATTAAATTCATATTAGGTCGGGTGTACCTGGCTGGTTTTGATGACATTTCAAAAAAAGAAACAAATTAGTAAAATGTTATTTCTAGTTATTTTTCATGTTTTTCTTTCTGTCAAAATGAGTGAATCTAATGAAGAAAATCTGTGGTAGCTCGGGGGCCTGGTGCTCTCCTTTCATTTCATAGTACGCGAGTAATCTAGGTTCGTTCCCCGGTGCCAGCACCTCTATAACTTTTCTACAATTTTAAGTTCTGATTTCCCACGTGAAAGAAAACATCGTGAGGAAACCTACATATCCGAGGAATAGAAATATTTCGAGGACATGAGAAGTCCGCCAACCCGCATTGGAGCAGCGCGGCGGACTTTTCCCAGCTCCAAAACCTTCTCAGAAATGAGAGGAGGCCTGTGCTCAGCAGTAGGACATTTAAAGGCTGTTACTTAACTTTGCTTTTTAATGAAGAAATTTGATACATTTTAAAATTTTATTACAAAAAGACAAAAAGTGCAACGCAAGCCGCGAAAGAAATTGGTGACGTTAATGGACCTAATTCAGTGTCAGTAAGAGCAGCACAAAGTTGGTTTGAGCGTTTTCAATCCGGGAATTTTGATGTCAAAGATGCACCTCCCTCTGGTTGCTCTGGTTGGATAAAATGAACGCTATTTTTGAAAAAGTGTAGCAAGATCGGTATATCATTAGTTAAAATATAGCTGAAGAACTGGGAATTGACCTTAAAACAGTTTTGACCAATTTGAAAAAGCTTCGTACACAAAAAACCTCGATATTTGGGTGTCACACGAGCTCACTGAAACAAACCTAATAAAATAATAAACTGTGTACTCATTTGCGATTCTTTATTGAGACGTAATTAAACCGAACCGTTTTTGAAAAGATTGATAACTGGTGATGAAAAGTGGGTCACGTACAATCAAAGGTCGGTCTGACTTAACAGAGTGTGCCCGGGTTAACTCTCAATAAGGTGATGCTGTGTGTATGGTGGGACTGGAAGAGCGTTGTTCATAATGAGCTTTTACCGCCGGACAGAACTAGCGATTCGGATATCTACTGTCAATAACTAATGAGAATAAAGCAAGAAGTTGAGAGAAAGCGGCCGGAATTTATCTTACATACATATTTCACTATCATCATTATTTTAGCCAAAACCATTTCACATCTGGACATAGGCCTGCCCCAATGATAACCACAAAACACGGTCCTGAGCCTCCTGCATCCATCGACTTCCTGCAAAACCGTGCAGGCCCTCGCTCTATCTAGTGGGGGGTCGTCCTATACTCTCAGTCTCAATTGAGTTTAGGTTTGACAAAACGTTACTAGATAACATGTTCACCTCCCCCTTTACCCTTAAACCAGCTCCCACCTCCCATACCATTCCTATGGCTACTCCATATGTATATAGCATGTACTAACGATGCTTGACTTGGATGGTTGGGCCAACCGTTCAAGGCCATCTTTTATCAATTTTGTTAAGATTTAGGCAGTACTGACCGTGTAATGGCGGTGACTGTGTGGTGGCGGCTTAAGAGAATCTACCACCCCATCTCATCACGTGGGTGTCGTAAGAGTCGACAGAGGGAAAATGAATATCATGAGATGGGCAGGAACATCTGAATAATGAAACTGCAGTTGCCAACCCGCCTGCCTAGCGTGGCAATAAAAAAGCTAACTAGTGAAAGGTTGAAATGAAGATGATTAGACAGTATAAATATTTATTATTGGCAGATATCGAGAAAACAATATACATAAATCCATTTCAATGCAGAAAATTATTTTTCGGCACAGTCCCTTAGAGCGTTTAAAAACATAAACTATAACTACCGCAATATCATCATATTCATCATCATTTCAGCCTATCATTAGTCCACTGCTGAACATAGGCTTCCCCCATAGATTGCCACAAAAGTTTGTACCTCTCATTTACGGGGGATTTTGCCATAGTTTCCACGCTTGGCTAATAAACTGAGGTTGCCAACCCGCCTGGTTGGCAACCGCAGTTTATTTATTCAGATGTTCCGGGAAGATGCTACTGCTCATCTTCTGTTTAGAATTTTCCCTCTGTCAACTTTTACGACACCCACGGGATGAGATGGGGTGGTAGATTCTCTTAAGCCGCTACCACACGCAATATAAGGCACGGCATTTGCGCCAAATCTTGCGACACGGTGTCTAGTTACTTTGGCATCTGCTACTAAACACAATGATGTAAACGAAAGTCGTGCATGATGTAACTTTATGTCGACCACTACTTTAGTGGCCACTCCACAATAACCGGGGCTGTCAATCTGGAGGAGTTGTTGAAACGTTAGCCTCCTTAAGGCAAATTTAAGGCTAAATTCTTAAATATAGAAAAAGTTATTAGTAGAGAATAAATCGAATTCCAATTTCCTAGATCTTTCTAATACACATTATCATTTTCGATTAACATTAAAAAAGTCTCATTCTTTCTACAATTAGCCAGATCTTTGACACTTTAAGGCTAGTAGGTCTCGCTCGCAGGTCACACTGCGGTTTTGTCCCTACCTAAACGGATTCCTGTACAGAAACCTTAACACCAGATACATACATTGTCAACACGTGTCGAATTCGCTTCGAGTTTGCATATGCACGCTCGGAGGGCGGGCGGTGCTCTTTAAAAACTGAGTAATACACGCGCATGCGGATCTTGGCATATAACTTTCTTTTCTTATTCTTTAGAGTACGGACTGCTGTCTAATATACTATATATTTATTACATATTAAATTTTATTAAATTTGACCAACACTACACATAAACACAAAACACACTACACGTAACAAATATCTCTAAAAACAGTTGACAACTTCCAACAGTATTCGGAAGTTGTTGCCGTGGTAGAAAATCGGCCAGGAGGACACCATACGCCACTGTTGAGGATGCTATCAATGCTACTACTATTACTATGACTTCGATCAGCTGCACTCTTACTGCTAACTAATATGCTGATGAATACATACTATGTGAAGATAAATATGAACAAAAGTCAAATGGAAACCTCTAATATGGCTCTTTTAGCAGCTTAATATCTAAAAATAAAGTCTTAAATCCAATGTGAATCTGGCATTACGAAAAAACTAATCCAATTCGCACAAACAGTATTTTCAATCATTTATAAAAAAAACTGAAATAAATCTAGGAATTTCTTGAATATCTCACTTTAGAAATAGCATTTTCATAATAGGTTTTCACTACATCAAAGTTTGTCCGATAGAATTATATGACGTTGTTTCGTTTCAGTGGCAGTAATTTTTTTTCTGAGAGCGTAACATTTCCACTTCTCGGCTACGGAGCTGCCTCGGTTGGTGGATGAGAAATACCTGAAAACATTTCACTAAGATTAACAAATATAGCGTCACGTGGAAGCGGCCGTAGAAATTCTTTCACTGGTGGTAGGAGGAGGTAGTATGGAATCCGTCGAGGTAGGTACCACCCTAGGGCCAGTTATTCTGCCGTGAAGCAGTAGCGTGCAAACATTACTGTGTTTCGGTCTAACCCTCGCCGTGGTACCTCAGGGGCCGGGTGCTCGCCTTAAAACTCGAGTGACCTGAGTTTAGTGCCGGCACTACTAAAATTGTTCAGCAATTTTAAGTGCTGATTTACGTGCTCAGCGGTGAAGGAAAACGCCGTGGGGAAACCTGCATGTCCGAGCTATTAAAATATTTCGAGGACATGTGAAGTCCACCAACCAACCCGCATTGGATCAGCGTGGCGGACTCTTACCGGCTCCAAAACTCACACGGAAATGAGAGGCCTGTGCTCTGCAGTGGAATATTTATATGCTGTTGCTTTTACTTCATTTTAGTCTCGATCCTATCCCTACCATCTTTGTACTAGGGTGTCATTAAAGTCCTCCAAATAAATTTCAGAATAAAGTCATGGTATCCGACAGATGACGGAACAGTCGTCTTAAAAATGCCCGATTTAAAATATCCAGACCTGTGACGGTCTCTGCGATCTCCAATCCGTTTGACATGCGTGGAGATAATGGCAAGTTATCCCAGTTTGAGAGAGACCCATGTCCAGCTGTGGACTGTATGTGACAGTGTAACTAATAAGTGCCGATTTACGATGTATGTGGTTGGAAAGGCAAATGCCGACGGGAAGGAAACTTCCGTGTCTGACAAAAATAATAATTTCGATTACATGTCAAGTCTGCCAAATCCCACTGAAGCAACTCGACCCAAAATTAAAACCCATACAAAATAAAAAGGGGCTTCTTTTTTGATGTGGAATGTTTACAGACTATTACTTTGGCTGTAAGTTTTTTAAGTGAAAAGTTTTTTAGAATTTTTGTCATTTGAAACTCTATGAAACGGAGAAGCGACACTAAAAAGAGACAAGCACAAACATCTGTAGGATTGAGCCTGTGAGAGAATGAGATAGAATACAGTGTTTCTTTTTATATTTTCGAAGTCGTCCAAATCTTCGATTTCTACGTAGATTTTGCTCTCATTAGCTCGACAGCAAGATCAAAAACAGTAATTGACGCTGTATTTCAAAGATGTGACGGCGCATTGCTAGCGCCATCTGTTAAAAGATACGTCGGAACGAGATTTGACAACTGTCAGTCTGGCGGAGCGTCGAGGCGATGGTCTGCGCGGCCATGTTGAACTTCACTCTCTCTCGAACGTACACGGCGAGCGCACCACGTTTCCGACGAATCGCTTTTGTTCCGTGAAATCTTGTCTCTTTTTGTTTTAAAAATAATTAGAACCGATTGCTTTTGTAATTTCCTATTTTAGTAGAATTCGAGACACAGACCTTGTCACTCCTTCGAAACGAAACTGTCGGTTTACGGTTAATTTGTGGTTAAGCGTAGTAAGGTGAAATTATTGCACAAGGTGCATTTGAAATTGTTATTCTGCGCTATCTACACAAGGAACCCTGTACCGCCTAACCAAGAGATAGGCCGCACTATCGCTCAGCCATCTCTCACTCCGACAGATATATTGATCAAATTCAAATCAAAGCATTTATTTCATACTTTAGTTACCACGAGCCACTAGTGTCATTTGTTGAAATTAAAAACATGTAGAATAAATTTTTAAACTTGGTAACATTATTATCCATACTAATATTATAAATGCGAAAGTAACTCTTTCTGTCACTCTGTCTGTTGAACCGAGAAAAGGTAACAAACCCCTCTCGGTTCAACTGCTAAACTGATTTTAACGAAATTTAAAAAAAAAACAGAGATAGCTGGCACCTTGTGAACGGACACAGGATACTTTTTATCACGCAAAATCAAAAAGTTCCTGCGCGATATTTTAGAAACCTATATCCAGCATCAGCTAGTAATAAATAATGCTCACAATTATCCTACTCCTGATTCACGGCATTCATCTCATTCTCACGAAGTTTTTTTTATGAAAGTCTCACTTCTACCGCGGGTGAACTGCACACATGTTTTTTTTAATGATTGAGTGCGTCGAGGTGGGTAAAACTGAAATGGGTAAATCGTTGATGGTAAGTGCAGCGTCTGGCTATAAAAAATGCTGTGACACCAGAGCATTTTTGAATGGCACCACACTGTGCCCGTCACCCTGAGAAATCAGTTCTTATGACCCATATGCCCAATTATTACACAAGCTGTTAGTAATAACTAATAAATAGTACAGGCAGTTTTAACATTAACGGTTTAAGTTCATTCCCTTTTTGTTCTTATAAGACATTATTTACAAAAATTTGCTTCCAAATATGTTTTAATATAATTTTTTTTACTGTATACGTACATACAATCACGCCCATTCGTTGTTTTTAGTTTATAAGGACATAAAACATTGTATATTAAAACAGAATAGAAATTAAAGTTAAGAGTAATTTTGCACTTACGATAAGTACCCGACTGCAAGTAATCTTTGTATTTGCCAGCAGCGTAATGTAAGAAGTATGATAATAAAATGGCACACGATAAGGCGCCAATAGCCATCATCACGTATGTATAGTGCGACATATCAGTAAGACCAGCTTTATGTCCAAGTTCTGGGATTTCACAGACCGTTTCGACCTGTTCACATGCTAGTTCAAAATAACAGTCGTCTGGCGAGTGCATGTCCGCGTAATAGTGGTCGGGATTCAGATCCAATTTTGAGGCATTCCGAGTGTTTGTGTTTCTGTAAGAAAAGAAAATGTGAGTGAGCCTAATGAACCCAGGGCCTCCATTAATTGTTACCACCTGTAGAGACTAACCACCTGCATTCATAGACTTCCCGCTAAATTATTAAGGCTCCATCTAGTGGGTGGCGGTTTAAGAGAATCTACCACCTCTTCCCAACCCGTGGATGTCGTAAAACTTGTCAGAGGGAAAATTAAAACCAGAAGATGGACAGCAGCATCTCCTCTGAACATCGTCGTCGTTTCAGCCTATCACTAGTCCACTGCTGAACATAGGCCTCCACCATAGATTGCCACAAAACTAAACAGCTCTCATTTTGGGGGGATTTTGCCATAAATGCCACGCTGGGCAGACGGGTTGGCAACCGCAATTTATTTATTATCTCATCACGTTGATGTCGTAAGAGTCGACAGAGGGAAAATAAAAACCAAGAGATGCGCAGCAGCATCTTCCTGGAACATATGATTAAATAGACTACAGTTGCAAACCCGCCTGCCAAGCGTGGCAAATATGGCAAAATCCCCTCAAAATGAGGGCTACAATCTTTTAAGGCAATCTGTCGGGAAGGCATTTGTTCAGCAGTGGACTAAATAGGCTGAAATAATGGTGATGGGATTTAGGTTATTATATTATAAAAAAGGGGAAATCATTGTTACCATTAAAAAAAATTACGGTGCCTCACACCAGGATTTCTCCAGTACGTGAATCGTTTTACAGACGTCAATTGCACGTACACAACTCAACCAAACCCGAAAACCAACGATATGTGTTTATGCCCAATTGTTTATTTCCAAATTGGATTCGAACCCAAGACCCGTGGCGTAAAAGTCAGGTACGCTGATCACTAGGCAACGCGGTCGTCAATACTCGTCAGTCGAGATCGTTAATAAATCTACTTACATTTCTGCTGGTTTTACTGTTGTTGAGTTTGCGCCATTGCAAGATCTTTCTTCAAAGAGTATAAAGTAGTCTTTGCACTCCATGCAGTCAACGACGACATATTGAATAACCTGAAAGGATACAAAAAAAACTTTTTTCAGAGGCTTATCTAGAACAATACATACATAAGATCACGACTGTATCCCATAAGGAGTAGTCAGAGACTTGGCACTCACTGCAAAAGCAGATGACTGCCACAATCCACGTTTCACCAAAACAATATAATGCACTTGGTGTGATAGGTGGTGAGCCCATCGCCATCATGCGCTGTTGGGTGCACAGTGCAGTTTAATTCCTATAGAACAATATACTCGATTATTCAATTTATTATTATCATCATCATTATAGCCTGTCTTAGTCCACTGCTGAGCATAGACCTCCTCATAGAAAGCCACAAAACACGGTTCACCACCTGCATCCATCGACTTCCAAAAACCGTACAGGTCGTCGCTCCATCTAGTGGTGGATCGCTCTATGCAAGGTTGCCACTCGAGAACCTTTCTTTCCCAACGGTTATCGGTTCTTCGAGCTATATGGCAAATATTTAAATGTCAAATTATTATCTATACAAACAAATAAATAAAATTGAACTGTCTGTTTGTAATAACAAAATAACAGCTTTTTACTCAATGCTTATTGAAAGTTTTATTTGTCTTTCCGTCTGTTCGTTCCGGCTAATCTCCGAAACGGCTGGAGCGATTTTGACGGGACTTTCACTGAAAGATGGCTGATATTAAAGCGGGTATATTAATTTTAGAAAAACGCGGGTGAAACCGATGGACAGAGCTGGTAAATAACCAAAATTTATATCACTTCTCGCTTTGTTTGTCAATTGGGATGGATATAACTTAACTATAGATACACGATTTTTTTAGATTACTAAAAAAGTTTGTAGCTCTAATTTTGAGAGTAATTTTATTTATTCTGATGTTCCAGGAAGATGCTGCTGCCCATCTCCTGGTTTTCATTTTCCCTCTGTCGACATTTACGAAACCCACGGGATGAGATGGGGTGGTAGATTCTCTTAAGCCGCTACCATTTACATAATGTGATTAACAAATTACATTAATTAAAACGAATTTAACGGATTTAATCGCGTTTCATTTTTAATCTATTTATAACCCGACGTTTCGAGTGCTTTACAGCACCTATATTCTGGATCACTCCAACCATTACATCAGATTTGATAGACCACAAATCCTTGCAAAAGAACATCGAATCCTGTCAAGGGTTATTCGCGAGGCTATTTCAATTAAAAACATCCTAATTTCAATAGAGAAAACGGTTGGGTACTACCACCGGATTGGGATCCTATTATTAATAAAATTAAATCAAAAACCAAGCATAGCACTGCAAGACTTCAAGACACTTTAAGCTCGTTTTGCGAAGGTCGGACCAAAAATAATAATTAAAAGCTGAAGGTATCACGGATTAACTATGACACCGGGACATCTGTCACCTCAGTGCCCCCGTGTCCATGGATGCTATAAAGCACTCGAAACGTCGGGTTATAAATAGTTTAAAAATGTATACGTAAAATTAGTTTTATTTAATGTGTAATATTCGCGTAAATTTAAGAAATCATTAAACTACATTAGTTTATATTACATCACATCACATGGTTCGTAGCCACGGGATTTGCAAGCGCAGAGTAAGAGCTATTTCTAACTTGGTGGACAATACACTCCATAAGAGAGTATTTTCTGTAAGCGTGGTGAACGCTTGACCGATAGATAGGCCGCGAACAGAGTTCTCGTGGCCCAGACGCTACCCTCCGTTCCAGCTAATGGTACTATAGGTGTGGCGTATTAGATATTCTATTTTCTAGGCATATCCTTCAGTCTACTCGCACACATACACACGCAGACGCACAATAAACAAATCAATTAATCAGTCACTTAAATAATAATTTATTAAAAAAAAAAGTTTTTGTGTAATTCAGAACACAGCGAGTAGCGAACAAAGATCCTAGTTAAAAATAGGCACAAGTTATAGTTATTGAATCAAAAGGGAACACTACCGTATAAAACACTAAAATGTCGTATGTACACATGACACGGGCAACCATCTTAATATTAAATTTATGCCCAAATGTAAAAAAACAATGTGAGTGGAAATGCGCAATACACTTCTGAAAGTTTGCTAACAACTGATTGAATATATTCTAATTAATATAAAGTATTAAGGCAATTAACTGACGTTTTCCTTAACAACCATAACAACGCCGAGGAATGCCCGGCGGATGACACGAATATAATTAAATAAATTTTGTCCTCGTTTCTGATTTTCGTCACTTGTTATAGTTGATGCGTTGAAGTTTTTTTTAAAGAGAGTAAAAAAGAAAGTGAAGTAAAGGAATACGTAAAAAGAAAAAAATATATAATAATTATATAATGTATTGTCAATATACTGCTCATGGATACGCAATGGGGAGTAAGAATTTTTTGACTTCTTCCCAAAATGGCGGCGACTTGTTTCGCCACCCATCACGTTTTCCGCCATGTCGAAAAGTGACCTACGTGAGCGGCCTCTGCCTACCCCTTATATGGGAAAAAGGCGTGTCCCATAACAGTGGTAATGTCGCCAAGAAATTTCCTTAGACAGTTATTGCAGGACCTCACCCTGAGATGGATTTCGGGCAACCTTTAAGCTAGGTCCTCGCGAGTCGCTAAGAGAACTATTTAAGGATCCCATTATTTTGGAACTACAGTCGTTGTACATTTATGAAAATATAATGTACGAGAAAAGTGACGGTATTTTGTAGAATGGCCGAGGCGGCACGCTAGAGGTTCCTGTGTTTAAGTTGGCCAAAACTAGAAAATGTTTTCTTAGCCCATCCATAAAATTTTAAAACCAAACAAAATTACTAAAAGTATGACGAAAAAACACAATCCATAGAATTCAATAAACTTGTCAAGAAAACATAATTAGAATGAGCGATAGATATTATAAAGTAGATCATTACATAGAGAACCACGATGTGTAGAAATAACTCTTACTCTGCAATTGCAAATCCCCTGGCTACCAAATATGTGATATTGTTCATTACTTATATGTAAATAGATAAAGACATTACGTAGGTTTGTAGACAAACATTGGACTAAAGTATAAATATAATACGGAAATGCATTCTGTTTTGTATTGTAATTATACTATTATTATTACTGTATTTTTATTATAACAGACGTTAATGCAAATTATTCTAAATTTAATTCGCTTATAAATTTATCTCTAACAGAAAAAATATATTTCGAAGAAATCTGACCCCCTAGTACCACGCTATCGTTACCGGAAGCTAACCAAAAACCAACACCCGTTCATATTTCCACACGCAATTCTGTACCGTTTTCCTAATCAGCTAAGTGTCTAATTGGTATCACAATAAAAAGAATAAAATAACAATACGTGTCGCTTGTTGTACAACATCCGTACCATTTCACGCATAATGTGTGTCGTTCATTTGAAATCGACGGGTTCATACTTTCTGTGAACTGTAAACATTAAATACTTGATCAAACGTCCGTTTGTTGATAATAAAAAACAGTTTAATATGTGGTAATTTTATGATTTTACCAGATGTTAAATGTTTACTGCTAGAATCGAAAATGGCCGATTCTTACTTATATGATAGTATATTTATTCATACATACATACAGTCATGCCCTTTTCCCATATAAGGGTTAGGCAGAGGTCACTCACGTAGCCCACATTTCGCCCCCGCGGGTAACGAGGCGTGACAGGTGGCGAACCACATCGCCGCCATTTTGGTACAAGTCAAAAAATTCTTACTTCCCATTGCGTTCTCACGAGCAGTATAGTGACAGCATTGCATATTATTGTGTTATTCTGCATAAATAAAGGCTGTCCGTTCAATACCTTAGTCGTCTCTTACGAAACCTCGGTAGGAAAGAGGAAGGAGCTATTCTACTCTGACGGACACCTATCGGCTTTATATGAATGAATTAAGTAATTTATGAAATGAAAGATTAAGTTGAATGTCAAAAAGTAGAAAATTGTGTATTGGAAAAGTCAAATTTTGTTATGTATTGCAAACATAATCTCGATACTATAATAAAGTTGCAGGGTTTGTATGTTTGAATGCGCTAATCTCAGTAAAGACTAACCCAATATGAAAAAATATTTTTGCATTAGTTAGCCTATTTATTGAAAAAAGTTTTAAGCTACAAAACTTTATGTTACTGCCGTATAAAGAGCCACAAGTTGCAAACCGAACATTACCGAAAAGGGCCGAACTGTGAATGCTCAGGTAAGCGAAATACCATTCCTTAAGGCGGATTTATGTAGGTTATTTAGGGTGAAACCGCGAGGCACGGCTAGTATGGTTTTATTCTTTGATAACCAGATTGAAGATTTTGTCATAATTGGCCAGTTTAGAAGACGCTGCTGCCCGTCACAGGTCTCGTATATCTGAAACGGTTATTGCACCACTGGTCGGAAGCGGAAGTCACAAGATTATTTTCTCTGACCTCGAGACGAGATGGGGTAGACGCCATCAACACACTGTTTTAACGTTCAGACACGATCCACGGTCACTCATGATCCAGGCTACACTGTACACACAGTTAATAGCGTTAATATAACACGCATCACGACGCGCGACCGCCGCAGAGAGCGGCGCGCAGCAGTCGACAATCACACCGCGTACACACGATACACCCGTGTTCCAGGGCGGTTCTCACCGCCCAGAGTTACCGACACACAAGTCGACAGTCCGAATGGAGGCCCGCAGCCTCCCTCGGACGGTCATTAGACGACTTAAAATCATATTGAGATATTCTAAATCGCGCATGCACGCATGCACAAACCTGGCACGCGGGCCCCTGCCCCGTGAGCACAGTATCCGATGAAGCTGTAAAAGCCAAAAAAGGCTAACAGCAATTACATCACCGAAATTATTATAACACACTTTTAAAAGATATAGTGAAAAAAATACTATTCATAACTATAAAATAATTTTGAAATTGTAAGTGCAACGCCTGCCCAAAACAAGTGCTGTGGCGCCCTCGAACATTTCTGAGTGGCAATATACTGCACCCGTCACCTTGAGACATCAATTCTTAAGTCTCATATGCCCAGTAATTACACTAGCTTCAGACCGAAACACACTAAAGTTTGTACTGTACTGCTTCATGGCAGAACAGTTATTCTCTGGGGTGGTACCTAGACGGATTACTGCATAGAAATCCTAGCACCAGTAAAATTAAACTTAAGTATTTTTAAAGATCTATGCAATACATAAAAAAAATATTTTATATCTAATGGGGAGGACAAATAGCCGTCTCGAACCTAAAAGTTTTGTATCGCAGACCGCACCCTAAGCCGTTTGGATAGTTTATATCAATAGCCAAGGTTCTTGTCAATAGCTTTATTAGCTTTATAGTCATATCTTATGGGAAGTTTCACCATTTTTTTTACTTGTATTGATGTATGGTAGTGGCTTAAGAGAATCTACCACCCCATCTCATCCCGTGGGTGTTGTAAAAGTCGACAGAGGGAAAATGAACCAACAGACGGGCAGCAGAATCTTCCTGGAACATCTAAATAAATAAACTGGTGTTGCCGACCCGCCTACCAAGCGTTGCAACTATGGCAACATACCCCAAAATTGAGAACTACATACCTTTGTGACAATGTGTTTACTGGTGGTAGGATTCCTATGCAGGAGTCCATCTAGGTAGGTACCACCCCAGCGCCAGTTATTCTGCCGTGAAGCAGTAGTGTGCAAGCATTACTGTGTTTCGGTTTGAAGGGCACTGTGAGCTAGCGTAATCACTGGGCATATGAGACTTAAGAACTGATGTCTCAGGGTGACGGGCGCAGTGTGGTGTCACACAGTAATTTTCTGGGTGACACACCATTTGTTATGGGCAGACGTTGCACTTACCATCAGGTGAACGTTTTGCTAGTTCCGTCACTTTTATGAAATAAAAAAAAAAAATCTATGGGGAGCCCTATGTTCAGCAGTGGACTAGTGATAGGCAGAAATGATGATGAATGATGATGTATTGAAATGGTGTAAAGAGATCTGCTTCCGCATATCATTCCTTGTGTGAAGTAAGAGTCGACAGAGAGAAAAATTCCAGACACATGCAGACTAGCGTCTAAGGTGCGAATCGTGTAATCCATGCAAGGTCTCTGTCTTAGTAATTAACTTCTAGAACATGAAGGGAGATGATGAAAATTCATTTATTGAAGAAAATACAGTACACTGTAAAATACCTTCAGCAGCTCAATTATCTTCCAGCGATACCTCTTTCACCTCATGGTAAGTTATGTAGTTACGTTAGTTAGTACGAGTCCTAAATCACCCTACTGAAGTTTCATAAAATGGAACTATTAACAAGATTTACAGATTACTGGTAGGAGACATCCTTCTCAGATCACACCATCCGATCCAGCGGGCAGCTATCCTTTTCCTTGGCTGTCATCCTCCAAAAACTTACCAATATCTAACACTTGTATTTCCTAGTATTTCAATAGCAGTTAAGTTTAACTACTATCGTGCTTTCTCGAGTAAAGCTAGAAGTAAAAAGTAACATGTTGAACACACATCGCTTTAATCGTGAGTCCCATTTACATCTCCATAGAGATTATAATTGCAAATCAAACGCATAATGAGCCTGATATATTTATGTTATGAGCATTTACGAGTACATGTTCTTTGGGTGATAGCCCATCATATTGTCCCTGTCTTCGTCACAAAATGGTTGCGCTCAAATTATTTTAGTTTCATTGTTCTTTTTGATCCACGATGTGTCACTTGTATTTTTGAAGAAACGCAATCAGGGTTTTGTTATCTGTGACAGGAAGTGACGTTTTTAAAATGTGCTCGGTTAAGTTTGTGCTTGTGCTTTTGGTGCTGTGTTGCATTGAGCTGCTCGGTGTTGTAGATGCTCTGCAGCCGGGAGGTGAAGGAGTTTGTACCGTGAAGACCAGGTTAATTTTTTGGGAATTAATTAATGTACTCATAATTTAATAAATAGGAAAACTTTTTAGAAATATTTTACAAGTGAGTGAAGACGAGGTCATTCATAAATTTTTTTATAAAGAAAGAAGTCAAAATTGTTATATTATTTTTTGAATAATTTACTACGTAATTGCTAACTCTTGGGTATCAATTAGCAACAACTATATTAAATCCTCATTAGACGTTTCAGTTTTACAATTATATGAAAGAACTCTGATTCTCAAAGTAAGGTAACCTGTATGTTAAGAGTCAGTGCCCTTTAATTCGGTAATAAATTTAGTATAAATATATATGTGTTTATATATTTATTATTATGTGTATTAGATTTTCTTCTTCGATAATCGTAATGGAACAATGTATATAAAAATAAAGTTTAAATTTTAAAATTTCACACGGACTTTAATTTTAGAATTAAGAATAGGAAAGGATAATTTTTTTACCCAGAACATTTCTGTGCCCAAGCTGCGCATGTCATCCTAAATCATCAGTTCTCAAGTCACATATGCCCTAGTAATCACACTAGCTACCAGTGCTCTTCAGCCCCAAAACAGTTTGATGGCATAATAACTAGCATTGCGATGGTATCCATTTAGATGGATTCCTGAGTAGGAATCTCACCACCAGTGAGTAATAGATTACGCATAGGTCTGATCATCATCCAAACTGATGCGGAAAATGGCACTGGCTGGACTAATCCAGAACTCCAGGCGCTTTTTTATTGCATTATAACGGCCATGATTTTACTGGTAGAATTCCTATGCAGTAATTCAGTTATAGGTACCACCCTAGAACCAGTTATTCCGCCGTGAAGCAGTAGTGTGCAAACATCAGTTGTTTTGGTTTAAAGGGCACTAGTGAGAGCTAGTGTGGTGTCACAAAGAAATGTTCTAGGTGACATAGCGTTTTTTATGAGCAAACGTTGCACTTACCATCAGGTGGACGTTTCGCTCGTTTCGTCACTTTTTCCAATTAAAAAAAACTAAAGAGTCTACGCTTCTATGCAACGGGTTAGTGGATTAGATATATCCTTGGAGTCTTTGTCTTTCCCAGTCGTCCCTTACGATTATTTTTGATAGTCTAGCAGGTAATATTTCTGAAAATTTCTGCTGCCGAAAGTAATCTGCTCTCGAATCGGCTTGTGCTGCCCCGAACATTCGTGTTACGCAGACGCTGTATAAATCTGTCAAATGAGATGTTAAAGGCCTCATGATGTTTGGTCGTGAGGTGGCGGCTTATGAGAATCTACTACCTCATTTCATCACGTGGGTGTCGAAAAGTCGACAGTGGGAAAATAAAAACCGTGATCCCTAGCACAGCTGAATAAATAAACTACGGTTGCCAACCCGCTTGCCAAGTGTGGCAGCCATGGCAAAATCCCTTCTCAATGAGAGCTACAAACTTTTGGGGTAATCTATGGGGGAGGCCTATGTTCAGCAGTGGACTGGTGATAGGCTGAAATGATGAAGGTCTGATGATGATGATTAGCATGTTATAAATTGGCGCTTAAAATTTCAACAAGCAACGCAGCTATCAGCAGCCGGGAATTCACTATCGTTTTCGACAGCGATATTCCAAGTAACTGCTCCCATCCCTCCAGTCCATCCATCTAGCAACCAATCCATGTTTAATATTATTAAAGAGTATATTTTTTTATTATTTTTTATTTGATAAAAGTGACGGAATGAGCAGAACGTTCACCTGATGGTAAGTGCAACGTCTGCCCATAACAAATGCTGTGTCACTCAGAACATTTCTGTGTGACACCACACTCCGCCCGTCACCCTGAGACATCAGTTCTTAAGTCTCGTACGCCAGCTCTCAGTGCCCTTCAAACCGAAACAGTAATGTTTCACATTACTGCTTCACGACAGAATAACTGGCCCTGGGGTGGTACCTACCTAGCCGGATTACTGGATCCTAGATTTATACGTTGAACGTTTGGTCAATTTCAGTTCCCGGAAAACGAGACTGAAGACATTTGGCGTTCAAATTAAGAAGATGTGCGGCAAAAAGAAATGCGTCGTTAGGAAAACTAAAGTAGAGGTGTGTATTTATTATAGTACTCTGTGGGGATTCAAAGATTTGTGGGGATTCATTCTATGACAATGAGAATCCATTAAAAGATCGTCCAGTCCTGATGATGTATATTAACAGATGGTAGACCGCAGTGACCCTCACCATCAACGCAGTACACGTGACAGAAGTGAAACTAATATTTAGTTTTTTTTTTGTGTAAAGTGAAGAAACGAACAAAACGTTCACCTGATAGTAAGTGCAACGTCCGCCCACAACAAATGCTGTGTCACCCAGAATATTTCTGTGTGACACCATACTGCGCCCGTCACTCTAAGACATCATTTCTTAAGTCTCAAATGCCGAGTGATTACGCTAGATCACAGTGCCCTTCAAACCGAAACACAGTAATGTTTGCACACTACTGCTTCACGGCAGAATAACTGGCTCTGGGGTGGTACCTATCTAGACGGATTCCTGCATAGGAATCTTAACTTTTTTAATTAAAATAATAATAAATGAACAAGAATTTCCCCGTGTGATAGCGGCTTAAGAGAATCTACCACCCCATCTCATCTCGTGGGGGTCGTAAAAGTCGACTGAGGGAAAATGAAAACCAGGAGATGGATGAGTAGCATCTTTCTGGAACATCTGAATAAATAAACTGCGCTTATCAATCTGCCTGCGAAGCGTGGCAACTATAGCAAAATCCCTCCAAAACAATTGCAAATTTTTGTGGCAATCTATTGGGGAGGCCTTTGTTCAGCAGTGGACTAGTGACAGTCTGAAATGATAATGATGATGATGATGAAATCTATTTTATTTCAGGATTTTTTTGGTTTTTAAAATAACAATGACACACACGATGATTGATAGCGTGAGAGTAACCAAACCCAAAAACCATCGATTAGAGGCATTCATAAATGCTGGCTTCGGCTGGAATTCGAACTCAGGATTCACGCCGTAAAATGCAGGTACTCCGACCAGGAGGCCCCGCGGTTATTATATTTTGGTACGTTTTCGAACTATTGTACCTCAACTTTGTTTTACATTTTAGTCAAAAAGACAAAGTGTTTTACGTATAATATAAATAAAGAATATAAAGTAAAGGTGGTAGGATTCCTACGCCGGAATCCGTGTAGGTAGGTACCACCCAGGGCCAGTTATTATGCCGAGAAGTGGTGGTGTGCAAACATTACTGTGTTTCGGTTTGGAGGGCACTGTGAGCTAGTGTAATCACTGGGCATATGAGACCTAAGAACCTAAGTCTCAGGGTGATGGGCAGACGTTGCACTTATCATCAGGTGAGCGTTTTGGTCGTTTCATCACTTCATGCAATAAAAAAACACTAAACAATATATTTAACCTTTTTGTAAAGGAAGCAATAAAAAAAAAATTAAATAAATAAATAAATGCAAGTTCTAAGAAAAATAGGATGTAAGGACGTGTTTGACGCTTATTGCATTAGGAACGTGCTACGAAAATAAACTAAAAGGAAAGAGCGAACTGTATAAAGTCAAAACCAGAATCGCTCAGGAAATAAATTTGAATTGCTAATCCGTCGGCTCGATTGGTGCAGGTGCAGTGGCTAAGCGATTGGTTTCTCTGCTAGAGGTCTTGAGTTCGGTTCCCGCACGGGGTAAATGTTTTCTATGGCCTAAATTTTTTATAGAAGACCGTAATGACACGAGCAATTTTTTTTTTTTACTGTATAAAGTGACGAAACGAGCAAATCGTTCACCTGATAGTAACTGCAACGTTTGCCCACAACAAATGCTGTGTCCACCCAGAATATTTCTGTGTGACACCACACTGCGCCCGTTACCCTGAGACATCAGTTCTTAAGTCTCAAATGCTACGCTGGCTCACAGTGCCCTTCAAACCGAAACACATCAATGCTTGCACACTACTGCTTCACGGCAGAATAACTGGCCCTGGGGTGGTACCTACCTAGGCGGATTCCTGCATAGGAATCCTACCACCAGTAAATGTTTACCTGATTGTAAGTGCAACGTCTGCGCATAACAAATGCTGAAGCACCGAGAACATTTTTGTGTTCAAATTGTGCTCGTCACCCTAAGGCTGACACAGTTATATTTGCACGCTTTTGCTTCACGGCAGAATAACTGGCACTGCGATAGTACATGCCTAGAAGGATTCCTGTATATCCTACCAGTAAAAAGCAGTATAGACAGGTGTGGCGTATACCGTCAGGTGAACGAAGTGGTAGTCTTGTCACTTAGTTCCGTAAAGAAACACTGGGTGACGTCGTCTCAAATTATACCACTACTAAGTACTAAGATATCGCTACCCTCAATCTGATCTTCTATTTTCCTTTTTTTCAGGTATTTACTGTGACTAAGAATCAAACGGTATGCTGCAACGGTTGGGGGTACAGAAGCGAAGACGACAGTTGCGCCCCACTCTGCAGCACTGGATGCACTGGCGGACGATGCGTATCCCCTGATGTATGCCACTGTGATCCCCCTGCTATCCTCGATGAAGAGCACAAGAACGCTTGTATCATGCCTGTATGTGAACCGCCGTGCATGAATGGCGCCTGCGTTGCCAACAACACTTGCCAATGCAACTCAGGTTTGATCGAGTACAACACCACGCATTGCTACCATTGCGACCCTGGTTACACAATCGATACGGACTTTAACTGTGCTCCAATTTGTGATCAACCTTGCGTTAACGGTAAATGTATTGGTCCAAACATTTGTGTATGTTCCTCTGGATACAGAATTAACAGTAGATTTACATGTGAACCTGTTTGTGAAAACCGTTGCATAAATTCTGTATGCACTGCACCAAACGTTTGTTTATGTTTGGAAGGTTATATCGAAGTAAACGGCTCTTGCGTTCCACGCTGTGACTCGTGTGTTAATGGACAATGTGTTGGACCCAATATTTGTGTTTGTGACGTTGGATACGAAAAAGTCGATGAAGTATGTGTACCTGCGTGCAACGATACTTGTTTGAATGGTTATTGCTCGGCACCGAACATGTGTTCCTGTGACGAGGGATATGTGAAGGATGTCAATAGTTTCAGATGTATCAAGCCTTGTAATGAAGAGTGTGGAGGATCGTGTGATGAGGAGGGGAATTGCATCGACTGCAACGTACCTACTAGGTAAGGTTTACATTTTAAATTTGCATTACACTGTTTTGAAGTGAATACTTTTTTAGAATCGTTGTGATTTGTAATTCTATGAAACGAGAAAAAGTGACAAACGTACATTTACATGATTTAGCCTGCGAGATAATGAGATAGAATACAGTGTACAGCGTTTCCTATTATTATATATTATATTATTTTTAAATTCAAATTGGGACGAGTGAGTGCCTCTGTGTTAGCGCGTACACTTGTGGCACTATAATATCTCCTGCGCAGTTGATGGCTCTCGACAGTATTCGAAAGTTGTCGCCGTGGTCGAAATCGGCTAGGAGAACATAATCATCATCATTTTTAAATTCTTCCAAATCTTTAATTTCTGCGTAGATTTTGCTGTCATTAGTTCGATAACAAGGTCAATAACGGTAATTGTATTTCAAAGACATATTGATCAAATCCAAACCAAGTTCGAATAATAAAAGTTGCTACATTTCGGTGAATTTCGTAACAGTGAAAACAATTATTTTTCGTAAACAAAAATTAAGTCAAAGGATACAATATTTTTTATTATTAACGATAATTTCGCTTTATTTAGAGTATATATTTATATATTTTTTATAATATAAAGAAAAAGAATAACAGTAATTCCCTGTATTGGCCGTGTGGTAGCGGCTTAAGAGAATCTACCACCCCATCTCATCCCGTGGGTGTCGTAAAAGTCGACAGAGGGAAAATGAAAACCAGGAGATGGGCAGCAGCATCTTGCTGGAACATCTGAATAAATAAACTGCGGTTGCCAACCCGTCTGCCAAGCGTGGCAACTATGGCAAAATCCCCCCAAAACGAGAGCTACAAACTTTTGTGGCAATCTATGGGGGAGGCCTATGTTCAGCAGTGGACTATTGATAGGCTTAAACGACGACGACGACGAATTCCCTATATAGATCCCGCACTCAATGAGGCATATGCCTTTGGAGAGGATTTTTTAGAGCTCGAAAGATCCACCATGCTGTTATACTGTGGTTAACGAATGTCATACATCATGTTTTTATTTCTTAGACTTGCCAGTTCCCTCACGATATATTGTCTTCACCGTCGAGCACGTGGTAACCCAGGATTTGTATGTCAATTAACAATGTTAGTGTTCAATCAAACTCAGGTCCCTAGCATCCTATGAAGTCCCAAATCCCCGTTGCAGCCAGTAAAAAAAAAGTAAAGTAACAGCCTATTAATGCCCCACTGCTGAGCACAGGCCTCCCCTCATTTTCGAGAGGGTTTTGGAACTGGGAAGAATACGCCACGCTGCTCCAATACGGGTTGGCGGATTTCACACATCTTCGGAATATTTTATATTTCTCACTCATGCAGGTTTCCTCACGATGTTTTCCTTCACCGCCGAGCACGTGGTAAATCAGCGCTTAAAATTGCAGTTAACAATTTTAGTGGTGCCGGCACCGGGAATCGAACCCAGGTCACTCAAATTTACTGAGCTACCACGCAGCCTGCATTTGTGTGAAAACACCAATTGTCAGTTTTCGGGGCTGGCTGTGTTGTGATGGTCCTGGTGTCTCTAACACTGTATTTTATCCTACACCCGATCTTATCGAATGTGCATTTTGAACGAGCGAATGCCTCAGTGTTTATAAACTCGTGGAACTATAATAATTCCTGCGCAGTTGATAGCTTCCGATTGTAAAAGAAAGTTGTCGCCGCAGTCGAATCGGTTAGGACGACATCGCCATCATCAACACAAATCTTTTCTTCTCATTATCTCACTGCGCTATTAGAAATGTTGCGACGAATTTGGTTAATTATTTATGTATTGAAATAATTGTCTAGAGATCTTTATATATTTTATTAGACTTTTCAAAACCGCTTAATAACTATGTGTAACTGAGTTTTTTTTACAATGCTAGCGTCCAAGGTGCGAGATATCTAATAAAGCGTTAGGCAATCCACTACCGAGCGTAGCAATTAAGGTGAATTCTTCTAACTTCGGAGAAGCCCACGTATATCACACTATTACCGAGAATGAATGGAATAAATGAATATAATTTCTATAGGCTGATGATGAATTTTAAATTTATTTAGATTGTATAAATTTGCCTAATGTCTATATTGTTTCCAGACCAACAAAAAAGAAAGAGACTATTTTTATAAATATGTGTGAGTTATCAAGGTGTTTTCATCTAAATCCAAAAGTCCCTTGAACTCGGTTAATATTTCAAATATTAAATTTTATCTACTTTACTGCAAAAACATCATTATAACTATTTTTATAACTATTTTATAATAAAATGTAAGAAAAACGGAAAGGAAACTTGAATATTACACACTTAATATAACTTAGGTGGTAGAATGCGAGTACAATCGTGAGGAAGCTGGCAACGCCATGCTTTACCAAGTAATAACACGCTTTCAAGCATACAGCCATAAAATATCTTACGGATCCGGACGTCGCCCCGTGAATGTATAAGAAATATATCGTCGTTGGACTATGCAATTTTTTTTTTATGAATATATAAAAAAAATACAACTCCTTTTCAATGAACCCTTAAACACGTATACTTAACTTTATTTTTTTTACTTTAATTACTTCGAACACGTACAGCCAACAAATGAAGTGATAAGTAAGTAAGCTGTGGAATGCAAGGAATATTATTTGAAGTTACACAGTCTTAATAAATACTTGTTTTACTTCAAGTTTTCTTTTAATAAAACTAATTTTTCTTTTTGTTTTTGATTATATGTAGTGACGAAACGAGGAAAACGTTCACTTGATGGTCAGTGCAACTTCTGCCCTGTTGTGGCACCCAGAACATTTCAATGTGACTCTACACTGCGCCCGTCACCCTGAGACATCAGTTCTCATATGCCCAGTGATTACACTAGTTCCCAGTGCCCTTCAAACCGATACACAGTAATGTACTCGTGGTAGCTCAGGGGCCTGGTGCTCGCCTTTAATTTCATAGTAAGCGAGTAACCTGGGTTCGATCCCCGGTGCCAGCACCTCTAATATTGTTCTACAATTTTAAGTGCTGATTTACCACGTGCTTAGCGGTGAAGGAAAACATCGTGAGGAAACCTGCATGTCCGAGGAATAGAAATATTTCGAGGATATGTGAAGTCCGCCAACCCGCATTAGAGCAGCGTGGCGGATTCTTCCTAGCTCCAAAACCCTCTCAGAAATGAGAGGAGGCCTGTGCTCAGAAGTGGGACATTTTTAAAAAAAAAAGTAAAGTTTCAGCCTATAGATGTCCCACTTCTGAGCACAGGCCTCCTCTCATTTCTGAGAGGGTTTTGGAGCCGAGAAGAGTCCACCACGCTGCTCCAATGCGGATTGGTAGACTTCACATGTCCTTGAAATATTTATTAGTATTATTAATATTTATTAGGAAAACATCATGAGGAAACCTGCATATCAGACAGTCTGACATTTTTTATTTCTCTGACATGCAGATTTCCTTACGATGTTTTCCTTCACCGCCGAGCACGTGGTAAATCGATACTTAAAATTGCAATTATCAATTTTAGTGGTGCGGGCACCGAGAATCGAACCCAGGTTACTCGCGTACTTTGAAATTTAAAGCGAGCGCCTAGCCCCTGAGCTACCACGGCTCACTAGTCTAATAACCTCTCAATATTTATGCACATATTAAACTATAGACGTTCGTCAGTTGGCTGCCGTCATTGATATTGGTAGGCCATCCATGCGTTCACAATACAACTGCGTGGGACGCTAGGAGCGGAAAGCGAATAGGCCGTGTGTTATTGATAGCGTCAGTCAGGACGTGGAAGGGTAAACGGCTGGTGAATAATCGTTCGCATTGATTGCGTGACGCGGAGTGAATGATTGATGGAGTGATTGAAGAGAACAATATTAATAATATTGCATGTTAGCGATATACCACTGACTCATCACGCTATCTCCGAAACTGCATGACCTATTGACTTGAAATTTACTAACTGACGACTAAAAACGAATTTTACGAACATTCACACTTAACGCGTAAACGGTGGTGCTGTTTTTCTCTACACAAATTTAAGCATAACGGGTCAGTTGGTGTTTCCAAAAAATTTGCTTCATGGTTTTTTTAAAGGTATATTGACAATTGAAGATTTTAAATTGTAGCTAATAACTTTGTAATATCTAATTTATTCAATTTGCACGCCTGCATAGGCAGAATAAGTGAGACTTTTTTATATATTTAATACCTTTTTTGTAACCTTATTCAAACAAATAAATGATTATGATTATGAATATGATGATTAATAACGAAAGATGGTGGCGGCTTAAGAGAATCTACCACCCACCTCATCCCGTGGGTATCGTAAAAGTCGACATAGGGACAAACAGGAGATGGGCAGCAGCATCTTCGTGGAACATCTGAATAAATAAACTGCGGTTGCCAAGCGTGGCAACTATGTCAAAATCCCCCCAAAATGGTAGCTACAAACTTTTGTGGCTATTTGTTGGGGAGGCCTATGTTCAGCAGCGGACTAGTAATAGGCTGAAATGAGATGATGATGCCTCGTTTTGAGGAGAACCACGTGCCGTGTTCTCGACTTCAGTGGTATGTATTGCCTGTTGTGGCGGTCGGACCCGATTTCGCCGATCGCTTTGGAAACCAAGTTTAATAAAACCACGTTTTACTTAACTGAGATCAAATGTATCATTTGATCTCGGTTTTCGTCTAACAGATTTCACCGGCTCCATTTTGATCGCGTTCAGACTAACGAAGTTCACATGAAATATCGTCACAATCTAAAACAAAGACTCGATGTATTTCGTATTTTGCGACATCAAACAGCCTCTTTTTATGCATATGGTTACATAGGTATGCAAACAATAAACAATGCGAATTAAAATAATTTTTGTGTTTACATAGTTGTGCAATTGACAATGACAGCTCTCTAAACGCGATCTTTAGATCGCGTTTAGAGAGTTCACCGTTTTCAACGGTGAAATCCGCCCTTAGTCGTTAGGAGTCGCTAGTCCATTCCAATCTAAACTAAACCCCGAACGACTACTGCGCACTTACATACTTCTATAAAAGGTTCACGTACAAAAGTTTAAAGTACATTAATTGATATAGCACAATCTTTCCAGAATTATTTAGAAACACAAAAGTGGGTAAAAAATTATGCAATAACCTAACAAATTAAAAGTGAAAATTGCATAGGTCATTAATAATAAACCTGAAACACAATATTAATTAAGAGCCGTGGCAGCTCAGGGGCTAGGCGCTCGCTTTATTATTTCTAATTCATAGTACGCGAATGACCTGGGTTCGATTCCCTGTGCCGGCACCACTCAAATTGTTAATTGCAATTTTAAGTGCTGATTTAACATGCTCGGCGGTGAACGAAAACATCGTGAAGAAACCTGCATGACAGAGAAATAAAAAATATGTCGAAGACATCCTTAAAAGAATACTACCACTCCATCTCATCCAATGGATCTCGTAAAAGGCGAGTAAGGAATAAGGAATAAAACTGCACTGTGCACCCAACAGCGCATGGTGGCGATGGGCTCACCACCTATCACACCAAGTGCATTATATTGTTTTGGTGAAACGTGGATTGTGGCAGTCATCTGTTTTTGCAGTGAGTGCCCAGTCTCTGACTACCCCTTATGGGATACAGTCGTGATATTATGTATGTATGTATACATACATACACTTTAAAAGGGTCTAAATTTACGCATTGCAGTGCCGGATACATGCGGTTGTTGATAAAGGAATATATTGCAACGTCATGTTAAATGTAGAGTACAAAAATATACTCATTTTGCAATGCGTGCAGCCTTTTGTAATGCAAGTCAAATTTATTAAAAACACTTAACTATGTCCAGAACAGGTCAAAATATACGCTTTGCTTAAATAAAAATACAAATTACTAAATATTTCGTATTGAAAATGTATTTAAAATACGAAATACAATTTTTTTTTTCAAGAAGTGTATTTAATGTATTTAATACAAGAGACAGTATTTTAAATATTTCATTCAATACAAATTACAAAATACATTCAGAACCTTTGATTGCAATAAATTTTCGTAAATGCCCTAATCTAAAAACGACTTAAAGTTGCAGATTTGAAGGTATCATATTGCTTACAGAGCTCTATATCAGAAAACTTAACATGCGTACAATTTGACAAAATTGACAACTTTTTCTATGAAAAACTATATAATGTAGATCTACAATTGACGCTAAATTACTCTTAATGTATTTATGTGAAAATATATTTCAAAGCCTTAAGTATTTGAAATACTAATTACAAAATACTTAAGCGATTAATATTTAAAATGACTATATCAAAAGTATTTATTAAAGGATGAATGTATTATCATGCCAGAGACAGTTTATTTCATTAGACATTTAGTTAAATAACTAGGAAATCCGTTACAATTCGAATGAGGATTCTTAACAGAAAAAAAGAACACAGATATTTGGAAAACAATCTCATTACGATTTAATTATTTCTTATATTTACGCGAATACTGCACATTGAGAAAGATTTTCGGATTTTATTATGTTGCGGATGCCATAGCTAATCTGAGCTACCTCTATTTATCTATACTAATATTATAAATGCGAAATTGACGACCGCGTGGCCTAGTGGTCAGAGTACCTGACTTCTACGCCGCGGGTCCTGGGTTCGATTTCATTAGACATTTAGTTAAATAACTAGGAAATCCGTTACAATTCGAATGAGGATTCTTAACAGAAAAAAAGAACACAGATATTTGGAAAACAATCTCATTACGATTTAATTATTTCTTATATTTACGCGAATACTGCACATTGAGAAAGATTTTCGGATTTTATTATGTTGCGGATGCCATAGCTAATCTGAGCTACCTCTATTTATCTATACTAATATTATAAATGCGAAATTGACGACCGCGTGGCCTAGTGGTCAGAGTACCTGACTTCTACGCCGCGGGTCCTGGGTTCGATTCCCAGCCTGAGCCAACATTTGTGCTGAAACACAAATTGTTGGTTTTCGGGTCTGGCTGTGTTGTGATTGTCCCCGTGTTTCTGACACTGAATCCTAGCCTACCTCCGATCTTATCGCATCAGCGTTACATCGGGCGCGGGTAGGTTGGTACGAGTGAGTGCCTCTGTGTTTGCGCGTACACTTGTGGCACTATAATATCTCCTGCGCAGTTGATGGCTGTCGACAGTATTCGGAAGTTGTCGCCGAGGTCGAAATCGGCTAGGAGAACATCATCATCATAAATGCGAAAGTAACTCTCTCTGTCCTTCTGTCTGTTTGTTACCTTTTCACGGTTCAACCGCTAAAGCGATCTTGACGAAATTTAGGACAGATATAGCTTGCATCCTAGAGACAGACATAGGATACTTTTTATCCCGGGATACCAAGCAGTTCCCACGGGTTATTTAAAAATCCTATGTCTACGCGGACGAAGACACGGGCATTGTACACTATATTTTACACTTGTTAAAATTGTCCTATTCAATGTTTAAGTATTTTGCATCCAGATTAAAATTTACAATTTCTTTTCTTAAAAAAATCGACGCCTCTCCGTAGGATTTCTCCTGTATCGTGGGTGCGTTTTTACAACAATTTGTGTTTTTGCACAAATATTGGCTCCGGCTGGGATTCTAAACCAGGACCCGCGGCGTACAAATCTAGTACTCTGACGACTAGTCTACGCGGTCCTGAAATGATAGTAACTTAGGAAACCTCTATGAGTGAAATATTCTATTTATAGCCAAACTGAGAGTTGAAGAATACTCTTAACTCTAGAATAACTAAATACAGTTTTGTGAAATGTAAATGTAATTCTTTACAAAAAATGTTTTGTAAAGAAATTCTTTTCAAAATCTAAACTGATACGTAATTAGTGAATCTTCAGGAATATTATATGTTGTAATTGCATAAACTAAGGAGGAAAAAATACATATATAAAGCACATGCATAATTTGGTTGCGTTTTGTAAATAGGTTCACAATAGGCAAACACAATTATTTCAATTTCCTCATATAGATGAGATATATATATATATATATATATACGAGTATATGACGTACAGTTTGTTCTAGAGATTTCATCGCTTTAAAATATATAATGTACTAGCTGAAGCCCGCAACTACGTGCGCGTGGATAGGTTCATTATAAGTTTTTCCTAGGAATAGCATAGGAAATATTCCGTGCTTTTCCGAGATAGAAAGTCCCTATGTCCGTCCCCAGGCAAGCTATCTCTGTACCAAATTTCATCAAGATCGGTTCAGCGGTTTAACCGTGAAAAGGTAACAAACAGACAGAGGGACAGAGAGAGTTACTTTCGCATTTATAATATTAGTATAGATTCATGGTTTTATTACTAATACTTCAGTGAACCTCAACGGCATGTTTGTATCCGCTATAATTTTCCAATCAAATAAGTAAATCATATACTAACTTTTACGGGTTGTTGGAGTATGCTTACTTTTAAATGAAACTAAATTTACGGATTTTATCGCATTTAATTTTACTTTTTATAACCCGACGTTTCGAGTGCTTTACAGCACACATGGCAACGGGAGGACTGAGGTGACTGATGTCCCGATGTCATAGTTAATCATAGTATACTCCGGGTTTACTATAACATCAGGATCACTCGAAACGTCGGGTTATACAAAGTAAAATTAAACGCGATAAAATCCGTAAAATTAGTTTTATTTAAATGTGTAGTGTTCGCGTAAAAATATAAGAAATCATTAGTATGCTAACTGTTACTGGTTGTAGTTGGTTGAGTGTGGATGCGTGTGTAGGAATGCGCCAGGGTAGCAATCTGCAGCGCAAGTATTCTGTTGCTAATTTTTTGGATAGAGCCCGAACCATGAAAAGCGATAGATAATGTAGCAGAAGCTGAATACTTTTCCGCGACTTTATAATATCAGTGAATTTAATAATTTTTGACACTTCAAAAATGACAAAGAGGAATTTAATGTGTTGATTCCTCGAGATTATTTATTTATTTCAAAGTGTTTTTATGTGAATAATTGCCTACCGTATAAATATTGGTTGGTAACCCAACAATCTCGGGCACCAGACAATTCCGTACCTCCCTCTATATACTCCAATGCCAAACAGTAGTGTGCAAACATCACTGTGTTTAGCTTTGAAAGGCGTTGAATCTATTGATTGCATATGAGACTAAGAACTGATCTCACATGGTGACGGGCGCAGTTCACTAGAACTGATCTGGCATGGCACTTACAATCAGGTGTACGACTTGTTCCTTGTCACTTAATTAACTGGTGTCAGGATTCATGCCCTTGCCAGGGCCAGAAATTCTTCCATGAAGCAGTAGTGTACAAACATTACTTACTGTGTTTCGGTCTGACTCGTAGTGTAATTACTGAGCATATGAGACTTAAGAACTGATGTGTCAGGGTATCGAGAGCAGTGTGGTGCCACACAGAGAGTTTTAGAGTGGTAGAATTTGTTATGGGCAGACTTTGCACTTACCAACAGGTGAACGTTTTGCTCGTTTCGTCCCTTTATCCAATAAAATTAAATAAAAGAACCGAACCGCCTAGGTAGGTACCACCCCAGGGCCAGTTATTCTGCCGTGAAGTAGTAGTGTGCGAGCATGACGGGCGCAGTGTGGTGTCATAGAAATAGAAAAACAACATTTTTTATTCAATATAGATCATTTACGTAATACTTATTGAACGTCATTTTTTTAAGCTACACTGGTTCGCAAAGAAATGCCTCTGTCCTGGGAAGAACCAGTAAGAATCCCAGCGGGATTTTTTTTTCAAACACACAAATATTCTGGGTGATACAGCATTTGTTGTGGGCGGACGTTGCACTTAGCATCAGGTGAACGTTTTGCTCGTTTCGTCACTTTATACAATAAAAATAAATAAAAAAAAACACTACCGAGAAGGGCCGAACTGATTCAGTTCAGCGTGTTACACTGCCGTACGGCGTAGTATTATTTTAGAGGATGAATCCAGGGAGGGCACGTGTTTGATAATATTGATGTCTGCAAGAGCGTTTTGTGTTTGCATTGATATAATTGCGAGACGTATGTCTATAAAATCTAAATGGGGAATGAAATTCACAGCCAGCTGCCCAATTGATTAGGCCCAACACGCCCAATAAATAGAATCGTTCCAATTCCGCGGTTATTTCCGCTGAATTTACTATCCTCGCTCAACAAATCCCTATTTCAGCGTAGGTACAATTAAATAGTTGCATAGCATTACGCAATACCGTTATCTATGGGAAATAATTGGCTTCTATACCGTTCCAGTGACGTGCAACGGAATTGTTTGTACCAAAACAAGCTACTCTAACTTAATTAAATTTCATATAAACATAAAGGAGATGTTTTCCTGCAATTGATTCGATTAAAAAACTCGCTAGTTTGTCAGTTGCTAGTGTACCGCTCTTGCTATACACATTTTTTTTTAAACATATATCATGTTCCTTCCCAATTTTCGATCACAGCATCAACTTCCGTATTAGAACTACTTTGCAAAAGATGTTATAGTGTCACAAATCTATGAAATAATAAGTATATCATAAGCGGAGGTAAGCTCGGATGCAGTGTGTACACGTTGACAATTAAACGTGCTAGACGACACGGACGTCTTAGCACTCCCTGACGACGACACGGTCAGTCACGATCCAGGCTACACTGTACACACAGTCAATAGCTTTAACTTAACACGCACAACGTCGCGCGACCGCCGTAGAGAGCGGCGCGCAACTGTCGAAAATCGCACCGCGTACACAAGATACACCCGTGTTCCAGGGCGGTTCTCACCGCCCAGAGTTACCGACACACAAGTCGACAGTCCGAACGGAGGCCCGCAGCCTCCCTCGGACGGTCATTAGATGACTTAAAATAATAATTTTTTGGGAGATATTCACAGTAGCGCAAGCACGCAGCGAACGCAGCGGTCCGAATTTCGATGTTTTTGTAGGAGTAATATTTATGTATTTATGTTTCGGTCAAACCAAACCTGGCACGCGGGCCCCGGGCCCGCGAGCACAGCATCCGATGAAGCTGTAAAAGCCAAAAGGATAACAGCGATTACATCACCGAAACTATGCATGTGGACAATTACAAGGCAGACCCGAAAACCAACAATTAGTGTTTTTGCACTAATCTTTACCCCGGCTGTATTAGAATCCAATGATTTGAGATCTGATGTCTCAGGGTGACGATCGCAGTGCGGTGTAGAGTCATATTTGCTTTAGTAATCAAATTTCCTAGAGAGAACCTAAAAACACATAGACAAATATTTATTTTTTATTAATTCGTAAAGTTGTATTGATTGGATTTTTATTCATCTATATATTGGTACATAAATAACATGTCACAACTACACGACTTCGTCATCATCATCATCAATTTAGGCTTTCACTAGTCCACTGCTGTGCATAAGCCCCTATAGATTGCCACAAAAGTTTGTTGCTCTCATTTCGGGTGGATATTGCCATATTTGTAAGTACGCCTGGCCGGTTGGCAACCGCAATTAATTTATTAAGCTGTTCCAGAGAGACGCTGCTGCCCACCTTCTGGTCTTTATTTCCCGCTATTCTCCACAGCTATACGATATATAACAAATATTTATCTAAAAAGGAATGCATAAAATATGAAAGTTCAAGGTAATTTATTCAGGGTTAAGGAAATCGCTAGTCATGATCGTTTTCAAAGCTACACTAATTAAATGCATTTAAAAGCTTTAATTATCCAATGACTATTCCAAGGGCCTATAATTGCGATAACTGAGGGTAACAATGAAAATAATACGTTGAAGATTCATTATTTTTAATGAGGTTTTTGATAACAGTTTGTTTATTATGTTTCTCTTTAGCGCAGTAAACTCGAATGGTTCTGTATTCGGATATTCATAACTATTCTGACGAAGCTACGAGAGTTTGTTTTATGTATGAAGTAACGAGATGAGCGAATTGTTCAACTGATGGTAAGGGTTGTTGATGTTGGTAGGATTCTTTGGAATCCGTCTAGGTGAGTGCCACCGCAGGCCCAATTATTCTGCCGTGAAGCAGTAGTGTGCAAACATTACTGTGTTTCGGTTTGAATGGCACTGAGAGCTAGTGTAATAACTGGGCATATGAGACTGAAGAACTGATGTCTCTGGGTGACGGGCGTAGTGTGTTGCCATACAGAAATGTTCTTTCTTGCATTCAAAATAGGTTATGGGCAAACGTTGCACTTACCGGGAGTACGTTTTGCGCGTCTCATCACCTTGCCCTATTAAAAGTTCTGCCCATAACGAATGATGTGTCAACTAAAACATTTCTGTGTACCACACTGCGCTCATCCCTGCCGGACCCGCACGTCACTTTACTTATTCAACCTTTACTATGCCTTGTATATGAGAGTGAGTGAGTGAGTGAGTGAGTGAGTGAGTGAGTGAGTGAGTGAGTGAGTGAGTGAGTGAGTGAGTGAGTGAGTTAGTGAGTCAGTGAGTGAGTGCCCAGTCTCTGACTACCCCTTATGGGATACAGTCGTGATCTTATGTATGTATGTATGTATGTATGTATATGAGACAGGTTGATAATGCCTACTGCCCATACATACATACATACATAAGATCACGACTGTATCCCATAAGGGGTAGTCAGAGACTGGGCTCACTGCAAAAACAGATGACTGCCACAATCCACATTTCACCAAAACAATATAATGCACTTGGTGTGATAGGTGGTGAACCCATCGCCACCATGCGCTGTTGGGTGCACAGTGCAGTTTAATTCCTTACTCGGCTTTTACGAGATCCATTGGATGAGATGGAGCCTACTGCCCATGCACACGCAAACTAGTTAAGACATAATGATTTCTTATATTTACGCGAACACTACACATTTAAATGAAACTTTATTAATTTATTTGTCCTGATTTTCTAATATGGAATGAGGCGTCCGTTATCGCTAGAAAGCGTAAGTAACGGCGTCAGGGCGCACCCAAAAATCAACAGGATATAATGTATTTGCCCCCTGCATTTGAATTAAATTTGCTAATTAACGATTAGATATTCATTGGGCGTGTTGGAACGGTATACTTTTTGCAAGTTCTTATTTCAAGCTTAGATTAAGCCTGCCTCACACTCACCATAAAAATGAAAAACGCAACATTAGGCTCAGCGTTGCTTATGATGTGCCTGCGGCTTTGCTAGATTGGACCGCATATGATGATAATTCATAAAGAGTTCTTGAGTTAATACTATGTTATGTAGTTTTAGTTTTAGATTATGTTAATGTAGTTTGTGTTTTGTCAAGTATAGTTGGAGTCGTTGTAGTCGTCCTTCACCCTGTAGTTTGGCTGAGTGCCATGGATGGAGTGGAGAGCCATGGATGCCACTTGTAATGCCTTTATGTAGTATGGAATTTATTTTGTACGTATTTTATCATAGCCCCTTTTTAATTTATTTATTCTTCATTGCTGTCACCTCAAGTTAAGGGCTACAATGGGCGGACTTAATGCCTAGTGGCATTCTCTACCAGTTTGCCCTTGTTATGGTGAAAAATATATCTTTCTTTGGATTCAGAGAATACTTTATAATTTTTACTTATCAATAGCCGATATCTTACCGATATTTAGCCGAATTACTTACCAATAGCTGATAGGTGTCCGGCAGAGTAGAATAGCACATACCTCTTTCCTACGGAGGTGTCAGAGGCGGTTAAGGGATTGTACGAGCAGCCTTTATTCGTGCCATAATATGCAATGCTGTTATTATGGTGCTCGAGGTAACGCAATGGGGAGTAAGACTTTTTTGACTCCTAGGAAAATGGCGACGTTGTTCGACAGATGTCACGTCTCCTTTCCGGCGGGGGTACAAAGTGGGCTATGTGTGTGGCTAATACCTACCCCTTATAAGGGAAAAAGGCGAGACTGTACGTATGTATGTACTTGTCAATTTATTTATAATATTCTCTAAAAAAAGGACTTACGAGTGCCTTACAGTCCATTAGAGGAGTCTTCAATACGGATCACGTTTTTTATTAATTGATAAAGTGATGAAACGAGAAAAACGTTCACCTGATGGTAAGTGCAACGTCTGCCTCGGTGATCACACTAGCTCTCGGTGCCCTTCAAACCGTAACCCAGTAATGTTTGCACACTACTGCTTCACGGCAGAATAACTGGCCGTGGGGTACCTACCTACGTAGATTCTAACAAAATGACAAATGGAATACGATTAAAAATACTGATATAAGATGGACTTTCTATGCTTCCTTCGACGGCGTCCGTGAGTACAACCGGGGGGTCGGCTGTTTTGCATACTTACCATTTATAAAGATCTATAAATGTGATGGAGGCGGCTCTATTCACATCTCGTGCGCATGTCCACCGCTATCAATCGGCACCGGATGTCTATAAAGCTGTCCAGTGTAATGCAAAATGTCATTGTTCTTAAACACAGATTAGCTACACGGTAGACTGTGCGTTGACGCGAAACCAAGTTTATTATATTTAAGTTTTGAAGTACGTCGCAAATGTACTGTATTATCATACTATACCATTTTACAACAATAATACCCTAAACAATAGTTAAATTTAAACCTTATTTTTTTTTAAATAATCACGAGTTTTAAAATGGCATTGTCATCTCTAGTCATCATCATCATTTTAGCATATCACTAGTCTCTATGTTTTTAGCTCTCGTTTTGGGGGGATTTTGCCATGTTTGCCACGCTGGACATGCGGGTTGGCAACCGCAGTTTATTTATTAATACGTTCCAGGAAGATGCTGCTGCCCATTTCCTGGTTTTCATTTTCCTTCTGTCGACTTTACGACACCCACGGTACGAGATGGGGTGGTAGATTCTCTTAAGCCGCCACCATCTTTCGTACTTGATTATTATAGTAAGAGTTATAATGGAATGAAGATCTAATTGTCATTAAGAATTGAACATAATTAACGTTTGAAAGACTGCGTGGTTTAGTGATTAGCGTACTTGCCTGCTGTGTAATTGTTTTTCTGATCTCTTTGTATTGTAATTCTGTCGTGATTCCGACACCGGATTCGATACATCCTCAAATATTATCATATAAGCGCTAAATAGGGCATGAGTAGATGAGGGCGAGTGATAAGGGACTTACGAATGCTTAAGAAAGCTGATGCCCGCGACTTCGTCCGCGTGGATATAGGTTTTCAAATATCTCGTTGGAATTATTTGATTTTTTCGGAATAAAAAGTATCCTACGTCCGTCTCCAGTATACCAGACATCTCTGTGCCGAATTTCGTTAAGTTCGGTTCATTGGTTGAGAGGTGAAAAGGTAACAAACAAACCGAGGCACAGAGAGTTACTTTCGCATTCATAATATTAGTATGGATATACATTTTTTATAATATATATAAATAAGATAAAGTGGCGAAACAAGCAAAACGTTCATCTGATGGTAAGTGCAACTTCTGCCCATAAAAAAATCTGTGACACCCATAACATTTTTGTGTGGCAGCACACTGCGTCGCTCCTGATACTCGTATATATATATATTTTCGGTGATGTAATTGCTGTTAGCCTTCTCGGCTTTTACAGCTTCATCGGATACTGTGCCAGGTTTGGTTTGACCCAAACATAAAAAAATAAATAAAAACTCCTACAAAAACCTGTCCCTCCTAAGATATCAGTTCTTAGCCTACATATGCCTAGTAATTACATATACTGTGTAATTACATACATCTGGGTGCTTCAGACCGAAACACAGTAATGTTTGCTTCATGGCAGAGTAACTGGCCCTGCGGTGGTAACTACCTACACGGTCTCCTATAGAAATCCTACTACCACAGTAAATGTTATATTTTTTTATCTACTGCATAATACCTAATATCAATCATAATCCATAAAACTTTTTCATTGATTAATGCTTGATAATTTTCATAGCGATTTAGTAATTATACATTTAAACTTTTCTTCGTATTAGCAAAAATATTAATTAATGGTAATTATATAATAACATGATAACAATGATTTAAAGAATTACTGTCCATTACCTTCGTAAGAACGTAGTTTAAATTAAGCCTCTGATTAGTTAATACACTATGATTGAATAATAATCTTAACAGCACGGATAGTTAATTTAAAAAGTATTCTTTATTAATATAATAAGCAACATCTAAATGTAGTCGTATTATACAGCCGTGGGCTTTGGTCGCGACACTATTATCAATTATAGTATCCAATATAATATTTATATTGGTTGTTTTTTTTTAATAAACGGTTTCGGGGTAAGGTATTGCGTTAGTCGGAGTGATGGGTCCATGGCGATCGACTGTATCGACATTGTTGTAGTAATATATCGATATATTTGCGAATAATCGTCATTTGTGGAATATTTTCGAACATAACGCGCACGACTTCCGCTGTGATAAAGTGTATCGCTGTTGGTCCGTACCAATGTTGTGGGATTGTATAAGTTATTACAAAATAAGCGTTGGCTAACGAGTTGTGTTATTTACAGTTCAAAATGAGATCTCTGAAAGTGATATTAATTTTATTCGTGTTTTACGTCGATTCTGCAGTGGCGTTCGGAGAAGGAGAAGATGGTGTGTGTAGGACTACGTAAGTTGTTTCTTTGAGTTAGTAATTGATGGTGAAGATACGGATATTTTTCTATCTATTTATATTACTTATTATATATATAATAATAAGTAATATAAATAGTATACTTATATAATATACATATATTTATTATATATATATATATATATATATATATATATATATATATATATATATATATTCACGACCGCGTGGCGTAGTGGTTAGCGTACCTGACTTCTGCGCCACCGGTCCTGGGTTCGATTCCCAGCCGGAGGTAACATTTGTGCGAAAACACAAATTGTTGTTTTTCGGGTCTGGTTGTGTTGTGCATGTGAAATGTATGTTTGCAAAACGCACCCACGATACAGGAGAAAATCCTAGTGTGGGGCTTCGTTTTTAAAGAAAAAAAAAAAAAGATATATATATATATATATATATATATATATAATAAAAGTTAATCCGTAATTGTTTTTGAATGTTTTTTTTTAATTTAAATATTTGATCACTGCTATTTAAAAATAATTTGGAAGATCACCTGGCTCATTTTCAACTACGGCAACAATTTCCGAATAATCGCAAGCTGTCAATTGCGTGGGCGATACTATAGTGCCGAAAGTGTATACTCAAACAGAGAGGCACTCACTCGTCCTAGCCCACCCGCGCCCGATGTAACGCTCATGCGATAACATCGAAGGTACACGGGGGGTTCACTGCATCCTAGTCTAGTTCTCATGCATAACGGAACCAAACTCAAGGTTCTTTAACAAGTGGGCTACGCAGTTGATTCATGTACAAATAATTTCTGGTGGTAGGATTCCTATGCAGGAACCCGTCTAGGTAGGTACCACCCCAGGGCCAGTTATTCTGCCGTGAAGCAGTAGTGTGCAAGCGTTACTGTGTTTCGGTTTGAAGGGCACTGTGAGCTAGCGTAATCACTGGGCATATGAGACTTAAGAACTGATGCCTCAGGGTGACGTGCGCAGTGTGGAGTCACACAGAAATATTCTGGGCGACACAGCATTTGTTGTGGGCGGACGTTGCACTTACCATCAAGTGAACGTTTTGCTCGTTTCGTCACATTATACAATAAAAAAAAATCGTTTTAATATACGATACGCATTTAATTATTCGTCTGTCCATGATGTTCTGTTCATAATAACTTACATGATAAACAATGGAGATTGATTATGAAATGTGCCGAAACGATTTCAATAGTGCTTCGTTTCGGATACAACTTTTATTTAAATATGATATGATGTTCTCCTAGTCGAATTCGACCACGGCCACAACTGCCGACTACTGTCGAGAGCCATCAACTGCGCAGGAGATATTATAGTGCCACAAGTGTACGCGCAAACACAGAGGCACTCACTCGTCCCTACCTACCCGCGCCCGATGTAACGCTGATGCGATAAGATCGGAGGTAGGCTAGGATGCAGTGTCAGAAACACGGGGACAATCACAACACAACCAGACCCGAAAACCAACAATTTATGTTTTAGCACAAATGTTGGCTCCGGCTGAGATTCGAACCCAGGACCCGCGGCTCAGAAGTCAGGTACTCTGACCACTAGGCCACGCGGTCGTCACTGATATTATCATACAATCATAAACAGCATCATTTAAGCCTATCACTAGTCCGCTGCTGAACATAGGTCTCCCCCCACAGATTGCAACAAAAAATTGTGGCGCTCATTCTGGGGGGATTTTGCCATAGTTGCAGGCGGGTTGGCAACCGCAGTTGATTTATTCAGATGTTCCAGGAAGATGCTGCTGCCCATCTCCTGGTTTTAATTTTCCCTCTGTCGACTTTTACGACACCCACGGGTTGAGATGGGGTGGTAGATTCTCTTCAGCCGCTACGACACGGCAAATTATCATCCATGTATATACAAATTAAAAGTATCTTTTTTGTCTGTCTATGAGATAATTAAACTCGAGAGCAACTGCAGTTATTGATGTGAATTTAACACAGGTTTAAAATAACTCTGGGACCAACTCGTCGTATTAGTTTCAGCGATTCCGAAGCTATAATTTTTTGTAAAATGTTATATGTATAATTACTTGCAGCGTAGAGAGAGTTACAGCAATTAACTTATGGTAGGATTCCTACTCGGGAATCCATCTAGATACCACCCAGGGCCAGTTATTCTGCCGTGAGGCAGTAGTGTGCAAACATTACTGTGTTTCGGTTTGAAGGGCACCGTGAGCTAGTGTAATCACTGGGCATATGAGACTTGAGTACTGATGTCTCATGAGTATCGGGCGCAGTGTAGGGCAGACGTTGCACTTACCATCACAGTTTGCTCGTTTCGTTTTATTTAAAGTAGTAATGCAGCAGTAAGCAGTAATGTTTGTACACAACTGCTTCACGGCAGAATAACAGGCCTGGCGTGGTGCCTGCTTGCACGCGAACACAGTGAGGGGACACTCGCCCCAACTTACCATCGCCCGGTAAGATAGATAATGCTCATGCGATAAGATCGAAGGTAGGCAAGGAAGCAGGGTCAAAGACACGGGAACGATCACAACATAACCAGTTTCGAAAACCAACAATTTGTGTTTTTGCACACACGTTGGCTTCAGCTGGGATTCGAATCCAGGACGCGTGGCGTATAAGTCAGGTACTTTAACCACTAAGCCACGTTGCATACGCACGAAATGGAACTGAATTACAAAAACCGTTCATTTGTATGCTGATTTACGTATGAAAGGTTTTTCTAATTAAGTTATACTACGCCTACGGCGGCAGCATCTCCATCTTCCTGGAACATCCGAATAATTAAACTGCGGTTGCCTACCCGCCTGTCAAGCGTGGCAACTATGGCAAAATCCCCCCAAAACGAGAGCGACTAACTTTAGTGGCAATCTATGGGGGAGGCCTTTGCTCAGCATTGGACTAGTATTAGGATGAAACGACGCCGACGATGCCTTTAACTCGTACATACATACACATACATAAGATCACGACTGTATCCCATAAGGGGTAGCCAGAGACTGGGCACTCACTGCAAAAACAGATGACTGCCACAATCCACGTTTCACCAAAACAATATAATGCACTTGGTGTGATAGGTGGTGAGCCCATCGCCATCATGCGCTGTTGGGTGCACAGTGCAGGTTAATTCCTTACTCGCCTTTTACGAGATCCATTGGATGGATGGAGTGGTAGTATTCTTTTATCGAGCCGCCACCACACGGCACTCGTAATACGAAATAATAGAAGTAACCAAGAATATATCCATATATTCTTTAATAATTTTAGGAATAATTATTTAAGAATATATGGATAATTATAACCCTTGGGAATGAGGTCACCGATGCCAGGCTGTTTCTATTTATTTATGGCGACTCACTAACTAAAACAAATAATTAGTGAAAACTTCGTATATTTAAACAAAAAAATTAATATTATGGTATTAGTATTTTAGAATAGAATATATTTCATTCAATATACCTGGGTGGATTGAAAAGTACTCGGCCTAACACAGATCCATTCAATTCTAAAAATCAAATCTACCCACATTATTTAGTTCAGTTCAGACTAGTTCATTGTGTGAAGTTCGAAACGTGTGCGATAATTAGTTGTGATTTTATAAATTTATTAACAAAGTAATCGGTCATAATTTCCGCGAATGGAGCAAATCGAGCAGCGTGCCGTCATTAAGTACCTCCATAAGAAGGGGCTATCATCAAAAGCCATCCATGATGACATGGTCAGTACATTAGGCGATTGTGCTCTGTCATATTCATCCGTCAAAAAATGGATAGCAGAATTTAAGCGTGGTAGAGAGAGTGTGAAAGATGAACCCCGCTCTGGAAGGCCTTCGACGTCTACTACTGACGAAACTATTAAAAAAGTACTTGATTTAATAATGGGAGACCGCAGATTAAAAATTAGAGAGATAGCCGAGATTATAGGCATCTCTTATGAACGAACTCAAAACATCATTGTCAACGAGTTGGGTTTCCACAAGGTGTCTGCGAGGTGGGTTCCGCGACTGCTTTCAGTTGAACAAAAAAGGACGCGATTGACTATTTCACGCGACTGTTTGGAGTTATTTGAAGCCGATGCAGATGATTTTTTGAATCGTTTTGTTACTATGGACGAAACATGGGTTCATTACTGTACACCGGAAACAAAACAACAATCAAAACAGTGGAGAAGACCTGGTTCACCACCCCCTAAAAAGGCTAAGTCGATTTAGTCGGCAAATAAGGTGATGGCTTCAGTATTCTGGGACTCGAAAGGTGTGATTATGATTGATTATCTTGAAAGGGGTCAGACTATAAACTCTGATTACTACTGCACCTTACTACGTCGTTTACGAGAGGAAATAAAAGAAAAACGTCGAGGAATGCTCAGAAGAAAAGTCCTGTTTCATCAAGATAACGCCCGTGTTCACACGTCAGTACAGTCAATGGCTGGAATTCACAACTGTGGCTTTGAACTGTTACCGCATCCGCCGTATTCACCTGATCTGGCACCATCAGACTTCTTTCTGTTCACGTTAAAAAAGCACTTGGGAGGTCAAAGATTTTCGACAAACGACGAGGTCAAAGCAGCTGTAGACGCATATTTTGACTCTAAGGAAGAATCATTTTTTTTTAACGGTCTAAATGCTTGAAAGGGGAGGTGGCAAAAGTGTATTGAACTTGATGGTGATTATGTAGAAAAATAAAAATATAACTGATTTAGTATGTGTTTATTTTCTTGGTTAGGCCGAGTACTTTTCAATCCACCCTCGTAGTTTATTTACCTAATACTCATTGAACGCAATTTTTGGAAGCTACACAGGTTCGGAAAAAAATGCTTGTGTCCTGGGAAGCACCAGCGAGAAACCTAGCGGGATTTTTTTTCAGTCATTTCAAAAATAATGTACAATTACAACAATGTCATAAACATGTAGAAATAGCTTACTTACTCTTTATTCTATTTTACTGCTTCATTTTCATTCTATTTTAAATAGCCCAACTTCTCCTTCATATCTTAAAGATAAATTTCAGTATCTTCACTTAACTCATGAAAGAGTTCTACGCTCCTCGTCTAGTCATAGATTAGCATTCCGACACATTTCACTGGGTTCACCAGTAATTCCTTTACTGTTCAGGCTGCACTGCTCTGGAATTCTTTGCCTGAAGACATAAGAAAAGCCCCAAATAAGGGCTCGTTTAAGAGATTAGTTCGTGATTACTATTTGAGAATAATCAATGTTTGATGATAAAAATGTTATCTATATAGTTCGGTTTTATATTATATGCATATTATATGTATATGTATTTTATATATATATATATATATAAATATACACGCTTACATACATATACACATATACACACACATATATATATATGTGTGTGTATATGTGTGTGTATATGTATATTTATGTATATGTATGTAAGCGTATATATATATATATATATATATATATGTTTAGTTTAAAATTATTATTTATTTACTGTTCTATAATTATACCTGCCAGAATAGCTTACTACACTGCGGGTTGACTGGCAGAGAAAGCCGATAGACATTCAGTCCGCCCATTGTTACCTTAGAATCTAAGGGTGTAAGGGTGCAACAGAGAGTAAACAAATAAATAGCTTGGCAGCGATCACCTCATTCCCAGGGGTTATAATCATCCATGTATTCTTAGATATTATAATAACCCTTCTTAAAAAGTCTTTTTAGTTACTTAGTAGTAGTATTAATAGATATTCAATGTACATATTAATTAGTGTTATATACATAATACTTTACGTAGTTATAAGTAATAGCAAATATAAAACAATATGTCAATATTAATACAGTTAAAATACATTGTGCGTAAAGCGTTATGGAAATTTGCAATTTTATTATGATGTAACAATACATATACTTATACATTACTTGCCGATAGGTGTCCGGCAGAGTAAAATAGCAACTACCTCTTTACTACGAAGGTACTCGTAAGACAGCTTTTACTAGTGCACTATAACACCATAATATGCAGTGCTGTCACTATACTGCTCGTGGGAACACAACAGGGAGAAAGAATTTTTGACTCATACCAAAATGACGGCGACGCGGCTCTCCCGTTACTTCTCGTTTCCCACAACTGCAAAAGGTGGGCTACAATGAGTGGCTTTTGCCTACCCCTTATATGGGAAAAAGGTGTGTATGTATGTCTTGTTTACTCCGGCACAGTAATTTGTAAAACATCGACGCCGCGTCACTAGAACATTTCTGTGTGACCCCACACTGAGACATCAGTTCTTAAGTTACATATGCCCAGTGATTGCACTAGCTCACACCGCCCTTCAGACCGAACACAGTAATGTTTGCACACCACTGTTTCACGGCAGAATAACTGGCCCTGTTGTGGTACTTCATAGACGGATTCCTGCATAGGAATCCCACCACTAGTGATAGGGATCCTACCAGTATACCTTGTATCGATCCTTTCAAAATTTCATCTTTATAGTTACCAGCCAAATAAAATGGCTGTGACTTACGGACAGACAGTCAGACGGACAGGATGAAATTATAAGGGTCTCTGTTTCATTATTGAAGTCATAAAACTTTACTTATTTGAAGACTGTGTTTAGATAACAGCAGAAAATAAAAACAGTCTCTCATTCTGTATGAGTGCATATTTCACAGTGCGTCATCGCAGCCACATATCACTTCTTTATCCTCACTTCCTTTTCCCGTGGAGAACAGATGACAAACACGATTATCGAAGGGTTAGCATGCAGTTAAATTAATTAGGTACTTGTAGTTCTGATACTATTAGTTTCAGTAATAGGGAGAAGGGGCCATGTTAACAAAAAACAATTAAAACATACATACACATATATCAACGGTGGTAGGATTCCTATGCAGGAATCCGTCTAGGTAGGTACCACCCCAGGGCTGGTTATTCTGCCGTGAAGCAGTAGTATGCAAACATTACTGTGTTTCGGTTTGAAGGGCACTGAGAGCTAGCGTAATTACTGGGCATATGTGACTTAAGAACTTATGTCTCAGGGTGATGGGCACATTGTGGTGTCATACAGAAATTTTCTGAGTTCAGCATTTGTTATGGGCAGACGTTGCACTTACCATCAGGTGAACGTTTTCCTCGTTTCATCACTTTATCCAATAAAAAATAAATAAATTAAATATATATATATTCACGTCTTTTTCCCATATAAGAGGCAGGCATAGGCTACTCATGTAGACCACTTTTCGCCCCCGCGGGAAACAAGACTTGACGGGTGGCGAACCACGTAGCCGCCATTTTGGTACAGTAAAAAAAAATCTGACTCCGTTGCGTTCCCACGAGCAATTAAAACAATATTATGAATATTGAACATTAAATGTAAACAAAAGTTTCCTTGTATAATGGGTCTGGCACATGGAAATAATTGAAAACATGAATTAAATTTACTTTTGAATAATATTATATTTAAATGAAACTAATTTTACGGATTTTATCGCGTTTAATTTTTTTACTATTTATAACCCGACGTTTCGAGTGCTTTACAGCACCCATGGTCACGGGAGGACTGAGGTGACAGATGTCCTGATGTCATAGTTAAACTTGGGGTACCTTCAGCTTTTAATTATTATTTTTGGTCCGGTCTATGCAGAAAGAGCTAACTGTGTCTTGAAGTCTTGCAGTGGTATGCTTGGTTTTGGTTGGATTTAATTTAATTTATTATTGGATCCCAAGCTGGTGGTAATAATATAATAAATAGTAAAAAAAAATTAAACGCGATAAAATCCGTAAAATTAGTTTCATTTAAATGAGTAGTGTTCGCGTAAATATAAGAAATCATAATATTATATTATTTATTATTATTATGTAACAATAGTTTAAATTTGACATGTAATTGTTATAATGATAAATTCCAATTGATTGACATTAATAATTAAATAAAGAAGTTTTTGACGAAAGATAGATATAACATATACAAATATATATTAACAATAGTAGCAAACATGCTTTTTTTATTTGATAAAAGTGACGGAACGAGCAGAACGTTTACGTGATGGTAAGTGCAACGTCTGCCCATAACAAATGCTGTGTCACCAAGAACATTTCTGTGTGACACCACACTGAGCCCGTCACCCTGAGACATCAGTTCTTAACTCTCATATGCCCATTGATTACGGTAGCTCTCAGTTCCCTTCAAACCGAAACAGAGTAATGTTTGCACACTACTGCTTCACGGCAGAATAACTGGCCCTGGGGTGGTACCTACCTAGACGGATTCCTGCATAGGATATCAAATTGTTTATTTTAATTCAGCCAAGAAGTTGGCTACACATACATCTGCTTCTATTCAGCAGTCTTATAGCTTAACATTTAATTTGGAATCAGTTCCAAGTAATTTTATTTAAAGTATGAGACAAAAGAGGACATCATCATCATTTCAGTCCATAACCGGTCAACTGCTGAACATGGTCTCCCCAATAGATTGCCACAATTGTTTGTAGCTCTCGATTTGGGGGGATTTTGCCATAGTTGCCACACTTTGCAGGCGTAAAAGCCACCGCAGTTTATTTATTCAGATGTTCCAGGAACATGCTGCTGCCCAGTCTCCTGGTTTTTGTTAACCCCCTGTCGAATTTGACACCCACGGGATGAGATGAGGTGGTAGATTCTCTTAAGAATTACACACGGAAACACACGGTGTATTCCTCGACTTAAGGAAATATATTACGCTGCCGAATGAAGTCACTACTTAATCCGCAGACGAACTAATCCCGCAGATTTTCCGAAAAGGAATCGCCCAATTTGCGGTGAGGATCTCACCTTGTCTCCTTTGTCTAAAACTTAATCTTTCCGTCAAAGAAACGGTGCCGACTGCAAACCGTTGCGTAAAATGCCTATTACGCCGTCTTCTTCTTCTCATGGCAATTAGCTACCAAATCGAGCCATTTTTGCCAGTGTCCAATAATTTAATTATAACTTCATTTCGATCGACAGTGATATCATCATATACAAAATGATATTTGACTTTTACTGACGATTTGCTGTATAGATGAATGATGATGGAGATGAAGATTTGCTTGCCTAATGTAGACAAATAGAAAAGTACAATTATGGTCTTGAACTGAATTTTCAAATTACTAGCACTAGCTGCATAATAAACTATCAGTATTAAACATCAAAACTCAAAATATACACAGAAGTTATAAAATTCAGTAAAAACACCACCGTCATTCTTCGAGTTGCCGCCGTTCCTAGGTCACGCCGTCGTAGGTCAACTCCGAGGGTTCCGCGGAGCTAGTTAGATCAACCAGCAGCTCGTACGTATCATTACCTATGACTGCTGTTAAAGTCCGTAACTTTCAATCATTTTTAACGTTATTAGCCGTGAAAATACATTTCAAGCCTTTCCACGACGACGACTACACTCCGGTCTTCACACCGAACTCCTTTATTTTTCCAACCGACATTGCCCACAATTTTATTTGTGATGGGCTAAAATGATGATTTTAATTCAATATATTGTATTGATTTATCTTAAAAACTAAGGGTTAGTGTTTAAAACTGAATGAATTAATTTAGACCAGACTTTTATGAAACTACTGCTCAGACAATTCGTAATAGTCCTTAAGACTTTTTTTTTAGCAAACATTCTTTTTTATTGCATAAAGTGACGAAACGAGCAAAACGTTCACCTGATGGTAAGTGCAACGTCCGCCCACAACAAATGCTGTGTCTCCCAGAATATTTCTGTGTGACACCACACTGCGCCCATCACCCTGAGACATCAGTTCTTAAGTCTCAAATGCCCAGTGATTACGCTAGCTCACAGTGCCCTTCAAACCGAAACACAGTAATGCTTGCCCACTACTGCTTCACGGCAGAATAACTCGCCCTGGGGTGGTACCTACCTATACGGATTCCTGCATAGGAATCCTACCACCAGTAAATATATAGCGCTACCCTGCGTTCGCTGCTTCAGGAATGCTATAATTTTGCGCACAATCGCTTTATAGTCGCAAATTCATGTGGGCTTCTATAGTTCCATGAGTAAAGCACAAATGGCTGAACTTTTAACTTTGTTTCAGAGTGTGGAATCGTGGTCGAGGTCGAGGCAAAATGGTACGTTTTTATTTTCATTTATGTTTATTTATTACATTATGTGTAACGGTAGTTTTGCTTGCTGTCGTAAGTCATACATAATGTCTTGTCAATAAGTTTCCAAGCAAAGAGTAAGCTACTTTCATTAATACACAAGTGTGTAATTTTACTGGTAGGATTCATACGCAGGTATCCAGTTGTTCCGCCGTGAAAATATTAATGTGTTTTAGTATGAAGGGCACTTAGTCTGTGGGAACATTACTTAAAAATTAAAAACGAGAACTATACAGGAATTGTACAGATACTCGTATCTACCCGTGTATACTTGTTTAGTTTCGCTTACAAAACTGTAATCAACAAATTTTAAAGGACGTCCCATCTTTATGAGTAAAACATTTCGTGTAGATGATTCATACGAAGATTACCGCGGACAAAGATCATTGTACCCCAACAGTGTGTCCATTATCAAGTTGATTAAATGTTATGACGAATTTACCACGAAGTGTTATTTATTTATTTATTTAAGCTATTATGCACATGTGGTACATGTGGCGGACTTAATGCCTAAATGCATTCTCTCCCAGTCAACCATAAGGCAAAGCAGAAATAAACATAATATGATAGGCGGTGCAGCGAACAATAAGAGTAAAAAAAATGATTATGACCAAATCTATAAATATAAATACATAAACTATAAAATATATATACATAATTATACCGAATACATTCATATACACAGATACACACATATAGAAGAATTATTCACATACATACATACATATATAAATAAACATATCCTATATTTTACGTGGTAGAGTCAACCAGCGCATGTTGCTAGCGATGACACACGGAACCCGTGACGTGGTCTTACGCTGCAGATCGCATCAGGAAGCCAAGCTCGGTGTTTCTTCTCTCTCTGTGAGATAGAAACCGTAAAGATGATATCTGCAGCAGAACTAGAGTAATCGACATTGTCCCAAGTATCAGCAATCTAGAATCAAAGCAAGAAGTGGCATTGGGCCGGCCATATAGCTCATTAGAACCGATATCTGTTGAGGAAGAAAGGTTCTGGAAACATTACTGTGTTTCGGTCTGAAGCTCAGTGCCCTGAGAGCTAGTGTAATCACTGGGCATATGGGACTTAAGAACTGACGTCACAGGGGTGCCCGCCAGATAGGGTCGTCTGATCTGGAAAAGACGTCTCCTCTAAGCAGTAACCTTTAGATTTTGTATATAAACACTCGTAGATTGTACCTCAGAAACTTTATAGCGCGACGTTGGACATATGAGATATTTCTTGAGCTTCTCATATGGCGACATAGACGTCGCTACATAGGTGACTAATTTCTAGATAAAAAAACTTTTAAAATGTAAAAAATATTTAACATTTTTTTTACAGACTGATAAGCCGACGTATAGGCTCGTTTGCTGTGAAGGACGAAAGTATGACGCAGATACCAAGAAGTGCGTTTTTCACTGTAGATTCGGTTGCGAGCGGGGCAAATGCGTTGGACCAAACACTTGCAGTTGTGATCCGCCGCTAAAATTAATTAATAACAAGTGTGTGGAGCCTATATGCGACTCACCTTGTGTTAACGGAAAATGCGTCGAAACCAACACTTGTCTGTGTAATGAAGGTTTCGAAAAAGTGAATACGACGCATTGTGCACCTAAATGCCCACTAGGGTATGAACATCCGTGCGTAAATGGATCTTGTATGGTATCTGGTGGTGATCTGGGATACATTGATCCATATATATGCGTACCAAAATGTGCAGAAGAGTGTATCAATGGCGATTGCGTTGCTCCAGATGTTTGTAGATGTCGCGAAGGATATAAAAATGAAACTCGATGGCTATGTACGCCCGTTTGTGAAGATTGTAAAAACGGAACTTGTATAGCGCCGAACGAATGCCAATGTTTCGAATGGTTTTTTGAAGAAAGATGGAAGAACGTGCACACCGAACTGCGTCCAACCCTGCACCAACGGTGTATGTACGGAACCTATATGTTTGCACTTGTGACAAAGGTTACATGATGGAATATAAAGTGACTTATGACAATGTAACAGAAGAAAAATGTATGCCGGTCTGTTCCGAAATGTGCATCAACGGGTACTGCGAATTCGCCTGAGTCGTGCGCATGTGACGCTGGCTTTAAAAGAAATGATACTCAACCATCTATCTGTTATAAGCCATGCGAAGGCCCTTGCGAAAATGGAATGTGTACCTTGCACGGAATATGTCATTGTGACCAAGGTTTCACAAATGAAAATGGTACCTGTATAGTCATCCCACCGTAAGTACTAACTTTCATACTATTTAAACTCTATAATATATTCTGCTGTTAGATTGCTAATCCAAAAAAGATGATTTTTTTTATTTCAGCTTTAACGTAGATTCGATGACACAGAAAGCGTAACAAAAATTTTAATGAATATGAAAAATGTAACTTACGTAAATTTCAAATTTCGCGATGCGAATAGTTAATAACCCTTACCTTGTTTTCAGTTTTTTTGAACGTCTTGACTTGAAAATCAAGATCACGTAGAAGTAGCAATTTTTCAACACTTTTTTAAAATCCTAATCATATTCCATGACGGTAGGATTCTTAAACTATTTATGTCTAAATATTTAAACTCTTTGCTCATAATTTATTACTTTAAGCCTAATTACATATCACTATAGACACTATATATTTTTTTGGCCAACACAAATGTACTAGTTTCCTCCATTGTGGATCGTGGGTTTATTTAACATACTTAAACTGCACATGAATAAATGCCATATGCCAAACCCAAGACAATTATCTGTAGCTCCATCAAATATTTGTCCCGTGCGGTCGAAATTGCCGAATACTTGGCCTGCACTACTGCTGATTGGGTTGTGGATTATTTCTGCAAAATGCTCTTACGATACAGAAGAAATCCTAGTGTGTCCCACGAAGTCAATCTTGATTGGCCTCCGCGCCAACAAAGCCCTAATGATTGATAGTTATTGGAAATTTAATTGTATATTTTACTTTTTCAGAGTGGACTGTGAAACCTGCGGTGGGAACTGTACAGAAGGAGGTTGCTGGTGTACTGACGATAGACCATGTTTAATCCCAACGCAAGTCGAATCGGCTGAAGTTGCTTCTTCTGCCAGGTGAGAATATATGCAAATATAGCAGCTTTAATAATAGTTCGTTCGCGATGTAATGTGTGCAACTGTGAGACATCAACGTGTAGTATCACGGTGGTAGATTCCTATGCAGGTATCTGTCTAGGTAGGTACCACCCCAGTGCCAGTTATTCGACCGTGAAGCAGTAGTGTGAAAGCATTACTGTGTTTCGGTTTGAAGGGCACTGTGAGCTAGCGTAATCACTGGGCATTTGAGACTTAAAAACTGATGTTTCAGGGTGACGGGTGCAGTGTGCGGACATTTGTACACAGCATTTGTTGTGGGCAGACGTTGCACTTACCATCAGGTGAACGGTTTGCTCGTTTCGTCACTTTATACAATAAAAAAAAAATTCGACGTCAATATATTTAGTGAGGTTTTAAATGATAATCAAGTCAAATTTATATTTACTTTCAGGTTAGCCGGCTTGGAGTTAACATGGGTGGTAGGAGGTGCAGTGGGTTTTCTTTTGCTTACGTTGGTTATTGTGGTTATTGGCCACCTATGGCGGAAGAGAAAGGAATATGGCGCCAAAGCTCCTGATGATAAAGGTAAAATGAATATGATGTGTCAGTAAAATTTGTATGTTCATATTTAGTTTGTGCTTCAGTCACGGAATCAATTATACACAGAATAAACTAGCTGATGTCTGCGACTTCGGCCGCGTGGAGGTTCAATTTTGAGGAATTAAAAGTAGATATCCTATTTTAACTGGTGGTAGGATTCTTAAGGAGGGATCCGTCTAGGTAGGTACCAACCCCAGGGCCAGTTATTCTGCCGTGAAGCAGTAGTGTGCAAACATTGCTGTTTTTCGGTTTGAAGGGCACTGTGAGCTAGCTTAATCACTGGGCATATGAGACTTAAGAACTGATGTCTCAGGGTGACGGGCGCAGTGTGATGTCACACAGTAATTTTCTGGGTGACACTGCATTTGTTATGGGCAGACGTTACACTTACCATCAGGTGAGCGTTTTGCTCGTTCCGTCACTCAAATGAAATAAAAACAAAAAAAATAAATGTTCGTCCCCAGAATGCAAGCTATCTCTATGCCAAATTTCGTCAAGTTCGGTTTAGCAGTTCAACCGTGAAGAGGTAACAAACAGACAGAGGCACAGAGAGATTGCAAACAAACTCTCTTAATAGAACATTAGAATCTTGTTTTCTTGTTTTTGTTTCCGTTTATAATTACTATAGTAGTAATAGTATAATTTATATTTCCTACAGATAGTTGTACTATCTGTAGGAAATATAAACTCTCTTAATAGAACATTAGAATCTTGTTTTCCTGTTTTTGTTTCCGTTTATAATTACTATAGTAGTAATAGTATAATTTATATTTCCTACAGATAGTTGTACTATCTGTAGGAAATATAAACTCTCTTAATAGAACATTAGAATCTTGTTTTCCTGTTTTTGTTTCCGTTTATAATTACTATAGTAGTAATAGTATAATTTATATTTCCTACAGATAGTTGTACTATCTGTAGGAAATATAAACTCTCTTAATAGAACATTAGAATCTTGTTTTCCTGATTTTGTTTCCGTTTATAATTACTATAGTAGTAATACACCCAGCGTCACAAAAATCGCACCTCTCTGAGTTTGCGCGAAAAATGGCTGTAATGGCTAGAAACGAATTATATTTGTATAAATATTGGTATGTTTGAAATGGGTATTTGAATAGCTTTACATTATTAATACGAGTAAAAAAAATCATGAAATCATTAAAACATTTATCATTATAGAGCGTCAAAAATAAACACTGTCAAATGCTCGTTAGTAAGGACGCTAGTTACACCACCTAAAAGGGTATAAAAGGGTCGATCTGGATGAAATATGGGCCAGTCGTAATTTAGACTTTGCAGTGAACACACGTGAACAAGTAACCCAAGTAAGAACAAGTAAAGATGGACACCAGCTCTGAAGAAGCCGCTCAAGTGATTGCCCTATTGCAGTCGGGGATGCGGCAGTGTGACGTTGCTCGACAGTTGAACCTGTCCCGTTTTTCAGTTCGACGGGTGTTCCAACGTTTTCAGCTGACTGGTGGTTATGTTAGAAAACCGGGATCTGGAAGAAAACGGTGCACATCAGAAAGAGATGACCGTTTCATCGTTACGACATCTTTACGAAACCGTTTTACAAATGCTGTTGAGTTGCAACAACAGCTTCGATCAACTCTGAGAACATCTGTGAGTGTTTCTACGATAAGAAGAAGGTTACACGAAAAGAGTTTAACAGCCCATAGACCTGCTAAAGGTCCAAAACTTACTGCACAGCATCGCAGAGATCGCCTAGAGTTTGCTCGCAATCATTGCGAGTGGACTCTAGAACAGTGGCGGACCGTACCCGTAATTATACTATACTCGGCGTCAAAAAAATCGCACATCCGAAAAAAATAATTTAAATACTATTTTAACACAACAGGCCAATGGCAATGTTGTGGTTTGAGGGTATCATTCGAAACGTAATTTCATTAGCTTTCAGGAATTTTAATTGAATTTTACTTTTATAACGAGACGAAAGAGAAATTAAAGAAAAAGACAGGGTATGTACAAATTTTCAAATTAATAATTAAAAAAAAAACATAATAAATACAAAAAAAGTTCTTAAAACCTAGTGTTACTCCCCTTGCCTTGATAACGGCTTCCATGCGATCTTTCATGGACCTTACAAGGATCGCAACAGCCTCTTGGGGTATTTGTTCCCACTCTTCAAGTACCGCATCTTGGAGCTCTTGAAGAGTGGCTGGAGCTGGATCTCGAGCTCGCACGCGCCGTTTTAGGTCATCCCAGAGATGTTCTATTGGGTTAAGGTCTGAACTTCGTGCTGGCCAATGCATAACAGGGATATCGACCTCCTGTAAATAATCCCGTACAATAGCCGCGGTGTGGCAACGAGCATTAACATGAATCCATCACCGACATAACCAGCATATGGGACCACATGTTCCTCCAGGATTTCAGTAATGTACCAGCATTTAATGACCCTTGCCCACGGCCACCCCGAGTCCGGGAAACGCACACAAGTTCCGTTTTCCCGTCGACGGAAATGCCGCCCCAAACCATACACGAGCCACCCCCGTATTCTTCGAAGCAGGGTTGTGTAAACCTCTCCCCCTATCTTCTGTAGACCCTTCTACGTCTGTCATTGCAGAAGAGACAGACCTTCGTCTCATCAGAGTTAGAGATAGTTGAAATATAAACTCTCTTAGTAGAACATTATAATCTTGTTTTCCTGTTTTTGTTTCCGTTTATAATTACTACTGTAGTAATAGTATAATTTATATTTCCTACAGATAGTTGAACTATCTGTAGGAAATATAAACTCTCTTAATAGAACATTAGAATCTTGTTTTCCTGATATTGTTTTCGTTTATAATTACTGCTATATTCATATTTCCTGTGCGAGAATCGAACCCGCGACCTGTAGCACAGAATCCAAGCGCACAGCAACTGCGCCAACCGACAAAACGTGAACAATTAACGTGGAGATACTTACCACTGTTTAAAAATCTAACTGTACTTAAATTACAGAAGAAATCAGAGTTATCTATTTGAACGAATTAGGTATTTCATTTTACAAGTACATTTAATGGTTAACGTAGTTCCTATAGTTGTTCACCGCTGCCAGTTTAGGGGTGAAAATAGCTACAGTAATACTAACGGTCTTTGAGAGAAGTGTTAGATTTTTAAACAAGTAAGGTAAGTATCTCCACGTGCATTGTTCACGTTTTGTCGGTTGGCGCAGTTGCTGTGCGCTTGGCTTCTGTGCTACAGGTCGCGGGTTCGATTCTACCTACCTAGACGGATTTCTGCATAGGAATCCTACAAGCAGTATCTAAATAAATATTTTCAAAACGGTTTTGGTGATCATGCCTTACGGTCATGAATATTACGAGACACTCATGTGAAGGGCATGAGAGGCACTACAACGTACTTCTTATTCACTAAATCTACTGCTGCTGGAGTATTCATCAAGGCACGTTGTCCTCTGCCCATACAACTACACGGTGATACCGGTAGCTGGCACACTCAAATGTTATGTCTGATGTCACTAAAAACTCCCCCACCGGTCCTAAAAGGTCATATGCAATATAACATACATTTTTACAATGATTTCTTATATTTACGCGAATACTACACATTTAAATAAAACTAATTTTTACAGGATTTTATGGCGTTTAATTTGGTACTGTTTATAACCCGACGTTTCGAGCGCCCATGGTCACGGGAGGACTGAAGTGACAGATCTCCTGATGTCATAGTTAACCCGGGGTACCTACAGCTTATAATTATTATAAAAAGGGTTATAAATAATTTAGCATAGCATAGCATTATCCTACTCCACTGAAGGAGTCAATAAATTTTGAGAATCTACCATACTGCGAGGGAATACTCAATGAAATAACTATGTATTTTATTATACTAATGGAAACTTTTTCAATACAGGAAACACCTACGGCAGCGTAGCCTATACAGTTCCCGATACACTTATGCGTACTGGCAAGAATGTTATCCAAGAAAACGAATATGATGTGGTCAATGAACAGGATTCGAACGAAGCAGCTGGCGAAACTTTGCTGGAAACTACGGGAGCTCATGAAGATAAAATATACGATTAAATAAGTACTGAAAATTAGATATTTTTATTACAATAATCAAGGCACGGATAGTACAATTTGTTGATCCAAATCCGTTTTATTAACTGTCAAAATCTATGGATTTATTGATGAATATTTATTTGTAGAAAATAATAAATGCATTGGTTGCCTAAAATATGTCTGTGCGTGTGTAATTTTGTTCTTCTTTAGCTAAGGCTAATGAAGAACAAAATCGAACCAGTTGGATATCAAAATCTTAATAGGAGAGTTCGGTTCTGTTTTTATTTTTAATTTTTACGTAAATATTCAATGGTTTTCCAAAAATTACTTTTTGCAGAGTCTGCAAAGTTTCGGCATGCCTGTAATTACTTAGTTAGCAGTGATATTAATATAGTCTGTCAAAAATACTCTTCGTTATAAATTGCGCGTGTAAACATCTGTTGTTGAGCATTTAAAAATTGAAGATATGTGTATGAATAATTCTATTTATTTTATAAATTCTAAATTATGATTAGTGAATGTAAACATTGACTTAAATTAAGCTGTGATGGTAGAGGTTAGATTATTTTTTTAAAGGGTAAATAAGCAGAACATTGCTGCTATAACATTTGGTTTGGTGAGTGGCGAGAACCTGAAAATGGACCCACATTATATTTCTTTACTAGCTAATACCCCCGACTTCTCTCCCGGGTGGATAGTCTTTCTAAATAACCCGTGGGAACTATTTTATTTTGCGTAATAAAAAAGTATACTATGTCCGTCTCCAGGATGCAAGTTGCCTCTGTGCCGAATTTCGTCAATATCGGTTAGAAAGTTGAGCCGTGAAAAGGTAACAAACAGATATAGGGACAGAGAGAGTAACTTTCGCATTTATAATATTAGTATGGATTCTGGATAAATGTCTGTGGTCCCAGTAACTATTTGCCATCATGTTGACTGCGTTCACGGTTGATATCATTATTTACGTAAAAAAATAAACACTTAGTCGAGATGTGTGTATTATGTTATTACATAAAAATCTGTTATTTAAGTTCGTTCTGAATAAAAAATTAAGAATGTTTGAATAGTTTTTGTTCTATACTACCTTAAGAAAAATATAGCCACTTGAATTTAAAAAGAAATTTACGGAAAATTTTATATGGAAAACAGCAACGAGACGAACTAATCAAGTTTACCTGATGGTGAAGTAACAAATAAATTACCTTAAAAAATGACTTGTCACCCAGAACTTCAGTGTCAGAAACAGAATTTCAGTGTGGAGCACACTACGCTCAGTTCTTAAGTTTTTTTTTTATTGGATAAAGTTATGAAACGAGCAAAACGTTACCTGATAGTATGTGCAACGTCTGCCCATAACAATTGCTGTGTGACCCAGATAATTTCTGTGTGACACCACACTGTGTCCATCACCCTGAGACATCAGTTCTTAAGTCTCATAATATGCCCAGTGATTACACTAGTTCACAGTGCCCTTCAAACCGAAACACAGTAATGTTTGCACACTAATGCTTCACGGCAGAATAACTGGCCCTGGGGTGGTACCTACCTAGACAGATTCCTGCATAGGAATCCTACCACCAGTAATTAATTAATTACACTATCTATCATTGCCCGTCAGATCGAAAAAGAAATGTTAGCACACTACTGCTTCACGACAGAGTAAGGGCCAACCTGCAGTGGTCCTAGACCTCGGCGTACCTAGGCGTATTTCCGCATATGGATCCTACCACTAGTAAATACACAAACTGGTTTCCTTAACTAGTAAAACGTAAAATAATAAAATGAAAAGAGAAATTTCATAGTATGCGAGTAAGTTCGTTCCCTGGTGCCGGCACCCCTAAAATTGTACTGCAATTTGCTGATTTACCACATGCTTAGCAGTGAAGGAAAACATGGCGGTGAAACCTTCATGTCTGAGGGAAAAATATTTCGAGGACGTGGAGTCCGTCAACCCCAACAGGAGCAACGTGGCGGACTCAAAACTCTTGTAGAAGAAGAGGCATGGGCTCAGTATTTGGACATTTATAGGCTTCCCTTTATTTGTGATAAAGTCCTCCAAGAACAATTTTTCTAAAAAAACTTGCTTATACTGTCAGAAGACTTCAACTGACGCAAGTAATATATAGACGTGGAGTTGCGGATACCGGCCCGATGCAATCTACAATATTATAGTACTATAAAGTACGCGCAAACGCGCAGGCACTGACTTGTCCTGAGTTAGGCTAGGATGAAGGCAGAGAGACGGAGACGATCACACAAGCATATCCGAAAAAGAAAACAACTTTGTATTTTTGCAGAAATGTTAGCTCCGGCTGTAATTTGAAGCCCAAGATCCGGGGCGCGGAAGTCAGCCTGAGGGGGCTCCCAGGCCCGAGAGTGCCAAATGGATGATGATGACCCTTGGGAATGAGGTGATCGCTGCCAAGCTCTTTCTACATCTTTATAATACTGCTTTAATTGTATATTTAAAAAGACTGAAAAAAATAATCCGCTGGGTTTCTTACTGGTTGTTCCCAGGACAGAGGCATTTCTTTGAGAACCAAAGTAGCTTAACAAAAAGGACGTTCAATGAGTATTATATAAACTATATATATTGAATAAAAAATAAAATATTCTTTGTATCATAACAAAATGAATAGAAATGTATTTGTTTTTTATTCAATTGCTTCGATGTTGCCATTTACACTTTTGCTGAACGGAAATCTCGTATAAAATAATTTTGATCATTAAAATTTTGAATAAAAATAAAATGGTTATTTTAATCCAACACATTTTTTAAATTAAAAGTTACTAGAGAATCAACTAAAAATGCGCACAATAATTGTAATGGCGTTTGTACATACGTATACTTTACGTTGGTAATGATTTATTAAAAAGAAATCAACGTGGGTTGAGCTTCTTCACATTGAGAGAGAGAGAGAGAGAGAGAAAGAGTGACTGCCACAATCCACGTTTCACCAAAACAATATAATGCACTTGTGGTGTGATAGGTGGTGAGCCCATCGTCATCATGCGCTGTTGAGTGCACAGTGCAGTTAATAAATGAATAATTGCGCTGAATAACTATTGTACAGTTATATATAGTGACTAACGGCGCAAAAATCGTTTGATCATTAAATACACAAAACCAATTTTTTCGTTATAACTTGTGACGTCTTTTTCGGCTGAAATTCGACCACAGCGACAACTTCCGAATAAGTTATCCTTGAGCTTATCCTTGTATTTCAGAAGTCTCAAGGTTAAACTACAACTGTAGTTCACAGTAATACCAACAGGAAAGAATTGTTTCTAAAATCAAATAAATAAGGATATTTCCGGTCGCAAAGGGTAGGTAGAGCAGAGCAACATAATAATGTCACTCCTCTTCGGACCTCTCTGTCGCATCGACGCTGCGGCCCCGTCATAGTTGCGGGGAAAGGAGTATTAAACAATAAAATGAAATGCTGGTGGTAGGATTCCTATGCAGGAATCCATCTAGGGAGGTACCACCCCAGGGCCAGTTATTCTGCCGTGAAGCAGTAGTTTGCAAACATTACTGTGTTTCGGTTTGAAGGGCACTGTGAGCTAGTGTAATCACTGGGCATTTGAGACTTAAGAACTGATGTCTCAGGGTGACGGGCGCAGTGTGTTGTCACACAGAAATATTCTGGGTGACACGCATTTGTGGTGGGCGGACGATTGCACTTACCATCAGGTGAACGTTTTGCTCGTTTCGTCACTTTATACAATAAAAAAAATTGTCTTTGTTGCGGGGGAAAGGGACAGTGGCGCATTGCAATACCACACCTCCTTTCCTTGCCACTCCCCACCAGCAATTGGCCTTGTTCAGCCCACTGACTGAGCTTCTCTTTTCTTCACCATTACGCCACTAAGCACCACAATGAACTGAGCACATAGAAATGTATAAAAAAAATATAATCTCTCGGAAAACCCATTTTGAACACGAAATGACTGTACAAAAAGTTATATAGAGATTCTAGCATTGTCCGTGATTGTTAACTGCATTCTGGCCCTGTCCCACGTATCATGCGGTTGACGACGCCTTATTGCGAATTTGAATTTGCATATTGTTTTCAGTGCTAAATTTTCGGCAGCCGAGTAAATATGCAGAAGTAACGAAAAACTATATCGTGTATTTGTAGTTTATATAAGTCTCAAGAGGCGACTAAGGTATTATACGAACAACCTTTATTGGTTTAGAATAGTTCCACAGTATGAAATGCTGTCATTATACTGCTCGTGCGGACGCTATTAGATACGAGTCAAAAACATTTGACTGAATGACAAGTGGGCTACGGGTGTGGTCTCTGCGTACCCCTTACATGGGAAAAAGACGTGACTGTGTGTATGTATGTAAGTTTAAATATAAAGCTTTGTAATTAGTACCAGAAATAACGGACTCTATTTGATAACGTTCTAACGAGCTGAATTTTCCTCAATGTATATGACACTAGCTGATGCCCGCGACTTCATCGTCGTGGATAAGTGGTCTTTTAAATATATCGTGAGAACTATTTGATTTTCCGGGGAAAAAAGTATCCTATGTCCGTCCCTAGAATGCAAGCTATCTCTGTGCCAAATTTCGTCAAGATCGATTCAGCGGTTGAACCGTAAAAAGGTTAGGTAACAGACAGAGTGACAGAGAGAGTTACTTTCGCATTTATAATATACGGATTTGTTGAATGCTAGTTTGACTACAATTCGTTCGTGGGTTTTTCAAGAAAATATATTTTTGAACTGTGCCCCATGTAGAATATCGTGGGTGCAGTTTATAAATATTGTTTTCAAACAGAAATTTGGATAATTAATTTATGAAAATTATTTGAAATTGTAAGTTTTCACTGGCGATAGCTAAAGCCTAAGCATTCTTATGCATGAATCCGCCTAGGTAGGTACCACCTAGAACAACCAGTGATTTTGTCGTGAAGCTACCCGTCCGAACCTACTTGCACACTGCTACACAGTAATTCTGGCACACCACTGGTAAGCAGTACTTTTTCGGTCCGAAGGGCACCAATAGCTAGTGTAATTACTGGGCATATGAGACTTATGAACTGATGTCTTAGGGTGACGAGCGCAATGTGGCGCCGCAGAGATATGTTCTCGGTGACAAAGCATTTGTTAATGACCAACGTTGCATTTGCCATCATCTCGTCACTTTCTCCCAAAACGAAAGGTTCAGACTATGTTTATTATAATAATCATCACCAGACTTGAACTGCTGGATATAGATTTAGCCTACAATAAGGAATATAAATTTACAAGAATTCTCGCATAACCTCTTTTCTATTACAGGTCTGAGTTTGTTTCATCATCATCAACATCAGCTTATCACTAGTCAACTGCTGGACATAGTCCTCCCCATAGATTGCCACAAAAGTAGTAGCTCTCATTTGGGGGGAATTTTGCCATAGTTTACTTAATCTGATGTTCCAGGAAGATGCTTCTACCCATTTCCTGGTGTTCATGTTCCCTCTGTCGATTTTTACGACACCCACGGGATGAAATGGGCTGCTAGATTCTCTTTGACCTGAGTTTATTTATATCTAGCATATTTTACATGATTGTTGGGCTATCTGTCGAAGACAAGAGAGACAAGTTGGCAAGGGTGCCCGCTTAAAATGTATGCATGAGTAGTATGTATATGATTCCTGGTGGCAGCAACGTTAAAACAGGTCATTGCGATTTAAAAAAAGTGGATTTACCGTGGAAAAGGGTAGATTCCAAAATCTCTTGATGATTGGTCAATGTACCTGACTTCTACGCCGCGGGTCTTGGGTTCGAATCCCAGCCTGAGCATTGCAAAGTTCTTTGTGGCACCACGCACCCTGGGATATCGGTCCTCAAGTTCCACATGCCCAGTAATTACACTTGCTATTTGTGCCCTTCAGACCGAATCAGTAATGTCTGCAAGTTTGACATAAAGGTTCTACTACCTGATGAAGTCTTCCTGGCCGATTTCCGACCACGGTATTAGCTTCCAAATACTAGTCGGAAGGTATCAACTACACACGAGATATGTATGCCATAAGTGTACGCGCACATGGAATCATAACCACAAAGGCACCCAACCCAACCTACCCATGCCTGATGTAGCGCTCTTGTGATACTCGTAACATCGGAGTTGGGCTAGTGTAGTGTCAGAAACAAGGGTACAATCACGACACATCATCGTCATAATTTCAGCCTACCGCTGAACACAGGCCTGCCCCATAGATTAGCAACAAAAGCTTTTAGGTCTTAGTTTGAGGGGATTTTGCCATAGTTGCCACGCTTGGCAGGCAGTTCGGCAACCGCAGTTTATTTATTCAGATGTTCCAGGAAGATGCTGCTGCCTATTTTCTTTTTTTTGTGCGCCGTATGAGAAGGAATCTACAACACCATCTCATCTCGTGCCGTGGGTGTATTAAAAGTCGACAGAGGGAAACCAAGAATTTGTGTTTTGCACAAATGGTGATTCCGGCTCTTATTTGAATCCCAAGACCCGCGGCGTAGAAGTCTGTGTAATCTGACCGCTAGGCCATTCGGCCCACAAGCACCAGAGCGATATAATATCGTATACCCTAAAGTAAAACAATCGAGGACGTAACACACTGGAACGAATGACTAAACAATCGCAGCGCTTAAATACTAAGTTTATCAAAAAACCCGCAAAATGTGTGCGGTTTAAAGATAATAAAAAAAACGTTGATACTTACGTACATGCATACAGACAGATATTTCGTATATTGTAGTGCATGTGTTACGCTTATGAATTTGATTAATATTATTTCATTAGGGAAGGTCACATTGTGCGGAGCGCTACGCTGCTGTGAAAATGTTTATATATATTGCCTTTACCCTATTCATGGTGAGTAAATTTACGATTTATAATAAGGATATAAGTTTTATTATAGTGCGTTTAAGGAATTCACTTTGAAATATTTTAACTTACATATTTTTTAGCTTAGAGCGAATCAGTCTTTTAATTAATTTCAGCCTATTAAGTCCATTGTCGAGCCTCGCCCACAGATTGCCACAAAATTTTGTAGCTCTCATTTGGGGGGAGATTTTGCCATAGTTGCCACACTGTGGCCGGCGGGTTGACGACCGCAGTTTATTTGTTAAGATGGTCCAGGAAGTTGCTGCTGCTCATCTTCTGGATTTCATTTTCTCTCTGTCGACTTTTACAAAACCCACAGGATGAGACGGAGTGGTAGATTCTCTTTAGCCGTCAGCGCATGGTCACACCACGGTCTTTTAATCATTATTTATTTATTTACTTAATAATTTATGTACGCACAAACAATGGTTACAAAGAAAACGGTATGAAGAAATTAAGTACAAAGGCACAGCTTATTTTATTTAGAAATTTCTTCCAGCAGGTCTGACACTGGACAGCTTAAAAGAGATGAAGACTTAGTGTGCACTTAGCAAAATTACTAGACATGAGACGTACATTCATACATACATATACATAAATATATACATACACAAAAATAAAAATATATATTCATGTACATATACTTACATATATATCCATAAATAAATATACCTACATATATAAAGACATTCTCATACAAATATTACATACGAGCTTGTAATTACAATAATATTAATATATTTTTTTTATTTTATAATTATCGTTTCTAACATCCTTGTTATGCGTATTTACTTTGAGTTGTTACTAAAACGTGTTTTGAATTTAAAGGTGCTTGTTGGTGCTTTTGTGCTGCATTGGTGATATGTCTTTATATTGCTTAACTTGAATTTGTCGGTTCGATTTATTTCTTTGATTTTTGAGATTTCGATCCGTGCACTGGGTTCTATTTCTGCTTGTTACAAATATCTGAGTATTTTTTTTATTTTTTTTTATTGAATAAAGTGACGAAACGAGCAAAACGTTCACCTAATGGTAAGTGCAACGTCCGCCCACAACAAATGCTGTCACCCAGAATATTTCTGTGTGACAACACACTGCGCCCGTCACCCTGAGACATCAGTTCGTAAGTCTCAAATGCCCAGTGATTACGCTAGCTCACAGTGCCCTTCAAACCGAAACACAGTAATGCTTGCACATTACTGCTTGCACGGCAGAATAACTGTCCCTGGGGTGGTACCTACCTAGACAGATTTTTCTGCAAAGGTTGTTTATGCATGTTGAATTTATGTGTGTTAAATGCACCCATGATGCAGGAGAAATTCTAGTGTTTCTAGTAGTGAGACTTGCTGTACGTTCAATTTCCGTATGAGACAATTATATGTAGGCCAGCAAACTGACACTTTGTGAATGTTTTTGCATGCGAATTCTATACAAATGAATGAAATTGAAGTGTCTGTTTCTAATAACAAAATAACAGATTTTTACTAAATGCTTAGGAAAGTATTTTTTTTTACTGATGGTAGGATTCCTATGCAGGAATCCGTCTAGGTAGGTAACACCCCAGGGCCAGTTATTCTGCCATGAAGCAGTAGTGTGCAAACGTTACTGTGTTTCGGTTTGAAGGGCACTGAGAGCTAGCGTAATTACTGGACATATGAGACTTAAGAACTGATGTCTCAGGGTGACGGGCGCAGTGCGGTGTTACACAGAAATATTCTGGGTGACACAGCATTTGTTGTGGGCGAACGTTGCACTTACCATCAGGTGAACGTTGTGCTCGTTTCGTCACTTTGTACAATAAAAAAAAAAAAAACTGCGGTTGCCAACCCGCTTGCCAAGCGTGACAACTATGGCAAAGTCCCTCCAAAATGAGAGCTACTTCTCTCTTCTCTTCTCTTCATGTCTCAGGGTGATGGGCACAGTGTGGTGTCACCCAGAAAATTTCTGTTACAGGCAGTGCAACCACAGGCGTAAGATAGACGCGAATACCATTAATTTGTACCTTTGCATTAATGTTGGTTCCGGCTGGGATTCGAACCCACGACTTAGGGGATAGAGAGTCTAGGATTTGTTTTCAATTTGACACATTTTAGATCATTTCTCATGTATTTCTTGTGATAGTTTACTTAAACAGTTTTATGTTTTATAACAGATTGTACAGAATGCGTATTCAGAAGAATGCCGCTCAACAGTTGAAATGAAAATTAAAGCCGGGTAAGCATTATATATAGCAGTATTATTTTAAACTACAACAATACGGAACACTACGACAATAGCCTATTGGTTTAGGGCACAGACTGCGTGACATGATATCGCAGGATCGAACCCGCTATTCCTCTATGGTTATGAACCATCTCCCAGCACAGGCTAATCTTAGTTGGAGTAGTTAACAGGAATATAAGCAACTAGTTGAAGCGTGCGACTTCGTCCGCGTGGATTTAGGTATTTTAGATATTCCGTGGGAACTATTTGATATTGGGAGAAAACGTATCCATGTGCAGCCATGTATGCACCATAGTATGAGGTTCTATTTAACTTGTTAGCCGCGTGGTGGCGGCTTAAGAGAATCTGCCACCCCATCTCATCCCATGGGTGTCGTAAAAGTCGACAGAGGGAAAATGAAGACCAGGAGATGGGCAGTAGCATCTTCCTGGAACAAACTTGGTGGTAGGATTCCTATGCAGGAATCCGTCTAGGTAGGTAGCACCCCAGGGCCAGTTATTCTGCCGTGAAGCAGTAGTGTGCAAACATTACTGTGTTTCGGTTTGAAGGGCACTGTGAGCTAGCGTAATCACTGGGCATTTGAGACTTAAGAACTGATGTCTCAGGGTGACGGGCGCAGTGCGGTGTTACACAGAAATATTCTGGGTGACACAGCATTTGTTGTGGGCGAACGTTGCACTTACCATCAGGTGAACGTTGTGCTCGTTTCGTCACTTTGTACAATATAAAAATAAAAAAAAACTGCGGTTGCCAACCCGCTTGCCAAGCGTGACAACTATGGCAAAGTACCTCCAAAATGAGAGCTACTTACTTTTATGGCAATTTTTTGGGAGGCTTATGTTTAGCAGTGGCTGAAATGATGATGTAGATTCGGAGACAATGCAATAATATGGTATCATGGACCTGGTATGATGATGGACCCGGATATTGGTTATAGTAACTCAATAAAGCAAGAAGAGCTTCGTCGTATTTAGGCTCGTTGTATTTGTTTTGACAAGTACCATAGCCTTAGGAACATTTCAAACCTACCGCTGGGCATAATAAATAAAAGCTTGTAACAAAAATAATAGAGGTCCGCGTGGCCTAGTGGTTAGCGTACCTGACTTCTACGTCGCGGGTCCTGGGTTCGAATACCAGCCGGAGCCAACTTTTGTGCAAAACACAAATGGTTGGTTTTCAGGTTTGGTTGTGTTGTGCATGTGAAATATGTCTGTAAAACGCACCCACGTTACAAGAGATCTCCTACTGTGTGGCATCGTTTTTTAAGAGATAGTAACCAAACGCTGGGGTAAACAAATAGAGTAGCAAACCAAAGTTAGTATGACTAACCCTTCAAAAAAAGCGTAACCACTATTCAATCAAGACGACGTAGCTTTGCAACTTTATTTATCTCTTTTACTTTAGTCCGCTGTGATGGCGGCTTTACGTTGATTTGATAGAGATGTCTCAAGTCGTTTATGGCTGTGGCCATATGATAAGTGGGAACACTTTTGCGCGGTGGTAGCTAATTTAGTCTAACATATAACATATCAATGATATCAAACCGTTATTCATCTTAAGCTGTTTATTTCTTTTCACAGGAAGCTGCTATTGGATACACATCGACTATGTTCGTGTATTGGGTGAGTTAACTTTGTTTATTACCGTTTTTTGTTCGAGGTTCGGTTCCACGACTTTGACAATTCGACATATAAAAAGAAACGACGTAAATTGTAGGAATGATCATAAATTTCGTCATCGTCATTTCAGTATATCACTACAACTACTGAACATGGGCCTCCCCCATAGATTTCCTAATATGCACTCACATAGTGAATCTATTTAGATATATCCGTCACTGTTTCGTATGTTTATATTTAATTAGTAAGGATTTTACGCACCGTAAAACCTGCTATCGGTCTGTACGAGGCTTGCAGCAGTACTAACGTGCATCTGCAATCTGTCGAGGCAAACATCTTCTTTAGCAGTCCCTGAATCGACCATGCGACTTAAGCCTCTTAGCGGTAGGATTCATAGTAAAAGTCAAAATTGGTAGGGTGACTGGCTATAGTTGTACCAGACTCTATACATACATACATACATACAGTCACGCCTCTTTCCCATAGGGGTAGGCAGAGACCACATATTTCCACTTGCTACGATCCTGACTTGACTTGACCAGACTCTATAGTAGTCTAAAGTAGTACTGTTAAACTCTTTCCCAAAAACGAGAGGAATTGTGCTTTTGCACAAATTTCGGCTCCGGCTACGATTCGAACCCAGGACCCTCGGCTTAGCAGCCAAGTCCTCTGGCCACCAGGCCACGTGTCATATATGAACTGTATGGCTGCAGGCCTGATACTAGAAGCAATCTGTAAGTAGAACTCTATGCGAATATTAAGCCGTGGTTTTCAGGGGTGGTAAGAGGTGGTAGGATTCCGATGTAGGAATCCGTCTAGGTAGGTACCACCCCAGGGCCAGTTATTCTGCCGTTATTCTGCCCATCACCCTGAGAGACTTAAGAAGTGTCTTAGGGTGATGGGCACAGTGTGGTGTCACACGGAAATTTTCTCGGTGACACAGTATTTGTTATGGGCAAACGTTGCACTTACTATCGGGACCGGGCGCTCGCCTTAAATTTTATATAACTCGAGTGTCCTGAGTTCGATATCTGGTGCCGGCACCTCCAAAATTGTTCTGCAGTTTTAAGTGCTGGTACCACGTGCTTAACGGCGAAGGAAAATCGTCGTGAGGAAACCTGCATGCCTGGGAAATAAAAAAATTCGAAGTCCGCCAACCCGCACAGGAGCGGCGTGGCGGACTTTTCCCAGCTCGAAAACCCACTCAGAATTGAGATGAGGCCTGTGCTCAGTAGTGGGACATTTATAGACAATTACTTTTACCAAGGCTATTTGAAGTAATCATTGTCTAATGTATTGGTTACAGAGCGGTAGCTGAAACTCCTGTAGTTAATACGAGTACAACAGTTGAGGTAAGTACACTTTCCTTTTTTATTTTATTAATTCATACTAGTTGTATCCGTGGGCCGTGTGGTAGCGGCGTAAGAGAGTCTACCACCCTATCTCGTCCCGTGGGTGTTGTAAAAGTCGACAGAGGGAAATTAAAAACCAGGATGTGGGCAGCAGTATCTACCTGGAACATCTAAATAAATAAACTGCGGTTGAGAACCCCCCTATGGTAAAAATGGGGGCTACAAATTTTTGTGGCAATCTGTGGGGGAGGCCTATATTCAGCAGTGGACTAAATGGTAGCCTGAAATGATGATGATGATACTGGTTGTATCCGCGTCTTCGTTCGCGTCGACTTTTGGATTTGTTTTGAAGATTATTAAAATGAATTCTAAGTGAATCCATTCTAATTATAATACTAATTATATAAGTCCGCCAAGTGCAAAATAGTTTATATTAATAATTATAATAATATAAATGCGAAAGTAACTCTCTGTGTCCCTCTGTCTGTTTGTTACCTTTTCACGGCAAACCGAATTTCGTCAAGATCGTGATCTTCGGTACATTGATAGCTTGCATCCTGGAAACAGAGATATGATACTTTTTATTCCGCAAAATCAAAGAGTTCCCTGGGGATTTTTTTAAAAATACCTAAATCCACGTTGCCGAGGTCCCGGGCATCAGCTGGTATGCTATAATTATTAAAGAATCAACGAAAATACATACATACGGTCGAGTGGCTAATCACGTCGCTCTATAAAATTTCATATTGACATGGACGGTCAGAGACACTGGAACAATTACAACACACCCGACTCGAAAGTCGATATTTTGTGTTTATTCATAAACCTTTGCTCCGACTCAGACTCGAATCTACGACTTGGGACGCAGTAGTCAGATACTCTGACTACTAGGACACTGTCATCATATCTGACTCAAAAAAGAGAAGGTGACGACGAATGAGTGCCTGTGTGTTTGCTCATACATACATACAGTCACGCCTTTCTCCTATATAAGGGGTAGGCAGAGGCCACACACGTAGCCCACTTTTCGCTCTCGTGGTAAACGATACGTGACTGGTGGCAAACCACGTCTCCGCCATTTTGGTACGAGTCAGTGACAGCATCGCATATTATGGTGTTATTCTGCACGAATTAAAGCCGCCCGTACAATACATTAGTCGTCTCTTACGTGACTTTGGTAGGAAAGAGGTAGGTGTTATTCTACTCTGCCGGACACCTATCGGCGACAATAACGAGGCAGCAAGTATTAACTTACGGTGCTGTAATTTGCATGATTGCGAAAGACCAGATGGACAGAGGCAGAATGTATGTAGAATTTACCGCTGAAGTAGTTCAATTAAAAAGGCGTCTAAATTTTGGTATTGCTCATGAACAAGAAGATTGAAAGGAAATTTTAAGAACGGGTGTAACACAAGGTCTGTGAAGGATTACATATACAAGGTGTTTGGCACTGGTGGTAGGATTGCAGGACTCCATCTAGATTAGTTACCATCGTAGGCTAGTTATTCTGCTACTGTGTCTGAAGGGCATTGAGAGCTAGTAAAGTTTCAGCCTATAAATCCCACTTCTGAGCACAGGCCTCTTTTCATTTCTTTGAGGGTTTTGGAGCTAGGAAGAATCCGCCACGCTGCTCCAATGCGGATGGCGGACTGCATATCTCTTCGAAATATTTTTTATTTCTCAGACATGCAGGTTTCCTGACGATGTTTTCCTTCACCGCCGAGCAGATGGTAAATCAGCACCTAAAGTTGCAATTAACAATTTTACTAGTGCTGGCACTGGGAATCGAACCCAGGTAACTCGCGGACTATGAAATTTAAAGGGAGCGCCACGCCCCTGAGCTACCACGGCTGAGCTAGTGTATTCATGGAATATGAGCCTTAAGAACTGATGTTTCAGGGCGATGGGCGCAATGTGGTGCCACACTGTATAGCTCTGGCGATTCGATATAGAAAAATGTAGTCAGCTATATTGGCGTTATACCAGAATAATTTCATCAATTTATAGTTACAGATATCTGGTAGATCGTTTAAGAGAAAAATAGGTTGCCGTAACGTTGCTTAATAAATTATTTGATTTTTCAGGCTGCAAAGTGTAATCTCAACGCAAGTGAAGAAGGCGACGGGTATGTATTTTTATTTCTATTATGTTGGATATTTGTATGATATTCTCGTCGGTTTGGGATATTAATTTTATTTTGTTTGGAAAACAAATTACTTCAAAAAAAATTTCAATAAAAAGTAGTAAAAATAAAGTAACAGCTTATAAATGTCCCCCTGATTAGTAGGCCTCCACTCATTTCTGAGAGGGGTTTGGAGCCAGGAAGAGTCCGCCACGTTGCTCCAATGCGGAATGGCGAACTTTAGCGAAATAATTTTTCTACCTCAGAAATGTAGGTCTCCTTGAGATGTTTTCCTTCACCGCTAACCACGTGGTGAATGTGAATTTAAAATTGAAGAACAATTTTAGAGGTGCTGCCACCAGAGATAAGAACTCAGGTTTTACATACTTTGAAGTTATAGGCCGGGCCCCTGAGCAACCAAGGCTCACCCTGAGTTATATGAACTTATTCCTATACAACATTTAATTGTTTTCGCGTTTAGTATATATAAATTACGATAAAATAAACAAGAAACATACAAAACATAATACCATATTATTATTATTTGATTAAATATGATAAGGACCTCAAATCTAGTTCAAACTTGACGTTAGGTTTCGCAGGCTTATCCTAAAGCATTTAAAAATGGCCAAGTGGGCACAGCACACGCAGTGCAGTTCCGTAGTGGGGGGAAAGTTCATAACTCAAAAACTACATGAAAAATCATATTCGTTGAAAGTGGTTTCTAAGTTTTATCACCTTCAATTTTTTCAGAATTTTCCACTGCATTTACAAAGAGTGGGTAGTCTTTTTTGATGAATCACATTTTCTTCAGTCTGATATTAGTCTCTTACTATTTTATAAGACCAATATTTGCTTTAACTTCAATTATGGATATCACACTAACACGTATAATTAAACAGAGCGTTAATGACTTCACCTTCCGCTTATTCTGTAAAGAAGAAGAGAGGTTGTCTATTATTTATTATTTATTTCAAATATTTATGACGAATAGACTAATCTGCAAAGCCTAGAATATCACACACAGATAGAGAAAGAGAGAGAGAGAGAGAGAGAGAGAAAGTGAGAGAAAGAGAGAGAAAGAGAAAGAGAGAGAAAGAGAAAGAGAGAGCGGGAGAGAGAGAGAAAGAGAGAGTGAGAGTGAGAGAGAGCAATGTTTCATCTAAAAAGAGTATTCTTTGCTAATATCAGTATACTCTCTTGGATCCAAACTGTGCTTAGTATGAGTTGGAGTTGTGATCAAATTTTATTATATTTGCTTATAAAACTGAACTTACTAATACTGAAATTTATAAACTTAAACAGGTATGGTATTTGACGTAAATCGTTTTACCTACAGTTTGTCTTTAACAATTTTTTTTCTATTTACAGAACGATGTCTATCTCTATTGAAGACATATGCAACTGCAAAAGGTACTTATACTCGTAGTTTTAGTTTGTCGATTTGTTACTTTGTTTTAAATAACAACAAGCAAGCATAAAGTTGCGATAAAAAAAGAAACTGTTATGTATTACGTAGTATGTATTACCCAAATTCGACCGTCGGCTTCTAGTATAGCATCCCTTATGTTTTTTGTAACAGTTAATTATAATTCATTTTACTTTAATTTATTAATTAGATGCTGTAATTATAATAATAATTTTATATACTAGAAGCCGACGGTCGAATTTGGGTAATACATACTACGTAATACATAACAGTTTCTTTTTTTTATTGGATAAAGTGACTAAACAAGCAAAACGGTCACCTGATGGTAAGTGCAACGTCTGCCCATAACAAATGCTATGTCACACAGAACATTTGTATGTGATACCACACTGCGCCCGTCACCCTAAGACATTATTTTTAAGTCTCATATGTTCAGTAACTAAACTAGCTCTTGGTGTCCTTCAAACCGAAACACAGTTATGTTTGGACACTTCTGCATCACGGCAGAATAACTGGCCCTGGGGTGGTAATCGTTTGGACGAAATCCTGCATAGGAATCCTACCAACAGTTTTACCCCACAACGCGGCATTGTTTAGTACATAAATTCTGCGGCGGTAAAGCGTAGAGTAAACTATGTAGCTCAACTCTACATAGACTTTTAGAATTTAGTATAGTTTTAGTATGCTGTAGCTAGATGGCTCTGCCTAAGGGCGAGTACCTACTAATAAAACTATTTAAAAACCGTGTTTTGCCATTTTCCTTTCGGATTTTAACAAATAACTTTTCTGTGATATAACTGTAATGGATTTCTGTTGACAGTGCCTAATCATAAGTAATTCATATTTTACAGTTTACATTACGAAATTTTTCTTAGATTATATTTTCTTTTTTCAGAAAACCCATTCCAAAAAGCTTAAGTCCTCTACCAGATATAATTTCAGCAGGCAGTGCTAAGAACGCTTCGAATTCAACTACAACAAAACCTTTGTCTAAATCTGATGTTACTGATAAAACCACTCCTATGTCATGGGACACAACCACTCCTACTTCTTTTATCATAAGTAACACAACAGAAATATCATCAACTACTACGCTATTACTTTCAGGCAAAGAAATAATATCTAATGATACGACCATTGCTAGTGTTAGTGAAGTTGCAAATACTACTAAAATGTTGCCGATTGTACCAACAACGGTTCCATCTATTATTACTACGCCTGTTGTATTAGACGAAGCCACGAAACATGATGTTTCAAATATAACTGCAACAAGTAAAACACCATCGGACAGTGACACCGTTACTCCTATCACAACACTTAGGGAAGTTGAAGAAAAATATACAACAATAACGACAATGGTAACCGAAGAAACTGTTACAAACTACACAACAGAGAAAACGTTTAAAAAAAAAGGCACTTCGAAGGACGAAAAAGCTCATGGAAGGTACTTTTAAAGATATTCTTAGTTTTTTACACACGGCAGGGTAAAATTGTGTGGGTCGTAAGAAGTGGAAGCAATGAAATTTTTCAGAAATGTCCTTTAGTGGGCAAAGGAAATGCCTCGAAAATTTCATGGCTTCCGATAGATAATGGAATACAGATATGCAACAGCATTCAAGTTACGTGCCGTTTGGTACTACGTTCGCCAATCCATCTGCCAACCGTGGTGATTACGGCAAATCATCCCTTCTTGAGAAGAGCCTAGGTACAGCAATAGATTATTAACAGGCTAATGTCAATGATAAAATCACAAAGGGTTCGCTTGATCGCGATCGAAATCAATAAATTAATAACACAAATGTTCACTGGTGGTAGGATTCCTATGCAGGAATCCATCTAGGTAGGTACCATCCCAGGGCCAGTTATTCTGCCGTGAAGCAGTAGTGTGCAAACATTACTGTGGTTCGGTTTGAAAGGCACTGTGAGCTAGCGTAATCACTGGACATATGAGACTTAAGAACTGATGTCTCAGGGTGACGGGCGCAGTGTGGTGTCACACAGTAATTTCCTGGGTGACACAGTATTTGTTATGGGCAGACGTTGCACTTACCATCAGGTGAACATTTTGCTCGTTCCGTAATTTTTATGAAAAAAAAAACTTTTGCATATTTTATTAATACATTTTACTTTTTTAGTGATCATTTGAGCTCAGAAGAGGACAAAAAAGGGACAGACAGTTCGAATGCTATAAATATTCTCTATTTCTTCTGTGGTTTGATAGTAGGGGTCGCCTTGATAGTGGTCGGTAAATGTGTGTTCGACCGATACAAGGCTGCCACATATGGTAATGTAATTTTTTTCACTGATTTTTATTTATTTTTTTAATTTTACAATCGGCCCCACACTAGAATTTCCCATCAATCGTGAATGAGTTTCATAGACATATATTTCACATGCATAACCAAACCCGACCCGACAATTAACGATATGCGTTAAGTTTTTACTAGTGGTAGGATTCCTATGCAGGAATCTGTCTAGTTAGGTACCTACCCAGGGCCAGTTATTCTGCCGTGAAGCAGTAGTGTGCAAACATTACTGTGTTTCGGTTTGAAGGGCTCTGTGAGCTAGCGTAATTACTGGGCATATGAGACTTAAGAACTTATGTCTCAGGGTGGTGGGCACAGTGTGGTGTCACCCAGAAATTTCACATTGCACTTACCATCAGGTGAACGTTTTGCTCGTTTCATTACTTTATCCAATAAAAAAAAAGTTGGCTGTGGCTGGGATTTGATCCCAGAACTTACGGCGTAGAAGTTAGGTACTCTGGTGAGTAAGTCACACTGTCGTCGAATTCATTCATAATTAGCAATTCTGAACTTACAAATATCTTCTTGGTCACTTGATGAACCGACGGACAGTTGATGGTAAATGATCTCTGTGACCGACAGGTACCTTAATTTTTGTGAAGTTCATAGATTCTTCACTGAGTATGTAGTTGTTTGTGGGTAAGTGCGTTTATACCTCGTTGTTGGTAATCGGGTCTGCAGTTCTCGGCACTCATCGAACAATTGTATGAGTTATCTTTTATCTATGCCCAAGTTAAAACTAACGCGACAAAAATTTGGTATTGAAAATACAATAGACACAATAGATATCTAACTGTATCAATTTATTTTTAATTTTTTTGATTCATATTCTTACTTTATTTATCACATAATGATCGTGTGGTATCTTCCTTAGCGTCATCTGTTTTACGTACGAATAATATTCCCACAAATACACTTAGATCTTGAAGTCTGGAAACATTATTATGTATTGCTATATCTCTCAAACTTCCGAGTGAGTGTTTCTGTGTATTTTGGAAAGATTACGAAACAAATAATTTATTTAAAGATAACAATTGACCGTAACGGAATATGTATTCGGTTGTACCATGGTGTACCGTCGTAATCAGTTGGGAAGACTTAATAACAATTTATTCCATGATGTTTTGTATCCTTATAAAAATACCAATCTTACTCCTGTGTATGCTGTTCAAATCAATCATCATCATGATCATGACTACTTGAATTTTTTGGTGCACTTAGTTGTCTAGTTACTATTACTACCCATACCCGATCTTATAGCATGCATTTTATATCAGGTGTGAATAAGTTAGGATGATTGAGTGTTTACTCGTACATTTGTTGCACTATGATAAGTCCTGCAAGTTGATCGCTTCCGACATTATTCAAAAGTTTTCGCAATGGTCGACAATCAGCTATGAGGATATCTTCATTACTCAGTGGCCAAGCCTGGATGGCGGACTATACAGGGAAGCTGCCGTCTACAATGTGCTGTACTTTATAATTATATCTTATACATAGTCCACTGCTGGACTAGGACTCTTCGAATTTGGAAAGAACTTATGAAAATATAATTAAGTTTTTGCCTAATAGTAATCTGTAACGCCACTGGTGGTAGGATTCCTATGCAGGAATCCGTCTAGGTAGGTACCACCCCAGGGCCAGTTATTCTGCCGTGAAGCAGTAGTGTGCAAACATTACTGTATTTCGGTTTGAAGGGCACTGTGAGCTAGCGTAATCACTGGGCATATGAGACTTAAGAACTGATGTCTCAGGGCGGGTGCAATGTGGTGTCACACAGTAATTTTCTGGGTGACACAGCATTTGTTATGGGCAGACGTTACACTTACCATCAGGTGAACCTTTTGCTCGTTCCGTCACTTTTATGAAATAAAAAAACTCTGCTACTAGTTAATAGTGAGGGCATATAAATATATCGTCTCTACCGGGGAGAGACAGGGACTGGTTCTCTAAGAGCAGGATTGTAAATAATTATCATTAGACTATTTTGTACTTTATGGTTAATTATAATTAGTGGAAACGATGCATTCATTATCAGGGGTGACGCAACGAAATATTCATTAAGATTTACAATAATGCCGAAAATTAATGCCCTTACAACTTAATCTTGATAAAGATTCTAGGTAAGGCTAGATTTTACGTGTAGAGCTACTATGAATAATTTTCTTCTATTTTATTTTCCCTTCAATTGGCCGTGTGGTGGCGGCTCGTTAAAAGAATACCACCACTCCATCTCATCCAATGGATCTCGTAAAAGGCGAGTAAGGAATTAAACTGCACTGTGCACCCAACAGCGCATGGTGGCGATGGGCTCACCACCTATCACACCAAGTGCATTATATTGTTTTGGTGAAACGTGGATTGTGGCAGTCATCTGTTATTGCAGTGAGTGCCCAGTCTCTGACTACCCCTTATGGGATACAGTCGTGATCTTATGTATGTATGTTCAATTGGACTGAGTTCGTCAGCTTGATTTTTACACTAAAAAAAAATTGTTTTCTTTTCAGAAGTCAATCAACAGAATGTAGAAATGAATCACCAAACGTAAAGTGATTAGTAAAGACAAGTAACATTGACAATTTGTTGCGATGCATTATAAGTGTTATATTTAGTAAATATGTACATAATAAATAGAATATATCGCATTTAATAAAGACGGTAAGCTTAAGAACTGCGAATAAGTTAGGGTACGGCCTGTTAAAGTAATTTGTACTTTTCACCATTTCGACTAAAATCGTGAACCAGTGTCTGCCACACACCTTCAAACTTGGATAAAGTTTAAACATCTTAGTCATATTGTGACTGTCTTGCATTTAAATATAAAAATAAAATTTTGTGACTATGAAATTCATTTGATCTTTCCATTGGATCATTCTAAATGTATATTTTGTTATGCTTTTTATAATAACTTTATTTATAAAATGTGATCGTCTAGTTAGGATCATTAATAACGTTGTGTTTGTTAAACGAACTGGTTACTTCTTTTAGGTGTGTCTTGGAAAGATAAATGCTCATCAGAGGAGCCGCAAGCCGTAGACATTGCAGAATACTATCTTTATAATTAATCCCTACTCGCTTGTTTATTCATATCTGATACAACAGGTTCACATTTTAGTTTATAGTAAATACCCAATATAAGTAATAAGAGCCGTGGTAGCTCAGGGGCCTAGTGGTCACCTTTAATTTTATAGTAAGCGAGTAACTGGGTTCGATCCCCGGTGCCAGTACCTCTAAAATTGTTCTTCAATTTTAAGAGCTGATTTAGCACGTGCTTTGCGGTGAAGGAAAACATCGTGAGGAAACCAGCATGTCCGAGGAATAGAAATATTACGAGGACATGTGGAGTCCGCCAACCCGCATTGGAGCAGCGTGGCGGATTCTTCCTAGCTCCAAAAACCCACTCAGAAATGAGAGGAGGCCTGTGCTCAGCAGTTATAATAGGCTGAAACTTTTTTTTTTACCCAATATAAAATATTCGCTCCCCCGCCATTTTATTTAAAAAATGTGGGGAAGGGACTAGGCTCCAGGCAACCGCCGTAATAGTAAATAAAGACGCGTAAAACGACGAATAAAAGATACGTAAAATAAAAACAGTGTCACGCATCTAAAAATATTCTTTTACCATTACAATTTTTTCTTTTAAGATTTTTCGGACTAACTGTGATATAAAAAGTTTCTTTCTTTGTACGGACCACCCGTATGCGATCCTGTACCGTTCATCCGGTTGCGAGAAACTGTGGTGAGTTGTTGTGCGCGAGTCGTACCGAATAATTTTTGTCAACTCACTTGGATGAATTCTTACCTAACTTTTACCGGAAACTTTTACTAATTACGTAATTGTTGGCACTTGCGCTCAATTAATGAAAATCATTGTCTTTTATATTTTTTATGTTATCAACATTTCAGCCTACTAAGTCCACTGTTGAACATTGCCTTACCCATAGATTGTTATAAAACACAGTCCTGAGCCACCCGCATCCATCGACTTCCCGCAAAGCGGCGCATGACGTGAGCGACGTCATGCGCCGCATCTATCGTCGCCCTACACCGCGCTTGACGGTACGTGGCTGCCACTGGAGGACCTTTCTTCCCCAACGGTTACCGGAGCTATATGGCCAGACCATAGCCACTTTAGCCTGCTAATCCTTAGGACTATGTCGGTTATTCTAGTTCAGCTGCGGATATCATCGTTACGGATTTTATCAGGCAGAGAAAACACGAGGATAGCCCTTTCCAAAGCTATGTATGTATTCTACACATGGTATGTATTTTAAACGAATTATAAAAAATGTAAGGGGCATTGCAACGCATGCCGGGCATTAGATAGTATTAATTAAAATTAATTATTGATAAAAATATAGTGCTAACGTTATCTCAAATTTTGAGCAGATTGTTTCGTAAAATAATGTATGTATGTAATGCGGCGATAACATATTCAAATTGTGCCAGTGTCCAAAAATGTATATTATTTAATAATATCACGAATTAATGTTAGTAGTATAGAAATAATGTAATTTTAAATGTGTCAAACATTTGTACTCATCAAATAAAACATTTCTATTTTTATTTTTTTAATATGCCTATGATCTTAGGGATAAGTCTAAAATCGACAGTTTACTGGTTGGATTCTATTATTGCTTTCCTTTATCATTTCACCCCAAACAAAATCCGAAGAACTAAATTCACTGACAAGTCATATAGTTGTTATCTTTAATGGAGATGGAAGACTTACAGTACACTAGAGTAGACCATGAACAGGACAAAATTCGACTCGTCGTTGCCTCCGCGGGGACCTATGCATTTCCCCACATAAATAATTAAAAAAAGTACCTGACGTCTATCAAGCGGGTATTTTGTTCGATTTCCAGCGGAAGGCAACATTTGTTCAAAAAACACAAATCATTTGTTTTTGAGTCGGGTTATAGTGGCCATGCAAAATATATGTCTGTAAAACCCACTCACAATACAGCAGAAATCCTTGCAAAGGCATCGTTTCCTTAAAAAAAAAAACTGTTGATGATAATGACTTTCGTTTAGCCAAGAATTATCCATAAGGAATATAAGAAAGCCGTTCTCAGCTATTTGACTACTTTCTAGAGATTCCAGAGGTGATACACTCGTCAGCGATGTGTTTAAATCATAGTCAAACGTTTAATGATCATGTCCTTTTCGTCAATATACAACCACGGTGACAACTTTCGAATAATTTCGGCAGCTGTCAACTGCACAGGAGATAAATGTATGAAGTGTAATCACAAATAGAGACTCGCTTTTCCTAACCTACCAGCACCCGAAGTAACGCTCATGCGATAAGATCAGAGGTTGGCTCCGACACACAACCAGATTTTTTTTTTTTTTTTTTTTTTTTTTTTTTTTTTTTTTATTTTATTAAGGTATACAAACAAATGTACAAATGTTTATTTTAACACGTATTAAAATAAATACAAAATAAGTTTATGCACATTCAACACCATATACCACATATTAAATACTAAGAATAGCACGTAACGAGTTTCACATCCATCCACTAATATTATACATGCGAAAGTGACTCTCGTACGAAGTCACGGGCATCAGCCAGTTTAATTACACTTAATACTTTTTCGTAGAATAATTACATTAAGTTTTTATATTTTATTTTTTTAAACAATTTTTTATTTCTTTTTTATAATAAAAGGGAGTGGCAGCAAAAATATCTATATCAGCAAAATAGTCATTGTACGATTGCACCATGCGTCGCAACGGGGAGCGCAGTCCGGCATTAGTTCGACAATTTTTAGTATGGAACAGTTTATGAGCGTACTTATGCCGGATACGCTGAGAACCACTAGGGATGCGATAATAAAGTTCATTATTAAGACAAATACAGTCAATATGGTTATGACACATTCGGTATAAATATAATGCATCAGAGAGTATTCTTCTCTTATGCAGAGGAAGAAGTGAGAACCTTTCTAGGAGTTGGGAATAGGAAAGAAAAGAGTTATGATGCCGTCTATAGTAAACAGTCTTTAAGAATTTGCGCTGAATACGTTCAATTTGGTTACTATATTTATCATAAAATGGACTCCAAACTATTGAAGCATACTCAATAATCGGTCTTACCAAGGAATTAAACAAAATTAGATGTGACAATGGCCGATTGAAGTCTTTTGTAGATGTGATTACAAAACCTAATGTTCGAAAAGCCTTATCTGTAATATAGTCAACGTGGTTGCCAAGGTGGAGTTTCGAGTCTAAAATAACGCCTAAGTCCTTAATTACTCCAACACCAATCAGCTCAGCATCATTAATGGCATAAGTAAAACTAATTATATTATGCTTTTTCGTGAAGGTTATACTTTTACATTTATTGATACTCAGATGTAGTTTATTAATATTGCAGTAGATAGCTAAACGGTCAAGATCGCTTTGTAGCCTCTGGCAGTCTTCAATGCTGAGAATAGGTAAGTAGACTTTTAAGTCATCTGCGTAAAGTAGAAAGTTACTATGATGGAAGCAAGTATAGATATCATTAATATATATAATGAACAAAAATGGACCGAGTATTGAGATCCGAAAACTAACAATGTATTTTTGCACAAATCGTTGGCTGGTCCAGTTAGGAAACACATACATTCACAGAGTCACGCCTCTTTCCGATTGGGGTAGGCACAGACCACATATTTCCATTGGCTCTCAATCCTGAGAGCGTTTCGGAGTCGGGAAGAATTCGCCACCTTGCTTGTGTGGGTGGGGCTTCTTATGTCCTCGAAATATATTTTTCCTCAGACATGCAGATTTCTGCGTGATGTTTTCCACTACGAGCACGTTGTAAATTAGCACTTAAAATTTGCATAACACATTAAGAGATGCTGACACTGGGGACTGAACTCTGGTTACTACAAACGCGAGGCCTTTGAGTTGCCGTGGCTCCGGGCCACCTTTTGTTAGTGCTTACTATTATCTAAATTATTCTGGTTATTCAGGTTAGAAATGATAATAAAATGATTTATTCTTAAAACAGGAGTCTTTACATAAGAATTGGTTTTCACAATAAAATGTTGAATACTATATTTCTTAAAACGGGCAAAACTCTGAAGCTTTAGGAAATCAACACAATGAGTGTAAGTGTTAAATACAATTATGAAGTATTCATTTAAAAAACCTAAAAGGCGATATGTGTGGTACGTAATTATGTATTTGAAACTTTTAATTTTTTTGAAGATTCAGTAAGAATATTTGTAAGAGGTACTTAGGCAATCTGTTATATTATTTTATCATTTGATACAAAACTAGATTTTTCGTACAAACTTGATTTTCCACATTATATTCAATATTCGGGCAATTTGTAAACAAGTAATTTTGCAACATCTAACGGTTCTTCGATATTAATATCAACTGATCTCCGGATGCGTTTGACACATACAGATTTTCCTTTAACGCTGTGATCCTTGTAGTAGCCCATGTTGCAAATGCAGAAATTGGGGGCCGAGCAAACGCCATTGGGACACCCGCCAGGACAGCTCGGTAAGCACCTGAATGCAAAGTTAGTATGACAATAATGAAATAATATTTTTTCTTTATGTACCCTTTTTTGCCATGAGTCTTTATCCCGGTTATAGCTTTATTAAGAAATTATATTTCATCACAGACTATTTAAACATTCTGGAAACTAATGTTTTCTTTTATTTACGCGAATATTACACATTTAAATAAAACTATTTTTTTACGGATTTCGAGCTCTTTCTGCGTAGATCGGACTACAAATAATAATTAAAAGCTGAAGGTACTCCGGGTTAACTATGACATCGGGACAACTGTCACCTCAGTCCCCCCGTGACCATGGGTGCTGTAAAGCGTCCGAAACGTCGGGAAAATAAAGTTCAATATTAAACGCGATAAAATCCGTAAAAAAGTAGTTTTATTTAAATTCTGGAAACTGCTTTGAGGGGATTATTAGGATTATTGGGATTATTGTCTGATATTTATTTTTTCTATGCAGACAAATCTTGAAGCACCTTATTGTAAATCCAAATCAATAAATTTTCGACAAGCCAACGTGGATATTATATGTATTTTTTAAAAAGCTGAAATTGGAGCTGTAACTAAAACAATGGGGAGTTAGCGACATCTATGTCACCACATGAGAAGCTCAAAAAATGGTTAATACGTCTTTTATGCCGCTAAATATATTACAGTTTCATCGATGTTAAATATATACAAGATCTAGAAGAGCAGGAGGAGACGTTCTCCGTAGATCATCTGATCTGGCGGGTAGCCACTCTTTTCCTTGGCACAACATCTACCGAAGGGGTTTAGTAAAATTAATCTTCATCAGCCAAATAGTCTAGTGTAGGATATAGGCCTCTCCCAAGGTGAGAGGATTTTATAATGTTTGTGGCAGGTGGACTGGCAATTGCTGTACCACGCATCTTAGAAGCTACTGCCTGTCACCAGTATCGATAATTTAGATCTGACGTATTTAAGATTATGACGGCGATGAGACGGGGTGGTAGATTCTCTTAAGCCACCACCACACGGTAAAGTCGGTGGCCATGTGAGGTTAGTATTTCTTTTAGTTAATTTTTATGTCACTCACGGAATGGGATGAGGTGGCGGAATCTCTTACACACAACTATGTCATAACCAATCTAAGAACATTTCATATCCAAAGGCAAATATTAAATAACATCAGTAACTAACCTGGTCCCAGAGGGATCTTCCTTATCTAAAACATATCCTCGATTACAAGCGCATCTGTTTCCTTCGACACAAAATCCATTGATGCAGCTTACAGTACACTGTACTTGTACGTCGCCTTCGGGATAAACATGTTGACTTCCTGGATATAATGAATAGCCGGGCTGATAATCTGGTCCAGGTTGATACATAGATTGACCTGGTTGATATGGAGATTGCCCTGGCTGTTGTTGAAATTGGCCAGGCTGATAATGCGATTGACCTGGTTGGTTAGGATTTTGGCCCGGCTGATTAGGATATTGACCGGGCTGATTTGGATACTGACCGGGTTGATTGGGATACGGACTGGGCTGATTTGGATATTGGCCGGGCTGATTTGGATATTGGCCGGGCTGATTGGGATTTTGGCCGGGCTGATTTGGATATTGGCCGGGCTGATTTGGATATTGGCCGGGCTGATTTGGATATTGGCCGGGCTGATTTGGATTTTGGCCAGGTTGATACGATGGTTGGCCTGGTTGGTTAGGTAGACTGACTATGGGACGTTTCGTAGAAGTTGTAGTCGTTGTAGGGAATTCGCAAGTATTGGGGGCAACACACCGACCGTTCGGGGCACAGCCTCTGAAAAATCAAATATTTATTTTAATCAAGGATTTGTTTTGTTTTCATTTTGTTGTCTAATGAAATCTTCTGGTCAAAATGGGAATCATTTTCATTGATAATCATACCAATGACTTCTTATTAATTGAGACAAATAAAATAATTTGTTTAAACAAGACGATTTAACAAATAAAAGACGATATATTGAAATAGTACCAGGGTAGTAATTTAACTCGTATCGACTTATTATCTTGCAACTCTAAGCAGTATCTGAATTATTATATATTTCATACATTTTATATCAAATATCTTAATTATACACACATAAAACAATATATATTTTACTAAATCATAAATGTGGAAAGGAACGATCAAATAATACTGTGTATTTCCGAAAAGTGTTAATAATTCGGGAATGAGTAGTTCATCAAGCACCTAATCAAAAGAGAACAGCGCAATGCCTATCAGGTGCAGATAGCTAAGAGCCAGCTTAGTGCAGCAATAACAAAAATTATCTAGACACGAGAAATCGGTCCACGAAGTACGCGAAAGGTGATGTTTCTGTAAGAACTTTATCTGTTGCTGTCACTTAAAGGTTAACTATAACCATTCAGCGAGAAAATACATCCATCGCTATGCCACAAGTAGAAATTTAAGTAACGATTAATTACCACCGCGTGGCCTAGTGGTAAGGGTACCTGACTTTAACGCCTCGGGGAATTAAGAATCCCTGCTGGACCCAACAATTGCGCAAAAATTTTTGGTTTTCGGGTCTGGTTGTGTTTTGCGTGTGAAATGTATGTCTGTTAAACGCATCCACGATACAGGGGAAATTCTACTATGAGGCATCGTTGTAAAAAAGAAAAGTTAGAACGAAATTATTCGTTTTGAATGACTGTATACATTTTATGTTGTTACAGACCATGTAATAAAAATGCTATTAATATTGCTCAAAGTTGAGCGTTAACTGAACTTCATCAGATCACTGAGCAACGTCATAGGAGCTTCTGTTAATATCACCCTTTGGAATAATAGAATAATTTCCAATTGACGTCGTTATAATTTTTATAGGCTGATAACTACAGATCAACGAATTCAAGACATACTTACTGGTTACAGTGAGGTACACATTGACCTTTGTCGTCTTTGTTGAAGCCTTGGCGGCAACGGCAATCGTTTGGGGCTACACAATCTCCATTGATGCATCGGTCGCAAATCGGCTTACAAGAACCTTCAGGTGTCGACTGATAGCCGTTTCTGCATTCGCAAGTATTGGGTGCAGTACAATTTCCTGTCCCAAAAGGAAATACTGTCGTTAGAAAGAAAATAACAGAAAAGTGGGTTATGAGTACTGGTGGTAGGATTCCTATGAGGAATCCGTCTAGGCAGGTTATTCTGCCGTGCCACCCCATGGCCAGTTATTTTGCCTTGAAGCAGTACTGTGCAAACATTACTGTGTTTCGGTTTAAAGGGCACTGAGAGCTAGTGGAATCACTGGGCATAGACTTAAGAAGTGAACTGTCTCAGGGTGACAGGCGCAGTGTAGTGTCACACAGAAATGTTCTGGGTGACATTTGTTATGGGCACTTCATGTTCTGGGTGACATTTGTTATGGGACTTTTTGTTCGTCACTACATACAATAAAATAAAAAAATAAAGTTGTCTTACTAAGCTAAGTGCGATAACCATCCAAATCGGCATCGCTACTTACCATCAGATGAGACCGCGACTAAGGACTAGCTTATATTTTAATAAAAAAATCACTCGTACATTACGTTCTCATATACATACAGACAAACCAGAGCAAATATGTTTGTTTCTTAAAACAATTCTCGTAATGACTCCTAATATCTTTTACTATGAATGTCTCTTACTGCTCGATTTTATAATTGTTTCCGCCTACGTTTCTTAACGATAAAATAGGACATCGTGTTTTAACACTATATTATTCAATACGAAGTTGCAGTTTTTTTATTGATATACGTCATTATCTATAGCATCGCTCCCCTTAATTGTGTTTTAAAACGTAAAAATAACTTGAAAATATAAAATATCTGCACAACTGCATGTTTGCATGGTTACAAAAATAATACACTATAGTTACAAAGGATATTACAGAACCCCAAAGTAAAATAACAAAAAATATACACACATCTCTATACTGTGTGAATTACGCAATAATACTATTTCACGCATGCAAAAGCAGCAAAAGTAAAATTCTTGGCAAGCTGTGCAATGTGAACCTCTTTTAAAGCTTTCGATTAACAGTAATTACTGTCAAACTCACGAGGTCGATGGTTACTTATTCAAGCTGTATATGGACACTACGAAGTATATTAGATAGAAGCAAATTGCTAGCAACAAATGAATAAGAATTCCTATCGGGAATATTATTGGACTGCTCTGAAACAAAATATTGTCTACTAATCTTCAACACAAGAGAAGTGTCATTTACTAAAAAAAAACAGTTTATGAGATCATCACTATGTAAAAATGTAAACAGCCTATAAATGTCCCACTACTGAGAACAGGCCTCCTTTCAATTCTGAGGGGGTTTTGGAACTGGGAAGAGTCCGCCACGCTACTCCAATGCGGGTTGGCGGACGTCACATGTCGTCGAAATATTTTTTTATTTGACAGACATTCAGGTTTCTTTACGATGTTTCCTTCACCGCCGAGCACGTGCCAAATCAACACTTAAAATTGCAATTAACAATTTTAGTGGTGCCGCCACATGGAATCGAACCCAGGTCACTCGCGTACTATGAAATTTAAAGCGAGCTCCTAGACCCTGAGCTACTACGGCTCCCACTATGAACGGTTGATAATTATTGAAATGAAATGAAATGAAAATTATTTATTCTTCAACATAAGAAATACAAATTTTCGATTATCAAACCTAATTTTTTTTACAATCTACCACCGTTTTGTAATGAGGACTCTCTGACGGAGAAGAAACAGTCGAAAGAAACTCCGTACGTATCCTCTATTTGTTATTTTTTTATAGTTGTCGAAATTACATTATAAATAAATTTACAAACAACAGTCTCATAGATAGAGACAAGATTTAATAACAAATGAATAAATGCATTGCAAACTCGAGTAGACCAGCCTCCACCAACAGCACCTGTTGACAAGTATGACACATGTGGCAGCCATTGCCCTCCTCGACCATATTCGAGGGAAGTGGACATTATAGTATAGACTAAAAATAGAAACGGACTAATGATTGACCCTGCGCAGTATCCTAACAGGAAGATATGAAGACATATTGGCATCTATACTATGTTGTTCACATTTAGAAAGATAGAATATCATACGGTCTAATGAGCAACTGTAAATCAATTGAACGACGAACATTCTATCTACTTATACTGTATTTAGAATTTGAATAGGTTTAGACTTACCAATACCGCCACAGTTCTCCTTACAGCTTGGTAAACAGTATTTGCTATCTGAATCCAGCTTAAAGCCTTCTTTGCAGAGACATTCCCCTCCAGCGCAGTGTCCATTTTGACAACCTATTGGACAGGTCGGGATACAGAATCCCGCTACATTTTTCACATGGTCAGGGAAGCATGTGCATGTTTCGGGGGCCGTGCAAAGGGCATTGACACATTCTTGAGAGCACACTGGGTCACAGATTCTATAATTGTGAATGTTCCTGATGTATCCCCTGCAGCAGGATCTGATGCGACTGAGATCGGGTCGTGACTAGAAATTACAGGAGTTGGTGAATGAGTAATGTTAATGAATAAAAGTGATGTTCATAATGTAAATACCGGGAACAAGCACAAATTAATAATGACAGTTACTCGACTTCACGGGGTCAGCAGCTCTTTTAGGGCAATGTATACGTTTTTATAACAAAATCCCAGAAAGCGCGCAAAGTATTTCAATCAAAAAGTTAAATTTTTTTAATTAACAAAGACTTCATAAAAATGGTTATTATAATATTAAAGAATACATTGTTTATGTTATGATAACCCCTGGGAATGAGCTGATCGCTGCCAAGCAATTTCTACATCTTTATAATACTACTAATACTAATTGTACATTATTTTTAAAATAATTTAAAAGAAGAAAAAATTGCCCGCTGGGTTTCTTACTGGATCTTCCCAGGACAGAGGTTGTTTTTGCGAATCAGTGTAGTAAAAAAAAAGAAAAAATTACTTTCAATAAGTATTATGTAAATAATCTATAGTAAAAAGTAAAGTTTCAGCCTTATAAATGTCCCACTACTGAGCACAGGCCTCCTCTCATTTCTGAGAGGGTTTTGGAGCTAGGAAGAATCCGCCACGCTGCTCCAATGCGGGTTGGCGGACTTCACATGTCTTCGAAATATAATCTATGTTGAATAAAAATTATTCTATTCTATTGTATCGAGAAATTGTATTGTACATATTTGTATAAACAACAAAAAGACTTACTCCGTTTCCCGCTGGAATATGAGTCGGATCCCGTGCCAGGCTAGCAGTTCTGTGATAAATAATGATTTCTATTAAAACAGAAACATATTATGAAATTATTTTATCTAAGCAATGACAATATTTCTTGAATTTTATATATCAAATAGATACTATAGTCAAACTTAATTCGAATATCTTTCAATATTTATATTTCAATATATACAACTGAATATTTTTTTTTTATTGTTTAAAGTAATGAAACGAGCAAAACGTTCACCTGATGGTAAGTGCAAGTGCAACGTCTGCCCACAACAAATGCTGTGTCAACCAGAACATTTCTGTGTGACACCTCACTGTGCCCATCACCCTGAGACATCAGTTCTTAAGTCTCATATGCCCCGTGATTACGCTAGCTCACAGTGCCCTTCAATCCGAAACACAGTAATGCTTGCACACTACTGCTTCACGGAAAAATAACTGGCCCTGGGTGGTACCTACCTAGACGGATTCCTGCATAGGAATCCTACCACCAGCAAAATATTAATGAAATTCCTTCATTTAAGCAATTTATTTTGATAGATTTTGTTCATTCCTCTTGAAGAATACGATAAAAAGTAAAATAGAAGTTATTGGACTATCTCTTATAATTTAACAACTATATTTGCAAATTGCATTTCAGTTAAATGTAAAGTTAAAGTTAACTGAAGAACAGTCGGTAAACTCCGTGCCGTCACCACGTTTACGTGGCGTAGCACGATCGGTTCGATGGTAAAGAAATTCATTGTAAATCGGCGGCTCGTTAAAAGAATACTACCACTCCATCTCATCCAATGGATCTCGTAAAAGGCGAGTAAGGAATTAAACTGCATTGTGCACCCAACAGCGCATGGTGGCGATGGGCTCACCACCTATCACACCAAGTGCATTATATTGTTTTGGCGAAACGTGGATTGTGGCAGACAGTGACCCCTTATGGGATACAGTCGTGATCTTATGTATGTATGTATGTAAAAAAAATATTGGAAAACTGTTCACATCACACGTAAATTTCGCAAACGTGCTTTGGACTAGCATGATGGACTTCTTACGGCTGTCCGGTGGACACCAGGTCCAGCACTGGTAACTACAAATTGTCACTCTACTTTTATAGTTAAAGAAAAAGAATTCCGTCACTACATTTATTAACTTGCAATGTTTGTATGTTAGTTTTGATTCTTGTTTTTAACATTGTCTATTTTGAATTGCTTGAAGTCGTTATTGTCCATTTATCTAAGAATCTCTTAATCTATTTTAATGTTGTCATTAAACTGGCGAATACGTACGGAACTTCAATATAACACACGCCAACTTCGTTGTTGACATTGACATGTGAAGTCATGTTCTGTCTTAGATCATATCCTTGCTGAGTGTGATTTCCGAAGTATCTGTAATAAATGGTATAAATCTTTTAGTTACATGTAGAGATTAGTTTAAGTAAATAAGTACATACTCGTATATTCTGATAAAGTTATAATTGTTGTTTTCTTGTTTTCGAAGTCGCCTCAATGTTTACGTCTTCATTGCCTTTTTAATCACCATGTTACCTTTGTGTCTATCGTAAAGAAGAGAAAGTTATTTTGCTAAGATCCGCATGCAAAATGTAAAATGGTGTGTATTACCTAGTTTTGAAGAGCAAACAGCGGTCTCAGTTGACAGTAGTAGAGTCAATATCACTTATAATGCCTCGTTTTGAGGTGAAACACGTGTCGTGTTCTCGACTTCAGTGGTGTGTATTGCCTAGTGGTAGTGTTGTAGTGGTGGAGGGTATCTGGTGGCGGCTCCAGGTGGCGGTATTGGTTTTCTTGTGCACGCTGTTGAGGGAGGGCGGGCAGTGCTCTTCAAAACTAGGTAATACTCACCATTTTACATTTTGCATGAGGATCTTAGCAAATTAACTTTCTCTTCTTTACTATAATGGATTTCCGCAAAGTAACGCCTGATTCTATTAACTATATTTGTGTCTAGCATCAATATTTGATCGATAAAAAATTTGCTAACTTAAAGTTTAGTCATTCATAAAATACGCTACAAACATTTTTTATATATTAAGTACATATTTATCTATTGCATTTCATTATTGAAAGAAGCTGCCAAATCAATAACTTTTTGGACCCAATGCAGTCGCTGGAAATTATGACTAAAGGAGTCTTTAAATGTCAGTGCTCTACTTCGGTTGTCTAAGCCCGTCAATAATATGGATAATATAAGTTGACCCTTTTCCTATATACGAATCATATGTTACAAGAAATTTAAAGTAAAAAGAAAGTAACGGTATTTATAAAAGAGATAGAATTTTATTTAATTCAATAAATAGATTATTTTTAATCACTTGCTCAAAATGGGTCAAAAGAAAAATTCCACAGACGTGGGACGGACGAACCAACGAAACTTAGCGGGCTTGTATAAAAATGTGCCTTTAGATTTAAATTATATTTAAAATTTTGCAATAATAATACACATGTTACTATATCCACACATTTACAGAAATATGATGTTACTTTCAGTCGATGTATTCCTTAATATTACATTAAACCATTTTAGAAAGTCTATGATTAGGAAAATAAAAAATGTAAACTTTGTATACTTTTTGTTAGTTCGTACAACTTTTTCTGACTTTTGTTTGTTCCTTGCATTTACATTTTGTATGACAACATTCAATAAGGAATACCACTTACTTAACGAGATTATCACCGGCGCGGTATTGGTAGCCTCTTCCACCGAATCCACCCTTAACGGATTTTACATACTGCGTGTCGGGGTCGTTCGCGTGGACGCACACTAGCAGCAATGCGCTTATCAACACGTATAACTGCATCGTGCGCTGTGGGTTTGAGAATATACATAAAATGTGTAATTGTAACCACACTTATCATCATCATCATTATTTCACCCCATCCCTAGTTCACCCAATAAACACGGTCTTGAGCCACCTGTATGAGCCACTCGTGCAGAACCGACGTCCCGCGAGCGACCTACGAGTGCATCAAGTGGTGTAGTGTATTTGCAGGTATGGCCACTACAAAACCTTTCGTTCCCAACGGTCATCTGTTCTTTAAGCGATATGGCCGTTCTATTGTCACTTCAGATGACTGATCCTAGTCTAATGTCGGCTACTTTAGTTCTACTGTGCATATTATTATTATTGATTCTATCTCGCAGAGAAACTCCCAGCATAGCTCTTTCCGTAGCTCGCTGAGCTTCATTCAGCTTCCTGGAGTGGATACACGGGTGACGTCTCAGTTCAGAAAATAGAATAAAACTGAAATTTAAAAGACTAAAGGTCCAGTAATAGGCTTGAAAATATCGTCGTTATGCGAATATATTAACTAAGTACATTAAAATAACTGAACCGATTTGGATTATCTTTCCATCTTGACCTGAGTCGTACAACTAACCTTATCGAAACGAAACTTGATATCGATATCTAGGTTATAACTACCGCATAGCGTAGGTCAGAGTACCTAAACGCTATGCTGCGGGTTCTGAGTTCGAATCCCAACCGGAGCCATCGTCGTCATCAACGGGGATAGAAAACAAGCTTCTCGCGTACTGTAAAATATGGCGATCGCCCTCCCTGTTACATGCACAGAGAAAAATTATTGTATAATTTATTTTAACAAATATTTGAGCTTATATTAACACAACAAATATTTTTATTTATTTTAACAAATAATTATTTATTAAAATAAATAAACTTATCGTAATATATTGTAAAGAAGGTCAGAGATGTAGTTAGTAAGACAATATTTCCTTATACGACTACCATATTTGTAACCAGTGGAAAATGTATGACTGTATGGTTAATATTAACTATGACATAACTTACCTTTGTTTATCAATCGCCGATCGACTTCTGCACTCTTTAGCATTCAGAATAACACTGACATTATTATTTGCAGTTCTAACCGTGATATTTAGCGAGGCACGTTTATGTTTTATTGAAATCGTGGTTCCGTATGTCTTTTTATAAATGGAAGTTAGCGACGAGGAGTAGCAAATCGTACCTTTTAATAAACAGTAATCTGTTATCCGTTACTTGACCATAACAATTGCTGGTCTCATTTTACTTCTATAATAAAGATAGAGAGTTTGTATGTTTGAACACGATAATCTCAGAAGATACTGGTTTGATTTCAAAAATTATTAATGCATTTGATAACCCGTAAATTGGGAAAGATTTTAGTTTATGTAACTTTATGCTAAGGCATTAAAGCGCCGCGCACTGTGTATCGAACTTAATCAAGAAGGGCCTAACTGTGAATGCTATAGCAATGCGAAATAATGTGGTCAGCTTATTTGGACACTGCCAGTCTAGAATAAAATTAAAAAATATATATTACAGCGAATAATCAATTAATATACGGTAGACAGTTATATGGGTCGAGTCGTTGGTGGACATCGAAGAGGGGACCAAATTTTTATAGCCAGTTCAGTCGATTGGCTTCCTTCGAGGCTGCTGAACCCAATATATGCCGTGTGGTGGCGGCCCCGATGGTGTCGTAAAAGTCGACAGAGGGAAAATAAATACCTGAAGATGGGCAGCAGCATCTTCCTGGGACATCTGAATAAATAAACTGTTGCCGAACCGCCCGCTAAGCGTGCAACAGTGGCAATATCCCTCCAAAATGAGGACTACAAACTTGCGGCAATCTATGGGGGAGGCCTTTGTTCAGCAGTGGACTAGTGACAGGCTGAAATCATTATGATGATGATTTTTTTTTTGTAGTAAGTGACGAAACGAGCAAAACGTTCATGTGATGGTAAGTGCAACGTTCGCCAACAACAAATGCTGTGTCACCCAGAATATTTCTGTGTAACACCACACTGCGCCCGTCACCCTGAGAGATCAGTTCTTAAGTCTCGAATGCCCAGTGATTACGCTAGTTCACAGTGCCCTTAAAACCGAAACACTGTTATGCTTGCACACTAGTGATTCACGGCAGAATAACTGGCCCTCGGGTGTTACCTACCTAGACGGATTCCTGCATAGTAATCCTACCACCAGTAAAGTGTAAGTCATGTTGTACTTATTATCAGGTGAACAATTTGATCGTTTCGTAACTGCGTTCAATAAAAAAAAACTTTCCGCAAAACTTTAGATGTCGCGTTTGCCGGGACCAGATTACCACTCGAGAAACTTTCGTTTCCCAACGATCGTAGGTTCTTCGAGCTATATAATTACGAGAATGTCTGCCCATAACAAATGCTATCGCCCAGAACAATTCTATGTGGCACCAGCTCTATATTACGCTAGCGCTCAGTGCCCTTCAGACCGAAACAGTAACGTTTGCACACTACTGCTTCACGGCAGAATAACTGGCCTAGTGTGGTGTCTACCTAGATGGATTCCTGCATAGGAATCCTACCACCAGCAATGTACGATGGTAAAACTCGGCGGCTGGAAAAATTCCGAACTATTCCGAATAATGTCATTATTGCAACATTCAACAATTTTATAATCAAGTGGCAGTGATCACTAACGCCAGTAGGTTAAAATGTCGTCATATATCGGAAGCGATGAGATAATGCAATCATGTTTTGCACATACAGCTTCGCTAGAATTTTAATGTTATACCTACACTTAAGTAAATTATAACTACACTTAAGTAATTATAATTATAAATTTATAAGTAAGTTAATCCATGTAAGTAGTAATTAATTTGTAGACCGAGTGGTCTAGTGCTCACAGTACCTGACTTCTACGCCGCCGGTCCAGGGTTCGAATCCCAGTCGGAGACAATATTTGTTGATTTGTGTATTTACAACAATCGTCGGTTTCCGGTTATTTTAGTTTAAAAAAAACAAGCCCTAAACTGGGATTTCTCTTGTATCGTGTATGCGTTTTGAAGACTTAAATTTCACATGCACAAAACGACCAGACCTGAAAACCAAAAATTTGTGTATTTGCAATAATGTTGTCTTCGGCTGTGATTCGAACCCAGTACCGGCGTAGAAGTCAGGAACTATGACCACTAGGCCACGCGGCCGTCATGTTTTGGTATGGTCGAGTTGTGCAGGAAATATCCTAGTGTGAGACCATTTTTAGTAACAAATTAAAAAAAAGAAATAACTCATTTATACATAATAAATAGCTCCGTCCCACGTTCATGGTATTTAAAAATATGCAAATCGGAATTTTTGTTTAGTCAAGTTTCTTGCACAACTTGCAACTTGCAAGCTTCTAGGAAATGGATCTTGTGACTAAGCTAAGTTTCGACTTAGAGCAGGATCCTGTTTTACTAACCGCTTTTCTTTTTTTGATTAATCTCTTGTACTAAATAGTTAAGGTGGCTGACACAACCTCCTCTATCTATCCCCCTCCTCCCACATGCCGCACAAGATGGCGATTTTAAGAACGCGCAGCAGTAATCGTCGGCATCAAGTAAATTTGGTCTTGGAAATAACTCAATCGTTGGACGTTTCTCGGAGTGCACATAATTAATTTAGAAGGAACTCGGAAGGAAGTATGAGACCAAACAGACATTTACTAAGCACTGCCACAGCTCCTAATAGGAACTTATTCGAGAACATTACCTGAATGATTTATATATATATATATATAAATGTATATATATATATATATATATATATATATATATATAAAGTTCATATGTAATTGTATATGTGTTTAAATATATTTTTTATTGCATAAAGTGATGAAACGAGCAAAACGTTCACCTGATGGTAAGTGCAACGTCTGCCCATAACAAATCCTGTGCCACCCAGAAAATTTCTGTGTGACGCTACACTGTGCCCATCACCCTGAGACATAGGTTCTTAAGTCTCATATGCCCAGTGATTACGCTAGCTCACAGTGCCTTCAAACCGAAACACAGTAATGTTTGCACACTACTGCTTCACGGTAGTATAACTGGCCCTGGAGCCAGTTATTACAGTTGTTACAGTTATTCTACCTACCTAGACGGACTCCTGCATAGGAATCCTACCACCAGTAAAATATGTATAATTTATTTATTCTATATCTAAATTTTATATTACATATAAATATAAATTCATGAGTCCCATTATTTTTTATTAAAGAATATTATAATATTCTAAAAAAAAATAATATTATATTCTACTTTTCACCATAACAATCGTTGACTGGTAGAGAATGCCACTAGGCATTAAGTCCGCCAATTGTAGCCCTTAGCTTCAGGTGTCATCAATAAAAAAAAATGGACAGCCTGAGCTGAGACCTTAATGTGTCACTGCACCACAAAACTCATGACATATTCTCCATACAAATTAAACAAAACAGTAGTGTGCAAACATTACTGTCTTTCGGTCTGAATGGGTTTTAGTGAAATTGGGCATATGAGACTTCACAGTGACAGTTGACAGTGTGGTGCAAAACAGAAATAATCTGGATGAAACAGCATTTGTTATGGGCACATGTTTAACTTACCATCTGATGAACGATTTACTCTTCACCTTCCTTCAATTATAAAATCACTTTCCATTTAAAAAAAAAGTATCTAAAGTCGTTCTAATTTCCCTTAATTTTACTTGTCTGAAAGTATGGAATTTGTTCTGTATCGAAGGTGAGTTTACCTGCACATGTCTAAATATGTTTATAAAATTTATAACTGGTTATATTATTCTGATCGATAAAATTTTCTGAAGGTCAGATGCCGTGTCAGATAATAATCGGAGTAAAATTCTGCTTAAAACAATTTGTCACAAATATTGGCTTTAGCTTTGGGAATCCCGTATGGTGGCGGCTTATCAGAAAATCTACAAACCCACCTCAACCCGTGGGTGTTTTAAAAGGTCGACAGAGAGAAAACAAAAACTAGGGGATCGGCATCGGCGGGTTCCTGGAAGATCTGAAATAATAAACTGCGGTTGCCGATCCGTCTGTACAGCGTGGCAACTATGGCAAAATCCCACAAAATCAGAGCTACACACTTTTGTGGCAATCCATTGGGGAGGCCTAAGAAAGAGGCAGTGGACTAGTGAAAGACTGAAATGATAGTGATGATTGGCTTTGGTTGGCACCCGAATCCAACTAGAACCCAGTAGGCTAGCAGGTCCTTCAGCAACGTGGCTGTCAACTACTGCCACATCCGTGTAGCTAATTGGGTTGCAAGTAGAATAGGTACGTTATGTAGTATAGTCTTACTTTGAGCAAAAATGCTTACAATATAATAAATAATACTGGGTATTGCCTTCATATTTATAATTTTGCTTTTGCACGAAAGCTATTTTGCAGAGCTAACAGTAACTTCGGTACCAACTCCGCATCGTCACAATTTTAAATCATTAGCAGTGAAAGATCATGTAGGCCAATTCCTGATGACACCACAAAAAATATATGTAATCTATATATTAATACGTGAAGAGAAAACCTTGTACGCCTTTTTAAGAATATTTCGGGCATAGAGGAGTGTGAGATTTGGCATAGTTAAAGTTTGTATGGAGAAGAAGCGAGGAAGCTAAAATTTATAAATATAAGATGTGTTACCAATACATTAAATTGAATAAAATGAAACATTCATTGTTTACGTTCATACTGACAATGTCAAACACATAATAGTCCGTCGTTTGTTTACGTTCAATCTGCCAATGTCAAAACCCTCAATAGTCTATGGTCACACAGTCGCACAAAGTAGAGATTTTGGTTTTTTTTTCTAAATATTGCCAACAAATAATTACCTAATCCTCAGTAACGTTCAAACTTAAAACAAATTATAAATTACGGTATTACATAGTTTAACTTAATTTGTTACAAGTAGATGTTTCAGTCCTGTTAATGAAATAACAGTGATTTTTTTTGAAGGGTTTGGAACTGTTAAGGCTCCGCAGGTTTCTCTAATGCGGGTTGTTTATTTTCAATTCGTATTGTTTGGCTGGGGTATAAATATTGTCTTTCACTAATTTAATAGAAAAAAGTTTATTCTAAATTAATGACTAGTAATGCTCACTTCGCTCGGGTAGGTATGTACCTATCGAACGATGTCAGTTACGGCAGCAATGCTAATTATTGCTGCTCACAATTTGTCTCAAAATTATTCTCAAATCTCCAAAAAGTACGTAAGACGAAACTTAATAAACTTTCGCCTGTGTAACAATAGAGGGCGTAATAATATTAAATGCTCCATTCGTAAAATTTTCCGATCAGTGACGGATATCTGCCAATCGTGGAGGTTTTGGCAAATTATCCCAATCTTGGTGTAGCCCATGTCCAGCTTTGTTCGTTATTTAATGAATAAATATGTTCTCTTTTTTAATAAAATTGCTGAGATACATTTTTGATACCTTATTTATTTCTTAGTTTTAACAAAGAGTACAAATGAAAAGTACTATTATGTCTTTGGCATAAGTTATTAACTAAATTAATCTACTTATTCTCAGCAGTTGACGAACTAAAATTACTGCCATTTTCTGATTTGTTTCAAAAATCTTCATTAGATCATAACTCCGTTATTGCTTCTCCGTTCACTACCTCTATAGCATGTTCAGAAGGCGGTCGCCAGCAAGGTATTTCAGCATACAATGGTTCCGATGTAGTAGAATCTATAACGTCTAGTCTTGCTTCGCATTTTAACGCGTCAATTGTTGATTCATTAACAGACCTTGATTTCTGACATCGTAGTTCTTGGTCATAGCTTATAGATGGCGCTGTTGCAAAACGTGATGGCATGGTCCCAAAATCGTGATTTCTTCGTGGCAAATGATCATAATGACATTCTAGGATACCTGAAAAGACATTTTTGTATTTAAATTGGATTTAAATTTTAAAGAATTAGGACAATAGTGTAAAATGTAACGAATTCGTAGTACATTACATTGTGTTACGAATATACGTTATTGTTCTATCCTTTTATTGTAATCTAAAATTAGAAATTATTTTTTATGAATATAGCAGACTTAATAAACTTTCTCAAAAAATACCTCTGAAATTTTCCAACATTATTGGAGAAATACTTTGAACAACCACAGGCCGCATAAACTGTTTCAAATTTCGATCTAAAGTAGATATTGGTTGATAATGACACTTTTCTGAAGACGGCGGTTCTGAAATGAAAAAAAAAATGCATTAGTTATATAAAAAGATATGCTAAGTAGAAAAAAAATACAAAAAAATATTTGTGGCCCATGAGGGGATCGAACCCGCGACCTTCGCGTTATTAGCACGACGCTCTAACCAACTGAGCTAATGGGCCAACGACTGTTATTTTGAAACATCTGTATAGTATCGTAAAAATAGTTTTGTACTGACATTTCAAGTTTACGAGATATTTTATAACAATTCCTAAATATATATAATGATTATAAATTTTGACAAAATTATATTGTTTGTGAAAGTTTGTTTAAATTAACATCAACATAAAAGAAATAAAATTAGTGTGCTTTAATTACAGACAATGTCAAAGATTAAAAACAAAAACTAAATAAAAAAATGTGGATGAAATATTCAATGAAATTTGTATATTTTGTACTTATAGTCGTGTATTTTTTTGATCAAACCCATCTTTCTTTTCTTTTATGCATACTGAAGATCTGTTAAATACTAAATACAGACGTTATCTTGAAAGTAACAATTTATAAATGTCTTGACCACAGGCCTAAAGGCCACTCTAGAGGGTTAAAAAAGTAAAGTAACAGCATAGAAATGTCCCACTGTCTTCTCTCATCTCGGAGAGGGTTTTGGAGCCGGGAAGGGTCTTCGGGAGGTGGCGGACTTCACATGTCTCCGAAATATTTTTGAAATTATATTATATTTGAATTCTGGTCACTTAGCTTGTGAGCCATTTGTTCTCTACTAAACCTATTTACAATATATACCCGTCCATGTACAGATGTCTTCAATAAGAAAAAAAATATATCGCAAATAGTCAAATAAATGTATTTGTATATAATACCTGGTAAAGGTGTATGGAAGATGCTTCTTGTGTACGGCGGGGGAACGTCATTGCTGTCGATCATTACTTGCATTCGTATATCATTGACTTTCCTTACATCCTCATAGCGGGGTCTTCGACAACGTTCGATCATCACAATCAATACTGCGATAGTGATTACAGCCATCATCACCCCTCCGGCTATGCTTACGACTGATATTAAGTCCATCGATGACCTATCGCGCTCTTTTTCGTTCATCACTGCTGTGATATGTTCTGGTTCTGTCAAAATATGAAAAGTTTCATCTTCCACAGGTTCCTCTGTTGTAATTAAATGCTTAGTGTAGAAATTTCTAGTAATATTCTTTACAGAGTTACTTTTTCCTGTATTATTCGTTTTTATTAATATCTTTGGTTGTACGTCAGTTGCTTTTATATGTAGGAGTAGCTTATTAGTAACGTTTTCTGAAATAATTTTCATTGAATTATGTGTAGAAGACATTGATATAGCTTTTGTTGTAACTTCGGTATTGTTTCTTTTAAATGGTATTACAGACGGTTTCTTGGTAATAATTTCATTTACATTTTTATGTGTTAACGCCGTGGTACTGTTAGTCGAAGACGAAACTGTAGTTAAAAAGCTAGAAGAATTCAGTCTTGAAGTGTTTTCCTCCATGCTTGTCATGCTGTTAGTTGTTATAGGTACAGGTATTGTTATTTCGGACGTTATCTCCTTTAAATTGAATATCGGCTCATATTTTGTTACGTTCTTGGAAATAGTTTGTGTTAAGGTCGAAGGAAAGCTAATGTCTCTTGAAGTTGTACTAGATATCATTTTTTTTATGAAAAGTGGTGAAGAAGTATGAGCTACTATTGAATGCGTAAATCCATTTCCGTTTTTGTTTAATTTTGATGTAGCGTTCCTCGTCGTTAAATACGAAGAGGTGGTAAGAGCTATCTTTTTGAAAGTAGAATACGAAATTGATGTCGGAATGATAGAAACAATTATAGTCTTTGGTGTTGTAAATTCTGATGTGATCTCTTTCTTAGTCACGCCACGATGTCTTACATGTGTTAATTCGTGATTTGATTTAATTTTAAAGTCAACTAGAGCGGATTCACCTTTCTGTGTGGGTTTGATCCAGATTTCTTTTGGTTTTAATTTTGCTGTAGATTGTGTTTTTACTGTAGACTCCGGCTTCTTCGTAGTATCAACTTTAGTTGTAGGTTCCTTTTTAGTAAACGTAGTAATAGTTGACTGTGTCGAGCTGGAGTTGATTATCGTTTGCACTGTACTTAAAGGTGTTCTGTACGTGGTTGAATCGGTAGTGAAGAAAAACTTCGGCGAAGTAGATAATCTTAACTCTGTAGATGGGGTAGTGCTAGCACTTTCAATAGAAGTTTCAGTCCTATTGTAAATTGACTTTGTAATGGCTTGAGTAGTGGATTTTTCTTGGATTGCATCTTTGGAAGTAGTCATCGCTATTGTGATAGCTGTAGCATTGTCGTAATAATGAGCTGGTGTGGCTTCAGTGATAGTGAATGTACTTTTAATATTTTCACTCGGATGTCCTCTATCACTAGAATATTCTTTTTCTATATTTTCCAAAGTTGTCATTAGGCTACGCTCTGTAGTAGGTGATTGTTCTTTATTTGTAGATACTGCTATGATAGAAGTAATGAAGGTAGGAGAAGTAGTAGTAGTGCTAATAGAACTAGAACTACTGCCAGAAGCCAGCGGTGTTGTCATAGTGCTTATTTCTACAGTTGTGCTGCTAACAGTTGATGCATTACTAACAGTAGTTCTACTGACAGACGTTCCAGTAGTTGGTAGAAAATTAGTATTAGTTGTAGATTTTGTTGTTGTTAGTATTTCCTCCATTAAAGTTGTTGAGGCTTGAGTAGTTGACATGCGAATTTCACAACTGCAAAAGAGAAATTATTTTTTATAAAGTAATACCCACTAAAAAGGCAATCAAAATGTGCAGATAAACTTGAGCAATGTTGAAGTGTATTCATGAGTATCCTTACTAAAGATTTAATTAAAAAAGAAAGATAAAATTTATATTCATAATCATTTGAGTAAATCTTTAAAGTATTTAAAACGATTTTTAAGTGAAAATATATGTATATTAATGTGAATTAAGGAAACGAATATAAAAACGATGAAATAATATTTTTAATACCGATTGATTTTACAGATATGTAAAATTCCTATTTGAGATCAAAGAAGTACCCTTATCAGATAATAATTATGCTTTAACTCGTTTTCTTTCTGTGCATTTTATTTAATCCGCACTATAACCTTTGAATAGATTACTACTGAACATATATTGATTGTAACAAAATACGAGGCCATAGACATATTTTTTATTTCGGTAAGGGTAACAAACATGCACATTCTCTTTATGGTTGAGTGACCCATAGAAACCTACACTTATTCTAGATGATGAATCATGTGGTCATTTCTGAGGATTATGATGGAATGTCTATTTATCAGAAATGGGAACCGTATATATATGTGTGTGTTTTTATGTACACGTACGCATATTTGTTTCTTTTTTAAAATATACTTCGTCGTTAATAATATGTCCGGTAACTGCTCGGTAAACATCAGGCATCGACAGAATAACAGCGCTGTGGCAACACTGCCATAGCATTATGCTGAGTCGACAGCCTTTTCGTTGCTACAGCCCAACGTACGTTTGTAAATATATTACGTCGTATCTAATTGTTTATTTATCTTTTGAACTTTTAATGTATGTAGTATTCATTTAAGTTTTTTCTTTCTTTCTTTTTCTTTAGTTGCTATATGAATCGCAGCAGTGTCTGCCTCCAGCAGTGCCTGCCGCAGCAGTGTCTGCCTCTGGCTGCCTGCCTGTTAGTCTCCCTTGTGTATTTATGTCGTTGTGAAGGTATAACCTGAAGATATTGAGTATCAAAAGTGGCCACCCACCTCTCACCTTGCCATCCGTCTTCACACTCACACTCCCCTGTCAACGGCGAGCATGTTCCCCGGTTAGCACAATTTGGGCAATTATGAACGCAATTTGGACCCCATTTGTTAGCTGGGCAATCTATAAAGCAAATATATTTTAGGAATAATTTAATTTAATTTTGATTTTACCAAATAAAATCGAAAGCAATTGGTTTAAGATTTAAAATTTGTATTTATCGCTATTACAGAGAATGTTCGGCTTAGTGGTTAGCAGGTCCGCCCATTTACTCCGGGATATATGACCTTTCCACGTGTCCTGAGTTCAAATCTCAGAGTTGAGGTTGCAACACGTAAATTATTGGTTTTCATCTTTGCATGAACTGTATTTTTGTTACACAATATGTTGTTATAGCATAAGCTTAATATCGTATACAGAAAGGTGACGACGACACACGGTTTAAAATTTGCGACACTATACTCGTGTTATATACTGTGTAGATGATAGGTTACAGTTATTTACTGGAAGGTGTCGATGTGGTCGAAATCGGGGAGACAAGATTCTGGACTATAAAAGAAATTACTTATTACGGCTCCAATGTTCTCTTCGAGAATTAATCTTAATAGAAATTAATAGAATTAGGCGTTACTTTGCGGAGATCCATTATAAAAAAGGAAAGAAAGTTAATTTGCTAAGATCCGAATGCAAAATTAAAAATGGTGTGTACCTATTACCTAGTTTTTGAAGAGGTGCTCTTACAATAGCAAGCACAAGCGAACTAATACCGTCACGAGGAACAGCAATCATATTTTTTAGTTTTATTTGAATTTCTTTCCTTTTTTATAATATTAACGGGTTCTCGTGCACGACGCTTTATATTCAGCCGCCAGCTACTGAATTGTGGACCGTGTTTAAAATCATCATATGGACCACCAGCTTCTTAACAGATCGCTGTTGGAGATATGACTTTTGTATTGGAGAAAGGGACGATACGAGCAAAACGTTTACCTAATGGTAAGTGCAACGTCCGCCCAAAGCAACGCTGTGTCAGACGGAATATTTCTGTGTTGCACCACACTGCACTTGTCCCCCTGAGACGTCAGTTCTTAAATGTCATATGCCTAGTAATTACACTAGTTCTCAGTGCTCTTCAAACTGAAACACAGTAATTTTTAAACACTACTGCTTCACAGCAGAATAACTTGCCCTGCGGTGGTGCCTATCCAGACGGATTCCTGCATGGGAATCTTAACAATTTGAGAAGATTTGCGATTGCAATAACAGCCTCGCTCTTTAGAAACTGCTTCCCATCACCAGTATATTTTCGGTTTGGAATTTTTAGAGACAGTTGACCACTTACCGGAAGCTGTCAGATTCCTCAGACATTACTCATAGTCGATTCTTACGGCCACCACGGCAGAGAACAGCGTAGCTGATTTTTATAAGACCCTAACACAAGTCAAAAATGAATGAACAACACTTAAAATTACCATCTGAACATCCAGATCCAGTCTTTCCATTTGGACAAATTGGTACGCATGATACGTCTTTCATTTTGTATCCCGGACAACAAACTGCCACTTCAGCAGTGCGTTCCTCTGTCTGTAAAAAAAATGATAATCAGGCGTCACTGTGCGGAAATTCATTTCGGTAAATGTGAGAAACAAAGTTCAAGAGGCATTGTCACTAGATGAACGCTAGTAGTGAGGTGAAACACGTGTCGTGTTATCCTTTGGTGATGTGTATTGCCGAGAGGTAGTTCTTTTGGTGGTGGTTCACTTGTACACGCCATTGTGGAAGAGCGGGCGGTACAAATTTATATTTTGAAAGCGGATAAGCAAATTAACTTTGTATCTAATTTATTGCAGAAACAAAACAATTTGATCAGAGATAAATATTTACATATCGAGGATTCCTAGCTTTAAGTACGGTATGAGATTTTTTGAATATAGAAAAAGCCTCGCTACTAAAAAAGATTGTGATCATTTTGATGAAGCTGTCTGCAATATCTAAATGTTCAGTAAAAAAAAAATCGTCTGTAATGTTTCATTTTCTATCTCATCAAGTCGGCTTAGATTGTTTTCTTTGTTGTTGCCTTTGAGCTTATTTTTGTACATTATGTAACTATCAGTCTTGGTTTGTGGTTAGAAATTAACTTCTTCTAATTTTTGCATACAATTATTAAACCATTATGCAGTCGGTCAGGGAGCTGTCCGTGAAATAGAATCCGTAACTACAATATCTTCAGCAGAACATGACTAACCCTAGGGTTCAGCAAGCTGAAGCGGGAACAGGCCAGCCTTATACTCAAAGCTCGTAGAATTGATAACCAATGGGGAAGAAAGGTTCTCGAGTGGCAACCTCGAACCGGCAAACGTTGTACGTCCCGCTTATAAGGAAGTCGGGGTGATGGAGGCAGCACAGAATCGGGTTTTTGTCTATCTATTTAGGCTTACGTTTAGCAGCAGTTTTATGATGGGCTGAAATGATGATGATGATATTACCTTAACGTTCGACCTCATTTCTTGATGCTTAAAATATAGTATATCGGTTCTCATTTTTGTAATAATTATAAATATCTATTATCTTTAATAAAAATGTGTGAGGACAATTATTTCCACTTTAGCTAGCAGTCGCCCCAGTTTTTCTCAAGGAGAAGTCTAGTTACCGGCGGTTAGTAAAATTGACCATTTAGAAAGGGTACTTTAATGATACAATCGAAGGTTTCGACTAACAATTCGTTTATACCGTTTCTAGATCTGCAATCTTGTTTACTTGGCATTTGTTTAATGTATTTAGAAAATAAGTCGTAATTTTTCCATTACATTTCATGTTACCTTGTGATTTTTTATAGGATATAGTGACGAGGCTAGCAACACGTTTACCTGATGGAATCAGTCTAGGTAGGTACCGCCCCAGGCCAGTTATTCTACCGGAAAGTATTATTGCTTAAACATTTTTTACTTTTTTTTTATTGTATAAAGTGATGAAACGAGCAAAACGTTCACCTGATGGTAAGTGCAACATCTGCCCATAACAAATGCTGTGTCACCCAGAACATTTCTGTATGACACCTTACTGTGCCCATCACCCTGAGACATCAGTTCTGAAGTCTCATATGCCCTGTGATTACGCTAGCTCACAGTGCCCTTCAAACCGAAACACAGTAATGTTTGCACACTACTGCTTCACGGCAGAATAACTGGCTCTGGGGTGGTACCTACCTAGACGGATTCCTGCATAGGAATCCTACCATCAGTAAACTTACCATCAGGTGAACATTTTGCTTGTCCCATCACCATATCCAATAAAAAAAATGATTGTGTCTATTCTGTTAGTTATTCCAGCAACGATCCGAATTAGAATTTGACTACGAAGCTACTTTTTGTGGTAGCTTCTACGTAACCAAAAGCCGGTTTGTAACAGCGTAGCATTTAAAAGTGATTATAAAATCTAGATTACCTCCAGTCGGGTGAGATCCCTCATCTCGGTGTTCCAGCGCGAGCACCGCGGGGGCATAGAGAAGCACCATTCGTATGTACGAACCGACATCGGGGCGCGGTACTTGACTCGTTTCGTTATATTGTATCTGAAACGACACATCCAATGACCTCATAAATAAACATCTAGTGGAGGTTTTTGGGATACGAGAAGTTTTTTGACCTCTTGCACCAGCGCTAGGATTTCATGTATAACATAGATAAATAAACATCACAACTCAGTTTTAAGCATACATATTCATTTCAGCATGTCAACTAAACTAGGGACTGGAAAAAGCGTCTTTTTGATCTTTTGGTTACAAACATAGCGACATGTTCCTGTTAAGAATGAGAATTTGTAAATTACGCAGTAATTTTTACATTACCACAACAAAGCAGACACAATTTGATGGTCGGATCCATGACGAACAATTCTGTCATGAATCCCATCATCAGAACTTGACTAAGATTATATGGGAACCCCCTTACGGTCGTCGTTTTCGTCGTTTCTGCCTATCACAAGTTAACTACAGAACATACACCTCCCCTATAGACAGCCACAAAAGTTTATACCTCATTTTGGAGAGATTTTGCCATAGTTGCCAGGCTTGGCAGGCGGGTTGGCAACCGCAGTGTATTTATTCAAATGTTCCAGGAAGATGCTGCTGCCCATCTCCTGGTTTTCATTGTTTATCACGAGATGTGATGGGTACCCGTAATGCGCTCGGTACACATTTTCATTCAAATTAAGAAAAATAATAATTAAATCGGTTCATAAACAAAGAAGTCATGCCCGAACATACATAAAAAAAACAAATAATACATACAGACGAATTGTGAATCTCTCCTTTTTAGAAGTCAGTTTAAAAATATTTCTTAAATAATGTTACAAGCAGAACAGAAATACATGTATGGGAGACTATACGGGTCAGTCCGAACCCAATACAGACATACTTCCAAATTTTGCGCCTTGGGCGAATATTTATTTATTATTTATTTTAATACTGGAAAACTTACAGCCAACTATAACAAAATAGTTACAAACACAGTTCACAAATAAGCCAATTACAAGTTTTCACAAGAATTCAACTGAATCGTAACTTGCGTGATTTTATTGAGATCATCCGCTCCTAGAAAAATTCGTCACTGCTCCATGCTAAAGTCCATCGTGCAATGTGACTACATTTAGTGTTCAAGGGGCGTAGATTCCCATCTATCCACTAGCAGAATTAAAATACTTTAGGGCTAAAAGGCGGAAGCGAGTGCAAAGCGACGCATTTTTAGCGAATAATCGCTATAAGTTGCAACTGCGCGGCAGTCTCATAAACATCTTGAATGCTATTTTTGCTCTGAGTGTATATAGAAGTACGTTATTATAAGATATTTCCTAAGTTGTAATCGTCATTGGAAAGCGGGTTGGCGACCGCAGTGTCTGACACTTCGCACTTCAAAGCTACTGACGCATCACTGAATCGGTCTGATTGTTATTTTTTGGCATATTACAGGTGGTTTTCTGCCGTCAGCCGGAGGCTTTGAGTGTTTTTTTAGCATTTACTTTAGTCAACCTTTAAGTCACACATTGATGAGATAGTTTCGCTATGAAACCAGCAAGCATAAAAAAACTTGAAGAGCCTTGGAAGCTCGAGTAATAACTTACACGTCTTAAATGTTAAAATACTTTCCAAGTCACGTGAAGTCTGCCACCCCTCACGAGTGCAGCTTCACTCTTTTAGGCCTGTTCCCATCTCCAAAAACTCTCAAAAAAGAGCAGGCACTTTTGAGCAGTTACTAAGACCCGCGGCGGTCATAGTAACTGCAGGTAGCTCAGTTGTCGGGCGCTCGGCTTAAATTTCATAGTACGCGAGTGACCTGAGTTCGATCCCCGGTGCACAGCACCACTGAAATTATTCTGTGTTCAGTGTGCTCAGCAGTGAAAGATAACATCGTGAGATAACCTGCATGTCTGAGAAATAAAAATATTTCGACGACATGTGAAGTCCGTGAACCCGCATTGGAGCTGGTGTGGCGGACACTTCCCGGCTCAAAAACCTGACACTTTAAAAACCACCGAAACCTTCTCTATCATGAGAGGAAGCCTGTCCTTATCAGCGGGACATTTATAGGCAGTTACTTTACTACCCAAGTAAAACAAATCTTACATACGTTTACATATGTTTGACTATAGCAGTCTGGATAGTTGGCTTTACTTACTTTTGCTTCACCATGCACACGTTTAATCCACTTAGGCTCGCCACTTCTGCCACCGTCGCTATTACCACCACGATCACAACACACCATAACTGAGTTTTTATAGTCCGTAACGTGAGCGAAGGCACTTGCATATTTCAACCTCACTCGATTTTTTTCCAGTCCATATTGGTACTTTTTGATTTATCTTCTACTGTTTCTTCGTATTTTGTGTATTATGCTATTTAAATAATATAAAATAATTTCGGATAAAGAATGTCTTATAATAATCTACACAAATAAATAAAATTGAAGTGTCTGTCTGTAATAACAAAATAAAACAGCTTTTTACTCAATGCTTATGAAAGTATGTACGGTACTTATGAGAAAAAAAACATTTTTAAATTTTTGTCTGTCTGTCTGTATGTTTGTTCCGGCTAATCTCCGAAGCGGCAGGATCGATTTTGACGGGACTTTCACTGACAGATAGCTGGTATTGTAGCGGGTAACCTTTTTTACTTTAATTTTTGATAAATGAGTAGGGTTCCGCGAAAAAAAATTAAAACCCAAAAATCCGATTCAAATAGGGACATACATGTACATTTGTCCATTATCGGTTGGGACGGCTTTTTTACGCGGGTGAAACCACTGGGCGCAGCTAGTAATATAATAATAATAACCTTATTTATCTCCCACATTACTTAAAAGATAGTTAGTAGGCAAGCAAATTACAGTTAAATAACATACATACATACATAAGATCACGACTGTATCCCACACGGGGTAGTCAGAGACTGGGCACTCACTGCAAAAGCAGATGACTGCCACAATCCACGTTTCACCAAAACAATATAATGCACTTGTGATAGATGGTGAGCCCATCGCCACCATGCGCTGTTGGGTGCACAGTGCACTTTTATTCCTTCCTCGCCTTTTACGAGATCCATTGGATGAGATGGATTGGTAGTATTCTTTTAACGAGCCGCCACCACACGGCACTATGCAATAACACGGCACTGCGAAATAACAAAATCGTATTTTTTTATTGCAGGAGACAGGAGCCCAGAACTAGGTTACCCTGTGCTGACTCTCCTGGTTTCCAATCTTGGATGTCAACGCTGTTTTAGTTGCTAGTTTAACCCGGACGTAATGGGGAAAGTAATCGGGGATAGTGCATCAAAATTGATAATTTTATAATCATTACAATGTAGCGACGAAGATAGAGAAAAGGATGCTGAGATGATTTGGTCAAGTAGAGACGAAAGATGAAAAAAGATTGACGTGACAGATTTCTGACGCGAGCGTGAGTAGGCAAGCCGGTAACGGTCGACGTAGGCGAACGTATCACGATCAGATCGAAGTCGTTTTAAGGAAAGGCCACGTCAAAAGTATCCGCAACCGACGAGCTTTTATAAAACACTAATTAAAGTAGAAGAAGCGAAATAAATGTGTCCGGATCGCAGCAAGTGGAAAGATGTGGTCTCTACCTACTCCAATGGGAAAAGAGAGAGTAATGATAATACATACATACATAGAGTCACTATGAGAGCCTCTATGTATGTATGTATTATCATTACTCATCATCGTCAGTCTGTTAATGCTCTAAGGATCAGGTATAGCCTGGCCACCACGTTTGTCCTGGTGAAGGAAAACTTCGTGATGAAACCTGCATGTCTGAGGAATGAGAATATTTCGAGGACATGTGAAGGCCGCCCTCGCATTGGAGCAGTAGCGGACTCTTCCCAGCTCCAAATCCCTCTCAGAAATGAGAAGAGTCCTGTGCTCATGTATAGGCTGTTTCTTTACCACGCTTGGCAGCTAGATTAGTGATCACAGTACTAGATGCTGTTTTTGACGTAAGCAACAGTGTTATACTTCTAGCCAATTTCGACCACGGTCACTACCCGCCGTCACCAACCAAAAGTAGTCACCTAGATTAGATATACATTAAGCATATCCAACTCGAAACGTAAAAAACTATATTTAATGTTGCTTCGTTTGCCCCCTCTCCTAAATGTGTTTTAACCGACATCGGGTTCTCAATCCGTCTGCATATATGTTTTTTTATATATGTTCAGGCATATCTTCTTTGTTTATGAACCGATTTTTATAATTATTTCTTTTATTAGAAATAGGAAATCGTAAGATTAGTTAAAGTTAAGTGGTTCCATACGATTATATTATTAAATATTATATTTTATAATTATAGACGACCGCGTGTTGTCAGAGTAACTGACTTCTACGACGCGGATCATACTCGTAGGTTCTATTCCCAGCCCTACCCCACATTTGTGCAAAAACAAAAATTGTCGGTTTTCGGGTCTGGTTGTGTTGTGCTTGTGAAATATATGTGTGTAAAATGCACCTACGATACAGAAGAAATCCTACTGTGGGCTTCGTTTTTTTAAGAGCTAGAGTAAGTAAATTATAATATTTGGAACGGGTCTGTGGTGCAGTAAGTTGGCATAGTTACATATGCATGGTTATGTTACGAAATTCAACCGCTATCACACGATAGTTAACAATTAATTTCGATGCCCTCTTTGCGCTCGCCATCCTGCTTAGTTAGTTGACCCTGTCAGCGCGCTGGCTATTTGTGAATGGAGCAGTTTGCTGCAATTGTTTGTATAGTTAACTAGCTACGGAAAGTACTAGTTTAGAAAAACTAGTTTTTCTAAAATTGAAGTAGCCTAAGTTACCCGCTATAATATCAGGTATCTGTCAGGTGAAAGGAAAAATCGCTTCAGCCTTTTCGGAGACTAGCCGGAACAAACAGACAGACAAAATTTTAAAAATTGTTTTTTTCTTATAAGTACCGTATATTTCATAAGTATTGAGTAAAAAGCTGTAATTTTGTGATTACAAATAGCCACTTCAATATTATTTATTTGTATAGATAGAATTAGGCGTTACTTTGCTAAAATCCATTCTAATAAAGCAAAGAAAGTAAATTTGTTAATATCCGCATAAAATGTTTAAAATAGTGTATATTACCTAGTTTTGGAAGAGGACCGCCCGCCCTCCCTCAATAGCGTGCACAAGCAATAACAGAACTTTTTTACTCAATGCTTATGTAAGTTCGGAAAAAAAAAGAATTTTTAAAATGTCTGTTTGTTCCGGCTAATCTCCGACACGACTGGACCGATTTGACGGGACTAAGACCCGATTTCACCGATCGCTTTGGAAACCAAGTTTAATAAAACCACGTTTTAAATAAAACTATTTTTTACGGATTTTATCGCGTTTAATTTAGAACTATTTTAACCCGACGTTTCGGGCGCTTTACAGCACCATGGTCACGGGGGGACTGAGGTGACAGTTGTCCCGATGTCATAAAATGCGTTTAAAGAGCTGAACGTCGAAAATTGGGCGTTCAGAATTTGAACCGCGTTTAGCTTTAATCGCGTTCAGTTGATGTTGGTGAAATGCAAACAGTAGCATTGAACTCAGTTAAACGCTTAAACTTCGTTCAGCTTGAACTGATCGCGTTTAGTTTCAACTGTGAAATCCGCCCTAAGATAGCTGATATTATAGCGGGGCGGGTAATTTAAGCTTCTTTAATTTTACAAAAGTTTAGGGCTCCGCTTAAAAAAGTTAAAAGTCCAATATCCTATTCAAATAAGGAAATATATATGTATATTGTCGATCGGGGTCGGCTTATTGTAAAACTGCAGGGCACGGTTAGTGCAGATATAATATGACATTTTTAGATATGAATGAAAACATAAAAGAAATAAGAAACATGTTTACCAATACAAATTACTCAATAGATTGGCGGGCCGTATCGAACGACAAATGTAAGCCCAATAAGAAAGAAAGAAAGAAAAACACAGCGCACAAATACACAGTTAGGGAATTCCTCTAATAATAATGACAGAAAATTTAGTTCATCATCATCATCATTTCAGCCTATCACAAGTCCATTGCTGAACATAGGCCCGTAGATAGCTATAAAAGTTTGTAGCTCTAATTTTGGAGGGATTTTTTTATTTTATAAAAGTGACAAAACGGGCGAAACGTTCACCTGATGGTAAGTGCAACGTCTGCCCATAACGGATGCTCTGTCACCCGGAACATTTCTGTGTGACACCACACAGCGCCCGTCACCCTGAGACATCAGTTCTTAAGTCTCATATGCCCAGTGATCACGCTAGCTCACAGTGCCCTTCAAACCGAAACACAGTTATGTTTGCACACAACTGCTTCAAGGCAGAATAACTGGCCCTGGATTGATACCTACCTAGACGGATTCCTGCATAGGAATAAATATTTCAATAATTTATTTATGAATCCATAACAATAAAAATTATATTATAATTATATATTTTTCTATCAAATAAATTTAGTAAAAGAACAAAATTCGTATTTGCGTTAGAACAAAAACACGTCGCGGATCGCATAAAAAGGGCCGCTCGGCAGCCTTGCTCTACAGCCCTAGACCATAAGAACAATAGAGGAAACCTAAATTCCGCCAACCCACATTAGGACAGCGGACTCTTCCCGGCCCGGCCAATTTTATGCTACTAGCAGATGTCCGAACTTCGTCCGCGTGGATAAAGGTTTTTTAAAAATTTTGAGAGAACTAACTGATTTTCCGGGACAAAAAGTCCGTCTCCAGGGTGCAAGCTATCTCTGTGCCGAACTTCTTTAGGATCGGTTCAGCGGTTGATCCGTGAAAAGGCAACAAACCGACAGAGGGACAGATAGAGTTACTTTCGCATTTGTAATACTAGTAAGGATTATTTAAATGAAACTAATTTTACGGATTTTATCGCGTTTATTTTTGTTATTTATAAACCGTTATAAATAACAAAAATAAACGCGATAAAATCCGTAAAATTAGTTTCATTTAAATGTGTAGTGTTCGCGTAAATATAAGAAATCATTAGTAAGGATTACTTTAATTTTTAACAACATTGTTATCTCACATTAATTCTTTGCGAGAGTTTTTTTTTAAATTTTTGTTATAAAATGGTTATTGTAATAACACATTTAATTTTTAATTACTCATTTCGTGTTTCATGTCACGTACTATAATAGATTAATTAAGCAGACATGACATCAACTATTTTTCTAGGTTATTTGAAAACGCACTGTATTACAAATCATTACAATTCAAAATCGCGCGAAACTTATCAACACGCTCGTGTGTTTAATTATGTACATTTCGGGATAGACAAAACAAACAAAATAGTATCGTATTGTCTAAAGGGCATATTTGAAAATATGTTAACATTATTTCTTCACGCACACCAGCGTATTTATTTGTGATCGTGCTTGCACACGTGTTCGCATGCGCATCAATTGTTTGGCAGGATGCGATGAGATGCCATCGGTTTTATCAATCGAGGCGACGACCTCTTTTTGAATTGTCAATGGCGACTAATGGAGCTAGAAATTCGTAAGGATCCTACTACGAAAAATTGCATGCAAATTAAAAAAAATATGTGCGTAATTTGCCCGCATCTATACAAATAAGTAAAACTGAAGGGTCTGTAACAAAATAACAGCTTTTTACTCAATGCCTTTAAAAGTATATACTGTGATTATAAGTAAAAAATAATTTTAAACATTTTGTCTGTCTGTCTGTTTGTTCCGGCAAATCTCCACAACGGCTGGACCGATTTCGACGGGACTTTCACTGACATATAGCTTATTTTATAGCGGGTAACTTAGTCTACTTTAATTTTAGAAAAATAATTAGGGTAACACGCAAAAAAAAATTTAAAACTCAAAATCCGATTCGAATTGGGAAGTACATTTATGTATATCATTGATCGGTGTCGGCTTTTTACTGAAGTCGAGAACACGAGTTTCACCTCAAAACGAGGCATCATCAAGTTATATTGACCCTACGACATTCAACCGCCGGTCTGCTGTCCGGCTGTCTGGTGTGTATTGCCTAGTGGTAGTGTTGTAGTGGTGGCGGCTCCCGGTGGCGGTATTGGTTTTCTTGTGCACGCTGTTGAGGGAGGGCGGGCGGTGCTATTCAAAACTAGTTAATACACACCATTTTACATTGTGCAGGCGGATCTTAGCAAATTAACTTTCTCTCCTTTAATATATAAGAAGTGAATTCAATTTTATGGAAGAAAGTCACAAGACGAGCAAATCGTTCATCTGATGGTAAATGCAACTGTCTTAAACAAAGGCTGACACCACGATATATCAATTTTTTATGGTATAAGTTCAGCAAGTTGTTCACCTGAGGATAAATGCAGTCATATCAAACGCTGTGTCACCTTGCACCACACTGCGCCTATAGCCCTGAGACATGAGTTTATAAGTCTCATATGCCCAGTATTGACAGTACCCTATCAGTGCCCTTGAAACTGAAACAGTAATGTTTAAACACCCCTGCTTCACAGCGGGATAACTGTTACCAGTAGATGTATAACATGAAGTAACGAACTTTGACTCGTTTCTTTTTGAACTATTACAGTAGCATATACAATGGCGTACTCGATATTATTGCATGGGCAGTTCATTGACCCTCTGCGGACGTCGCCTAGCAAATACAGCGAAGAGATTATTTTTATTTAACAACGCACAGGATATCAGTACGGCTTGTTAGATTTATGACATATTTTACAAGCAATTTATACAGTAATGGACGGACGGAAGAACGCTGTTTGGTCCCCTCTATTAGCCCTAGTTACAGATGACTGTTGACTGACAAAACACGGCCCGTATGTTTGAGTGTTTGATTGATTGTAACAACATTGGTAATGTATACCTGAGCATTGAATTTCCAGTCCTGGTATATGCATACTAATATTATAAATGAGAAAGTAACTCTGTCTGTCCCTCTGTCTGTTTGTTACCTTGTCACGGTTCAACCGCCTAACAGATCTTGATGAAATTTGGTTCTTATTAGGCTTTAATTAGACTCAAGTTGTGAGGTCCAAACCGGAATCGCATTACACTGGTGGTAGGGTGGGTACTACTGCTAAGAATTAATAAATACTTTCAATTACTAGGCATATCAGACTTAAGAACTGATGTCTCAGGAGGACATGACAGAAAATTCTGTGTTTTCACATTGCGGACTTAATTCGTAACTCTGTCTCTGTCCCTCTGTCTGTTTGTTACCTTTTCATGGTTCAACCGCTGAACCGGTCTTAACTAAATTTGGCACATAATATAGCTTTCCATATATACTAGCACTCAATAACAATGCAAGAGGTTCTTATTAGGCTTTAATAAGACTTAAGTTGTGAGGCCCAAACCGGCCACTTTTGACGATCGCATTACACTGGTGGATACTACTGCTAGGATCTTTTTTTTTATTCGATAAAGTGTCGAGACGAGCGAAACGTACACCTGATGGTAAATGCAACATTTGCCCATAACATATGCTGCGTTACTCAGAATATTTCTTTGTAGCACCACACTGCGCCCGTCACCCTGAGACATCAGCTCTTTAGTCTCATATGCCCAGTGATTACGCTAGCTCTCAGTGCCCTTCAGACCGAAACACAGTAATGTTTGTACAGTACCTAGCCTACCTAGACGGATTCCTGCATAGGAATCCTACCACCAGTAAAAAAGAATTAATAAATACTATCAATTGCTAAGCATATCAGACTGAAGAACTGATGTTTCAGGAGGACAGGACAGAACATTTCTATGTGGTACCACATTGCGTACTTAATTCGTAACTCTCTCTGTCCCCTGTCTGTTTGTTACCTTTTCACGGCTCAGCCGTTGATCCGATCTTGACGAAATTTGGCACAGAGATAGCATTCATCCTGGAGACGGACATAAGATACTTTTTATTCCTAAAATCAAACGCAAGGGATAATTGAAAGCCTATATCCACGCGGACAAAGTCGCGGTCATCAGCTAGTTCTTTATAGTATGTTTATGTTATGAGAATATATCGTTAAAATTAAGGTTATTGCTAAATCTTTCCGTATACTATTACGTGCGACTTCAAAGCTTTAGCAACTGTAAAGAAGCTGATGAGTAATGGCCGGGGGTCGGGCACTCGCCTTTAAGTTTCACATTATGTGAGCGACCTTTCTTTTTTATATAAAGTATCGAGCCGATCAAAACGTTCACCTGATGCTGTGTTACTCAGAATATTTCTGTGAAGCACCACACTGTGCCCGTCAATTTGAGACATAAGTTCATATGTCTTATATGCCCAGTGATTACGCTAGCTCCCAGTGCCCTTCAGACCGAAACACGGTAATGTTTGCACACTACTGCTTCACGGCAGAATAACTGACCCTCGGGTGGTACCTACCTAGACGGATTTCTGCATAGGAATCCTACGACCTGGGTCCGACTAGCGATACAGGTACCACTATAACGTTAATTGTAAGCGTAAGTATTAATTTCCTTCTTAAAATGTTTCCTTTTAAATGTGTATGATACATGCATGTGTAAGCCTATGTGTAGCCTATATATGATACATGCATGGAGTCGGTAACAGTCCGCCGCACTACTTATCGTGAAAGATATATGTTAGTGACATGCATGTCTAAGATTATTTATTCTTTATGTACTCTATGTTATTAACATTAAATCTAATGATAAGTAATTAATGTACAAAGGCGAGCGAAAACTCTTTTAGAGTTCTAAAAGATTTCTGCATAGGACACGTAATATAGAATTCTAAAAGAGTTTTCTTCCAGCAAACCTTGGAGTGAAGAGGATAGCTGATGTGTGCGAGTAAAAGTGTACGTAGAACCAACAGACAAAAAAGAATAAAAAATGTCTTTGTACTAATATAAATATAACTTATAATTGATAACATATATACATACTCGTATATTTGGTACATACCTAAACAAACACATTAATACATATTAAATACACTAATATACATATTAAATATACATACAAACCTGCTAAACAAGTATACAAATAGAATGTATTGAAATGATTGAATAAATCTAACGCTGTACAGTGAGAAAGCGGTGTATTTTATTTCTTACGCATGCATGTCTAAGAAATAAAATATATTTTCCACGACAAGTAGCGCGGCGGATAGTTACCGGCTGCAAACCCCCCCCCCCCCCCCCCCTCCAACAATTAGAGGAGGCTTGTATCAAATTCAACATTACGGGCTGTGGCTTTAATATATTTAGCTGTATAGAAACAGCATGCAAATATTTTGTATATTATATTTATTGCCATATAGTCATCAAATAACAAATTAAAATCATATCCAAATTATAAACAGAGGAAAATCAAAAAAAAAAAAAAATGAACAAAAAAAAAATTAAATGCCAATTGTCAAAAATGATTTATAATTGTCGCAACCAGAAACCCTAGAAAACACCGTTTCCGTTGAATTCAGTATCATACCATAGAAATATCATTATTATAAAAGAACATTCTGAATTTTAAAATTAAAACCAATAAATTGTAAACAATTATTAATAAGGAATATCAAACAGTGACACAATTTCTAAAGTCAAAACATTAATAAAAGTATTAAAGAAATGGAAAATTTATATCCTGTAACTAATAACAGTGTTTTTAAAAAATTGTGATTGTCTGAAACTGTAATGTTTCTCAATTTTTTTCAATGTCTCTCTATGCCTTGGGTTGACTGGGAGAGAATGCCAAAAGGCATTAAGTCCGCCCTTTGTAATCCTTTTTTTTAATTAAAATTAGGTAAATGCAATAAATAATAAATAAATAAATAATGTTGAACTTATCATAGTGAAACTGCTCACAGTTCATATTCGAAAAGTAAAAACACTCCGTAAAGATTGTCTGACACAACACATCAAAAATTTGCTCAAACTAATTATCTTTTTTTTTACAGTGATCTTAAGAATGATTTTACAGATTAAAAAAAATATAATTGTAACAAACTTCTGGCGCGGCCACTCCAAGGCGAAGTTATTTACAAAGTTAAATTAAAGCAGTTAACGACAATTGCAGTTAAAATGTGAGATGTCAGAAGTTCAGCGCATCATTTAACTCTATAGAGCAGCGACAAATGAGATGGCTGTCTGTAATGATGTAGCAAGTTCAAATTCATTGTCTGGACAATAATCTAACAATGACAAATAATTTAACTTTTTTATGGAAGAACGTGACGAGACGATCAAATTGTCATCACTTGATGGTCTGCAACATCTGCCCATAACAAATGGTGTGAGTTGCATCATATGCCCAGTATACATACTAGCTAACAGTGCCCTTCAGACTTAAATCTAGTAATGTTCTCACTCTATTACCACAGTCGTGGAAGCTCAGGGGTAGGCGATCGCTTTAAATTTCGTAGTACGCGAGTGACCTGGTTTCGATTCCCAGTGCCGGCAACACTAAAATTCTTAATTGCAATTTTAAGTGCTGATTTACCTGAAGCTCGGCGCTGAAGGAAAACATCGTGAGGAAACATGCTTGTTTGAGAAATAAAAAATATTTCGAAGACGTTTGCAGTCCGCGCTTTGGAGCAGCGTGGCGGATTCTTTCCTGCTCGAAAACCCTCTCCGAAATGAGATGAGGCCTGTACTCAGCAGTGGGACATTTCTAGGCTGTCACTTTACTTTTATACGATATATGGCGATGTAAGCAAGTCTGCCCTCCTGTCGCATTCCGTTTCGTGAGTCGTGAGTGAGGACAGGGCGACAGTAGATAGCTAAAAACATTTCGTAAACCCTAGACCGAAAGCACACAAAACGGTTACAGGCCTGGCAGGATGCCTATTCAGGAATCCGTCTAAGTAGGTACCATCCCAGGACCAGTTATTCTGCCGTGAAGCAGTAGTATGCAAACATGACTGTATTTCGGTTTGAAGCGCACTGTGAGCTAGCGTAATCACTGGGCATATGAGACTTACGAACTGATGTCTCAGGGTGAAGAGCGTAGTGTGGCGTCACACAGAAATGTTCTGAGTGACACAGCATTTGTTATGGGCAGACGGCACTTACCATCAGTTGAACGTTTTGCCAGTCTCCTCACTTAAGAGTTAAGAAGAGTTAGGTACTATTCCTGCATAGGACCACCAATACAAACAAAGACTTACTTAAGCACTGGATAAATAACAGATATCCCCTAGAAGTGTCTGTGAACAAAATTTTAATTCACATACCATATGAATTTCTGTCACAAGTGGATGGCATACTTAGTGATAAATTGCTTTAACGAGCGCACCATGCATTCGCTTCGAATTGATGTTAATTATGTTTAATTTAATGTCAGAGTGACGAAACGGGGGGATGTTAAAAGCTTTACAATGTAACGTTAATGGAGAAAGTTCTACGTTCGGTTTCTCGTATAATTCTATTGAATATTAATTTATAAGCCGCGCGGTAGCGCTACAATAAAGTCTACTCTCCTAAAAGTAAGTAAAATAACAGCCTATAAATTTCCTACTGCTGAGCCTTCTAAAATTTTTTTGAGAGGGCTTTGCAGCTAGGAAGAGTCCGCTGCGTTGCTCTAATGCGGGTTGACGGACTTCACATCATCATCATCATTTCAGCCCACAACTAGTGCACTGCTGCTGGTTTTTATTATCGCTTATATACTTCCTTATTAGGACTTTCTTATTAGTATACTTCTTTCCTGTTGTACAGGTCGGCAGTCTTATTTCTTATGTGGGTTGATATTAAACGATACCTCAGACTAGAATTTATTTTATATCGTGGATAGATTAGCATACAAAAATTCACTTTCACAATTATAATTTGTTTCGTGCGGATGTCTAACCCGCGACCCGTAGAGCAGAAACCTATCGCTTAGCAACTGCGCTTACCGAGCCTTTTTACTTACATTGTAACCGAATTACAGCGACATCTTTGGGTATACAAGAGAAGTTGAAATTACAATGTGGGTGTCTTCAAGAGCAGTGAACGCTTTTACTATGCAGGTGCGTTTACTATCTAGAACTACGTTACCATGAGGTGGGGCAAGTATCCGATGATAGTATCCGATGAAGCTGTAAAAGCCAAAAAAGGCTAACAGCAATTACATCACCGAAATTATACATGAGGTGGGATTGTGGTTAAGCACTAGCTTATAAATAAAAGAAAACAAATGTTTTAAATAGTATACTCATACTCGCAGTATGTGGGTTTCGATGGCCGTTGCCGGCACTACTAAAATTGGGATAACGACAAATTTAATTAGTAATTTTACAACATGATTATGATTTGCTAGGGGTAGGATTCCTATGCAGGAAGCCGTCTAGGTAGCCACCTCAGGCCAGTTATTCTACCGTGAAGCAATAGTGTGCAAATATTATTGTGTTTCGCTCTGAAGGGCACTGAGAGCTAGTGTAATAATGGGCATATGACATAAAGGAACTGATGTTTCGGAGTGACGGGCGCAGTGTCGTGTCACAAGGAAATGTTCTAGGAGACACAGCATTTGTTATGGGCAGGCGTTGCACTTACGGTCAGGTGATCGTTTTGCTCGTTTCGTCACTTTACCAAATAAAAAGCGGTGCAAGAAACATCGCGAGGAAAATTGTATGTATCCAGACTAATCCATATTAATATTCGTATTATAAATGCGAATCTCTCTCTGTCCCTCTGTCTGTTTGTTACCTTTTCACGGCTCAACCGCTGAACTGATCTTAACGAAATTAGACAAAGAGATAGCTTGCACCCTGAATACGGACATAGGATACTTTTTATCTCGGTAAATCTAATAATTTAAAAACCTATATCCACGCGGAAGAAGTCGCGGGCATCACCTAGTATTATATATGCGAAAGTAGCTCTCTCTGTCCATCTGTCCGTTTGTTACCTTTTCACGGCTCGATCGCTGAACCGATCTGGACGAAATTCGGCACAGAGATAGCTAGCATCCTGTAGACGGACATAGGAAACTTTTAATCCCGTAAAATCGAGTAGTTCCCGCGGGTTATTTGAAAAACCTATATCGCCGCGAACGAAGTCGCGGGCATCAGCTAGTAAGAAATGAAATATATTTCGCGATCAAGGTGAAGTTCGCCAAACCCGCGTTTCAGCAGAAGAATCTACTGCATAATATGCAAATTTATGGGCTTTTACTTTCTACTAGTTAAACTTTCGTGCTCATCACGATTAGCGGTCTTTATCATAAAAAATACAGAAGGTTCATAGCCTTGTTACGGAGAGATTCATTTTTGACGGAAGTTTGGAGCATAATATATACAAATTCACAGATGTTTCACCTATGTAGATATCAAATTTGATTAGGACAACTTAAACATGGTTATGTTAACCATGTTTAACTATCCCATAGCGGAGTTTTATAATAGGCCTAATTAGCTTTATAAATATTCAGTGTTATAAATCTATCATAAGGATTTTTTTAAGAATAACACCAATTCTATCTCAAAACTTATAAATTTAAGTAATGCTTTTACTACAAATATATTGGTTCGTCAATTTTCGAATCCAAAAAAAAGTGTATACAGAAATTATTCTTTTGATAAAAGGTTAAAAAGTTATGCGTTATTTAATGGTTATAATTAACATTATAAAAGTAAGATTTCATAAATTTATGCCAATGACTTTTCAAACGCAATAAGATTGAAAAGAATTAAAATACAAATGATACCTGTAGTTCAAAAGAAAAGACACAAACACAAAACACCTTTTAAGTTAAACACACTGATAAAGTACCAGGACAATAGAAATTATGCAAAGAGCGCGCGACACGCAACGTGGTCGGGAATGAACTGGGATGCTGCGGGCGAATGATTCGGGCTCGGATAAAAAATACGGGCATCGAGCAGGCCTTTCTTAGTTTCTTGGAAATAGGGGTCGTGGTATCTTCCCTTTAGATTGTTTTTGTTGATCTACTATTTACAAAATCCAATATAGTCAAGTTAACGGGAGCGGTGGAGGCGTTTTTAAAAACTAAAATAAAACTAGGATATGTCCGTACAGAAGCTCATGTACTCTAACAATGAATCTTATTCTAATACATATTTTATTCAGAGCTAATTATCATTTTGCTTACCCTATGTAAGCTCATAGCAGCTCCATAGGCCACACACTGTGTGCATAGTCAGCAACAGTATCTATGCACGTATTGGTATGACTCTATGTGGGGTCGAATCCATGACTATATATTCCATAGTTTTTTGTATTTTATTGCAATAACAAAGCAAATGAGACTTAATAACTATGATGTCTCATTGTGCCGAGCGCAGTGCGGTATCATCCAGAACTTTATCTGTATACATACATACAGTCACACTTTTTTCCCATAAGGGATAGGCAGAGACCAGAATCGCAGCCCACTTTTCGTCCTCGCGGGAAACGAGACGTAGCGGGTGGCAAACCAACCGCCACGAGTCAAAAATACTTACTCCCCATTGCGCTCCTATGAGCATTATAGTGACAGCATTGAATATTATGGTGGTGTTATTTTGCTCGAATAAATGCTGTCCGTACAATACCTTAGTCGCCTTTTACGACACCTCGGAAGGAAAGAGGATGCGCCGCACGGCATAATACCTAGCTGATCTGAGCATTCAGAGTTCTGACGTTTTTTGTACTGTTCGGTTTTCAGTCAGGAATGATTTTTATAGTGTCTTTTTATAGATCTCATTAGTATATAAAAGCATCTAATGAAAGAAGATTAATGTAATGAAAACTTTTATGAGCGCTTTAGTCGATTTTTGGATCGGTAAAGTCTTATGAGGTGAGTCGTGCGAAGGAAAACTTCTATATGCACGTCGCGCATCGGCTTGTGTACACATATCGCTGGTGGTAGGATTCCTATCCAGGAATCCGTCTAGGTAGGTACCACCCCAGGGCCAGTTATTCTGCCGTGAAGCAGTAGTGTGCAAACATTACTGTGTTTCGGTTTGAAGGGCACTCTGAGCTAGCGTAATCACTGGGCATATGAGACTTAACAACCTGTCTCAGGGTGATGGGCACAGTGTGGTGTCACACAGAGGTTTTCTGGATGACACGGCATTTGTTGTGGGCGGACGTTGCACTTACCATCAGGTGAACGTTTTGCTCGTTTCATCACTTTGTGCAATAAAAAAAAACATATATGAATATACACAAATACATTGCTATGTGTGCCGGTAGATGTGGGACTAACGTTAGTTATTTTTATTTACAAATGATGAAATTAAAATTTTTGATTCTAAATTCATTTGCAGCTTTCTTCTACTCAGCCCGAAGGTGTCCGGCAGAGTAGAATATCACCTTCCCCTTTCCTACCGAGGTGTCGTTAGAGGCGACTAATTGTAAGTACCGCCTTTAATAGTGCAGAATAACACCATAATGTGCAATGTTTGGACTATAATGGCGGCGATGTGGTTCGCCACCCGTCACGTCTCGTTTCCCTCGAAAAGTGGGCTACATGTGTGACATCTGCCTTCCCTTATATGGGAAAAATGCGTAACTGTATGTATGTAATTAATTTGAAATTAAAAAACACTGTTTTTTTTTAAATCTGATAACTACTTGCTGAGATTAGCGCGTTCAAATATACAAACTTTTCAGCTTCAATATAGTACTAATACGAGTATAATATTTACGCTGGTTTATGCTAGAATGCAGTCTTATCGCGATCCTCTGCATCCTACACTATTGACCTATTTATTTAAATTATGCAGTTGGTAACTGCTATTGGAGAATATTACTTAACTAACAATAATTTTTTTTAATAACGTCATCATCATCATGATTTCAGCCTATCACTAATTCACTGATGAACATAGGCCTCCCCCATAGATTGCCACAAAAGTTAGTAGCTCTAATTTTGAACGCATTTTGGCAGGCGGGTTGGCAACCGCAGTTTATTTATTCAGATGTTCCAGGAAAATGCTGCTGCCCATCTCCTGGTTTTCATTTTCCCTATTGACTTTTACGACACCCACGGGATGAGATGGGGTGGTAGATTTCCTTAAGCCGCTACCACACGGCCGTAGGCGGTTCAATAACAATATTTTTTATTGGAATGAAGTTCTTTATCGCACGTTACGTTTCAGACACTTGGCAAATCAGAGCTGAGCCGAAAGTGTAAGATTTACCGCCACGACAATTTTGCTATATTACGTTACCAGACATTCATGTGTAGTCACATCTATGTCGCCACATGAGAATCGCTCAACATATATCTCACATGTTCTTAATCGCGCTATGAAAGTTTCTGAGAACTATATATACAACATCTAAAAGATTACTCCTCAGATCGGACCATCCGATCTGGCGGGTAAGTTATCCTTTACCTTGTCACCTTCTTTGTCAAACTGATGACCCCGACGTGATACTAACACGCAGCCACCTTCTCCCAACCACAACGTCTACGTCATCGGCAGCAACATCTATGTCGCCACATAAGAAGCTCAATAAATATCTCATATCACAATCGCGATATGAAAGTTTACAAGTTGAAGGAGACGTCCTTCCCCAGATCGTCCGTCAGATCGCCCTTCACCCTCCTTGGCTCCTTCATATGCCAAACATGTAATGCAGTGCAGTTACGTTATTTAAAACATGTTTCATGCTATCTCAAAACTTCTGTCTATCATTTTCGGTTTTTGACGAGCGGTTCCAACTCGCATCTTGTAGATCATAAACCCCTAATATAAAGTTGCGAGTAACGCCAACCTTTAACCTTATCCAGAAGAGCTTTGGGCTCACACATTCAAAGTCAGTTACACATTCATTCATTCTTGAAATGAGTAAACCAACGCCGTGACAGCCTTTACTCGTTTCCGGAACTCTCGACCTATGCGTGTTGAAGTCGCATCCTTTCTACTTGGTCTCATTCACACAAATAGCATCAATCCATCTTTCGTTTATCTTCTTGCATACTTCTTTAATTTTATACTTTACCTCCTCTTATATTCAAAGTAGCAAAGTGGTAGTACATAGCCTACTTTTCGCCCACATTTAAAGCGAAGCGACCTGAAGGGTGGCAAACCACATCGCAGCCATTTTAGTAAGAGTTAATCCTCCATTGCGTTCCCATGAGTAGCTAAGGATGAAGTTGTCCACCCAAACAGAGCTCCGCATGTTTGGGTAAGGCTTTATTCTGGGGTCACCCGGTTTAAGTGCGAATCGGTACTCTACGACTAGGCTCACCCGTAGCCATGCAGCCATCGGCACGAAAACTATTGGTTTGGCGGAGAGGCAGAGAAAAGATTTAGGTAGAAAATGGACTTGGGGTAGGTAATGCGAAAATGGGAAAGGAACTATACGGTGAAGTATACTACTATCACGAAAGGAGCAGGAGGAGACAAAAGTAGCTCGGGAGGTCAGGGTCACTTATCCGGTACCCTACCATATTTGAGGAACAAGGCAAAACTAGGTCAGGGAGTACCCCTGAGCTTATATGACTTACTTAAGAACTGACGTCACATGGTGACGGGCGCAGTGTTGTGTCACACAGAAATATTCTGGATGGCGCAGCATTCGTTATGAGCAGACGTTGCACTTAGCATCAGGTTAATGATTAGATCGTTTCGTCAATTTATCCATAAAAAAAGACCAAAGAACTCAATTTTTCATCGTGGCGAGCTCAGATCGGTGCTTCACAGAACTTAACAACGCTTATTTCGGGGTGACATAGAAACTTTTATGGACAGGCATTTACCATTAGGTGAACGACATACTCGTCTTATTACTTTATTATTACTACTACTGTCATATATAATAAACAGTTAATAGTCTTCATATTCTATATATTTATCTATCTATCTCCATCTATCTTTTTATATAAATAAAAATCAATTGCCGCATGTATGAAAGATCATAACTTGACAACGGCTCGACCGATTTGGCTTATTTTTTTGTGTTCTGTTCGTAATTATTAGGTCAAGGATTGTATGAAAGCAAAATTTATGGAAAATCCACCGGAAAATTCAGAAATTTGGATGGCGTTTTTGTATTAAAATCTCATTGACATATCTGGAGATGGAGACCAGTTATGAAAAAAATCTACTTAATATTTCATTGCTAAGCTCATAAGTATATTGCAATTTACACCGCGAGAATCTGCGGATTTTCATTTCAGAAAGGAATGAAAGTATTATTTATTAACAAACAGAAAAAATAAAAAACATCCTATTTTCTTTTGTATTTACTATACAATGGCTTGAAATGACAAAATTTGAATATTGTTAGAATTTAGATGAAGAGGTGCCTTTCATTTCACTCTTGTATTCATCGCTCTGGTTACCAGGGGAACAGAATAATAAAATCGCGAGCATAATAGCGAAGAAAGTGTACTAGGGTCGCATCATAACTAGGCGGTATCAGGAGGTACGAACAAAACAATGTTGTAATAAATATAAACACGCTATTTTAAATGCTACTGCCTTAAGAATAGGATATGATTCAGTTTGGAGTTGTGGAGTTTAATACATATTTTTGTGGGGAGTGCACTGCAATTCAATAAAAACGGGCGACACATAGTCGGGAGCACTGAATCCAATTTGAGTTTTTATTGAAGTACTAGTTAATGCCCGCGACATCGTCCCCGTGGATATAGGTTGTATTAATATTCAACGGGTAATAATTTATTTTCCGTGATAAAAATTATCCTACGTCCGTCTCCAGGATGCTAGCTGTCTCTGTGCCAAATTTAGTCAAGATCGGTTCAGCGGTTAAACCGTGAAAAGGTAACAAACAGACAGATGGACGGAGAGAGTTACTTTCGCATTTATAATATATTATATGGATGTAGCTTTTAATAAATATTAGGATGTAACGTATTAAAAAAATATTTGCCTGAAAATTTGCAGATGACTTTCAGTAGAATAGAACATAATATAGAAGAAAAAGGAAATGCTTTAATTTAACTTATATCAAATTCGTTGCTACATTCAGATGCTCGTTGTAGAAAACATGATTCAAGGACATTGTATTTTACAGTCAGTCGTGGTCAAACATAAACAGTGCCTAAACAAACAATACCGCCACCGCCCCTCCTGACTGAAGTAACTAACCGAGCCGAGGCAGGCCCCCTTGGGCACCCCCGTGTCAGTTACTCTCGCGCATAGGATGACGGAAGCCGTGTGGTGGCGGCTCGTTAAAAGAATACTACTACTCCATCTCATCCAATGGATCTCGTAAAAGGCGAGTAAGGAATTAAACTGCACTGTGCACCCAACAGCGCATGGTGGCGATGGGCTCACCACCTATCACACCAAGTGCATTATATTGTTTAGGTGAAACGTGGATTGTGGCAGTCATCTGTTTTTGCAGTGAGTGCCCAGTCTCTGACTACCCCTTATGGGATACAGTCGTGATCTTATGTATGTATGTATAGGATGACGGTCCAAGCCGATATCCCCACTCGGGGGCCTTGCGCCAGTCATCCATAAATAAAGGTTTCGGTTAAGCACCCTCAGCTCACTGCCACCTTTCAATCCGGCGATTCTGTGAAAGCCTTCGGGCTTAGTCTTAATCAGTCTTTAAAAAAACCGCCACCGGGAGCGGCTACCAGATGCCTCCCAAAAGGCGGCGCACTTCAAAAACTAGGTAACACACATCATTTTTAAATTTGCGTGCAGATCTCAGCAAATTAACTTCGTTTCTTCGCTCAGACAATCATGCTTAACATACCTAAATACAGTCACGCCGATTTCCCATGTAAGGGGTAGGCAGAGGCCACTGACGTGGCCCACCCAAACAATGACTCATTAATTTAGTTCGGTATAAGAACCATGTTCGTTTTGCTTAAGTTGATTCGGACTGAAGGGGTGGCAGTAGTGTTGCCAGGTCCGGAGTGTCAAATTTCGGGACTTAAGGTAAAAATAATCGGGATTTTGATTTTCAAATCGGGACGTGTCGCGCAAATCGGTACACCTGGCAACGCTAGATCGCAGACACACTTACATCATCACCTGATCCGTGCTTATATTATAAATGCGAAAGTAACTCTCTCTGTCCCTATGTCTGTTTGTTACCTTTCCACGGTTCGACCGCTGAACCGATCTTGACGAAATTTGGCACAGAGATAGCTTGCATCCTGGAGACGGACATAGGATACTTTTTGAAGTCAGATATTCCCAAGGGATTTTGAAAGACCTGTATTCACGCGAACGAAGTCGATTTCTCCGATGCCTGCAGCTAGTGGTTAATAAATGTCGCAATATACAAATTAAAGGTAATTCGTATTATGTATGTGATACAACTTGTAAAAAGTTATTGGACGCTTACATTTGTATGTTGGACTGAATAAATCTAAACTACTTTATTTATATATTTTTTTCCTAAATAAAGAAACGCCACGGCATTGACATTTTAGTGTTGGCGTCTAAAAGACGGGAGCGTGTGTTGCCTCCCCTTTGATGTTTTCTGGATTAGTTCATCTTGACATTATCGGTAAGGGACTGATTCCCGAGGGACAAGTTTATTTAAACGCGCTTATTCGTCCACACAAAATACGCTAACTGCTTAATTGAATAAAGTATTTTGTGTATCCCTTTCTCGCCGCCCCTCTCAGTTTGACTCTACTGTTGCTATTGTAATTTATTTTAATTCATAGATACACACGGTCACGCCTTTTTCCCATATAAGGGGCAGGCAGAGTTGTCCCCTTTCACCCCCCCGTTAAACGATACGTGTCTGATGGCGAATCACGTCGCCGCCATTTGGCGCCAATTCTTACTCTCGCGTTCCCACGAGCAGTAGAGTAACAGCAATGCATTTTATGGTATTATTCTGCAGGAAGGAAGGCTAACTGCTAGTAATTGCATAGAAACTAAACTACGACACGGACGAAATAATCCCAACTAACTATACCTACAGGGGAAATCCTACTGTGTTGCATCGTTTTTTTTTTAAAGAAAAAAGAAGGCACCGAAATGTTGTTTGGGTGTGATTGTGTAACAAATATCTAAATAAAAGAAACTTCAATTTATAATTTTATAAGTAGGCTTCAGTGACCGCAGTCGTTGTGTTCAGCATTTCTAACAATTGATGCAAGTTATTAGTTCGAAAAAATCTTGTCTTTTTTAATGTAGTTCTAAAAGTGACCTTTAAATCGTCACTGGAAGAGATATTATGTATAGTCGGTAATTTATCTTTCGCAATTATTAGATGTCAATTTTGTTAAAAAACATTAGCTCAGTTAGCACCGTGGTCAGGGTACCTGAACTCTTTTAATTTCACGGGACGTCACGGTCACCATGGGTGCTGTAAAGCGCTCGAAAAGGCGGGTTATAAATAATGAAATTAAACGCTACAAAATTCGTAAAATCTAGTTTTATTTAAATGTGTAGTAGCCGCGTAAATATAAGAAATTATTAACTTATCTTTGTTACAAAATAAGCTGATTTATCGAAATAATTAAATCATTTTTTTACTGCATTTGCATTTAAACGACATTACATAAATATATACCGATATATTTACATGTTCTTAATAGTCTTGGAGATAAAAGCAAAATCGGAAAAGTGTGACTCAGACGAGCTCGATTTTGGATTTTTTCAATCCTAGGCATTTTTGGACATCTTCTACTTCATCAACCTGCTAGAGATAGAAGTTTCCCAAGCTGGCACGCTTAGCATGAAGACTGGTGGTAGGATTCGAAGGAGGACTGGAAGCCGTCTAAGTAGCCACCTTAAGCCAATTATTCTGCTGTGAAGCAGTAGTGTGCGAACATTACTGTGTTTCGATCTGAAAGGCACTGAGAGCTAGTAATCAATGGGCATATGAGACTTAAGAACTGATGTCTCAGGGGGTCGGGCGCAGTGTGGTGCGACACAGAAATGTTCTGGGTGGCTCAGAATTTGTGATGGGCACACATTGCGTTTACCATCAGGTGAACGTTTTGCTCGTCTCGTCACTTTATCCAATAAATAAAGAAATTAAGCATTTAAGCATACATAAACAATTTTTTTAAATGAAACTAATTTTACGGATTTTATCGCGTTTTATTTTATTATTTATAACCCGACGTTTCGAGTGCTTTACAGCACCCATGGTCACGGGCGGACTGAGGTGACAGATGTCCCGATGTCATAGTTAACCCGGAGTACCTTCAGCTTTTAATTATTATTCCTTGTCCGATCTACGCAGAAAGAGCTTACTGTGTCTTGAAGTCTTGCAGTGGTATGCTTGGTTTTTGATTTAATTTTATTAATTATAGGATCCCAAGCTGGTGGTAATACCCAACCATCTTCTCTATTAAAATTAGGATGTTTTTTAATTTCAATAGCCTCGCGAATCATCCTTGGTAGGAATCGGTGTTCTTTTGCGAGGATTTGTGGTTTATCAAATCTGATGTAATGGTTGGGATGATCCAGAACATGGTCACAGACTGCAGACTTCCTAGAGCGACGATGCTTCACGTCAGCTATATGTTCTTTTACGCGGGTTTTAACTGATCTTTTTGTTTGCCCTATGTAAGAGAGACCACATTCACAATCCAGCTTGTATACTCCTGCATCTTGTAGAGGGATGTTACACTTGACAGATGGTAAAAACTGACTTATCTTCTTAGGCGGCTTGAAAAATGTTCTTATGGAAGCCCGCTTCAAGATATAGCCAATCTTGTCCGTGACTCCTCTGACATATGGTAGGACTGCAGGTACACGCTCGACTGTGGCCGGCTTCACTCGGTCACTGCGACGAAGGCGCGGAACCCGAAGCTTGTTGTCTTGCAAAACTTGCTTGACATGCTGAAGCTCGGCGGCCAGGTGTTTACTGTCACAGATCCCTTGTGCTCTCTGAAACAAAGATTTGCCCACGGTAGCTAGCTGTGAAGGATGGTGGTGAGATTCACCGTTTAAGTACCTATTTGTATGGGTCTTTTTCCTATATACAGTGTGACTCAAGGTGTTATTAGGATTTCTAATTATTAAAACATCTAGAAAAGCTAAACAGTTATTTGTCTCTAACTCCATTGTAAATTGTATTTTAGAATTTATGGAGTTAAGGTGGTCTAAAAATGCAGTGACTTTATCAGAAGGTAGTATTGTGAAAGTATCATCTACGTACCGCTTGTAGAACCTTGGATTTACTGGAGAAGTACGGAGGGCTTTCTCCTCAAAGTCTTCCATGAAGATGTCAGCAACAATGGGAGATACTGGGGAGCCCATCGCCACACCATCTACTTGCCGGTAGTATTGCTCCTTCCACAATAGATAGCCAGATGTTAGGCAATGTCTGAGTAATTCTGCATGTTCTACTGGCATGTTGTTCTCTGTTAGCTTCCTAGTTACAATTGAGATGCAGTCTTCAACAGGTAGGCATGTAAATAACGACTGGACATCAAAACTGACCATAGTTTCATTGTCAGTAAGATGTAGGTCTTTTATCTCACTGACAAAATGGTAGGAATCCTTTGTGTGTGCTCTTGTGTGTCCTCTAAGTGGGGAGAGTATTTTAGCCACATGTTGAGCCAATCTGTAAGTTGGTGAATCGATTTGACTCACTATTGGACGTAGCGGAGCATTGAGTTTGTGTATTTTGGGTAACCCATACAACTTCGGTGGTTTGGCACAAGAAGGTACTATCGAATTTACGTCTAGATTTAATTTCTCGGCGTGTTTCTTTATAAGATCGCTAGTTATTTTAAGCGTGTTAGTCGTTGGGTCTGTCTTGACCTTTTTATAGGTGTTTATAGGTGTTTTATAATATAGGTTATAAATAATAAAATAAAACGCGATAAAATCCGTAAAATTAGTTTCATTTAAATGTGTAGTGTTCGCGTAAATATAAGAAATCATTATACATAAACAAATTAAACAATTAAAAAATTAACTCTGATATGCCGATTAATAACACTGGCTATACCATGTACCCTTCAAACCGAAACACGGTAACATGTTGATTAACTAAAACAAAATTCTCTGTATATCAAGAACGAATCCATTGAGTTCCCGAATCCCATTAAATTTTTAATAAGAATATTTCTAAAATAATGGGGCTAATAAATTATGTAACAGTAACTATAAAATGGCAGTGGTATACGGACAGAAATATCGATTCTCACCATAAGGGTTCCTTGACTTTCCTCTTAGGAACGGAACCATAAACATAGTGATATGATTTTTTTCATTTAATGTGCGTATAATATTGCTGTTGTGATAATTTTATTTTTATTGCTTGTAAATAAATATTAAATCTTACAGAGAGCAATTCTGATATAAATATATATATTACTTCTCAAAGGTCGGTATGGAATATCTCCCTTAATAAATCACATAGACATACATTCACGCCTTTTCCCCATATAAGGGGTAGGCAGAGGCCACTCACGTAGTCTACTTTTAGCCTTCGCGGAAAACGAGATGTGTCGGGTGGCGAACCTCTTCGCCGCTAGTTTGGTTCGAGTTAAAAATTATTCCTCCCCATTGCGTTCCCACGAGCAGTATACACGAATAATGGCTGCCCGTACAATCCTTAGTCACCTCTATATATGTATAGTAAATATATATATATATACATATATATATATATATATATATATATATATATATATATATATATATATATATATATATGTATATATATAGATAGGATCTCATTGAATGACTTGGCAGTTTGTTACATAAATGTTTTATTTTATACTTGAAAGTTACTTTTCATTGCACAAGGGTCACAAAGAACTTGAAATAAATTACCTTAATAATAACGCTAGAAACTGTAACCTTGTTACGTATTTGAAAAACTGACTCTTTTTAATATAATTTTAAAGGCTACGTTTATATTTATGCGCGGAGCTTAAAATTTTAAAACTACAATATTGTGTGGAATATTTGACGTAATGTTTCATGCATGGACTTCCATTTTCATTCAGCAGAGGCCTCCTCTCATTTCTGAGAGTCCGCCACGCTGCTCCAATGTGGGTCAGTGGACTTCACATGTCCTCGAAGTATTTTTTATTTCTGAGACATGCAGGTTTCCTCATGATGTTTTCCATAACTTCAGAGCATGCGGTAAATCAGCAATTAAAAATTGAAAATAACCATTTTAGTGGAAGTGCAGGCACCGGGAATCGAACCCTGGTCACTCGCGTACTATTAAAATATAAGTGGGCGCCTAGGTCCTGAGCTACCACGGCTGTACTAATTAGAGTAACAGGCTGTAATGTACCACTGCTGGGCACAGCTGCCCATTTATTTTTGATAAGGTTTTGGAGCCGGAAAGAGATCGCCACGCCGCTCCATTGCGAATCCCTGTTTTTTGATGACCGTGTGGCCTATTGGTGTCAGTATCTGATTACTGCACCGCGGACCTGGATTCGAATCCCAGACGAAGGCAACATTTGTGCAAAAACACACATTGTTGGTTTTCAGGTTTGTGCTGTGATTGTCCCCGTATTTCCGACATCTCAGATTTCATCGCATGAGCGTTATGTCGGCCGCGGGGAGGTCAGGACCAGCGAGTGACTGTGTGTAGTCATTTTTGTATTCTTTTTTTTCTTTTTTCATTATGTTTATTTTTTAGTAACAGTTAAGTTTTTTATTTTTTTTTCTTTTTTTTCGTTAGTTGCTCGTGGGGTCAAAAATGGATCCGACTGAAAACCAGTGCTGTGGGGTACCACAGCTTGTCACTGAGGCGAGATCCTTTTTGACATTACATCAAAAATGTTGTCTTTTTTTACACTATTTTTTGTGATTCGTGTTGATGTTTCGTCAAATAAACTGGTTTATTTCTTTCTTTCTGTTTGCGTGTACACCTATGCAATACCTGCGCAATAATATTTCCCGAGCAGTTGATAGCTTCCGACAGTGTTCGGAAGTTGTCGCCGTGATCGAAAATCGACTAGACGGACATCAACCCGATACCTTTGTTAGGTAACAGGTTCCAAGTGAAAGCCAACATTTATTTGGTGATTATGAATTGATTGCGTGACATCATGGTCAGGCCCGGTGTATCTCAATGCTCAGTCCTAGGTCCCCTATACTCCCTATACCCTCTGCTCCAACGACATACCGCGCACCCGCGGTGTCGTACTCGCCTTATTCAGCGACGACTCACGTCTTTGCGTGTCTGGACTTTATCCAGATACTATCACTAAACGCCTCCAATCCGCAGCCACAACCCTAGCGAACTGGTTTCGGAAAAGGAGGATTGAGGTCGATCCCACCAAAAGAGCAGCAATATACTTTTCTCGGCGGGTACAGCCACATCTTCTTGCCATAAAGTTATTTTATCGTCCAATCCCCTGGGGAAAGACAGTCAAATACTTAGGCGTCCTACTCGACTCAAGTTTCAACCGGAGGATCCGGACGACGCGACCGCTTGGGCCCAAGCGCTCTACTCAACATTTCATAAATCAGCCATTACTTCTCCAGCGGAAGTAAAGTAAAAAGTTTCAGCCTATAAATGTCCCACTACTGAGCACAGGCCTCCACTCATTTCTGAGAGAGTTTTGGAGCTAGGAAGAATCCGCCACGCTGCTCCAATGCGGGTTGGCGGACTTCACATGTCTTCGAAATATTTTTTATTCCTCAGACATGCAGGTTTCCTCACGATGTTTTCCTTCACCGCCGAGGACGTGGTAAATCAGCACTTAAAATTGTAATAAACAATTTTAGTGGTGCCGGCACCGGGAATCGAACCCAAGTCACTCGCGTACTATGAAATTTAAAGCGTGCGCCTAGCCCCTGAGCTACTCCGGCTCCAGCGGAAACGCTTTCCAAATTAGTGGTAAATGTAAATAATTCAGATAATACTGTAAATGAAGCAACTGACCGAGCCGAGACCGGCCCCCTCGGGCACCCTCGAATCAGTTGCTCTCGCACACAGAATGACAGTCCAAGTCGCCCTCAGTGTTCTGCCACCTTTCAATCCATTGAAGCTGTGAAAGCCTTCGCCTTCGGGCTAACAGTGACCTTCAGTCGTGAAAAAAATTACAGCCGGGACCATGATCAAGAATAAAAATTGTTGGTTTTCGAGTCCGATTACGATGTCCACGTGAAATTTCTTTTTAATATTTTACTGTCGTCTAGGTTATAGATTGCTGCTTAAAGGCTGATAATGACGAAAGTGTAGATTATCGAAATAACTGAACTTCAATTTAATCATAAAACTTTATTTAATCTTATCACAATCAAGTAAACAAATCTCGAATAATATTTACAAAATATATGAAGAAGTAATAATCTTAAAAGTAGATTATAAATGTCTCTCTTTAAATACACTGACCTCATTAATCTTTGTTATAAAATCAGATACACCATTTTAATTACGGTAATAGAATATTAATATTCACACATGCCTTATAAAATATGATTAAGAATATCCATATTCGTGGAAAATAAAAATTACCGCCACCGAAAACTAATTACAGTTGTGACGACTGAAGCCAGCAGGATCGTTACGAAGCTCGTGACGTCATATCCTCTTTCAGCTGCATTGTAGAACCCACCGTACACCTGGAGACCAGCGGTCTCGATGCTGTAAATGGATTAAAGACATTTTATAGAGCGACAGCTAAAATATAGAATAGTCCACAATGGCGAATTTTGCGTAATTTAGCACGTTTTCGTTTGTAAAATATCATTTTCTTTTACAATCTACCACCGTTTCCTTTAGAGCCTCTATAACTTACGGTGAGAACTCTTTACTGAGAAGAAACAGGAGAAAGAACCTCCGCAGGTATCCCCTTTTTTAGTATTTTTTATTATTGAATTGTTAGAATAAAAGAAATATAACCAGTTATTCTGCCATTAAGCAGTAGTGTGCAAACATTACTGTGTTTCGGTTTGAAGGGCACTGAGAGCTAGTGTAATAGCTGGGCATATGAGACTGAAGAGCTGATGTCTCAGGGTGACGGGCGCAGTGTGGTATCACACAGCAATGTTCTGGGTGACACGGCATTTGTTATGGGCGGACGTTGCACTTACCATCAGGTGAACGTTTTGCTCGTTTGGTAGTTGTCTCCAATAAAAAAATAACATTTAGAAAAAGTTTGACAGCATAAACCTAATTCTCTGGGGTTATTATCATGAAAGTATTATTTTATATTATAATACTCCTTATATAAAGTATTTGTTTGATAAACTTTTGGACCTTTGAGCAGGATTATTATTATGCTTGCTTTATGACTAATCACTAATGACTGAGGTCAGCAACGTGTAGGTCAACGCTGTACAATGACCTTTTTAGGGCTCGAAGGACAGATGTTCGATTCGCCTTCTGAATATTCAATTGTAATCTAACTTGATAATCAGTTTGTTCAAGGTGTCACTTTCGTATTTTAGAAGTCGAACCTTGGCATTCTGTATCTACTCTGTAAATGAGATTAATGTTTTTTTAAATTGAAATATATTTGACTAATATAGATAACCTTTCGACCTTTCGACTTAATGAACTGACTATTTTTTTTTCGTAATAACGAAAACCATTGAAAGATGGCGGAAATACCATGTCAGATATGCTAGACCTGAAATATCCAGGCCGATGACGGATTGAAGCATATCTAGGTGGTAGCATTCCTATTTAGGAATCAGTCTAGGTAAATACCACCCCAGGCCAGTTATTCTGCCGTGAAGCAGAAGTGTGCAAATTACTGTGTATCGATTTAAGGGCTCTGAGAGCTAGCGTAATCACTGGGCATATGAGATATAAGAACTGATGTTTCAGGGTAACGCACACAGTGTGGTGTCACACAGAACTGTTCTGGGTGACATAGCATTTGTTATGGGTAGACGTTGCACTTACTGAACGTTTTGCTCACTTTATCACTCTTTCCAATAAATAAATATAAATAAGGTGAGATATTGAGATCGTAAATCTTCCGGTAGAACGTTGCAATTACGGGAAAAAGAACTATTGCTTTAAATTTTTGTAATAATTACAGATCTTTTTGTGCTTTGCCTGCATATTTTAATTACAGTGAGGTCATGCGATTACTGATAATATGGTAGACTCCTAGAGTATCGAATCCAGGTCTGGTCAGAAAGTCTGTACATTAGGCCACGCGGTATTCTCTCTTAATGATAGAATAATACTTGTGAACAGGTGCTCCTGATGGAGGCTGGTCAGTTCGGGTTTGCAATATTTATTATTGAATCTTGTCCAAAATTTTAACATGGAGCATGCTTTGGTTTCCTTTCGGACTATTCTTTATAAATTTATTTATAATATATCGAACCTCATTACGAAAAGGTGGTAGATTGTAAAAAATTACATTTAAATTTCTTACGGCGAAAATAATGAATTTTCATTTCTTTTTTTTATTACGTCGTCGTTTCAGCCTATCAATAGTCCACTGCTGAACATAGGCCTCCCTCATAGATTGCCACAAAAGTTTGTAGCTCTCGTTTTGGGGGGATTTTGCCATAGTTGCCACGCTTGGCAGACGGGTTGGCAACCGCAGTTTATTTATTCAGATGTTCCAGCAAGATGCTGCTGCCCATCTCCTGGTTTTCATTACGTACCTCACTTAAACCTGAGTTTGGATGCAGGTGACTCAGGTCCGTGTTTAGTGTCAGACTATGTTCAACAGTGCACTTAGGATCGGCAAAAACAATGATTATAATGATTACCTGAACTTGCAGTAGTCTCCATCATAGCTCCAGCCAAGGTACTCGCCGGTTCTCAAGTTTTCACTTTGCAGCCAGACCTCCAAAGGCCTGAAGTAGTCTCTCAGAGCCTCGCCGTTTAACCTGGCCTCGCCTATACTCTCTTGAAGAATTTGTGACCAGGGTGCAGACGATCCTCGCTCCATGAGACGCCTGGAACAAAAGAATTTATAAGTAAAAAAAAGCAATATAACAAAGTTTTACTAATATAGCTCTAACGTTTACTTGTGGTAGGATTCCTAAGCAGGAATCCTACCGTCACCCGCCCCCGATGTAACGCTGATGCGATAAGATCGGAGGTAGGCTAGGATGCAGTGTCAGAAACACTAGGACAATCACAACGCAACCAGACCAGAAAACCAACAATTTGTGTTTTTGCACAAATGTTGGCTCCGACTGGAATTTGACCGAAGTCTTGCGGCGTAGGAGTCAGGTTCTCTGACCAGTAGACCACGCGGCCGTCATTACTGGTTGGTGTAATTACTGAGCACATTAGATGAAAACTCAGTATGATGAGCGCAGTATTGTTCCAATAGGGGTGGCACAGCATTAGTTATGGGCAGACGTTGCACTTGCCATCAGGTGAAAGAATTGCTCGTCTCGTCACAATCTTCTAATAAAAAAGGTGTCTTATGATATATGTCAAAATGCCGACCGCGTGGCTTAGAGGTTATCAAATTTCTACGCCGTAGTCAGTTCTAAGAATCCATTATGTATTGATGTTGTTGAAATCTGCCGATAGGTGACCGGCAGAGTAGAATAGGACCTACCTTTTTCCTACGGAGTTGTCGTAAGAGGCGACTACGGCACTGTACGGACAGTCTTTATTCGTACAGAATAATACCATAATATGCAACACAATCACTGTACTGCTCATTGGGGAGTACGATTTTTTGACACGTACTCGTATCAAAATGCCAAGGACGCGGCACCCGTCTCGTCTTGTTTGTCGCAGGGGCGAAAAGTGTGATACGAGTATGGTCTCTGCCTACCCGTTATAAGGGAAATAGGCGTCACTGTATGTATGTATGTTGTAATTTATATTAAAAAATGCAAGTTTCGTAATCAAAAACGGGTCCGACTTTGACCCTGACTCTAAAAAATTCCGATAAAACATCTTCGATAAGAAAATAATTTCTCAATATCTTGGCCAAGGCCTAAATGGTCAAGGAAATGTAAATATGGGTTGTTTCTGTCTGGCATACAATTGTGTAGTGCAGTACAGTCGAATGTTTGGGTGCCAACTTAAAAAGCGAACTATATAAGATGCACTGTTTGATAATACTCGTATAAAAGCTGTCCCAGACCATTCGGGGATTCATCATCATCATATCAGCCTATCATTAATCCACTGCTGAACACCTCGAGAACTACAAACTTTTGTTGAAATCTACGAGGAGGCCCATAGGTTGCCACAAAAGTTTGTAGTTCTCTTTTTGGGGGTAATTTGCCATAGTCGCCGCGCTTGGCAGGCGGGTAGGCAACCGCAGTTTATTTATTCAGATGTTCCAGGAACATGCTGCTGCCCATTTCCTGGTTTTCATTTTTCCTCTGTCGACTTTTACGACACCTACGGTATCAGTTGGGGTTGTAGATTTTTTAAGCCGCCACCATACAGTCATTAAGGGAAAGTAGCATATTGAGAAAGAATCAACGTTTATAGTCTTGTCATCTGGTAAAATAAAATCCATAATCCGTTTCGACACGTCTAATGGCTCAACCCTTGGGCGTCGTCCGAAGTTTGCAATCTGAATCTCAGTAACTAATTAGAGGAGGTGGCCCTTTCATCTCGAGGGTGTCATCCGAACCTATTAAGCAAAATGTTAGAAAAGTATTGTGGTCTCCGATAGATGACGAAATAACTATCTAAAATACGCAAGACCTAAAATATCTACCCCGGCGACGAGCAGAAACGTCTTAGGTGCAAGACGTATGATACTGCCAATCCGCTAGTCAAGCGTGGCGATTATTGAAAATCGCTCCCGCTTGAGAGACGCCTACGTTCAGCAATGGATGGATTACAGGCTGCTGTTGGGCCAGGGGCTAGTTGCCAGGAAACTAATCTCAGATAAACTACAGAAAGGTTGAAGGGAACGGTAGTGAACTGAAATAAGAGCGGTTTCAAAATTGTATATGTCGCTAAATTTGTTTACTAGATATAGATATTTGTGAGAGATAAACCTTATTATTTTCTGGATAATGAAGTCATTCAATGATCCAATATAAATCTGATCCAATTTAAAATTGCTACGATTTGTAATGTTGTACTTGAGCAGAGACAATTTGATAGCGGCGGTTAGCGGCTCAAATGATAATAAATGATCACGCACTAGATGAATTGCAGGTTCGTTGCCGGATATGAAGAAAGAAGTAGGCTCTTGCTCTTGGTTAGGGAAAACCCGCTTGCGGCAGCCGATTCCACAAGACGCGTGCGTGGTAGCAAATTCTAGAAAAACACACTGCGGTAATGCTAACCATGAAGATGATGTGGGTGGAATAAATCCGAACAATCCCTATTAATACTCCCCGTGGTTAATACGATATACGAATGATATATTTTTTCTAATTTTAACACTTATGCCATAATTTATATCACAGTAGTAAAATACATACGATGATGAAGAAGAAAGATAAATATATAGAAAGATATATATTGAAGCCGTGTTTGGTATTCTGAAGTTTCAAATGTATAAGCAAGAAAATTGATATTTACTGCGAAATATGGTCAGTGTAACAGTATTCGTTAGACCGGTACAGTCTAAAACAAGTTAGGTTACACAATGTTCTGGACTTTACTGCCGTAAGACAATACCCAGCCTGGTATACCGATACGCTTATGTAAACTATTTGATTTGTTAGCCAGCGGTCTTCCTTGATTATGTCGCCCGACTGGACTACTTTCCCGTAAGCCGATCTCTGTTTCTATGTGAATAAACTTGCCGGATATCTCGCCGGCCTGTCGCTACGCAAGTTGCTTGTGGTTTGTAATTTAATTTAAATTGATTAATTGAATATTTTCTTGATCTTACGGTCGTATCAATAAAAACCCCTTGTAGTAGAACTATGTAGCTTCGACCGCGCGACAAAGTACTATGCAATCCGCCAGAAAACATACATTTTTCGGGATACAAAGTAGTTTACATTGTTGTCGGGTCTCTGTACTGTCTGCATACCAAAACTCAGGTCGATCGTACACTCCGTTGAAGCGTGAAAGACGGACCGACAAACACACTTTATAATATGTAGCGTTATAACACTCAATTATAACGCTTATTTGACCTTATAACGTATTATATAATTGGGCTATGGGATACTTTCACATGATTTTAATGCCGTTATGATCAAATTTAATATCAACACGGATGATATATCTGTAAATTTGTATATATTTGACTGCAAACTTCTGTTAAAAATCATCTGTCAGCTAAAGTTGACCATGGTTTTATTTCTTAGAGGTTTATGAATCCTTCTGTAACTTAAGAAGTTGTAATTAAATGATTATTAAGCGCTTCAGCGCTATTAAGCGTTAATGAATAACTTTGGACTTTGAACGCAATGGGGAGTATGAATTTTTTGATTCGTATCAAAATGGCGGCCACGTGTTTCGCCACCCGACACGTCTCGTTTCCCACGAGTTCCAAAAGTGGGCTACGTCAATGGTATCTGCCTACCCCTTATATGGGGAAATGGCGTGATTGTATGTACGTATGTACTAAAAAATTGCTCCAAATTCAGCTCGGTTGGCGCAGTGGTTAAGCCCTTGACTTCTGCGCCGCGGGTCCGGTTTCGGTTCCCGCACGGGACCAATATTTGTATGGCCTACAGATAGTTGTGCCGGGTCTGGGTGTCGTGCAATTGAATTTATTTGTGTAAAACGCACCCACGACACAGTAGAAATCCTACTGTGGGGCAATAAAAAAAAAAGAGAACAAAACAGGGAACACTAAATTTTCTCTGGTATCGTGAGTGCTAGAGAGAGCTATGCGATAATCTACACATGCAGAAATACCCAGACCCGGAGTTACTACTTGTAGGTCATACAACTAATTGTCTCTGGTGGAAATTACTCGTCTTCCTCTTCCTGAGTTCTATGTAACGTATTAGTCTTTTTTTTATAGGAAAGATCGACGAAACGAGCAAAACGTTCACCTGATGGTAAGTGAAACGTATGCCCATAACAAATCCTGTGTCACCCAGAACATTTTTGTGTGACACCACACTGCGTCCGTCACCATGAGATATCAGTTCTTAATTCTCATATGTCCAGTGATTACGCTACCTCTCAGTGCCATTCAAACCGAAACACAGTAATGTTTGCACACTACTGCTTTCCGGCGGAATAACTGGCCCAGGGGTGGTACCTGCCCAGACGGGTTCCTGCAACAGCTACTATCAAAAAGCTGGAGAGTTTGTATGTTTGAACGCGCTAACCTTAGAAAGTGCTAGTCCGATTCAAAAAAATATTTTTGCTTAAGTTAGCTCGCTTATTGAGAAATGTTCTAAGTTATAAAACTTTATGCTACGGCCTTAAAGAGGCTCACGCTGATAACTGAATTTTACCTAAACGGGCCGAACTGAGTGGGTATGCTCAGGTCAGAGAGGTACCGTGTTCTACGGCGCAATCATGCGGTCGGCTTATTTTATGCGGTTAAAACCGCTGGCATACGATAAGACGTACGCATTACACAGACTCAATAAAGTCATGGACCTGATTATCATTTTTATTTGCGGTTTAAGCGGTTTTCAATTGGTCACTTTCTTTGTTTTTCATTACTACTTATTAGTTATTGCACGTCTCATGGCGCGAAGCGGCGTGAGATAGTGCTTTATACCCGACATATCAAGGTCAAGCGATTCAGCGGTCTTCAAATGCCTTTATCACAACTATATTGCACTTATATGCTAATTTCAATAGACTCATATCAAGAAAACATTTTAAATAATTCATTAAAATTGTTTCGAAAAATCCTCTAATATTGTACTTTAAAAAAAAATGTTTAAAAAAATTTGACAAGGACTTCCGGATTTTTTTAGGGATGTGGTCACGATAGCTCCCGAAGTAATTGACGTATCGAGACCGGGTTTTTTTTTATCCTGTCCAGAATTTTATCACTTGTTGTTATTAAGAAAAATATTTTTTTCTTATTGTTTTCATCTGAAATGGAAATGACTCGTAATATTTGAACCTCAATACGTTTTTTTCTTCTTAAGAGTTAAATGAGCGTCTTGAGACGTGAACTTTTGGATTTTCCAAACTTTTTTATTGTTTATTATATTTTTTAAGTAATAGTTTTTTTTACTTTTAAATTATTAATCACTGCACTATCTAGGACAATAATTTAATGGTAGTTGTAAGGTTAATCCATAATAATATTATAAACTCGAAAGTAACTGTCTGTCGCTTGTTTCTTCCCTCTTCACGGTTCAACCGCTGAATAGATCTTGATGAAATTTAGCACATAGATAGCTTACATCCTGGCAACGGACAAGATTGACATAGGATTTGATTTGCCACGTGCTCGGCGGTGAAGGAAACATCGTGAGGAAACCTGCATGTCTGAGAAATAAAAAAATATTTCGAAGACATGTGCAGTTCTCCTTGGAGCAGCGTAGCGGATTCTTCCTAGCTCCAAAATTCTCTCAGAAATGAGAGGTGGCCTGTGCTCAGAAGTAGGACATTTATAGGCTGAAACTGTACTGTATTTTACCTTTTATCTCGGTAATTAAATAGTTCCCACGCGATATTTAAAAAAACCTGTATCCACGCGGACGAAGTCGCGGGCATCATCAGTCGGGGCTATTACTAAATAAAAAGAAAACTGAAGGTCGGATAAGATTCAAAAGTAGACGAATAAGGTACACACGGATCAATCAATACGATCATACCCGACAAAATATAATATGAATGTTTCACACTAATGGCTTCGGCTGGAACTTCAGCCCAAGACCCAGCGATCGTCATTCTGAGTCACGCGGCTGTAAGTTTCTATATAATATATACTTCATTGATCATAAAAATGGATACATGTATAATTTTTTATAATCAAGAAAACTGGTCAAGAAGACATTGTTAAATAAAGCGTATTAAAGGGTCATTATATAGACAAATATGTGTGGAAATAACTCTTGCTCTGCACTTGAAAACCATATGGCGGCCAATTGAATAATGATGTAACAAATTTGAAAAAATACCCCAGAGTTTCTTGCCATCTGAGAAGATCAAATTTGTCAAACCAACGTAGATTAACATTAATAATAGCTTTAAACAAGTCTAAATAGAATAATTTTGTTTTTGACTTTGACATAATAATGTTATCTTTGGATTGATTGGTGGATTGGACAATATTGTTGTTTGTACTGAAAATAATACGTGCTTTGTTTTTTGTGTTATCCATCGACAAAGACAACCTAGAAAAGCCGGGAGTCGTAATGCCAAGTCGGATGATTTTTGGTTGACCTAAAAACTTTTGCGGTCGGGTTGAGTGTCATCTGAATATGGAATGGTAATGAAAAATTTCCTACTGCTTAAAATATTTTCTATATTGTATATCCGATGATATTAAAAGTTGGTTATTATTATTCTTCACAATTTTTTTTTGTTTAAAGGAAATTGTCCATGTATTTATTTCCATGTTGTAATCATTTTTAATTTTTGATAACAATTAAATTTTTTGTTTTATTTTACGCACTTTGTCTATGTCCGGTTGTTCGTGGGGTCAATATTGGATCCGCTTATAAACCAGTGCAGTGGGGTACCACAGAATATCACTGAGGCGAGATATTGCTTCATAGGAATCCTTCCACTTTTACTTATTTTTGTCACGCTTATTAATGCTGTGTTGTGGTCAAATAAATAGGTCTCTTTCTTTAGTTGCCTTATCTGGCAAATACCGTACAGTACGCGACCCTGGCCTCTCGAGCTACTGCTGTAGTAGTATCATGCTCCATATAGTTCCTTTCCCAATTTTCGTATTCCCTACCCCAAGTCCCTGTTTTTTAATTAATTTTCTTCAATACATAATAAAAATTCGTGTTAGCTAATTGGCCGGGCGTCCGCCTTAAATTTCATAGTACGTAAGTGTGCAAAGATCTTTGAAATTGCTAATACCAATTTTAAGTCATATTCATCACGTGCTCGGCAGTGTCTGAGAACATGTGAATTCCGCTGATAATTTGGATCAGCGTTGTGGATTCTTTTTGGCTCCAAGCCACTCTGAAAAGTGATATGAGTGCTGTGCCCAGCTGTGGGATAATTTATAGATTGTTAGTTTCAGTGTGCGTTAAGCAAGAGCTATAGCTGAACTTAGTATCCCATGTCACATTAACCTTAATCTTAGCTTAGCGCTAGCGTGAAATGCTGAAGCGTCATCGCTTACACAGCTGGACCTTTTAAGATTTTATTATTTTCATTTAAACTTTACTGCAAACCTTTAAATAAAAAGGTAACAAAAGGGCGGACTTAATGCCTATAGGCATTCTCTACCAGCCAACCCATGGTGTGGTGAGAACTTGTGATAGGTGCAACATAAAATACATAAATAAAACATAAGCTTTCACATACATACACTCATTAATACTTACATACAATATATATATATATATATATATATACTACGCCCAACTACGCTTACAATTGTTAACTCTTATCAAAGTGAAAATCGTCTGTGTATATATATATATATATATATATATATATATATATAATTTTCACTTTGATAAGAGTGAATAATTGTCAACTACGCTTTACAAGTTCTTAGCGCTTGTAAAGCATGATAACAAGTGATTATCACTTGTAAAACCTGTGATAGCGTGTTTGTGTGGTGTTAGTAAAAGAAGAAAGCTTCTGTCTTATCACTGCTTTATTTATTAACTCTGTAAATCGTACGCGATGTCCTGTGAACGAATGAGCGATGGATCACTTTACGCCACCAGCACGCAGCTATTGCTTAAAAATATTTTAAATTAAATTAATTAATAGACCATTACAAAAAAAAATCCATTTTCATAAACAGTTGCATACATGGAATAGGCCAATATTTCATTTCGCACGTTAATTGTATTAACCCGCATTCCTTGACAGTTTGCTGCCATGGCATCTCATTAAACTGTTTGTTGAACCAGAGCGTAATGCCTGCGCAACCGATGTAATCCGCAATTGCGATATTAAATTTCGTTATTTACGTGCAATTATTTATACGAATGATAATCTAGACGCGTTAGGTAACTTGCATACTCTGATACGAAAGAAAATGTAGCGATTTCGTGCAGAACAATAAGGTGAAACGTATTAGGTAATACCACATGGTGAACCCATGTGGATATTCGTTGCATACTTTTTATACCTTTTTTTGACCACTCAAGAAGATAACAGCAAATGACGACATAAAGCGGGCATGCCTTGAGAAGACCGATAGAATTTTTTTTTGTATACAGTTTAATTATTTTTAATAACGGATAAGTTTTTTGTTTTTCGCACTTTGTTTATGTCCGGTTGTTCATGGAGTCAATAATGGATACGACTGAAAACCAGGGCTGTGGGGTACCACAGATTATCAATATTTGCCCTTACACCAAAAATGTTGTCTTTATGGTACACTATTTTTTGTTAAACATGAACAATGTTGTGTCAAATAAATTGGTTTCTTTCTTCTTTCTTTCTTCTATCCAGTTGATCGTTCATGGTACAGCTGGGAAGACGGAGTGCGGGTTACTAGTGGTAAGATTCCTATGCACGAATCCGTTTAGGTAGGTACCACCCCAAGTCGGTTATTTTGCCGTGAAGCAGTGATGTGCAAACATTACTGTGTTTCGGTGTGAAGGGCACTAAGAGCTAGTGTGATCATTGAGCATATAACAATTAAGAACTGATGTCTCAAGGTAACGGGCAGCATTTGTTATGGGCAGACGTTGCACTTACCATAAGGTGGACGTTTTTTTCGTCTCGTCCATTGAAAGATTTGTGTGAAACTTAGACAGGCAGTTGACAGGGAAAAATATAAGACAAGAGTGCCGTCTCATGATAATTGGACATAGTTATTCAAACTAGAACACACAACAAAGTGTATTCAATGAAGTTATCAGTCGTTACAGAATCTAATGGTCTACTTTAAAGATCCACAAAATTATCATCCCTGCCGCTCACTAGAACCCTATCTCCCTTTCCTACAAATTTATCGATACTATTTTTTTAAATACATCTAAGTATGTATTGAGGGTTGGTTCTGTTTTGCATAACTACGTCCAATTAAGGTTGAATGCGCCTACGACACGACCGTGAAGTTTTTTATACAGTTCAATAATATGAATATGTAAAATATGAAAAACAAAAATGTCAGAAAACAAAATTAGCATCGATATATGCGAATTTTTCAATACTGTTAATAGAAACAAACATTTATGTAAATGAAAAACATTTGATAATTTTGTGTGGTATACAATTACACAAAGGCTACGATACGCATTTTATAAAATTGGATCGACTGGACTGAGGAAGTTCCTCGCTTTCATTGAGCCCAATTACTAGGAGAAATTCCATCATATTTCACAGGTATACCAACAAATACAAAGCACTACCACATTTACGGACTATAGTGCCCTGCAGGTCTTACATGTAGACATTAACTCATCATTATCATCATCATAACAACCTATCACTAGTCCACTGCTGAACATAAGTCTCGTGACATAGTTCGTCTTATTATTCTTTCGAATGTTAGTTATCTAGATCGAGGGTGCTGTGTCACCCAGAACATTACTGTGTGGTGTCGTACTGCGATCTTTTTTATTTATTTATTTATTTATTTTTTAAGGGAAACATACATATGATATAACTTTTAAATAACAAAAACAGCTGTAGCACATAAACCAATAAAGTTTCCACAAATAATTAGAACGTACAAACTAAACACCGTCAATGCATTTATTTACAAAAATTAAAAAAAAAAGCACACGAATCTATAGGGCTCGGATCAGCTCATGAGAAGGCTAGAACAGTCTTCAGAATCCTTCTCTTATAATGAGCAGGAGTTACTGAAAAGATGTCAATATGAGAAAATTTTTCGTTGTACAACTTGCATGCACGAAAGATAAAATTATTTTTACAAAATTTTTTTCTTATATAAGGATTATCAAAAAGAAGTTTATTCCTTGCACTGGGTCTTTCGCACTTAATCTTCACCGTATGACATCAATTCTGAAGTCTCATATTTTTTTTATTCGATAAAGTAAATTAAACGAGCAAAGTTGGTAAGTGCAACGTCTGCCCATAACAAATGCTGTGTCAACCAGGAAATTTGTGTGACACCACACTGTGCCCAACACCCTGAGACATAAGTTATTAAGTCTCATATGCCCAGTGATTACGCTAGCTCACAGTGCACACTACTACTTCCTACCTAGGGGTGGTACCTACCTAGACGGATTCCTGCATAGGAATCCTAACACCAGTAAAGTTCATATGCCCAGTAATTACACTTTCTATCAGTGCAGTTTAGATGAATACAATACAGTGTTTGCACACTTCTACGTGACGTGGCCAGCTAGACGGATTTCTGAATAGCAGTCCTACGTCAGAAAAATGGGTTCATTCCTTCTAAGGCCTCTCCTTATTAGAGAAGGGAAAAACATAGTTTTATATGTAGAATGGAAATCGTCAACTTTATGACAAAAGTGCTTAGTACAAACCCGTTTGGAATGCAGACAAGGTACTATGCAGCGTTTTCGCAACGCTATCGCAATGACTGTCGTTTCCTTCTTCGATACGACCGTGCAATTAGGAGCGAACAATCGCGAACAGATTGAAATTTGTTTCTACATTTTCGTAGTGTTTACCGCTATCGACCGCCCCGATCTTTTACTATTAGGTCCGGTCGGAAATAACTCCTAAATTATTTTCAAGTTTTAATACAGTGTGATCTTGTATATCATACATGTTATCAACAACCTGTTTTTTTAACGAAATGAAACGAGCCAAACGTTCCCCTGATGGTAAGTGCAACGTGCCCATAACAAATGCCGTGTCAACGAGAATATTTCTGTGTGGCACCCCATTGCGCTCGTCCCTAGGACATCAGTTCTAAGTCTCATTGGCCATAATAACAATTTAAATCCCTTCAGCCCGAAACAACGTTTGCACACGACTGCTTATCGGCAGAATAGCTGGCCCTTAGGTGGTACCTACACCAACATAGACGGATTCCTGCATAGGAATCCTTTATTACTACCAACAGTAAAATTGCTGTCGTATTTATCCCAAGTTGGGAAAGATTTGTTTCGTTATCCCTATGTTCATCCTCCTATAATGACTCTCTGCCGCGTGACAACGGAAGGGTTACGTGTTGTTGTATTAATGGAATCTTATTTATAACAAGCAACGCCTTATGCTTTGTTTGCGTGGACTTTAGAGTCAGTGTAGTCTCTTCTGACAAGGCAAGCTGACGGCGTGTTAAAAATTATTACGAGATCATTAAGTCCAGAATTTTCTATAGAAGAACTTTACAGATGATACAGACACAAGATGAGCATGTTATTGTGACTGTGGTAACGCTTTTGCACACTGCAGCGACCCAGACGTCCTAGTATTTCGACTCAATGTCTCTGCCAATCACGTCTTTCCATGAAAACCGCAGAAGTATTAATTCTCAGTCAATTATTAACAGAAATTTATTTTAAATGAATTGGTTCAGTTTTATATACATATCTGTTTAGATAGATATGTGTTGTAAAAGTGGCTGCTTAAGTGAAAGTCGACAGAGGGAAATGAAAGCCAGGAGATGGGCAGCAGCATCTACCTGGAAGATCTGAATAAACAAACTGCGGTTGCGTGGAAACTATGGCAAAATCCCCCCAAACCGAGAGCTACTTACTTTTGTGGCAATCTATGGGAGACCTATGTTCAGCAGTGGACTAGTGATAGGCTGAAACGACGACGAACGGGATAGTTACACTACTCGTATTATAGTTTCATAAATATTATTGTAGGTACCGAAACTTTAGTTAATGGTTAGGTACATAAATTGTTTTAAACGCCTTTAATAGCAATTGATTACAGTACAATATCACTTAGCAGCATTGACCTTGTGTCAGAATGCATCTGTGACTAACGCGCGTAAATGACTTAATTTATTAGATACAACGATCATATTTTTAATTGCGTATTATCTAAAACAAGCTTTAAATGATAACAGAAATATATAATTAAGACAGCTATTACAGTCGTAGTGCCGCATAATAGTAAACTGATTATTGCGAGGTCATCCTTCTAGCTTTACGACCACGACGACAAATTCGGAACACTGTTGGAATCAACTGTGCAGGAGATTTTATATTGCCATAAGTGTACAGGCAAACACCTACTCATTATACGCCCATGTAACGTTCATACGACCAGATTGTGAGTAGGCAAAGACACGAGAACAATCAAAGCAGATCCAAAAACCAACAATTTGTGTTTTTGAAAGAAAGAAAGAAAGAAACACATTTATTCACGGTCTAATTACAATAGATACAAAAACAAGAAAAAAAAAATGATGATTGAATGATGAAAATTTGCACAAATTGCTGGTTTTTGGACCAGCTTCTGCTGGGATTCGAATCCATCCTGGATCTCATGCGAGATAGTAGTCAGGTAATCTAACCACTAGGTCGAAAGAGATTATAATAAAAACAAGGCCACAAAAATCTTTCGAATCAGATCCTTTTACGTTTTAAAGTTACTAAGCATATTTGTTACTTCATCATTTGATAATACTCATAATTCAGCAAAGTTTCCGCTTCATTTGAACGTAATATGGATTGTTTTTTCGATTGATATAATACTAACGTAACGTAAGTCTGCTTAATATTCATAAGCATATCAGTACATCTTTATTAGTGTTAAGCACGATATTATTTTTCTATAATTGTAGCGGGAAAAGACGTGAGATTTTTATTCTGTGGCTTAGTGATGGGAAATGTGTTAATGTTTTCTTTTTTTAACTTCATTAACGTAAAGCTGAAGACTTTTATAGTAATGCGACTCATTCAGACCGTCTATACACATCTGTGGTTTTTGATTGATATAAAATAAACAATAATTTGTTTTAATAAACAATAATTTCTTTGTGTAAACAATAATTTCTTTGTGTAAACAATAATTTCTTTGTGTAAACATAAATGTCGCAGTGTGCATACACGTGGAAGAATTTTTTGTTGAGGACTGTACAGATTTTGAAATGATTTCGGAAACATCGCAGTTTCGTCAACCCATATAGGAATTAAGTTGACGATTCAATAGGGGATGAGGGTAATCTTGATTTGGAAAATATTCCATGTCTATAAAATATATATAATAAATTACCGATTAAAATAAAAAACGAAAACAAGTTCGCAGGATTTGCCGTAATTACCACGCCTGGTAGACGGGTTGGCTATTGCAAAACTAGAGACCCCCGCATCTTATACGTTATAGATATAAGTTTTTAGGATTCTATCGCCGTTGGTCGAAAGATATTATATGTTTTTACATTTCGCTTAGTAAATGATATGTGCGTATAGTATAGGAGAATGTAATGTTCTTTTACTGGTGGTAGTATTCCTATGCAGGAATCCGTTTAGGTACGTACCACCACTGGGCCTGTTGTTCTGACGTGAAGCAGTCATTACTGTGTTTCGGTCTGAAGGTCAGAGCTATGTGATCACTGAGCATATGAGATTTACACACAGAACATACAGATAACATACAGTCACGCTTTTTCTCATATAGGGGGAAGGCAAAAACCACGTCCGTAGCCCACTTTTCGCCAAATCGCCGATATTTTTGTTCCGACGAACAGTTTAGATTGCCACCAAACACGATCCTGAGCCACCTGCATCCATCGACTTTCCGCAAAACCGCGCAGGTCGTCGCTCCATCTAGTGGGAGGGGGGTGGGGTCGCCCTACACTGCGTTTGCCGGTACGAGGTTGCCACTCGAGAACCTTTCTTCCCGGGCTATATGTGAAGGCTCTGCCTACCCTTTGTTTGGGAAAAAGGCGTGACTATATGTATGTAAAGTTACTTTAGCGGCAAACTGGTGGTAGGATTTCTTTGCTGGAACTCGTCTAGGTAGGTACCATCCAAGTGCCAGTTATTCTGCCGTGAAGCTACTGCGACCAGAATAGTGACAGCTTCACCACACTACTCTATGCAAACATTACTGTGTTTCGTTTTGAAGGGCACTGACTACTAGAGTAATCACTGGGCATATGAGACTTCAGAAATGATGTCTCAGGGTGACGAGCGCTGTATGGTGTCACACAGAAATGTTCTGGGTGATACAGCATTAGTAGCAGATGTTGCACTTACCATCAGGTGAACGTTTTGCTCGTTTCGTCACTTTATCAAATAAAAAAGAAATAAAAAAAACATATGCAAACATAAAAGAGGTGTCTAAACCGCGACTTCGTAGGCGTGAATATAGGTTATATTCACGCCTACGAAGTCGCGGGCATCAGCTAGTATGAATATACAGAAGATTTCGAATCAGTATCATAGAGACCAGTAGTGTTTATTGAATTTACAAAAAAGATAAAAAGAAAATAATGTATTTATCAATCAACCGCCCAATTTAAACAAATTTATTTGGTTTTGAAAGAAGTGATAGCTCTGGGGATATGCGATCGCTTTAGGTTTCATAGTACGCACGTGACCTAGGTGCAATTGCAATTTTAAGTGCTGGTTTACCACGTGCTCGGTGGTGAAGGAAATTATCGTGGGGAAACCTGCATGTTTGGGATATAAAAAATATTTCGAGGACATGTGAAGTCCGCTAACTCTTATTGGAGTAGCGTGGCGGACTCTTCCCGGCTCCAAAACCCTCTCAGAAAAGAGAGGAGAGGGCTCAGCAGTGAAACATTTATAGACTACTAGCTGATGCCCGCGACTTCGTCCGCGTGGATATAGGTTTTTAAATATCCCGTGGAAATTATTCAATCTCCCGGTATAAAAACAATCCTATGTCCGTCTTTAGGATGCTAACTAACGTTGAGCCAAATTTCGTCAAGATGGGTTCAGCGGTTGAGCCGCGAAAAGGTAACAAACAGACAGAGTGACAGAGAGAGGTATTTTCGCATTTATAATGTTAGAGTAGATTATTTTTTGCCCCTCAGTAGGATCTCTCCTGTGTTGTGGGTTCGATTTACAGACATAAATTCCACATGCACAAACACCCAGACCCGGAACCACTATCTACAGGCCATACAAATATTCGTCCAGTGCAGGAATCGAACCCGCGACCCGCGGCGCAGAAGTCAAGGGCCACTGCTCGAACCGAGCCGACAAATTTTTACCTTACTTTATTTGGTTTTGATAATCACTTTTTTTTTGTTTTATTCCATAAAAGTGACGGAACGAGCAAAACGTTCACCTGATGGTAAGTGCAACGTCTGCCCATAACAAATGCTGTGTCACCCAGAAAATTACTGTGTGACACCACACTGCGCCCGTCACCCTGAGACATCAGTTCTTAAGTCTCGAATGCCCAGTGATTAATTTGTTACTTTCCCTAATAAATGCATGTATTTGTTACTGAAAGGAGATTGACGAAACAGATTTATGAGGCAAGTGTGAATGGAAAAGCCGTTAAGGGTCGACCTAGGCGTACGTATCACAATCAGATCGGTGAACTTTTGAGGAAAGGTCACGTTAAAAGTACCCGCAACCGACGAGCGTGTGTGAAAACGCTAATGAAAGTAGAAGAAGCTAAAGATGTGTGTCAGGATCGTAGCAAAAGGAAAGATGTGGTCTCTGCCTACCCCTATGGGAAAGAGGCGTGACTGTATATATGTATGTATGTTACTAACGTAAGTACTCGTAACAAAGGGAACGTGATATTTCTCTTTCACCATCCGCCTCTAATGGAAATTATAGGGGTGTGTGCCCGATATCAACTGACAGTTTATTTATACCGGGACAGTAATGCAGTTAACGAGAATTTTAACGGCCCGCATGATGCTCTTAAGCCAATTGGTTATTTCCTCCACGACAGACGGCGGCGATTGCGCGCAACTCTCTTGATTTTGTTGCTTTTTATTCACGCAACGTCTATCCGGAATGCCGCGAGTCTTCAAATCGTCTAAGTAATATTATATACTATTCGCTCGTCGGTTTTTTTTTTTATTTGATAAAAGTGACGGCACGAGCAAAACGTTCACCTGATGGTCAGTGCAACGTATGCCCATAACTTGCTGTGTCATCCAGAACATTTCTGTGGGACATCTGCTGTGCCCGTCACGCTGAGACATCAGTTCTTAAGTCTCATATGCCCAGTGATTACGGTAGCTCTCAGTGCCCTTCAAACCGATACACACTAATGTTCGCACACTACTGCTTCACGCCAGAATAACTGGCCCTGGGGTGGTACCGAGACGGATTCCTGTATAGGAATCCTACCACCTACCTCTTATATAGTCCTAACTGTTTTTATTTAAATATTTTTTTTATACAAGGAAGAGTGACCTATTAGCACACATATCATTTTGTTTCGAGAGGATCTGTGTTTTGTACTAAAATTGAAATTAAGTATATTTTACTTTCTATTCTCACCACATAAAACTTTTACAATTAAATAAATAAGCTAGTACTTAACTGGCCTTGTGGTGGCGGCTTAAGATAGTCAAGCCATCTCATCCCGTGGGAGTCGTAAAAGTCGACAGAGGGAACATTAACACATAAAACCAGAAGATGGACAGCAGCACCTTCTTGAAAGATCTAAATAAATACACTGCGATTACTAACCCGCCTGCCAAGCGTGGCAACTCTGGCAAAATCCCCCCAAAATGGTAGCTACAAAGTTTTGTGGCTATGGGAGCGGTGGACTAGTAATAGGCTGAAATTATGATGATGAAGATGACCTAACTTGAGGCCAAGTCGATGGTAAGTGGAGATGTAGTTTTGGATGATAAACGCACTAGTTTAGTCATAGCCTATTCACTTTTCTTTTAAAGACACCTACGTCGTTATCGGACGGATATACTGATACAGGCAAATTATTCCAGTCCTTAGCTGTCCACATTGTGAACGACGAAGCAAAACACTTCGTTGAAATGCTAGATATATATACAGCAAAAGGATGGAAACCCACCGTGCGTCTAGTTGTTCGATGGAAAGGGGAAGGGGGAATTGAATTGTGTAATTCCTGCGCGCACTATCCAAGCCTATAAAACACAAAGCGACTGGCCACCTTACGTCTTTTAAAAGAAAGAAATAAAGAAAGGCTTTATTCATAACTACAACACAACATTCTTAGAATAATAATAAAAAAACGATAAGTAACATTATGTTTACAAATATACGTTTGCAGCAACTTAAAAGGCTAACGATTCAGCATAACGCTGTATCAGTGTTGCCACAGCCACAGCGCTGTTGTCTGTCGGTGCCTCAGGCTTACCGAGCAGTTGCCGGCAATTTTATATATGTATGTCTATCTAAAGTATTTACGATAAATAAATAAATAAATGAAAGTAAAGTAAAATAAAAATAACACGAAAATTATTACATTATTCGCTTTTAAATAACGTACAATAAATGTCGGTGCTTTAAAATGATAATTAAGTTCAAACCTATTTAGCTGTATTCAACAGCATGCAAATACTGAAATGACATTTCTGAAAATTACATAGGTCACAAATATTACTATGCACATTGAAATTTAAATCCATTTATAATTTAAATGTCAGTACTATAAATTTAATAACTGTTACTAATATGTCAAAGTCTTTAGACAATAAACTAGTTAATGCATCGTTGTTTTTCTAAATTAAATAAGTCACTATGTCTCAAAAAATCGTCAAGAGAATAAAACGATATTTTCAACCAACCATCTACGCAGAGCTCCTTAAACCTTCCAGATGGTGACTTCTTTAATCAATCTGGTATTTTATTGTACATGATCTTGAACATAGCATAACTATTCTTTTGAAACCGTACGCTCTTTGAAACTGTGTCAAGAACTAATTTTTGTAGGTGTCTATTGTTTCTTTCCGAAACGTCTTTTGCTTGCAGATATATTTGAATATTTTCCTTCACAAATTTGCCGATGTAAAGACCGGGATACGGTATACATTATATGCAAAATAATACTTACGTCAACATTCTTCCAGCTTCAGGGTTCCTGTAAATGTCGCATTTGTGAAGCGGGCGTGAGGGCTCTCCTGGTATGAACTGCCCGGTCCGGGCACACAGCGCCCTGTGTATCTGGAACTGTAGCACCGTGCTCACGAAATATCTGAGGACAAGAAAAATAACTGAGTTATTATCCAAACATTCATACATACAGTCACGCCTTTTTCCCATATAAGGGTAGGTAAAGACCTCGTCCGTTGCCCACGTTTCGCCCCCGCTGTAAACGAGACGTGACGTGATGGCGAACCACGTTGCCGACATTTTGGTACTAGTCAAAAATTTTTACTCCACATTTCGTTCCCAGGAGTGGTACAGTGACAGCAGTATTATTCTGCACGAAGCTGTCCGAAGCCTCAGTCGCCGCTTACGATACCTTGGTAGGAAAGAGGTAGGTGCTATTGTACTCAGCCTCCTATATTCCTGTTTTCTTGGAACCATTTGTTTGAAGAAGGACAACATTTTTGTGTCTCAATGTATTGTCTTTGGGGATTTTTAGTATCATCATCATCATCATCATCATTTCAGGCTATCACTAGTCCACTGCTGAACATAGGCCTCCCCCATAGATTGCCACAAAAGTTGTAGCTCTCATTTTGGGGGGATTTTGCCATAGTTGCCACGCTTGGCAGGCGGGTTGGCAACCGCAGTTTATTTATTCAGATGTTCCAGGAGATGCTGCTGCCCATGTTCTGATTTATATTTTCCCTCTGTCGACTTTTACGACACCCACGGGATGAGATGGGGTGGTAGATTCTCTTTAGCCGCTACCACACGGCACGTTCGTCTCTAAATAATTCGTTGTTTTTAAATAGTTTTAAATAAATAAAAATAAATAATGTAATTCCAGACACTAAAATTTGACAGAATGATAAATGGTTATTAAAGATTATTAATTGTGGTTACTAATTAATTAAACGACTAATTGACGACCGTGTGGCCTAGTGGTCAGAGTACCCGACTTCTAAGCCGCGGGTCCTGGGTTCGAATCCCAGCCGGAGCCAACATTTGAGCTAAAACATAAATTGTTGGTTTTCGGGTCTGGTTGTGTTGTGATTGTCCCCGTGTTTCTGACACTGCATCCTGACCTGCCTCCGATCTTATCGCATCAGCGTTACATCGGGCGCGGGTAGGTCGGGACGAGTGAGTGGCTCTGTGTTTGCGCGTACACTTGTGGCACTATAATATCCCCTGCGCAGTTTGATGGCTCTCGACAGTAGTCGGCAGTTGTCGCCGTGGTCGAAATCGGCTAGGAGAGCATCAATTACTTAATCATTTTAGCTCGCAAGGTTACATAGGCAGAATATCGCAGATTTATTTAGATGTATTTTTAGATTTAACTTGTCGTCAGGGCGGTAGTTAAGTTACGTCCGTGAAATTACTACTCGTAACTCATATGGGAACTAACTCTATCAGAATCGCAGTATCTTTACTAATATTATGAAGCTGATGAGTTTGTTTGGTTAAAAGCGCTAATCTCAGGAACTACTGGTTCGAATTTAAATATTGTTTTAGTGTTGGATAGCCCATTTATCGAGGATATAGGCTGTATAAAATCACGCTACGACCCCTGAAGCGATTTCTTTTAAATTAAACGGCGGGTGAAACCGATAAAATATACAGGTTATTCTTGTACGTGTTTCGGTTCGAAGGGCACTGAGAGAGCTAGCGTAATCACTGGGCAAATGAGACTTAAGAACTTATGTCTCTGGGTGACGAGCGCAGTGTGGCGACACAGAGATAATCTGGATGACACCGCATTTGTTATGGGTAGACGTTGCACTGACCATCAGGTGAACGTTTTAACTCGTTTCGTCACTTAATTAAAAAAAATGACTGTCGTCGGCGGGTGAAAGATTTTTAATTCAATAAAATTATTTCTATACTGCATACTTACTATTTATTGAAAGTAGCTTTTGGCTGCAGCAAAAAATACCTCATGAAAAGAACCGGACAGAAGCCCAGAAAACAAACAGAACAAGGCTCTGATTCGTGCTTTGTGGCAGCCGTCATATTCAGCGATTGATTTGTGATATGCTGTTAGGATGATGATATTATGCTTTGAGTGCTATAAAAAGTAAAGTCCCATTGCTGAACAGCCTTTAAAAGTCCCATTGCTGAAGGCCTCCTCTCATTTCTGAGAGGGTTTTGGGGGGAAGAGTCCGCCGCAACCTAGACCTTTCGCGTTCTATGAAAGTTAAAGCGAGCGCCTAGCCCCTGATCTACCACGGCTGTTCTGAGCTACCACGGCTCTCTCTGGAACCTGTGATTTTACTGATACGTCCAACTTTGTGTCAAGGATATTATCTAAGATGTTAATACTATAATATAGTCCGTCGGAAATTACAGTCACCTGATTAAGTATTTGTGTAATTCTGTAATTTCGTAACATTTTTAAGGTCACCTTTATACCATAAAGGTTTGCGTTATGATTTTATTTAACCGTGTTGTGCCGTGTGGTAGCGGCTTAAGAGAATCTACCACCCCATCTCAAGCCGTGGGTCGATAAAGACAAAGTCGACAGAGGGAAAATGAAAACCAGGAGATGAACAGCAGCATATTCTTGGAACATTAGAATAAACAAACTGCGGTTGCAAACCCGCATGCAGAGCGTGGCAACTATGGCAAAATCCCCTTAAAAAATAAGAGCTATAAACTTTTGTGGCAATCTGCCTAGACAGCAGTAGTTCAGCAGTGGACTAGTGACAGGCTATAATAATGATGATGATTATTTAATAAGGCTTGTTAATATTAGCTAATAACCATCGCTATTTTGAAATATTACTGAAACTGGTTATAGTTTTACTTGAACTAATTACTTGGATGGACACAATTTCAGAGTTCCTTAAATAATTTCTTTAAACACTTGTTTACCTTTACAAAATCTGTTAAAATTTTACCATCATTTAAATATTTTTATAGAGAATAAACAAGTTTGGTAAACGTTTTTAGTTAAAAAAATAAATCAAGCTCCATACATACAAACATACATAATGTAGCCCACTTTTCGCCACTTCCCAGCCACTTCTCCGCGGGAAACGAGTCGTGACGGCATTGTATATTATTTTATTCTTCACGATTAAAGGCTGTCTGTACAATACCTTAATCGACTCTTACGACACCGCTGTAGGAAAGAGGTAGGTGCTATTCTACTCTGCCGTACACCTCCAAGCAGGATCAATCTAATTAATAAACTAAATCTCCCAAAGTTGATGGCATTTGAAACAATAACATGTAAATAACAAAAATCTATAAATCATTTTGCCATAGTTGCCACCAAGGCGGATTTGCAACCGCAGTTTATTTATTCAGATGTTCCTGGAAAATGCTGCTGCCCATCTCCTGCTTTTATTTTGCCTCTGTCGACTTTTACAACACCCATGGTTTGAGATGGGGTGGTAGATTATCTTAAGCCGCCACCAAATGACAAAGAAGCCTATCTCTGTGCCAAATCTGAGCCATGAATAGGTAACAAACAGACAGAGGGACAGAGGGAGTTACTTTCGCATTTATAATATGAAGATATATTAACCTTACAACTACTGTATTGAAATTGTATTGTCTTGACAACATGTTTCTTTTTAAGAGATCTTATAAACAAAATATTGTGGAGGATGTAGGCCTTTTCCCAAGGCCGACGCAGATCAAGCGGTCGTCAAAATAGTGCCTTGTTAAGCTCGTTATAGAGCTGGTGTTTTATTGTATGCGGAACCTTAGATACTCGGAGCTGACAGTGAACAGGTTATGTATACAGGTAACAGCGCTATTATTATGTTGGTCACTTGTGTTTAATGAGAATGCGTGGTGAAATTGCCCTGATTCCCAATGTAGTGTTTGTCGGCTGATGAAATGTCGAATTTATGATGCTACATTTAACGTCCGCGTGGTCCTAAAGACAGGCGCTAGCCTTAAATTTCAGACAGATGGAGACGGATACTTTTTAATATTTTGTTATTTAAAATAGATTATTATTCATAAAGCATATTGAAAATTATTACTTAAGAATTACATAATACATACGTTTCGAGTTCTTTAAAAGATATCACTAAAAAAAAATACCAACTTCATACAGACAGTAACCACAGTTCTCTTACTTCCGCTCTTTTTATAGGTTTGGAAAATTAATTATAGCTTAAAATTAATCTTTAAATACTGTATTTATCTATCAAAAACTAATTATTTTTTGTGTGTTTGGTTGTAATGATTTAACTCAAAAACTACTGAACCGATTTTTAAAAAAAATTACCTTTATACAATTACATTATCACCGACTGACATGAGTTGTATTAATTTAAAAAAATACCGAGATTCCTACGAAAATTGCTATGATGTAACTCAAAGTATCAAAATTTACTGATTCGAGTCATTATTTGGCGAGCGCTGCAAAAACTATTAATGATAAAGAAAATAATATACTACATTTCCATAGTACTCATTTGCCTACAAAAAAGTCCGTGAGACTATATGTCTAACTATTATAGTTAAGTCACAATAACCGTTTTGTTAAAATTAGTTTAGTCCGCTTTTAGATTAGTTACACGGGTAGAATCGAAACATGATGACATTCGTATCATGATATTAATCCTTATCCTACAAAATAGTTTCATAGTCAAGGTTAGTTATGTACATGTAAAGTCCTCTTTAAATTATTCGAATCGGACCTTTTTTGTTTAGAAGGTATAAAAATGCTAAAAGTAAGAAAAATGCCGCGCGCGCTACTCGCGAATAGACTAAGATCTATTAATAACTTACCTACTCATATTATTTTACGTAAACTAGAAACAATTGAATAGTGGTTTGTAATTTTAATTATATATTTTCTTTTATTTAAAACTTTAAAACACTCTTTAAAAAATACAGCGACGGTGTCCCTCGAACGCCGCGCCGCCGCCCGGCTTCATGCAACTTGGGCATCATCGAGGTGCGCGGCTCCCTTTGCGCAGCGGTCGAGTGCGGTCGTTTTATTTTGCTACCACGAAATCAAATATTTGCTATGTTTCGTGGCTTATGTTCCCATAAATAAAACATTATTTTGGTAAAATAACGTAATCTTATCTGACCAGCTGCAGAGCCGCCGATGAAAATAGTCGCTACAAAAAATATCAGTCTAAGGAATTGTGGTTGTTCTGTTTGTCCAAATAAAATACTAATTTATCTTTCTAATATCTATCTACCCGTGCGAAGCCGGGGCGGATCGCTAGTTTATTATACATACATACATACATAAGATCACGACTGTATCCCATAAGGGTAGTCAGAGACTGGGCACTCACTGCAAAAGCAGATGACTGCCACAATCCACGTTTCACCAAAACAATATAATGCACTCGGTGTGATAGGTGGTGAGCCCATCGCCACCATGCGCTGTTGGGTGCACAGTGCAGTTTAATTCCTTACTCGCCTTTTACGAGATCCATTGGATGAGATGGAGTGGTAGTATTCTTTTATCGAGCCGCCACCACACGGTTTCTTATATAAATGAAATTTCTTATATAAAGGAAAGTTTATTATATAAATGAAAAATTCCATCAAGTTTACATGATCACAAAATTACTAACGTCTTCTGATGAAATTCGTTCGGCCTTTCCTATTACAAAAGCGGTAAAAAATAGACACCAATTATGCACGACTACATTAAATTATACGCGTTATTACATAAATCATGATGAAACAGTGTACTGACAAGGTGGGTGGGTAATGGGCCAGGTTACTAACGCACCATTGCTAATAACGTAGGTCATGGTTCCTTTACTTAAGAAGGTACGTAGAGAGCTGCACGATTTGACCATTAAGTGCCAGTATGTGATTTTATTCAGCAGGTTAGAGATTAAGCGATAAGGAATTTCCTATCTTAAAGATCATAAGTAGACCAGTAATATAGATTTCACAAGAAGTAAAATCAATGTGTTGTCCCATCGCTACGCACAAGCTTTCTTTTCTCGTCCTAATGGGTATTGAGTTTTATAGGAGAAAGTGACGAGACGAGACAAACGTTCACCTCATGGTAAGTGCAACGTATGCCCATAACAAATGCTGTGTCACCCAGAAGATTTATGTGTGATACCACACTGCGCTCGTCACCTTGAGACATCAGTTCTTAAATCAAAATACTCAGTGATTAGGCTATCTCTCAGTACCCTTCAAACCGAAACACAGTAATGTTTGCACACTTCTGCTTCTAGAATAACTGGCTCTGGGGTGGTACATACTTAGACGGATTACTGCATAGGAATCCTACCACCAGTAGCTTCACAGTAAATACCCTGGCCCTGGGGTGGTACCTATCCAGACGGATTCCAGCATAGGAATCCTACCTTCTTTCCTTAAGGTAAATTCAAAATTCATAATCCACTTTTTTAATTTCATCCTTTCATGGTTTTCTTAAAGCATATTTTTCTAGACCAGTCCACATAATGAATGCTTAGCGCATTCTCTTTTTATTTCCGAAAGTTATTAATTAAAGATCTCATCGATTAAATTTTCTACGCCACCTTTTCACTTGCCTTTTATCGTTTAGTCTTCCTAAAGGTATGGTTTAAATTTATCCTTTCTAGAAATTGAAGTGATCTGATACAGATTGAGGTTTTAGTGCTGCATGCAAATTTTGATCATCTTTAAGAAACCCTAAAGCCTTGTAAGCTAATTTTAATGTAGGTTGTACAACACCATTATATATACCCCTGATTTCATCGAGTAGAAACGAATATCTACGTTGTACAATGCAGTGCACCGTGTAAAATGCGCCTAGAGCATGCTCTTATTTAACGCCTGACTATCCATCCACATAATTAAAAATGTATTTATTCTTCCAAACGTAGTATGTCGGTACTTCACAATACAGGAGGGTTTTCGCAAAATCTTCTACTAAGGTGGATTGAAAACTTTATCAGCCCGATTTTTCCGGTTTAAATATTTATTTTTAGCCTCATATTTTCCATCTTATAGTTCCACAGTAACATTTCACTGAGTTGCAGTGTTCTACATTTATGTGGGTGTAAAAATTCATAAAAAAAACTGGATTAAGAGGGTCGATTGTTGTATTACCGTATGGGGAACATCTCTGGTCTTTTGTATTGTTTTTTTTTTATGTTAGAGGAGGCAAACAAACAAGCGGCTCACCTGATGGTAAGTGATCACCGCCGCCCATGAACATCTACAATACCAGAGGAATAGCAGATGCGTTGCCGGCCTTTGAGGAAGGAATAGGCTCTTTTCTTGAAGGTCCCTAAGTTGTATCGGTCCGGAAAAACCGCTGGCGGCAGCAGATTCCATAAGGTGCTTGTGCGGGGCAGAAAATTGCGCGAAAAATGCACTGTGCTGGAATGCCAACCATCAAGGTGGTGACGATGGAATTTCTCGATGTGCCGCAATGTGCGATGGTGAAAATCAGCGGCTGGAATTAATCCGAACAATTCTTCGGAACACTCCCCACGGTAGAGAAACAGTGAATAACCATCATCACAGGTCCGTGTTTCAGTTAGTCTAGGGTAGATTTTACTGCACGTTTTGTATTTCGTACACGGCGAGCTACAGTTCAAACTTCCACAGGGGCTGTGCATCCTATTAGACTTTACTATTGCGTCAATTTGCATGTCGGGTATTTCAATAGTATTTGTCTGAGCCTTTCCAGCTATTATTTTGTTTGCTTTGCTTTCTAGTTAATCTTGGTTTTGTCTATTTCTATGTGTGAATTTCTGAAAATCTCTTCTTAACGCTTAAGTATGTTACATAAGGAACTCCTGCAATTTCATGCTTCTAAACCCAGCGATCTCAGTGGTGCTTTAATCAGCGAGAAAGGTAGTTTATTTTATTATTTATATATAGAAGTAGAAGATAGAAGATTATACTTTTGAAGTTCTGCAGAAGTCTAAATACCAACTATCACGTTTCTAACTTCAACAATGACACACTTCGTATACAAACTTCCTTCCCTTGAATTTACAAACACGCTGATACAACTGACTTTTATATATAAACAGAAGCCTAAATAATAATTTCCATATGTATAACTTCAAAAATGATTCACTGCCAACTCAAATTTCAAAAACGCTGATACAACGGACTTTTTTTATATATAGACGTCTGAACACCAATGTTCATTACACTTAAAAAATGACGAACTTCTATACAAAATTCCATTTCCTATTTAACCTCATTAGGGGATGAATTTTTAAAAATACTTTCTTGGTGCTCACCTACGTTATATAAGAAGCTCCTGTGTAATATATCATGCTTATTGACCCAGCGGTTTCGTTTGTGCGTTGATCAGTCAGTCAGTCAGCTTCTTCGTTTATATGTATAACTAAACGACTTAACGAAATAAAGTCAAAGTCAAACTCAAAATTTCTTTATACAGTTTAGGCTTGTATAAAGCTCTTATGAATGTCAAAATCTACACCGGTTCAAAAAATAAGACCTCAGAGAATAACCGGCAAGAAACTCTGAAGTCTTTCTTTTTTTCAATGCCAAGTGTAAGGAATGCTTCGATTTCATGCTGGTATTCTGTGAGAATGTAGTATTTTTTTGGTATAGCCAACTCATTTGCATAATACAGTTCGTATACAATGATAGTCTCTTGTATAATGATACAATCTCCAATTCTATTTTTGGACATTCTATGATACGTTGGTCACCATGTCAGATGTCACAATCGATTTACATCATGAAATTGTAGTCAGAAGTTAGTTTAGTCAATAATAAACAATGTTAATAATTTTAACGCGTAAGTGGATTGCATAAGTTTGAAACAAACAATGGTCCTACAAGATTACGGTTTTGAAATACATATAAACATACGAGAGAAATTAGACCATTTCGGAGTACATCTTAACGTTCATATTCGTAATTTTAGGCCCGTTTGTGAATATTGTGGTCGTAAACGCATTCGTTAAGAATTAAATACCAGTCAACATTCAAGCTAAATTCGCAATTATTTGGCAAGTGTAAGTGATTTACTGCTGAAACTTCTTGCTAATTAGAACTGCTTAATATTGAAGAAATGTTCTGTTGATGAGTACAGGCCTCTTCTTACTTTAGATTCCGGAAAAATCTATCACATTACTCCAGTGCGTTGACGGATTTCACATATAATCGAAGTATTTTTAGTAGTGGTAGGATTCCTATGCAGGAATTAATCTATTAGATACCAAAGTAGTGCCGCTAATTTTACCGTGAAGATGGTAGTGTGCAAACATAACTATGTTTTGGTTAGAAGTGTACTGATAGCTAGTGTTATTAATGGCAACTGGGACTTAAGAACTGATGTCTCAAGCACGCAGTGTAGTGCCACACTGAAATTATCTGGGTGTCACAGATTTTGTTTTCTCGTCAATTTCTTCTATAAAAAAGGAATTTGTTGTGTACTTTTTTCCCTTACGAATTTTTATTCTTCACCGCTGGATACTTTGTTGCACTGGGGATCCTGGTCACTTGCTTACTATTGAATTAAAAGCAGGCACTCTACCACTGATGGTACGTTTCTTAATTTGGGAGATTGCGAATTGACATTTTGTTCCTTTTAGGATTATTGTTAAGTAAAATCTCCATGTGGTAGTGGTGTAAGAAAAAAACTACTACTACTATTACTAATCCTATGCAGGAATCTGTCTAGGTGCACCGCAGCGCCAGTTATTCTGCCGTGAGACAGTAGTGTGCAAACATTACTGCGTTGCGGTCTGAAAGGCACTGAGTGCTAGTGTAATTACTGGGAATATGAGACTTAATGAACTTATGCTTCAGGGCGACGGGCGTGCCACATAGAATTGTTATGCGTGACATGAGCAGACGTAGGACTTACTACCAGGTTAACGATTTGATCATCTCGTCGCTTCCTCCTATAAAAAATACTCTAAATATCTATATTGGACGTACCTATCCATAGTCATCATGATTTTTTATTGATTAGATGTTATTTGTTTTTTAACGGAAAGTTTCCCGCCAATCTCTGTAATGTGTAAATCAAAATTTAGGAATCGTTTGATAAATTTATTGGCCAATTACTTGGCGTAAGTTCGGTAATAATGCCATTAATCAATGGATCAATTACACAATGGCCCGGTTAAAAGGTAATCGGTGCGTATTAAATTAAAATCGATTACGCGCAACGGAAAAAAGGTTGCGATGAGAGTGTAAGCGTGAAATAGAACTGACAGTGGTTTTCCAATATTTCTTTTAATTATTCGTTTTAAGTATTCCTTCCCTATATCTTGATCCCTCTCGGGCAACGCTGATATAACATGATATGAAGTGAGAATGATACCCCATTGAATGACGCAACGTCCTCTCTAAGTGTGCGGGAAGGTCATGGATGTCGTGCTTCAGGACCGTGGTTTGTGAGCTCTCGGAAAGGTATAAGTTCAGTATATTCCCAAATGTATTTTTAATAATATAGCAAAAAAGATTTGGCACTTTCATCTTAACGATTAAAAAAGTTTCTCAAAACGTTACACGGCAGACTAACGCTACATATAAAATAGAATTCGTGTTTCTCACGGTTTAATATTGGCAACTAAGAAAGAAACCTGAATGAGGGAATCACTTCCATATCGAATTTAAATCCTAAAATCAGAGATTGGTCTAATTTGGATGTCTTTTTCTAACGAAAGAGAACACTTCTAACACCTATTTTTTTATTACATCAATATTATAAGAAACATTACCCTGGTATTTAATAACAAAAATGATGACGTCCTCTTGGTCCGATTTTACAACCACAGCGACAACGTCTGTTCAAAATAAGATCGGAGGTAGGTACAGTAAGTACAGCGTTAGAGACGCGGGGAAAATCATCATAGGTACTCGTACTAGCCGACCCGAAAACCAAATAGTTTGTGATTTTGCACAAATATTAGCTCCGGCTAGGATTTGAACCAAAGACCTGCAGCAAGTCAGGTAATCCCTGTCACGAGGCCACGGTCGTCAAACTGCTTTGTTGGTTTCGAGTCTGGTCGTGGTGTGGATGTGTAAATGTCTATAAACGCAATCACGGTACACGACAGTATGTCGATGCCGCACAGTGACCCTAGTATACGGGAATCTGTTTTTTTAAGTTTACATATAAATATACAAATCTTAAAGGATCGTACTCGCTGTTACTGCGACACAAACCTTTCTTAATCTAATATGTTTTGATGTGTATCGCTGTTTGATTTATTGATCTCATGTCACGGGATGTGCAGAAGTTATTGTTGCATTGAATGGAAGCGCCTAATTTGCAGACGTTATGTTTAGTCAATAGGTGTCCGTCAGAGTAGAACAGCACCTACCTCTTCCCACCGTGGCGTAAGAGGCGACTAAGGTGTTGTACGGACAGCGTTTCTTCGTGCAGAATAACACCATAATATGCAATGCTTTCACGATACTGCTCCTACGAACGCAATGGGGAGTAAGAATTTTTTGACTTGTACCAATATGGCGGTGGCTTGGTTCGCTACCCGTCACGTTTCGTTTATCGCGAGGGCGAAAAGTGGGCCTACACGTATAGCATCTGCCCACCCCTTATGTGGTAAAAAGGCGTGACTATACGTGTATGTATGTTTAGACATTATGTTAAAACAAAATGTCCGAGCTGCGTTGTCTTTAACCGACTTCAAAAAATCCTCGCCCTTTTTTGAATTACTTAATTCGACTGAATATTTTATTGTGCGTATAATACGCGATATCTTCGCCAATTGTGAACCGATTTCCATGATTCTTTGTTTGTTGAATTGGCTATACTCGAGGATGGTCCCATTTAAATCTGAAGAAAATATTCCACCTCTAAGGTATGAATAATTCAGGGATGAATATCGCTGATTATTCGACTTGATCAGAAAATCATGAAACTCTTAACGCATAAGCATGTGTGGGAGCTGCTGCGTTGTAGTCGGATTTTTGTTTGCAGTCGGTTATACTTTTTAGTACTAAAATGTTGCCTCAAGCTAGTCAAGGTGATTACTTAATTTGAAAATTTCATCATCATCATCATCATCATTTCAGCCTATCAATAGTCCACTGCTGAACATAGACCTCCCTATGGATTCCCACAAAAGCTCTCTTTTTGCCATAGTTGCCACGCTTGGCAGGCGGGTTGGCAATAGCAGTTTATTCATTCGGATGACCCAGATCGATGATATACATATATACTTCCCTATTTGAATCGAATTTTGGGGCTTTCAATTTTTTGCGCGGTACTCTATTTATTTTTCTAAAATTGAAGAAGCGGAAAGTTATCCGCTATAATATCAGCTATCTCAGTATTCAGTGAAAGTCTCGTCGAAATCGGTCCAAACGGAACAAACAGACAAACAGACAGACAGACAAAAATTTAAAAAAAAATATTCTTTCTTATAAGTACCGTATATGCTTCATAAGCATTGAGTAAAATCTGTTATTTTGTTATTACAAACAGAAGCCTTCTATTTTATTTATTTGTATAGATTACGTCGTTTAGCTTAAGTTATGCAGTTAAACGGATGGTCGATGTCACGAGTTGTCACTTTTTTGCGAAAGAAAAATTTATGTTTGTGAACTAGTTAAATGTATAACTTTTTAAAGTTTGCTTGAAATGTAAATGGTTGAAAAAAAATCTAAGTCTTTGTCATTTTACCCATTTCCTACGTAATCCTTTGCCTTCCTCTCCGTCAAGCCTGTGGTTGTCGTGCCGATGGCTAGCTACTCGTGGAAAACATTCAACTCTGCAATTTTAGGTGCTGATATACCACAGACTCAGCGGTGAAGGATTCCTATCCAGGAATCCGTCTAGGTTGGTACCACCTCAGGGCCAGTTATTCTGCCGTGAAGTGTAGTAGTGTGCAAACATTACTGTGTTTCGGTTTGAAGGGCACTGTGAGCTAACGTAGGTAATCACTGGGCATATGAGACTTATGAACTTATGTCTCAGGGTGATGGGCACAGTGTGGTGTCACACATAAGTTTTCTGGGTCACACAGCATTTGCTATGGGCAGACGTTGCACTTACCATCAGGTGAACGTTTTGCTCGTTTTATCACTATATCCAATAAAAAAAAGGAAAAAATATCGCGAGGAAACCTGTAAGTCTGATGAATAAAAATATTTTGACGCAACGAGAAGTCCACCAATCCGCATTGTAGCAGCTTGGCGGATTCTTCACGGACTCCTGAAAACTCTCCAGCAAAGAGGGAAGGCCTGTGCTCAGTAGCGGAACATATTTGGATTCCGCTGCATGGCATCACCGTTGAATCTTATGCAACAAATGCAATTCACATTGTCTCGTTTTAAAATCGCCCGCTAGTCACCTACTTTTCCCGACTTTCCGTTTCGCTTTGAACTTAATCCGTTATTCACGTAACACGGCGTACATCTTGATAACGATATATTTAGGACCCGGTTCGCACTTGTAACGCGACGTTTGAATAAACGCATGGATTTGCGAAAATACATTTTGTAACACGTTACATCTTGGTGTAAGTGAGACTAATTGTGATTGCTTGCCAAATTTGTAACAAAATGTGTTACGTCTTACAGATTAATTATTTATGGTGTAATGGGATAATTATGTCTACTGTCATGCCCGCTTTAGAAAAATGAACGCGCGCAACTCAGTACACGCTGACAGAAGTAAAGCTTCTTTAAATAAGAAATTTGATATAAATAAATCAACAAAAATATTATTCACTGTGAAATAACTGCTCAGTATATAAACAATAATCAATTAATTAATAAATATTTATAAAGAACTAGATGCCGGTCAGTAGTCGAAATGCGACGATTCATAATTCTTTTAAGTTTGTACGTTATTGACGTTTCAGTAATTATTTGTTGGCAACATTTTAATTACTCTGTCCCATTGTTTGACCAGAGACTATAACGTGTTTGTCATTGTCAGTATGAATGTTTAAAAACGACAGACTATTTTGTAATTGGCGTCGTCATCGAATGAATATTTTATTTCATTCGATTGAATGTATTAGGTATAATATAAGTTTTAGATTTCATGCTTTCTTCTCCATACAAAATTTAACTATACCAACTCCTCCGTGTGCGAAATATGTTTAAATTTTCTCTTCACGTATTATCATCATCATCAACATAGGCCTCCCTCATAGATTGCCACAAAAGTAGCTCTCAATAAAGGGGATTTTGCTATAGTTGCCACGCATTCGGTATTAATTCCATACGAAGAGGTGCAGCTGTATTCACAAGATGTCGCGTTTAACTTCGACGCATAATCTGAATTTATTCCACTAACATAATAACAAATGCTGATATAGATACCGGATTAATTTACGATTAGCTTGCAAAGTACTATCTGATTTATGAGCGTCATAAATATGGCTTACTTTCTCGGATTAATGTTCAAATTGAGGTATGTGTAAACAAATTAAAACACTCTGATATTTTGTATTGTAATATTTATACTATATTTTCTATATTTTGTGTTACTGCGGCGACGTGTATCGTTACGTCTTCTTTCCCGAGGGGACGAAAAGTGATCTCTGCCACCCCAATGGGAAAAAGACTTGCATATATGTATGTGTTAAAGATTAAATACAATACAATACAATCTGCTATAAGATTTACGAAATAAGAAAAAAACGACCGCACGCAACTCAGTATACGCGATTGAAATAATACATATATATTAGATATTAAAAAACACTGTAAACTGGTCAGTATATAAATAGTTATTAAATAATCGCTAAATATTAATTAAGGAGAACAGAAACGCTTCACGAAAACTCGACTTTGAAATTTTACTTTCATCGCGCTCAAAGAAGGTTCTCTTTAAAAAATAACTATTGGATATGTAATAAAAAATGAAAGACACAAAGACTCATGTTTGATGCCATTGCTTTGACGCGCTGTAGATAAATAATACAAGGATAAAAAAGATGTTATTTTTTTTTATGAAAGTGAGGAGACGAAGTAATCGTTCACCTGATGGCAATTGCAACGTCTGCCCATAACGAATGCTGTCACCCGTAATGTTTCACAAAAATTTAACGCCAAAGCGTATAACGGTATCTGCATCATTTGCTTGTTAGTAAAATCAAAATGTTATTGTTTAGTTAAGTAAGTAACAAAAGGAGCAAGTCGTTCTTAGATAGCAATTTTTATTTTCAAAGTACTACCGGGAGATCTCGCTGTAATTTCGTATATGAATGCAAATATTACCGGGTCCAGATTGAATCGTCTGATCACGCACTAACACGGTATTCATTTGGAGTTGCCTCCCTATAAGACACTTGACCTTTCACACCGTTGGCTGTTGTATTTTCACTATGGTATTTTCCGAACATGGCTATTTCGCCACCTTTTTTATAGCAGAAAGAGACGAGACGAGCAAAACGTTCACCAGATGGTAAGTGCAACGACTGCGCATAACAAATGCTGTTTCACTCAGAACAAATCTGTGTGGTACACTGCGCTCGTCTCTCTGAGACATCGATTCTTAAGTCTCAACTGTAGGCAGTTGAGACTTAAGAATCGATGTCTCAGAGTATTTACATAAGCTTTCAGTGCCCTTAGACTAAACAGTAATGTTTGCATACTACTTCTTCAGAGCAGAATGAATGACATGAGCAGAGGTCGGAGGCGGATTCCTGCATAGGGCACCACCAATAATTTTACTAATTAAGTCCTTTTAATATATCCTGTAATTACACCACCTGCAGTGCTCTTCAAACACAGTGATGTTTGCATACCACTGCTTGTCAATAGAAAAACTGGCACTGCACTGGTATCTCCCTTTTCATATCCGACGAAGTCGTAACCGAAATGAACTGGGGTAGATCAGTAATTTATTTGAACACTTGTTTATGACTCGGTATATTATTCATTCTGGACAGTAAAAAGAACAGATTGTTAGTTATCAGATTAAAGGTGGGATTGGACCACAGGATCGACGATAAAGCAGTCAGAGTATTTTACTGAGGCACGCGGAAATCAATAAACAAGTATGAAAACGTAATAAACTCGCAAGGAACGAAACAGATCGACAACAAAAGCGAAATTTTCTATATATTTTAATTCAAGTGGCATGTGTAAAAAGCTCGTGTTTTAAATGTTAACTGCATAATATCATCTTTTACTCCAGCCCTGTCAAACATACGGCCCGCGAGCCGCATGCGGCCCTCAGACAATAATAATGCGACCCGCTAATCCGTAATCCAAATCTCAAGATGTTTACACGACAGGCAACTATGTGGAACATGAGAAGTCAAGCCTTAACCGTCAACAAGTTAATTTGGTTATTATTATATTATAAACTAGCTATGCTCTGCGGTTTTACCCGTGTAAAAAGGCTGACTCCGAACGAATATATACTTCCCTCTTCGGATAGGATTTTGATTTTTTGCGCGGAACCCTTAATGTTTTTCTAAAATTAAAGTAGCCTAAGTTACCCGCTAGAAAGTCAGTGAAAGTCTCGTCAAAATCGGTCCAGCCGTTTCGGAGATTAGCCGGAACAGACAAAAATTTAAAAAATCGCTTCTTCCTTATACGTACCATTTATACTTTCATAAGCATTGAGTAAAAAACTGTTATTTTTTTTTATTAACAACTGACACTTCTATAAGGACCAACTATATGTACCAAACTAAATAAAGTAAATAACTAAACACTCTCCAGTGTTTGGTTATTTTGAGTCTGGCCCGCTGACACACTACATTTTGTAAATGTCACTTTAGAAAATTCAGTCTGTCAGCCCTGTTTTACTGCTTAAATATTCACTGAAGGATGCTTATATAACATTGCTTTCGGAAGCACAGCCTTATAAGGAATTTTGAAGCAAGCGTGTGCTGAATTTGCGATGCATTGATAAGTATTGGAGATTTAGTCTGTGGAAGTATCAGAGGCTTTTTTATGTAACAGATGATTAGAATCAAGATAGGTTCAGGGGTTCAACCTGTGAAAAGGTAACAAACGGACAGAGTGACAGAAAGAGTTACTTTCGCATTTATAATATTAGTATGGTAGGATTCCTATGCAGGAATCAGTCTAGGTAGGTACCACCCCAAGGCCAGTTATTCTGCCATGAAGCAGTAGTGTGCAAACATTACTGTGTTTCGGTTTGAAGGGCACTGTGAGCTAGCGTAATCAAAGGGCATATGAGACTTAAGAACTGATGTCTCAGGATGATGGGCAAATTAAGGGTCACACAGAAATGTTCCGGGTGATCGAAGCATTAGTTATGGGCAGACGTTGCACTTACCATCAGGTGAACGTTTAGCTCGTTTCATCATTCATTCTTTATAACAAGAAAAAAATATGTAGATAAGGCATATTTGAGGTGGTTATTCCGCCTGTTGCTGGATACAGGTGTCTCAGGACCGTGTTTTGTGGCAATCTATGAGGGAGGCCTATGTTCAACAGTGGACTAAGATAGGCTTATGACGATGATTCCGTCTGACGCAGGCTTGGCTTGGTTGCCTCCTGCGGAATGGGTCGCGGGTTCGATTCCCGCACGGATGCATTCGTATGACCTACAGATAGTTCTTCCGGGTCCGGGTGTATGTGCATGATGAATTTACGTCTGTAAAACGTGCTCACGATACAGGATGCGATAAAATCTTAGTGTGGAGCGTGGTATTAAAAATAGTGTTCTTTTGTTAAAATTCATAATGAAATTAGATTAAATTTAATTAGATTAGATTAATTAAATGAGAATTGAAACAGAAATAATTTAAAATAGTAACGAAGTACGTATAAATTAAAATTTGTTTTTGAAACAAAATCTGATCTCTGAAAATTCATCTATTCGTTATACTCATACATAAAATTCTTTCTGATGATGATGATATTCTCCGGGCCGATTTCGACCACGGCGACAACTTTCGAATACTGTAGAGAGCTATCAACTGCGCAGGAGATATTATAGTGCCACAAGTGAACGCGCAAACACAGAGGCACTCACTCGTCCCAATATACCCACGCCCGATGTTACGCTGATGCGATAAGATCGGAGGTGGGCTAGGGTGCAGCAACCAGATCCGAAAACCAATAATTTGTTTTTTAGCACAAATTTTGGCTCCGCCTGGACATAGAACCCAGGACCCGCGGCGTAGAAGTCAGGTACTCTGATCACTAGGCCACGCGGTCGTCGAAAAAAAATTCTTTCTAGGTATGTATGAATAAGAGCCGTGGTAGCTCAGGGGCTAGGCGCTCGCTTTAAATTTCATAGTACGCGAGTGACCTGGGTTCGATTCCCGGTGCCGGCACCACTAAAATTGTTAATTGCAATTTTAAGTGCTGATTTACCACGTGCTCGGCGGTGAAGTAAAACATCGTGAGGAAACCTGCATTTCTGAGGAATAAAAAATATTTCGAAGATATGTGAAGTCCGCCAACCCGCATTGGAGCAGCGTGGCGGATTCTTCCTAGCTCCAAAACCCTCTCAGAAATGAGAGGAGGCCTGTGCTCAGTAGTGGGACATTTATAGGGTGAAACTTTACTTTTTTTTATGTTTGAATTGATTTCGCTTAAAATCTATTTGAGGAATTATCATTAAACTTTTTTTAAAAATGCTCCTTATTCTTCCACAGGCGCTCTAGACTATGTTTTATACAACTTTTTAAATTATATTTTAAGTACTATGGTTAATTAGATGTAAGACTCACCAAATGGTAACAGAACAAAACTATTCTCGATATAAACCATAAGAAAATAAGAAATAAATTGTTCTTAGATATTTCTGCTGGTTTGGTAATAAAATTCTTCGTCGATTTACTTCTATCATAACGGCATTATTAAAGAATAACCGTAATGATATATTCTTGACATCCATCAAGGTAATTACGCGTAAATGTCATTACAATTTGCCTAGTCAGAAGTGTTGCCAAGTGTTCCTATTTGGGCGGGACGTCCCGATTTTTAGGTCCGATTCACTATTGATCCGGACGCCGAATGCTACGATTTTTTACTAACCTCTAAATTTATCTAGTTTATTTAGTTTCTTGCTCTAGCCAATGGTAACATGCCATTTAAAATTATACCGTCATCATTCAGCCTACACCTAGTCCATTGCTGAATATAAGCCTCCCGCATAGAGTGCCACAAAAGTTTGTAGCTCTAATTTGGGGGTATTTTGCCATAGTTGCCATGCTTGGCAGGCAGGTTTATTTATTCCAGGAAGATGCTGCTGCCCATCTCCTGGTTTTTATTTTCCGTCTGTAGACTTTTTCAAAAACCCACGAGATGAGATGGGGTGGTAGATTCTCTTAGGCCGCTACCACACGGCTAAATATAATAAAAGATGATCCACAAAAAAACTGATTTTGTTTTGTAGCCATTGTAGGTGTGCCGATTTGAAAAGTAAATTCCCGATTATTATTACCTTCTGTCCCTGAAATCGAACACAGTGACCCTGGCAACACTACTTGTCAGTAGTGTAATAATGTAGTACTCGTAGTTGTAATAACATTATTACGCTGTAATAGCCTTGCCGGTGCCTTTACTGATAGACGAGTCAAAAGGGCCATTCGCTTTGTAGACTATCGTAAATACATATAATTTACGTACACAGAGGCTCGCTAGGCACAGTGGCTTTTGCGCTTCGGGTCGTGGGTTTGCTTCCCGCATAGAACTAATATTTGTATGGACTGTTGTTTTGAGTCTTGGTATGTGTGACAGACAGTTGTTCTGGGTGGTGTAGCAGTTAACCGAATTAAGAATATATGAATCAAACTAATTAAAAAAGTATATTGGCCTTATGCACATTTTTTTACAGGAGTGGGGGTAAATGAGCAAGGGGCTCACCAGATAATACGGGGAATACGAGAGGAATTCCGGGTGCGTTGCCGGCCTTTGAGAAAGGAGTAGGCTCTTTTCTTGAAAGTCCCTAAGTCGTATCGATCTTAAAACATCCGCTGGCGTCAGCAGATCCCACAATTCCATATTAGGATACAAAAGTAAAACTTTGCGTAAGTTTATTAACAGATTTAACAATAATTCCTCAAAATTCATTGTCGTCTAATTTAATTTTATACAACCTTCTCAGATAGCAGTTATCAAAAACAAATCTATTACGAATGGTTCAGTTTGGAAAGTGGTGTGTTGCAATTTCGGAATTCCGAAGTTTTTTTTATCATAATAGCGTGCATCAGCTTAATAGACTGGTAGCATAGGATCAATACACCATCCCAATACTAGAAAAAGCCTAGTTTTGGAGTCGGTAAGAGTCTGCCACGCTGCTCAAATCGATTGGCGGACTTTATCTGTCGAAACATATTTTATATTACATGTAGGTTTCCTTACAATGTTTTACTTCATCGTTGAGGACGAGATAATTCTGCATGTAAAATTGCAGTTATATTTGGAACGTGCCGGCACCGGGCATCAAACCCAGGTCGCGTTCTATGAAATTTAACGAAAGCGCCTAGCTCGGTTCTACCACCTCTCACACATTGAAAAAAAGTACTATAATGAGACGTATTTTCATGGTAGAATGAATTGCTTCAGTATAACTTGCTTACTATAAATGTTGTTAAAGCTTCGTACGTTTTTGCTAAAATCAAAAATGTTTCTAAATTCAATCCCTTAACCATAAATAACCAAGAACTTAAATAATCAGAAGCTAACAAATATCTTGGTCTAGTGTTGGATTCTAAATTAACATGGTAAGTACATCTAGGTTGATAATGAACATACATACATACAGTCACGCCTTTTTCCAAAATAAGGTGTAGGCAGAGACCACACCCTTAGCCCACATTTCGTCCCCGCGAGAACGAGACGTGACGGCACCACTCGTCACCACATCGCCGCCGTTTTTAAACTTATCAAAAAATTGTTACTCCCCATTGAGTTCCCACGAGCAGTATAGTGACAGCATTGCATATTATGGTATTATTCTGCATAGGTGTCCGGCAGAGTAGAATAGCACCTACCTCTTTCCTACCGAGGTGACGTAAGAGGCGACTAGGCGGAAGGCCTTTGCCGTTGCAAACCCCTAGGTGCCGGTCACTGCCGTACGATGAAATTTAAAGAGAGCGCCTAGCCCCTGAGCTACCTCGGCTCTGTTTAAACCTAAACCTAAAGAACTGATGTCTCAAGGTAACGAGCGCAGTGTAGTGTCACACAGAAATGTTTCTAGGTCACAGCATTTGTTATATGCAAATGTTCCACTTACCATCAGGTGATTGGCTTGCTCACTTCGTCATTTTCTATTATTAATAAACCTTCCTTGCCTCTATCAATATTCCTCTATTATTATTTATACTGGTGGTAGGATTCCTATGCAGGAATTCGTCTAGGTAGGTACCACCCCAGGGCCACATTACTGTGTTTCGGTTTGAAGGGCACTGTGAGCTAGCGTAATCACTGGGCATATGAGACTTAAGAACTTATGTCTCAGGGTGATGGGCACAGTGTGGTGTCACACAGAATTTGTTATGGGTAGACGTTGCACTTACCACCAGGTGAACGTTTTTCTCGTTATCAACTTCTACCAAGAGAATCTTTACCGATATACGACACTTGGAGAATAGCGTTAGCTTGGAATAAAAAGTAAAGTAAAGTTCCAGCCTATAAATGTCCCACTACTGAGCACAGGCCTCCTCACATTTCTGAGAGGGTTTTGGAGCCAGGAAGAATCCGCCACGCTGCTCCAATGCGGGTTGGCGGACTTCACATGTCTTCGAAATATTTGTAATTTCTCAGACATGCAGGTTTCCTCACGATGTTTTCCTTCACTGCCGAGCACGTGGTAAGTCAGCACTTAAAATTGCAATCAACAATTTTAGTGGTGTCGGCACCGGGAATCGAACCCAGGTCACTCGCGTACTATGAAAATTAAAGCGAGCGCGTAGCCCCTGAGCTACCATGCCTAGTTTAGTAGCGTTGTAGTTGTTATTTTTGAACACTTTGTCAAAAATTATTCCAAATTGAAAGGTGAAAAAGGAAAGGGGAGTGGAAAAAAGGAAAAATGTGTCCCAGTCCACGGCACCGCTAGTTTGGTTTGACGACTGCGTGACGAATCCCAGCCGGAATTCGTTTTTTTTTGGTCTGGTTGTTGTGCTTGTGAAATAGTGTCTCTAAAACATACTCCCGGTACAGAGGAAATCCTAATGTGGAGCTTAAAAAAAATCGCGGATTTAGCTAAATCTAGTGAACATTTAATTAATGAGTATTTTTACACTTTAGCCTTACATTATACATTATACTTTAGCCTCATAAGTATGTTACTAAAATATGCTACCAATGTGCTCTTAATGTAATTTTCACACGAACCTCCTAAAAATGGGTTCCGAAAACCGAACGCCTTATTCTGATTGCGCCACGCCTTCAATTACCTGCGTAGGCGGCATACGTTAACTGAAACAGCATTGCGTTTCAATAAGGAATCTCGAACGCCGCGACGCAATTTGAGAAAAACCGCTGATAAAAACGATTTAAGACTAAAAAAGTTTTCTGCTCACTCGAAACCAAGCGTTCAGTGCTTAACGAGTTAATAAGGAATGCGATAAAATGAACATCTGTACCGTGTAAACATTTATTCTTATGTAACGTTATGGTATCAGAGTCGTTATTATAGTGCACGATTTTTATCGTCGTCGTTACGTGACGTTTGTTGTTTTTAATACTCATAAATACTCATAAATAAGTAACAGAGAAATATATAATATGGGAAAGTAAACAATTTTTTTTATGTTTAGGCCTTTTAGGTACCGTTAAATAGATTACTATTTTTTATTTTATTTAATGATCGAAAATAACAATTGTCTATGGAACTGAGGAAAAAAAAACATAACCAAATATTTTTATTTGATTTAAAGTTTAATTTTGTTGTACAACCTTGTAATTGCGAATTAAACGTATCTTAAGATATTAAGACGGCCAAGAGAAAGTAACAGTTTCTTTTTATATTACCGACAAATGCTATATTCTATAGCTAAAAAATAATAGTGTGAACAGTCGTCCCGTTTCCGTATCGTGCTACCTAAACAGACCTTCACCACTTTATAATAATGTTGGCGACTCACGATTTCAAAACAAGAATTTAAAAAAATGATAAATTTAAAGAGATGAAACGGAATAGCTTTAAGGCGAAGGTCAACGAAATTGAGGCCAACGCGTATTACGTTTTGTAATCTGGGGCTCGTTCAAAAAGCGATATTATTATTACAAAATTATCTAAAAGTGAGGCGATGTGTGTGTATTACACTTCGGTGTAAATTGCGTTATTATAACACCAAGCTTAGTTACTTTTGCAGGATTGAATAGTTTTGTAAAGACAGGGTTTTTTAGAGGCATATCGCTGTCCTCTTATCTAGATATGTTTCCTTAACAATTCTGTACCTCAGAGGTAATTAAGCACCAAAATACAAATTTTACGAGACATGCATAAAATCTATTTTAAATGTGCCAAAATATGTACGAAAAATTCTATACAGATAATTTCGTATCAAATTAGGTGTTTTTGAAAATATTTCACTTTAAAGATGAAGAACCAACATGAAAAGCTAGTTCTTTCGGTCTCGTCAGCATGCCGTGTGGTAGCGGCCTAAGAGAATCTACCACCCCATCTCATCCCGTGGGTGTCGTAAAAGTCGACAGAGGGAAAACGAAACCAGGAGATGGGCAGCAGCATCTTGCTGGAACATCTGAATAAATATGCATGCGGTTGCCAACACGTCTGCCAAGCGTGGTAACTATAGCAAAATCCCCCCAAAACGAGAGCTACAAACTTTTGTGGCAATCTATGGGGGAGGCCTATGTTTAGCAGTGGACTATTGATAGGCTGAAACGACGACGTCAGCATGAAAAATCAAATTTTCACAAAGCGAGTTACAATTATATACCTCTGTAGTACAGAATTAATGCCTCATTCAACTACTACAACATTCTTATGGATTCTGGTAATTGTGTAATTAATTTAAAAGGGACTCATATGCCGTGACACAGAAGCATGCATTCTGGTTCTTTTTAGCTTTTGGCTCGTCTGTAACCAAGCTCAGCTTTTCTACATGAATCTGCTCCATTTTGTCCGATATTGCACATCCTCCTCAGTGATATTGTTGGTTGTGTCCTTTTTACGACATCTAGCCAACGCTGTTTAGGCTTACGATTTAGCCGCGAGACCGGAGCTTGGAAGACCAGTGACAAAGGCAGTCCAGCTAATGGTAAGTAATCATTTTGTCCCTTAGACACTTACATATTATCTATGAAGAATAATGACGAAGGTTTTTTTATAGCGGAGGGGGCAAGCGAACAAGCGGCACACCTGCTGGTTACCGATCACCGCCGTCCATGAACATCTGCAATGCCAGATGAATTGCGAATTCTTTGCCGGCGTTTGAGAAGGGAGTAAGCTAATTTTTTGAAGGTTACCACTATTCTGCTAGTAATTGGGTTTTGGTTTTTATCATCATGAAAGATGTCATTATGCAGCTATTTTATGGTGTCAGTCTGTTTCATTCTTTCTGTAGACGAATTGCAAAGTCCTCTGTGCTTTTCATGCACTTTTCATTTACTTGCACAAGTTTACAGTGCCCGAAACACGTTAAGTTTTGCACCCTACGGCTTGAGGGCAGAATAACTGGAGCTGATGTAGTCGGGCTCCTGCATAGGAATCCGACCACCAGTAAAACCATTATATAGACGGGTTTGCAACTACAGTATAATTTTGTTGATTCAAGAGGGTGCTGGTATGATTCTTCCCCATTGTATCCTCTTACGAAACCTACGTGATGAGATGTGGTGATAAATTCTTCAACGTAATATCTCCAGACCACATGGCGCGGCTCAGGACAATGTTTTGTTGCAATCTGTGTGTGTATTTTACAATGAGTCCTAACGAATGAATGAGTCGATTATGTTTTTTTTTTTAGATTGGAATGACGGTCAAGTTGTGACCTACAAAAATAATCGGACTAAAAATTAATTAATATTAATCTACGATTTCCTATTACCAACTTCCCGCCTAAACACAAAGACACAGATATCGACGTTACTTTATACGAGTTCGCAGAACGGGTGTGAGAAGTTTTTTCATTTTTATTGCTCTACCGTCGCGCATTTCCGCAAAGTAATCGACGTGCGTTAATTTATTGCCTTTTCGCGTTGACCTTTGCGAATAAGAGTTGCGTGATCGCAGTCGCATTTGTCGAAAATAAATGCTTCTTTTTAAAACAAAAGTAAAATGACAGACGTTACGTTTAAGTTTTTTTTTTTGTTCCACGTGCTCTATTTTTTCTTCCACGAGCTTTATTTTTCTTTAATTTCGCTTGTAGAAGGTCAATTTTGTTTTTATTGTGATACTTAACATCAAATACTTGAAGACTGAGTTCGCTATAAAATGAAAAATATTACAACTAAACTTCCTCCTTGCTACGACGTAACACAATCACATAGAGAAGTTAAGCTATCTTGCATTCAGCTTCTATTTTGTATGTGTATATATACTCGTATGTTTGTATTTTCAGAAGATTATGTTTCAAAATAGTGTTGCTGTTACGTAATTTCCTGTTATCTGGCGAAAACGTTTTTTGTTATATAATTATAATCTTGGAAACCCCGACCTTGCTGTTGCGATCAAAGATAGTTTATTTACTTTCAAAAGTCCTAGAAATATTTTTGATTTTTATCAGATATGCAGGTTTCCTTAATATATGTACGTTTAGTTTCACCTTCGAGTTGGCTATAAATCAGTACTAAAAACAGCAATAAATTTAGAAGCGGTGGCGTGGTTTAAAATAAAATTTTCGGTTTTTAAAAACGACTTTAAGTCTCACGCTTTAGGTGATTTTCATCATCCAATCGTCATCATCATAATTTCAGCCTATATTTAGTCCTAAAAAATTACTGCAACGTTCTTCTTACGTAACTATTTTTTTTATAACACCATAATTTCTCGTATCGTGGGTGCGTTCTATTGAGATAAATTTCCCATCAAACACCCAGTCTCAGAACAACTATATTAAAAATTAAGTTAAAGTAAAAGGAGGTTATTTGACTCATAACCTTAACCGACTCTAAATTTTGTATGTCGTATTATTCCAGATATTATAATTACATACATACATAAGATCACGACTGTATCCCATAAGGGGTAGTCAGAGACTGGGCACTCACTGCAAAAGCAGATAACTGCCACAATCCCCAAAACAATATAATGCACTTGGTTTGATAGGCGGTGAGACCATCGCCACCATGCGCTATTAGGTGCACAGTGCAGTTTAATTCCTTACTCGCCTTTTACGAGATCCATTGGAGGAGATGGAGCGGTAGTATAATTATAATTATACAAAATGCATTTGTGTTAACTATGTTATATAGATTTATAATAAATTTATAATAATTAGATATTATTATTATTATTTGCGTACATTTTCGTTTTGTTTTTCCGTTAGTTCTTTATTATGTGTGAATTCTACTAATGACACTTAAATAATCAGTAATCTACTTTAGTAAGTAAGTATTAGTCTTATTATGCTTACTCGGATATTTTTGAAGCCAGTTTTTTTGTTTTTATATTTATATTGTTGTTAATGTTTTTTTTTATTATAACTCAGTCAAGTTATTTTCTAATAATAAAGTTGAGTTGATAAAATTAATCGCACTTGTTTTGGTTCCTTTGACAGTTTGACAGATAAAGACAAATACATAATAACTAGGTAAATCTAGAGCAAGTCACAAAAAGTGATCTAAATTGGCAGAAGATGAACCTGCATACTTCAGCTCATGCTGTAAAGGCGTACTGAAAGAACGTGAAGTGAACAAATTTTCACCCCATTGCTTTCTTACCTAGATAATTAAAGATAGTAAAATTATATAACAAAGCGCGATTATTTCAACTGGTTTTATTCCAAAAGAGGCACATTTTATTTGTTTCCAGTCCTTATACATTTAAACGTTTCCATAAGATAAGACGTTTACGGAATCGTGATGACATTTCAAGAGGGCGCAGTCTACTCTATCCTTGACATATCATTTTAAATACTACAATATCCCCTCACATAAACAGTTCAATGACCTTCGATGCGACAAGCATACGGTACAATGCGATTCGGTTCCATAGGAATTGCTCATTATTGCTGAAGTTTACAAGAAGTTGTAACACAATGGGAACGCTGCTGGGGAAGTAGTTAAGTACACAGAAAAAAAGCTCTTTGTTCGGTTACCGTGCGATAGTTTGTTATGCATTGGTATTAACGACAAATCTACACAGTTGATAATTGTGGCGGAATATAAAAATAGCTCTACCAGAATATCTCGTGTATTTTCTTTGATGTTTGGGAAACTCGGGTGTTCTTTTTAGTTGTTACTGGCTGCCTCATCCGGATTCGCTTATTGTTATGTTTCTTTTATTGTAATTTAAAGTCATTAATGAGAAAAACAACTACAGCCTGTTTATACATTTACGAGTAAATTATCGTAAAATCCTTTCATACTTGGTGCTAATGTCGGGGAAGGAATACGTAGGTATGCCAAATTCCAAGTCCTTCATTGAAGGTCTTGTGCTTTCCACGTGTAAAAAGTCGATGTGTCAGTTGAGAGTTGAAAGATGTGTGATAGATTGACCAAAGAGAATGTGAACACCATGTGACCATAGGTAATATTATATATACTGTATTTGTTAAAAATCATAGCCTCGCTACTGTACTTGCTTCAGCAGTACATATACTAAAATTGGAACAATACAAAGAAGATTAGCATGGCCCCTGCGCAAGGATGACACGCAAAATCGTGAAGCGTTCCACATCTTTCGACAGAGGGAAAATAAAAAGCAGGAGATGGGCAGCAGCATCTTCCTGAAACCTCTAAATAAATAAACTGCGGTTGCTAACCCGCCTGCAAAGCGTTGCAACTATGGCAAAATCCTCCCAAAATGGGAAGCAACTAACTTTTGTTGCAATCAATGGGGGAGGCTGTTCAGCAGTGGTAGTGATAGGCTGAAATGATGATGATGACGCTACTGTTTTCATTCTTTGTGTACTTATTGTTCTATATTCAATTTAATTTTTAATCTAACACAAATATTATAGCCTTTTTTAAATGTTTTGCATATAATGTTATTTTTATTTTACCTCACATTTATTATACTCGTATTTTTATTTATTTAACTTAAATACTTTAGATAAACATACATAAAAGTCCGGCAACTGCTCGGTAAACCCGAGGCACTGACAGAATAAAAGCGCTGTGTCTGTCACAACACTGTTGCAGCATTTTGCTGAGTCGTTAGCTCTTTCGTGGCCGCAACTCAGTGTATATTTGTAAGCGTACTGCTCCTTGTCTTTTTATTTTTTGTATGATGAGTTGTAGTTGTGAATAAAGATTGATTTCTGTCTTTCTTATATACATACATACGTACATAAGATCACGACTGTATCCCATAAGGGGTAGTCAGAGACTGGGCACTCACTACAAAAACAGATGACTGCCACAATCCACGTTTCACCTAAACAATATAATGCACTTGGTGTGATAGGTGGTGAGCCCATCGCCACCATGCGCTGTTGGGTGCACAGTTCAGTTTAATTCCTTACTCGCCTTTTACGAGATCCATTGGATGAGATGGAGTGGTAGTATTCTTTTAACGAGCCGCCACCACACGGCTTATCTTATATACATATGTAGATTACAATATTGTTCGGTATCATTTTATTTAAATGTGTGGAGCCAAACAGAAACGTTTTGGCTGACACAGCATTTGTTAAAGGCAGTCGTCTCTTCAACAAAACAATTAGATGGTATCCGCATTGACTTGAAAGACTAAGTTATGTGTGCTTTTATGACCGACTAATGGATTATTGAGAATTGTGATTGGTATTAATAATCGTCTCACTTAGAAAAGAAAATGAGAAGATGCATGTTGCCTCCTCTACAAAACGGCCGTGCGTGGCCGAGAATTCTATATTACTATAATTCTATAATTACTGGCAACACTATAATTTAGGAATACTATTCCAGTTAATTAATCAAACTATTCCGTGTGGCGGCGGCTTAAGAGAATCTACCACCTTTTGCAAGACTTCAAGATACAGTTACCTCTTTCTGCGTAGATCGGACCTAAAGTAATAATTAAAAGCTCAAGGTACTCCGGGTTAACTATAACATCAGGAGATCTGTCACCTCAGTCCCCCTGTGACCATGGGTGCTGTAAAGTACTCGAAACGTCGGGTTATAAATAGTCTAAAAATAAAACGCTAAAGTCCGTAAAAGTAGTTTTATTAAATTACGCCGACCTATTTATGCGCTACATTTAATATCAAAATTCTAATTTATGATAAATTATATTAATTTATTCATTTTTCTTGTAGTAAACGTTTTTTTTAATATGTAACTTGCCTCTATATCCTTAATTTATGTAAGAACTTAATGTGAGGCCGATAGGTAGAGTACAATAGCACTGGCCTCATTTCTAAGGTATTGTATGACCAGCCATTATAAGTGAAGAATAACACTCACTGTACCGCTCGTAGGAAAGCAATGGAGAGCAAGAATAAGAATTGTTTGATCCGTACCAAAATGGCGGCAAACGAGGTTTGCCACGCATCACGTTTCGTTTTACCGCGAGGGCGAAAACTTGACTAGTGTGTGTGAGTAATTTATGCCATTATGTGGGAAAAAGACGTGACTGTATGTATGTCTGTATGTATTCAATGTGTAAACAGGGTTTTAAAGTAAGCAAGCGTTTTAAGGTAAACAAGACATAAGTAATATATTTTGCGTTAGCGATGAACGAAAATTATTCTCTTGGAGTAGGCAAACTCTCTTTAAGCAAAGTAGAATAATAAATATATAATCGTATATGTCGTTAAGAATCCAGTAACCAACCGAACGCAAAAACCACTGTTTTTACTGGTAGTAGGTTTTCTATGAAGGAATCACCGCGGGGCCAGTTATGCAAGCATTACTGTTACGGTCTGAAGGGCACTGAGAGCTAGACCAATTACTGGGCATATTACTTAAGAACTGACGTCTCAGGGTGACGGACGCAGTGTGCTGTCACACAGATGAATGTGCAACAGAGAAATGTTCTGTTTGCCGCAACATTTGTTATGGGCAGATCAGGTGAACGTTTTGCCCGTCTCGTCACTTGATCTTATAAAAAAAACACATCAGTGTAAAAATGCCACATTCATTGCAACGTGCCTCCGCCGAGTGCGCGACTGCTACCGGAATCTCCAGCCGGACCCCGCTGAAGGGCGTGTTGCCACTCTCTAGCTGTCGACAGGCTATGTATTTACACCATAAATTAATGAATTGACCTTTAAAACGCATTCGTTTTTACCCCCGATCGAAGTTGTTCTGTGCAGAACTTAAGGTGAATCGAGTTCAAGGTGCTGGTTTATAAGGATTATTATTGTTTAATTGAAAAATTGTGATATTTTTTTTATTGTTTATCTTAAATGACAAGGATATGAAAACCGGATGTGGTTAAAATAATAAATTTGCTATTTTAGTGTAGTCGTAGCACAGGTGCCAGGCTTTTCAGTACTAAATAACCTAAGTAAGCTTCCTGGTACTAGCACCACTACAAATACAAAATAACCTAAGTAAGCTTCCTGGTACTAGCACCACTACAAATACAAAATAACCTAAGTAAGCTTACTGGTACTAGCATCACTACAAATACAAAATTTAAGTGATTTATTAAAAATAAATAAGCTAATAAGTGCTGTACTACGATCTCATCTGATGGTAAGTTACGATGTAGTTGGGGATAGTAAACGCATTAGCTTAAAAAAAGAACTTACAAAAAGACCTATACTGGCAAATTATTGCAGTCTGTTGCTGTAGTCATTATGATGATGTTCTCCTGGTTCTCGATTTTCGACCACGGCGACAACTACTGATTACTGTCGAAAGTTCTCGACTGCGCAGGAGATATTATGGTGCCACAAGTGTACGCGCAATGGCACTCACTCGTCCCAACCTTCCCGTACTCGACGTTACGCTCATGCGATAAGATATGAAGGCTAGGATATAGTGTCAGAGACACAACTTTATTTGGTAACTTGATTTCTATGCAGGAATTCGTATAGGTAGGTACCACCTCAGGGCAACTTATTCTTCCGTGAAGCAGTAGTGTGCGAACATTACTGAGTTTCGGCTTGAAGGGACACGAGAGACCCTGATGTCTCAGGGTGACGAGCGCAGTGTGGACTCACACAGAAATATTCTGGCTGACACAGCGTTTCTTATGGGCAGACGTTGCACTTACCATCAGGTTAACGTTTTGCTCGTTTCGTGACTTTATCCAAAAATAAAAGCTAGCACAGCACAACTACAACACAGAATACATACGTACAGTCACGCCTCTTTCCCATGAAGTAAGCATACTGATAAAGCTAGCGTGCCAGACCCTGTCAACCCTTTGGAACATAAAGCGAAACAGCGATTGCTTCGCCGTTGTCTCGAGAGCCTGTACCTCTTAGATGTATGGTTTACGCAAGAATTCGGACGATTTCGGTGAAACCCGTAGTATTGGTCACTAGGTAGATCGTTATGTTAAAACATACATGGAAAAACATATATAGAATTCGCCTCTCATCAACATATCTAAAGGTATGCTATGAGAAGCGAATTCAATATATGTGTTCCATAATCTTATCACGTGTTCGGCGGTGAAAACATCATGAGGAAATCTACATGCCCCAGAAAGTCCGCGACCGGCTCTGGAGAATGGAGGCGGATTTGGAAGAATTTTTCAGAAAATATCTCTAAAAAGTCCCTTACTCAGCCGTAAATATTTACACTTTTTATTTTATTACTAGCTGATGCCAGCGACTTTGTCCGCGAGGATATAGGTTTTTTAAATATGCCGTATACGTCGATTTTCCGGGACCATCTATCTCTGTGCCATTTTGTCAATATCAGTTAAGCGGTTGAGCCGTGAAAGGTAGAGCCGTTTCTGCCGATGAAATGTTCAACAGCTTGGCAGACTATACTGGTGAATGATTTATAAAAATAATAATCATTTAATTCAGATACGTTCATGTATTCACAATTTAAAAAAAATACATTATTTTCTAGTTCAATTATCGTGCAAAAAAAGGCGCGATTTAAATGTCAAGGTACGTTTATACACATTTATGACATTGTATATATTAAGACGTATTGAATTTAAATCCCATATCACCATAGTCACCCGGACAGCGTTAGCGTTTCAATCGCCATGATATTGAGCAACCAGCTAGAATTTTAATGCGCAGTTTCCTTAGAACCTACCCGGGTTCCGTCGGTTGCGACACCTGCGTCGAGTGGCGATTATACGCACGAAGTACGAGATCGACGGCTGATTTGGCCTGCGCTACGACCACAACGAAACTTGTCGCAGATATTTCGGCTAATTAGCCGCTTATTCTCGTATTTATGGGGCCTGAGAAGCATAAGTAAGTTAAGTAAGAAGTTGCAAGTGTACTAAATAAAAATGTATAATTATTTTTATTTAGCAATGGCATTATTTTAAAATCAAATCATTTGAAATGTAATAAATCATTTTGACAAGCTTCATCCGGCGTATAATGTGAACTTACTCGTATTTGTGAAGTTGCAAAGTCCCGTACATAGCATTTTACATCTTAGTATCTGGTGCGCATAACGTGGAAGTACCGGTCTTTGCCATTCCAGACCAGTATAACATGGGAATCATCTTCATCTTCTATGCCATCTATTCTCTATTATTGCTAGAGAATAGACATGGTAATTAAAAATTACAATACTAATAATATAGTTATAATAAAGATGTGACAAATATCTCATGTTCTTTAATACCTAGTTTTATTTTAGTAAATGTAACAGTGATCTCCGATTTTTTTTCACAATTTTCTCCGGTCCGCGTACAAAGAGGGTTGAGAAACGCTGTTCTAGGCTTTGGTGTCTACGTTCTTGGAACATCACTACTTAATAGAAGGTGAGATCCTGGTCAAACATTGGCTTTTTCTCTCACGATCGCTTAGTCTAGCGGTCTTTTAAAATCTTAATAAAGCTGATTATCTCAAAGAAGAACGTACTTAATACCCACTACATAATGACTTGTGGTAGCGGTTTAAGAGAATCAATAACCCCATCTCATCCCGTGGGTGTCGTAAAAGTTGACAGAGGGAAATGAAAACCAGGAGATGGGCAGCAGTATCTTCCTGGGACATCTGAATAAAGAAACTGCGGTTGCCAACCCGCCTGCCAAGCGTGGCAACTATGGAAAAATCCCCCCAAAATGAGAGCTACTAACTTTTGTGGCAATCACTGGGGGAGGCCTATGACATAATGACAAAGCTCGGAAACATATCTGGTGTAAAGTAATGTGCGGAATATGTTCAAAGTATTTTTTTATTTACTTGCTGACAACTTGGTTTGGTTTTGACCTACTTCCAACATAATAAAACTTGAACAGAGGCAATTAATTGTTTTAGTACCAAAGGCTAACCACAGCAGTGTCTTTCGTGAATGCTTTGAAATTTTCTAAATAAAAAGGACGATTCCTCTTTAGTCACCTTAACGCGTGACTTGGTGGTAAGAGTACCTGACTACTAGGGTCTTGGTTTCGAAACCCAGCAGGAGCCAACATTTGAGTTGACAATTTTTTTTTTAATTTATTCTTGTCCCCTTAAGCTAAGGGCTACTATGGGCGGACTTAATCCCTTGTGGCATTCTCTACCAGTCTACCCTAGTTGATGGTGAGAAAATATGGCAGGTGTTATCTACGTAAAAATAATTGAAAATGATTTTCAGCGTTAGTTTAGGCAACAGTCTCACAGTATTTTAAGAGATGTGTAATATTTCTTAATCATGTAAGTCATACTATATTGCGGTGAGAATATCAAAAAAACATTATTATTATAATTGTTTTTTCATTGTTCCCGTGTCTTTGACACTGCATCTTACCGTACCTGCGATCTTAATCGCATGAGCATTTTATCGGATAAGACATCATTATTATCATCCCCTTTTGAAGATCACACTGCGACTAATACAACATACTTCATATTAATAACATGCCAATAAATTAAATCATACTTTTTACTGATGCTATGTTTCCTATGCAGGAATACGTCTAGAAAGGTTCCACTGCAGGGCTAGTTATTCTACCGTGAAGTTTGTTTCGGTTTCAATGATACTGATAGTTTGTGTAATTACTGGGCATATGTGATTTAAGAACTGATATCTCGGAGGACGGGCGTAGCGTGGTGCCATAATGAAATGTTCTGGGTGATACAGCATAAAGTGATGAAACGAGCAAAACGTTCACCTGATGGTAAGTGCAACGTCTGCCTATAACAAATGCTGGGCCACCCAGAAAATTTGTGTATGACAGCACACTGTGCCTATCACCCTGAGACATGTTCTTAAGTCTCTTATACCCAGTGATTACGCTAGCTCACAGTGCCCTTCAAACCGAAACACAGTAATGTTTGCACACACCTGCTTCACGGTAGAAGTAACTGGCCCTTGGGGTGGTACCTACCTAGACGGACTCCTGCATAGGAATCCTATCACCAGTAAACCCACCGTAGGTATATAATTCGCGAAGCCGCGGGCTGAGCCTAGTGTTGCAGCGGTCCGTTCGCACGGTTCGCGCAGTACGCTTGCGATAGCATCCGGCTTGTCCGTGTCCTTCACTATACTGTCACTCGTACAACTTAAGATTAGCGATTACGTCTACTGAGACGAAAATTAACTAGGGCTGAATTGGGCGGACACAGAACAGGATTTTAGGGTTCAGTAAAGCTATGCAATTAAATACATACAGTCACGTCTCTTTCGCGTACATGGGGTAGGCGGAGATCACACCAGTAACTTCCACTTTTCGCTACATTTTGTAACGTAGATCGCGCCTATTTCCCATTGGGGTAGACAGAGCCACAACTTGCCACTTCTTCTCCACACGTAGACAAACAATTTTGACTTGGCTGGGATTTTAACCCAGAACCCTGTTGACTGACCATTAAGCTATCGTCGTGCAATATACTATGATGATGATGATGATGATAAAGATCTCCATATGCTCGAATTCAACTCCCACCAAATAGTTATTATTTACTGACATCGGCAGACTACGACAATGTAAGTAATAAAAACAGGAAGACGTCGTCATATTGATGTAAGATGTTACACAAAATGATATTAAATATTGCAACAGAAATATGTTACTTCAATCTGTTACATTTTCTGTTGAATGTATATTTAAGAGAATTCTGGCGTTTAAATAATTATAGTGTTTATTGCTCGCAAAGTACAGGCTTTCTTTAATAGCAGCCTGTCGCAGTGCTTTACACAAGTACACATCGGCTCAGTAACTCTATATGTATTGCATGCTAAATGAGACCAGGAAACGTACGACTATTGACGTAAATATAATTACGTACTGCGATTCTTATGTAGTAAATGTAACTATAATGAAACTTGAGAATTCGTATGTTTGAACGCGCCAATTTCAGAAACTACTAATTTAATTTGGAATAAATATTTTTTCAGAGATAGCCCTTATTTAGGAAGGCTTTAGATTAAAAAACTTTATAGGCCTAGCGTTAAAGAGCAGCGCGCCGAGAGCCGAATGATATCGAGAAGGAACGAACTATATATGCTCAGGCTGGAACTATAACAGCACAGGTTGGAACTATAAATGCTCAAGTTCGAACTATAAATGCTCAGGTTGGCGAGGTCACATGCCAGTACGGTGCGATCATGTGGAGGATCATGGATCATAAAGCCGTGAGGACAGGCGGGTTGGCAACCGCAGTTTTTTTTATTCAGTTGTTCCAGGAAGATGCTGCCGCCCATTCCTGTTTTTTATTTTCCCTCTGTCGACTTTTACGACACCCACGGGATGAGATGGGGTGTAAGATTCTCTTAAGCTGCTATCACACGGCCACGTATAAACGGGATATCTGATAGTAAAATAATTTTTCAAATCAGAGTACGAGTAGTAATTCCTGAAATCTATACCGCAGAAGTATACAATTGCAACTTTCTATTGTGAAAATCTGTTTTTCATACTGATGACATCGCAAGAACCAGCTCTACTTGCGTAAATATTTTCAAAAACAGCTAATCTGGTACAAAATGATCTGCATAGACTGTCACGTACATAATATGACACATTTAAAATTGGCATCGCGTGCTCTCTTTGAACTTATGGCTGTCCCGTAAAATTTGTATTTTGGCGTTTAATGCCGTTTACTCTAAGGTACAGAAATTAGCGCATCCATACATACAAACTCCAGATTTATTACAATAGTATTCGAGTCTGTTTATTTATTTTAGTTCCGAAAACCGACTGTAATATATGTACGGAACCATCGCTTTGCAGTTCTAGATCACGTATTAGTTGTTTTTTATTTCGCGTAATTATAAACGATACGTTATCACAGACTGATGTAATATAATGCGGTCAATGTTATTCAAACTTATTGTAACAAATCGGTCACACGATATATATTAATATATATATATTGTAATCGCCAACGCATACCGCTTTAATTGTGGCTAAAAACAAGCCTATTAATGTTCCACTGCTGAGAACTCCTATTTCTGAGAGGGTTTTTGAGTTTATCGTTTTTTATGGAATGAGCAGGTGGCTATGTGCATGTGGTCTAAGTGATCACGGTCGCCCATGATCCGAGTCATTTAAACTTAATAAGTTTGTATTTATATTGAGAAATAGAATAGAAATAGAATAGAAATAGAAAGAGGCATAGTCAATTTTTATAAATTTTTTAAATAACTTTGAAACAATTTTTTTCAATTATTAAAAATATATATTTGAGACCCTCACAACAAGCCCTTTTATTTTATATGTATAGGTTTGGTACACACGGTAGGGTAAGGATATTTTTAAGTTATTTTGGTTTGAGTAGTTATTTGTTGGCAAAATTTTAAAATTCTATGGCGATAATCTCTACTCTGTCTGACTGTTTGATCACAGAATGTTATGTGTTTTACATTAGCAGTACGAACGTAATGATTTCTTATACTAACCGAACAATACAGATTTAAATACAACTAATTTTAAAGATTTTCTCGCGTTTAATTTGAATATTTATAACCCGACGTTTCGAGTGCTTTACAGCACCCATGGTCACGGTAGGATTGAGGTAAAAGATCCTGTGTCGGTCCTGATGTCATAGTTAACCCGGAGTACCTTCCGCTTTTTATTTATTTTTTTTGGTAAGTAAACAAACGATAGACTATTATGTGATTGACATTGTCAGTACGTACGTAAATAATGAATGTATTATTTTATTCAAATTGATGTATTGTAACACATATCATATATAGATTTTAGCTTCCACGCATCTAAACCATACAAACTATGCCAAATCTCACACTCCTTTGTGCGCGCAATATGCTTAAAAAAAGGGTACACAGTTATCTCTTAACATATTAATATAGAGATTTTTTTATAGCGATTAATTGCGTACATTATAGTCACCTTTTATGGGACAACAAATCAATGATAACGGAATGTGAATGGTATGCTGATTTATGGTGTTATTACACACGAATACGTCACAAGGCACGAACGCGGAACCCAATGTTACCTTGTTACTATCATTTTTGAAATAATTTACCTCCGTCATTTATTTTTAACTGTAAATGTAAGTAAAATAAAAATATATTTTTTTATAATTTCAATTAGTGTTAATATGTTTGAAATTACAAACATTTCTTAGATAAATCTTTATTGGATAAAGTTAAGAGACGAGCAAAACGCAAGCAGGTGGTAAGTGCAACGATTTCCCATAACAGATATGTCACCCAGAATATTTCTGTGATACCACATTGCGCCCAGTCTCATATGCCCAGTGGTTACACTAGCTCTCAGTGCCCTTCTGACCGAAACAGTAAAGCTTACACACTAATGCTTTACGGGAGAATAACTATCACTGGAGTGGTACCTACCTAGACGGATTCCTGCACAGGAATCTTACCACCAGTATGGTGCTGGTTATTTTTACATTGGATATAATTTTCCCTTTGAATGTTTTTTATGGAATTAAGTAACGAATTAATTTCGGTGTCACCCGAATAGTAAATTATTCTCTCCTTTAATTAAAGGGCCAATAGCCTTATTGTAAAGGGTACGGACTGCGAAACATGACGTTGCAGGTTCGAGTCCGCCATGTCTGTTGTCGTGAACCATCTCCTAGAACAAGATTTAAAGCTTAGTTTGAGTGGTTGACAGATAATAAAAACATGGCTTGCATTCGTTTTAAAACAAAATATACCGATCCGGAATGCGGCTAATGGATGAGAAATTATTTTAATACTTTTGAAAGTATTATTATAATAATAAGCTTGATTTGCTCGTAATAGGGCATAACAGTGATGGTCAACACAGTTAGGATCTCCTAATTCAGTCATTTATTATAGCATGCCAATATATCAATTAAATTAATAATCAATTATTACAAAAAAAAAATATTAACCAATAGTATTAAAAAAGCTACGCTAAAGTCTCAAAAGAACTTAAGTATTTACTACCACCAAGTTTTGGGTGTTTTGCACTCTGACGCTCGGATATAATTTATGGTAATGTTCCTGCCGTGTGGTAGCGGCTTAAGATAATCTACCACCCAATCTCATCCCGTAGGTGTCGTAAAAGTCGACGGGGGCAAATAAAAACCAGGAGATGGGCAGCAGCATCTTCCTGGAACAACTGAATAAATAAACTGCGGTTGCCAACCCGCCTGCCAATTGTGGCAACTATGGCGAAATCTCCCTACTAATTAGAGCTACAAACTTTTGTAGTAATCTATTGGATAGGTCTATAAAATAAATTTAAAAATATGCTGTTATCAGGCATCTAAACGATGAGTCGCTTCGTCAAAAATTGAGATCGTGTCTTTCGGTAAAACAATGTGGGAAAAGATGTATCTCATACGATTAATTAATCAGATAATGCTAATTGTATTTTTCTTGCCGAATAACAAACAGAAGCTGTCATCAACCCTATAAATAAAACCTGGCTGACCCGACCCAGCTTCGCATGGAGGTTATTGTTATGTAAAGTCTGTATAGAGAAAAGCATCACCACGTTTACCCATTTTGGAATATTTTTTTTATTAGATATAGTGACGAAACGAGCAAAACGTTCACCTAAGTAAGTGCAACGTCTGCCTGCAACGAATGTTGTGTCAACCAGAACTTTTTTTGCGACACCAAGGTGCGCCCGACACCCTAGAGACATCAGTTCTTAAGTCTCAGATGCCTAGTGATTACTCTAGCTCGTAGTGCCCTTCAGAACTGAAACACAGTAATGTTTGCACGCTTACTTGCTTCACAGCAGAATATTTGGCACTTGGGTGATACCTGTACATCATCATCATCATCATTTCAGCCTATCACTAGTCCACTGCTGAACATGGGCCCACTCAATGGATTGCCACAAACATACAACATAGTAGCTCACATTTTAGTCGGATTTTGCCATAGTTACAACGCTTGGCAGGCAGTTTATTTATTCAGATATTCCAGGAAGATGCTGCTGCCCATCTCCTGGTTTTTATTTTCCCTCTCTCGACTGTTACGAGAACCACGGGATTAGATATGGTGGTAGATTATTTTAAGCCGCTACCACACGGCACCTGAATAAAAATCCCTACTACTAGTAAATGTTCGTAAAATCCGATCTCAGTGGGTCTATGTCGCGAAAGAAATATTTAGTATGTATGTAATCAATCGGTCTAGTAGTTTCGGAGATATGAGATTTTGTCGACCGCGGGACCTTGTGATCAGAGCATCAACTTATATTTCAGAAATTGTAGTGCTGGATTTAATAATTTATTTATATCCTAAAAAGTAATTTCGAAATAATTGAATTGTTTTAGAAACATACATTTTAATTAGTAATTTTTTCGAACATTGCTATTATTTACGTTGCATATTTTACATTCAGTCTCATTTTATTACACACAATTGTTTAAATGGAACGGTTCTTAACAGAACAGAAAACCCTCAGTGTCCTTTCTATTTGAAACGATTTTTCGCGTCCATTGCGCCGACCTTGCTCAGTTGCATATGAAATGACTAATACAACGTCAGTTCTCACGCTGTACCAGTAGCAACTTCCTGGATAAAATATATCCGAAATTAGTAGTGTGTAAGCATTACTGTTTCGGTCTGAAGGGCACTGAGAGCTAGTGTAATTACTGAGCATAAGAGACTTAAGAACTGATGTACCAGGGTGAATGCCAAGCAGAAATGTTCTGGGTGTCACAGCATTAGCTATGGGCAGACGTCTCAGAACTTACCGTCAAGTCAACGTCTTGCTCCTCACGTCACATTGTTAAATAAAAAAAATCCTGACGATGTTACCTGAACATTAATTCGATATGTAATGTTTACATGATATGCTCACAGAAATTGTGCAAAGTAGTTCAAGACATTTGTATTCTAAAAGACTTACTCAACAATATTAATTTGAAACGGGCAGTATTGTATTACACCGATATTAGACAGCGTTGTCATTCGATCCAGAGAACTTTGTGTCAAAGGGAATTAGGTAAGAGGCTGTCATGTATTTACGAAAGGAAGTTTGAGAATTACTGTATTTAATTTTCTATGCAGATAAACGCCTAGGTAAGGTTCACCGTCGCAGTGCCAATGGTGGACCAACCAACGAACGTTCAAACTCTACTCTAGATTAATTATTTGTAGGTCGAGTTTTTTTTTTGTATATGATTAAAGTGGCGGAACGAGCAAAACGTTCACCTGATGGTAAGTGCAACGTCTGCCCATAACAAATGCTGTGTCACCCAGAACAGTGTGACACCACAATGCGGCCGTCATCCTGAGACATAAGTTCTGCCAAGTGATTACGCTAGCTCTCAGTGCCCTTCAAACCGAAACACAGTAATGTTTGCACACTACTGCTTCACGGCGGGATAACTGGCCCTGGGGTGGTACCTACCTAGACGGATTCCTGCATAGGAATCCTACCACCAGTAAAAGTGCTACCCTACCTACTCTCCTACAAAAGTCAAAATACTAAGTTTCAGCTGACGGAACGCACGTTCCTTACCACGAACCTGTTTTTGATCCGAGGAACGATTCGAAGTTCGGTATTTCTTATATTTTTGGTACTCTTGACATTCTGTCTTTCGTCGACGCTACTCCCAAATTTTATTTGTCGTCTAGTATTATCCACAGATTAGGTAGCCAGTAGCCATCGACATGACACATTAAAGCGTCGTTACTATGACATAAATATTATTTTATAACATATTAATTCGTTTTACACACACATCGATTGAATTCAAGCAAAAATCGACCATATCAGAATTTAAAAATCAGTATTCCACTAATTTTACTTTTAATCATATTTTTTCGGTTGTTTTCCTTCACCGCTGAACACTTGGTAAGCTCTTCAATTACAGAACAATTATAGAGGTACCGGCACCGGGAATCGAACTCGGTTCACTCGCGTACTATCAAATTTTAGGCGAAAGCACAGCCACTGAGCTACCTCGGCTCTATCAGCCGATGTTGCTAGCAAATTATTAGTGAAGACTTGTATACATAGCTTGTAAGAGTTTGTTATATGATAACCAGATTTATTAAATTATTGCTCTTTGACTATGGGGGCGTTAATGAAAATCCGCGAAATGGATATTTAATTATTCTTTGTATCTAAATAGGTTACCGTGTGCGGTTGGCACTACAAATTATTGTGATTCTGCATTTGAGTTTAAGACTAAAGAACAATACAATTAAAGTTTAAATTGGCATGCCATCGTTCAAAAATGTGTTTCAACATAGTTGAATACAATTTTAGTGTAATGATAGATTGTGATTACAGAAATCATTATTAAATGTTAAAGTTTAACAAGATTTATTGTCGAGGAAAATAACTCGCACGATATAAAAAAGATTTGTAGCTTAAGTAAAAAAAAAGTTTGGAAAATCCAAAAGTGCACGTCAAGAAAAGGAAATCGTATTGAGGTTCCAATATTTCGAGTCATTAATATTTCTGATGAATACAATAAGAAAAAAATATTTTTCTTTTAAATAAAACTACTTTTTACGGATTTTATCGCGTTTAATTGGCGTATATAAAAGAAAACAATATTTTTCTTAATAACTACAAGTGCTAGAATTTTGATATGATATAGGAAACCAGTAGATAAGATTCTGGACACGATAAAAAGCCCCCGGTCTCGATACGACAATTTTTTCAGGAGTTATCGTGACCACATCCTAAAAAAAACCGGAAGATTTTTTTTAAACTGTTTTTTTTTCAAAGTAGCAATATTAGATGATTTTTCAAAATAATTTTAATAAAATAAAGTGTTTTCTTGATATGCGTCTATTCAAATTTGCATATAATTGTGATAGAGGATAAGATCACCGAATCGCAATTTGTTACGTTTCTTGGAGCAAGAATTTATTTTAGCGCGTATGTGACAAGGCATACGTACCGATCTGTGACTTGTACCCAACAGAGTAGTTTGCGAAAATAAGAAAAGGTTGCATATACACTCACATATGTACATATATACATACATAGAGCAAGCCAAAGGTTTTTAGCATGTTACAATCCACTGAATCCGCTGATTACAGGTTTCTCCTGATGTTAATTAATTTTTTTCTTGCACAGAAGAATTCTCAATATGGTGGCGGCTTCGCCGAGTGGTAGCGGCCTAAGGGAATCTACCACCCCATCTCATCCCGTGGAAGTCGTCAGTGGGAAAATAATAACCAGAAGATGGGCAGCATAAGAAATAAGGCACATAACGTTCAATGGCTTTAATTTTGAAAACTGGAGTGCCGATGTGCTGGTCAATTCTTCTGTATTTCGGTCTAAAGAGCACTAAGAGCTAATGTAATCACTACTTTGGGTGACATAGCTTTGCTATGGGCGTTGTACTTACCATCAAGTGAATGTTTTGTTCGTCTCGTCCTTTTCTCCAATAAAAAATATAAAATTTTTCTTTACAATGTTCTGACGGGAACTATGAAGTTCAGGTAGAACCACCCTTTATCTATGTAAAGTAAAAAAGTAAAGTTTCAGCCTATAAATGTCCCACTGCTGAGCACAGGCCTCCTCTCATTTCTGAGAGAGTTTTGGAGCTAGGAAGAATCCGCCACGCTGCTCCAATGCGGGTTGGCGGACTTCACATGTCTTCGAAATATTTTTTATTTTTCAGACATTCAGGTTTCCTCACGATGTTTTCCTTCACCGCCGAGCACGTGGTAAATCAGCACTTAAAATTGCAATTAACAATTTTAGTGGTGCTGGCAATCGAACCCATACGCGTACTATGAAATTTAAAGCGAGCGCCTAGCCCCTGACTATATCTATGTATATCGCCTGAATATATAAATGAGTCAGTAATATAGCAGCACTTTTTCACAGCATACCCGCGTAGAAGCATAACACAGTTTTGTTTCGTATTCTGAGTAAACAGAACCGGCATACCGTCCCAGTCCTCAGGGGTCAACGCACCAATATCTGATGACCACCGCGTGGCATAGTAGTCAGAGTAACCTGACTTCTACGCTACATGTCCTAGGTTCGAATCCGTCGAATCGTGTGGGACATAGTTTCTTTTTTAAAAAAAACTTGATCCTTCATTGAAATTGGATATAGAGCTTTATGAGCACCACAAACAGAATCATATAAAAAAAACTTATACGTCAATTTTTTTGCGTTACATCGCCTAATCGCTTCATTTCTATATCGAACATCTTTACATATATTGTTTCTAACTACCTTTGCAGTTACAACACGATGCAATATTTTTGTAATTCCAAATATGCATTTTTCAAGTCAAATCCATCAAATATATGAGTTAATAAAACAATAGAAGCGCTTTATATTGCCATTGTTTTTAACGCGCAGTTCCCAGGTCGGCCAAATTGTTATGTGAGTTACATATTGCAGAAATTTTGCATAGATATAATGCGGTACAATGCACTATGTCAAACAGCGACCCCGGCCTGGTTTTTGTTCGGAGTTTGTAGTGAGAGAAAATTTAAATTCAGCACCAATTGGCGAGGCCGTTTTGAGAAATACGAAACATAAGTCATATGTCGTGCGTCTATAAAGCCGTGTGGTGGCGGCTCGTTAAAAGAATACTACCAATCCATCTCATCCAATGGATCTCGTAAAAGGAGAGTAGGGAATTAAACTGCACTGTGCACCCAACAGCGCATGGTGGCGATGGGCTCACCACCTATCACACCAAGTGTATTATATTGTTTTGGTGTAACGTGGATTTTGGCAGTCGTCTGTTTTTGCAGTGAGTGCCCAGTCTCTGACTACCGCTTATGGGATACAGTCGTGATCTTATGTATGTATGTATGAAAGTCATATGTATACTTTATTAGAAAATTAAAAGTAATCATATGGGGACATTCTATGTTAGCCCTTTTCATCTCATGTATATCAGAAAGGTCCGCTAAGGGAAATGCCAAATGTCTCCGAAAAATGGTGGAAAACCATCGTAAGTATACAGTCCATACAATTATAATTACAAATATTTTTTGGGACAAAGAGGCTACACGAGCAAAACTTTGTACTGGTGGTAATGCAATGTCTACCAATAAAAAATACTGTGTCACCCAGAATATTTCTGTGTGGCGCCACTGCGCCCGTCACCCTGTAACCGAGGTCTGACCTCAAATCTCATATGCCTAGTAAATTCACTAGCTATCTATCTATCACTACTGCTTCACGTCAGAGTAACTGGCAGTGCGCTATGGCTATGCTACCTTCCTACGGATTCCTGCACAGGAATCCTACTACAGGCAAATAATGAAGACCGCGTAGTGGTTAGCGTACCTGACTTCTGCGCCACCGGTCCTGGGTTCGATTCCCAGCCGGAGGTAATATTTGTGCAAATTGTTGCTTTTCGGGTCTGGTTGTGTTGTGCATGTGAAATGTATGTTTGTAAAACGCACCCACGATACAGGAGAAAATCCTAGTGTGGGGCTTCGTTTTTAAAAAAAAGATAAAAAGATAAAGATAAAATGACGATTCCCACAGAACCTGTGTTTAAAAGTGGGATATTTAAGATTGTTTTTTAAATTGCTATCATGTCGGAAAAAAAATTATTGGAACAATTCAAATCAAATCGAATATCACTTTATAAGCTTATGTCCAGTTCTATTCTAATTATACAACTTCACTTTCTATTTACTTTAATTGAATATGAATAATTTATTAGATTACGCACAAACTGCGCAGTACATAACATCAAGTAATATTGGATACGATGAGCGAGTCTGTCAGTGTACTTAAGTCTTAGTTATGTCGTTTTTCCGCACAAAATTTTCGAAATTAGATAGTCTTTTACTTTTTTTTATAAAACAAAGTCACGAGACATGCGCATCGTTTAGATAATTGTCAGTGCCCATTACAAATGCTATGTCACCCAGAACATTTATGTCTGGCACCACAATGCGCTTGTCATTGAGACATCAGGTCTTAAGTTTCATATGCATAGTAATTACACTATCAGCTTCACGGCAGACGAACTGACATAGACGGATTCTTGCAGAGGAATCCTTTAACATTTTTTTTTTAAATCGATGCCCCACAGTAGGATTCCTGCGTCGTGGGTGCGTTATACATACATAAATTCCACATGCACAAACACCCAGACCCGGAACATCTATCTGTAGGTCATACAAATATTTGTCCCGTGCGGGAATCGAACCCGCGACCCGCGGCGCAGAATTCAAGCGGTTAACCACTGCGCCAACCGAGCCGACAAATAAAATATAGTGAAGACTTCGACCGACTTTTTTTATGTTTGGTTGGTGCAGTTCCTAAGAAATATCTGTATGCCTTATAGATAGTTGACCAATTTAATACCAACAATCAATCACGCATTGCCGGCCATTGTATGAAGTGGTCTCCAAACGGTGTTCGAATTCAATATAGCTTTCAAAAATATTGATTGTAACAAATAATTGATTGCGTACATAATCTTGTCATAAATGTTACGATGCTATGGCAAATAAATAACCAATATTGTTACGTTGGTACACATAAATTATATAAGAGGTAATCTAGGTCCTGTGGTGGTGACGTAAGAGAATCTCTGTCACACATCATAGTTGTTGCAAAGGCCAACTGTGGAAAATGGCCAATCCCTTTGATGGATGGCAGAATGTGATGTCCTCCTGGCCGATTCTACTGCGGCAACAACTTCTAAAGTCCAAAGTTATCAACTGGACAGGAGATATCATAGTGCCACAGGTGAGCTCGCAAAAACAGACGCAATCACTTCTTCTAACCAACTCGGGTCCAAAGTAACGCTCATGAGAAAATATCGGATGCAGGGTAGGATGCCGAGTCAGGGACACGGGGACAATTATAACACAACCAGATCAGAAAGCCAACAGTTTGTGTTTTTGCACAATTGACTCCGGTTGGGATTCGAACCCAGGTCCCGCGGACTAGTAGTCAGGTACTCTGGCCGCTGTGCCACGCGGCTACTCATCTCAAAAATCATCATCATCATCATCATCATTTCAGCTTATCTCTAGTCCACTGCTGAACATAGGTCTCCCCGATTGATTGCGACAAAAGTTTGTTGCTCTCATATCGGAGTTTTGCTATATTTGCCACGCTTGGCAGGCGGGTTGGCAACCGTATTTTATTTATTCGGATGTTCCAGGAAGATGCTGTTGCCCATCTCCGGGTTTTTATTTTCCCTCTGTCGACTTTCACGACTTGACGGGATGAGATGGGTGGTAGATTCTCTTAAGCCGCTACCACACGGCACTCAAACATGCCAAATATAAATTAGCCGGACCGGTGACGGGCAGTGCCGTCCAAGATGTGTATCGTTCCGTATTGCGATCGCTAACCAGCTTGCCAATCGTGTCGATTACGCTAAATCTTTTTAACATATGTAAAGTCTTTGTACATGAGTGAGTTGTTTAGAGGCCTATGATGAATGATAGTAAATAGATTCTGGCAATCAACAGCAGAGTAGAATAGCACCTATCTCTCTTCTACCGAGGTGTGGTAAAGGGGGACTAAGGTATTGTACGGTGAGCCTTTATTTGTGCAGAATAACACTGTAATATGCTATGTTGTCACTATGTTGCCCGTTCCTACGAGACGACAAACGCAATGGGGAGTTTTTTGACTCGTGCCAAAATGGCTGCGACCAGTCACGGCTCGTTTCCCGCGGGAGCGAAAAGTGGGCTACGGGAGGGGTCTCTGTCTGCTACTTACATAGGAAAAAGTTGTGACTGTATGTATGCATAGCTAATCATTGTGGGGTCAATGATCTACTGTGTAGGCCGACGTGTTTGTAAATCAGCAACGTAGCATGGCTGCGCATCAGTGGGAATGCGAAAGAACTTTGTGTTTCTACCTATCAATTGCTCAATACACGACCGCGTGCGTGGCGCTGCGCGTGTGATTAACTTGCTTAGTGTGTGTGGGAGATCGCGAGTCGAATCGATCTGGACCACAACCATTCACAAAAAAACCGACGAGTTATTACAGACGCAATAGTTGCGACCTTGTGTCGGAAACAGAAGGGTAATTGTCGAAGATATTAGTATAGGTGATGTAAAAGTGATCTGCGTGTACAAGACAGATGCTTTTTTGTTATTGTTGTTCTCAAGGTCCATTGCAATAGAAACCGGTGGCCGGTGCTAATTTTGTCAGATGTACAACAAAAAAGTTGTTTGTAAGGGTGTCCAGCGACTATTCATTCCACCTGGTGGTAATTGCCGTAGTTCATAGAACTAGTAAGGAAAGGAGTGTTCTTTTCAATAAGTTACCAATAGTCATAAGAGACGCAAGTTCTTTTACATCATTTAAAGTAAAACTTACGAATTATATTTTAACTATTAACAGTGAACCCAGCCAAGATGCTCTCAAAAAAAAAGTAGTGCAATTGACGAGGTATGATATTTTTATATAAACCAAGGTGTATAATAATGATACGGTCGCAGAATATTGTTTATATATTAAATGTGTACTTAATTGATAACAAAATTGTAAAATTGGCAATTCGATGTTAATAAAATTACACACTTGGCCCTACATGGGATCTCACAACTTTTTACTGTATATAGGTTGCCATGCGAGGCTTGGCATATTTTGTTACATTTTAATATATTTGATGGGATCTTATTGTCAACTAGCTCTATCGTCAGATAAGAATACTCGAAGACTCAATCAATACTGTTTTTTTAATGTAATTTGAGTGCTTCTATTTAAATGAAAAATGTTCTTTTGAGAAACAAAGTTTCTTTAAATGTGTGATAAGCTGTATTGGTTATTCCTGTATTCGTGTACAGGCTCCATGAACATGGCAATTGTTGATTATAGTTGTAAAAACCAAAATAAACAGATTCCGATCTTCGATCTCCGATCTTCTCCGATTGCACCTAGAGAATAGATCTGGTTAGTTTTTCGTTCCCCTCTTTTTCTCTGGTTCCTCCAGGCTACCCTGGACCCACTATGCTGAGACTACATCCACTTAATATTACTCGTATGTAATATAAAAAGACCAGCGTATTATACACAAACATACATAATATATTTCATAACACTTATTACCAATACCAATTAGCATAAAGATTGCGTTTAACAGCGTTCACACATAATAACTTTGGTAACTAGTAGGATAAGCAACAGTTGACAAGAACACGTGAGAAATTACAATTAGAACGGAGCAAAATGATGAAAAAACAAACAGATGTTTGATAACATGCACGATTCGTAAACGATTCACAACAATGCAATAGAAGCCTCTTTAGTAGGATATAACGTAATTGAGTTCTATTTATACTACAATTATATAAATACAACTAAAGAGAATCGATCAACCTATATAATCTATTAGTGACGTAAAAGACTAAGGGAAAAAAGTAAAGTTACAGTCTGTGAATGTCACTGATGAGCAATGATGATCACTTTAAATTGCAGAACAATTTAAGAGGTGCTCGAGATCGAGCCCAGCACCGGAGCCATAAAATAGCTTCCCACACATGGCGGTATAATTCTCTCAAATCTTTCAGACCTACGCATTTTTTTTATTGTTGTCATGTTTTAATGTTTTTTCATATATTTATTCTTTTATATATAATATACAAACAAAGTCCTACAGTAGGATTTCTTCTGAATCGTGGGTCCGTTTTACAGCCATACAATCCAGCACAACCAGACCCGAAAACCAACTTTTTCGTGTTTTTTTACTAATGTTGACACCGGCTGGGATTCAAATCCAGTATCCGCGGCGTAGAAGTCAGGTACTGTAACTATTAGGCCGCATGCACATAAGCCACTAAATTTGGGTGTATTTGGGTGTATTTGGTACGATCGCCAAACCGCCAGCCAAGCATGGCAATGACGGCAAATCCTCCCAACTTAAGAAAGTCTTATGTCGTACATAAACGCTGATAGTAATGAATTGTAATGAGTGTATGACACTCATTACAATTTAAACGTTGAAATTTTGCTAGTTTGTATATTTTGTTGTTTTTCCCTGAGAATCTCAGCGACCTCTAACTGTTGATTAAACTCTAGCACTCTGATTAATAATTTATTAATAAGGCTCATTGACATTTGTCAGGGTCGCCACTATATGATAGTTTTGTAATCAGCATAGAGTTTGAGCGTTTTGTTATTCGCCAACACAGTTACATACATACATGCAGCCTTAATGTCGATGGCATCAAAAATGTCTCGGTATGGGACCCCACAATGTTTGGTTTTATTAATCATGTTTAATAAAACCAATTTTACGGATTTTTAGGGATTAATTTGTAACTATTTATAACAGAGAAGATAATTAAGTACTACAACCTACTTAGAATCCTATTAATGAAATTAAACAAAAACCCAAGCAGTTCACTGCAAAACTTCAAGACGCAGTAGATTCATTATGCGTAGATCGGACCAAAAATTATTAAAATCTGAGGGAAGCATGGATTAACCATAGTTAATTAAGGGATATTGATCCAGGATGACTTCCGGACATCTATCACCTCAGTTCCCCCGTGACCATGGGTGTCGTAAAGCACTGGAAACGGCGGGTTATAAATAGTTAGTTATATTAAATAGTTATATTAAATGTGAAATTCGCGTAAAATATAACAATTATTTTACCTAAATAAACAGTATACCCCTACAAGCATACAATTTGATGTTATATTATAACAATTCAAAACCTATATTAATTGAATCAGAATTTTTAATTTGTAAGCTTGAATCAAACAAATAGTACTAAAAACCTGTAGTTATAAATAGCGTCTAATACGTAAAATGCGTGCTGATGCAGTGTTCCATTAGTTTTGCTTGAGTGAAGGTAAACAATTACAACATTTTAAAAAATGCCTATAAATGATGAATAATCAAACAGTATAAGTCAATTAATTAAATGCAATCAAAAATGCCTTAAATTATGCTTGCTGAATCCATTAACCATAGTATTTTTGAGTTTATTTATCAGTATTATTAGTCATTGAACTAAATTTGAAAATATTTGATTTAAAATTATGTATACAATTTAACACACTGACTACTGTTATTAACAGAAACATTTTTTAAATCAAAACAAATTTGGTGGTTTATTTTTGTCACACTTTTAAATTTAAACGCATTGGTAACGGCGCGACGATAAGATTAGAAAGGTACAAGATTTGTTCGACTTTATCAAGTTCAAGTGGATAGTGGCGACCTTGGGGCTTTATTTTGGTAACAGCACGTAATATTAACCGTATTATATTAACTACTATTGCTAACATTTATCGGCAAATGATTGTAATTTCAAAGAACAATAGTAAATTATTTTTTGATAACAATAATAGAATAGTACAGATAAGTGAAAAATAAATTTGTACTTTATAGTTGATTTAAAAAAAAAAGATTCTCATAATCGCATTACTATTGTGGTTTTTCTTCATAACGTTTGAAAACTAACATATAATAATTTAGGGACATTTTTAAGCGCATGGGCCTCCAGAACGCACCTTCTGTTTTTCTGCCTCAACTAGTTTTGTAGCCAAGAAGGATTCGTCTAAAAAAGCTGACTCGATGTTGGAATTAAAGATTTTTCAAATTAAACTACGTGCAACTGTACAGCGGCTCTGTCTGATTGTTTCCATTCATTTCTATCGTTAATACGTTAATGGCTAGTTTTGAAATAACTTATTTTAAGAATAGTGGTATCATGTTTTCAACAATACTAACGTCACAGACATCACACTGCGCTCGTTACCCTAAAACATTAATACTAAGTCTCATAATTATGCCCAGTGATTACAATAGCACTCGGTGCCCTTCAATCTGAAAAACAGTAATGTTTGCACATTACTGCTTCACGGCAGAATAACTGGCCCTAAGGTGGTACCTACCTAGACCGATTCCTGCATATGAATCCTACCACTAGTTAGTAATAAGTGAAAACATTTTTTTTTATATAATTAAGCTTGTGTTACTACAACCCTATGTCATGGTAAGTTGCGATGCAGTTCTGGGTGTCAGACACATTAACCTTATAAAAGCCTATTTACTTTTCTTTTGAAGACAACCATTATGTATATATTTTGTTAACAAGATGCCTTTCAAACGCTATATTATAAAAATGCTTCCTTCTTGTGGATACTGCTAACATCTGGACTACTAGCATGCTGGAGCCGAAAAAGATATTTAATATAAATTAAAAACTTTGTTATACAATACGTGTATGCCTGTAACTTGTTATACATTATTTATTATAATTAAAAAACTCCAGTGTACATCTTTTTCGCAATTTGCTCACGTAATACATATATTAACGCTCATTAAATTTAACATTTAGCAAGTGCTTGTTGAATATAACAAGAAGGAAATAGTCTTCGAAAGGTTCCAAACAGGTTGAACCTCGGTACTGCCATAACAGTGAGGCCAGGTTTCGCGTTAATCATATACTGAACTCTACCGCCTTCGCTGCTCCCATTTTAGGGTCTGTGGTCCAAGAGTTCAAGGTTATCAGTCTGAAGTCAGTTGCGTATAACATAACGTAATCTATGTAACGTATAACAACATGGAGTTTATTTTCAAACAAAAACCTGTGAACTTTCGAATTCTGAATTATTTCATTGTGCACACGTGTGTTTTAAGCTGTTAATTATATAAGATATATTTCAAATCTAGAATTTTAACAGCGCCAAACTTACGCAGGGTCACTTATTCTTTTTATTGCTATGAAATTTTCAGTTGCTTATATTCAAGTTAGTTTCATATACTGTTAAAAATGTTCTCTATTTCGAGGTAGAGTGTTAAGGGCAACTGGTATAAGTTTCGTACAGTTATTTGTATTTTTTTAGCTATCACGTTGGATACAAGTGCCTTTACTGACAACATTCACAGATAAATTACGAGTAAGTATTTTTATTCAAATACGGAAGCCGGAATGATCTTTAGTCTTTGTGCTCGGAATGACCTTTAGACTTTGTACTAGAATTTGTTTGTTAATAATGTATTATATTCATTATAAATTTTGGAGAACCTTGTGAAGAATGATCAAAATCTTGTAAGTTCGGTAGGTACAAAGAAAGTGATAGTCAGAGTGACGAGATGAAGGAGGTTTCTTTGCATACTCTAAGACGTGTTTGTAACTTAGGATCATAATTTCCAGTATTTTTTTTATTATTCAGAATCATTCAAAATCAAAACAAAAATTCAAATTCGAACGTTCTTGTAGAACGAGGAAATTTTTGACTTTATAAGTGTTTTTATGGATGTTTTTGGTATGTATTCGCCAGGCATACTAAACCTCGTTGTCGTTGTCCGACAAATACGGTACAGTACCGGGTAAGCGAACCCGGCCTCTCGAGCTACTGCTGTCTCCTCCTTCTCCTTCCGAGATAGTAGTATCTTACAACTTACAGTTCCTTTCCCAACTTCCCATTACCCAATACCTTTCACTTCCTCTCCGTCAAGCCAGTGGCTAGCTACTTATGGGAACACAATGGGTATTAAGAATTTTAACTCGTACCAAAATAGCGGCGCCGTGGTTCGCCACCCGTCACCTCTCGCTCTGCGGAAGAGAATAGTGGGCTACGGATTGTATGTATGTTTGTGTTTCTTTGATAATCTATTGGAAACCTTAAGTAACTGTATGCTGGACCATTCGTTCTTGTCTAACTAGGTCCACTGCGTGGCATGAAGATAGGTAAATCACACTAGGAAACCTTTTACATTTTAGTAAACGCTGAAAAATGTTACCTATTCCATCGATTGCTGCCGTTGTAAATTAAATTAATCAGGGCAATACAGTGGTTAATTTATTTCCTTCTTCATTTTTACCTGCATCTACCGGTGGTGATGAGGTGTATTCTCTTACACAACCACCACATAAGAGGAGAACTAAGCTTGTGATCCTAAGTTCGATTTCTGCACCGTATGTCCTGTACAGTTAGTTTCGGGTATGGATGTTTGGGTATTTGTAATTATTTCTGTAAACGCAACCGGAAGATACAGGAGTAATCCTAGTGATGGCAATGACTTCCAATCTAATAAATATTTAAATAAAATAGACTACCGTGTTCAAAATATTATTACGTCGAGGTTATATAATATACTGCAGACCTCTAACAAATCTTATCGAATTATCAGAATGAAATCAAGAGCTTTGACCTCGGGCATATCCTTTATTAATTTAACTGAGTAAAATAGAAATTATGTTGTTTGGTAAGGAACGGTTTATAAAAATAGCTGTGAATGTAATTAAGAATTGTAAATAATGGATAATTTTGCTCAAGTAGATGTCCACCACGCCCGAAAATTTTCTTTTAGATCATACCCCGATTATCTATGCTCATGTATGTAGTTTTAATAGATGTGATGGTGATAATTTCCACTTCGTACATTTGAAAGTATAGAAATAGCGCAGTCTTTCAAACGACAATAGCGATGTTTTAATTTTAATGCGGATTTAAAATAACCGACTTAGTTTTAAAAAAAACAAGATCATTTTTGAACGCAATTCACGATACGAAAGTTTTTTGGAATTTTTTTCATTGGTGTAATATAATTTAGATTTGGGTTGAAATAAGATTTTTATTGAAATGTGTATTTTTTTAATAGTAACGTTTGAAAATGTGATGATTTTTTTACAGTAATTTTTACATTATCAGATGCAACATCGAAGTCATGTTTCCGCATCGGGCAACCATAATCGTTTCTGACAAGGACTTTGAAGCTCTCTCGAATGGTACAGCCTCACACGTAATAATATGACTTCCTTATTTAGCTTTGAACTACTTTCATTGTTAATAAAGATAAAAAATTAAAGGAAATCTTTTACCACAGGTAAATAAAACTATCCTTAGTATCGATTTTTTTTAATGTCGAAACCTACATGTCTGAGAAATAAAAATATTTCGAAGACATGTGAAGTTCGCCAACCCACAATGGCTGCTCCATTGTGTGGGGGACTTTTCCCGCCTCCAAAACCCTCTCAGAAATGAGAAGAGGTATATGGCCCACATTTAAAGACATTAACTTTACCTTATTTTTGTAGACATTCTGTATTATAATTTTTGCTCTTGTGCTACGGGTTTCGCAACATAGATGATTATTCCGAGTCTAAGTATTGGTGTATGCGGAATTTAAGTTATTAAGGCATGTGTTGGGCAACATATTTTTAAGAAAATAAAAATAAATTTATTATCCATACTAATATTATAAATGCGAAACTAACTCTCTCTGTCCCTCTATCTGTTTGTAACCTTTTCACGGATCAAGCGCTGAATCGATCTTGACGCAATTTGGCACAAAGATAGCTTGTATCCTGGAGACGGTCATGATGTACTTACTTTTTATCCCGGAAAATCAGAAAGTTCCCACAGGATATTTCAAAAACATTTATCGAAATTAGTAGTAGTGAAAACATTAAATTTAAAACAACACTAAATATTGGATATTTCGATATCAAAGTTTAAAAAAGGAACAGTTGAACCTTGTGGATACTGCTATTATTAAGAAGAACACTTGCTGCAAAATTACTCTGGGGTGCCCTGCAGTATACACTGTAAGGAAGATGAAAGGTTTAGAAGTCTGCCCAAGATTGAAAAATACTTTAACTATTTTAATGGAATAGAGATTTGCATTTTGCTATCAGCTAATGCGACAAACATTGCTAGCTTTGTTTTGCAGGAGAGAGTGTAAATGCCTTACATAACCTATAGCCTAAAGTATATCTGAGAAAGCCTACCTGACTTAACGTCGCAGGTCCTAGGTTCGAATGCTAGCCGGAGGCAACACTTGTTAGTTTTCGGGTCTGGTTGTGTTGTGCATTTGATATTTAAATTTGTAAAACCGCACTCACGATACAGGCGAAATCCTAGTGTGGCAATTAAAAAAAAAAGTAAATAGAAACTCTGTACTAATTCATTAAAATTATATGGAACGACGAGTATATTTACAATCATCACGTACAAAACATTTGCAATCTTATTTTGCACACTGTAACTCTTCCCTATATCCCGTTATAGTTATAGTTATTCGCTCGCGCCCTTTCCCACAGGAACCTACGGCAGGCGTCGTAAAATTAATTAGTACAGTAAAAAACGAATTAAAGAAATGTTGAATTATTACTCGATGAAAACAGGAAGACTGTTTTCCACATTATGTATCAGATTGATCATAACATGTCTATTCAACCAGTACAGATATTATCTATTTTGAAAAAGATTTCATTTCAATAATATAACCAATGAGTTTGTTACGGGGGCTATAAGTTGATCGTCTGTCTGTAAAAAATGTGGTAGGATTCTTATGCAGGAATCCGTCTAGGTAGGTATCACCGTAGGAGCAGTTATTCTGCTCTGAAGAAGTTGTATGCAAACATTACTGTGTTTTGGTCTGAATGGCACTGAAAGCTTGTGTAATTAGTAGGCATTAGAGACATAGTTTTACGGCAGAATAACTGGCCCTGCCAGCCATTCTGCCGTGAAGCAGTAGTGTGCAAACATTACTGTGTTTCGTTCTGAAGGGCACTGAGAGCTAGCGTAATCACTGGGCATATGAGACTTAGGAACTTATGTCTCAGGGTGACGAGCGCAGTGTGGTGCTACACAGAAATATTCTGAGTAACACAGCATCTGGTATGGGCAAACGTTGCACTTAACATCAGGTGAACGGTTTGCTCGTCTCGACGCTTTATCAAAAAAAAAAAAGTTACATTCGTCGTTTTAGTTTCAGACTGCCAAGCTGCAATTGGAATGAACATACCTTGGCTCTCGAGACGTTTTACGAATACAAATAAATATAAAAAGAATACCCAATAATGTACTACAAATTTCTGTCTAAGTTTATAAAATTATTAACAATAACGCAACTCAACTAATATACAGCAATTATTTAATAACAAAGACAAAGAACAAAAGTGTCCGAGTTAGTTCTGTTTGTGGGTGCGATTCGACCACAATGGTTGATCTCATTTAAAATAATAATTCAAATAGACACATTGTAATGTAAGCATTTCTTACATTACGTAATCTACAAATTAAATTGAAAAAAAATAAATGCAAATTCATGTCTGACTAAAACTGAAAAAAGGTTTCTCAGTTATTTATGCCTAATTATAAGAAAAATCGACCACAACAGTCTAGGTTTTAACATTTTAATGAAAACGTAACTACAAATGAACGGACATATCGAAAACTTACAGCGTCAATTTTAATGATTATATGTTGTTGATCATTATCGTATTAACAAATTAAATTTTACATAAACAAAGTGAAAAATAGTATGACACCATACTAATTACTAATTGATATACGCACATACATGAAACAAAAAATATCCGCAACTTTCTCAATGTTTTTAAATTGATAAAGTTAGATTGAATGAAAGGTTTCACTGATTTTTAATGATTTATAAAATCATAACACTACTTGTTGAGACAAATTATTCTGTCTTGTGTATTCTTTGAAGAGAATTTATGTTGATACTGGCCTAAAAAACGAATTTGGATCGCGCGACGCGTCTGTCTCCTAACTGTCGATCGTACGAATACGAAGGACTTGCGCACACCGAGCGAAAACCTTACGCGTATCCAGCTTCTAGAGGGGCAATGGCGAAAGTGCTTCCAAATAACCACCTATAAAAACTCAACACACGGTCCGTATAGCATCCAGTTCGAATCCCAACACCGACCATCGTTCAAGAGGCAAAATGAGAACGACGGTGAGTGATAATCACAATAATAAGTGTTAGTGTCCCCAAGTGAAGTGCTGTGACGACTTCAAAAGAGCTTGAAACGTAATCGCCTAGTGTGTCTCGTGCCTAAAAGTGTTAGAAAATTGTGTAAATGATTTTTCAAAGCTTAATTTTAATAGTGACACACTTTTTTGAAGTCTTCTTGCATTTGACTGCGGGGAAAATTGTTACAAATCTATTACTATTTTTTATTAATACTACTGATCATTTAGACGGTATTCCGAAAATCACATCAAGTATACGAAAAACAATAACATGAGTTATCTAAAATGAGTCTAAAACCAGGATTAAAAATATCGGGGCGATGGCCTTATTAAGTGAATTGATACCAATGTTTTAAATAAATATTATGTTAGTGTAGAAAACAAAGTACATTTTCAGAATTATAGAGGCGGTGGAATAGTCAATATCTGTCTAACTTGCACTATAGGTCGCTGGTTCGATCCCGAAAATTCGTATGGCCTACAGAGTCTGGGTGCTCGATCGTAAATTGAGGTGCATGGATATTTTACCAAAATCCATAATAATGTTATAAATGCCAAAGTATCTCTAATTGTACTTCTGTCTGTTTGTTACTTTTCCACAATTCAACCGCTGAACCGATCTTGACGAAATTTGACACAGACATAGATAGATCCTGGGGACGGAAAAGAATGATACTTTTTTTCCCGGAAACTCAATTAGTTCCTACGGGGTTTTTAAAATCCTCTATCCACGCGTACGAAGTCGCAGGACATCAGCTAGTTCTTTATAATCGGGTCGCATTCAGTTCACTCTCCATTATATTATAGTACGCCTTAAGTATACAAACTTCTACTTATAAAGGCTGTAAAATTTAACGACAAAGTAAACGGGTGCTCTACAGGCTTCATTCATACAATTACTACAATTACGACGTATAATTTGCGATATTGCCTTGCGACGAATAATTACCTATTCTTGTATATAATACCGTGGCTGACATCCTAAACGCAGTTATTAAAACTTAAAATACTCATTAGAGCTAGTTCATAACTTTTGGTTTTCTTTTAATTATCTTTATTTTTATTATGTTTTTAAAATATGAATAGGCTTACGTGTGACCAAGATAAAACCCACTATTAAGTGGTGTCATAACCCAATATGATACGTTAGCCAAGAAGAAGCGTATTAAATAAAAAAAATTATAATAAAGTAATCCATCCAATACATTTAAAAAAAAAACTATGATTTTGTGATTGAGTTTCTAGTTCCATATGCATGTTTTGATCCGTTTTGAACCGTTGATCAGATCTTAACGAAATTCAACACAGAGATAGCTTACATCCTAAAGACGGACATACAATACTCTTTATCCCAGAAAATCAAAGAGTTCCCACGGGATATCTGAAAACCTAAATCTACGCTAACGGGGTCGCGGCTAATACCTGGTCCATAATAAAACAATGCACTATAATTCTTATCGCATACACTAATCATTTCGTAACATATTTAACAGCACCCCATAGCCTTTACGTCACAATGGTTATTTTGTCTTCCGATCGAGATGGACAGGTTTCAAACGAAGAACAACGAAAACAGTACTGGGAAACAGTACCTGGGCAAAACTGAGCCTAACCTCCCGTTGCTTACGTAATTCGCGAGTGCGTTGCGGGAAGTAGACCGTTTCTAATAGACTTACGTAAAAGAAAACTCGACCAGTAACATGACAAGGATTAAATTTATTAATCCTTAGGTACAATTAAACGGTCGCGTAGTTAACAAGTTGGTTTATAATGTGTGTTTCGTTATACCAGCATACAATCTTATCGGCACAGCCAATCGATAATATTCTGATGGTAGGATGCCTATGCAGAAATCCGTCTAGGTAAGCCGTGAAGCAGTAGTGTGAAAACATTGCTGTGTTTCGGTTTAAAGGGAACTCAGTGCTAGTGTTATCACTGGGAATATGAGACTTAAGAAGTGTTGTCTCAGGGTGACGGACGTGTCACACACAAATATTCTGGGTGACAAAGCATTTGTTATGGGCAGACATTGCACCTACCATCAGGTGAACGTTATTGCTCGCTTCGTCAACTTATCCAATAAAAAAACGCAATGAGTATTTAGAGATTTTTTTATTTAACACAGACATTGCTGATTCTTTTTTTAAACATTAATTTTACCAAGATTTGGTCTATATCGTGGTTACAGACACAAACTGCGCAAACATCCAGACCCCGAACAACTATCAGTAGAGCATACAAAAATAAATTTCGTGCGGGAATCGAATATGCGACCCGTAACGAACTGAGCCGTTGATATGTGTGTAACCGGATAGTAGAAGATCTTATGTGATATTAGGATTGTACAAATTAGTAAGTCAGCTATTTATTTATTTAGCAAACATAATAATGTCAGTGTTTCAGAAATAATTTGGATGTAATATCCAGCTTGTGTAATGGCCTAGAACACTAAATATTTTTTCATTCATTCAATCATTGAATACTATATCATAATAGTCATTTTAAATCTCTGTCGCATAGCTACTCTGTGAGCATGATAATGTTTCCAAAGACACACAAACGACAAACGGTATTGCGAAAATTATTTATCAACTTCCTGTATGAGGCGGCTTACCTTAAAATGTCCAGTAATTAAGGTACTAACTCGTTTGTCCGGTCCAGATTTGTAGGTTGCGTAACATGACGAAAACTTAGGATGTCTTATGAATATGTGTAAAGGGTTAATAAACCTGTATACTTAGATTTCTATGAACATTGCCTTAAATATCGCCAAGAAAGAAAACCATCTTAAGGCTGGCAAAATTAGTAAATGATACTTAAATAAGACAATTACAACTATGAATTGAAGCTTAAGTCGGCGTTTAATATACCTAAACCTTAATTAAAATCCAATAAAAACCTCTAATTCCATAATAAAAACAGCGAAAAAAGCGAGTAATGTTCTAATTATATAACAGTCAAAATTAGGATGTGATTGGGTAAGTAGATGCGACCTACTTCTGATATTGCGAAAGTCAGTAAGAAGTAACATTATCCCTAGAGGGCCGATACTTGGTACGGTTCACAGACTCGTTCGTGTTCCCACCGATTAACATCGTTTACGAAAGAACAATGGCAAATTGTGTTTTTGTTTCGAGAACTTAACAATATGTTTGTCTGTTTGCGAGACATTAGTGGTTCTTATATTGTAATTCTAATAGTTACATTAGAAGACAAAATAGTTTTTAATCTGTTAATACAATTATACAATATAAAGAATATCAATTCAGAACCCTGTCTGATAATTTAGAAACCTATTTAAAGTCAAAACCCTGTCTTAAATGTTATATAAATCGATACTTAGCCACGTACATTCATCGACTTCCTGCGCAATTTTCTTATCTTTAACATACTGCAATAATGACGATGAAGTGAAAAAAGTATGTGAAAATCATCTAACTCAAACTGATATCTTGTATCCCATCCGCATTCTCACGCCAGTCACACGAGTTTTCACCGTCGATATCGCTGCCAACTTCTTAATGATGACTCACGGAACCATTATTTAACCTATTACGTACCATTACGCGTTTGCGCTTACATATAGTCATATACAATGAGATTCGTTTTTCACGAAGCATAATTTTTTTGTTAAGCCTGTCGGCTTAAGAATTATTTAAACTAAATTGTAATTTGTGTTTATATCACGGATTATCGCTGCTAGCAGTGATTAAGTTATTAATATCCAAATAAAAGACAGTGTTTCAAATAGTTTTTTTCTTATTTGCTTTGTCCTAAAGCTTTTGGATTAGCTATCAAAATAGGTAATCTTTGTCGATACAGTTTTGTTAGTACGTTATTAACGAAGTTAACTACGTTAATATTATCCAATTATTTAATAATAAAGAGTGAACGAATTTGCGAGCATTGCATTAAAATCTGTATTATTTAGTGTTTTCTGATCAATGCTGTTTATACTACTGACAGCATATTGCCTCATAGTTACATCAAATATGCAGAATTACGCAGTGTTAGATCTAAAATGTATATTTTAATTGATTTATTAGTTTGAATATAAAATGATTCGAATGAATAACGACTTATGTTTGTATACTTTAGGTCCAATGGATATAAACAAATAAAGTTGTTGCAACAAACTTATGAATCATTCAAAAATTGTAAACCTTTGCTCTTTATATCGGCTTACGAAACTTTATGAGTTTGACATTTTCCTTTCAATTTCTTTTTAGTAAATAGATGAAGTTAGTAAAAAAGAAAATGATTATCATTTTGAGTTGATTTTTTTTATAAGACCTCTCCTCGTTTCATTTAGTTTTTATTCCTTTTCGCTTATATTTTTAATTTCTTAGACATGCAGGGTTCCTCACGATGTTTTCTTTCACCGCCGAGCACGTGGTAAATCAGCACTTAAAATTGAAATTAACAATTTTAGTGGTGCCGGCACCGGAAATAATATATATTTAGGTAAAAAAGTGATTCGTGAGTATTTGGTAAAAAAGTGAATCTTTTATACCTTAGACACAATAAAGAAAGCAATATAAAAGCAGACCCGAGAATGTAGACATTTGTCTAAAGCGAGTAGCAGCATCTATCGTGCGATAAATCTGACTAACGACAAATTCTAATGACCATTGAGAGGCCTATGGTTAATAATTAGTTAGTCCGTTTTAGAGAGCTGAAGATATTAACGACGAATGTTAATAATGTTATAAAAATAGAAAAGTGCGAATAAAACCTACAAATATTGCATAACGTAACCTAAATACAAATGTAAAATTTAAGGCTACAATAACCGTAGAAGCGGTTTTTATGCATACACCTAATAAAAATACCTATTCTGGTCCTATTCTGGTGTTATGAACATAAAAATGTCGACCGTTACGTCGATTTTGCGTGGTTTGTTATTTTTCGTTTACGAAATACAATTACAAAACATTTGAACCTTGATAACAATTTTAAAATGGACGCATTTTTATTAATTTTGTTCAAGATCCTTGCTTCATAGTAAATTAATCTTGTTAAACGTATGAATGAGTAATGTTTGAGTAATATTCAAAAAGAACTTAAATTTTAGATGTTGAATTAAATGAAGAGTTTTTTTTGGATGAGAATCACGAAATAATATATGTTTATTAAATTGGTTGTAAATATTCGTAAATAGTCTCATGAAGGTCACGTAATCTGATCTTGAATCTGTTCTTGTTTGTAAATATCCAAATAGCGTTATGTCTTACAAATTTAACATAACGTATGAAAGTGAAACTAGAGTGACCTCGCGGCTACGTCGCAGTCACAGTGGATAGTCCACTGTCAATATTTGCGAGAATTTCCGCAAAGTAGGCTTTGTATGTAGTAATTTCTAATGTTTGTTATATGATTATATTTATTTTCTGATAAACTGCTGAGAGAACTTTAGTTCTGTTCTATGTCCATCGTAAACATGAATGAAATTATATGGATGATATGGATTTAACAAAAAGGCCGCATGTTTGTATTTTCTTTAGATTTAATTTAGTTTTTTTGTACGTCATCTGTGTGCAAAATAGTTGGTTCAATCGATTTCTCTATATTAATAAAGGGAGGGGGAGTGTGATAATTAAGAGAACGTTAACGCAAATGAAATTGATTGATTAGTATTTAGCACCTCATACTAACTGGTAAAGATGAGCTATAAATTCGAATTCACTGGTTAGTAGTGTCGTGTGTAATTTATTCAATGTCTAAGAACTTGGTTGAAGATTCTTAAAAATTACTTAAATACAGTAACATAATTTTAGAATTTATTTTAAAGTTCATTTATACTTCAGAATGTCTAAGCAACGTAAAATGTTATCAACGAGGTAGGTAAGTACCACCCCAGGGCCAGTTATTCTGCCGTAAATCAGTAGTGTGCAAACATTACTGTGTTTCGGTTTGACGGGCACTGAGAGCTAGCATAATCACTGGGCATATGAGACTTAGGAACTGACGTCTCAGGGTGACGGGCGCAGTGCGGTGTCACATAAATATTCTGGGTGACACAGCATTTGTTATGGGCAGACTTTGCACTTACCATCAGGTGAACGTTTTGCTCGTTTCGTCACTTTTATCAAATAAGAAAAAAAATTGTGATTGCGTACATCTCATGACTATGTGATATCGATCGATCATTGTCTGTCGAACTGTTCATCTATTTTAAATCTGCCACATAACCCCTTCGTGTTTGTTCTTTTCTTCATAACCAAGTTGATGAAATACAAATATTGCCAATATTCTATTATTACAATATAGTTTAAATAATTATTTTACCTATTTTGTTACAGATCGGTCTAGTTTTCCTGCTGGTAGCAGCGACTGCTGCCAGCGAGAAGAAAGCGGCAGAAAGTAAGGCCGAGCCCTTGGAAAAGAAGTTGGACAAACGTGGTCTCCTGAACCTTGGTTATGGATACGGAATTAGTGGACTAGACGTCGGCTACATTGGTAACGGACACGGTATCGGCGGTGCTTACAACGTCATTGAAGACTCTGGCTTCGCTCATGGTGGTTACGGCTCCATCAACCTGGGAGCTCACACCGACACCACCAGGACGATCACGCTTGTTAAAGGATATCCAGTTGGCGTGCCAGTAGATAGACCCGTGCCGTACCCTGTTGAGAAACACATTCCTTACCCAGTGAAGGTTCCAGTACCACAACCCTATGAGGTCATCAAACACGTGCCAGTTCACGTGAAGGAGTACGTTAAAGTCCCAGTCCATGTGCCTGCCCCCTATCCAGTTGAAAAGAAGGTGCCTTACCCCGTCCATGTTCCAGTAGATAGACCTTACCCCGTTAAGGTTCTGGTTCCCCAACCTTACCCCGTTGAAAAGCATGTGCCTTACCCAGTGAAGGTACCAGTGCCCCAACCTTACCCCGTGGAGAAACACGTGCCATACCCAGTTGAAGTTAAAGTGCCCGTTCCCCAGCCCTACCCAGTTGTGAAACATGTCGGCTACCCAGTTAAAGTGCCCGTCGACAGGCCTTACCCCGTGCATGTGCCCGCTCCCTACCCCGTCGAGAAACCTGTACCAGTTGCAGTTCCAGTTGAGAAGCCAGTTGCTTACCCCGTCCACGTGCCCGTAGACAGGCCTTACCCTGTTCATGTTGACAGGCCCTACCCTGTGCCCGTAAAGGTGGCCGTGCCTGAGCCATACCCTGTTTACAAACACGTACCCGTTGAGGTTGAAAAGCCCGTAGCCTACCCCGTTAAAGTACCTGTAGACAGGCCTTACCCCGTTCACATTGATAGGCCCTATGCCGTCCCCGTTGAAAAACCAGTGGCTGTACCAGTGAAGGTTCCCGTTTTCGTCAATGAGCACGACTACAGTCAATATAGCTATGGCGGCCACTACAGCCACTAAGGTATTATAGAGTTAGTTTCATATAGTTCATCCGCAAATCAATCACCTACTCTATTTATATCTCGCCAAGTTAAAACCTATGGCCGGGACACCAGCAAGCATCGTTCTCTTGTATATTTATAATATCATTTGTATGAAATGTCATGATTCCTTTTGTGTATAGGCGTATGTACGAGTACGTTGTGATGTAAAGTTACCATTTTCTTAGGCTAAGACGACTGTAAAAAATATAATAAACAAAAAAATAATTAAAAATCTGACTTTTCTTTGTTTAAAGTTGATGGAATATGTTTTAATTAAGTTGAGTACAATGGTTGACCTTCACGCAGCTCGCGCTGTTAGTTAGTGATATAAAGAAACACTTCGATCTGCACGACTGGCAACGGAAGCCGGCCACGTAACAGTTAGACCACAAAAAGTATGAAACTAAGCTTTTTTTATTCTTAATTAATTTTTATTCAGCATTCCGTTATAAATAAATATAACCTGTAATACATGATCATCATCATCATGATACAAGTTTTTGAATAAATTTCACTGAATATCCCTTATTTGAGAAAAAGGAGAGTATATACAAAGAAGCCTCCTAAAAATAAATAAAAAGAAGGCCCATAATTTAATTATACAAATTGACACGGTTTAATTATTTAAATTGTATGACGTCTTCCTTTCAAACAAGGGGTTTTAATTTAATAAACTAAAATTTAAGGAATTCACAATAAAATAGTTTACAAAAGCAGGAAATTGATGTGAAATATATTATAATACGTAATTATGTATAATTTGGCAATATAATTTTATTTCAATTATTTATAAATAAAATAAACTAAAGTCTTTAAATATTCGTCCACACCTATTCGTTATTTAAGTAAATATATTTTTTTAAACATCGAAGCGGTTTTTTTACGTTAGTTTTCTTGTAAACTTATATATTATATAAATATGCGAGTAGAGTAAAATAAATGAGGAAACTAACTTAACAACAAGCCACAATTGATGGTTATTTTGTTTCATAAAATTATCTTATGGTTCTTAAGTAATCTGTGCAATCTACTACTTGCGCAGACTGTGATGTTCTCGCCTTCCCATAACTTTATTCCTAAACAGGAATCTGTCTAGGTTCTAAGTAAATCCGCCGGAAACGTCATACCGACTTTTCCGGTTTGAATTAAACGCTCAATAAAAAAGTAACAATTTTACCGTAGCTCTGGTGGCACGATTCCTATGAAGGAATCCGTCTAGAAAGGTACCACTGCAGGGCCAGTTATTCTGTCGTGAATTACATAGTAGTATGCAAATATAACTGTGTTTCGGTCTGAAAGGCACTGAGAGCTAGTGTAATTACTGGGCATATGAGACATAAAAACTAATGTTTCTTGGGTGACGGACGCAGTGTGGTGCCACACAGAATTGTTCTGGGTGAAACAGTATTTGTTATGGGCATATGCACTTACCATCAGGTGAACGTCTTGTCTCGATATTTTCTCGTATAAAAAATATAAGCGAAAAATTATGTGGTTTCAAAAATGGTTTTCTTCCGCTGTCACCCGAAGTAGTGATAAAAGACAATTATTTATCGAGCACAGACTATCAAGTCACTTTTTATTTGAAGACTTTCGGAAAAGTATGTATTTTTTAAACTACTGGATAAATACCAGTCGAAGATTTGAAGTTTGACCTATGACTTAAAAGACTAGTTATTTAATAACTGAGCAACAAGACTATCAAGTCACTTTTTATTTGAAGTACTTTACTACCAGAACACCTCCGTGTGATACCACACCGCGCCCGTCACCTTGAGACATCATTTCTTAACTCTAATATGCCTAGTGATTACACTAGCTCTCAAGTATCATTCAAACCGAAACACAGTAATGCTTGCACGCCACTGCTTCACGGCATAATAACAGGCCCTGGGGTCGTACCTACTTAAGACGAATTCCAGCATCGGAATTCTAACACCAGTAAACATTCCCGTATTGAGCAAATATTTGTATGGTTACATACAGTCTCAAGATTTAGTGTCTGTGCATGTGCCATTTATGTCTACAAATTGCACTCACGATACAAGGGAAATCCGACTGTAGGCAACGTTTTAATAAAAATAACAACGAAGTATACTGAACATGCTGCCTTGTTCTTTTTTGAAACACCTACTAATTAAAGAAGTAAGTAAAAAATTTATTTGCAACTATAATACAAATTTAATTATTAAATTTAACAAACCCAAGCTGCAATGTCTATGGCTTTAAGAAACTTGACATCTTCTATAAAAAAAAATATCGGTTTATTCTGTGATCCTCACACTGGTTAAGCCTGTAACGTGAAGACCAAACTACGAGTAACATACTTAAAATGTAAATTGACACATCAGCCTTATTACGAAGTGAATAAGATACATTATAGTTTTATTTAATTAGTTAGGGAAACTTAAGAAAAATTATGCTTCAGATTCATATACAATACTTATTAATAATACAAACTTATTTTAATGGAAAAATGAAATCAAGTTAATGAATAACTTTATGTGTAGCCAGAACGTGTCTAAAAAGGAACGAATAATTGTACACGGAGCGGTACTGGCCCCCACACTTATGTGTGGTGGTGAATGTTGGGTCTGTCAAAAGAAGCATTGAACAGATTTATGAGGCGAATATAAATGGGCAAGCCGGGAACGATCGACTTGGACGTACGTATCACAATCAGACCGGAGACTTTTTCAGGAAAGGTGACGTTAAAAGTACTCGTAAATAACAACAAATAGATATGTGTAATTAACAACATAAAGATATAATAATGGAAATAAAAGTTTAACAGGAAATTCATATAACACAACTAGGTAAACTAAACGCATATGCCATATAAACAGTACATAGATAAAATAGCGTATAATTCGTACGAAAATGACCTAAATAGAGTAATGGTGTTTGATTTTTAATATTATCTTCTGTGCGATCAAAGCTAAAGTGTAGTAAAAAGTAATTTGTTTCTTTATTATTCTGTTATTTTGTATTTAGCAAAGTGATTGATGCGTTGTTACGGACTGAGCAGGTAACAAGTGGTTCTGATTGACTGCATAATAAGAAGGCCCTAACAATTTTTTTTTTATAGAACAAAGTGACGAGACGAGCATATCGTTAACCTGATGGTAAGTGCAACGTCTGCCCGTAACAAATGTGTCACCCAGAACATTTCTGTGTGGTACCATGCTGCGCCCGTCACCCCGAGACAGTCAGTTCTTTAATCTCATATTGCCCACTGATTACACTAGTAGTCAGTACCCTTCAGACTGAAACACAGTAATGTTTGCACACTACTGGTTCACGGCAGAATAACTGGCTTTTTGCCGTGCTTTTCGCTGTGGTTCGTGGGTTCGATTTCGGCACGGCACGTTATTTATAATAATCCTTAGTCGCTCTAAACGCCATGCGGTGTTTTGAATTATTATACATCAACTACGAAAAAAGTGAACTAATCGTTTCAATGAAAGTATTCTATTTAGATTTATTCCGTTGGACAATCTCTGTTTATTTTTGGCTAAATAATACAAAAAACGTTGGAACGGTTGGTTTTTGTCCGGTCACAAAAAACGGGGCACCCCAATCGGCTGAACTAATAGCATGTGATGTCGAGCTGTCACAAACTAAAAACAACTTGATAGATAACAAGATGCGATTGTGGTGTATTGACAAAAATGTAGTTCATACTAAATTTTTGTAGATATAATAATTTGTTAATATTATGATATGGTGAGATGTTATTAATATAGACAGAATATAAAGTATGATTTGTAATTTTGGGAAACGTTTACTAACATACACTTCGGAGCAACAGAGTTCTTCTCTGAGAAAGTTTTATTTTTCGAGCCGTTATTTATTTTGACATTCATAAGAGCTTTAAACAAGTCGTAAAATTAACAACGTTTTGTCGTTTTTTTTATTGAATAAAGTGATGAAACGAGCAAAACGTTCACCTGATGGTAAGTGCAACGTCTGTCTTTAACAAATGCTGTCACTCTTCTGTATGAAATTTTCTGTATGACACCACACTGTGCCCATCATCACCCTGAGACATAAGTTCTTAAGTCACATATGCCCAGTGATTACGCTAGCTCACAGTTCCCTTCAAACAGAAACACAGTAATGTTTGCACACCACGGCGGAATAACTGGCCCTGAGGTGGTACCTACCTAGACAGATTCCTGTACAGGAATCCCACCACCACTGTTAATATTTATGATGTTTTGCAGAAAAAAATGCCATTCACAACAGTATTGGTGCCGGTAGCACAAAATTTAGATATTTTTCTCTCTGAAAGCTGTTCGTGCATTATGAAACGCAATAATATGGTCTAAGTTTAAGTTTTATCTAAAAACTCCATTCCTCATCCAATTTATATGGCGCTGAAACTTAAGAATTTTGCAGAGTGAAGTGACCAAGTGTCCTTCCGTACGTCTGTTTAAAAAAAAACAAAGCACGCATTGTACTATTGTTAAAAGCCGCCACTCACACACGTTATATTGTGTACACCAGTCAAAAAAAATTGTGAGCAACGCAATAATTAATTATGATAATAATAGAGCTATTTGTAATTTAGCAGAATAGTTCATTAGGATTTAATTGACATACATATTGCGTTGAATTAACACTTTTAATCAGAGTACTTACTGGTGCAGGAATCCGTCTAGGTAGGTAACACCTCAGGGCTAGTTATTCTGCCGTGAAGCAGTAGTATGCAAACATTACTGTGTTTCGATTTAAAGGGTACTGTGAGCTCAGAGTAGTACTGTAGTAGAGTACAGTGTAATCACTGGGTATATGAGACTTAAGAACTGATGTCTTAGCGTGACGGGCGAAGTGTGGTGCCACACAGAAATATTCGCACAACGTTGCACTTACCATAAGGTGAACGTTTCGTCACTTTATCCAATAAGAAAAGTACTGGTGGTAGGATTTTGGCATTGGCAGTGGGACTGTGAAGTTTTGGAAGTACTACTGGTCATCGCTTCTGATGACAAAAAAGCTAGTTCTCTTCTCGGCCACAGACTAATAACCATTAAGCGAAGAACGAGCGGAGAAATCACAACGACCGCATGGCCACGGCATGGACGAGTTCGTATTCCTGAAATTCCAGAGTCCCAGCCGGAGCTAATACACAAATGGTTGGTTTTCTGGTCTCGTCGTGTTGTGTATGCCAAATTTATGTCTGTAAAACGCACTCTCGGTAGAGGAGAAATCCTTGTATGGGGCATCGTTTTTAAATTAAATAAAAGAAGTCAGCGTTGTTGGCGGCGCCACGAGGTGTCAGTCAGACAACAATATGAATGCATCAATAAGTGATTCACTTTAAAAAAATGTGCCATTATTTTTATCGCAATGTGTAGCGCCATCTACGAGCAAGTGAGGTAAAAGTTTGAACATGCAAACCGATACATGAGCGAATGTTTTAGAAAGTATGATAAATATACGTTGTAGTGTGGACGATTGTCGGTAGAGGGATCCGCTGTGCTTTTTTGACTAAAGCTTGCTGTAAATTAGACTGCGAGCTTGTGAAGTGTATGTAGCAGGCTTAACATGACGAAAGTTCCCACACAAAAAGTAGCTATTACTATAGGTAGGATTCCTGAGCAGGAATCCGTCTAGGTAATATCGCCGCCGGTGAAGCAGTATTGTGCAAACGTTACGGTTTCGCTCTGAAGGGCATTGAGAGCTAGTGTAATTACTGGGTATATGAGAAATTAAACCTGATGTTTCAGGGTAATGAGCGCAGTGTGATGCCACACAGAAATGTTCTGGGTGACACAGTTTGAGAAGTTATAGGTATAGAGAAAAGGTATAGGTAGGTACCACTCCCAGCTCCAGTTATTCTGCCGCTGAAGCAGTAGTGTGTAGACATTACTGTGTTTCGGTCTGAAAGGCACTGAGAGCTAGCGTAATCACTGGGCATATGAGACTTAAGAACTGATGTCTCAAGGTGACGGACGCAGTGTTGTGCCACTCGTTGTGCTGGGTGACACAGCTTTTGTTATGGGCAGACGTTGTACTTACCATCAGGTGAATATTTTGCTCGTCTCGTCACTTTATCCAATAAAAAAAATGTTAGAGCCGAGCGTAGCACTTACTATCAGGTGAACGACTTGGCCTACTCGTCCCTTTCTTCTATAGAAAAACTACAGGGGAAATCCTGATACAGTGAGATATCGTTTTTTTAATTACTGGACTAGAAACGTGGTAGCTCAGGGATAGTAGACGAGTGAGTTCGATCCCTGGTGCCGGCACCACTAAAATTGCTCAGCAATTTTAAGTGCTGTTTTACCATGTGCTCAGCGGTGAAGGTATATATAAATATTAAAATAAATAAAATATTGAACTATCATACATCGACATAGTCATTGGTTCTTAATAAGTGTGCAAAATTTCAAATTAGTCGGTCCTCTGGAAGTGGGTGAAAATTTAATTGGAAGATTCTATTACATTCGTACACAAAGGTTAAGCTACTAGGAGCGTGTTTACAATAGTTAAATATGCAAAATAAATTAGGTCTTTGTTGCTGGCCCCTGAGCTAAAAAGAGCGCTCGCCTTAGATATCATAGTAACGCGGGTGACCCGAGTTTGATCCCCGGAGCCAGCACCTTTACGATTGTTCTGCAGTTTTAAGTGCTGATTTACCAAGTGCTCAGCAGTGTAGGAAAAGATCGTGAACAAGCCTGCGTTGGAGCAGTGTGGCGGTGTTTTCCCGACTCCAAATCACTCTCAGAAAAGAGAGGAGACCTGTGATCAGAATTAGGACATTTATATTGTTGCCCTATCTAAGATGTCGGATTTGAATTGAGTCCCTGGTTGTCTTCACAAAACGGATGTGCGGCAACTAATCTTACCGGCTTCTAATTTAGTGTTGGGCGACCGACTCTTGATGGAGCGACGATTTGCACGGTTTAGCGGGTGTTGGTGGATGCAGGAGGCTCAAGGTCATGTTTTGTGACAATCATTGGAGGAGGCCTATGTTCGGTGGACTTGTGATGGACTGATTGACTAATTACAGTACTGCTATTTCTCCTAGCCTGTTTTCAAGGGGGCAACTTCCGAATACTGTCGGAAACTATGGACTTCGCAGGTGCTATAAGTAAACGTGCGAACACAGTGGGACTCATTCCAACACAGTCAGACCAACACCTACCTGTGCCCGATTTAACGCTCCAATCGGAGGTAGACTAAGATGTAGTATCAGAGGCATGGAGACAATAACGACGCAACCAGGTCCGAAAATCAATGGCTTCAGATGAGATTCGAATTCGATTCTGAAGAAGAAGACGGTTAACTCCTAGGGCATTGCTCCTGGGACTCAGACCAATTGGCCACGGGTTGGCCTTCTGTCAGTACTTGCAGCCTAGCTCTATCACATAGGAATTATGAAAATAGTTTACTGTAATGTATTCTTTGTATTGTAGCCACCTTTTTAATTATTCTTTGCCCTAAGGTCTTTTGTACCATTGCCCTTTGTACTATTGCTACAAACACTTAGCTTGGGGGAGGCTTCTGCAAAGAGATGAGTAGTTGTTGCGGTCAGATAACGACGACCAAATGTAAGCGGTAATTATTATTTTCGACGGCTCAGTCGCTTTTTCGGATCACACAAGCGGAAAATATTTGCATGTTTAAAATGAATGAAATTACGATTACAATCCTGTTGTGATATTCAATTCTGCGCCCTAAGATATTGAAAATCCGATTAAAGGTAGCTTTTATTATGAAAAATAGTTAATGTTCATTTGATTACTTTCAATTGAGTCTTTCGCGAATGTTTTGAAATGTATCATTACAGTGTCATATTGCTTAATAAATTAGATTGCATATCAATTCCACATTACTTTCTCTTCTCGTACTTGTATTGCATTAATTGTATATTGCAGCAGAACATTGTAGTACGATTTAATTTGAAAATATTTCGAATATTTTCGGCGCGATTTCTTGTATTAAAGTGACGTCTTCTCCTATATTTTAATAATTTAATTGTTAAGTTAGTGGGCGTAAGAGCTACGAGATGCGTCTTTGCGTTACTGGGTCGCGTGGTCGTTTCCCGTTCTGAGGCTTCTTTGTTCGTGCTTATACCAAAGCACAGTGATTTATTTTGCGCAGATAACAATTTAGTAATTGTCAACTAGAGACTTTTGCTGTGGTCAAAATTATTCTAGCGATCGAATGATAACAGAAAGTCCATCCAAAAAACCTAATTTTATTCAACCGAACCTAAATTTCGCAGACTGGTGATCAGAAGCAGCATTACCACGAGGGTATCGGCTCAGCGCTCACTGACTTGCCTGCTTCGCGTAATGAGTATTGACAAATCTTCCAAGTAATGCTTGTTCCAAGTGTTCCAGTGGACTTAAAAAATTAAACAACGTTTAATTAACGTAACAAACAAAGTTTATAATAGTCTATCCAGTAATTACAGTAAATCTTGCTTGGTAGAACCCAGTATCCGCGGTGTGGAAGTCAGGCACACAGTTACCACAAAAAGCAAAGTTAAAAATTGTTCACCTGATGGTAAGTGCAACATCTGCCCATGACAAAGTCTGTGTCACCCAGAACATTTCCGTGCGACATCACACTGCGCTCGTCACCCTGAGTCTAAAGTATCATATGCCCAGTCATTACACTAGCTCTCAGCGCACTTCAGACCGAAACACAGTAATGTTTACACACTACTGTTTCACGGCAGAATAACTGGGCCTGGGGTGGTACCTACCTGCACGGATTCCTGCATGTAGGATTCCTATGCAGGAATCTAAGCAGGTACCACCCCAGGGCCAGTAAAATAATTGCTATGTGTGGTTAGATGATTCGTGAAGACGTGAGCTACATTACGCTATGATTAAGCGTAACAAAGTGAGAAACGTCTATGATAAAAAAGTGTGAATACGTTCGCTTCGCCTATCCTTACTTGGTGAAAGTAAATAATATGTTATATAAAGTGCGTTCGTATTTATGAGCTAATGTATTTTATCTCTTTTTTTTAAGTGTGATTGTCTTACTAAGACCATCACATTCGCCCACGTTTCTCTTCTATTACGGTCCATAATGGCCCGAATTAAAAAAAAATGTCACACACTAGCACTTCTCCTGTGTCGTGAAGGCATCTTATAGATATAATTTTTACATGCACAACGTAACCAGAAACGAAAATCAAAGATTTGTATTTTTTTGACAAAGTTGGCTTCGGCAGTATTCAAGCTTATGACTGTTAAAAAATTCAAAATCAGGCACTCGGCCACTACGCAACGCAAACTCTGTATGATGTGCATTATAATTAAGTAATATTTTTTGATAATGCCTTTTATATACAATATTTATAGTATTAATAAAGTAAATAAAAAGATATTTTTTATAACATCATTGAATTTAATTACATTCATCATCATCATCATTTCAGCCTATCACTAGTCCACTGCTGAACATAGTTAGCTCTCGATTTAGGGGCCATACATAATTATATTATATTTTACTTGTTATCGCTTATTAAAAGTAGGTTGAAAAATGGGTTCTTAAAGGTATTAGCAGAAATCTTGTGGTCGCAATGGTGTAATAAAATAAATTTGAACTTAAAAATTACACAAGAGAGAGACGAAATAAAAGAAAAAAACATTAATCATTTTTATTTAGTTTGCTTCATGCGAGTCCGCCTTTCAAGTTAATGTCTTGGTACTAGTGTGTAAAGAAGTTAAAATAACATTTATTTATTTCTTAATAGTAGTATTACTACTGAAAAAAGATAAATTAATAAAATTAAATGAAATGGAAAAAGTCAAACATTTTATTGACGCAAGGTGAAACTGTTCGGCTTAATAAATGCTCTATTTGTGTTTCCACAAATAGGGCATTTATTTAGTATTTTTATACACTTGTATTCTTTCAAATACAAGTGTAATTTAAAAAAAACACGAGAAGTGTCATGGGATACCGAAGAACGAAGAATGAAGTTTCTTTCGCTATACATTATGTATTAAATAACCTACACAATGAAATAAATGAACAACGTTTGAGATTGATTCAATGAAAAATTAAAAAATTAAGTAATGGTAATAAAATTTGTAATTATTTAACATTAAAATAAAAATATAAAATGTAAACAAATAACGAATGTACCTGCACTGCACTACAAGTACATGTATGTGCTGTAGCAAAAGTGTCGTGACGGTTTTACACTTTTTTCGCCCATTCGCCAAGTGTCTGGAGTGTAACTAGCGATAAGAAACTTCGTTCCAATAATAATTTATTCGTTTCATCATCAGCATCATCATAATCATCGTCATTTCAGCCTATCACCAGTCCACTGCTGAACATAGGCCTCCCCATAGATTGCAATCAAAGTTTGTAACTCTCATTTTGTGGGGAATTTTGCCATAGTTAACACGCTTGGCAGATGGGTTGGCAGTTTTTTATTCAGATGTTCCAGGAAGATGCTACTGCCCATCTCCTGTTTTTTATTTTTCCTCTGTCGACTTTTACGACACCCACGGGATGAGATGGTGTGGTAGATTCTCTTAAGCCGCTATCACACGGCACACGGCATTAGTTTAAATATTTTTAATGTTTGTAAATTACCAGTGTAGTGGTATCATCTGCCATCCCGCGTCTCGGCAATTGGGTGTCATAGAATTTGGGGGAATGTCTGCAAAATTTCTGGGTTTCATATATATTCACGCATCTTTCGCATTGGGGTTGGCAGATCCCACTTACCTATACCCCTCCACTTGCTACGATCCTGACACATCTCTTTTGCTTCTTCTATTCTCTTAAGCGTCTCTAGCTCGTCGGTTGCTTTTGAGATAGCCTTTACTTAAAAGGACTTCGATCTGATCGTGATAAGTTCGTCTACGTTAACCATTACCGGCTTGCCCATTCACACTCGCCACATAAATCTGTATCGTCAATTTTCTTTCATCCAACCTCTCTACGTGTGCAAACCATCTAAGCATTTATTTCTCTGTATTTGTCACTACATCTTCTACCAAATAGCAACGTTCCCCTATCACGTTGTTCCTCACTTTGTCCATCAAAGTCACTCCAGCTATACTCCTCAGTCTTTTCATTTCCACAGCATTAATCTTAGTTTCATGCTTCTTCTGCCAGCCCCAACATTTACTACCTAAGTGTAGAAAGAATAAACATTCCCTAAAATTTCGGAGCGAAAACATATTATACCGAGCAGAAATTGGTAGCGATGCAAAAGTAAAAGGGTAAGGGTAAAGTGAGAGTTACCTAAGACTGCGATCGTCGCCAATTCTTCTTGGAAGGCCTCTTGTTCAGCAGTGATTCAGAAATATTTCGCCAGACAATTTTTGGTCTGCTATTATATTAAATTGTTTTAAACGACATAGTATTTCAATAAAAATGTAAATGAGTGATTATAACAGGACGATGCATTAATGTGATTATTGTATACTTAGCGAGAAAAAACAAAGGTATGAAGATGCTAATGAATAGACTAAAGTCCCGTAAACTGTAAAAATAAAATAATTATCACACATTCATTTACATAGACAATAAAAAAGCACCAGCCTGAAAATATCAAACACTGCCTTTTCTCAATTTTGGGTTGGTTTTGGGCCCGTATAATAGTCTCCCAAATGATCCAATTCCAGTTGGCCAGTAAATTCCGGATCTCTACTATCATACGAAACATGAGTGAATGAGCGTGATCCTTTACCGATAGGGCTTCACATAATATTAATAAATATTAATATCATTTACTGCTATCTATTTTTAATAAACAAAATAGTTATACAAATTAGAAAATTACAGTAGACTAAAGACTAACATATACTTAAAACAAAAGAAAAAAAATAGATGATGATAATCTAACAGAGCTCATTTGCGCACTTCTCCTTGTGGTCGTTCGCCACTTTAAAAAAAACACAGCAACCGAAACAGAACAGCAGGTATAAGTAAATGTAGCTATATAAAAGTATAATTTAGAAACGATATTACATTTATGTGCTAAAGCCGGTATTTTATAGGATAAAGTGACGAGACGAACAAAACATTCACAAGTAAGTGCAACGTCTGCCCATAACAAATGGCGTGTCGTCCAGACCTATTTCTGTGTGCCACACTGCGCCCGTTATCCTGAGACATCAGTTCTTAAGTCTCATATGCCCAGTGATTACACTAGCTCTTTATTCAAAAAATTAATAGAAATGAATATGTTAGTAATATACTAAGACTAAAAAGTAAATATTTGAAAGTAACAGTCACGCAAACATATATTTTTTTTATATTTATTTACAATTTCATTATTGTTATTCTTATATATACACGAGTGTTATGACGAACGAGTATGTACACACACTTGTCTACCTGCGCCGTAGGTACTGGGATCGAGTTCTTCGGTCAGGCATAACTGGCGGCTCACTCTCCTCATTGCGTTCAGCTCTTACTCCCCATTGCGTTCCCACGAGTACTGTAGTGATGATATTGCACATTATGGTATTATTCCGCACTAAAAAGGATGTCCGTACAATACTTTACTCATCTCTTACGACTCCTCGGTAGGAAAGAGGCGCTATTCTACTCTGCAGAACACCTATTGGCTGTATTAATTAAGAATAAGAGAATCGTTGCACTCCAATTCGACTTTGAAATAACACACATCCTTAAACTTATACACATCGTTTCACTTCGAAAATACTGGTTTGTGTTACCTAATTTTAAGTTTCTTGCTGCTTTTGTATGGTTTTGCAACTTAAACATTATTGGTCTCCAAATTAAGGCGTAACGTGACTCTCTTTGTCTTTCTGACATTGCGTCTGATATTATTATATTAGCGTAGGCATTCCAACGGACTCAAAAACACGAGGACGAACAATTGCTTCAGTCTGTACGGACTTTTATGGCACTGTTTGCGCAAATGATTGTGACAGTTTTTGGTCTTAGTTGGAGAATATTTTTGTTGAAAATTTCCAGGACCTACTCGTAAGTATCTTCCCAGTGACTATGGTTTCTGTGCAAAAGAAAAAGTTGAGAAACAGCCGTAATCACAACGCCTGACAGGCTGTTTCACGATCGTGGTATCAGATGCCTCATATCTTAATACTTTTACTGGTGGTAGAATTCCTATGCAGGAATCCGTCTAAGTAGGTACCACCACCCTTAGCCAGATATTCTGCCGTGAAGCAGTAGTTTACAAACATTACTGCGTTTCTGTCTGAAGGGCATAGTGTAATGATGCAGATGAGAATTTACCGTTAAGTGATCATCTCGTCACCTTCCATGAAAAAACCCACAAAAATCAAAAAGCTGATATGACCCCTCAGTAACACTCACACAAATAGCATACACAAAAGTTTATTTTTTAAACTTTCAAAACAAAAAATTGAACTGCGGAGCGGATTATATTTGAAAATTGAAAGTAATTTGGGCATTTGATAGTTTGACACCGAATACTCGATCAGGTTTCGAATGTCAGGTGTTATCTTTCACCAGAAATCGTGACTGTCAGTCATAGAAACATATATAAATGAAATAAAAATATGTGTCTGTTATGAATGTCATTATTATATAAAGTGTAAATTTAAGGACAATAAAGGGTTAAAACATAAAAAATTAGGCCAATAATTTAAGACAGCATCTTAAATAGTTTGTATAATTAAAATACGGCAAAGTTCCACGTGTCTAAATAATTAGAAGACAGTAGTTCTTTCTATTTACATTAAAAATAACACGGACCAGTTACTGGTATTACGTAACGCATATGTTCATAAATACATAGATAATGGTATTAAAAAAAAAGTAAATTTTTAAGAGGTCTTTGGGGCTGGGAAGAGTCCGCGGCTATGTTCCAATGAGGGTTGGCGGCTTTGCGGACTAAACATGTCCTCGAATTGCTTTTTATTACTCAGACATGCAGGTTTCCTCACGATGTTTTCCTTCACCGCTGCGCTTGCGATAAAATCAACCCTTAAAATTGCAGAACAATTTTAGAGGTGCTGGCACCGGGCATCGAACTCGAACGTCACTCGCGTACTATGAAATTTAAGGCTAACGGCCCGCCCCTGAGCGTGTACAGATAGAGCACTTTCATTTCTTGACCAGTACTTTAATAAAATAATATAATATTTAATAATACATGTGTGGGTATACCCTTCTCACGTAAAAGAATTATAATACCCAGTAAGAGCTACTTCACGTTGATGAAGCATTTTTATTTATTTATTTTTTTATTTTTTATTAAAAAAAAAACCAATTAATAGTAATTTACCAATGAATTGTTATTTTTTTAAAAATAGTTTAAAAATTTCAATTAATGTTAATATTCCTGTCCTAGTTACACAAATGAGAAAGACTGATGGACGAAGCCTGCTGAAGCTATCGGTTGGTTACGGAACTCTAAATGGGTAAATAAACAATTTATGGAATCGGCGCGTCTGTTGGGGGGCTAAACTAGTTTTTTTTTTATTTGATAAAAGTGACGGAACGAGCAAAACGTTCACCTGATGGTAAGTGCAACGTCTGCCCATAACAAATGCTGTGTCACCCAGAAAATTTTAGTGTGACACAACAATGCGCCCGTCACCCTGAGACATCAGTTCTTAAGTCTCATATGCCCTTCAAACCGAAACACAGTAATGTTTGCACACTACTGCTTCACGGCAGAATAACTGGCCCTGGGGTGGTACCTACCTAGACGGATTCCTGCATAGGAATCCTACCACCAGTAAAGTTACGGTATAATACAATAACGTAAATTAAACGCCTCCTCTTCTTAAAAAGTAAATTAACTGTACTAATCCGTGAAGCATCGATGTTATACTTGCGAAACTTGAGATTGTATGTTTGATTCCTCGATGTTACGTTACTTGCCAGAACCTGTCTGCAGATGAGCTGCTTTAAAATATTAAGTTTGCAACTTTGCCGCGGGCGGTATATTCTAAAATGTCAGAAGCGTCGATGCATATCATCTGAGCTTCTAGACGAGCAGGTTTTCCCAAATATCTGCTCTTGGTCGAATTTGGTCTCCTTAGTTACACACTAGATAACCGACTAGGCAAGTCTAACTTGATTGCTTACAACTGTACAATATCTGCATTATAACGTACTTCCCAACATTTAGCATATTTAACTTTTTATTTTGGCCGTGTGGTGGCGGCTCGTTAAAAGAATACTACCACTCCATCTCATCCAATGGATCTCGTAAAAGGCGAGTAAGGAATTAAACTGCACTGTGCACCCAACAGCGCATGGTGGCGGTGGGCTCACCACCTATCACACCAATTGCATTATATTGTTTTGGTGAAACGTGGATTGTGGCAGTCATCTGTTTTTGCAGTGAGTGCCCAGTCTCTGACTACCCCTTATGGGATACAGTCGTGATCTTATGTATGTATGTATGAATTTTACAACACCCACAGGATGAGATGGGGTGGTAGATACTCTAAGCCGCTACCACACTATGTATGTAACTTTTTATTGTATACATTACATAGCCTATTGACTTCAATATTCCATTAATTCTATTCACACTAGCTACGAGTTACCTCGAAACGCAAGCTTAATGATACAGACAATGATTTACAATTTGTAATCGTTAGATTGATTAATTATAACGAGTGATTTCGTATAGTTATTTGTGAATCATCATTTATTATTTCCAAAATTGAGTACAGTGGGCGTGATTTATTTCGAATTTTCGGTGTACTTTACCAAGTAATTTTATCGATGTCAGAGAGTAACTATTATATAGGCATCAAAAAATGGTTATGTTTATCTGTAATGGAAAACAGGATGACAAAAAGTTGATATAGTCTACCTGACGGTGATGGTTACCGTGTGGTGGCGGCTTTACAGAATCTACCAACCCATCTCGTCCCGTGGGTGTCGTAAAAGTCGACAGAGAGAGAATGAAAACCAGTAGATGTGCAGCAGCATCTTCCTGGAGCATCTGAATAAATAAACATCGCTCAACCCGCCTGCCCAGTGTGACGACTATGGTAAAATCCCCCAAAATGAGAGCTACAAACTTTTGTTCGCAATCTATGGGTTTGGGCCTATGTTCAGCAGTTGACTAATAGGCTGAAATGATGATGATGATGATTTTTGAGATGAGTAGCCGCGTGGCATAGCGGACAAAGTACCTGACTACAAGGCCGCGGGACCTGGGTTCGAATCCCAGCCGGAGTCAATTGTGCAAAAAACACAAACTGTTGGTTTTCTGATCTGGTTGTGTAAATAATTGTCCCTGTGTCCCTGACTCGGCATCCTACCCTACATCCGATCTTTTCTTATGAGCTTTACTTTGGACACGAGTAGGCTAGGAGAAGTGATTGCGTCTGTTTTCGCTATGGGGCAGGCCTATGTTCAGCAGTGGACTGGTGATGGGCTGAAATGATGATGATAATGACTTGATGGTAAATGGAGACTGCGTGACTCAAAGACACATACGTTTCACACAAGAAGTAAGTATACTCAAAAGACAGTGATACAATGTCAACATTTCATTATTCAATTTAGGCTTGTTTAAAGCTCTTATAAATGTAATGATTTCTTATATTTACGCGAACCCTACACATTTAAATAAAACAAATTTTACGGATTTTATCGCGTTTAATTTTTTACTATTTAAAACCCGACGTTTCGAGTGCTTTACAGCACCCATGGTCACGGGAGGACTGAGGTGACAGATGTCCTGATGTCATAGTTAACCTTCAGCTTTTAATTATTATTTTTGGTACGATCTACGCAGAAAGAGCTAACTGTGTCATGAAGTCTTATAAATGTCGAAATCTACATCTGTACGAAGAATAAAACCGTACACATCATGGTTAACCTTTTTTTGTTGGAGAAAGTGACGAGACGAGAAAAACGTTCAACTGGTGGTAAGTGCAACTTCTGTCTATAACAAATGCTGTGTAACTGAGCAGCACCACACTGCTCCCGTCACCATGAGACATCAGTTCTTAAGTCTCATATGCCCAGTAGTTACAGTAGCTCTCATTGCGCTTCAGACTGAAACACAGTAATGTTTGCACCTTACTGTTTCACGGCAGAATAACTAACCCTGGGGTGGTAGCTACCTAAACGGATTCCTTAGAAAGACATAGGAACCTTACCTTTCGGAAGACTTAGCAACGGGCTGAATGTAGTCGCACAGAAATAGCCGGGCGACGCAGCATTTGTTATGGGCAGGCGTTGCACTTACCTTCCGTCGAACATTTTGCTCGTTGCGTCACGTAATTCAATAAAAATAATGCAAGAACAAATACTTTGCAGATTATAATAATATAAGAGAAAGCATGCAGAATCCCATTTTAACAAACCGAGAAGCGTAACCATCCAATCAGTTTGAGTGTGAGTAAATACTCGTTGCGATGTGTTCATTAATTTAAGACTTTTAATTAATTAATTAAAAAGAATAATTAGAGCTAATATATATGACTCACATTGCAAAAGTTGTTTCATACTGAGTTAATAACGTTTTGTAAGGATCGAAGGTCAGCATATTAACATCTTACTGTCTGTCAGCGTGGTAGAGAGAGTGTGAAAGATGAACCCCGCTCTGGAAGGCCTTCGACGTCAACTTCTGACGAAAATATTAAAAAAGTACTTGATTTAATAATGGGAGACCGCAGATTAAAAATTAGAGAGATAGCCGAGATTATAGGCATCTCTTATGAACGAACTCAAAACATCATTGTCAACGAGTTGGGTTTCCACAAGGTGTCTGCGAGGTGGGTTCCGCGACTGCTTTCAGTTGAACAAAAAAGGACGCGATTGACTATTTCACGCGACTGTTTGGAGTTATTTGAAGCCGATGCAGATGATTTTTTGAATCGTTTTGTTACTATGGACGAAACATGGGTTCATTACTGTACACCGGAAACAAAACAACAATCAAAACAGTGGAGAAGACCTGGTTCACCCCCCCCCCCCTCCCCCCTAAAAAGGCTAAGTCGATTTTGTCGGCAAATAAGGTGATGGCTTCAGTATTCTGGGACTCGAAAGGTGTGATTATGATTGACTATCTTGAAAGGGGTCATACTATAAACTCTGATTACTACTGCACCTTACTACGTCGTTTACGAGAGGAAATAAAAGAAAAACCTCGAGGAATGCTCAGAAGAAAAGTCCTGTTTCATCAAGATAACGCCCGTGTTCACACGTCAGTACAGTCAATGGCTGGAATTCACAACTGTGGCTTTGAACTGTTACCGCATCCGCCGTATCACCTGATCTGGCACCATCAGACTTCTTTCTGTTCCCTAACCTAAAAAAGCACTTGGGAGGTTAAAGATTTTCGACAAACGACGAGGTCAAAGCAGCTGTAGACGCATATTTTGACTCTAAGGAAGAATCATTTTTTTAACGGTCTAAATGCTTGGAAGGGGAGGTGGCAAAAGTGTATTAAACTTGATGGTGATTATGTAGAAAAATAAAAATATAACTGATTCAGTATGTGTTTATTTTCTTGGTTAGGCCGAGTACTTTTCAATCCACCCTCGTATCTTACTTCTGTCATTCATTATTAACGGCTGCTGACGGTACGTTTCTAATTATAATTTTACATCGTAGAGGGTATTTTGTTATTTATTTCTAAAAATAAAAACGATGCGATGCTCGATGCATTAGGATTTGTCATGTATCGTGAGTGCGTTTAATAGAAATTAATTTCACGTGTAAAACGTAACCAGCCGTGCAGTGTGGTAGCGGTTCAAGAGAATCTACCACCCCATCACATCCCATGGGTGTTGTAAAAGTCGACAGAGGGAAAAAGTAAACCAGGAGATGGGCAGCTATATCTTTCGGGAACATCTGACTATATAAACTGCGGTTGCCAACCTGCCTGCTAAGCGTGGCAACTATGGCAAAGTCCCCCTAAAATGAGAGCTATTTTTGTGTTAATCTGTGAGGGAGGCCTATGTTCAGTAGTAGACTAGTAATAGGCTGAAATGATGATGATGATCACAAATGTTGGCTTCGGCTAGAATTTGAATTCAGAACCCGCGGCGGAGAGATACTTTCTCATACACAGTGAGTGCGTTCTACCCACATACATCGCATATGCACAAGCACTCATATCCGAAACAACTATCTGTAGGCCATACAAATTTTTGTCCATTGCGAGAATCGATCCTGCGACCCCTAGCGCCAGTCGAGCCGACTTGACTTACTTTCCTCTTAAAGTTATGCAAATAAAGTTGGGTGAACGCCTTGCAAAGCGTTACTGTTACTTGCAAGAAACTGCAGTAACGCTCACATAAATTAAATTAATATTCCGATGACGTGATCTAATTAAAAAATCGAGTTACAAGGATCTGAAGCATAAAATGCTAAAACAGCAATAAGCTGTTTATTTCGTATAGAAGAAAAGAAGTCTAGTTGTAAGCTGTAAGCCATAGTACAATATTTATAAATAGTACTATGGCATTTTTATTTAGCAAGCTTCGCCATTCAAATATGTAGCGAGTCTACAAAGTTTGTAAGAACATCGACAGTAAAATGATACTGTATAGTTTTACCAAAGATTTCTGGAACTGACGGAGACAAAAAGTAAAAAACGATCACGATTTTAAATTTTCCAATTATTGTAAACTTTCACAATCAATATTCAACATGAAAACCCAAAATATCAAAAATTACAACCTCGTAAGATTTCGGTTTTTATATAAACGTAGAGGAATGAGGAATTTAATGTAGTCATAAAGTTTGTATGTTCGAACGTCCTAATCTCATAAAATACTACTTCGATTTGAAAAATTCTTTTTGCAATAAATATCCATTGACTTAGAAAGGTTCAAAGCTATAAAACTTTATGCTACGATTATGATTTATCTATATGTATGAAAAGAAATGTTTCATTGTTTGTCCCGTATACGTTCCTATACATCATCCGATTGGGATGAAACTTTGGTGAGTTGTTGCGCGGTTTTTTTTTAATTTAGAAACTTGCGGGCTTAGCCGCAAGTTTCTAAATTAGTACAATCATTTGTCAGTAGGTACATACATACATACATACATAAATACATTCACGCATCGTTTATCCTATTAAAATTGTAAAGGATTGAAACTCTTTACAATTTTAGTTCGCACGTACGAAAAATGTTACTCCCCGGTGCTCTAAAATTGTTCTTCAATTTTAAGTGCTGATTTACCACGTGTTTTGCGGTGACGGAAAACATCGTGAGGAAACCTCCATGTCCGAGGAACAGAAATATTTCGAGGACATGTGAAGTCCGCTAACCCGCATTGGAGCAGCGTGGCGGATTCTTCCTAGCTCCAAAAACCCTCTCAGAAATGAGAGGAGGCCTGTGCTCAGCAGTGGGACATTTACAGGCTGAAACTTTACTTTTTTACTTTTACTTACAAAAAATAAATAAACTAAATACATAAAAAAATCATAATCCTTCATTTGTATATGTGTCTGCTTTGCATATTTACATCGCCTGCTTTGTGTGTGTCTTGAGTCATTTACAAAATGTACCTGTCGCGCAAGTAGTCCGCTATAACTCCGTGCAGGTAAGGGATGTAAATATAATTATAATCTAACATACCTAGAGCTCATTTAAAATTTGCGAATACGTTAACGAGAACTGCTCGTAGAATGCCTCAATTAATAAGTTTCAGTGTGGGCTATCTATACGCCTTCGAGTGACTGATGGCAGAATTCCTATGCAGCAATCCGTCTAGGTAGGTACCACCCAAGGCCAGTTATTTTGTAAAGCATTAGTGGACAAACATTACTGTGTCTCGGTCTGAAGGGCTCTGTGAGCTAGTGTAATCACTGGGCATATGAGACTTAAGAACTGATGTCTCTGGATGAGAGGGAGACGTTGCACTTACCATCAGGTGAACGTTCTGCTCGTCTAATCACATTTAACAATAAAAAAATATGTATGTATCTACTTCAAACAAATCATAAAAAATGATTGAAGAGGCATTGCAACACTTGCCGGGTATTATATGTATAATTTAAGCATAATCTAAACTGTAAATACTTAAAACTAAATTTTATTGTTACGTCTTCGTTTTGCGAACAAATATAACTAAACAATTGCAAAAGTTATCGGTACATAATAAACATACGAGTACATTGTAGATAACCTTCGTAATACCTCATAAAAGCTTATAAACGGCCGTCTGCTTACCGGCCTCCTTTCATTTTTGTGAGGATTTTGAAGTCGAGAAAAGTCAGCCTCGCTTCTCCAAAGCGGGTTGGCAGACTTCACATGCCGTCGAATAATTTTTACGACGTTCCTCTGTCCTCGGGATATATTCCTTCACCGCCGAGTTTTTACTGGTGGTAGGATTCCTATGTAGGAATCCGTCTAGGTGGGTAACATGTTTCGGTCTGAAAGGCACTTAGAGCTAGTGTAATTACAGGGCAATTGAGACTTATAAACTGATGTCTCAGAAAATGTAGTGATACTCATTAATGTTCTGGGCACTGCATTTGTTATGGGTGGACATTGCACTTACCACCGGGTCAACGTTTTGCTCGTCTCATCACTTTCTCCTTTAAAAATAAATAAAGAAGATAAAAGAAGAGCTCGTGGTCAGAACTTGTTTAAGTTAATTTACACAATTGTTAATTTAACAGCACATACACCGGGGGTTGATCTCAAGTCACTCGCGTTCTATGTTCTTTTAGGCAGACGCTCGACTGCTGCGCTAAGGCGTTTCCGAGAAGTTACTGGATCAAGAGTTCACGTCCGCGTTTACAGTCTTGTAACAGCTCAATTCATACAACACTGTTTCATAATCATTATGAAAGGTTAACTAAAAGGAAAAATGAATAACAATTTATAAATGCAGATATCGCATTGATAAACCGGTCCATCACTATTGAGTAAGCGATAGAGATAAGAATATGTTTAAATTAAATTTGGTACGTAATTAACAATACGTAGAAAAAATTGATTTACTTTATTAATTAAAAAAGACAAAATGATATACAAACGAACCAAAGGCGTCACTTTGATATACAGGCGCCTTCACCCACCCTTAAAGAAGATGTAAGAAGTTATAAAATGTGTCGTGGCCAAATCCCTTTTCAGAGAAAGTCGTCACGTCAAAATCGTTCACCTGACAGTAAGGGCCTCTTGCCCATACCAGTTGCTGGGTTAATTTTTTTATTTTAAAAAACGTAGCCCCGAAGTAGGATATCTCCTGTACCGTGAGTGCGTTTTATTGATATAAATTTCACATTCACAATTCCACCAGGCCTGAAAATCCACAATTTGTGTTTTTGCCCAAATGTTGGATCCAGCTGGGATTCAAACCCAGACGCGGCCAAAGTTATTAGAGATTTATTGTTTAGACACATCAGTTATTTGTTTGTATCAGTTTCATTTGCCTGGTGTACTCCCCATTTTGTACCAGATAAATAGCGTAATCTGGGCCAGCTTCAGAAGACGTATGTGATGGAAATAACATGGACATGGAAATAATCACATTATATAAAAACCCCTACAAATCTATAATTTCGATTCTATTTTTTGTGTAAGAAAGTGACGAGATAAGCAAACCTTTCACCTGGTAGTAAAACCAATGTATGCCCATAACAAATGCTGTATCATCCAGAACATTTATGTGTGGCACCGCACTGCGCCGGTTCCGCAAAGACAACAGTTCTTAAGTCTCATATGCCCAGTAATTACACTAGCTCTCAGTGCCCCTCAAACCGACAAACAGTAATTTTTGCGCACTACTGCTTGACAGTAGAATAACTGGCACTGCGGTGGTACGTACGTACGTGGGAGGTATTGGACGCATAAGAATCCTATAACCAGGTTAATTTTATTGGATAAAGTAACGAAACCAGCAAAACGTTCAGCTGATGGTAAGTGTAACGTCTGCCCATTACAAATGCTGTGTCACCCAGACATTTCTGTGTGACACCACACAAAAAGTCTAAGCGCAAAGCGCCCGTCAACCCGAGACATCAGTTCTTAAGTCTCATATGCCCAGTGATTACGCTAGCTCTCTGTGCCCTTCAAACCGAAACACAGTAATGTTTGCACACTACTGTTCTGCTTCACGGCAGAATAAATTTCCTGCATAGAAATCCTACCAGTAATGTAACATGTAATATAAAAGGTTCTATTTCATTCAATAATTCAGTTCTTTATTAGATATTTTACCTACGATGTGATACTAAAAGAACACAGTTAAAAATCTGAATCATCCATGACCCTACGTATCTATTGACACTCGACATGTTAAAATCAATTTCGTTCCAACCACTTCGCAATATTAAATGAGGCACTTCGTTATTAAATACAATCTAATTCGCATTAGGCAATTTAACACGATTTGTGTAATGTGTGTATAAAATTTGGATTGGTTTCGGGTGTTGCATGTGGCGTACCAACAACCAAGGTTAAGCTGTACCACCTCAATGGGACCACTTTGAACGACACCTTCATGGCGACTTACGAGTTGACGTTATAAACTAACGACTTGAAGTACTTTAAATAAGTGACGGCACATTCACCATAAATATGAACGCGAAATTCTACGAAAAACAATTTCAAATTTCAAACAGTTCTCAGACCGGTAAAAGGTACTAAGGTACCCCACATAAAGCCGATATAAATAGCTTAAGTTTAATGTAAAATAATATAAATAGATTTCGAAAGGAACAATGAGTCCGATCTGAAATTGCTATCTCGTACCTTACATTGATTTACCAATCATACCGGAGTAAGAAACAAGATAAAAGCGTTTTATGTGAAGTATCGCAGTGTATTCAATTACACATTTATCATCTCATAATGTAAAATCAATGTTTTTAATTCTTTTTTATTTTTATATATTTTACACACACGTGATTAATGTTTTTTGATAATATTTTAATAACACAGATACGTTATCCGACCGTTTAGAAGTTTCACGTAGTTTTGTTTTGTAATTTCTCCGGTAGCTATTTCAAAAAAGTGTATCGGGAAATGACTTTACAAACACTTGTCTAGTAAATTAATGATATTTTAAATCATAATTTAACCGGTCTTGGGACTGCATTATCCAGGGGTCATCACCGAAAATCAGAGTTGCGATTGTAACCGAAACAATATGCTGAGCGATGGAACTTTTGGCAGGACCCGCAACGTATAATAGCCATACGTACAGCTTAGTTATAAGAGTAGTAGAAGTAAGGATCAACTTTTTATGGCTATTTTATTTTAACTTTTATAGATACAGCGATTTTTTGCAGAATAAACTCGTCATTTCTTTCTTTCTTTTGTCAGTTAACTGACAACAGTTGAATAGTACTCAACGAAGCCAACATGGAATAAAACTGTATTACAAAAATCTTCTTTTTTATCAGCCTTTTAATAGCCCACTACTGGACAAAGGCCTCCCACAAGAAGGAAAGACATACATAATCTTAACGCTCGGCAGGAGGATTGGTGATCGCAGTACCAGACGCCTGTTGCCTTGGACGCTGCTGCCCGACACTGATCTGTGTATCTTCGGTCTGATATCGTTCGAGGTTGTTATTTTGCCGTGTATCGGACGCCTTGAGATTCCCACTCTCGACATTCACGACACCCAAGGGATAAGATGGATTGGCAGATTTTTTACGCCACAAAGCACAGAATCGTCATATTTCAAAAAAAGAAGAAATGGAGTGCTTTTCACTAGTAACAGTTAAAGGCAAACATAAGAAGAAAAATTGCCAATCAAAAAACTCTCTCTGATTTATTAACCTTACCTACCATAACAAAACTGGGATATATAAGAGACACGGCGCAACTAAAAGATTTTGGCTGCAGCCGTAATTTAGTCGGTTTGACGGGGAAGTCATGTGGCCGGTATCCGACCAAGGCGACAACTTTCAATTACTGTGGGAAGCTATCAACTGCGCAGGAGATACTGCGCTACTGGTGTACGCGCAAAAATTTTAAGCTCCTAATAGTAGAAATCCATTTTTTTTTATTCCTGAGATTTGCATATTGGCAGTAGCAATAACACTCACTTATACTCACTACAAACCTGGCATTTTCCACAAAAGAATAGTTCTGTTTTATACCTCATTTCTTTTTCTCTTCCTGATACGAGTATGTTATATCTGCATTTACAATTTTTGTTAAGCAATTATTTTTTATTTATTTTTTATTTTTTGTTTCCTTATAATGTAAGGTTACGTTTCAGGTTGATTTTTATGTTTCTATTTTAATTGTATTTAATTCCATTTCATATTTTTTTTCATATATGTAAATAATTTCTTCTGATGTGGCGAGCGACCGCAAGGGTATGCTGAAAATCTGAGCCTATCTCCTTTTGCTATCTAGTTTTGTATATATTGTGTTGTAAATAGGTATTAATCTTAAGCCTTCTGTTATTTTATACTCCACATACTATATATTTTCGGTGATGTAATTGCTGTTAGCCTTCTCGGCTTTTACAGCTTCATCGGATACTACTCCACATACTACGGTAGTTTCAAAGGCGACATTGCAAAATTTCTGCACGCATTTTTTCTCAGTAGCCAAGGATTCTTTAGCAACATCCGCGACGATGAAGATTGACTGCGATGTACGTTTTAAATTGAAAAACGAATCCGAGGCCGTCGGTTTACGATGATTTACGTGTATATCAAGATATTGCAGACATTCTTAATTTCGTATTGCTCTTTATCAAACAATTTTCAGCTTTTTGTGGCATTTATTATTTTTTTCTATACGACAATCGTGTGGTGGCGTAGTGTGGTGGCATCAAAAGAAAATCTAACATTCCATCGTATCCCGTGTGCAAGACTTGACTACGAAAAATTATTTTTTTTTATACAAGAAAGTGAGAAAAGAAGAGCGGGATACCGTGTCACCCAGAACATTTCTGTGTGGCACCACACCGCGCCCGGAATCCAAACACATTACTTCTTAAGTCTCAGGCCCAGTAATTACACTAGCTCTCAATGCTCTTCAGATTGCAATAGAGTAAGTAATGTTTGCACGCCTCTGCTTCACGGCAGAATAACTGGCCCAGGGGTGGTACCTACCTAGACGGATTCCTACATAGAAATCCTACCACAAGTAAAAGTATAGCCAAACGCCGAGCTGAACTTTATCAGGATAGGTTTATATTTAACAGTGGATTTAGAAAGACTGATGATGATGATGATGAAACGTTACATCTTCGGATGGTGTTGAAAAAAGCTCCAATCAACTGTAAATCAAATTACTGCGATTGCGCTAAACATGCCAAATATGTCGTTTTGTGATATTTAGATGGCGGCTTAACTATTTCTATGAGATTCACACAAATATTTACCTCATATTATGCAAAACCAAAATTTTAATTTTATTTCAAAATTAGCATGCGCTACACAAAAAATTGCTTTAAATGAGTATAAATCAAAAATAATACATGTTTCCAAATCTGATTTTTTGGTGTATTGTTGAAAAATGAGAATAGAAAAAATCCTTATAAGGAAATATTTATATTGTGTTATTATAAATGCTAATCGGTGTTATTTAGACACTTTTGCGATTTCACTCAAATTACTTCATGCCATAATCATCACTGCAGGCAATCATTAGACCACTGCTGATAGGTCTCCCCAATAGATTGCCACAAAAGTTTGTAGCTCTCATCCCGGGGGTTTTTGCCATGGTTGCCATGCTAGGCAGGCGCGTTGGCAAACGCAGTTTATTTATTCAGATGTTCCAGGAAGATGTTGCTGCCCATATCCTGTTTTATTTCCCTCTGTCGACTTTTACGACACCCACAGCATGAGATGGGTCGGTAGATTACTAAAATGAGTCCTGTTGAACAAGTATCAAAAGATTAATCATCATTATCATCGCTGGCCTCATAACATCTATAAAAGATGATTAAAACAGACGCTCGTGGTTAAACAAGTCTATGCAAGATCCACAGCTCCGACAGCACCGTTGGCAAACGTGTAAATGCTACTTCAGACTCAATACATTTTCTTGTACTGTCCAAATTACGAAATAAATAGATCTCCGCCGGGGCAAGGTCAAGCCACCTTGAACTTGCCCTGAAAAACTTCAATTTATTATTTAAGCTTTATTTGCTCGAAAATTAACATTTCTATATTATTTTTTGAGAATGTCGTCCCTTAGTATTCCTCTGGGTTGAACAGACATACTCGTATCATAGGTGCAGAGTACACGATACGACTGTAATCATATACTAAATAAAGTACAAATAATCTTTGTTTCACGAACTGATTGTGTTTTGATTTTAAAATTATTGCTAACTACATACTGTAATCTAAAGTAATAAACAATTCCTTAGTTTTTACGTGTGCTACCGCAGAGTACAGGCCTCCTTTCACATAGAATCGGAGAACGGTGGCATAGCTCGCGTTCGTAGTTACTTTGTCTGACACATATTCTGTTGTCCATTTATTATACCAGCTAAATCTTCCAATAGCTTAAAGCGAATATAATTTAATAGGACTTAGTGATTGTTCACAACGAGGCTGTGATTCCGCTACAAATGGAACTAATACCCTAGTAAGGAGAAAACAAATGGAGTGGTAATGTGAAACTATGGTAAAGTTTACAATGAAATATAAGAAATTCTGGATGACACAGCATTGCTATGGCGGACGTTGCACTTACCATCAGGTAAACGTATTGCTCGTCCCTTTCTCCAATACAATAGTTAAAAAATTAGATACTCATCTCATCCTCTCACCCACTATCATAAGAATTTGTTTGAAGTGAAAACGATAAATAAACTAAACGCAAATAACAATAATCTCCTCTGCCTCTGCCTCTGCCTCTCGATGTTCCATGACCACGATCCGGAATAAAAAATTCGCTATTGATACTATTTATATCTTCTTTTATCGCTAAAATTAACAAATCAGTTAAAGGGCAGCAGATTCCTGAATCTCGTGACTTCCACAGGTGTTGGATTTCCACAGCTTTTTTCAAGATAGTTAATCTTGAAAAAAGCTAAGCCAAAAATACTCAGCCCTGTGATGGCCAGTGTTTATGGTACGAGACATTTGGTACCACTATCGCTAATGCCCAGCCTAGCCTACTGATAACAGTAAACATTCCCTTATCCTAAACATGCATTATCCTTTAATAATAACATTTATTAGTATTTTATTTTCAAGGTGTTAGAATTTCTAGGCTGCAATCCGCCTAGGGAAAAAATATAAATTTTGTTTATTTAGTAAAGCACAAACAGGGAGTAAAGGAGAGAAAGTTAATTTGCTAAGATCCGCATGCAAAATGTAAAATGGTGTGTATTACCTAGTTTTGAAGAGCACCGCCCGCCCTTCCTCAACAGCGTCCACAAAAAAACCAATACCGCCACTGGGAGCCGCCACCAGATACTCTCCACCACTACAACACTACCACTAGGCAATACACACCACTGAAGTCGAGAACACGACACGTGTTTCACCTCAAAACGAGGCATTATCAAGTGATATTGACTCTACGACTGTCAACCGCCGAGTGAGCGGGTTGACAGAGCTCGGCGGTTGACAGTCGTAGACTACACACAACTGACACACGTCAGTGGTGTGTATTGCCTAGTGGTAGTGTTGTAGTGGTGGAGAGTATCTGGTGGCGGCTCACGGTGGCGGTATTGGTTTTTTGTGGACACTGTTGAGGGAGGGCGGGCGGTGCTCTTCAAATCTAGGTAATACACACCATTTTACATTTTGCATGCGGATCTTAGCAAATTAACTTTCTCTCCTTTACTATAATGGATTTTCGCAAAATAACGCTTGATTCTATTAACTATACTAACAGGGAGGTAATGCACCTATTCATCCTGAAGGCATTGTACCACAGATGGCGTTTGCATGCACTGTAGTAATATAAACAGTACCCATAAATTTTACAACTCGAAATCGCTTGGATGAAGAGCTTGCAAATAACAATTAACACACTAAATAATCGTCCAAGATCTAGTACGTACATTCGTGTGACGTCAAGTGCGGTCGCTTGCATTACCTACGAAACATCTAGAGCGTGTATCTTTGCTTGTACAAAAAATAAATATAATTAGACAATTCAACGAAAACTGTGAAAGCGCGTTAGTTTAATTAGATAACGAATCACAAGAAAGGCTCTGAACGTGGTAGTATTTTTTAAATGCTTTCGTAATTAAATCCGAAACGCGACATTGACTTTATTGAGTAAGCGATGTGTAAAGTCTCACGTTTCATTTGTATTTGTATTACAAAACTGATATGTAAGGCGCTTTTTTAAGAAGTTGACGCTATATTTACTACTAGCACTGGTCAACTCTTTAAAGTCTAAAGAGTAAAAAATGAAGTAAACTACAGCCTATAAATATTTTAAAGTCACAAAGAGTGCATCAAGCGGCTCGAATGCTTGGTAGACTTGACATGGTCTCGAAATATTTGTATGGCTCAGACATACAAGTTTCCCCGTGATGTTTTCCTTTATCGCTGACCACTTGGTAAAACAATTTCAGAGTTGCCTGCACCGAAGATCGAACCTGGTCACTCGCGTACTATGAAATTTGAGGCAAGCGTCTGTTGTTATTATGATTAGCAAGCGGATTAGCGAAATTCTTACATCCTTAGACGCTGCAGCCCGTCAGGTGTATTTTCTTCTTCTTTAAAAGACTGTAATAGTCTACTACTGGACATATGCCTCTCTCAAGTTGGGAGAACTTGCCAAATTGCCACGCTTGGCAGGTGGATTGGCGATCGCAGTGCCTGCCACCTTGGATACTGCTGCCCGCCATCATTCTAGTTCCTTGAGATTCTCCTGGCATTTTCCTTAGTCGACTTTAACGACACTCATAAGATGATATGGGGTGTCAGAGTCTGCAGCGTCACTACATCACGACTTTATATTTTACGTCTGCCTTTGTTCGAGGCGTATTTTACGTAATCTCTCATACTCGTAAGCCATGAGATTTTGCAGGCTGATTTCTCTCATCGCCACCACACGTCTTATTGCCAGCTGTCTATTTACTACTCGTTTACGCTTAAGATAGGTCGACATAACAAAAAGTTATGCTGTCTGTCGGGGACCACGAGATTTGTTTTTTTACTTTCCTTTTTTCGACTTTCACTACACCGAAGGCATAAAATTATGTGACTGTCACTCCTACGCCGCATCATAATGCTCTCTGATCTGTTTTTTTTTTTTTAATTATCGTGGGCCAATTTTTCGTAAACGCCGTGGTAGCTCAGGAGCTAGGCGCTCGCTTTATATTTCATGGTACGCGAGTGACCTGGGTTCGATTCCCGGTGTCGGCACTAATAAAATTGGCAATTGCAATTTTTAGATTTACCACGTGCTGGGCGGTGAAGGAAAACATAGTGAGGAAACCTGCATGTCTGAGAAATACAAAATATTGTGAAGATATGTGAAATCCTCTGAATTATTTTGCAAAATTTTCACTGCTACCGGAGAAAACGAGGGAGCTAATTTAGCTAATTTTGTTTTAAAATTTTTAGACAAACAACAAAAGTCGTAAAACTATTTCAATAAGGTGTTTGTGACAGAACTTATAAGCTGACAAGATGTTATAAAAAAAAGTTTATTTTATACAATTACACCGTGTGGTAGCGGCTTAGAGTATCTACCACCCCATCACCACGTTTCACCAAAACAATATAATGCACTTGGTGTGATAGGTGGTGAGCCCATCGCCCCCATGTGCTGTTGGGTGCACAGTGCAGTTTAATTCCTTACTCGCCTTTTACGAGATCCATTGGATGAGATGGAGTGGTAGTATTCTTTTAACGAGCCGCCACCACACGGCTGGTAATTACGATATAAACAAAACAAACCTATGTTTACAAATAGAACGCCACTAACATAAGTTTTACAATGACAAGATACTCGTAATAGTATTTAATTTCCGAGAACAAAAGGGACCTTGGACGGTGAACGACAATCCAGTCGCGAAAATCGTTCGCTGAGCGAGCGACTTACGAAATTGTACAATGCAGTGCGTTGTGGCTGTATGTAGTACACTGGCGTATAAAAACGATGCGAAAAATGAGGCCTATAACTGACTACTTGTGGAAAATATTTAAAACTGGTGTAAGGATTCCTATGCAGGAATCTGTCTACTTAAGTACCATCGTGAAGCAGTAGTGTGCAAACATTACTGTGTAACGGTTTAAGGGCACTGAGACAACTAATGTTATTTTGTATGCATGACTGTTCTGTGAAAATAAATGAATAAACTCGAAATTTGACGGCAGAGACTAACACTGGCAACTACGATTATCCAATATATCGTCGTCGATGTAACTGCAAAGAGTCGTTAACCACTAGCAGTTAATGTAATACCAAAATAAAAAAAAATAAAAAATAACAAAATCCGACGCGGTAGGTGGCGCTGTGAACGTGTGGCTGTAAGTTTCATACTTAAATGTAATTCAGAAATCAAATTCATCGCGTCACATACTGGAACGGGCAGGACGTCTGCCGGGCCACATAGTACACAGTAATGATGGTACACTGTTAATTTATAATAACTTAGTAAATGATGATTTGATTATTGGAATAATTAATAAAAAACAGCACTTGTTTTTAAAACGCGAAAGTAATCAACAGTTTGAAATATAATAACATTCATAAATAATATGTTATAATTGCGAACCTCTTTTCTCTTTACATTAAAAGCGTTCTTGAACGCAAGTGTGTCAGTACCGCGTTTACATTACGAAAACAGTGTCCGTTTATCTAGGGAAATGATCTGAAATGGTCGATACTTCGTACGGTAGGCGACATACGGAGCTGGCAATCATTTTTTTTTAATTTGAACTTTATTGCAACACATTAAAGCATAACAAATATGCCGCAATGCAACGTTCATTAGCCGTATATGTTACAAGGAGAAATGTAACGCAAGGTACGGAAATTAACTTGATATTATAGTTACCTAATTCTATATTTATAAATGTATTATAGAGGAAGGCTATTTGAGATCATTTGGTGTTTGTTGAACACAGGCCTTTTCAGATTTATCGGTCGTCTACTGAGCTACTTTTCAGAGAGGGTAAGCCGAAACTGCACCCTAAAATTCCTCAATCTTTATTATGCTGAGCGAAGACTAAATACACGGAAAGACTTCATTTGTTTATAATTCCCGTGTCCCGGATGCTTACAAAATTGTGCTTTATCGTTTTTATATACACAACCACGGAATGGACACTTGGACAGCTTCAGTTCTCCAGACCGAAGCGTAAATAGGCATCTTCTGTGGTTACTGGTGGTAGTATTCCTATGCAGGAATCCGTCTAGGTAGGTACCACCGCATGGCCAGTCATTTTGCCCTCAAGCAGTAGTGTGCAAACATTAATGTGTTTCTTACTGGAGAGCACTGAGAGCTAGTGTAATTATTAGTTGTGTCTGTCTCATTACTTTCTTCCAACCCTAGCTATTAGTGAGTGCCCTTTAAAACGAAACAGTAATGATTGTATACACTTCTGCTTCACAGCAGAATAACTGGTCCTGAGGTGAGACCTACCTAGACTATTCCTGGATCTAAATCCTACCACCAGTATGTAGATAGCCTGACTACCGAGTTAATGCCTGCAGTTGTTTACTATACAGTAGATCGTTCTGCAGTTTATACAGTAGATCAAACACCCAAACTGCTGCACACCCAAATGTGCAGTGTTATATACAGCCAGTACAAAACTGAAGAATGGTTCTATTGACTTATGAATATCTCTTAACGCACACAGTGTCTTAGGTTCGGAGTAATCCTCGCCGAGGTCATAATTTGTTTAGGTGTTGGGCAATATACCTTGAAAGCGGGGAAATCGCACGGTAATTATATCCGGGAACAAACAGTCGGAAAAAAATCATCTAATATATTTGATTGAATCCTGTGTAATTACCATGAAACACGCATTATAGTGATCCTTCAATTTTAACAACGTTCGCGTGTGAGAGAACCCACTGCAACCCAAATCATAAAAGAAGCTCGCGCAGAAAATATATCACAGAACTTTGAACTTTATTGTTGGACTGCACAGTACACCAAATCACGAATTAAGCTCAGATAAGGTCTTTAAAAAAATATTTTTTAATTATATAACTTTTTAAAAAAGCCTGGAAGATTGCATTACCAGTCATACTGTAAGAGAAATAACACAAAATAGATGTTAAACTTAAGCAAGATTAACTAAAGCATAGCCACTAAGTTCATGAGCATATAACCATTGACAACCCTAAGTGCCCTTACTTATGTGACTGAATGTCGAATATATTGTGTTGAAAATTAATCATTAAATTTAATATACAGAATCTAAATGTTAATAGACAATTTGATTTATATCATAAGTTTATACATAAAAAACAATTACCGTAGCTATATCTGCCTTCTGGATTTCATTCAATTCACAATCGAGTTAATAAATTACGATCATTACACTTAAACAATAATACATACCTTATGTATGTATCACGACTTTATCCCATAAGGGATAGTCAGAGACTGGGCACTCACTGCAAAAACAGATGACTGCCACAATCCACGTTTCACCAAAACAGTAAAATGCACTCGGTGTGATAGGTGGTGAGCCCATCGCCACCATGCGCTGTTGGGTGCACAGTTTAATTCCCTTACTCGCCTTTTACGAGATTCAGTGGATGAGATGGAGTGGTAGTATTCTTTTAACGAGCCGCCACCACACGGCTCTAACTAATGACATTAAAAAATATGGCATTCTTCTCTGAGAAGGTCTTATTTTTTGAGCAGGTGTAGATTTTGACATACATAAGAGCTTTATACAAGCCTAAACTGATTAAAGAAATTTTGACTTTAATACAAACGTTGATTATGATGGTGATGATGATGAGTGAATGTTGAAGATGTTCTCCTGGACGGGCTGGCCAAACAATAATACATTATATTTTAATATATTAACAAACATTCAGATTGTCTCATCATATATAAACATAGCCCACAGCTGGACTAAAGCATTCCCAAGTGCTTATGCACCGTAAGCTCAGTGACGCAACGCATTCGGATGAAACATGCACGTCTGAGAAATAAAAATATTCAGATGACATTTGAAGTCTGTCAACATGTACAGGAGCAGCGTGGCGTTTTGACTGTTCTAGAACCTTCTCAGTAATTAGAGGATATCCGTAATTAGTACTGTAGCGTAGCACAGCGTCTCGTCTGATGTGTTGTGCATTGGAAATGTATGGCTGTAAAACGAACGGCATTTATTTTATCTGAGACAGTGACGGGACGAACAAAACGTTCACCTGATTGTAAGTGCAACGTCTGTCCATAACAAATGCTGTCACTCAGAAGATTTCTGTGTGACACCACACTGTTCACGTCCCCCGAGAGATCAGTTATTAAGTCTCATATGCCCAGTAATTTCACTAGGTATCAGAGACCTTTAGACCGTTTGCACACTACTGCTTCATGGCAGAATAACTGACTTCACTGAGTTACGTACCTAGACAGATTCCGGCAATGGAAGCCTACCACCAGTAAAAACATTTATCTGTTGTCTGTATATGTTACAATGTACAACTTTCGTCTGAATCACACTGCATCGCTACATTAATTTTTTTTAAATATTTAAATAAAGGTAGAAATAGAGTAGACATAATTCCTATAGATATTCTCTGCCAGTCAACCCATAGCGTGGTGAAAATGCAGTAGCAGGTGTATTATTTATAAATAAGAAAATTCTAAATTCCCACTATGTAATCGATTAACTCGTTCTGTTGAATCATCGTCATTTTGAGCCTTGGAGATCAATGGGGGAGACCTATGTTCAGAAGTGATAGTCCACTTCTGAACATAGGTCTCCCCCATAAATTTCCACAAAAGTTTGCGGCTCTAAATTTGGGGGGATTTTGGCATAGTGGCGTGGCAACGCTTGGCGGGCGGGTTGGTGACCGCAGATTATTTATTAAGATGTTCCAGAAAGATGCAGTAGCCCATCTCCAGGTTTAAATTTTCCCTATGTCGACTTTTACGTCACCCACGCGATGAGATAGGGTGGTAGATTCTCTTAAGCCGCCGAAACACGACATGCATGAATAAAATGAGAGTATTAATTTTATTTGCCAACTAAGCATTAAATAAAACTATCGTTAAAATAATAATATTCACTTTTTTATTTTCAAAGGAAATAAAAATCAAATGTGGGAAAGTATTTGTAAAACTACAAAAATTTGCCACGACATCTTCTGCGTAAAGCTCGTAACAATTCCCAGAAAGCTTTTACATTTTGCAGTAAACTTTATGTTGAACTACATGTTACAACTACACTTATAATTATTTTTTGCTTTTTCATCCATTAAAGCTTGTTTTGTAAAGTTTTGTTAACAATAATTTTATTTAACATTTTTTTAGTCTCATTATAAATACGGTTTTTACGAAAATCATATTGACTATTCATCATCAATTTCTATAGAATCAGCTGCTGGGAATAAATCTCCACCAATTTGGGGGGGGGGGGGTGCCCTTCACAGATCTAGATAATTTAGATCTTGTATATTTGGAATGATTGTTCCACCTTCTGACTGGCAGTGGCCAGAGGGTAGGCTTTTCCCTTAGGTACCCACAAGAAGACTTAGGCTGGTAGATTTTTTTATTCAGTAGTGTGCAAACATTACTGTGTTTCGGTTCAAAGGGCACTGTGAGCTAGCGTAATCACTGGGCATATGAAACTTAAGAACTGATGTCTCAGGGTGATGGGCACAGTGTGGTGTCACACAGAAATGTTCTCAGTGGTAGCTCAAAGGGCCGTGGTAGCTCAGGGGCTAGGCGCTCGCTTTAAATTTCAAAGTACGCGAGTGACCTGGATTCGATCCCCGGTGCCGGCACCACTAAAATTGTTAATTGCAATTTTAAGTGCTGATTTACCACGTGCTCGGCGGTGAAGGAAACATCGAGAGGAAACCTGCATGTCTGAGAAATAAAAAATATTTCGAAGACATGTGAAGTCCGCCAACCCGCATTGGAGCAGCGTAGCGGAGTCTTCCTAGCTCCAAAACCCTCTCAGAAATGAGAGGAGGCCTGTGCTCAGCAGTGGGACATTTATAGGCCGAAACTTTACTTTTTTTTACTTTATTTGAAATTCACCAACCAGCATTATTGGAGCAGCGTGGCGGATTCTTTACGGCTCCACGATCCACCCCATCATAAATGTGAGGCCTCTGTTCTAAACTATATCTTTGTCCTTCTTTCTTAAAAAAAACATGCCACACAATAGGACTTCCGTACCGTGGGTTCGTTTTACGTACATAAATTTCACATGCACAACAGAAACAGACCCACCGTCAACAATTTGTGTTTTTGACCCCGGCTGAGTTTCAAAACCAGGACCTACGCCATAGAAGCCAGGTACTGTAACTACTAAGCTACGCGGTCGTCGTCCCGTCCGATCCCACCGCATATCGGCCTATAAGCCTCCTCAAGGCTTTAGGCAAGATATACGAACGCCTACTTCTCGCCCGCTTAAGAGACTTCATGCAGTCTCGAGGGATCCCCATCCACGAGCAGTTTGGATTCCGTGCCAAACACTCATGTACCCAGCAGGTGCACCGCATAACGGAGCACATTCAATCCCGCTTCATACGCGGGCTTCATACCGGAGCGCTCTTCTTCGACGTGGCGAAAGCGTTCGACAAGGTCTGGCACAACGGGCTCATATACAAGTTATATGGACTCGGTGTGCCAGATCGCCTCGTACTCATCATACGAGATTTCTTACGCAGTCGAACCTTCCGCTACCGCGTCGAGGGGGTGCGATCCGAATCACATCCCATCCTAGCCGGCGTACCACAAGGCTCAGTCCTAGGTCCCGTGCTCTACACCCTTTTCACGAACGACATACCGCACAACAGCGGCGTCGAACTCGCCCTCTTCGCAGATGATACCTGCCTATATGTGTCTGGACGTAATCCAGACACTATCTCTAAACGCCTCCAATCCGCAGCCCGAACCCTCGGAAACTGGTTTCGGAAATGGAGGATCGAGGTCAACCCAATCAAAAGTGCAGCCATGTACTTCTCGCGGCGCATAACGCAGCATCTCCCCACCATAGAGTTATTTGATCGTCCAATTCCCTGGGAAAAGACAGTCAAATACTTAGGCGTCCTATTAGACTCGAGACTCAGCTTCGGTCCACATATTAACCGAGTAATCGGCCGATTACATCCGTTACTAAATAAAAATAGCAAAATGTCCCTACGTAATAAAATTACACTTTACAAAGCCTGTATTCGGCCAATTATGACATACGCAAGCCCCGTATTTGCGCATGCCTCCCCGCGTCAAATTCACCGACTTCAGGTAATACAAAATCGATTCATGCGTAAAGCCACGGGAGCACCGTGGTTCGTGCGTAATGCTAACCTTCATATCGATTTAGGGCTTCCTACCATAGCCCAATATCTAAAGTTGGCCTCTCGCCGATACTTCGACTCTGCCGCCACGCACCCCAACCCACTGGTTGTCAGTGCCGCCACTTACAACCCCCTCGCGATACACCAAAACTCGACCCGCGGAAAAAGGAGACCGAGGCACGTCCTCGAGGACCCTGACGACGCGACCACTATTGCCCAAGCGCTCTACTCAACACTACACAAACACCCATTATCACCATCATACCGCCCCCGCCGTCGGCGTGGGCGTATCAGACAAAGTTATTCGCGATACCGCCGCATCTCAGGCCAGTTCTCCCCTAGCAGTAGTGTCATAAACAGAAGCGTCGCTGGAGTTTCTTGCGCCATTTCTTCTCCAGCGGAAACGCATTCCGAATTGGTGGTAAGCTTATCTAATAATAATCATGGTATTAATAATTATAGTAGTAGTAATATTGCCCTCCCGATTGCAGTAACTGACCGAGCCGAGACCGGCCCCCTTGGGCACAGTCAGTCCTAAAAAAAAAAAAAAAAGCGGTCGTCGCTTAATTATTTCCCTTGCGAGAATCGAAGCTCATTCTCATCTCTCTCACCAGCCTTAAACCCAGAGCTGGACATATGATTTTCTATTTTGGATATCTTGAATAGTACAAGTAAAATCTGAAATGCACTCAATAGTATGTTACTTACGTCACGTTTATCTTGCAGTGGTTAGTTACTACAAGATAAAAGTTTTTTTCTTACTTTTCTTTTAAAAAAACCATGTCTCATGGTAGGAATACTCGTGTATTGTGGGCGCGTTTAACAGACATTTATTTTACATGCACAAAACAACCAGACCCGAAAACCAACACTATGCGGCTCCGGCTGGGATTCAAACTCAGGACCCGCGGCGTAGAAATCAGGTACGCTAATCACTAGCCACGCGGTCGTCAAAAAGTGACTAAAATTACAATTCTAGATAAGCTTTCCGTTAACTCTGGTTTAATTTTTATTGAATCAATTCTCATTTAGTTTATACAGTTATGTTATATAACTTTAAATAAGTAATAGTGTATGGAAAATTTCAATACGAAGCCGGAAGTTAATTTTACTTTCATTATTAACAATAATTAGTACAGGTTTTTAAAATAAAATAGAGCCGTGGTACCGGGCGCTCGCTTTAAATTTCATAGTATGCGAGGGACCTAAGTTCGATCCTCGGTTCAACGATGAAGTAAAACATTGTGAGGAAATCTGCACACATAATTTCGTGTGTAGTTTGTAGCTGTCATTATGGGGACATTTTGCCATAGGGTGCCCATCTTTTGCCCACACACTCTGGTTTTCCTTCAAAACGCATAAATCTATCGCCAGCATACATACATATCTTAGGAGGATATTTAAGAAATCTTATATGAGTCTTTATAAGATCTCCTTAACAATTATTCTTAGAATTTTGTTTGTCTGTCTGTCTGTCTGTCTGTCTGTATATTTGTATGCACAACACGTAAAAACCACTACACGAAATTTTATGCAGTTTTCAAAGTTGTTTTGCTGGAGGTCTAACTTAAAATCTGATGCACGTTTCATCTTGATACGCCGCCTAGTAGCAGAAGCTAAAAGCTTTGTAAGTTTGAACGCGCTATCTTAGCGTAATATCAATTTACCACCCCATCTCGCCCCGTGGGTGTTGTAAAAGTCGACAGAGAGAAAATGAAAACTAGGAGATGGGCAGCAGCAACTTCCTGGAACAACTGATAAATAAACGGTTAAGCGTGGCAGCTATGGCAAAATCCCCCAAAATGAGAGATTCAACTTTTTTGACAAACTATGAGGGAGGTCTATGTTCA